>CM077203.1:33250425-34640425 GCA_039654625.1 Rhinogobio ventralis | reverse complement strand
CTTAAATTGTTTGAAACTGGGTGGGGTTTTTTGCCCATCGACATTTATGAATGTGATATTTACCTAAAATAATAAACTCCAGATTAATGTCAGTTCCAGAAATCTCCTTAAAGACCTTAGTCACACCAGGTGTTCACAGACATTGAGCTTGAATCGCTGCAGTTTGAGCACATTAGACCTGCGATGAAACTTACTAAACCTGCTTCTCATTTGATGGCTCTTATGAGGCTGAGACGCTGTGATCCTATATCTGCTTTTGGTGAGGTTTGAGCTCTGATGCTCTTGACTGTTTTGTGAGGTGTACCACATTATTTATTTGACTATGACCTAAAGCCTCAGAGTCTGTGTTTTTGTCAGTGAGGTCTTTTGGCACAGAGGGGCGACCGACGGATCGGCCTGTGCCGCCGAGGGACGAGGTCTTCGAGTACATCATCTTCAGGGGAAGTGACATCAAGGACATCACAGTCTGTGAGCCTCTGAAGATTCACCACGGTCTTCCTCAGGACCCTGCTATTGTTCAGGTTGGTGTAATTCCAGTCACGGCTCCTCAGCTCATTTCAGAAGGCAAAGAAGATTGATTTCCTCTCCGTTAGTCCTCTGTCGGGACGTCGTCCGCTCACTACGGCCCATCGCAGGGCGGCTACAGCCCGTACCGGAGCATGCTGCCCTCGTACAGCCAGCTGGCGGCCAGCTCACTCCTCAACCAGCAGTACGCAGCGGCCCTGGGCCTCGGTGAGATTTACTGCCACATCCCACCTCCTATGAAGTGTGTGTGTGAGTGCTCATTGTGTCTGTGTCTGAGGGTCAGGTCTGCACGGTGTTCCTGTGCGGAGAGGACCGATGGTTGAGCAGGCCGTTCAGACCGTACCTGCAGAGAATGCCCCACAGAAAAAGGGACTGACCGGAGCGCCGCAGCCAGGCAGAGAGACGGGCCGAGCGCAGAGGGCCGTCCGAGGAGCCCAGAGAGCCGCTGCCTTCAGCAGTGAGTTATTCATGCATTCACACAAACATGGCTTACTCCTGGAAACCGTCAACACGCAGATGACCGAATCCATGAGCCACCATAAAAACTGATGCTGAGAAGGTCGGCGTACTGCTGTCCTTTTGTTTAATGCTGCTTTATAAACAGAATACAGCTTTACATGTCTAACTTTGTTCAGTTTAGCCATTTTGCATCCACATTTAATAACATGAGGTGTATAGAAAAACGTAACGCATGCATGTGACCTGTTATATTAGGAGACATGCTATTGCCAAAATGAAACTCCGATCCAGTGTTGGAGTGGAGAAGGTTGTTCATGGTGTTTGGTCTGTGCTGTCGTGAGCACGGGAGGTTTCAGAGCGGGTCGTGTCCCAATACACGCACACCACTGCTACTAGTGTTCATGTGTGTGTGAAGACCGCAAGTGTGGCTAGAGCTTTTCCCAGTGGAACACTTGTGTTGTAAAGTTTTATTTAAAGCTTAAACTCTTCTGTTCAGTCCCATGTAAAAGAGGACACATTGATTGTTTTGCTTCTAATAAAGTGATAAAAAGCAGTTGCAAATTTTCCAAAATACTCAATAAAATGTCATGATGCATAATATCATCCAATAAATTTAACGTACACTGGAAAGTTTTCCTCTTGTGACATCTTTCATATGATTTCCTGATCATGATGTTTGATGGGATACGCTTGACCTCAAATGACGCTCTTAGAGTGGTCCTGTCCCGATCCACCTCATGTGATGCAAGAGCGCTGTGGTCGTTTGTGAACTGAAGGTGTCTGTTCCGGTTACTTTAGCTGTACGACAAGAGTCTGTTATGCTACTTGACATTTGCTAACTGATACTTCTCACCATAATACATTAAAATGATGTCATTTATAAATGCTGGTTTTTCAGTGCACTTCTCATTTCCCTATATTGGCTAATGAATCCGAAGTCTCGAACATTCACAGAAAACTGCAGTGTTTAAGGCCGAGTATCCCATCATTCCTCACATTCAGTAACCTGCGTGCCCCGTTTTCATGATACATCTTGGGGAAACTTCCCAGTGCATGTTATATTTTAATGAGCTGTTACATGTAATTTGGTTGTAAAACAAAGTGTTGCATTTTATTGGTGCAGAGATTGTGTATTTTGTACGATGTTTGCCAATGAAGCCCCACAATCACGCACTGGTTAAGTGTCCCATTGAGGAAACTATAGTCTTTTTGTGCCGCCATGTTTCTACAGTGGCCCTAAACGGACAAACTGCTGTACAGAGCGCTAGCTGCTCTCTGCTGTCTCAGACGACCACATCTTTGTCCTGTGTCGGCCACCGTAGCTTCTCTATGTGCTCCGAAAGGGAGGGGTGAACGGTGGGGGATGCAATTCACAACCTCACCACTAGATGCTGCTAAAATTCACACACTGCACCTTTAACGCAGCAAAAAATGATTTTAGTATTTTTCTTGTTTCCAGTCTAAATCTAAATATTCCAGATTTTTTTTCTTGTGTTCTGGAAAAAAAAGTTCTTAAAACAAGCAAAATTATCTGGCAGTGGGGTAAGAGAAATAATCTTGTCGTTTTACTTGTATAAAAATCCTTAAAACAAGATGCTTTTACTAAATATTTAGACTGGAAACAAGACAAAAATACTAACTGCATTTTTGCAGTGAAACTCTTGTGGTCTTGTCCACTTGAACAAGTTGGACAAACTCTAAAAATGACATGAAGTAGACCTGTGGAGTATTGGGACGGATGATTGACTTGACCTGATCTTTAGGAACCGCCCCTGCTGTTTGAGCTTCAGAAAGATGCGTTTTCCTCTGCAGGTGATTCGGCTGCACAGCAAGGCGTATTGAAGGGCCCGAGTCAAGCTAATGACGAAAACAAGCCTCCAACCAGTAGGAGAAAACCAGGTAAGAAGGCTTGTCTTTTAGTTTCTGACACCGTTTGTTGACGTAGACTATCTTGTCCACATGTGAGGTGTGTTGCAGGAACTCGACGGTCCAGAAACCGCGGCCGAGGTCAAATCATTGTAGGCAACACGAAGCCCAGCACCCTGCAGTTCGAGTCGGACTTTGATTTTGAAACCGCAAATGCTCAGTTTAATAAAGATGAGCTGGAGAAAGAGCTTGAAGAGCAGCTCGGTGTTGAAGGTATTTCACTCTGGCAGGATAACTGTGGAAGTCAAACACTTGACCTTCATCTTTCTAAATCCACCCTGCAGAATTCCCCTTTCTCTATTCCTGTTAATGAGCCTGCAGTCATTAGTGTCTTTGTTTCTCCACTTTCCTGTCAGAGCCGAAAGAGACCCCAGAGGAAAGTGATAAAGAGCGGGAAAAGCCTGAGAACGAGAGCGCTGCCAAAGAGGATCCGCTTGGGCCTAAGTGCTTCTACAATAAAGCCAAATGTTTCTTTGATAACATCTCCTCAGAACTCAAGTCGAGGTATAACCTGCCACACTTCCTGTCCAGCAGGAGCGTTTCCCATCAGTGAGAGGTTTTGTGTCTTCTCCCACAGACGTACCACATGGGCTGAGGAAAGGAAGCTTAACGTAGAGACCTTCGGGGTGCCGGGTCGGTATCTGAGAGGCCGTGGTTTTCGGGGGAATTACAGAGGGCGCCGGGGCAGAGGGGCTTTGCAGCGCCCCCTTCCACAGAGAGTCGGCAGCGGACGGCTCTGAGACCTGACGTGAGTCAATCCTGCTTGCTTCGCTGAGCTCGATGTGACTGAACAGACCTATTTTGTAGGGCTGGGTGTAAAAAAAAATATATATATATATACACTCACCTAAAGGATTATTAGGAACACCATACTAATACTGTGTTTGACCCCCTTTCGCCTTCAGAACTGCCTTAATTCTACGTGGCATTGATTCAACAAGGTGCTGAAAGCATTCTTTAGAAATGTTGGCCCATATTGATAGGATAGCATCTTGCAGTTGATGGAGATTTGTGGGATGCACATCCAGGGCACGAAGCTCCCGTTCCACCACATCCCAAAGATGCTCTATTGGGTTGAGATCTGGTGACACTGGGGGCCATTTTAGTACAGTGAACTCATTGTCATGTTCAAGAAACCAATTTGAAATGATTGGAGCTTTGTGACATGGTGCATTATCCTGCTGGAAGTAGCCATCAGAGGATGGGTACATGGTGGTCATAAAGGGATTGACATGGTCCGAAACAATGCTCAGGTAGGCTGTGGCACTTAAACTATGCCCAATTGGCACTAAGGGGCCTAAAGTGTGCCAAGAAAACATCCCCCACACCATTACACCACCACCACCAGCCTGCACAGTGGTAACAAGGCATGATGGATCCATGTTCTCATTCTGTTTACGCCAAATTCTGACTCTACCATCTGAATGTCTCAACAGAAATCGAGACTCATCAGACCAGGCAACATTTTTCCAGTCTTCAACTGTCCAATTTTGGTGAGCTTGTGCAAATTGTAGCCTCTTTTTCCTATTTGTAGTGGAGATGAGTGGTACCCGGTGGGGTCTTCTGCTGTTGTAGCCCATCCGCCTCAAGGTTGTGCGTGTTGTGGCTTCACAAATGCTTTGCTGCATACCTCTGTTGTAACGAGTGGTTATTTCAGTCAAAGTTGCTCTTCTATCAGCTTGAATCAGTCGGCCCATTCTCCTCTGACCTCTAGCATCAACAAGGCATTTTCGCCCACAGGACTGCCGCATACTGGATGTTTTTCCCTTTTCACACCATTCTTTGTAAACTCTAGAAATGGTTGCGCGTGAAAATCCCAGTAACTGAGCAGATTGTGAAATACTCAGACCGGCCCGTCTGGCACCAACAACCATGCCACGCTCAATTGCTTAAATCACCTTTCTTTCCCATTCTGACATTCAGTTTGGAGTTCAGGAGATTGTCTTGACCAGGACCACACCCCTAAATGCATTGAAGCAACTGCCATGTGATTGGTTGATTAGATAATTGCATTAATGAGAAATTGGATGGATGGATGGATTTTAATCGCTTCTCATTTTTATGAACCGATATCGCTTAATCCCAAGAATCATTTAGTCATCCTGTTTTCATGAATGAACAGAACATTGTAGAGCCAGTCTCATACAAAAAATCACATTAATCTTTGTGCATTGTTACTTTTGATATGAAACGTCCATTTTATGGATTTTTAATAAATACCGTTTTGGCGCTGTTTAATGTGGTGTGAGATCGCTGTAGCGTTCAAGAGAAGCGGCAGCTCATGTGAACGGATAATCTCCTCCACTTTAAAACCAGTTACAGCAAGAAATAAACAATGAACATCTGAAGGTATGTTAAGAGTACAGCTTACCAACATGAGATGAATTTAATCACTCAATCAGTGTTTCAACCGCAGGAAGACGTCAATAAAACCGCTTATGAACAATGTCATGTAACGTCACATTTACCTCAGCAAAACCATTCAGTGTCCATAAACTCATTAGTGAGCTAGAAACATTAACTCTAGAGAGGAGCATTTAGATAAATATATGCACCATATTACATATGCATTATTTTTGATGGATGGATGGATGGATAGATATTCTTGACAATTCATGATTTAATACCCAGCCCTACTATTTTGTTTGTAACCAGTGTTTTTTTGTTTTTTTTTTGTTTTTTTGTGGGCCTGTTGGCAAAAAAATGACCGTTCTGCTGTAGCAATCTGTGGGAGCCACGGAATAAATGATTGGTTCGTTTTGAGTTTCTCACAATTCTTCGAAGGATAAACTCAATTGTGAGGAAAATAACTCAATCTCACAATTGAGTTATAAAGTCCGAACTGGGAGATATAAACGCGCAAATGCAAGAGTCAAGAATTGTGAGAATGTTATAGGCCGTTTAAGTTATCCATGTAAAATGTTACAGGTTTAAATATTATTTCATGCTGTAACTGCCATGCATGTCCCCTATGAGCTGCATGTGAATATGTAGGCTTGCTGTTTACATCACTTTCATGCTTTAATAGTAGACTAATCATGGCGGGTTTCCTCCGTCCAGTCTGCGTCTGGCTTCAAAGGGCATCTTCAACGACGGAATTCTATGAAAATTAAGCTTTTTTTTTCTGCATTCTGTTACTGACATACAAAGGCCCAAAACATCATCTTCTGTGGATTTTGCCCATTTTCCTCCCCTTGTTACTGCTATTTTTCTGCCACTATGCGTGTGCAGCTCCAAATTGGTCTATAAGATGGAGGATGTTTTATTGGTCTTCACCAACCTCTCAGTTCTTTATGGATGAATCAAATCCCACTCGCAGTTTCATGTTGATTTAAGTGAATGGCTACCTATGTATTAAACTTGCTCTTCCTTCCTCTTTCCTCCAGATGCGTGTTGTCTTCTGGGACGCGGGTGACTTGGTCTTGTCTATGAGTTTGCTTTCCAGTGTCAAATCTTCAGTGGCTAATATTACTTTAATTTTCTCATCATCAAACAACCACCTCCTGTAAAAAATGGCTGCATTGATTACTTTTCATTTGACATTAAAATGGCCTTTTTCCTTTGTTTCATGCATGTGAAGAGCCCGCAACGTTACCATGTGAATGCACCCGAATCTCTCACTGATTGTTGCGTTTAAATTGGGATAGCACTTTTATTTGTATGTATGGCCAGTTGTTTGGTTGTACTAAGATATGCATTTAAATGGAGTGGATAAACTTCAGTCTATGGTATGTGATCCCCAATACATTCTTATTTATTATATTTTTTTTTCTTTTTTTGTAGAAATTGTAAGGGGATCTTGTTCTTGATGGTAATTGTTAATAAACATAGGAAATGAGAATCTTGAGTCCGTATGCTTGATCAAGAGGTATGGTGGTCTTGTGTGTATACTGCATGCGCACTTACCTTTGGAAAGTAATAGTTACACTACTTATTACGTTTTAAATTGGGTAATCTGTAACCTATTTCAATTAAAGTAATGAAACGATTACATTTGAGTTAATTTACTTTTCTAAATGTGTAATGAATGTTTTCAACTGTTAATCATTTTCAAACACTTAAACCAGGCAGGGTTACCCTCTAAAAAGAGATGGTATTACAGATATTTGTCCACTAGGTGGCGCTTAAAGGATTATTTCACTTCAGAATTAAAAATGTCCTGAATTTACTCGCCCTCATGCCAAGATGTTCATGTCTGTCTTAAGTCCCAAAAAAAATTAAGGAAAACATTCCAGGATTTTTCTCCATAAGTGGACTTCAACAGCAACCAACCGGTCCTTGCAGATGCAATTAATAGTTTTCAGTCACGTGACTGTCGCGGAGCCCTGGGGGGCAAAAAACAGAAAAACAGCAGGACCTTTTTAAAACGCTTAATGTGAAACTCACTATAGGATGAGTTGCACCTATAAGGATTAAATGACGCAAAGTTTAACGCTACTCAAGGATTTGTTGATCTGGGTTTTATTTTAAATCGAGTTGTTGCACCTTTTAATTTTAAACCGATTAACCATGAAGAAAGCCCGCTAGAAGGCTGATCGGGATGAGCTGCCGCCAGACTAAAGGATCCTTAGTAGTGCAACCCATTTCTTTCAAAATGAATGTAACCTTGTATGAAAATGCCACATGAAAAGGTAATGCAGGATTTAAAATGTCTCAAGACATAAGGGCACAACTTTAGTAGATAAAGTGGCCGTTTCCTTGCCTGTTTGTAAAAAACACTTTTCTAACATGGCGTCATATTACGTCACGAGAGGGAGTCGTTTCCCGGGCTCAGTGCAGAATAGGTGGGTATTCCCCTTGTCAAAAAATCCTGAAGGATTCCAATAAGAAACCTGTACAGGATTCCATTTAGAATTTCTATCATATTTTGGAACCGTTCTTATAGGATTCCGTTAGAAATAGTCTTATAGGATATTTTTGTCTTGTCCTATAAGATTCTCATCTGATTCCTATTGGATTCTGTGGGAATTGTCTTAAAAGACAATACATATCCTGTAGGATACACAGATTCTACAGGACAAAGTGAAATTCCATTAAAATAAATCAGAATGTCCAATAGGATTCTAAGAATCCAATAAGATCCTACAGGACAAAGTGAAATTCCAACAGGATTTTTTGACAAGGGCGAGTCTGTGTATTTTCAGTAGTTTTTCTATTTCAATTTGTCATCGTCATGGTAAATTATTGTGTCCAGCCTGTCAGGACATCGAGTCCACATGGTTTCCTAAAAAAAAGTTGTTAAACCTGCATGGTTTGTGCAGGTGAAGAGACGGGACTCCACTTCTGCATCTGCTCCGAAACACGTGGTGCTGTGTGTGGTGTTCACTTCAGACCGGAGGATTAGCATCCCGGCGATGTGATGGAGCTCAACACTAATACTCATGTAAAGATGATATTAAATGAATAAACATCCGCACGCGATGCTTTTTTGCCGTTGTTTTTACGTGAATCAATTTCAACATTGATGAATACAACGTATACATTAACCCAAATGCATACAGTCTCACACTTTTCAAAAAAGTTTGTAATTATGTGCTGGTAATGTAAATATGTTATTCATGCCATGTACTGTACATTCAAGTTCGCTCAAATACATCCTCACACTATCAGTGAATCGGCACAAAACCCATAACACAGAATGAATGAATGAAGGATAACATGAAACACACACAATAACACTGTCTGTGGTTCGGCCTCCGGCGGGAGATGTGCCGTCACGGATCCGTCAGAGATGAACTGTGCCCCGTAAGTCTTGTCGTTGCGATCCATTGTTTTCCTATCGTTGTAATTCACCGCACTCCCTCCCGTTACGTCACTTCCGGTTTTGGCATTTTTAGATGCGGAAGTAAAAATTTCTAACAAAAACGACTCCAAAAGCCTTAGCCTTATTTTTAAAGAAAATCTAGTTCCTACATTATTTTTCTATACATTGACTCACTGGGGTCCTGCCCTTTAAAGTGCCTTAATGTACTATAACAGTGATATTAAAAGATTAAATTCAGTTTACACCTTTTTGACAACAGGCGAGTAGATGAGCCAAGAATATTAACGCAACGCGTTTTCTTTATAATGGTTTTCGAAGGGGAAAACACTTAGGAAACCTTGTGTTGCATTAATATTCTGTGATCATTTGCTTGCCTGTACAAAGTATGCAACATCAATAAGGTGTATACTGAATGGTGTATATGTCTTACTACATTAAAACTTACTACAAACCTGGTAAAAATGACTGGCGGGCAATGGAGGAAAGCCTTGTTTTGCCATTCAGGTGGGCGTTCCTATAATGGTGTGATGTCGCGTGAAAACTATGAATACAGCTTCAGAGGCTCTGCACGATCCCAGCCGAGGAATAAGGGTCTTATCTAGCCAAACCATCTGCCATTTTCTTGAAAAAAACCACAAAGGCTCGTCTTGCACTAGCTCTGCGTCACGCATTACGTAATCCTGTTGTGACGTAAGTGGAAGTACCGACCCATTATATTTTCTCCAACTTTAAAATCGTCCGCCGTTTGAATTAGTCTTTGAATGTTCGCTTTAACACTGGGTCGGTACTTCCACCTATATCACGCGTGACCTTTCCAACGTGATTACATAATGCGTGGCGCAGCGCAAGACAATCATTTGTGGTTAAGTATACATTTTTGTGTTTTTTAGAAAACGTATATTAGCATATCAATAGCTGACAAAATATAGCCTATTTATGTAGGCCTGGCACAATCTACCATAAATCTTCAGAGAATTATTTGTGATGTTTTGGGAAAACCCAGCTATCAGTTATTTTTACCAGTGTATAATGTAAGTATTCTACACAGTAAACAGTGGCAGGTGTTCCTGTGAGGAGCTTTATTGTTACCTGAACCCTGAAAATGAGCTAACCTAAGTCAAATTCAAACATTATATTTTTTTTACTTAAATCAAACCAGTTAATTTACTTTACGTTTACGCCAAGATTGAGTGTGGATTTATGGGAGATGTCGTCTTCACGTCTACAGCCGGTGGAAAAGAATCAGACGGGCCTCGGGCAGAAATCATGTTGATGGACGAGATTATTAACGTTACTGTATTATGAGTGTTGGGCCGAGTGTTGTGGAGCTGAACGAGGCGCTGGAGCGATTGCTAATGAGAGACGAGCGAGACACACGGCTCGAGAGCAGCGGAGCTTTTATTCTGGCACAGACGAGCACTTCCGCTTCTTCCGCTCATGTGTATGAGGGGGAACGCAGCGCTGTTTTATCATATTACACACATTTGAGTGTGTTGAACATGATGTTATAACGTTACTCTGTGCGTTCGCTCCGCGGCTGATCCATATTAGAATATCATATTAATAAATGCTGGATGGCTTGTGTTGCAATTCATTTAAAACATATTGTATGATGGAGAAAATGCTGTTTTACTGCACAATAATTAGTTTTCTATTGATGAATGATCCAAACAGTTGCTCACCTGTCTAATAAAGCACATCATATATTAAAGCGTCTTTGGTGTTTCCATGGTTTCTACAAAAAAAAAACGAGGGTAACGCGGGTATGATATCATTGATAGGCGACGCACGGGCCGTGTCCTGGTTAAAATCGCTTATTTCTCTGGGTTTAAACATTCTTTGAAACATCTGGGATAACGTAAGTACACGAGTCAACACAATAGGTATATAACACTGATCTAGTGTTTTTTGGATATTTGAATCCAAAAATCTTACATATTGTGCCTTTAAGCACATTTTTATGTTAACATTTTTTTCAGTGTATATTTTTTGTCGAGCAAAATAAATTTTTTTGTGAAAAACATAATTTAATTTCACTAAATCAACTTTACACCAACAATCTGAATTTGTATGGGTTAGATCAAGACCGTTGGTGAGGACAGTCGAAAGGTAGGACATTTTCACTCGTTTGCATTAAAAAAGCATATTTATTTGTAAGGCAACAAGCTGGACAGCTGTGCTGAATTATTGTTCAATGTTTGTCATGTGCTCTGAAACATTATTTGTTACATATTGTACTATTTCACACACCATTCTTGAAAAATAGTATGCAGTGTGCACTGTGTTGGGCAGTAAGTGCTAGTGTCTGTCAGCGCGTGTGGATGAGCAGAAAAATCCCAGTTCTGTCTTCTATTAAATGCTATTAGACGTGAGCCGGTTCCCATTGTTCATGGACACCACTAGATGGACAGTTTGGCTTTGTCCGTCGTTTGCGTGGGAAAATGGCGTAATCTGTTCGTGAATCGACCCAATAGAGTTGAATAGATTATACCATGAGAGATGGGAGGAGGTCAGGTTGCTCCTGCATAATAAATTCATTTATGAATGGGCGCGACAAATTCATCTCCAACTATCTGTAGTAAAACTGCTCACGCTTTTGCGCGTTGCAACGGCCACTTTACTTAACTGTTATTTTCCGCAAAACTGTCATATTTGGGCGATGAGACGCCCCTGTGTTTCAACAGAAATAATCAGCCGGAGTGTAACGTTAATAAGCGCCTCGACGCGGCATAATACACACGGATAAAGCGTTTATCCTCATATTTCACTGAGAAGATGTCTGTTTCCCTTCCCTCCGTCCGTGCGAGGGGGAGAGCAGAGGTCACCCAGCACACCATCCAGAAGGTAGGCGGTGGGGTTCGGATCTGATGGCGGAGCCGGTCTCTCCTAAACAAACACAGCACTGTTCATCCTAACCGAATCATAATCACAGTATACACGTATTTGACAGGATTTATTGATTAGCGTTAAATGCTTTGATACTAAAAAATACCACATTATAAAGCAGTGAAGTTCAAATTAGCAAATGTGTTTTGTAAGATTTTAAGAAAGTACAGTGAACACAGTTTTTTAGCTTGTTTGACTTAAAACTCAAAGCACCTTATTATGAGAGTGAATAAAGGCATAGTTCACCCAAAAATGAAAATTACCCCATGATTTACTCATCCTATGTGTGTATGACTTTCTTCTTTCAGACCAATACAATCAGAGTTATATTAAAAATGTCCTGGCTCTTCCAAGCTTTATAATGGGAGAGAATGGCAGCCCAAAAAAGCACATCCATCCATTATAAACGTACTCCACGCGGCTCCGAAGGTTAATAAAGGCCTTTTGAAGTGAATCGATGAGTTTGTGTTATAAAAATATCCATATTTAACACGTTTTAATGTAAAATATCTAGCTTCCGGCGGACCGCCTTCTGTATTTAACTTACAGATAAAGCGTAACTGGCGCGCCGCATCACTAGAGCGTAGCGTAAGTGCGTTGAACTGTGAGAGGCGTTACACTTCCTGCGTAAGTTGAATACGGAAGGCAGCCTGGCGGATGCTAGAGATTTTACATTATAATGTGTTAAATATGGATATTGTTCCTACACAAATGCATGGCTTCTCTTCAGAAGGCTTTTATTAACCTTCGGAGCCGTGTGGAGTACGTTTATAATGGATGGATGTGCTTTTTTGGGCTGCCATTCACTGCCATTATAAAGCTTGGAAGAGCCAGGACATTTTTTAATATAACTCTGATTGTATTCGTCTGAAAGAAGAAAGTCATATACACCTAGGATGGCTTGTGGGGGAGTAAATCATGGGCTAATTTTCATTTTTGGGTGAGCTACCCCTTTCATGTCAGGTATATTATAATCAGTTATAGTATTATGAATGAGGCATTTATATAGCGCTTTCATCCAGGTAATCTCAGTAGAAATAAAATCAAAGTAATATCGATTGGTCAGAAAACATCATGGACCTTCTTCTTTACTTTTTTGTCCTTGAGTAGATGCTGGATGAAAATCATCATCTGATACAGTGCATTATGGACTATCAGAGCAAAGGAAAAACAGCTGAATGTACACAGTATGTATTTGTCCTTTGTTCAAGACAGATCTTGTAACATTGTGCCTAGTTCTTTAATGAACATGCAGATGTTTTAACATTTAAGTTAAAGGTGCAATCAGTAATTTTTTGCTAATTAAAAAAACTTCCACATAAAGAAATGAGCAGAGCATTTGAGAAATATCACTAATATGATGTGTACTCGCATTAGATGAAGAGTCCAGACAGAAAAAGCTGTCGTATTCTGCGTGGACCCGGTCGCACCTGTGTCATGTAATTGACTACTACTATGTTAACTATATAGTGCTTTCAAACGCTGCTTTAGGGTTCTTACAAAGCACAAACATAGATGCACATAGACAAAAGAAGCAAACCAAACAATATAACTGCAAATACAACTCGAATATTAGCATACATGTTGACACGTTCCGTCAGCGAAACTTATGAGTATGCAACCAACATCACTGATAACTGCAAGCAAGAACTTACTGAGTGTACCTTTAAAGGAATGGACAAAAAAGGACCAAGCAAAAATATCCAGGTTTACTATTTTAGCTGGTCATGGTATAAGATGGCTTACATATAGGGGAAGTGATCCTATTAAGCACACCTTAACACCTTAGACATAGTTGAGTGAACATACTTCCAATAAAGTGGCAAAAAACATATACTATGGGTAAATGTAGCAGTTGTTTTCCAAATGAGCACACTACATGTTTTTTATGTAATTACTTAAAATAAACAATTTAATTTTGATTTACTTTTGATTAACTACCTAATTAACTCCAGATGAAAGTGGCCGTATATGGATTAAAATTAACATTTAACATTTTTTACATTTTACACAACTAAATAACCGATAACAATAGTCAATCTAAACTTCTATCTGTTTCTTTAGACTTAACATGGTGCCTCTGGCCTGCACTTTAATCTTAACATCTTAACCCTGTCTCAGGTTCTTCCTATCAACTTGTACTGAGACTTTTCTAAATAGGCTATTTTCTGCCCTGGTTTTGAGCCTCTCTCCTGGAGCGCTGGGTTTTTATGGGCGTGCCGCACTGAAGACTTGGAAGTAAACTCCCACTGCTATGATTGGATAAGATTTGCATATGATAATGAGCTTCATCTCCCCCATCAGTACATGGAAAATTGTTTTGAAAGCGTGTGGGAAAACGGCAACTGGAATGATTCGCCCACAGGGCTCGCAAAATGTCTTTATCAAACAAACACAATGATTTATCTCTCATCCACCCGCGATTGATTGGAATGTTATATTTTTATTACTTAGCCCGCCCGATCGGTGGATATAACCGCGAACCACACACACACACACACGCACGCCAAGTACGTTGCAGACAGCATGATCAAAACTTCCGCAATTGTATTTTTCCTTCAAATATCAGGTCAAGAGAGTGAACAATGCAACTGCATCAAGATAGGAATGTTATTTCACTATTTAAGAGAGCCCATCGGCAGGCCGGTGATATGTTTTGGTAGTCCGTCTGGAAAACACACAGCCCCGGGATGTTGGGCTTTGCGAGCCCTGGCCCATACATGTCCGAGTCTGATCCCGAATCGCAGCACAATGAATCAACAACACCTCAAATAAAGGGTTCTCCAGCCTGTGACAGCGTGCTAATGTTCAGTTAGACACGTACACATAATCAATAGATATCAAACGATCTGTAACAATGCAATACTATCACATATAAAAACATGTTTTACTCACATTAGTGTGTTGCTTCATTCATTCATGTAAACTCATCCTGTCTGCAAATCCAGTCTCTTGTTTACAAGCGAATCCGTGGTGAAATGAAGGAACAAACGCGCAATGTCTTCCCCACGTGAGCTGGATATTCATTAAAATAAAGTTCATCCACACATTCATAATATTGGAATGAAGCTTATGCGGTATGTTTATTGCTTGGAAGTTGGATCCGGTTTAGCTCTATGTAGGCCTATGTCATGTCAGGCAGGAGTCGGTGGGCGGGGCTACAGAATCAGGCGTTGTTCTTCTTCTGTTGAGGCGGTGTTTCACCACACTCTGACGTCACAGCCTGGCACATTCAGAGATCGAGAGTTTGCTGAGCCAGCTGTCAATAAAAGCTTTTCTTTGACTAACAAGGAAGTTTTCAGCTCCGAAACTTACAGGATATTCTTATATTACCATGACCTTTTATATATCAAAAGCTCAAGGGGAAGTTGATTTCTCAATTCAGGACCTCGTTAAGTTTTGGTCGATCGGATCACAAGTAGGCGAGGGAGATACATTCCCGTTTACACCTGGTGTTTTAATCCGTCTCTTTTGTCCATTTTGAACCACTTCTGTCCTGATTTCTTCGAGGGGAGGGTCTATGGGCGGGTAAATGTATGGGTTTTTCTAAGGCTGTCGATTTAACATGTTATTTTTTACCATAACTAATTAGTCTAATTAACACTAGGGGTGGGAATCTTTAGGCACCTCACGTTTCGATTTGATTATGATTCAGAGGGCTGCGATGATAAAACGATTATCGATGCATCTTTTTTTCTATACAGATTTTCTTTTTTCTTACTTGGTACTTTTAAAGCAAAGCATTGGTAATGACCCATAATGAATTTATTTCCAATATCTTTTATTAATAAAACAAATGGAAGTGATTTTACAAGTCAACAGGAAAGTTACATTTGAACCAAAAAAGTGTCTGTAGCAGCATACTTGTAGTAAATTAATATAGACTTCAGCATATTCTGAATCACTAACATAAAATAATAACAACACCCCTCCTGTTATGTGCAATGAGCAATATAATCCTTCAGACAAAAAAATAAAATAAACATTTTGCTGCACCAAAATCACATTTTATACAAAAATATAGAATTCTGTACCAGCATCTCTCATACAAAAGTAATGCTTGTGGACTTCAGCATATTCTGAATAACTAGTAGCTAACATACAGCTGCTCTTATACACAAATAAATAATAGTCTAAGACTTATGACTTAAAACTAGGCCTGTCACGATAACTACTTTTTGTTGTCGATATGCGATATTATTGTCATTTTAAGACCATTTTATACCACTGAATATATAATCATAATATAACAGCATAATAATGCAAGTAGGCCTGCACACTTTCAAATGACAATGATTTAGCAGTCAGATATGGCCTGTTGAGGTATCTGTTTTTCTAGAGGCATGTTTGAAAAACTTCTTTTAACTTGACTGTCCTGTTCCATGGAAGAACGGCGCAGTGGAACGCAAAAACACGTTCTCTGTGAAAACGACTAGGATTGTGTTGTTTTTAGTCTGTTTTGCCACAAATATAATACAAAGCAGAACTGTTCTTCTCCGATTCAGAGCAACACACAGTGGCGTTTCATTTCGGGTGAACCAATGATTCAATGGACCATAAAGAGAATCATTTACTTCACTTCTGAATGAATGAATCGGATGAATTAATGACTCAATTAGACATTTACCGCCACCTACTGGCAGTTTCTTATTTAGAGTATAATTTCGTATTTCCATATTAATAAAAACAAACATTAAAAGGTATAGTTCACCCAAAAATATTAATTAGATTAATTAATCGACACATTGTGTAATTAATTAGATTAAAAAAATGTAATCGCTTGACAGCCCTAGTTTTTTCAGATCTTTCGATCTAATGGACAAAATAAGCTTGTGCAATTTCCATATGAACGTGAAAGTAGACAAGGAAAAACACACAGAGAGCATCAGCTTTTATTTCTGCTCTGACAGCCGAAAGACCAGCCGAACGCTGTGAGTGTGTGTTAGAAATCAGGAGTGATGAGAGAACATTGAGCTTGGTAACGTTTTCATCTTCAAACCAAACTTGTGTCTCCAGCCGACAAAGTTTAAATCCCGTCTGGCTAGCGCGCTTCCCATAATGTTTATGCGTTAGGTCAGTAGACCTAGAGTACAGTCACGCAGTTGTCATGCAGTAGGTGGCGGTATGCAGCTTTAAGTGGGTTTGCTAACCGCTATTAAAAGCAAAAGAAGCTCAGATGTGATGGACTTGACTGACAGATTGGCATTTTGACATTGCAAGCTTCATGCTTTCTAACCTTATCTCCACTTTTTCTTTTTGTTGCAGTTATTCTGCTTATTGTACATATAAAAGTTTATATCAGTAGTCCCATATTCATAATTGTGACCATGCCGTCTGTTTACAATGTCTACCATGGGAACCTTTGGTGCAAGAGGAGAAATACATTTAGTGCCCTGAAGCGGCGTGCCAGCAGAGAATGGCCAAATATATTTCTCCAATATCCCCCTCGAACTGGCATCCCAGTTCCGCCTTTTTTCGGGCAGATAATGGGTAACTGACCTGCTAGAAACCGCTGCACCACTGAAACTTGGTGTGGGCCAACTGCTCTCGGGGTGACCAGCCCTCGAAGCCCTGAGCATGGTGGCATAAGGAAACTTAGGTGGTTTGTGGAAATTTTCCCATTCAAATAAGTTGACATTAGACGCATAGGTGGTGCGATGGATCGCAAGTACCAAATGGATGCTAGTTTCGTGCTTAAGTGAATGGTGAAATGGACACTTCACCCATGTGTTGCCTGTAGTGTCCCCTAACAGCTTGTTCTTCATCGTTGTGTGTCCATGAAGTGCCTAAGGTGACCCCTGACTGCCTATTCTTCACCGTAGCCTTCCACTTTTCCACAAGTTGCCTTTTGTGTGCCCTAACTGCCTAATCTTCATCACATTTTCCACAAAGCGAGCTTCGGATATCAGTAAATGTCGGACAGCCAGACAGCTCCATGGACTTCCATGCCTCCTGAAAGTAATTATTCAAGTTCTTGCATGAATTTGGCTTAGATGTTCGGAAAAAATACTTGGCATCCTTCCCACCCGGCAGTTTGACCTTAATTCTCAGGAGTCTTTGAAGCACAATCTGGGCTGGCCTAAACACAGATAGAGGAGAGGGATGGCTTTTCCTCTAAATCCCCTGACAGGCTCGGCCAGACATAGCCAACACCGGGCACTTGTTCAGATCAGAAGAAACCACTAAGCAGGCTTCTGAATCTGAAACAAAAGTTTCTGGGATGGTGGGTGAGAACTGAGAAAGGACAGAGCCCGTCTCAAGTTCTTCCGCCAAACCCAGTTGTGACCCCCATGATCTGAGCCACCGTGCTTTCTCAGAAACAGCGGGACCTAAACCACGGGAAGCACAAGCTTGGCCTTCATTCTCAGGGAAAAGAGCCAAGCGGAGCACTCTCATAGAGAGATACTCGCTCCCAAACAAACAACGCAAAAATCGCCTTGAACTGTTTGCTAGCCATCTTATTTTCTTTCCAACTTTTTCAGACAAACAAATAATAAATAAGACAGATGATTTCACATATAGCACTTCCTGAATACAAAGAAGCTGATGACTTTCAATGCAGGTGCCATTTTATAGTCATGCAACCTTGCATTTCACGTCATATGACCATCAGCAGCAGAGGTTGTGTTAACCGAATATTTTCCGTCATTGACAGATTTTTTTTAGCAGTAACGGAAAAATCTGAAGGCCATCCGTCATTTTGACAGATTACGCTGCGGGCAATTGTAATTTGTAACTGTAATTCCCGCTTCTGTTCAGTTGATGGCGATTGCGCATATTAATTATCTTGTACTGTCTCATCTTTGTCACCGCTGCATACAGTTGCAAAAATGTAATTGCAGCTGAGTGTGAGAAGTTCCTTCAAACGGCCATATAGTTGTGATATTGTTAGGAGGAACTGATGCGGTGGAGGATGAAGGACAAATAGACAACATCTATCAGTCACCGACAGCTGTTACGGGGCAACAAGGAGGTCACTAATAGTGAAGCTGTGGGCTTTAGTTACTAAGAAATATATGCTAGAACCTTTCCGCTTCTAAGCTATTTTATTGATAAATCACAGAACAGTGTTGACAATACATTTTGCGCTACTGAATGATTCTGCGCATGATGTGCGTTACAATGCAGCACGCATTAGTTTAGAACGTCGATGAACTTACATTGACATTACGTTACTTACGTTACCTTACATTACTCAGTAGCTGTTTAAAATGTGAATTCACCCGATTAATATTGAGCATCCAGATGGTATCATACAACTTGTTTTGTGGAGTCCCAGTAGCGGCTCCTGGCCATAAATTTAGGTAGGGCAGTGTAGCGAATTAGTTCAAAGGGGAAATATTAATAATTATTCATAACTCATTATGATTAATTATTAATATTTGAATCAGTTAATGATATTAACTTGATGTAGCTTAATTCTAAGAGAAGGATATTTTTCATGGCCACAAAAATAATTCTTTCTTCAATTTACAGCGCTTAGAGCGCATAACAAGATCGATCATTTAAGTGACCATTTGTTTGCAGGCAGGGAGTCATAACCAAACATGTATTAAAATGATATTAACTAAATCATGGACAAGACTAAACTAACATAAAACATGCATACACACACATCACACATGCATGGTAAGAGGCAAAGTTAAAGTGGTTGAAAAACTGGGTCAGAACAGATGGATGAAACTATGGAAACACCTGGGAGAAACCATCATTGACTACAAGGGGTTGACTATTTTGTCTGAACAAAGGGGTTTACAGTTTTACTAACTACACAGCGATTTGTATATCGTATGTTACTTGCATTTAGCCTGAGCTGTAGAAGAGCGTCCGAGGTGAAATCGCAGGAGAAAGTCTTGATAGTTCGGTCCAAAGGTGTTGCAATTGATTTCTTCTGCGTTGACTGAAGAAGAAATTATGAGTTTGCATGGTTGTTTCGACTCCGTTGAGGTTGAGGAAGTTGCACATGGCTTGAGGTGTTGGGCCTGCTGGCCCACCGGCCATGTGGTGGCATCGGGTTTCCTGTCCCACACACACACATGGCTTGATGTGTGTGTGTGTGTGTAGTCCTTATCGGCCTGGCTGAGAGCCAGCCAAAATGACGCGTCAGTTCAGCAAGAGAGAGGGAGGGTGAATCTGTGCGTCTCTCTTTAAAGTCTGCAAGAAGTCACCACCTCTTCAGTCAGTGAGACAATTGTATTCAGGCTTTCAGAGGGAAAGTTTTATGATCCTTTGTCTCAAGCAGATCGTTGGCAGATTGGTTGCTGATGAATGAACTATTAAAGATTCGTGTAATACTAATATGTTGCACAGGTATCGACATATCATATACACAATCATTCAGATCTTTAAATTACAACTTCGTAGACACCAAACATGCCATACACATGATTTTTGTTAACCATAGTATGCAATTCTGAAACATAAGTCCAACAGAGATTGAATTAATACACAGACCAAACCCTATAAAGACAAATCATGAGATGGATATATGTTTTTATATTTCTCAAGTGGTTATATATAGGCTATATGAGTTTAAGATGGTTTATTTGTAAAAAAGAATTGAGTGGGAGTCACAGCTCTCTGCAAATTCTTTCTGGTCATAAACCCATGTGTCCTGTAACCCAAGGCCCGGTGTTAGCTGCACTAGGGATGTTAGTTGTAGTTTTGGGGGATGGTTTCACCAAACTTTGTTGGGAGATTAAGTTTGCTGGATCATTCATTAAATTTAATGAATAAATAATTGTGTCTGATTTGTCTCAGTCGTTACAGCAGATTCTGTGTCTTATCGCTAGTTTATGATAAACATTTTGTAAGCTATCCTAATCGCTTTAACACATCAGACACACTTTTGGCAGAATTCTAATGTCATTGCGTTATTCAGCCTGAGGGTGGCACTCTAAAGATGATTGACATTGACTTTAGTATACACGATAAACGCATAGAATGCCATCTTAGAATTGCCTTAATGTATTTATTGCGTCCGAATGTTGTTTTAGAATATTAAAAGTTTGGAATTTTAAACAAAACTTTATTCCAAAAAAAATAGTCTATTCTCAGAACAAACATAAAATAAACACAACAGAACTACTGTATATAAAGGCTATTCACATGAGCATGTTTAACCCTCTGGACCCTAATGATATTTTGTGGCCCTAAAGAAGTTTGAAATGCTCTGACATTTGTGTTTTTTCAGTTGCTTTAAATCATATTAATGGCTAAAGTCTGACTACACTGTATTCAGCACAAACAGGGCTACAGTAATATGTGTGCAACATGTACATACAAGTTTGTAGTTTTGAGAAAATAATGTTTATGCGTAGTTTTTGAAAAAACTTAAATGTTAAATCACTGAAATAAGGCCATATAACACACTTTAAACATTTGTTCACAAGCCTTTTCAGAACTGGATGTTGTTGCCTAGAGTTTTTTTCTTCAAAACAATGTGAAAACCATTTTGATCACTCATTCATACAAAACAATATAGTCATTTGACTTTTGTAAGACACTTATTGTCAGAATGGAAGGAGGATGTGGATGAATAATGCTGAGATTCACACCTGAGGCGTCAACGACTCCTCCCCTGAATATCAATGAGGAATGTGACAGAGGGAACTATAGAGAATGAATGTGAGGAGACTTCATGATTCAATGTATTGTTTGTAGCTTATTCACAAAATCACATTTAATTTAAAAGAAGTAATCTGACTATACATTTTCTTTACATAAAGACTTTAGACCTACAGTACCGTTCAAAAGTTTTAGATCTGTATGTTTAAAAAAAAAAAAAAAGTCTCTTCTGCTGACCAAGGCTGGATTTATTTAAATCCAAAATAGTAAAAACCATAATAATGTGAAATATTTTTACAATTTAAAATAAATGTTTTCTGTGTGAATACATGGTAAAGTGTAATTTATTCCTGTGATCAAAGCTGAATTTATCATCATTACTCCAGTCTTCAGTGTCACATGATCCTTCAGAAATCATTCTAATGTGATGATTTGATATATATGCTCAACAAACATTTCTTATTATTATGAATGTTGAAAACAGTTGTGTAATTTTTTTTCAGGATTCTTTGATAAATCAAAGATTTAACCCAGAGGGAACGTAAAGTTCAAAAGAATAACATTTATCTGAAATAAAAAGATATTTTAACATTATACATGTCTTTACTGTGTTTTTGATCAATATAAGGCATCTTTGTGAATAAAAGTATTAATTTCTTTCAAAAAACAAAAAAGCAACAAAAAAAACTAAACTCTTACTGAGCCCAAACTTTTGAATGGTAGTGTATAATGTCACAATAGATTTCTATTTCAGATAAATGCTGTTGTTTTGAACTTTCTATTTATCAAAGAATCCTGAAATTGTTTTTAACATTCATAATAATAAGAAATGTTTCTTGAGCAGCATATTACAATGATTTCTGAAGGATCATGTGAAACTGAAGACTGGAATAAATTGCATTTTAAAAATATAATCCAAATAGAAAACAATTATTTTAAATTATAAAAATACTATGCAATATTACTGTTTTTGCTGTATTTTGGATCAAATAAATGCAGTCTTGTTAAGCAGAAGATTTTTTTTTTTTAAAACATTAGAAAATCTAAAACTTTTGAATGGTAGTGTATACTTGGATTTACACATGAAAACAACACATAGAGCAGTGGTAAAAAATACAGTGCAAAAGAGACATTCAGGGCAAACGTGCAAACAGGGACAGTGCAAGATGAACAAAAACGAATTAGTCTCTCTATTTGAATGCGCTAGTCGCGCGTCTACATTTAAAATAACGAACTTGAGCGTGCAAAAGACACAACATGTGAACGGCCCCTTAGTCAGTGGTTACATCAGCGTAACAGTCAATAAACGGGACAGTCACGTACGGGACATTTAGGCCCAATAAAGGGGACGTCCCGGCTAATATGGGACAGTTGGCAACCCTACTTTTATATCATGCCGTGTTTAATATTATAGAGCATAAACATATCTCCGTGTCGTACGTGTATCTTTATTTAGCATTGAAAGGTTGCCTACCTATTTCATATTTCAACGTGTTTCCATTGATTTCACACATTTTAGTCTGGCAATAGTTCAACTAGTAGCCTACAATGTGTAGTTTATGCATCACACTAATATAAGTGAGAAGCCTTAAACCTTAAAAATTCTCATGTTAAAATCACGTTCTGTTTCTTCTTGGGTAAATCCAAGGTAAACTCACAGCGTGTCTTCCGATCTCGATGAAAATCAGAAGAATGATAAAGCTGATGCTTTGTTTTGAGGTGATGGGGGGCGTTTACAGGTTTGCATTCCTTCACGTGGACGATTTGCATGTGAATCACTTTGCGCACGTGGGTGTGGTCACATTAAAGATAATAAGGCACCGCTTGAGAAACTGGACCTCTCGCTGTTTTCATATGGATTACATAAACAGAGAATATTTTTATATAAATGACTTCATTTAAAAGTAGACATTCCAAGATTTATAAAGATATCTGTCATGTCTGTCTGGCAAGTATTCTCTGAGTTCTGAGTTCATTTTCAGATGCATTTCAGAGTGGACATCACAGGGAGACAGACGGGAGAACGCGCATCCTGTTTGTTTTCTTTATTTAGCGAAAAGCACAACATTTAGATTTTATTTTGATTGTACATAAATAAAAGTAGACACTTTAAGCTTTGTAAAGACATATCGTTCATGTCTGTGAGGCCAAAAATCACGGATAATTTTAAGTTGTTTTACACTGTCATAAGGAAAAATCCAGCAAAACACGCGGGCGCGTTTAGAGGGTTAAACTAAATAGTTTATACTTTAATTAATTTGATACGCTACTCCACATATGAAGAAGAGACATGCCAACTAGTTACTGACCTGATGCAGACACATAGCTGAAGCGGACTGATATCGTCTTGGTCTGGGGCGAGTTTACGTAGGGTGTGTTTACCTAACGTGAAAATAAGCAGGGCAGCCAGAAATCTGCCCCAATGGCTCTCTATGAGAGCGCGCTGCAGTTCTGTTTTTCAACACAGATTTTACATTGGAAATTTGTGGGGCGCTGTAGAGCTGGGGAGGGCTCAGAGACCAGCTGCCCCACTTAGTATCATAAATACATGTCTGCCGAATCCATGCGATTCATTTTAATATATCCTGCTCACTTTACGACTTAAAATAGTCTAGAAAATATGAAAAATATTTGTTGCAGAATGTTAAACACATTTATAATTTATTATTAATTCAGTGTATATAGAGTCTATGTTTGTATGAATATTTTGGTGGTCATACAGACGAGCTGTGGCTGGCTTTCGGAGTATGCATTTATTTGTCATTTTAAATGTCTGGAACTCTGGAGCGGACTCAGGGACTGGAGTGGACTCTGGACTGCAATCGGGCTGGAGTTGAGGTGTGTGCAGCTCACACACACACACACAATTGCTGTGGCTATAATGGCCAGCGCTGCACTCTCTAAAGACTCAGGGGCTGGAGCCGGAACTGAAGCAGACTCAGGGACTGGAGCCATCACTGGACTCTGGTCAGGGGCTGGAGCCATCATGACTCAGGTGCGGCGGCCATCTTGGCTGAAGACTCAGGCATGGTGGCCATGACGGGACAAGACTCTGGAACAGCGGCCATGACGGGACGAGACTCTGGAACGGCGGCCATGATGGGGACGAGACTTAGTAAATTCTCTTACAGGAAATGACTCATATGGACATATGGGAGCAGGCTCATGGACAGGATGTGCTGAGGACAGTTTCTTCTTCCTCAGCCTTCTCCTTTGGGCTGAGGTTAAAGGGAATCTGGGAAGGGGTGCTGAGGCTTTAGCGGACTCTGGAGAGGACTCCGGTTACTGTGACTGAGTGGTGATGGCATCTTCATCCACCTTGCCAACAGTGAGGGGAGAACCACTCAATCACAGTACAAAGTCGATGTATTGGGCTAGGGAACAAGTGGTAGCAGCTGCAGGTGCCTGAATAAACAGATGATTGTCCAGTCCGGCCCAGAAAACAGATTTCAGGGTACCATTATTCCAAGGCACCAGATGGGCAAGCTCAAGGAAGTATGCTTCATACTCCTCTAACGGGTGGCCATCTTGTGCCAGGGAGAGAAGCGATTCAGCAAGGTCAATGGGAGTGAGGAGAATGCCCATGGTTGTTGAGTCCGTGTTGGTCTAGTATTCTGTCACGGTGTGGCTGTGTACAAAAGCGCACAATGAAGAAGATGTGTAGACAATCCTTTAATCTACTAACAAACATAAAGAACTTGAGAAAATACCAGGAGAAACACAAGCACATGCACATATATATAAAATAATACTATACAAGGAGGAAACCGAAATCGCAGGCTTATATACACAGAAAACTGAGGAGCTAATTAACAAAACTCTAATTAATCAGTTACCTAGGAGACAAACGTGGGGAAACTGAGAGAACTGATATTAATTAACACACTAGAAGATTGACAAGAAAACTCAGACATGAACTGAAGAGAAAACACTGAAAAATCAAAAACAAACTCTAAATAAGACTCAAGTCAAAATGTGACACTGTGCAACCATTACTTACTGCCACCTACTGGTGGTTTTAGTTTCATATTTAAAATATCACTTAATTTTTTTCCCATCATTGCATAATTCTCTTTTGAACATTTTTCATTTAAAGCATTATTTATTTTATAAAAGTATTTATAAAGGTAAAAACAGCACTGGAAAATCAATGTAAGGGGGCAAATATTTTGCAAATATTATGTGACCAGTCTAAGTGGAAGAGAGGGGATATGCAGAAGGATGTTAAATCCCTCAGGGGGTACACCACTCTAGGGGGAACCACTGGTCTACTTGTGTCAGGCCCTGCAAGAGCAGATTGAAGCAGACTGTTGCAAATTATATTTTGGGAGAGCCAGCTTTCTACGCCAGGTTTAAAACCATTTAATACCAGACAGCAGACAGTTAGTAAAGTTTAAGGGGACATGTTATGCCCCTTTTTATAAAAGAGAGCATGATTTCATACAAAAAGGCCGTAAAAACTGCTAGATCTGCTTATTTCTCGACTCTCTTAGAAGAAAACAAACACAACCCTAGGTATTTATTCGATACAGTGGCTAAATTAACAAGAAATAAAGCTTCAACTTCTGATGAACAGCACAGCAGTAATGACTTTATGAACTTCTTTAAATGCAAGATAATATTAGGAAAAAAATTATAATCATGCAGCCGTCTACTACTGTATCACATCAGACAGAGCATTGTAGTGTCACTGAGGAAAAATTTCATTCATTCACTGCTATAGGAGAAGAAGAATTGGCTAAACTCGTTAAATCATCAAAATCAACAATATGTATGCTCGACCCTATACCGACTAAACTACTAAAAGAGATGCTTCCAGAGGTCATAGATCCTCTTCTTAATATCATTAATTCATCCTTGTCATTAGGATATGTACCGAAAACTTTTAAATTGGCTATTATTAAACCACTTATTAAAAAACCGCAACTTGATCCTACAGAATTAGTCAATTACAGGCCAATCTCAAATCTACTCTTTCTGTCAAAAATACTAGAAAAGGCAGTGTCCTCACAATTATGCTCCTTTTTAGAAAGAACCAGGAAGTATGACCATATTAGCCCGGTTCTGTCAACACTGCACTGGCTCCCTATTAAACATCGTATAAATGTTAAAATCTTGCTAATTACTTACAAAGCACTAAATGGTTTAGCTCTCCAGTACTTGAGCGAGCTCTTAATGCATTATACTCCATCACGTCTATTGCGGTCCCAAAACTTGATAATACAGCCAGTTGATAATACCTAGAATATCAAAATCAACTGCAGGCGGTCGATCCTTTTCCTATTTAGCACCTAAACTCTGGAACAGCCTTCCTAGCATTGTTCGGGAAGCAGACACTCTGTCAGTTTAAATCTAGACTAAAAACACTTCTCTTTACTATGGCATACACATAAAACATTATCAATTTATATTATTTAAATCAGTTAAATGATTGTTTTAGGCTGCATTAACTAGGTCAGCCGGAACCGGGAACACTTCCCATAACACCTGATGTACTCGTTACATCATAAAAAGAATGGCATCTACGCTAATGTTAGTCTCTCTGTTTATCCCGAGGTTTACTGTAGTGTGCTGGATCCAGATCAGATGGTGGACCTGCACCTAGACATGACCCATGCATCCCTGAAGTGTCTGCAGAGACCGTGTCAGCTAGACTCTCCCCTGAAGGCCTCCTTCACTTCCCCTCTATACAGATAAAAACACACATGCACACATACATAAACGCGCTTGCCTATAGCCTGAACACGTAATGCTTGCTTACATGCCGTTGCCATTTTTACAGATTTACCTTTTTGGGGGTTTGTGCGGGGATGATTGTGGTATAGTTTCAAAACTATTTCAAACCTGTTACATGGTTTGCATTCTCAGGCCACCAGAAGCTGTTGACGTGCAAATGGGGCCTGGAGCGCGTTGGGGATTTTCTGTTTTAGCTGAGGATGTTGTTTAAGTTTCAGTTTTTACAACAGAAATAAATCAATCAAAAACATGCTTTTCTTCTAAAACAAAATTAATTTCCTATTATCACTGTAAAGCTGCTTTGAAGCAATCTGTGTTGTAAAAAGGGCTATATAAATGAAGGTGACTTGACTTGACTCATGATACATGAAGTCAAGCGTGAACAGAGCTTCCTCACCACAAATTTCTCTCAATGAGTGCATTCAGAACCCTCAAGATCTGAATGCGCATGCTCCTCATCCAAACGCACAGATCGTGCGTGTCCTCAAGTGTCAAAAAAGTGGGACATGGAGGCACACACTTCCTGAAATGCTTGTCTGAGTTTTCCACACTAAGGGCCAGATTTACTAAACGGGGCAAATTAGTGTGAGAGCACAATTCCATAAAAGCGCAGATGGGAGTGGAAAGTTCTGCACGTGATCTACTGATGACGCTCAAATTAAAGCACACAGACGCAGCCGGATCATTTCCATAATGACCAACACAATCTACCCGTTTGCGTCTGGTTTAAGACGTGCTTTTTTGGGGGGCGGTAAATAATGGTGCAAATACCAGTAAATTAACATGTGCAAATTTAAATACTCTCCTCCCATAAATCTTGCGTCTGAAAGGGAAACTCCTACGAATGCATATGCAATAAGGTCAGCTGCAAAAATAACCCTGTCCATGCCTTTTCAGCGCAAACTTTCACTGGGTGTCTTTAGTAAATCCTGACAGTAGTTTTTAACGGCAAAAGGGTTTGTGCTGGCGCAAGCTGTTAGTAAATCTGGCCCTAAATTTTCTTCACACAAGCTACTACAAACAAACGGCTCCTCACGACAAAAAAGCTGATGATGTACATTGCAGACACCCTCTTATACTCACGAGTGCTCCTGTAATGATGTCATGAACTGTTGTCGGCCAATAAAATTGCTTGTTACCAGATACCTGTGCTTCAGATACCAGTCACACTGATGGTGTTCCCCATAGGGGAACTTTTTTCTTTACAAAACTCTTTATTGCTAATACACTGTACTTCTGATAAATTATCATATTATTATAAATGTGTATTATTTTGAATACCTGTTTAAATCAACTATTTTTTTTTTTTTTTTTTACCAGAAATAAAGATTTGATTAGCTCCAAAAAAAAAAAAATGTAAATACTCTAACAGTAACAAACAAGCATTAGCATTAATTTCTCATGCTTTTTCTATTTCAAGATGAAACAAGTGAGTTTATATGGTGTGAGGGTTTATTAGGGTCACTTCCCCTAACTTTGCACAGACAGGTCTGGTAAGTGATTCTATCATGTTTATTATTTGCAGTGCTGATTGCTTGCCTGCTAGTCTTGTTAATTAGGCCTGTTTCATACATAAGCTATGTTTCCATCACCCTGCTTTTATGCACATTTTGAAGTATTGCATCAGAAACGAGTGATGGAAACAGCAAATTTCAGGGGGAAAAATCCCTTCATTCGCAAAAAAGTTTGGTAGCACTTTATTTTACAGTCCTGTTCCACATATAAATATTATGTACTTATTATATATAAGTAATAACTAGGTACTAACCCTGATCCTACCACTAAACCCATTTTCCATTTTGTCTTTTCCTTAGGTTACTACTCTGTAAGTACTACTGTAAAATAAAGTCCAACCAAAAGTTGTTACGCTCGCTTGAGGTGGTTTTTGACAAATTATGGGAGATGGAAACGCATTTGTCGAATAAATTCTGACGTAGCAAACATTAAACCCATGTGACTAATCGACTGTTTCCCCTGATGGTGTTTTATTTACTGTTGGTTACTAGGTTACCAATACCACTGTCATCTGCTCGAACAACTTGATGGAAACAAGTGTGCATAAGAAATCCTGAAAAGAAACGCCTGAAATTCAAACTCTAATGTAAATTTGCGCAAAAGTTCAATGCAGTAGGCAGAGGTGGAATACCTAGAGTTTTGCATTCGTTTGCCATGACTGGCCCAATAAAAGGCCTGAGCATTGTACATAATTGCTCAAAAGTGCCCCTAGTTAGACGAAAGGAGGTTGGTGACGTATGGGAATAGCCATCTGAGCCATCAGTATGTGAGCTGTAGACCTTAGTCTGGGTAGACACCATATTGAATTTTATGAAAATGAGGCTGTGATAGGGCTGGGCAGTATATTGAGTGTTGGTGATATATCGATATATCGCTGTTCACATTGTTGTTTTAAATGTGGCCAATATCCGATTCCAGTGGGAACAGATCATGGTCCTGAACTGACCCGCATGTGCAAAAGAGCGATAGAAGACGTCACGCAGTATGCTGTCATATGGAAGTAAACACAGAGGTGTCACAATCTTCAGTCGCCAGACCAGTCACCTCGCACTACATTTCCCAAAATCCCTCTTGGCTCACACACTTCACAATCATCCACACCTGCCATCATTCACTCTCATCAGCTCCACTCTATTTAGGCAGTCACCCTTCACATCACAATGTCTGGTCTTGTCAATGTCCCGACTACCAACCTGTGGAAACTTACCTGTGTGCTTCCGTCTCAAACTGTCCAGTCTTCTATATTCCTCAGTCTTCAGTAATCATCTCGTCTTCAAGCCAGCCTTCCAGTCACCTGTTATCTCCGCCTGCATACAGATCAGAAGTCATTACCCTGCCAGTATCATCTCAACAATCTACTTTCTACCTACATGGATTATGCAGCACGATTTGTTGTTGTGGCTCGTCAGAGCCTGGATTTTTTGGTTTTTACAGAGAAATTCTGCCTTCTTGCCGTCACCAGCCCCTTTAATGATGAGACCCTGAAGTCCACTGTTCTGGATCAGAACCATCACCCCGTAGACCTCCCAGACACCCCTGGGTTGAACTGGAGGGATGCTATCATGCAGTGTCTAGAGAGTGTTTACCCCCCGTGCGAGAACACAGCCGGACCCAGAGGTGGTTCCACCACCATCGACCATGGAGAAAACGTGTGAGCCCCCAGCAGACGGAGAGCTATCACCCACCACAATGCATCAGCCAGTGTCCGAAGATAAGAGGTCAGCGCAGACCCTCACCCTGGAAGAGGAGCCCCCCAGTGTGTCTGACCAGGGGTGTGAGTCCACAACATCAGTGGTCATTTTGGTGGATTTTGAAACTGAGGACTGGCTGATCATCTCACACCCTATCCCACCCCATTTCGGATTTTTCATTGCTGTTCCTAGACAGCACCATAGACTGTATGAACTTTCTTCCTGTTTCCTCTGAACCTTCATCGACATCTCTAGACAGCACAGACACCTGCATGGACAATGTACTGTTACCTTCTACCCTGTCTAGCCTTCATCTGCCTCCGTCACCGCCCTGCTCAGCCAGTCTGATGGAGGTTGTCAGCCCTTCGACCATCTCCTGCAATGCCAAGCACTCACATCGACCCTCAAGTCCTACAACCACTGGCTTCGCCTCCGACCTCAGATCGTCTCTCTCCGTCTCGCACCTTGGCTCCTCCCACCTTCGGCTCCACCCGACACCCTCGGCCTTTCAACTTCATTGGGTTCCCTCGTCCCATCAACTCCCCCTTGGTCAGTCGTCACACCACCTCTGCCACGGATGCCATGTTGCATTATTTTCCTGTTTAACATGGTGAAGCTGCTTTGAAACAATCTGCATTGTAAAAAGCGCTATATAAATAAAGTTGACTTGACTTGACTTGACGGATCTTCTGCTATGCTACGCTCCATTCCTCCACCCCTACGGCTGCAGCAGGCTCCTCCTTCCCTTCGGGTATGCCTCAGTCCTCCATCACACCGCCATCGCCTCAGTCCTCGGACAGTCTGGCTCCACCTCAGACGATCGTCGCAGCTGCAAAGACGTGGATGTGAAAGAAGGGAGCAAAGTTTTTAAACATTTATGATACAAGCCCTCATGTTTCGCTTGTATATAGAGCTGTCACTGTAATACTTATGAGTTCTGACACATCATTGTCCTTCACTGATTACCTTTCACGGCTGACTTGATCATGTCGGATATGTAAAATCTTTGAAGCGACTCCCATCTGCGCAATTCCGATTTGACTGTTCAGACTGAGGTTGCATTGCAAAACATTCAACCTGTATCGGATTTAATACACATATGGAAGTGGCATAAATCAGAATGGAAAAGATCAGATTCAATGTGGTTTGTGCTGTTCACACTGTCATGAGAGAAATAGATCTGAGTCACGCAAAAAAAATCTGATTTGGGCCACATTTGCCTGGAGTTTGAACGTAGCCTCTCAGTCCACAGTCAGAACTGAATACATTCAGCCAACAAGCCTATTTATAGGCTGAAGCCCCACATACAGGGCATACCAACATAACAGGAACAAACAAAAAAGTTTCAACACAAGTCTCCTGGCACATGAAGAGGGTGACAGTGAGCTATGCAAATCAATCAAGACCTGCATTGTTGATTACCTTAATGCCAAGTATGCTGACCCTGTAACTAGTGACCTGTTGGACAAGGCCTCACTTGTGGTTACACGATTCAGGGACAAATACAATCTCTGCTGGCCAATAAGGGCAGCTGTCAGCCTGACCCTGCTGTGCTTATGCCTACAGACCAAGTAACCATAATGACACCCACAGCAAAGAAGTCACTAGCAAGCTTCTTCAAGCAGAGCACAGCAACCACAATCAGCATGGCACTGACACGGAAGGAGGCAATTGAAACTGAACTTTCAAGCTACTTGCTGTCAGCTAATGTAGAGAGTGACACAGATCCTCTCAAATGGTGGAAGGACCAAAAAAAAAAAAAACACTTTCTAGGACTGAGTCACCTGGCAAAGAAGTATAATTTGGTACCAGCCACCAGTTCCCCCTCCAAAAGGGTTTTCAGATGCAGTGGTAACATTGTAACCTGCCACAGGGCATCCCTAAAGCCTGAAGCTGTTGATTAGGCTAGTTTTCCTTGCACAACACCTATAAAAGATATATACCATAACATACTATATACACTATGAAATACATATAAAATACTTTGTTTAGAAAAGAACGTTCTACCTCAAACAAACTTTACTTGTTCTGACAAAGTAAAGTTTTCTACTGTTCTGTACACCAGAGATGTGCATTTAGTTAAGCAGGAGGAATTGTACTCTATTTCATTTAATCAGTTGTTTTTGTTGTTCTCAGAGATAGCTCTGTTTTATCTAATACATACATTTACATGTTCATATGTTTTGCAGCTGTATATATTCAAACCGGGAGGAAAAACCTGTATTTGCATTTTATTTTGATCATAAGCTGTTTTAATAAAGGTGATTGTGACATCTTACATGAGGCTTTGACTTTATTCCACTTTATAGAAAATACACATATATATATATATATATATATATATATATATATATATATCTCGGCATTCATCCCAAAAATTCAGAGATTTGAATTTTGGTCAATATCACCCAGCCCTAAGCAGTAAGGGAAAGACTTACAGTCTTTACAATGTCATGCACTGGTCCTAGATTTGTAATTTCAACTTTTTTCTCTACTGAAAGTTGTTTTGGGAAGACAAATGCCTTTTGTCAAACAAGAGTAGAATCCATTGAACACACTGTACCTCTATCACTGTACATCGTTTTCATTCCTGTCAGAAATTAAACATGGCTCTACCCTGACTAATGTATGCTGCAGTTCTTCTGCAACGTCTTTTTAATAAAATACTCTCATTCAGCTCATTCAGAGGTCATTCAGCTGCTCCCTCAAAATAATGAACATGATGCACATACTGAATTGATTAATATTTTCTTTATTCGATTTTCAGAAATACATTTAACAAATGCTAAAAGGTTTGGATGGAAACTCATCTAACGAGCCAAGGTTTGCTTTACCAATGATGTTTCTTGCATCTTCCCAGGTATCAGCAGATATTGCACAGAAACTTGGTCTACCTAGCAACAATAGCAGACTCTAATCAGAATATGCAGTCTCTGCTACCAGCGGTATGTTATGATTTGAAGCTTTATCAGCTTTCTTTCTCTCACTCTGTTGTCTTTTTCTTTCTTTCTTTCTTTCTTTCTTTCTTTCTTTCTTTCTTTCTTTCTTTCTTTCTTATAGAGTGGTGGGACAAAAATCTATGCAGCATAATGCAATTGGTCACTTACCTAAATTATAATGATAATAAGTAAATGCACACTCTAATTCTTGAATATGTGGTTTACGGGAACTCTCCATAGGCGTGATTTATGTTTATACTGTACAAACTGTATATTCTCTCCCCTTACACTAACCTTAACCCTACCCCTAAACCTACCCATCGCGCACGCACACACTAACCCTAAACCTACCCATCATACAAAACTTCCTGCATTTTTACATTTTCAAAATTTTTAAACCATTTGGACACAGGAAGTGTCCTCATAAACCATATTTACGTTGTAGTACCCATGTCACTATACACATTTGAATCCTTATAAACTATACACACACATGTGTTTTTATATGCAGCTAGTTATAAACACTATAACCTAACCCTTAACCCACACCCTAACCCCTACACCGTGTGTACACTGGACGCGAGCGGCACGACGCGACAAAAGACAATATATAGCCCACTTAAATCAGTGATGTTGTCTACACTGGATGCGACGCGACACGACAAATCCCCGACAGTAAACTAAAGCCTCATTCATGACGTACTGACATGAAGGGCAAATGCTTTGCAACGGTCGCTTTGTCACGTCCAGTGTAGACAGCTTCTAGCTATTGCGGCGCGACGCAATGCTTTAACGGTCGCGTCCGGTGTAGACACGGTGTTACAGTAAACGTTCTTTTTACAAATGAGGACATCACCAAAAGGAGGTTTTGGTAGTTTTTGTCAGGTTCAGCTCACTTCTGAGTACAAATATATCCCCAAAATATGGTTAAGCAGGCACACACATCGATTTTGACCACTAGGGGGAGCTAGTCCCAAAAAATTCCCAGGGATTCACAGGTCTTTAATAATCCAAGAGTATACACAGGAGTAAGGGGGTAATAACGGACCAAGAAACACAGGAAACTGAGGGTTTAAATAGACATGTTGATTGACTGAAACAGAACAGGTGTGATGGGACTAATTACTAAACAAAGGAATTAACTAATGATCAGGTACACAGGCAAACAAAGAGCAAACTAGACTAAACTGAACCTACACATTGCTGTACACCCCCAACACCACCTCAGGAAAGGTGTGTCCTAATGCCGTAACAGTCCAATAGAGTAGGGATGGAGGGGGTTCTGGTGGAGCTAAAGAGGGGAGGAGCCATGGTGGAGACTTGGCTGACAACACCCTGGGAACGACTGATGGAGATGGAGCCGATGGAGACCCAGGTGGAGCTGATGAGCCCACGCGTCATCACTGGCACTGGAGACAGAGGTGGAGCCGTGTCGACGAGCGTCTACCTATGCCAACGGTGGAGCTAGAGGGACGAGGGAGCATGAGGACGATGGTTTCTGGTGGAGCCGAGGGAGCGAGGAGCCAAAGCGAAGCCGATAGTTCGACGAGCCAAAGCGAAGCCGATAGTTCGACATGCTGAGGTGGAGCAATGGGTTCAGAGGCTGGAGGTAGAGCCAGGAGATCCTCTGGACTAGGCAAAGCTGGTGGCCTGAATATTCGAGGCATATCCTCACCACGACGTGTAAGAGGAGATGCAGAGTGGCTGAAGAGAACCAGGAAGAGGAAGTGAAAGAGGGATGCTGGGCATTAGTAGTAAAAACATTAGTAGAACCAGATTTTTTCAAAAGTATCATTGTTTAATCTGCCTTTGACCCTCTTCTGCATTTGTCTTCCTTGTTGTCTCTTCAAAGGATCTCATGTCCCAAAAAAAGTAACTATAGCACTTGAGTCACTGTACAAAATAAAGTCATTGTCAGTACAATTGTCACTCCATGTGTTGTAATTGTAGAGTCCAGAGAGTCTACCCAGATTATGGAAGTGCAGTGCATTCCTCGATGGCAGGACCTAGCACTGGTATCATAATCCAGGCCCGAAGTTGCAACTGTCAACTGTGCTTGTTCTATAATTGTAATGAGGAACTGCCAGACTATAGACTATAAGATTTTTAATAATGTCTTTAGCTTCACCCTCTCTCTCTATGGACACAGTAACTGTTACTGTCATTTCTTTATCCTGTAGAAACGTCTTGCATTTATATTCAAATTACACACTGTTGTCCCTTTACAGACAGTTACTACTCTCATAAAATACTTGAATTACATGTTGACTTTTAAAACTAAATTTAGCGTCCAACAGCAGATATTTCAGCTAAATGAGTGTTTTTGCGCTGATTATTAATTGTCTCCCTCAGTCTCGACTGCTTCTGTCTGTTTGACGCGATGCGCGCGCCCGCTCGTTCAGTGGAGTTTAACACAGACTGTCAGGACGCGCTTTCATGCAAAATGGAAATACTCGCGTGAATTAGTAGCATTTACAAATGAGGAGTATATAACTGTTCTCTATATAGATCAGTGGATATAACCTGTAAAATGAACGTTTTGCGCTGAGGACGTAACTTACACACACACGTCAAGTGCATGGCAGTGTATGTAAACGCTAATGCATTCGCTTGAAGCTTAAAATAAACAGTTCTCATGTTTTGGGCACTTGGATCATGTACCTTTCCTGCATCAGCTCACTCTGTTTCCACTCCACTATTTCTAGATTCACATTTTGTCCATTAAATGCATTATTCAGTGCTGTAATTTGGCGCGACTGGTGGAAGCTTTGCGTACAGAGAGCAGACCCGACTAATCGATTAATGAGAGTCGTTATCGATGATTTTCATTATAGATTATTATCGATTTTATCGATTAGTTGTTGCAGCCCTAAACTCAAGGTTGAGGATTTTGAGACCCAAGTACGGAGGAATAATAAAAATCTCAAGGAGACAAGCGGTATAAACTCCAAGTTGCTTTTACTTTTAGAAGATCAAAAAACAAAGTACAAACAAAAAAACTAGAAGCAAAGCTTTCAATAGAAAGAAATAGAATAGAAAAACAAAACAAGGCAAAGTCTATTTTACTACTTTACTAAGAACAAACACTTTACACCAGATAAAGTTTAGAAAATATGAAATATAGGTCACACTTTAGCTTAGGGTCCAATTCTCACTATTAACTAACTGTTAACTATGACTTTTGCCTCAATAAACTTCTAATTACTGCTTATTAATCGTTTGTAAGGTAGTTGTTAATTTGTTGTTAATAAAAGGTATTGGGTAGGATTAAGGGATGTAGAATATGGTAATGCAGAATAAGGCATTAATATGTGCTTTATACTAATAAGACTAATAAACAGCCAGTAATATGCATGCTAATAAGCTTAGCTTAGTTAAAAGTGAGAATTGGACCCTAAACTAAAGTGTTACCGAAATATATTATTGTGAAGTTATGTGTTTTAGTGACCAATTTAAACAACTAAAAGAGATAAACATAAATTTACCTCAGACAGTAACTAGGACTGCCTCGTGCACAAATTAACCAACAGGGAATTATAAAATTACAAACTTACAATATAAATCTAACATCTAAAATTAAACCGTAGATTGGCAAAACGACATAATAAATAAAAATACATAATAATGCTTACCTTTTCCTTTCTCTTCCCTCTTCCTGTCTTTCTTTAAGGATGTTGTTGTGCTGCACCTGAGTTGCTCCTCAAACGCTGCCCTTTTTATACACTGAAGTGTTCTGACGTGAATGTGACAGACTTGGCCTGTATGTCACAAGCAAACTGATTCTCTGTAAATGCCAGTACAGGAAATCTTGTGGTTTAGCTCCCTGGGGTAGGCACAGTAAGCACTGGCTCTGTCAATTGGGAATGTAGAACAAAAAAGGAGTGAATTGCCTTCCTTGCTACGCAACTAGCTTCAGTTTCACTTCAAATGCAGCCACATCTTTTAGCATTGATTCCCTTGAAATTTTACATTCGCGTAACCTCCATTATATAATTTACGTTGTGCGTGAATGTGTTGTCTTCGAGGGGTGGTATATCACGCCTGCCCATCTCTTTCAAAAATATGCGCACAACTGGAAGTAATTCCATGAAGCGATCAAGGACATTTCCTTGACTAAGACATCTGATTTCTGCATGCATATCCAAGTCAGGGTATGCACTTTAAACTCTTCATCCAGGGAACGGAACTGTCTGTGTTTCTGAGCAATAATAAAATTGACTGTTCGTGTAACAGTGTCAATTGTCATTTTGAGCTCTCCACATCTAAGCTTGCTGCACAAGTGCTCCTGATGCAAAATGCAGTGGTAGGAGAATAAGGCTGGTGTTTCAGGATATTTTCTAAGCAAAGCGATTAGTCCTTTTGCCCTTCCAACCACTGGCACCAACAGTGCAGAGTGAATGTCTTCTCCATGGGTTTGGCCCTTTAATGGGAGCAACATTTCCACCACAAATATTCCCGCTTTGAGAAAACGCACACACACACACTGCTACTGTAGCTGTGTGACATCTGTGCTGTCAGTAGATTTATCCAGTGCTAAACTGAAGTACTCTGAACTTTAAATATCTTTTACCAACTGTGAAAAGAGATTATATGAAATTAGTTCTACTCATTTGCTCATGGCTGAATCAACTGCAGCTTTGAGATTTGGCTGAAGGTGCTCACTTTAATACAGCAAATGTTTTCTGACAAATGAGACACATTTGCTTTCCACATATTTCTACAAAGGCAAATTCCATTTCCCACGCATTCATTGTTAACCTCGCTTTTCTTTGTCACCATCAGTAGTTAACTTACTCTACGTACACACAACATATTTTTACAACCTGTTGGTCACAACTGTCCATAAATTTGACAAGTTATATATCTTTTGAAATGACTATTGGCTTAGCATCAGTATTTGGTCTCTGTTTTATGATTGTAATGCTTCAGTGACAGTAATGTATTAATTTTTGTCGGAATACAACTGAAAATATTCAGAATCAAAACGGTTTAAGCTTTAATAAGCTATAGGTTGAAGGTTTGAAGCTATAATTCCTGTTGAAACTGCAAGCTTGCTGCTCAACATTTAAATAGCTGGTTAACGTTTGCTATGAAACCCTACACCTTCCCCAGCTCCTCCTGTATAGATTTGCTACGGGTCTTTTTATATGCTATTTGTGCTGCAGAAGTATGTCTTGGTAGTAGCAGCAATAATCAACAGCAGCAGCAGCGTAGCAGATATATTCTACCAAGACCTAATACATTAACATTGTCATATCCATTACCATGCTAAAAATCTTCTGAGAGTTGTCATGATAGAGATTAGCCAAAAAATTGTCCCAAAAATCTGGGTTACAGTGAGGACTTTACAAAGGAAGTAAATGGAGCCAATTTGTAAAGATTAAAATACTTTCAAAATATTAAAATAGTTTCAAAAGTGTAGCCATAAGAAAAAATAATACTGTATGTTTCAACATGATTTTAGTGTGAAAAATCCCTTTTCTATGTAAAGTTATATATGTATTGATTTGACATGACAATGTATGAGATAAATAGTATGTTTTTGCTCAAAACCATTGAATGTTCATAATAACTTCCAATTGCAATCAAATGTGGATTTTGGTAATATAATGAGGCAGAAATATATTATTTATACCTTTTTATAGTAGACTAAATGCTACACCTGCTTAGCATTTCCCTATATCCATTCTATATTCCTATACAAAATTCCCTAAAGTTCATGAAAAACAAATACAAGCCTGTGTGAAAACAGCAATATTTCTTTAAATGTGCACACTTTTGGTCTAAATGCCCTAACAATTGAATGACATTCAGCAAAGCCTTGTGAACGTAAATAAACTGGTGCATATGTGATTGAGTTTGGATGGGTCTCGTTATTCTACTGGAAATATCAATAACTACAGATCAATTAATTTGTACCCCTGACATAAATTATGAAATTACTTATCATAAACAGTCAAATATCGCCACACTCTGGTTAAAAGGTTCACCATCATGGGGCAAAAGGCACCCAGTATTGATACAAATACTTTAGCTAAAGTAACATAATTTGCATAATATCGAAGTTAATAGTTGTTTCAGCAAAGTTCTACTATTTTCTGTTTATTTTGATAAATAGATTTTTTTTGTTCAATAAATATACTCTCATTAAAATATGTTCAGAAGATTCTAAAAGCTTTTACACGGCTATTGAAAGTATACAATATCTTTAGACAATCTTATTTAATCTCTCTTCTTTTTTCTTCTTTATGTGTCTTTCTGTTTCTCTTTCTCTTGCTTTGTCTTCACATTAGCCTCCCAACCCCAATATAAACGTAGTTCCAGGTGGGATGATTCAGGGTGGTGGAGGTCATTCTCTGCTCTCTCAGACTAATATGAATGATAGTATGGGCACTGGCTTGCCACCCACCTCACTAATGCAGAGCCAAATGAACAATGGTGAGACCCTCTCTGCATCTGATAACCCTCTGTGTGTCTGTGCTATGCTTATTGCTTGCTTAGTTCTCTGGACAACTTCTTTGCACTTCTTTCTTACTGTTTTTGCAAACATTGCCATACATTTCTACAGCTTGCCTGGCTCCTAACAACACTATTTGCACTTTCATTTGCTATCTTTGACTCGTGGTGTTTTGATGAACTGAATGTGTGCTTTATCCTGATTGTGAGTGTGTGTTGTCAGGCCCCAGCCACGCCCCCATACAGCAGCAGCTTCCCACCATATCCATGAGCCTGCCCGCCAGCAGCCATGGCACAGGGCCTGGGTACAGCCACCCGGTGCCCTCCTCTCAGGGAGCTCCGCTCCAAGGTCAGGTGGCCTATTCATCTATGGCCTCTCGTGCCAACCTCAACATACAGTCCAGCCAAGGTGAGCCCAGGAGGGAGCTCACCTGAGGGTCCCATCCAGAAAAACAATGTAACTGGATAAGTGGGAGGAGGGCTTTAAGGAAGGTGTTATTTAGAAATAAATACACATTATTCTACAACACAGGTTCCTAATTTATGTAATGTATGGAAAGGATGTAAGTGAATCACACTAAGACAAAATCAAAAGAAAAAAATATTTTTGCATTGTGATATTTTCATGACCATTTAAACTTTTAAACCTATAACATATAAAAATATATTTGGGAAACTGACATGTTCTTGACAGGTTTCTTGATATTCATCCATATGCTACCACTGTTTTTCTTTATCATGGATGAAGATGCCACATCAGAAATATCTCTTGACCCTGAGGAGAGGCATCAAACACATTCAGTTCATCAGCAGGAGGCTTTTCCCTTCCTCTGACTTTTGATTTAATCCTCTTTTTAGGCATTCTTTGAACCTTTAAAATCCCGAAATGCTGCCCTCTGTCCCAACTGACAGTGTCTTGATTCTACCCCAGCTTGGTTATTGGTAGAATGTCTTTGGCTTGTCAGAAACTGTACAGCAACAGTTTAGTCTTGGATATAACCTGTGTTGTTTAACAGTATTTTTTTTTATCATTAAGACTTTTGTTTACACTGTCATTTCAATTTGCAATATTTGTGGTGCTGGTTCCCATTAGTTTCTGTAATGCATCAGCAAGGCCCTGGAGCCCATTACTCATCCACCTCAGCAGGGGGTCAACACTTCCAGGGTCAGCAGATGATGGGACAGGGAAACCAGGGGAGCAGCATGATGCCACAGAGGCCCATGGGAAGTTATCGTGCCCCACAGCAAGGTAGGTGCTGTGACCTTTATTTCATCTACCAGAAGCTGGTTATGGATATGTTGTGTGTCTGTATGTAATTGTGCTGTAGATTTGCAGAGGTGTAATCATAAAAGTTAAGTTCCCTTTCAAAGTGGAACTTAAACACTGCATTTGATATTGACACTATGGGGAACTGCATCAGCGTGATTGGTGTCTGAAGCACGGCAACAAATCATTGTTAGACGGCAGCCCATGACATCATGCACCTGAATACATGTCATCGGCGCTTTTTTTGCCTTCAGGATCCTCTTGTATGTATGCGCGTGTAAGATAACACTCTGTTGGCGTGAGTTCTCACTCCTGTTCACACGGTGTCTGATGAAGCATCATGGCAGCTTCAATCGCGGAGTCGCAGGTGTACAAAAGTAGAGGCGGATGTTATTAAATAAGTCCGCCTCTTCTGCTTACCACCTTGAGGCTCATGGCAAGGCATATGCGGAGGCAAGACAGGTGTGGGGCCCTGCACACTATGAATTCCGCTCAACAGTGCTGCTGTAATGTGGTGTACCTCCCGAGGAGGTTGTGAGGTAATGAAGGGTTTCCAGGCCCTGCCCATTTATAAAAAAACCTACGCTTGCCACAGATCTAGCCATGTGCACACGGCCAGTGCATCAGCCGTTCATGGGTTGCTAAAGTTGCCACTGAGAGGCATCTGTGAAAAGGAGAAAGATAAAATAAAATATACCTCTCTGATGGTCATGAGGGTTGAAGTAGTAAAACGTCAAAGTGGCATTACGTCATGGAAGTGTGGAAGAAGATTGCGAGGGCTTAGGGTAGAGGTTTTCAAACTGTTTTCAAACACCTGCTGGTGTTGCTGTTGGACAGTGTTACTTTAGAAAAACAAGTGATTTATACACTTTTTAATATCATATTTTGTAATATTTGCATTGTTTTATTTTTGTAATATTGATTAACTTGCACTCTATAAACAAACACCCAAATGCACAGAATGCCACTTCAGACAGCACAGCAGCGTTGAGTTCTCTTTCGAGCTTTATCAAGGTGCTGTCATAGCTAAGCCAGTTTTTTCTTAGAGCTCTGCTTTGGGGCCTTATAAAGCTGACTCCTGTCCTGCAAGGGAGGGAAGAAAATTGTAAAAGCTGGGACTTCCTTTGCTATACGGTATATAAACTTGGGTATCTTCTCCTACTATTGGAGGATATTGGCTTAGGGAGTGGCGCCACTATACAGTCAATATGAGTCATTTTGGATGCGCCCTTGAGGTTGACGCAAGTAATCCGTAGAGTCAATTCACAACTTCGTGAGGCAGGCATTCCCTCAGCATGGCATAGTGGTTATTGGTTCCCCATATCAATATCAGATGCAGCATTGAAGTTTCACTTCGAAAGGAAACATCTAAGTTACACATGTAACCCCTGTTCTCTGAGAAAGTGAATGAGACACCAAGGTTACATTTAACTAGTGGTTCTATCATAAACCATGCATGAAACGGTATACAATACAAAGGACACTATACAAGGTAGTAATAATCATACACATAATGTCCTGGAGATATTCATGTTCATTCATAGGTTTGCCTATGAACTAAGAGTCCTTTTTAATGGGTATTATATGTGTTTGAATAGGGAAATGGAGTGAGTGTTAACTCTTTCCACATTCCTTTTGGTCGTAAATGGCTTTTGCTGCTATGGTAACCAGAGACCTGGTTCTGCCTGGGTGTTAGTTGCAGTTTGGGGAAAGTTTACAGAACTCTTGTACATATGTTGCTTGTTGGGAGAGGGGGCTTGCAGGATTATTCATTAAATATAATGACTACTTATAAATGGGAACTGCAACACACAATATGGCAGAATATGTCCCGCTTTCTAAATAAAAGAGCCAATTGCGGATTGGTAAAGTAATTGCTTCACTGCAGCTGCCGTTAGAAGCTCCGGTTCCCATAGAAACCTAAGACTCGCACTTAGGACTGCACATGCACAGTGGCTGGTCTAACCTGAAAAAATTAACTTTTCTAATGCTATTTGACCATAAGAAACAACATTTATGTGATAGTTCATGTAAGATTTTGTTGCTGATTGGAAATATGTTATTTAATTGTGACTTCGGCAAGCAGTTTTTGAGATTTCAGGATTTCCCCATTCAAATAGATAGGTCTTGGATGCCTGAAGGAATTGCCCAGAGGAATTGCAAATATGGGAAATAAGGGATTTGAATCACCTTGCATGAATCATTTAAATACTCTCCACTGAGGTACCCCAGTGACCAATAAATGTGATTTGGATACCTCCGCTCCCCAAACAGCCTTGAAGGACCTACCTGTGAGGTAAGATTCAAACCAGCAAAGTGGAGTTCCAGTGATGCCCAGTGATGAGAGGGTGGACAGAAGGATTTGATGATTAATTGTGACGAAAGCTGCAGATACTGTAGAATTAGCAGAATGAGAACTGATGATTTCAACTAAACTCTTGTAACTCTCTACAAGTGAAGTGTTTAGTGTAGATTTTTTAAATAGTGGGGTTACGCAAGCCTGATTGAGTGCGGTAGGGAAAATGTCTGTGAGGAGAGATGTGTTGAGGATTTGTGTGAGTGAAGGCAAAAGAGTAGGAGAGATGGTTTGTAGAAGGTGTGAGGGGATTGGGTCTAGAGGGCAGGTGGTAGGGTGGCTGGAGAGGAGAAGTTTAGAGATTTCTTCCTCTTTAAGAGGAGAGGAGGAGGAGAAAAGATGGTCAGCTGTGTGTGTGTTTGGTCTGAGTTCTTGGGTGTGTGAAGCTGAGAACTAAATGGATGTAGTTTTGTTTGTGAAGTAATTCATTTTTCTCCATTATGCCACCTGATGGAGTTTTGGTTCCTCGCCTTTGGCTTGGCTTGCTCAGTTGGGGACACTAAATTTTCAAATAAATATCCAAATAAATGTAATTAACTATGTCAACTACATTACTTGAATATATATGATATTTGAAATGAGCTGATGACATCACCGTTTTCTCCAGAGCGGCTGTACAGCCGAATCAAATTCTGTTCATTATTTTCCTGTTTAACACTGTGAAGCTGCTTTGAAACAATCTGCATTGTAAAAAGCGCTATATAAATAGTTGACTTGAAGTAATTAGCGAAATCATCAGCTGTTAGATAGGTGGTAGAGGGGAGCAGAGTTTGCGTGTTTCTGAACATGTTGATCTTGTTGTGGAAAAGGGAAGTTTTGACAGTGTGATCCTTGGCAGAAAAAGAGGAGAGCAAAGACTGATACATACTGAGGTCAGTTGAATCTTTTATAGGTGAATAAAGAAAAAGGTGAATAAGGAAAAAAGATACTACCTTGCTTGGTGAACTCATGCAGTTAGACTTTCGTATTCTAATTATAATTAAATGCATACAACATGCAAAATCAGCATGAAAATATAAATGCAAATAAACAGTAAAAAAAAATAATTCCTACTAGCAAATATTTTATCGTAATGACAGAAACAGAAACATTATTAAGTGAAACACTTACGCACTGTTGCCGTCTCCACTGACTAATCCCTTTTCCTAAGTTTGGAGAGTGGTCAGGTAGTTTAAATATCCTTACAGTCGCTGTCCACGCCTTTATAATTAACAAAGCTTTCTTGTTCTTCCTGTGTTTTACTTTCATTTTCATGGACTTTTAGGGACAGATTTACTAAACAGGGCTAATTGGCATGAGAGCGCAGTTCCAAGAAGCGTAGATGGGAGTGGATCTACGCATGATTATACTGACAATGCGCAAATTAAAAACACAGACACAGCCAGATCATTTCCATAATGACCAACACAATCTACCAAGAGAAACGCAAATTAGCATCTGGTTTAAGACATGCTTTTTTATTTTTCAAATAATGCTGCAAATACCAGTAAATTGATGAGCGCAAACCTTATTAAATCACCTTGCGTATTTAAGTTCCTCTCATTTCCTTTTGTTTGTTGTCTGGCATTGTTTGCGCATGACACACTGTTTCATTTGTGGTTCATCCTGAGTTTCTTTAATAAACAATAAACTTTTGTTTTGATCTACCTCGCCTATCTTCTTCATCATTGGACTCAACGTTACAGAATACCAGACTTTAAAGTAAAAAAATATTGTGGAGTAGGAAGCCCACTCTGCACCTATACCCGTCCCAACCTTGCCTGCCCAAGATCCTCCAGTGTACTCCATGGTTCCAGAGCCCACGCCCACCGCGGATAAGGAGCCTGAGCCCACCGCAGACCAAAAGACCCAACTTATGCCCGCCACGGATTTCGTGCCTGAGCTAGTGTCCGCAACGGAGCCAGAGCCAACAGCCTCGTCCATCCCTAGGGAAGAGTCTGAGGTCCCAGACTGACCATTACATCTGTGCAGTGAGAATATTAGTGAAGCTGCAAGAAGAGGAGTGGCTGATCGACTTGGAAGTGGAGGAACAGCTTCCCATCCTGATTCCCGCCCACTAACCTCTTCTGCCTTTAGTGGTCCCATCCTGCACAGACTTCATCATCGTTGATCCCGTCCACCACTGAGTTGTCTTTGTCACCACTAGTCCCATCATATCTGGTAAGGCTCTGCATCTTTTCAGTGCTAGACCATTTTTTTGGTCACAGTTTTTTTTGGTTGGTTTTGTTATTCGTTCTTTTGCAACAATGATCGGATGAAAATAGTTACAAGTCAATTGTAACTCTGATGAGAGCAGTACTATGATATAGTCTAAATCCTGAACGGAAGTCAGATATCATTTCTCTCCAAGAAATATAGGAACATAGATGTGAGGATACATAGTTGTGCAGATACTGTGACATACAAAAGGACACTGCCTTTTCTATGTTGCCATGCAGTTTTCTGAGAAAACATATGTATAAATCCTGCTGTATATATACCTGTGACTCCACCTGTAATATATACCTGTTTGTCAGATTCCATGTAAAAAGCTGCACCTTTGTTGAAAGTAGACAAGCCGCACCTGATTATCATCAGCTCTGCTTGTTTGTGACCCTGTCCTAATTTGCGCTGCTCTTAGTAGATTGTGTTGGTCATAATATAAATGAGTTGGCTGCATCTGTGTACATTGTCTGTAGATCACCCACAGAACACTCAGCCCCTTTATGGGATTGCGGTTTAATCTGCCCTGTTTAGTCAAACTTGTCCTAAGTTTGAAAGGATGTAGTGATATCTGGAGTTTCTGCACACCACCACTATTTTTTGTTGGTGGGGGGGGGGGATGTCGCACAAAAAGTTTTCTCATCTCCAAATTGATTTATTGTGACATACAAAGCACAGATCATCAGTCTGCATTTCATACCATTCCCATATTTGTATTTTCTCTTTTATTGGAGGAGGGTTTCTTTCTACCATACAGGTCATATTAATATCCTACATCCAGCTCTATCACTTTCAAGGACAATGACATACTTAACGTTTTTCATTTAGAAAGATCCTACTGCTTTGACTGCAGTAAGCATAGCACACAATGGACACACACAGCTAGAGCACTTTCTCTCCCTCAGAAAACCACCCTGTCCATTCTTCTGAAACTGCTGTCAGATCGGCTGATTAACCAACCCTGGTGTCGCCTGTCTTACAGGATCAGTCCCCCAGTTCATGGGCCAGGAGGAGTTCTACGGAGAGCAGTATGGACACACTCAGAGCTCCAGCGAGCCTGTTAGCCAACAGTTTTACTCAGATGGTAAACACTTTCATCCAGAACCTTTCTACACTCATTCACTGATTCATTCATTCATTCAACATCCCTATTTCTACTTTCATTCACCTCAGAATCTTTCGGTCATGTCTTTTGTCTATGATTTATTTTATTTTTCTCAAAATATTCCAAAAATAGACATGAGAACAAGCTCCTTTAGGCGGGTATTCACTGCCTGCAAATCGTTCTTTTTTTTTCGGTGTGCCGAAATTTCAGATTTGGCTTTCCTTCCTAGTTCTTTGTTTTTTGAATGTGTGAATGCTACAAGGGCAGTTCTGTGCTCCTCCCCCTTTTTGTATTTTTATGTCTTTCTTCAACAGGTCATGCAGAGTATTCCTATCAGCAGTCTTCCTATGGCGAACAGAATTATGAGCGATCCTTTGACGAGTCCTCACAACACTATTACGAAGGTACTCAACTAATATAATATTGTGTGTGTGTGTGTGTGTATGTATGTATGTATGTATGTATGTATATATATGTATGTATGTATGTATGTATATATATGTATGTATGTATGTGTGTGTATGTATATGTATATGTATATGTATATTATATGTACATAAAATGAAAATATGATGAAAAAAAAATAACTGCTAGATTTTTAATAATTCATCAGTAAGAAACATCTAAATGCATTCTTTATGATATTATTCAGATAGATACACAACATAAACAAAATAGACAACTTTTATCTATGTACACAAAATGATGTGAATGCACAAATGAACTTTATCTAAGTTATGTGCTAGTCAGAATGTGTAACTCATAATGTGAATACACTCCTTCCGTAACAACACACTATAGGCACTAACCACAAAAATGAACAACATTGTATTAACACGGTGTTCTCATCATAATGTTATGTATATGACAGCTTGAAACTGCACATCTTAACTATATTTTCATCTACTTTGTCAAGTGTTTACAGACTTAGGCATTTTCAAAGGCATAATGAGAAACTATTTTAATTAAAAAATATAGCGTCAAGCAGCCATTATCGGGGCCAGGCAGAAAGAAGACAATTAGACATGACAACATGGCTAGGAGTGTCAGACCAACTGCAACAATGAGCCATTGAAGACCTATTAAGATCATTTTAGGCAAAATAGCTGTAACATTATAAATAGTCAATAATAATGTTTTTTCACTTTTGACCAATAGGTGGCACAGTTACGAAATTGATGTGGTGTGGTCAGAGTAAGGGAACAATGACACATGCAAAGTTTGGTGTCAATATGTCAAAGCATTGTAGAGATACAGCCTCGAGTCATTTTGGTATCATTCCTCAAATTCGTCGCTGCGGTATACGAAAACGGTTTTGTCTATCAACACGAAATCCATATATTTTTGTCTGCACGGTCTGACGATGATACGGTTCGATTTTGGTGAAAATTGGACAAACGTTCTAGGGCGAGTTTGAAAAAGTAGGATTTTAACATAAAAAAAGCAGACAGGATATTTGGCCAAATATGGCAAAACCACAAGGTGGCGCTGACTCAACTTTTTGAGTACCATCAGAGCATGGTGCCGAAAACACATACCAAGTTTCGTAATGCTACGCCAAAGCGCTAGTAAAACAAAGGCCTAGCATTTTTTATCATAATACTGTATTGAAGTCAATGGGAATTTCATGTTTTTTTCTATTATAGCGCCACCAAGAGGCACAAACCCACCATTTTTTTATGTGTCCTCAAAGTGAGCCCATACATATGTGTGTCGAGTTTGGTGACAATATCTCATTTTGTTTCAGAGTTATAGACATTTATATCAATAACAACATAAAAAGTGACCCATGGATGACTTTGTTTTGAATTTTTTGGCACTTCCTATAAAATTTTTTTAACTTGTATTCCGTGTTTCCTACGCTGGTTTCGTCTCGATCGGACTAACGATTTCAAAGATATTCGTGAACGTTTTTTAAGCGCTTAATTACCACTTCGCACAAACCATAAGGCAAAACATAGCAACAATCCGTTCATGCGTTCTTAAAATACAGCATTTTAGCACAACATTCAAAATGGCCGATATGGTAATTGGACTCATTCGACTCAGCATGTTGCCCTGAATCTAATGAGACCAATTTTATGATTTTTCGACAAACCGTTCAGGAGTTAACTGCAAAAATTAATATCTCCGGATCATCCTCAGGTCATGCTTGTGATGACATGTACCAAATTTGGTCTGAATACGATAAAGCGTTGCGGATATATAGCCTTAAGTGTATTTTCGCAACTGCTATGTAAAATTTGTTTGCGTGTTGTTTGCGAACGGTTGTACGGATCAACTTGAATTCCATAACTTTTTGTTGCCATTGTCTGAAGATGATCTGGTTAAATTTTTGTGAAAATTGAACAAACTGTCTAGGACGAATTGTCTCGCATAATTAAAAATGGCGGGGACATTTTTATGACGCAATCGTCACAGGGTACAATCGAATCGTCATGAGCTCAGGAATCAGAGGAAAAAATTATTTTGTTGCTAGGCCTTACGTTTTAAAAGTTATTAGCATAAATATGTGTGAAACTTTGGACAGGTGGTGGCGCTACAGGGAATGAGTTAGAGACACCAAAATTGGTGTATTTAATGTTGGGACTGTGCTCTATCAGAATGTCAAACCGTTACAACTTTCCTGCAAACGGTTCTATGGGCTGCCATAGACTCCGATGGAAGAATAATAATAATAAGAAATCTAACGATTTCAATAGGTGCCTCCGCACCTTCGGTGCTTGGCCCCTGAAAACTGTTGATGAAAATATGCTGAAAAAACAGTACTGTATTATTAATAATATCAGAAACATCTAAAAAGAATATGATTGCTTTAAATAATCCAATCATAGTCAATGTCGGACATTACCATTTGAGCTGAGTGAGCTGATTGAGGCTTGAATGAACAATGAACTTTAGGTTACTTAAGTAACCCTGAAGGAGGGAACGGAGACATTACATCACAACTGGCTGACTGGGATCTCGCCTGAAAGGCCAATCACCTTCGAGTGCTAACAAAACAAGCCAATGCACATTGGTGAGTGAGATTTGCATCGCAAGCCACTCCCCGATCATACGAGTATATAAGGCAGAGTGCAACACTCACACAGTGATGTTTTGCTCTGAGGATCCGGGGTGGGGTCCTATAGCGGTGGTATAGGGGTTAGCTGTTGTTCCTTTCTAATAGCCTATACAGCCACGACTAGATGGATAAAACTGGGGAAGCTTATCTAGTCCAGATGTAAAGAGACGCTATGGAGACCACATCGTTCCCGCAGGGAGGTACCATGCGAGTTCACACATATGGACTGACCCTTGGGGCATATGGAAGATCTATTTGGTAGATCCTGCCTTGACAGGGATGGAATCTATGCCAGTACATAGATGGGCAGAGTGGAATCTGCCAGGGAAAGACAAATCTTACCGTGGAAGAATACACATATGGGATCGCCAAAAAGAGGGGATCACAACATATGGGGCATCTAGCCCAGCACAGGGGCTGACCGACCGGGCATACACACAAGTACTAGGCCTGGCTTCAGACGCCTCTGCCATATTTGACTGCCAAAGGATGCTGGAGGAACTCTAACCAGGGTTAGCCAAGCGGGGAACTCACCTAGAGAGGAAATAGGTGCTCATATCCCCCCATGGGAGGGGAATGGCGCTGCAAGTGAGACACAGAGCCAGTCTTCCCACATATTACCTATTTGTACCCAACACACAGGAAGAAACCAGCTCCACTCTGAGACTGTAGAATTTTGCGAATGTGTTAGGTGTCACCCAGCCCACAGCTCTAGATATGTCTGCAAGAGATGCGCCGTGCACCAACGCCCAGGAGAAGGCAACACTCAGAGTGGAGTGAGCTCTCACCCCAAGGGGGCACGGCTCGCCTTGGAATTGATACGCCAAGACAATAGCATGCACTATACAGTGGGCCATCCTCTGTTTGGAGACAGCCATTCCCTTCTGTTGGCCTCCAAAGCAAACAAAGAGCTGCTCTGAGCTTCTGAAGCTCTGCATGCCAACCACGTCAACATGCAGGGCACAAACGGTACACAGCAATGCAAGGGCTGGGTCTGCCTCCTCTGGGGGCAGCGCTTGCAAGTTCACCACCTGGTCCCTGAAGTGAGTGTTGGGCACATATCTGGGCCAGGCTCTCAGGATTACGTTAGAGTCAGCTGGTCCAAATTCCAGACACGTTTCGCTGACCGAAAATGCTTGCAGGTCCCATGTCCTCTTGATGGATTTGAGCTCAGTCAGGATCTTGAATGACAGGATCTTAAGCTCAACTGATTGCAATGGTTCAAAGGGCGCTCTCTGTAGGGCTGTTAATACCACATCGAGGTCCCTAGAGGGTTTGAGGCGTGGTCGAGGAGGATTCAGTCTCCTCGTGCCTCTCTGGAACCTGAGGACAAGGTTGTGCCTTCCCACGGACTTACTGTTACTGCATCTTGATGTGCGGCGATAGCGGCAACATACACTTTCAGGGTGGAGAGAGACAGACTTCGCTATTCCATATGGTGCCCTGTCCCTGAGAAAGCAGGTCTTTCCTCCCACCAGAGGGGGGCATCAGGTCCGGGAACCAGGTCCGGGACTGTTCTGTTCTGCCTTCTGGGAGGCACTACAGGTCCATTCAGGCCTGCAATTCTAGACTTATGAAAAGTTTTTATCCAAGTGCCATAAGAGAACTACATTTATAATTAGTAAGGGACTGTGCAATACATTATACATTGGACTGTCTTATATTGGACTGTATAACACAATTACACATGGGATTGTGAAATACACTTTCTACTGCTATTTATTTATCTATTATTGCCGCTATGTCAAGTTTGTTTGTTGTGTTACCTTTTTCTCAGTTTTGTATTTTTTTTGTTGCTGCGTGTTGTGCTACCACAAGGAGTTGTACTTGAATTTTGTTGTACTGCTGTGTAATGACAACAATAAATCAAATCACGATTTTCAGCTGTCCCAGACGAAAGATTGCCATTGTGAAACAATCGTGGTGATTTCTGTAATCGTGGCTCCTAATCGCTGGTCCTATGTCGTACAGTGAGAGAGGTTCAGAGACGGCCGTTGTCACAGTCTTGAGACCAAAGATAGCCTACGATCATTTTCTGACAGTGTCAGAAGTTCAGCATGATCAGCACACAGTGTGTTTGCTGATACGGCCTATGTCTAAATGGCCAGCCAATAAAAATGCCACATGAAATCAACGCGACATGGCGCTAAAACTTAAAAATGTTTACCTCAAGCTTTTTTCCCTTCCTCCTTCGCCACATCCTCTTTTTTTCAGCACACATATAAACTACAACAGCCAAAATGTGATTCATCATGGTCTTTTTGTTCACCACTAGCGCATGCTGATGACGTTTATTCTTCTATAGAAACTTGCATCGTAGTCAATAGGTGTCATCATCGTACAGTCTACATACATGTCGTACCCAAGTTTAATAGATCCATGTCACACAATGTGATTTGTAATGAACTTATAGGATTGCTAAAATAGTGCAGTGTATCCCGGGCTTAAGAGAGACATCAAAGATGTGCAGTGTTGGGGGTACTCCAGGACCAGGGTTGGGAACCACTGGTCTAACAATTGTCATGGATGTTCTAATAAATTCAGTTCTCCCTTCATGTATTATCTCAATGATCTTTCAGGAAACTCTCAGTACAGCCAACAGCAGACACAGTACCAACAAGGCTCTGGACAGCACCAGACATTAAGTCAACAGCAGTACCCATCACAAGCAGCCTACAGCACTCAGCCTCAGGGATACGGTAACACAAACTACATCAAATAATTAAGAGTTTTGCTGTTTTCTGTTTGATTTCATTCAGTATTTTTTGATATACAGCAATTTGACTTCTGTTATTTGGCTCTGAAGGTCCAGGGCAGGGCAGCTCATCCCAATATCCTCAGTATCAGCAGGGCCAGAGTCAGCAGTACCCATCATACCGCTCTATACAGCCAGGACCAGCTGCTCAGTCTCAGAGATCCTACTCTTTTGAACAGGTTAGCACTATTAATGTCCTGTACACACTATAAAGCAATGCATTCTGTGAGTATCCCAAATCAGCCCAGCAATCAAAGGGTTAGTTAACTCAAAATGGAAAAATTTACTCAACCCCATAAGACTTTCGTTCATCTACGGAATACAAATGAAGACTTTGATCAATGCACATACAATGGAGTACATCAAATATGGTAAACAGAAGCTCAAACATACTTGCTTGATGCGCAAGAACCAAAGAGGTTTACGATTGAGCTTCCGTGTTTACCATATTTGATGTGCTTTATGTATTCACGTTGATTTCAAACAACATGAGGATGTGTAATTGATGACAGAATTTAAATTTGTGGGTGAAGCATTAATGTTTAAGATGGACATACACTATATTGCCAAAAGTATTGGGACACCCCTCCAAATCATTAAATTCAGGTGTTCAATCACTTCCATGGCCACAGGTAGGGCTGCACAATTAATCAGCCACGCTTACTTAATCTTTCAAAGGCGCGATTTACAAAAAAAAAATATATATATATATTCTGCGTGCTTAAGAGGTGTGTTAGAGCATGTTACATTGTGAAAGGCGAATCACGACTACTTCAGAGTAGGGACTAACCCAGCACAAAAAGAACTACTAGTAAAGTGACGTAACTTTGAGGGGACCAAGCGAAACATGATTATGTTTTTCTGCTCAGCTAGTGACATTGGACATCAACCACATGGCAAATACTTTTTCATATAATGTGTACTTTCTTTGTATAACAGTTCTACCTAATAACATATTAGACAGGACTGTAAACAGATCGTAAGCTACTGAAGACAGAGAATGTGAGCGCTGTGTGCTCAGACTCTGCCGTTCTCAGAACCGCCAAAATAAATGTCCGCCTTCAAAATAAAAGTCAAAACAACAAGTGCGGCTTATGTCACTTCAGAGTTACTGGCGCTGTGAATGCAACCAGTGAATGCAATGCAACATTTAGTTCGTTATTTAAAGAACAAACCAAACCAATGTATGGTTGAAATGAGGCTTAATGCTATAGTTTTTCAGGAGTGTTTTTAGCTTGTTTTTTAATTTTTATATAAAAATATGGCATGCAGTTGCTTCAAACAATGGTATAAAGCTATTCAAAACATAATTCAATGTAAATTGTGATAATTGTAATTAATAATCACAATTACAATTTCAAGGGAATAATCGACAATTATGATTTTTGTCATAATCGTGCAGCCCTAGCCACAGGTGTATAAATCAAGCACTAGGCATGCAGATGCTTCCACAAACATTTGTGAAAGAATGGGTCGCTCTCAGGAGCTCAGTGAACTCGAGCGTGGTACCGTGATAGGTTGCCACCTGTGCAATAAATCCATTCGGGACTACTAAATATTCCACGCTCAACTGTTAGTGGGATTATAACAAAGTGGAAGCAATTGGGAACAACAGCAACTCAGCCACGAAGTGATAGGCCACGTAAAATCACAGAGCGGGGTCAGCGCATGCTGAGGGTCACAGTGCGCAGAAGTCGCCAACTTTCTGCAGAGTCAATAGCTACAGACCTCCAAACTTCATGTGGCCTTCAGATGAGCTCAAGAACAGTGTGTAGAGAGCTTCATGGAATGGGTTTCCATGGCCGAGCAGCTCATCCAAGCCTTACATCACCAAGAGCAATGCAAAGCGTGGGATGCAGTGGGGTAAAGCACGCCACCACTGGACTCTAGAGCAGAGGAGACGTGTTCTCTGGAGTGACCAATCACGCTTCTCTGTCTGGCAATCCAATGGATGAGTCTGGGTTTGGCGGCTGCCAGGAGAACGGGACTTGCCTGACTGCATTGTGCCAAGTGAAAAGTTTGGTGGAGGGGGGATTATGGGGTGGGTTGTTTTTCAGGGGTTAGGCTTGGCCCCTTAGTTCCAGTGAAAGTAACTCTTAATGCTTCAGCAGTGTCCCCAGACATTTTGGACAATTTCATGCTCCCAATTTTGTTGGAATAGTTTGGGGACGGCCCCTTCCTGTTCCAACATGACTGCGCTCCAGTGCACAAAGCGTCGGTCCATAAAGACATGGATGAGCGAGTTTGGTGTGGAGGAACTTGACTGGCCTGCACCGAGTCCTGACCTCATCCCGATAGAACACCTTTGGGATGAATTAGAGCGGAGACTGCGAGCCAGGCCTTCTCGTCCAACATCAGTGCCTGACCTCACAAATGCGCTTCTAGAAAACTGGTGAAAAATTCCCATAAACACACTCCTAAACCTTGTGGAAAGCCTTCCCAGAAGAGTTGAAGCTGTTATAGCTGCAAAGGGTGGGCCAACTCCATATTAAACCCTATGGATTAAGAAAGGGATGTCTTTAAAGTTCATGTGCATGTAAAGGCAGGCGTCCCAAAACTTTTGGCAATATAGTGTATCTAATATTTAAGTATATGTCCAAACGTAGTAGTCTCATAGCATTAATCAAGAAACTGTTGATTTATTCATTGTAGTACCAAAATCAATAGCTTTCATTACATTTCGTTATCTAACCCCCCCCCCCCCCCCCCCCCCCCCCCCCACCCCCCTTCTTTTTTTCTCTCTCTGTAAAGGGTCAGTATGGAAACTATCAGCAATAAAGAGACTGAGGATCTGAAAAATGTTTGACTGAGGAGGATTTGACTGAGGAGACTGACAAATTTTATTTATCACTCAAAACGGTTATGATTTAACGTTTGCTACAGAATCAAAACCATACAAACGTTAAATCATAACCGTTTTGAGTGATAAATAAAATTTGTTATGAGGGTCTGGAATTATTTTTTAATCTTTCTTTTATCATACAGGATATGTCATTTTGTATACCAGCACACTAATGTCTTGGATAACTTTGATTTATTATTATTATTATTATTTTTTTTTTTACCTTTTTTACCTTTATTTATTTATTTTATTGTTATCTGAATGGATGGATGAATGGATAAATGTTCAAATAGCACAAATGAAAATGCTAATCTACCACAGATATCCATTTTTATTTTTTTATTTATTTAGTTTTATTTATTTTTAAACACTGGAAACATGTCAATTAAAACTGCGGATGAAAAGTTGGAATTTAATCACATAATAAGTTGTATATATATTCTTTATTAGAATCCTCATACATGTTTATTTCTAAGTATTGTACAATGTTCTTTAACAGTTGCCAGTGTGGAGTTATTCTCATGTTTTAGGGGACTGAGTGTTTAGAATGTAGACATTTTCATGCCTTACTGTTACTCTGACTGTATACTATATCATATGAACAAGTGGTAGGGTTATTTATAGACTCAAATTTTAAAAACTTTTTCATGGGGGTTAAAGATGGATTCACCCCTAAGGGGACAGCACACCAAAAAATGTGGCAAACTGACATTAAAGATAGTTTTCACTGGCTGTCAAACAGCTTTTATACCATATTGCACAAATAATCTGGTACAATTCATTTAGCAAAATGTATTGTTTATCTGTTATTTTATTATTGATATAAAGTATACATATATGTAGTATTTACCCTGATGTGAAAACATGGTTACCACAATTGTAAAGACATCTGTGATCATTTGAACAAATATCTTATATCTCCATCTTCACTATTCTGTATTGCTTGTAATATAAGGACACATTTTTAAATTCATAAATATGAAAAAAATAAATTAAGCTTCATCCCTATCTTTCATATTTGCACTGGTTTCTTGTGTTGTGATTTTATTTATTATTTATTTATTTTTACATTTGTTTAGAGCTTTTGTCCATGTCGAACTTCAACAATCTGAGGGTGAGTCGACAGTAAACTTGTGTGTGCTTGAAGCGTCGGATGCACACTGGGTTACAAATTGTAGTCCGTTACAGAGTTCAAATTACATGATGGAAACTGTAGTCAGTACCGTAATATTTTAAATGACATATTTTAGGTAATATAATCTGACTGCTTTTAGATTACTTTTGACCTAACTTGTTTATCATATGGATTTGTGTAGAAAAATATTGCACCATTTAGATATAAAAATACAAAGAGGAAAAAAATCTAAATATTAGTGAAGCTCACTGGATATGATGAAGACATAGTGTTTCACAGCTGTACATTGGCATTGGTGTTTGCATAATTATTTGTCTTAAAAGAAGACATGGGTTGTGCTTTTGTCCACAAATTCAGACACATCGATCACAAATGTATTCATGGTGTACAAATACAAAGGGAGTTTTCCCTAGTCAGACTGATAAAGGTCCATAAGTCATAGACTCGAATAAGTTTACATTATGTAAGAATTTCTAATGCAATTACAGTATTACAAATGCAGCTATTGTGTGGTAAAAGATCAGAGCAGTTATATTTCTGAATCAAATTCACATAAAATGGCAGTGCTTTAGATTACAGCCTGCGTAAGTAAAGCGAATTTACAGCATCATTTTCAGTAATTATAGTGTAACTATAAAGTACATACGTGTAGGTATAAGGGAACAATATGATATATTTGGGGAATAAAGGGGTAACTATCAGGAAAATGAACAAATCATTTATACTGTAAGTATCACAGAAGTCAGATAAATCCCAGCACATAGAGACTCTTTCACCTAGATATTATCACATAGAGACTGTGTCTGTTCCACAAATTAGTAAATACAAAAAAACACCAAAACTATTCAACGTTAAAAATTTAATTGATGTCCAACAAATAAACAACAGATATAATACAGATGATCAAATGATAAAGCTCGGGCTGCTGAATATTCGATCCCTTTCCTCAATAACGCTTATTGTTAATGATATGATTACAGATAATAATCTAGATGTGCTGTGTTTGACAGAAACCTGGCTAAAACCTGACGACTACATTACTTTAAAAAATTGCTGATTTTCTATCAGAGTTAGTACTGGCTACAGATAAAGTCCTAATTGTTGGTGATTTTAATATCCATGTAGACAATGAAAAAGACGCATTGATATTGGCATTTAGAGACATTCTAAACTCTATTGGAGTTAGGCAACACGTATCAGGACCCACTCATCGCTGTAATCATACTTTAGACCTAATATTGTCACATGGAATAAATGTTGATACCGTTGAAATTCTGCAGCAGAGCGATGACATCTCAGATCATTACCTAGTATCATGTATACTTAATTTAGCAAAGGCTGCAAAGCCGTCCCCTCGCTTCAAATATGGCAGGACTATCACTGCTGAGACTAAAGATTTCTCATTTGAAAGCCACATTTTTTGCATCTGTAAAACTGCATTCTACCATCTTAAAAATATATCTAAATTACGGCATATGCTTTCAATGCAAAATGCTGAACAGTTAGTTCATGCGTTCATGACCTCAAGGCTAGATTATTGTAATGCTCTACTGGGTGGTTGCCCTGCTCGCTTAATAAATAAACTGCAGCTGGTCCAAAATGCAGCAGCTCGAGTTCTTACTAGAACCAGGAAGTATGACCATATTAGCCCGGTTCTGTCAACACTGCACTGGCTCCCTATTAAACATTGCATACATTTTAAAATCTTGCTTATTACTTACAAAGCACTAAATGGTTTAGCTCCCCAGTACTTGAGCGAGCTCTTAACGCATTATACTCCATCACATCTATTGCTGTCTCAAAATTCTGGCCAGTTGATCCTTTTCCTATTTAGCACCTAAACTCTGGAACAGCCTTCCTAGCATTGTTCGGGAAGCAGAGACACTCTGTCAGTTTAAATATAAACTAAAAACACATCTCTTCATGATGGCATACACATAAAACATATTTTATTCAAATCAATTAAATGATTGTTAGGCTGCATTAACTAGGTCAGCAGGAACCGGGAACACTTCCCATAACACCTGATGTACTCGTTACATCATAAGAATGGCATCTACGCTAATGTTAGTCTCTCTGTTTATCCCGAGGTTTACTGCAGTCAGCCGGATCCGGGCCGTATCCAGATCAGATGGTGGACCTGCACCCAGACATTACCAACGCATCCCTGAAGTGTCTGCAGAGACTGTGTCAATTAGACTCCCCCTTGAAAATGCCACACCGACACGGCATCCTCATAAACCCGTCCCTGGCGTGATGACTCCGATATTTTGAATATTCCTATTTAATAATTGTTTAATCGACATGTCATCCTCAATAATCCTCATTGCTCAGTTGGGGACACTACATTTTCAAATAAATATCCAAATAAATGTAATTACTAAACTAAATTAACTATGTCAACTACATATATAATTGAAATGAGCTAGATGACATCACAGTTTTCTCCAGAGCGGTTGTACAGCCGAATCAGATTTGGTTGCATTATTTTCCTGTTTAACACTGTGAAGCAGCTTTGAAACAATCTGCATTGTAAAAAGCGCTATATAAAGAAAGTTGACTTGACTATTTTTTAATTAAGGGGTAATTATCCATGTAGTTACAGGGTAAGTATGAATCCATGGGCTGTAAATCAAAGTGGTGTTTCTTACCCTTTTGTTTTATGTAGTTACAGGTTAAGTGTGAATCTGTTGGCTGTGAATTAAAGTGGTGTTTGTTCTCCTCTTGTTTCATGTATTTACAGGGTAAGTGTGAATCTGCGGGATGTAAATTAAAGCAGTGTTTGTTACCCTCTTGTTTCATGTAATTTCAGGGTAAGTGTGAATCTGCTGGCTGTAAATTAAAGTGGTGTTTGTTACCCTCTTGTTTCATGTAGTTACAGGGTAAGTGTGAATCTGCTGGCTGTAAATTAAAGTGATGTTTGTTAGTGTAACGATGACTCAGGCAGATTGGGATCCATGTGCAGTTTATTAAAATAACACAAACTCACAGTACAAGCAGGTGTGGGTCGGTAAACCAGGGTGAACGGCAATATCAGAGGCAGTGCATCAATCGTGGTCATAACAGGCAATAGGTCAGGGCAGGCAGCAAAACAAACGAGAATCAAAGTCCAGGCAAACAAAGATCAAGGGCAGGCAGAACAGGGTCGTAAACGGTAGTCCAAGGCAGAGTAAAACACAGGCAGCATAATCACAGGGAAAAACGCTCAGAAATGCAGCCGGGGAAAACAAGACTTCGCAATGAACGAGTGTGAGAGCAGAGTTTATATAGGCAAGGTGATGAGGAACAGGTGTGCAGTAATCAGTCCAGGAGTGAGGGTGTATGGGAAATGAAGTCCGAAATGGAGGTTAGTACTCTGGTGAGTTTGACCTCTGGTGGCCGACGGTGGAATCTTCACTGGCGTTTGTGACAGAGATACCCCACACACAATTCATGACCCCTTTTAAAGTGGTGTTTGTTCCCCTCTTGTTTCATATTGTTATAGGGTAAGTGTGAATCTGCTGGCTGTAAATTAAAGTGGTGTTTGTTACATACTTAACCGAGACGTTACCTTTCAGTCAGTACACTACGAGTTACGTCAGATACGGACAACGTCCTGTGCTGACAAGAGCTCCCTGCCGTGAGTTTAGCATGAACGAGGGGCTAGGCTCAACGCCAATACCAAGGTACACTGGGAAGCATATCCCACGTGGAGAAATGCAACACAATGCCTGCCGGCAGGGACATATGACCCATGTATGGGCTGCATATGGAGCACACTGGGGTAACCAGCCGCAAGTGGAATGTTTCAACCCCAGGAGTGGCAAGGTGTCTTGCCAAGGGAAGACACATGCTAGAAGAGACTTACCTTAGAAATACACATGTGGGGGTTACCCAACGGGGGAACCATGCACATGGAGGCACCTAGCCTAACATGAGGGCTGACCAACCGGGCAACAGTGCTGGAGGAACTCAGGGCTTACTGAGAAACTCACCTGAGTGAAATCTCCGTCCGTGGAGTGGAATGGCGCAGCAAGCGATGACACCTGAGCCTGTCCAGTTACTGGCCACTTGGAGCGAGTACATGAGAGGACACTGGCTCTACACAGAGATTATAGAATCTCGCAAAAGTGTTGGGTATCGCCCAGCCTGCAGCTCTACAAATGTCTGTTAGTGAGGCACCATGCACTAAAGCCCAAGAGGAGGCTACACTCCTGGTGGAGTGTACCTTTACCCCTAGGGGCATGGCAGGCCCTGAACTTGATATACCAGGACAATGGTGTCCACTATACAGTGAGACAACCTCTGCTTGGAGAGAGCCTTCCCTTTCTGCTGCCCTCCGTAACAGACAAAGAGCTGGTCTGAGGTCCTGAAACACTGCGTCCTGTCTACGTAAGCGCAAAGGGCACGTACTGGACAGAGCAGTGCCAAGGTCCTGAGAAGAGCACCAGGTGACAAAGAGGTTCCACTTCAACGCGGGTGGGCGAGTTGCGACATCCGGCGGGAGCGTAGACCACCTTGTCGGTTGATGTACGCTACTATCGCCATGTTGTCTGAACGGACCAGTACGTGTTTGTCCTTGAGCGGGGCTCAAAAGTGGTGCACTGCTAGACGTACGGCCAGCAACTCGAGGCAATTCGCTACTTGCAAACAGTGTTGGGTAAGTTACTCTAAAAAAGTAATTAGTTACTAGTTACTAATTACATCTTCAATAGTGTAATTAGATTACTGTACAAATTACTCTCCAAAAAGTATTTAATTACTTATTACTAATTACTTTCTAAATCCCATATGAAACTCGACTATTGATTCAAGGATAGACATTCATTGAAATAAATAATATGTGACCCTGGACAACAAAACCAGTCATGCGTCTCACGGGTATATTTGTGGCAATAGACAACAATACATTGTGTGGGTCAAAATTATACATTTTTCTTTTATGTTCCATGAAGATATTTTGTAAATTTCCTACCATAAATACATCAAAAAATTTATTATTAGTAGTAATATGCATTACTAAGGACTTCATTTGGACAACTTTAAAGGCGATTCTCTCAATATTTAGATTTTTTTGCACCCTCAGATTACAGATTTTCAAATAGTTGTATCTCGGACAAATATTGTCCTATCCTAACAATCAATGGAAAGCTTATTTATTCAGCTTTCAGATGGTTTATAAATATAAATATAAATCTAAAAAAATGTACCGTTATGACTGGTTTTGTGGTCCAGGGTCACATATAAAACTACATAAATTATTCTTATTAACTGACCAAAGTATTACAAATGTGAGAAGGATACATAAAAACATGCATTTTAAAGTTAGACTTTAAATGTGGATGTTAATTCCACTATTGTATTATATATAATTGTTCTACAATCTCTACAAAGTATTTAGTTCAATTACATCAGAAGTAACTGTAATTAAATTACAGAAAAAATAAGAGTAATCCCTTACTTTACTTTTTCAAGGGGAAAGTAATTAAATTACAGTAACTAATTACTTAGTAACTAGTTACACCCAACACTGCTTGCATAACTTCTTACGCGTTCTTCTCATTACGGCTCAGTCATTTCCGGTTTAGCAATAGCTACGTTCCACACTCGCTGTCTCCAGGATCTCCCGAAGATCAACGTTAATGATGTGCGTCGCATTTGCAGGAAATCAAGCAGAGCCCCATCAAGTAAGCTGGAGAAAGGTTTTAAATTGTATGCAGCCTCATATATACACAGCTAGGAAGGTAAGAATATATCTAATGTTACACAATTTGCAATGCTATTACTGTTAGCTAACTGTTAACAAACAGAAATACGTTAATTTTTTTTAGCTAACGTTATGTGTTTTGTTATTGTTATCCAGCATAAAATAAAGACAGGCTGTCAGGGGAAGTCAGCGTTAGAGCCTTGTGTTACAGGTCAATGAAGAAGAACGAGGCACCACACAGTTTAATAGTATGCTAGAGACTTAGGGTTCAGGTGTTCAGATCTGTTTATATGTGTTCATATGCGTTCAAATGTGTTTCCTGTTGTTAAACTATTAAATATAACAAGGAGGTTTTGCAGAAGAATCTGAATGTTGTCAATCTGAATCTGAAATCTGTAATTCTTAAGATTATCCGTATGATTTGAGTATAAACTTTATTACATAAACCCAAGTGTTACAGTGTGATCTACTCCTGCAAAGCCATCTTGTTTATTGTTCTACTAACATTAACATGCTACTAACTTTGGCTTTATTGTCAGGAAGTAGAATTTGTGTTGGTTAGTGATTGTATTTGTATTTTTTAGGTTGGACTTAGGGATGCTTCACCTGTGGTGCTAACACAAAGCAAGTGCTCGTGTGGCAGGCACTGCTTTGTGCAACCATACTGTTGCCTTACTTTATCAGACAGCTCATTATTCCCAACTCAATATGCCCGTTGTACCCCCTGTGCTTAGCTGCACTGAAACTGAGCAGTCCTGGCATAAACCACAAACAATGGTAAGTGAACATCAGAATTTCTTTGGCCTTTATGTATAAAACAGTATAGTGGTGTACTTGCCCTTTAAGTGAGAGAGAGCAGCACTGCTCTGACAAACATCTGAATTTTAAAAGTGCATAGTTATATAAAAGTGTATGGGGTGACGGTGGGCCGGTGGAACATAGAGAGGCTCCTCAGGACCTCCTGACGGAGCAGGTTCAGAGCGGTTGGCTTGGACGAGGCGTTGGTTGATGGACCATTGGATGGGACTAACGATCATGGCTGGAGGGAGGACAGGCTCAGGGTCGGAGCTTTCAGGATCTGGTTGATACAGCCGAGATAAGGCGTCTGCCTTGCAATTCTTGGTTCCGGGCCGGAAGGAAACAGTGAAGTTGAATCGAGTGAAGAAGAGGGCCCAACGAGCTTGAGGGGGGGTTCGGTTCATGATGTCATAGTTGTGCTCTGCTGGGGATAGCTTCTTGGAGAAGAAGGCACATGGATGGAGTCGTGAAGGGTCCCCCTGCCGCTGGGATAACACCGCCCCAAATCCTGTAGACGAGGCGTTGACTTCGACAACGAAGGGAAGATCCGGGTTTGGATGCATGAGGATCGGGGCAGTCTGGAAGGCCTCTTCGAGCTGATAGAAGGCTTCTCGGGCAGATGGAATCCAGGACAGAGACTTGGGCCAGTCCTGAGGGGTGCACTAAGCAGACTGTGGTTGTGGATGAAATGACGATAGAAGTTTGCAAACCCCAGGAAACGCTGGAGCTCCTTCACTGTAGTGGGTAAGGGCCAGCTTCGAATGGTTTCCACCTTCCTCTGGTCCATTTGGATGCCGTGTCGGTCGATGACATACCCAAGGAACTGCACGGAGGGGATATGGAACAGGTTCCGGGAGAAGATGAGGATATCATCGATGTAGACTATTACAAAGCGATGGAGGTACTCCCGGAACACCTCATTCATATAATTCTAGAACACCATTCTAGAAGGCTATACGGCATGTACCGGTATTCGTAGTGGCCTGACGGTGTAATGAAGGCAGTCTTTCACTCGTCCCCTCGGCGAATACGAATGAGGTTGTACGCACTCCGCAGGTCCAGCTTGGAGAAGATACGAGCTCCTCGCAGCTGTTCCAGAGCTGCTGGGACCAGAGGAAGGGGATAACTGAACTTTACCGTTTGGAGGTTCAGATGACGATAATCAATGCATGGCCTCAAGCCTCCATCCTTCCTGGCCACGAAGAAGAAACTCAAAGCGGCAGGGGATGTTGATGGACGAATGAAATGTTGTTTTAGTGCCTCTTGCACATACTCCTCCATGGCCTTCTGTTCCGAGATGGACAGGGGGTAGACCCTACCCTTGGGTAGAGTTGCCCCAGGCAGCAGGTCAATGGCGCAGTCCCATGGCCGGTGTGTTGGTAACTGCGTTGCCAGCCGCTTGCTGAACACATCCTGAAACGCCCGGTAGTCAGGAGGAATCTCGATGTGGTGATTGGTTTCAGGACTTTCGATGGAAGTGGAGAGTAGAAGAAGGACCTCGGAGCCAGGAGAAGAGGGACGGAGACTCTTCGAGGATTTCTTGATAGGAGACATACAGTTTAGTAGACATTCATCACTCCATTGGAGGATCTCACCCGTACTCCATCGGATGTTTGGCTGGTGCTGTGTGAGCCATGGGCGCCCCAGGATGATGTCCACGGTAGAGCCTTCCAGCACCATGAACGTGATGTCCTCCTTGTGCAAGCAGCCGATGCAGAGCGTCAGTATGGGGGAGTAATGCCGGATGTGACCACGGCCCAGCGTTTTTCCTTGGATGGTGTGTATACGGAGATCCTGTTGGCAGCGTTTTCAATGAACGTTCAATTTTTGGAGAGTTTGGGGGCTGATGAAGTTCCCTGCGGAGCCGGAATCGATGAGGGCTTCAGCTGAAACGCAAATGTGAATTAATGAGATGCACCGTAGTTCTAGTGAGAGATGCAACACGGGCCGGAAGTTGGATGGTACTCAGCGCTGGGCGTGGTGGCTGAATGGGACAGATGACGTGATTCTCTTCCCCACAATACAGACAGAGACGAAGGATTGAAAGTGGGCTGATCAAGGTAGAGATTGAGGAGTTAGAATGCATAGTGGCGCTCAAAGAAGGGCCAGATTTAGGGTAACTGATGAAATAAGAGCTACTATCATAGACCATGTCATAAACCACAGTCTATCATACAGAGAGGCTGGTGCACGAGTACAGACAAATCTCAGCGGGACACAGTGGCATCCATTATCCAGAATGTTTGAGAAACCAACAGGTAGGATATTGTATAAGGGCTTCTTCTATTGCAAAGTGTAAATACTTTTACCATGTATTAAAGTGAGTGTATGCCTCTGGTCTCTAATATGTAACTGTATTTTGTCTATCTAAGGATTCAACACCTCCCTCAGGGGGCAGAGGAAAGCTCCTAAATAAAGAACAGCTATTGCTATTGTCAACATGGTGATTGCTGATAATGAAATAAAACTGAAGGGCATAAAGCTACTCTAAGATGGGTCATTCATTTTTTGTTTTGAATTTCTGCAGCAAAAGAAACAAAATGCATGCATTTACTAAACCCAACAAAAAAAAAATGTGGCAAGGCTTCAAAAGACACTGTACTGTCCAAAAATATACTGTCTATTGTATAAGGGCAGATTTGACACAAAATAATGCAGTTTCTGTAATTCCAGCTAGTGTTATTGTTTTTATGACATTGTGCTATGATTGAATAAATGTTCCTGTTGGAAGAGAACATGTGTTAGGGTTTTGGTAGACATAGTGTATTGTGTTAGTGTAATTATTGTATTTTGAAAATTAGTGTTGGAGTTTACAATGTGTGATTTTTTTTTAGCATGAAATTAACCGTTTTGGCAATTGTGTGTTAAGAGTTTAGGAAAAAGGTTAAAAGTATTGAAAAAATTGTCATAGCGATCGTAAAAAACTGTAAATAATCCTGAAAAAAAATTGTACACAACTGTTTTCAACATTGATAATAATAATAAATGTTTCTTGAGCAGAAAATTGGCATATTAGAATGATTTCTGAAGGATCATGTGACACTGAAGAGTAATGATGCTGAAAATGTAGCTTTGATCACAGGAATAAATTGCATTTCAAAATATATTCAAATAGAAAAAAGTTATTTTAAATTGTAACAGTATTTCACAATAATACCGTTTTTGCTGTATTTTGGATCAAATAAATGCAGCCTTGGTGAGCAGAAGAGACTTCTTTCAAAAACAATCAAAATAGTACAGTTTCCAAACTTTTGACTGGTAGTGGATTTGCAGCAGATTTTTTTGAATGCTAAGACACTGATAAAAGCACATTCAGTACTATTCCATACATTTTCTAAAGCGCTTGTCCTATGTAGGGTTGTGGGGAGGCTGGAGCCTTTCCCAGCGTCTCGGGTCGTAGGCAGGAAAACACCCTGGATAGATGGCTGGCCCATCACAGGGATGACACACTCGCTCAAACAGGCAAACTTATGGTCTCCAGTTCTACCAGAAAGACATCTAAGCCAGATGAAGTTTGATGAAGTAACAAATGTATTAACAGACCAGCAAGTATTATATTTAGAGTTTCTTAGGCGTAGGCCCCATCCGTAGCTCTCGTCTCGAGGGTAACGGACTCTGCATTTCCTGCCTGAAGATGAAGGCAAGGGCGCTGCCGACCCCCAGGGAGGTGTAGACAGGGACCATCCTGGTGGTGGTGAGGAGGATGGAGGTAAATGTTGGCGTCAGCATCTGCGAACTCAGACATGTGTAAGTACCTATCTTTTATACTCAGAGTATTAGGACATGATTGGTTAGGTCTGAATGTGATAAGTGACGTAACATTGAATCTTCCTAGCAGAACTCTCCGCTAGAGCTTTCATTTTTACCAGAAAGACTCGAGAGGCCAGATAAAGTACGATGAAGTAACAAATGTATTAACAGACCAGCAAGTATTATATTTAGAGTTTCTTTGGTGTAGGCCCCGTCCGTAGCTCTCGTCTCGAGGGTAACTGACTCTGCATTTCCTGCCTGAAGATGAAGGCAGGGGCGCAGCCGACCCCCAAGAATTAGTGGAGGAAAGTAGTTCCTCCGGGACGGGGCCCATCCCCAAAGAACTTGTAAGAGAATTGTATACCCGCCCGTCGTGTATACTGCGATTCCTAAAACATAAAAAGGAAAGATATTAAACAAGAAATGAGCATGATAACAAAACCAGAAGGTCTCACGGCTTCGCCATTTTTGTGAGAACGCATTAGAGTTAACATTAGACAGAGAGTGAGAGTTTAAATAGCTACATGGCAATGCCACGTGGAGCCGAAGACTGCGATCAGCCATAGAGGATAAAGGCCTTGATTGGCCGCATGGAGGCGAAGGCCTGAATGGCCACAAAGATGAAGCCCTCAATCGGCCGTGTGGGGATAAAGGCCACATTAGTCGTAAACGAACGGCATGTTAGCCACGCCAACGAAGGCCACGATAGGCCACACGGATGAAGGCCTTGATCAGCCACATGAAGACGAAAGCTTTGAGCGGCCACAGACAACAGCCTTGATCAGCCACATAAAGACGAAAGCCTTGAACGGCGGCAGACAAAGGCCTTGATCAGCCACATAGAGACGAAAGCCTTGATCGGCCACACAGAGACGACGGCCTTGATCGGCCACACAGAGACGAGGGCCTTGATCGGCCATGCGGAGACGAGGCCACATTAGGCCGCACAAAAAGGTCACGTTAGGCCACATGGACTACTTGAAAGTACTTGCTGAGCGTCAGATCTCGGTTGGAACTAGAATGCTGAGGATGACAATGTACATAGCACCTTAATAGAGGATGCGGACTCCACATGTACAGCTGCGTTCGTAGCAGCACAAATCCTAAAGAATGTCCTATGTATAGATCAGTTGGAAAACCTCAGTTCTTTGCATCTGCAGTTAGGAGGATTCTAAACCATCGGGCGTGACTCCTGCTCACAGCTTGATAGAACTCCATCTAACTGTCAGAACCTGTCGAGAGAACCCCCAAAAGAGAATAAACCAGAACAGCATGACAGATGAGTAAAATAAATAATCAAAATACATAGACACATACTATTGAGAAACCTTTAGACAATGCCCTTGCAGAAGGATAAAAATGTTTTATATGATGACGCTTTACTAGCTAATAAAACCATAGCTAGCTATCGAACCCTGCAAAGCTACCGAACCTATGAAAAAAGATAATCAATGCGAGAGTCATCATTTGATACCCTAAGCCAGGTTCATACTGTGCGATTTTTGGCCACGTTTGGCAGTCTGAGACAAATATCGCAATCCTAAAAATTCCTTTGACCCTATAGGCTAAAATGTCTTTGATAGTTTGTTTGACGTGCTCACCAACAGCTGTGATAAAATTTTAACCTGAAATAAATTCACTAAATGGGTGAATGGATTGATGTACAACTCCGGACAAGTTTTCTTGTGCGTCTGATTATCGAACAGTCTGACATTAATGCAGCTGAGATCCCACAGTGTGACATGAGGATCGTGTTTGCACAGTCTGAAAAGCAACAAATCATAATGACTATAAGCCGTACCGTGTGTGCCAGCTTTAGTGAAGAGAAAAAGCTCACTGCGAGAGAGCCCTTGTCGTTTGCGGTGTGGGCCGGGAATCAATAAGCACGTGCAGACTGTGTATTGAATATTTGATGCTATATTTGCTCCCCTGCATATGTGTTTTCCCTTACGGAAATGAACCATGGTTTTACTACACATAAAACCAAAAAAACATGGTTATTATAGCCAAACCATGGTAACCAATTAACCATGGCTTTGCTACTATAACCATAGTTTAACCATCGTATTTGTGGTAAAACTGTGGTTATATAAATGGTAATCAATTAGCCAAAAAAACATGGTTACTACACTTTTACTATAATAAAACCATGGTTAATTTTCGTAACTTCCCTGCTATTGTATTTCACCTGTCCTGTATGTCTTTGGATTGTGGGGTAAACCTAAAGGAAACCAACGTCAAAACGGGGATAACACACAAACTCCACACAGAACAGCCTCCTGACACAACTGGACTCCAATACTGCACATACGCCATTATACTAGACCGCTGTGTTGTAGAAAGTACACGGACACGATGATGAAAGGCAGTCTTTAATAAATCCACACGTAAATAATCCACACAAAGAGAGCAGCATACAACACATCTAGACACAGACGAGACCCAACAGCAATGAACAGAAACAGAGGAACGTCTCGGTTATGTATGTAACCCTCGTTCCCTGAAGGAGGGAACAGAGGCGTTACGTCAGTGACTGACGGAATGGGGGTTTTGCTTAGAAGCCAATCGCCTTCGAGTTCTACAAAACGAGTCAATGGTATGACAATGCCATGGGTCTGTGGAATTTGCATAGCGTAACTCCGCCCCACCTCGTGAGTATATAAGGAGCTGCGCGTGCACTCTCGCATTATGTTACCTGCTGAGGAGCCGAGGCTGAGCATCCCGGCCTTACCAGCGGTACAGGGGTTGTGGCAGGAGGACATAACATCTCCATTCCCTCCTTCAGAGAACGAGGGTTACATACGTAACCGAGACATTCCCTTTCAGTCAGTCACTACGAGTTACGTCAGTGACTGATGGAATGGGGGTCCTAATCTAATCTCGCCACACCGGCTGTCTTCCAGCATCCTCTGCTGACCTGAGCTCCATGCCGTGAGATTAGGACGAACGAGGGGCTAGAATCAACGGCAATACCAACGCACACTGTGAAGCATATCCCACGTGGAAATATGCAACACAATGCCTACCCGCAGGGAGGACTTACAGAATACACATATGGTACACACTGAGGTATCCAGCCCGCAGGGTGGAATGTTTCAACCCCAGGGGTGGCAAGTCTCGAAGAGACTTACCGTGAAATACACATGTGGGGGTTGCCCAACGGGGGAACCATGCACATGGAGGCACCTAGCCTAACATGAGGGCTGACCAAAGAGGCATGCACCCAGGTGTCGGCATCAACAGTGCTGGAGGAACTCAGGGTTTACTGAGAAACTCACCTGAGTGAGTATCCATGCATGTATCCAGTCCGTGGAGTGGAATGGTGCAGCAAGCGATGACACCTGAGCCTGTCCAGTTACTGGCCATTTGGAGCGCGTACACGAGAGGACACTGGCTCTACACGAAGATTATAGAATCTCGCAAAAGTGTTGGGTGTCACCCAGCCTGCAGCTCTGCAGATGTCTGTTAGCGAGGTGCCATGCGCTAAGGCCCAAGAGTAGGCTAGGGGCATGGCAGGCCCTGAACCTGATATGCCAGGACAATGGCATCCACTATCAAGTGAGACAACCTCTGCTTGGAGAGAGACTTCCCTTTCTGCTGCCCTCCGTAACAAACAAAGCTGGTCTGACCTTGACCTTGAATTGACGAAGACAAGTCAGCAGTGACTGCGCGTGCTCGCTCGTAAGCTGTGTGTAAATGAGTCGATTTCCATACCAAGAAAAGAGATCCTCTGCACGGGAGAGAGTTTGCTCTTTTCCAAGTTGACCCGAAGGCCCAGACAGGCGAGGTGCCGGCGCACCAGGTCCCTGTGTTCGCAAACCTGGTCTTGAGAGTGAGCTAGTATCAGCCAGTCATTGAGAGAGTTCAGGATGCGAACCCCGTGTTGCCTGAGTGGCACAAGGGCTGCCTTGACGACTTTCATGAAGAAGCGAGGAGACAGGGCTAGCGAGACAGCGAGGATGCCTGCCCTTCAAAGGCAAACCGTAGAAATGGTCTGTGTCAAGGAAGAATGGAGACATGAAAGTACGCGTCCTTCAGGTCGATGCAAACCAATCTGATGGGCGAACGCATTCGAAAATGCGTTTGGCTGTCAACATCTTGAATCGAAGCCTGTGAAGGGTGTGGTTCAAGACGTGCAGGTCCAGGATTGGTCATAAACCACCGCTCTTTTTGGGTACAATGAAGTAGGGGCTGTAGAAGCCAGACTTCATCTCAGCTGGAGGGACAGTCTCGATCGCATCCTTTGCCAGTAGGGTGTCGATCTCCATACGCATGACAGGGGCATTGCCAACCACCATGCTATAACGGGGAGGAGACCGTGCGAACCGAATTGCATAGCTGAGCCTGATCATACGAGCCAGCGGGACAGATTTGGAAGCTCTAGCCAGGCTCCCAAAAACTGAACCAGTGGGGTCATGCGAACGACAGGTGTGAGCACGATGGGGCAGCGAAGCGGAATGACCCGCCTAGACATGGGAGGCATTGGAGCGTCCCGAGGTGTGGGCGGGGTCATGTTCCGCGTCCTGACAAAGGAGGACAGGGAAGGACCAGCGTTCCGCGGAGGCCTGCTCTGACAGGGGTCTAGCGACAGAGGGGGCTGAGAGCAGCGAGGCTTTAAGTCGTACACTGTCAACCGCGCCCTCTTGGGGCTCGGAGGTGAATATGTCAGATCTTTCTTTAACCAAGGATAGGGTGCCGCCGACCGTGAGGCCAGTAGCGGAAGGTGAAAACAAAAGATTCTACCCCGACCCTCCACCGGGGGAAGGAGTGGTCCTGTTACCATCTCCTGGAAATGGTAGCTGCCCGAGCTGCCCGTCTCAGGAACGTCGCTTGGCCTGCCATTTAGCAGGCTTAGGGGCGGAGACGGGCTGGGCCGCCTTCCTGCGACCTCCTCCGCGCCCTAGCCTGGGTGAAGGCTGCTACTGGGCCCAGGCGGGAGGGGCAGGAGCCGCAGGATGGCTTCCTCGACAGGGAGCAGGCTGAGGCATCTGAACCAGCGGCTGGGTGGAGGCAGCAGCTGGCCGCCGGGGCAGAATGTTTTATCGCCTCAATCTGCTTCTGTGTGGCCGAGAACTGTTGGGCAAAGTCCTTGACCGCCCCGCAGAAGAGCCCAGCCTGGGAGATAGGAGAGTTGAGGAACTTTTGTTTGTTTTGCTGGTGGACCTAAACGATAGCCATAGCATGCAGGGTGGACACGGCCTGGCCCACAGCTCTAAAGGTCTTCGCCACCAAGGTCGACAAAAACCTACAGGCCTTGGACGGGTGCTTTGAGTCGCCACGCCACATTGAAGCGCTCTGAGGACACAGTTACATCGCAACAGAGCGTTCAACAGGGGGGACCCCAGTGTACCCTTTCACCACGGCACCATCGAGAGCAGTGAAGACGGAGGAGACTGTTGAACGATCGCGATAAGTTAACGGAAACTTCCACTATTTCGACAACTCCTCATGCACTTCCGGGAAGAATGGCACTAGGGTGTCAGCACGGGCCGCCCCCAAGAACCAAAAAAAAGCATGGCCATGAGCTCCGGATCAGACTCAGGCAATGCTGGGACTCCCGAGGGAGGCAGCACAACCGAATCCTCATCTCCGGAGGAATCCAGGCCACCCTGCGATGCCACGATCGACATAGTGTCATCCACCGGCGCTCTGAATGAGACGTTGGGCCCTCCACGGGTCAAACCAGCGACCTCACCCGGCAACACCACGGGTTGCAGTGTGCTACGGGGGGTGTGGACCGCGGAAGATTTGTTGGATTATTCCACACCATGACCCTCAGATCACCATGACCACCAGCCAAAGTATCCCCTCTCATGGAGGAGATAGACTGGGGTGTGGTAGAGGGGACTCTACCTCCTAGACGGAGGTCATGGAGTCTCGATCGCATCACTGCGATGGTCATGTTCCCGCAGTGAGAACATGACTCATCCATGAATGCTCTCTCAGCATGCACGAGGCCCAAGCATGCAAGACAGCGATCATGCCCGTCAGATGGACTAACCAGCCGACTGCACCCAGAAACACATGGGCGCGACATCTTGAAAAAGACGTGCCATGTGTAGCTCTTTTAGAGAGGAGTTTTAATCTGCAGAAATGCCGAAGTGCAGAGGGAGAACACACACAGCTGGATCACTGCACAGATCAGACAGGAATGCAGAATTCGCGGAATGCATTGTAGCACCGACACTCTGGAGAGACACTCGTCTTGAAGAGAAGAAAGCTCAGGAAAGCAAGTGAACACTCAGCTCCGAAGCAAAAACATAATGCCAGAGTGCACACGCAGCTCCTTATATACCCACGAGGTGGGGCGGAGTTACGCTATGCAAATTCCTGACTGAAAGGAAACTTAAGCATATGTGCAAACAAGGATAATTAATGACACAAAACTGAACTAAATAACAACTAATCTGAAACCATGACAATAAACATTGCACACTAAACAAAAAATCCAAACTAAGTGAGAGTGTGACATGTTTTTGTTTGTTTGTTTGTTTGTTGTTGGGTTTTTTGTAATTATTATTGGTTCAAGATTTTTTTGGTTGTTGTTTCAACTTTTTTTTTTTGGAAGTAAATTACTATGTGTAAAGATATTGGAGAAAAACAAAATGCAGCATTTCTCATTCATTCTTTGTGCTCAGTCAGTAAAATGAAAAGATCTCTTATCCTTATCTCTCTTATTCTTATCCTATAATGAAATACTGACTTATGTGAAAAATCATTTAAACTTTAAAGATAAACGTTCATCATTTATGTAATGCTCCCTGTTGTGAGTGTTTTTTAAGTTGGTGTGTTATGAATGACAATGTACACTGATCAGGCATAACATTATGACCACCTTCCTAATATATTGTGTTGGTTCCACTTTTGCTGCCAAAACAGCCCTGATCCGTCGAGGCATGGACTCCACTAGACCCCTGAACCTGTCGCCGGTTCACCACTGTTCCTTCCTTGGAGCACTTTTGATAGATACTGACCACTGCAGACCGGGAACACCCCACAAGAGCTGCAGTTTAGCAGTCACAATTGGGCCCTTCTCAAACTCAGTCAAATCCTTACTGTGACAAGGAGTGTCACCTGCGCATCACACCGGTCTCGAATCTTCTCATGGAGGAGCTCGGAAGCATAAAAGGAAGAGCGACAACAGTGAAGGATGAGAGAGGACCAGGCCTGGACTTTACGTTATGTTTTGTTTTATTATGTGTGTGCGCGGCAGTCGTCCATGAGGAGGATTCCGTTTTTACTTTTATTTTGTTTCGTTTGGATTAAAGTGTTTAAACGTTCGCCGGTTCCTTCCTCTTTCTTCCCATAACAACATACTTCATTACACTTACATATGCCCATTTTTCCTGCTTCTAACACATCAACTTTGAGGACAAAATGTTCACTTGCTGCCTAATATATTCCACCCACTAACAGGAGCCGTGATGGAGAGATAATCAGTGTTATTCACTTCACCTGTCAGTGGTCATAAGGTTATGCCTGATCAATGTATGTTTTCTGAATGAGAATTGTTGCCAGTGTTATGGAGGAACGAGCTTATTTTGAGACATATATAAAGTGTTTTGTTGGTCTGAGTGAGTTTTGGAGGTGAGATGAACTATTTGGACAAGATTCATCTTGGTAATGCAGACTGTATGAAGAGTTTTGAAAAAGTGGCTTCAGTATTGACCAGTGCTTTTTAGCAATTGAAAAAAAAAACCCTGTAAACAAACACTTGTGTAGGTTCAGCTACATCTAATAGTTTTGACATTTCAGTTTTTAGATTAGGAATATATTTCAATAAGGCATTTGTTACGTTTTAAGCAGGGATGAGAATCCAAGTGCAGCAACAATTTATTCAAAATACCACAAACCAAGATAAACCGAGATAAACCAAAACAGAGACAGGAACATAGGAGCGCATCAGAGCAAGAACAACGACCGACAAAAGACAACTGAAACACAGGAGTATGAATACACAGGGAACACAAGCGCTAATGATGAACAGGTGTAGATGATGTTACTATGGAAAATAATGAGGGTAACAAGGCAAACAGGAACTAAACACAGTAAGAGAACATAGGGACAATGGGCACAGAAATAACTTCAAAATAAGAGTAGCACATTTCTGTCTTATTCAGTTTTGTTATGTTAGGTTTTGAACATAAGTGAAAAGAGAATGCAAACTCATACTCAGTTTTAGTAGTATTTGTGTATGAGTGAAAAATTTACGTAATTCAAAAGATATCGTTATTGAATGAATTTTGTGCCAAAGCAATGATAAACGATCCTCAGTTTAGCTCACATATACTGACATTCTGCTCACTGTGTGAAGAGTGTAGAAAAAGTGACCTAAGTATCGTGAAATGTGCTAGAGATTGTCAGATAGTGATGAAAATATCAATGTTTCTGAAGGTGACTCTTTCTGAGTTCTTGTTATTACCTTACTTGTAAAAGGGTATATGAATAACTAGACTCATTCACACAGTTATTTCCATAAGCTTGAATTCAAAATTCAATTTTAGACTTTCACAATGAAAGTCCCCTGAAGACCAGATTTTCTGTCTCTGCATTCATTTTGTCATACTTTTTTGTTCTAGCTACATGCTAAACAACTGGAGAAAAAACAAACAAATAACAATAAAAACTACAGTAACTTAATAAGCATAGCCAAAGGAATTCATTATATATTGTGCAAGCATTGCAAAACAACCATTACATGCACATACTGTAACACTGAAACCAAAGATGATTTTCCCAATTGTGTACATCGACACTGATTGAACTGATATCTGTTTCTGACCACAGGTTTTAAATGTAGTTTAAATGCATACCGTGAATTACCATACAGTAACTGCTCGGTCAGCCCCCTCGATGTCAGCAGGGGTTAAGTGTCTTGCTCAAAGGCACTATGGTGAGAAGATTTGTGTCTCAGTAAATCACACCACCCGACTTTCACTTTCCACATTCTGATGATCATGTAAAAACACTAAAAGGCAGTTTCTTGCTTGAGGCTGGTCTATCATTGTGTGCGCTAGTGCAGTTCCTATACAGCGGAAATCTAAAGGTTTGAAATAATCAAAGTATCTTTACACTTTCATTGTGCCCTTAAAACAAGCCACATAACTTCCAGATGATATGGACATTTATCAGGGTTTGTAATGTTCGTTTGGGGCTTACTGTGCCAGTCACTCTAAAATATGGCATCAGATCATAGCGAAGTAAGTGTTGTAACAGGTATTCAGATGACGGATGTTTTAAATGCCCAATATTTCGTAGTATTTTAAGAGATTGTTACAGCTATCACCTGTAGCTCTTTTAAAGGGGTAGCTCACCCAAAAATGAAAATTAGCCCATGATTTACTCACCCTCAAGTCATCCTAGGTGTATATGACATTCTTCTTTCAGACGAATACAATCATTTATATTAATTATATTAATCATTTATATTAATTATATTAATCAGTTATATTAATAAATGTCCTGGCTCTTCCAAGCTTTATAATGGCAGTAAATGGCTGTTTCTGTTTTGAAGTCCAAAAAAGTGCATCTATCATCATATAACTGCTCCACACGGCTCAGTGGGTTAATAAAGGCCTTCTGAAGCGAAGCCATGCGTTTGTGTAAGAAAAATATCCGTATTTAAAACTTTAAAAAGTAAAATATCTAGCTTCTGGCAGACCGCCTTCCGTATTCAACTTATGCAGAAAGTGAAAGTGTAATATTTTTTAATATAACTCTGATTGTATTCATCTGAAAGAAGAAAGTCATATACACTTAGGATGACTTGAGGGTGAGTAAATCATGGGCTAATGGGCTAATTTTCATTTTTGGGTGAACTATCCCTTTAACACAACTCAAAGTACGCAATTGCTGTCCTTTAAAAAGACATGTTTAATCATCTTTAACAGGTTTAAAAATACTTCAAACTTCTGTATATTGTCTTGCGCTAAAACATGTGCTCCCTCAGTATACTCACTATCTAAACCAGACAACAGCACACTAGTTCTTTCCAGCAGAGCTGTTACAGTGACTTCCTCCGCAAGCCTGGCAGCTCTCTGAAGCTGAGCCCAGGGGAAAGTGTGCTACCTGGAGAGGACAGGGCTGTATTGTTCCTGGTTGAGGAGCTACCTTGTATCTTGTAGGAAACAGAGTTGTAGTACACCGAGTTAATATTGCACTCAGGGCACTTGTTTTGGGATGGGGATGGGGTTGGGCTTTGGCAGAGGCCCAACTGATAGCAAATGCAGGTGCACAGCAGGCTCAGTTGGGACTGAGACTGGCACGGGTTTGCGTTTAACGGCAGGGGCAGAGTTGAGTACAGATCGCGCTCCTCTGCCGGGGACAGGATGAGGTTGGTGCAGCTGGTGCCCTCCTCTATGGGCAAGAACAGGTTGCTATGGCAGTGATTATCCCGCCCTGAATTCATGGCTGTGAGGTTACGACCCCTCTTCAGTGAGGCCCGTTCCTGAGCGTCCCGCTTCTCATCCTCGCTGTTCATAGTGAGGAACCTTAACACCACCAAGTTGAGGAACGCTCCGATCACTGTCAACCCCACAAGGATGTACATGAAACTAAAGACGACATAAGGTGTCTTTTCTTGAAGGTCCTCCTTCTTCTGCAGAGCCACAAAGTCCCCGAAGCCGATGGTGGTGAGGGTGATGAAACAGTAGTAGTACGCGTGGAAGAACGTCCAGCCCTCGAAGTGCGAGAAGGCTGCGGCCCCCACGCACAGAGTTCCCAGGCAGGACAAGAAACCCACCAAGACCATGTTTTCCATGGAAATCTCTGTGCGATGAAGCCCGAGGCATCTCTTGACGCGGCTGAGGAGGTAGCGGACGAACGTGTTCATCCTCTCACCCAGACTCTGGAACATCACCAGTGTGAGAGGGATGCCCAGAACGGCGTAGAACATGCAGAAGACCTTCCCTGCGTCTGTGCCAGGGGCTGCGTGGCCGTAACCTGCAGAAATCAGAGCCAAGGACACATCTCAGTCAGATCGGAGGATTGAGGCTGACATCAGTGCCAAAACACATGCTTCAGAGAAGACCTTGTCAATGGTAGTTAGACTGACTGGTTATACGTTATTTTATGGTGTCCTTGTTACCATGTCATTAGATAAATAAGTAGCAATTGCTTGGGGGGGGTTACAATAACAGCCTGAAATCACAGTCTGTTGTTTTGTTTTGCTATGAATTTGGTGACCAGCAGCAGCGGCCATTAAGAGTGTGTCTTAAGAACTAGTCTGATCAACTAGCAATTAGTTAGGGCTTTGGATTCAAATTAGACCAATCTACCAACAAGCTTATAAATCATACAGAATTAGTTTTTTTAAACTGTAAAAATTATGATAGTTTTATGTGATGGGTAGGGTTAGTGTGTGTGTGTGTGTGATGGGTAGGTTCAGTGTGTGTGTGTTTGTTTTTGTGATTTATGAGGACACAAATTTGTATAATGACACGGGTATTACACTGGTATTACAACGTAAACATGAAATATGAGGACATTTCATATGTCCTCATATTTAAAATAGTTTTAAAAACATACTAAACCAGGGTTGCCAACTCTCACGCATTTGGCATGAGACACACGCTTTCAGGCTCTGTCTCACGCGCTCACTCTGCCCAAGTAAATCTAGCCAAATTGTAAACCTGCTTTTGATATGAAACAAAGATTTTAAATTTTTTAAAGTTTTAATACGAAATTCAAACAATAAATACCGTTTTGGCGCACTTAATGTGGCATAACAGTTAAAGCCAGAGCCATTGAAAAACAGAGTTGCGACATGCGTTCATCTCCCGGCACCGCGCGGTCACGTGATTCATGGAGCTCTCAATAGTTCTAAACAAACCAGCGCTGTTAATAAATTTGAATAGACAACAACTTCACTATACAGGTATTTGCAGCAATTTTTGGTAAACAGTACAGCATACTGTGCATTGATCAGGGGCGTAACTACAGACAGTGCAGGCAGTGTAGCCACACTGGGGCCCGTGTGCAAGCGGGCCCCTGGCGACGAAGTGACTCCGCAGGATATTGCGACGCGTTCGTCGGCCAGAGGGTTAAAGAAAACATAACCTATTTAGTTTCATATTTATGTTTAAATAGTAGCCTATAATATAATTTTTTATTATTATTTTTCATTATTTGAATTTTGATTATGATAAGTGAACAGCATGAGTAAGATAGGCTACATCATAAGATGCGCAATATGTCGGGAGACATGAATCAGATATGATTTTGACCACTTCATTAAGTTTTGTTTTGTAGAAAGCCTTTCTTTAAAGTGAATTTCGTTTTGTATAAATTGTATCTTAATTTTAATCAATGTTTCATCAATCAATTGCCTGTATATTGAATAAATAAGAAGCAAACCAAGAATGTCGGGAATGGATTGACGTGCGTAACGAAAACTTGCCTTTTTCCGTGGCCTTTGAGTAAGGCTGAAATGATAGGCTACGTCTTTCCGTTTTTAATATATTTCTTGAATACATGTTTTAATTACAGTAGGCCTATAGATAGTTATTATATGTGTGGCTTTAAAGCAATAGGCTATGCTATATTGTATAAATTAACGTGACTTGAATGGAGTGCTGAATCGCAGAGCTGGTGCAAACATATTCACATTGATATGATCAGATCAGAGGCTTTCTCTTTAAAATGTCATATTTGTTGTGTTTTTTTAATAAATGCGCAGCACATATTCACATAGGCGATTCATCTAAACGGCCTCGGGATGTTCATTAACCGTATAAGGCTGCAAAGGTATTTCAAAGTTATTTTTACCCCAAAGCAAAGTATGATCAAGAACACGAACACGTGTGTTGGAGAGAGACGCACACAAAGAGAACTGTAAGAAACTGATAAAATACTGATTTTAATTGGTCTAAATCATGGGCATCACTAGGCCCTTTTTAGGAGAGCTTCAAAAATATGTGATTAACCTTTAAAACATATGAAACGGGTGGCAGGCTTCGGCTGCGTTTAACATACAATCATGGGCTCTGACAGATGCGTGTGCGTCCTCAGCCCATTTTACAGGTTAAATCCTCATTTGTAAATGCTACTAATTCACGCGAGTATTTCCATTTTGCATGAAAGCACCTCCTAACAATCTGACATTAAGCTTCAAACTTCACTGAACGAACGCCGGTGTGGCGGGCGCGCGTGCATGCACGTCAAACAGACAGGTCAAGTCAAGTCAAGTCAACTTTATTTATATAGCGCTTTTTACAATGCAGATTGTTTCAAAGCAGCTTCACAGTGTTAAACAGGAAAATAATGAACAGAATTTGATTCAGCTGTACAGACGCTCTGGAGAAAACGGTGATGTCATCAGCTCATTTCAATTATCATATATATTCAAGTAATGTAGTTGATATAGTTAATTTAGTTTAGTAATTACATTTATTTGGATATTTATTTGAAAATGTAGTGTCCCCAACTGAGCAAGCCAAAGGCGACAGTGGCAAGGAACCAAAACTCCATCAGGTGTCCTAATGGGAGAAAAATAAACCTTGGGAGAAACCAGGCTCAGTCGGGGTGCCAGTTCTCCTCTGGCCAATTAACAAACAGTGTATGTTTATTATTTTGGCAGCCTTATAGGTCAGAAGTAATATTAGATCGGATTATTCGAAAGATCGGAGGCATCACGCCGGGTTTATTGAGGATGGCGTGTCGATTAAACAATTATTAAATAGGAATATTCGAAATATCGGAGTCATCACGCCGGAGATGGATCCATTGAGGATGCCATGTCGATGAGCAATTTCAGAGGGTAGACTAATTGACACGGTCTCTGCAGACACTTCAGGGATGCGTTGGTAATGTGTGGGCGCTGGTCCACCATCTGATCTGGATACGGCCCGGATCCGGCTGACTGCAGTAAACCTCGGGATAAACAGAGAGACTAACATTAGCGTAGATGCCATTCTTCTTATGATGTAACGAGTACATCAGGTGTTATGGGAAGTGTTCCCGGTTCCGGCTGACCTAGTTAATGCAGCCTAACAATTTGAATAAAATATAAATTAAAAATGTTTTATGTGTATGCCATAGTAAAGAGATGCGTTTTTAGTCTAGATTTAAACTGACAGAGTGTGTCTGCTTCCCGAACAATGCTAGGAAGGCTGTTCCAGAGTTTGGGTGCTAAATAGGAAAAGGATCGACCGCCTGCAGTTGATTTTGATATTCTAGGTATTATCAACTGGCCAGAGTTTTGAGACCGCAATAGACGTGATGGAGTATAATGCGTTAAGAGCTCGCTCAAGTACTGGGGAGCTAAACCATTTAGTGCTTTGTAAGTAATTAGCAAGATTTTAAAATGTATGCGATGTTTAATAGGGAGCCAGTGCAGTGTTGACAGAACCGGGCTAATATGGTCATACTTCCTGGTTCTAGTAAGAACTCGAGCTGCTGCGTTTTGGACCAGCTGCAGTTTATTTATTAAGCGAGCAGTGCAACCACCCAGTAGAGCATTACAATAATCTAGCCTTGAGGTCATGAACACATGAACTAACTGTTCAGCATTTTGCATTGAAAGCATATGCCGTAATTTAGATATATTTTTAAGATGGTAGAATGCAGTTTTACAGATGCTAGAAACGTGGCTTTCAAATGAGAGATTGGTATCAAAGAGCACACCCAGGTTCCTAACTGACGACGAGGACTTAACAGAGCAGCCATCAAGTGTTAGACAGTATTCTAGGTTACTACATGTGGAGTTTTTTTGTCCAATAATTAAAAATTCAGTTTTTTCTGAATTAAGTTGCAGGAAATTACTAGTCATCCAATTTTTTATATCAGCTTTGCATTCCGTTAATCTTGTGAATTGGTAAGTTTCGTCAGGGCGTGAAGAAATATAGAGCTGAGTATCGTCAGCATAACAATGAAAACTAACGCCATGCTTCCTAATGATATCTCCCAGTGGTAGCATGTACAGGGTGAAGAGCAACGGTCCTAGCACTGAGCCCTGCGGTACTCCATACTGAACTTGTGATCGGTGTGACATCTCTTCATTTACTGCTACAAACTGATAACGGTCAGATAAGTGTGATTTAAACCATGCCAATGCAATTCCACTAATGCCAACATAATTTTCGAGTCTATTCAAAAGAATGTTGTGGTCGATAGTATCGAATGCAGCGCTAAGATCGAGTAACACTAACAGAGAGATACAACCACAATCAGATGATAAGAGTAAATCATTTGTAACTCTAATGAGAGCAGTCTCAGTACTATGATACGGTCTAAATCCTGACTGGAAAACCTCACAGATACCATTTCTTTCTAAAAAGGAGCATAATTGTGAGGACACTGCCTTTTCTAGTATTTTTGACAGAAAGGGTAGATTTGAGATTGGCCTGTAATTGACTAATTCTGTAGGATCAAGTTGCGGTTTTTTTTAATAAGTGGTTTAATAATAGCCAACTTAAAAGTTTTCAGTACATATCCTAAGGTCAAGGATGAATTAATAATATTAAGAAGAGGATCTATGACCTCTGGAAGCATCTCTTTTAGTAGTTTAGTCGGTATAGGGTCGAGCATACATGTTGTTGATTTAGATGATTTAATGAGTTTAGCCAATTCTTCTTCTCCTATAGCAGTGAATGAATGTAATTTTTCCTCAGTGACACTACAATGCTCTGTCTGATGTGATACAGTAGTAGACGGCTGCATGGTTATAATTTTTTTCCTAATATTATCAATCTTACAAGTAAAGAAGTTCATAAAGTCATTACTGCTGTGCTGTTGGCAGACATCAGAAGTTGAAGCTTTATTTTTGGTTAATTTAGCCACTGTATCGAATAAATACCTAGGGTTGTGTTTGTTTTCTTCTAAGAGAGTCGAGAAATAAGCAGATCTAGCAGTTTTTATGTCCTTTCTGTATGCAATCATGCTCTCTTTCCACGAAATGCGAAAAACTTTCAGTTTTGTTTTCTTCCAGCTGCGCTCCATTTTTCTGGCTGCTGTTTTAAGGGCCCGGGTGTGCTCGTTGTACCACGGCGTTGGACTATTCTCTTTAATCTTCTTTAAGCGCAGAGGAGCAACTGTGCCTAAAGTGCTGGAAAAGAGAGAGTCAATAGTTTCTGTTGCAACATCAAGTTCCTCTGGGCTATATGGGATGCTGAGGAGATGAAACTGATGAGGAAGTTTATTTATAAAGAAATCTTTAGTCTCAGCAGTGATAGTCCTGCCATATTTGAAGCGAGGGGACGGCTTTGCAGCCTTTGCTAAATTAAGTATACATGATACTAGGTAATGATCTGAGATGTCATCACTCTGCTGCAGAATTTCAACGGTATCAACATTTATTCCATGTGACAATATTAGGTCTAGAGTATGATTACGGCGATGAGTGGGTCCTGATACGTGTTGCCTAACTCCAGTAGAGTTTAGAATGTCTCTAAATGCCAATCCCAATGCGTCTTTTTCATTGTCTACATGGATATTAAAATCACCAACAATTAGGACTTTATCTGTAGCACCAAAACCTCCCCCTTTACCTTTTAGACGCGGCTTGTGTTTATAACAATAATCTTGTGGGGTGGACTCATTTAAACAGACAGACAGAACGCAGTCGAGAGGGAGACATTAATATTCAGCGCAAAAACATTCATTTAGCTGAAATATCTGCTGTTGGACGCTGTAATTCAACATGTAATTCACGTATTTTATGAGAGTAGTAACTGTAAAGGGATAATAGCGTGTAATGTAAATGTAAGACGTTGGATAAAGAAATGACAATAACAGTTACTGTTTCCATAGAGAGTGTGTGTGTGTGTGTGTGTTCCTGCAGAACATTCCTCTAATTGATTACCATTTGTATAACCACACAAATACCATAGTTAAACTATGGATTTGAAGCAAAACCATGCTTATTTGTGGTTACCATGAAATAACTACAATAACCCTGTTTTATTTATTTATTTATTTATTATTATTATTATTATGGTTTTATTCGTCGTAAAACCATAGTTAATTTTTGTAATGGTAGATATATTCACTATGTGTGTTTTCATAGCACTCAGCTGACACGCAGGATGGGGAATAGTGTTTTGTCAATAAAATATATATATTTTTTTTTTTATCCAATTAATCAAAGAAAAAAAAAGAATCGCTGAACTAATTGATTATCAATTATAATTGTTAGTTGCAGCCGTAATAATATTTATTTTTAATTTTTATTTAATATGTATAATTTTAGTTTGTATTTTCTTGATGTAGAGCTACAATTGTAAATAACTGTAATTACAATTTATTTTATTAAAGTTCTATTTTGACCCCTAAAGCAGGTGTTTTTTTTTTTTACTTCCATAATATTTGGAGGGGGTAGGGGGGCACCACAATACAATTCTGCTTAGGGCACCCATTTGGCCAGCAGCGGCCCTGGTGCGTTCATCTAAACCTCATTGGTCTGTCACCGTTCGTCAATGTCAAAATAATTAAGAAAACCAATCAAATCAGAGTAGGCGGGCTTTATGTTTACAGCTTTATGTTCACTCCATGTCAAGTGAGAGATATGCAAGTAGCTAAACTAAACATTTCATATTTGACAGCTGCTTCTTTAAGTCAGAAATGTTAAACAAATGACAAAATTATTCAGGCAAATTAATAAACTTTTGTCTAATTTCGCCATTTTGAATTGAAAATAGATTAATAATGAATGTTTAGCCTACATATTGTAAATTAATATAATTCCATTTCAGTAGGCTAAATTAAAAAGCTCAGTTTCTCAGCCTGTATTGGGCATTAGATTAGCAATGAATGTGTGCATATTGTGAATTAATTTAATAAACTTAGTTATCTATAGCTTTGCTGGTAGCCTTGAGTAAATTAACGTGTCTAAGAAAATGATTCATAAAACATATAAATATCAGTTAACCATATGTTTACTTTCTTCACTGACGAAAATGGAAAAACTATACAGTCAAAGCTCAGCGTTAGGAGGGGAAGAGACAGAGCAAGATAAAAACAGAGAGAAAAAGAGAGGTGTGGAGATAAGAAGACAAATAATCTACTGCCCACTGACATGGTTTTCAGGCTATTGTTATCTAATTTTTTTGGCCTTCAGAACATCTTAAAATGCACATATGTAGACCATACACTGAAAAAAATGATACTTCAAAAATCTACATTTTCTCGGGGAGCATGCCTCCGAACCCCCCTAACTACCTCACATTTGGGATCACAGTGATTATAAACCTGCCTACATTCCTGTGTACGATTAAAGGATGTACAATATGGTCATGCAGAATAAGGCCCTCACTGGGGGCTGAGCCCCCCTAAAATGAAAATCCTAAACTTTATGCGTATAAATTGAACGATAAATACAATTCGTGCTATAGACAGGCTACACATTTCACGATATCGTGCACGAGCGCAGTGTGTGTTTGTAAGTACTTTCATAACTGTGCAGCCCAGGGGGCCTGTCGTAATAGCCTGCACTGGGGCCCGCCATTACTAAGTTACGCCACTGGCATTGATTATTACGTCAACCACATTTACAGTATGGTTTTATTATGGAGAATGATGGAGATGCAACATTGTTAACATTAATGTTAATGTTTTTCTTGTATTTAGCCCTCAGGTATTCCTTACTAATTGGTCACACTCATACTCATTGGAGGTCAAATGTTACTATACACCTTCACTATTTTTCAATGTTGAATAATATTTATTGAATATTTTGAGGAGATCTTTTGGTACTAAATACTATTTGTGTAATAATTATGGTCCATTAATGACCACTTAAAATATTTTTCTTCTAATATTTGTATTATTTAAATTAAAATTAGTGTAGTAATTAAGGTTAAAATAGAGAATTCCAATGCAAAGAGGAACATTAGAGTCATTTTGTGGCTGGAAAAATAACAATTTTCATTTGCAATGTCTAGTTGCTCAAAAAAGTACTGCAGATCATAACTGCTTAATTATTTTTAGGTTTTGCATTTGAATAAATATTTAGACATGATCAAACACTAGATTTCATTGAATGTGAAATGTTAAAATGTTAATAACTTACATCCTAATATTTTAATGATACTTATATAAGCACACACAAGTAAATATTAATGAATGCGAGCAAATATAATTTACCTCAAGAAAAGTTTAAAATAGTGCTAAAAAAGGCAAACTTATTTTTCCTTATATGTACAGTAGGCTATATACATATGAATTGATACTGAAGCAAGATTGAAATCGAGTGCCAATCAATCACCCTCCAAAAAATCTCACTCCAACCTGAACTTAAAAGTTGGCAACCCTGACTAAACAATGTTTTATTAAAAATGTAAAAATGCAGAATGTTTCCTGTGATGGGTAGGTTTAGGGGTAGGGGTAGTGTGTGTGTGTGTGTGATGGGTAGGTTTAGGGGTAGTGTGTGTGTGTGTGTGTGTGTGATGGGTAGGTTTAGGGGTAGGGGTAGTGTGTGTGTGTGTGTGTGTGTGTGTGTGTGATGGGTAGGTTTAGGGGTAGTGTGTGTGTGTGTGTGTGTGTGTGTGTGATGGGTAGGTTTAGGGGTAGTGTGTGTGTGTGTGTGTGTGTGTGTGATGGGTAGGTTTAGGGGTAGGGGTAGTGTGTGTGTGTGTGTGTTTGTGTGTGTGTGTGTGTGTGTGTGTGTGATGGGTAGGTTTAGGGGTAGAGGTAGTGTGTGTGTGTGTGTGTGATGGGTAGGTTTAGGGGTAGGGGTAGTGTGTGTGTGTGTGTGTGTGTGTATGTGTGTGTGTGATGGGTAGGTTTAGGGGTAGGGGTAGTGTGTGTGTGTGTGTGTGTGTGTGTGTGTGTGTGTGTGTGTGTGTGTGTATGTGTATGTGTGTGTGTGATGGGTAGGTTTAGGTTTAGGGGTAGGGGTAGGGGTAGTGTGTGTGTGTGTGTGTGTGTGTGTGTGATGGGTAGGTTTAGGGGTAGTGTGTGTGTGTGTGTGTGTGTGTGTGTGATGGGTAGGTTTAGGGGTAGGGGTAGTGTGTGTGTGTGTGTGTGTGTGTGTGTGTGTGTGTGTGTGTGTGTGATGGGTAGGTTTAGGGGTAGGGGTAGTGTGTGTGTGTGTGTGTGTGATGGGTAGGTTTAGGGGTAGTGTGTGTGTGTGTGTGTGTGTGTGTGTGTGTGTGTGTGTGTGTGATGGGTAGGGGTAGTGTGTGTGTGTGTGTGTGTGTGTGTGTGTGATGGGTAGGTTTAGGGGTAGGGGTAGTGTGTGTGTGTGTGTTTGTGTGTGTGATGGGTAGGTTTAGGGGTAGGGGTAGTGTGTGTGTGTGTGTGTGATGGGTAGGTTTAGGGGTAGGGGTAGTGTGTGTGTGTGTGTGTGTGTGATGGGTAGGTTTAGGGGTAGTGTGTGTGTGTGTGTGTGTGTGTGTGTGTGATGGGTAGGGGTAGTGTGTGTGTGTGTGTGTGTGTGTGTGTGATGGGTAGGTTTAGGGGTAGTGTTTTGTGTGTGTGTGTGTGTGTGTGTGTGTGTGTGTGTGATGGGTAGGGGTAGTGTGTGTGTGTGTGTGTAATGGGTAGGTTTAGGGGTAGTGTGTGTGTGTGTGTGTGTGTGTGTGTGTGTGATGGGTAGGGGTAGTGTGTGTGTGTGTGTGATAGGTAGTGTGTGTGTGTGTGTGTGTGTGATGGGTAGGTTTAGGGGTAGTGTGTGTGTGTGTGTGTGTGTGTGTGTGATGGGTAGGGGTAGTGTGTGTGTGTTTGTGTGTGTGTGTGTGTGTGTGTGTGTGATGGGTAGTGTGTGTGTGTGTGTGTGTGTGTGTGATGGGTAGGTTTAGGGGTAGTGTGTGTGTGTGTGTGTGTGTGTGTGTGTGTGATGGGTAGGGGTAGTGTGTGTGTGTTTGTGTGTGTGTGTGTGTGTGATGGGTAGGTTTAGGGGTAGTGTGTGTGTGTGTGTGTGTGTGTATGATGGGTAGGTTTAGGGGTAGGGGTGGTGTAGGGGGATAGGATGTACAGTTTGTACAGTATAAAACCCATTACGTCTATGGAGAGTCCCCAGAAAGATAGTGAACCGGACAATTACAAGTTGCTTGTAATTATGCAGAATTTACTGTTATTACTATAGTAAGTGCATGTAACAAATGTAACAAGGACACTGTAATAGTGTTAGCTAAAGTTTTATAACAGCTTGAAGTTTGTAGTTTACATTCTTAAAAATAATTCTAAATTATGTTTTTATTATTTTGCAGTGATGCCATAGAGAAGAACCATTTTTAGTTCTTAAAAGAACCATTTTCTTCTTGAAGAACATCTTGATAATCTATAAAGATCCTTTTGTGCAATGGAAAGATGTTAAATGTTCTTCATGGACCATCGATGCCAATAAAGAGAATGTATGATTAGTCATGCGATAGTTAGGCTACCAATTCCTATTTTTTTATATAAGATAGATTGTTTTCGCCTGCAAAGGGTGAAACACTGAAACTCACCTATCGTGGTGATGACAGTTATGGCGAAGTAAAAAGATCCGGCGAATTTCCACTGTCTGCCGGCGCGATGAGGCTCTGCCTGCAGCACGACCCGCTCGATCTCCCGATAGTCGTCCTCGGTGAAGCGATACTTCCTCTTCATGTCGCTGCGCTTCTGCTCCAGGAAGCGTTTCCGCGCGCTCTCCGTCTCGGACTCCAGCGCGTCGAACACCGCGGCGCCCACCAGCAGGTACGAGAGCATGCAGAGGATGAGCGAGAGCGTGCGCACGTTCTGCTTCTTCATCTTCAGATGAGGGAGAGCGGTTCAGTGCATCGGTATTAACGCTCAGGCTATGGGGTTTCTGGGTTTATGTGACATTGAAGAATAGAGAATCCAGGTATTCTGTCAGACGCGTGTCTGAGGAAGAACATAGCGTACCGTTTTCATGTCTTCGTCAATTGTTGCAGGTAAATCCGAGATCAAACTACGGTCTTCCTGATACGCGCAAATCGTGCGAAGGAGGTTTCGAAGCTGAATCTGTCATGCCTGGCGACCAATAAAATCTCCTGAACTCCATCTGCACGCGCAGTCAGTCACACACACAGTACGTGCTCATACCCTAGTGTGTGTGAAGATGTTTGGCTCGCGCACTGGCTACTGCACGCGCGTGCTCAAGCCACAGTTTGCTTCATCTGTGGTGGCTGGCGCGAGGATGCGAGCAGACTGTCGCTGTTCATGGTACTGAACTTCAGCTTTTACAACGAAATTCAAGCTAGTTCAACGTACACTGTAAACAAAATTGCCAGGAATTTACAGGATTAAAGAGTTTTATTGTACAATGAATTTTTGTAGTCAGAATATACAGTGAAATCAATGCATGTTGGGTAATTTTCTTACGAATAACTGTCTTTATGCCACTGTAAGTAATTATATTGTTCAGTACTGTAATTGTTTTGAAGTCACCATGATGGTGATCAGTGTTTCATTAGCTTGGGATCTTGGACCGTGTACAGATGTGGCCATTAAGAATTTACAGGTTTAAAGATAATTATTTTACAATAAATTACTGTGGTCAGAAATTTACAGTGAAATCAATGCATGCTGAGTCATTTTCTTACGAATGCTTGTGAATCAACAGCTGAATGATGCTGACATCACAGTCATTTACTGCTCTTGTTCTACTGTGAATCCACGTGATAAAGTTGTCTTTATGCCATTGTAAGAAATTATATCGTTCAGTACTGTAATTGTTTTGAAGTCACCATGATGGTGATCAGTGTTTTATTAGCATGGGATCTTGGACCTTGTATATTCATATTCAAATATCTGAACTAGCCAAATCAGAAGTGTGACAAATGAAAACATTTGATAAAACAATGACAAGCTAGATTATAAAATAAGCTAATTGGCTGATTTTAAGTTATTATTGGATGAGAACAAAAATTGAAGTGAATTAAGATGGATGATGACATCACTATTTTCTGTAGAGCTGCTTTGAAGCAAAATTTAATTATGTTTGGCAAAACTTTATTTCGATAGTCACTTTAGACATTCTGCTGACTATATGTCAACTTATTCTACTAACCCTAACCTAACTGTCGCTACTCTAATGAAAATTAGTTAGTTATAGTCAGTAGAATGTCTAGTGTAAGTGGACTATTGAAATAAAGTGTGATCTTCTGTTTGCATTACTGGTCAAAATTTTCCTGTTATCACTGTAAAGCTTCTTTGAAACTCTGTATTGTAGTAAGCACTATAGAAATAAAGGTGACTTGACCTGGTCTACAAATATGTTCCTCAAAAGCCTTATGTATCATATTTGATTCTCACATTTGAACATGATTTTTATCAAATAAATGATGTATGGATAATCAATTAAACCTCAGTGGCTTCAGTCCAGTAAGTGTTCTTCTTGAAATATTGAAACATAAGTTATTCTTATGTTTATGTTATTAAAATCAGTGCAGATTTCTGAAGCACGAGCTGAAGGACATTTGTACAGTTATACTAAAAGACTTTTACTAGCTAAAGAGTCTAAACGATCAATCAGAGACAGAAGGACTGGAGGAGATTGAGTGTGACAGGTTTATCAGATCATGTTGATCATTTAGAGGCCTTAGAAATGTATCAAATATGATACAGTAGGCTTTATAGGGTCCAAAAGGCTTGTCTAATTAGACCTTCCTATTAGACAGCCAATTAAATTTGACTGACACAAATTTCTGATGGTAGGTTCAACGTCGAGCTGCATAATTGATGTCTGGGTAATCTTCTGATTTCATGATGCAGAAGCATATTCCAATACTTCTGGCCATAGCTGTAACAATTAATAGTACAGGTCTTCATATATCTATACGTTTGTTCATTCAGTACAGTAAGATTACCAAAACATGTAAAATTAACGTTATCCTGCTTATCATCATCTCCTCTTCATTACAGCTGTTGCCATGGTAACCGGAGTCAGAAATAGCAGTCCAGTGCCGAGGCCGATCGGCTGTACTGTCTGGATGGAAGATGATGCCGTTTACAGCCGCTGCTGGTGAGCTGAATGTGTGTTAACTGTCCTATTAGCCACATCAGCAGAATAAATCGATTATAGATTATACCCGTGGAGACAGCAGCTTAATGCCATCAAAATAAAGTAGGCTACTGCCAAAATACACTGGCGGCATCTTTCCCCAGACTGATTCAATCTGGACCAATGACATTAGCATCATGCTCTTCTGTTTCTGACTTATGGTTTAGTCTTTTCCTCTCATTTCTCTCGACAGACACGAGTATAGATAAGCAGAAGATGGAGTGTGTTATATAAGAGTGGGTGGGTGGAAAGTTCATTATCCACATTACATTCATGTTTTTAGTATTGTGCACCTATACATCAGTGAGGTTTATACGACACTTATGACCGGTCCTGAAGTTTGATTTGCCCAGCGTTTGATAGAGTCTGATAGTGCACAACACAATGATATCTTAAAGGGAGGGTCTAATGTACGGAACGGCCATGGATAATATTTTTTTTCTGTCTTGTTTTCTCGTGATCTCGAGATAACAAAACATAATTGTATCGCGAGAAAATCTCACGCCTTCTGAATGTTACTGGTGGCCTATATCATGTTGTATGTGCGCGTTTGCGTCTTTGACATTTCATAAAATTATCAATTGCTCGGAGCAGAGATGGATTTTATCTCCGCATTGAGAGAGAACCTGACAAAAATGGAGGAAGATCAGGGATGTCAATTGCTAGATTAACATGTTTATTGTTCCTGTTTTATGGTTATTGTAAAATTCATCATGCTTCTCCATAGCACCTGTTTAAAGCTAATATAAGTCCTTATTAGCAGACGAACACACAACGCATCCAGTAATGTCGGATTTGCAAATCAATTACTTTTTTCAAGTCAAGTGATCTTTATTTATATAACCTAAAGCTTTATAGAATAGGCCTACCGATTGTTTTAAAGCAGCTTTAAAGGAATACACAGAAAAATAATGATTCAAAGGTGCAAAGAGAATTATATTCAAAATTATATAATCAAAAAGGACATACAAGTCGTTTTAAAATAGCTATACGATTTTTCGACCACTCGATGTCGCTTCGGCCACACTAAGCATGCTGTCCTTTACTACACTGTCATCTTTACATTGCAAATAGTTGTTTGCCTATTGGATATGGGGAAATCCTATATTGCACCTTTAAAGAATGGTAGAACTGGTCCTGTCTGCAATATCCTGAGCATCCTAAAGCACACACTTAAATCACTGACTTGTGTAATTGTATGCTCATTTTATTTTTCTGTACCACACTCTGCATAACACATTGCCAAAAAACTGTGAATTAAGTGTTTTTAAGGCTGTAATACCAATATTAGATGATTTGTTTAGATGATTTAGATGATTTGTAGCCATTTTTGACACACACACACACATATGTATAGCCTATATACTGTATATATATATATATATATTAGTACTTATTTTTGAAAACACTTTGACAAGTGAAAACTAAACGCATACTAAAAGAATATTATGATGATGTGTTTCGGATTGATCCTGCTGTTGCCAGACTTCTAAATGAAGAGGAACTGTCTAAGTATACCTCGATATGGCGACAGGGTCTTTGCAAAAAACTGGAATGCCGGTAAATGCAGAGGAACATGGGAATGAAGACAGAAAACAGAAATTGATTAACCGATTGAGAGAAAAAAAATGAAACTACCAGCAATCCAAAATCAGAAAAATAAAAAAAATGGACTTATCAATAAAAATGCTGAAAGCAAGACAAGTACAGTTGAACTTGGCTGGATGAACTACCAAAATGGCAGCTACAAACAAGTTAGAAGACCCAAAGGAGGTGGAACATGAGAAATCGTTGTTAAAAAAGAAGACACTGTGTCAAAGGTTCTGGATATCGGGAGAAAACCTTTTTTCCCTGGTGGTGAATCAGATAAAGGGAATGCTGATGATTTCAACGTTATGCTCTGTGTCACTGGCTCTGAAGAACCACTCAAAGAAGTTCAGACAATTGGCGACTTGTACGAGGCAACACATTACAGAGTCCTTAGACTCTATGTGTGCACAAGACTGAAAGATCAGGATTCTGATCAGAGTGACGAAACTGACAGGAATCTGACTCTAAAGAGACCCCGGCTTACTTCCACTCCAGACATAACTCCAGGTACTTCAGGATGTCACAATCAGAACAGAAGTGAAACTTTGCACTCCCCACCTTCTACGCCTGTAAGTTTGAAAGATGATATACTCAGATCTTCTGATGATGAAGTGGTGTTCCTGAGTAATGATTTGAACTAGGGATGCACCGATACCATTTTTTCAGAACCGATCCGATATTAAAAATTCTGAGTATCGGCCGATACCGATACCAATCCGATACCAGTGCAGTTTTGTTTAAAAATTCAATGTAGAATTTCTATACCTCAGTGTGTTCAGCTGATAATCACTCTTTTGTGTGTTAAACACAATCTACTAAATACAGACAACTTCATTATAAAGAAAAACAACAAATTAAAAATATATATAAATCACAATCTATGACAAAAATACTATTATAAACTAGATGGTGGATAATTCAGCAGCAAAAGTTACTCTAGAAAAATCATGAGTGCACAAACATTTTTAAAATCTAAACATTTAGTAGGGGAAAAGTAAAGAAAACAATAAAATTGAATAAGTGTAGCTCTAAATCTGGTAAAAAAATTACACATTGTTGTAAAATACATTCATGAAAAACAAGTAGGCCTAAATATATTTATAGAAATAGGGCCTAGAAATTACAGTTATTTTTAATGTATAGCACAACTTTTTTAATGAGGCAGCAACATATTATAGATAGGGCAGAACAAGAAAGGCTATTAATAATCTTTCATAGCGCAAAAGCATTTTAATACGAGCGGCTCCAGCAGGATGATGCGCTTGAAGCAACATGGAGTCACAGCGCAAGCCAAGAACTCATATAGACTTTCACTGACAGTACGTTCAGATTTTCAAATCTAAACACTGAAGCCCAGACCCTTCACACAGACTGTGATGACGTGTATATCGTAAATCCTGCAACGTTTTTTGTATTTTCATTTTTAAAAAAATTGTATGTACATTTATAACACGAATAGGTGTAACACTGTGAGGGTGTTTCTAATACAGTGTCTATGGGAGTGATGGTAAAAATAACATCTTTCTCTCTTTTCACTGCCGTTATCAATCTCACTCTATTTTTTCCCTCTTTTTGAAAGTTGTGAAATCACTATTGAGGAGTTTTTCTTTTGCTATTTGAGCAAATTGGGACACAAAAAAATATATTTAATGTATTCTCTCATTCACCGCTATAATAGTTAACCCAACTATGACGACTTCCGCTTTGAGAAACCCGGAAATGTGAAAAGGGTCTGATAAACCCATCTGCATGAGGTCTGGTTCAATCAAAACGACGTTTTGCACGTAAACTGGGGTGTGGCTTGGTTAAAATTAACGATATCGATGAAGAGATATCGATGCGTAGTGTTAGTGTATCTATCTATTTTATTGAGCCTTTTCTTTTAAAAGTTTCAAAAATTCAGTTTCAGTCCAGTGTGATCTAACAGACACCCGGGAGAAAATAACACGATTTACAGCAATAAACTCCAGCCAGATAAAGTCATTTTATGCGAAACCATAGAGCGTTATCTACAGATCAAGCATAATAACAGGAACATTGAATCAGCTTTGAGAGTTTCATCGTGTTGACTGACGTAACCGAACGCACACGCAGTTTAAAGCTGAATGGAGAATGACTCACAGCCAGCGGAGGAAAGCATTGACGTGCACTTGAATATATAATATAATATAATATAATATATAATATATGTACCTCACATTAAACTATGGAATGGCTTCAGAACACCTAATATAGTGCACGAAGCGTTGATGATGCTTTATAATGATGTTTTTGTGGGGCACTGGGGCTTAACAATAACACAGAATATTATACGCACAGTATCGGATTTGGATCGGTCGCTGTCTGGCCGATACCCGATCCGGCAAATAATGGCTGTATCGGAGCCGATACCGATACTGAGTATCGTATCGGTGCATCCCTAATTTGAACACATCCTTTGACATTGTCTCTGACACACTTGTATACTCACCTGTACATGACACCCAGGAGCCAACAAACAATGACTCATTCTTTGAAAATCCAAGGCATGTGACTGAAAGTGAAACAGTTATAATTCGCAGAGTTCACTGTGTAAATGATATGATTCAAGCTTTTTCAGACAAAAACATTCTGCATGCCAATGTGACATTTAAACGTGTTCTCGAAAATGGTGAGGAGGAAGCTGGCATCGGCGATGGAGTTTTCCGGGACTGTATTACTGAATTCTGGGACACATTTTTTGCAACAAGAACATTTTGAACAACTTACAAGATACCTACTCTGCATCACACTTACCAAGAAAGCGAGTGGGAAGCTGTTGCACATATTTTTGCCATTGGGTGGCTGCGCTTTGGTTACTTGCCAGTTCAGCTGGCACCTCCTGTCACATATCTGTCCTGTCTTGTTTTGCACATGTGGTGTTTTGGTTTGTACCTGGGCCATGTGCTCTTGTCTTCTGTCTGGACCCCGCCCTTCTTGTTATCTGATTATTGATTCATTTGCCCCACCTGTTCTTCCCCATTACCTGCCTTGTTTGTCCTCTATTTAATCTCCTTGTGTCTTCAGTCCTGTGCTGGTTCGTTATTGTGGTTCGTCTCCTGGTTTCATGTTTCTTGTTCCCGACCCTGGTAGTTTGTTTTTGTTATGTTTGATTTTCCCCCTCGTGGGTTTTGTTTTGTGTTTATTTTTATTTTTCAATAAATACCCATTTCTTCCTGCACTTGAGTCCTCGCTCCTTTTTCAACCACACCAACCGTGACAGAACGAACCAGCCATATAGAGGATTCAGCAGAAGATGGGTATCTTCCTTTTTCCATCTCCCCCCACTGAACCCTCCAACTATCTGCAACTTGCTAGATATGTGAACTCTCATTACATCCATCAGCAGGGAGCTGACGTGAGGGACTTCGCCTGTAGGTTCCTCATCGAGGTGGTTCACATGGTCTACACAGAGACAGAGATTAAGGAGGTGTTTAACATCTGTCTAGACATGCCTCTCAGTCCGGGGGAGATGGAGAAGCTGGGGAATCTGGAATTCTGGGACTTTGTCTGGCACATCCGCCATCTTGGATATCCAAAACATCTACGGCCAGCAGAGTCCCAGCCCACTGACTGTTATGTGCCATCTGCAGTCAGTGGAGGCCCCAGCCCTCCGATGATCCGGAAACGGAGAAGGAGGAGGAAGAAGGGGCCCACTTCGTCGGAGACCTCTGCTGAGGAGGATCCGACTCTGATGGTCCGGAGTTCGGTGGTCCCAGTTCCGGTGGTCCCGAGTCCTGACACAGCCAGGAGGGCTGTGCTGGGTTTTTTTGTGGGGGCAGTCCTACGTGCCTGGGAGGAGCACAGGGCTTCCTCCAGACATTCGGGGACGGTGAGGGAGCAACCCGCGGTCGTCGTGGAGGAGTGTCCTGAGCCGCCCAAGTGCATTGCCTTGCCGTGGCCGTCCCGTGCACCAAGTCCGGAGAGGGCTCCGTCAAAAGTGCACCCAGTCCGGGGAGGGCTCCGTCCCGTGCACCGAGTCCGGGGAGGGCTCCGTCCCGTGCACCGAGTCCGGAGAGGGCTCCGTCCCGTGCACCGAGTCCGGAGAGGGCTCCGTCCCGTGCACCGAGTCCGGAGAGGGCTCCGTCCCGTGCACCGAGTCCGGAGAGGGCTCTGCCCTGGTCTGTCGCTCCCGTCCCGCCCCGCCCTGGTCTGTCGCTCCCGTCCCGCCCCGCCCTGGTCTGTCCCTCCCGTCCCGCCCCGCCCTGGTCTGTCCCTCCCGTCCCGCCCCGCCCTGGTCTGTCCCTCCCGTCCCGCCCCGCCCTGGTCTGTCCCTCCCGTCCCGCCCCGCCCTGGTCTGTCCCTCCCGTCCCGTCCCGCCCTGTCCCTCCCGTCCCGCCCCGCCCTGGTCCGCCCTGCCCTGCCCCGCCCTGGTCCGCCCTGCCCTGGTCTGTCCCTCCCGTCCCGCCCCGCCCCGCCCCGCCCCGCCCCGCCCTGGTCTGTCCTCAATGCCTCTGTGGCTGCTGCACTTGGCTGTAGATTATTCTCCTCCATAACAAGAATGCAGAGGTGATAGAAGTCACGATCACAGGGTATGTCTGATTTCCACAGGCAGACATTTTCATGGATAATCACATCCAGTCTTTCAGCATCTACAGGATTCAAGTAGTCTTTTGATTGATAAAGTTCTGGTAAGTTGTACATGAGGAAGGGTTTCCCATGTTGTAAGTCACAACCGTTGCTACGCTGGATTCGGTGGTTATTCGACATGTTTACAACAGTGTCCAGTTCATCCTAAAAACAAAGCATATTAAATAAAGGAGTATAATGACTTGTCTAGTAGGAGGTAAAAATGTTACAATAAATAAATTAAAATAATATTAAACCTGGAGGGCCATTGTCTGGCAGAGTTTAGCCTTGACCCCAATTAAACACCGCTTTACCAGCTAAGCAAGGAACTAGAAACTTCCTGGCAAATGAATTGGGCAAGCTGGGCTAAACTCTGCTGGATGTTGGCCATTCATGAGCCGAATTGAACATTTTGATCATAGCAAAGCAATATCTCAGAATAAAGAAGTGTCGTTTTCTGTGCTGTTTCCCCGTTTATTGTAAGTTGTTTTTTTATGGGAGAAATGTAAATATAAATACAAAAATAAGTACTTTACAGTAGTTTTATATATGACACTTGAGTCTTAATGTGAACAATGAGCGATATTATTCAGTGCCGAATCAGCAGGGGCGCCGCTAGCAATTTTGGGCCCTATAAAAGAATATGAGGTTGGACCCCCTACCAAACCCATTCCGCACCAAACATACAAGCCAACCTCACTATCCAAAATCTTTGTCGGCAATTTAAAGGTGGGGTAAGTGCTTTCTGGTAACCGATGTTTATATTTCAAATCACCAAAACAAACACGCCCCTATTTTGATAGCTCCACCCCACACATACATAACCCAGGCAACGACTATGGCGGAATCTGTGTTACTATGGTAATCCAGGTCGAATGTTCAATGAAAAAGTCATCCCTTCCATCCCAAAAACACAAACAATTCTCATGAACAGCTAGATAGCACGAGCATGACAGTCCAACTAACGAACATATTCCAATTATGACAAGATTAGAGGGATATCGATCACGCTCATTGCGCTCAGGGCTGCTATCACCCAGAATGCCCATTGTGACATGCTGGTTCGAAAATATGTGAAATAAGTAGGGCTGCCCCCGACTTTTTCTACTAGACTAGTAGTTGTTCATTTAAGCCATTAGTCGACTAAGCACTTTTTAAATTACAATGAATTTAATTGCATAAATATATATAGGCCTACTGGAGAGAATTCTAAACCTACGCATAGCCTAATGAGTGTAATATATTACCCTATTCCGCACTCAAGCGCACGCATAAAGCTTGCCACAAAGCACCGGCGAAAGTAATGATTATGAATGTGTCAAAAATAGCAAGGAGGCATTTTAATTGTTTATTAATAAACTAATGTTTTCTGTGTCAGTGTCGGCTGCAAAGATGAAGTTGACGATGCCGACTCGCCATCTCCGCGATAGTAAACGTGCCAAGAGAGAAATGCACATTTCATACAGATTACATAATCAGAGAGTGGCCTGTTTCTTTTTGTTTTTAATGGTTTCGATTAATAGACATTTCAAGCTTTCTATTGACATATTTCTCATGTCTGTGAGGCAAGTAGCCCATACGCTGAGTTTCGGTTCATTTATGAGACGCGCTCCAGTTCACGCGCAATGCAAGTGATGGCGCTGGCGCCTCCATATATTGTCTGCCATAAATCTAGGCAATTGGTTGATGTAACATTGATTAAAATTAAGATACAATTTATACCAAACGAAATTCACTTTAAAGAAAGGCTTTCTACAAAACAAAACTTAATGAAGTGGTCAAAATCATTTCTGACCCACTCCAGGTTCGACATTGCGCATCTTATGACGTGTCCTATCTTATTCATGCTGTTCACTTTTCACAATCTACACAGATTAAATAAAAAAATAACAATATTTAAACATAAATATGAAACTAAATACCTTTTTTTAATGGCTACAACAAGTATAGTAGCCTACAGTACAGAGCAATTTCATGTCGGATCGGGATTAGAGTGGGTGAGCGTGAGCGGATGGATTTTGCCGTCAATGCAGAAATAAGCCATACTTTTTTTTTTTTTTTGCAACTCTTCGGTCTACAGTATACATTACTACTAGTACTGTTACTACTAATAAAACCGATTTCTGGGGCCCCCAAAACTGCGTGGGCCCTTAGAATCGTCCTAACCCGAAACTCTCGCAAAAGCCTTCATCATTTTCCCCCTCAAAATACATTGGCCTAGTAGACACATGAGTAAACTTGTCAAAAGAGACATGCGCATTTAATTGTTTTGAATAAATGGAAATTATTAAGATAAATTAATAGCAGACTAAACAACATGTTACTTGCCAGTTGCATCGCCTGTGACATCACCAGTTGACTGCAGTTCTTTGAACATATCCATCCAGTAATCTGCATTTTGTCGTCTGTAGATACCCCACCAACTTTCTATTCTTTGGTTTGCTGGGCTTGTTCCTTGAAAGACACACGGTCCATGCAGAGTTCCTGTCAAGTCTTCATGAAGAAACTCTCGTAGCCTGTTGACGTACATTTTCTGTACCAAAATTGGATCTAATTATTTGCGGACAACCGCCTCTTTCAGCAACAGCGCGGAAAAAATACCCAGCAATTACTCTGGGATTGTTATTAGTGAGGTAGGCTTGCATCCAGATGATGTGCCTCGAGAAACCATCAATGCAGCCATTGATTGCTACACTGTAAAAAAAGAAAAGTTGACATAACTTAAAATTGTAAGGCAACTTGCTGCACAGCTTTTTTGAGTTTACTCAACTTTTAAACAAAGTAGTTCACTTAACTCAATTAACTGAGTAAGGTCACATGTCTCCCAATTTAAGATCTTTTGTTCAGCTGTTTGAGTTTTTATAGTTTTTTAATTTTTTTGTTTATTATTTTTTATGTCACCATCATGGTGATTAGTGTTTTCTTTAGTTGGGCAGTTTGACGACTTTTTAATGTTTGGCTAGAAAAGCAAGAGAAAACACAATCAAATGCTGTCAGCTGCTCGATGATAAGAATATAATCATTGTATAGTGGCTTAATTCACTGATTTTAAGACTGAGTTTAATATGAGCAATATACTATTAACTTTTTTATTTTATTTATTGTGCTTCTGGAAAAAAAAAAAATCAAGCATGGTTTTAATCAATAGCCGACTAAGGTTTAAAACAGACTGTACACTAAGCACTTTGACCTGTGAGATTTACTCCCACAGACATCAAGAATCAGCCGATGAATCTCAACAATGGTGACATGCTGATGCAGCAGTGCATTCTGGGAGCAATGGATGAGTTTTGCATGATGCACCCAGAATGCATTGTTAACTTGTTGCAACTTGTATGCTTGTTAACTTGCATTTACAAATCGAATTTACAATTAATACTAGGTTGGTCCAACAATTGTTGAAGCAGACACTCTGTCAGTTTAAATCAGACTAAAAACGCATCTCTTTACTATGGCATACACATAAAATATTTTTAATTTATATTTTATTCAAATTGTTAGGCTGCATTAACTAGGTCAGCCGGAACCGGGAACACTTCCCATAACACCTGATGTACTCGTTACATCATAAGAAGAATGGCATCTACGCTAATGTTAGTCTCTCTGTTTATCCCGAGGTTTACTGCAGTCAGTCGGATCCGGGCCGTATCCAGATCAGATGGTGTCAATTAGTCTACCCTCTGAAATTGCTCATCGACATGGCATCCTCAATGGATCCGTCTCCGCCGTGATGCCTCCGATCTTTCAAATATTCCGATCTAATATGACTTCTGACCTATAAGGCTGCCAAAATAATAAACATACACTGTTTGTTAATTGGCCAGAGGAGAACTGGCACCCCGACTGAGCCTGGTTTCTCCCAAGGTTTATTTTTCTCCATTAGGACACCTGATGGAGTTTTGGTTCCTTGCCACTGTCGCCTTTGGCTTGCTCAGTTGGGGACACTAAATTTTCAAATAAATATCCAAATAAATGTAATTACTAAACTAAATTATATCAACTACATTACTTGAATATATATGATAATTGAAATGAGCTGATGACATATCCGTTTTCTCCAGAGCGGCTGTACAGCCCAATCAAATTCTGTTCATTATTTTCCTGTTTAACACTGTGAAGCTGCTTTGAAACAATCTGCATTGTAAAAAGCGCTATATAAATAAAGTTGACTTGACTTGACCAACTTCTTTTCACTAGTTAAGCCAACTTTTTTGCATTTAATTGTCCAGTTAACTAAAACATAATCATTGGTCTAAATTTTTGTGAGTTGGATTTTTTACAGTGTATGCCAAACGGCTTCATTTTGTCATAAGAATCCATATGCCATAGATAGTTAGGGCCTGGCACTCGGTAATGTCGTCTCCGCAACCTTCTCCCTCTTCTTTCCTCCACACCTTATGGATCCAGACTTAACTGTACCTCTCTGACCATTTCTCTGGTCAGCCATAAACCATTTAAACAGCATCTTTCAAACATCATTCTGTAGCCATGCAGACGTCTCAGTCCCTCAAGTTGGCTGGCAATGAAACTGACTACACGTTCAGGGTCGCTATATTGTCTTCGACGATAAAGTTGCAGACCCGAAAGCCTCCTTCTCAAGTGACGTACACTAATGTGGAAGTTGTCAATCACTGACAGACATAGAGCTATTGAGTCCCTGATCAAAGTAAAAGCGAATGCGATCATCCATGATGCTACGTTGTGCTTTTGCTGCCTCTAGAACATGTTCTGTTTTTATGCCGAATATAGGCTACAAAAAAAAAAAAAAAAAAAAAAGTCGTGATCACGAGAAAACAAGATAGAAAAAAAAAAATAGTAATCCATGGCCGTTTAGGGCTTCCGTACTAATGCTATTTCATGCATTCTGACTTATTTACACAGTTAAAGAGTTGATTCTCATGCTAAACAATTGCCAAAATTAAAAAAAACAAGTTCCAAATCAACAATGCCACTAAAGAAGTGTGTTTCTAGTTGTGTGTTCAGCTTCCCAAATAACCCAGCATTAAGGGAACAGTGGATGCAGTTCGTTTTTCTGGAGTTCTGCAAGTGTGTGTGTTTGTTCCCGGTCATGAGTGGAAACCGCAGACGGTGAGTGAAACTGCATCAAATGTGTGTGTTTTGATGGCAATCGCCGCATAAGTGCAAATAAATGTGAACAACACCAACGTATAGTGAATCAAGAGTTATCCAGGGATAATTAACTTCATGCTGACAAAACATAGCCTATTTACCTAATGGCATAATACCATAAATCTTCAGAATTATTTGTGATGTTTTGGGAAAACCCAGCTATGATGAGTTATTTTTACCAATTTACCAAAGTATTCTACACAGTAAACAGTGGCAGGTGTTCCTGTGAGGAGCTTTATTGTTACCTGAACCCTGAAAATGAGCTAACCTAAGTCAAACATATTTTTGACTTGAATCAAATCAGTTGATTTACGTTACCACATTAAGCACATTTTTATGTTAACATTTTTTTGTTGAGCAAAATAAAATATAATCATCCGATTTTAAGTGAAAAACATTATTTAATTTCACTAAATCAACTTTACACCAACAATCTGAATTTGTATGGGTTAGATCAAGACCGTTGGTGAGGACAGTCGAAAGGTAGGACATTTTCACGGTTTGCGTATATAAAAATGCATATTTATTTGTAAGGCAACAAGCTGGACAGCTGTGCTGAATTATTGTTCAATGTTTGACATGTGACAACACTGTAGCATACTCTGAAACATTATTTGCTGCATATTCTATACTATTTCACACACTATTCTTAAAAAATAGTAGGCAGTAGGCCTATGCACTGTGTACTGGGCGTAAGTAGTAAGGTAGTGTGCCATTTCAAACACAGCCGAGAACTCAGGGTATAAACAAAGCCACTAAATGATGACAAGCCTGCAACCATTAGCCAAAAAAGCGTAACGGCTAATGCTAAACAAGCAGGAAAGGAGACCAGAGGCTGTTTTTTTTAATGTCAGTTAATAAGTCAGTTCACTGAATAAACAGCTTTTGTGAGGAAACAGTTTATCATTTAATGAATCGACTGCCTGTCTGCTAATCTTCAACATGTTTTACGCTAAACAATATGTTGGTTGGGAACGATATGTAGATTTAACTAGAGAGGGCAGAGAAGGGAATGTTGAGACAGGTCATTATCATAGTATTTAATGGTAATACTGAGTGATATTGTATACTGTCTAAAGAAAGTAGAAAATACCGATGTTTTCTTTCTTTGGATTTTACCAGTTATGTTTGCACATGACGCTGATATTATGCATTTTAATGAATAAAGAGAACTTTTTTAAATGTAATTTTTGTTTTATATTGTACGTTGTTTAATGAAAAAGAAAGAAAAACGTATTCTTTCTATCGCTGCCCGGTTAGTCTTGTGCTGTGATGATTTATGACTGCTGTGTGCCTAATGATGAGGATAACGCTTTTTAATGAATGAAGGTAAAACAAGACATAATTAATGAAATAAATATGTATTAAATTACAATGAAGTTTTTAGTGTACTTTTAAATGTGGTTTAATGCGCCCTGCAGTGAACTTTGTAGCTAATAGAGATATTTGCTCTCTTTTTTCCGCTCAGTAAAGCACGATATAACAACAAATATACAACATTATTCACAAGACCAACGCGCTAATCCACAAGAAACTGATTAACGTAAACTGTACCTGACTGTCATAAAACTTTGAACGACGGGCACTGACGACATTGCCATTGCACGATAGGCTGAGAGGTGCATCACGTGATCTAAGTTAGCCGTTCCGCTTTCTCCAATGGTAAGAGATGTAGACCCTCTTATCTCCCTGTAATAAGAAAATCTCTGGTATACATACACAGAGGAAGCTAATTGCCTGAAACAGAACAGCTGTGTACTGTGTAAACCATGGAAACAAATTAGGGCATGATCAGTAACCAAGGAAACTAACAACACAGGCAAACAGGAACAGGGAAAACCAAAACACAACAAGAAATTTAAGACAATGTTAAAATAACATCAATATTTTTTTAAAATTCAAATGAATCTTGTTTTAAAATGACCCTTTTGCAGCTCTTCTCTGATGACGAGGGCGGGGCAACCTGTCACTCACATGAGATCCACCAATAGCAAACCACAACCATCCAATCAATTCCCCACGGACATAATCAAGCCCCGCCCTACATTTGTTCTTGTTTGAGAAGCGTTTCACTCAGATTTACGGCACAATAGAGAAGAAAAGACGAGCGCAACTTCTGTTTCATGCCAACCAACAACTCAGGAGCACAGGAATACAGAAACAAAAACAACAGCAAAAGTGCAATTTACTACAATACTGTACTACTATACTACTATACTTTACTATAATTGTGCCCACAACACTGGTGGCTCTCTCTTTCCATCACCCTGTTTTTATGCGCATTTTGAAGTATCGCATCAGAAACGAGTGATGGTAACAGCACATTTATTTAAAAAATCCCTTAATTTGCACGTTTTTACACTCACTTGATGTGGTTTTTGACTTCTTCGAAAAAGAGTTAATGCAAATAATGGGAGATTTGTGTTAATGTTATTGTAGCTGCTTTCTTGGCCAGGTCACTCTCATAAAAGAGATTTTAATCTCAATGAGTTTTTTAACCTGGTTAAATAAAGAATGAATGAATGAATGAGATGGAAATGCATTTGTCGAATAAATTCTGACGTATCGAACATTAAACCCATGTGACTAATTGGCTGTTTCCCCTGAGGGTGTTTTATTTACTGTTGGTTACTAGGTCACCAATACCACCGTCATCCGCTCGAACGCACCTAATTTCGCATTTTGTTTTGTTTTTTGCACATTTTGGAATATTGCATTAAAAAAAATGCTGGATGGAAATGTTAAGATGCGCATTAGTTCTAAATATGTGCATAAAAAACGTATGTGCTCAATTGAGTGGTATACATTTTTTATCCGATAGGAAAATATGCACATGTAAATCGATGAAAATGCTGGATACAAAAACAAGTTCTGGAGAAAGTTCAGTCAACCCAGGGTACAGTGCATCCGGGAAGTATTCACAGCGCTTCACTTTTTCCACATTTTGTTATGTTACAGCCTTATTCCAAAATGGATTAAATTCATTATTTTCCTCAAAATTCTACAAACAATACCCCATAATGACAACGTGAAAGAAGTTTGCACTTATAAAATAAAAACAATCAAACCCTTACTAAAATATGAAATATTTATTTTTTTACTTGCACGTTCTGTAACGAGTAACTGAGATCAGAGAACTGAGAACATGCAGATCTCTTGTTTAATTATTGAAATAACTTAAAATCTCAGGGGAACTTCATGTGAATATTTGACATCAAAGGGCATCTCCGGACAAATCCCTGCTTTACAGCAATGCTCCATTACTGCCATCTACTGGCCAGGTTCAGTTTCACACTGCTGTACTATTGTTTCTCCATCTAGTTTTGGGGACGTATTCTCAAACAGAATCTGTTGACTATTAGATGAGCCAGTACAAGGCAAGGCACTGAGGCGAGGATGACCGCTGTCTGGGAACGCCTGCTGATTTACAGTCGAACCACATAAAGAGACCAATCTGCTCAATGAAGACCAGGAGTCAAAGCTGAAGTTCAATCAGTGGACAGAAAGTTTACCGAAGACAGACTTCTCCACTTCGGAAGGCCGTTGAAAATGAGCAAGAGGATCCAGCCTTGAACTAACAGGATACAGAAACACAGCTGACGTCGTTTCTACAGGTTCTGATAGGTTAACAGTACAGATCATTTTAGCAACATCCGAATACAGTACTCTGTCCTTTACGCAAATTAGGCTATTCTAAGACATTATCTTTGACACTCTGTGTCCTATAGACGTAAGAAACTTTGATGACTCTTCTCATCTGGGACGCTGTTGAATTCTCCTGGAGTCTAGTCCTTTGGCATGGTCACATGCCTTTAAAAATAATAAACAAGCAGAATTAGATCAAACATAGGCGATATCTTTCATGTTCAAGGCTGAGTTTTTATCAGGACTTCACTGGAACAGAACATCCACACAGACACGGATATAAACTTCAACTCATGATTCACTGTCATAGTTTAAAGATGGGTGCTATAAACCCTAAAAATAATGACACATGCTAAGTATGCATGTATGTGTTAGTGACACATGTCAAGCCTTGTTGATCTTCATGGCCTTATTCACAGTTGTCTTACATGTCATACAGCTAAAAGCAGAATAAAATGAACAAGAATAAAGTTCAGACAGACAATCTCTTTCTACAAAATGTAACATGATTACCCGGTTTGTATGAGAAATTAATTAATAATAGTACATATGTGTTCTCTAAACGAGTAAACCCTGTTACTGTGCTCCTGACATGCGTGTATCTCGTCTTGTCTCGTCGCGTCGCGTCTCCCTTAGATTTACCTGCAAGGGAACAAAACATTTATTTGGCACTGGCTGTTAGTGTAACTCAATGGAAATCTATGTGAATGCCGCAGATGCCGAATGCTGCCGCCGGTCTGCCTACATTCACAGAAAACGATGTATTTGAATTCTAAAGATATGTCTGTTCTCATCCCGCATACCACCCTCTTTACAACCCTTCACACTTACACATAATCAGATAGAGTAAAGGTTATGTGTATTTGGTGTGCTGTCCGAGGGGAATTTGGCCCACACCCAGAATACCAACCCCCTTTTTATTAGCTAAATTAGCTAACTTGTAACTTGTGTGCAGTTTATGCAACCGGCCCCAGAACACCCTAGCAACCATCCAGAGCAACCTAGCAACCACCTATCAACACACTGGAAAACACTCAGAACACCTTAGCAACAGCCTAGCAACTACCTATCAACACACTGGAAAACACTCAGAACACCTTAGCAATAGCCTAGCACTCACACTCAGAATACCTTAGCAACAGCATAGCACCCACCTATCAACACACTGGAAAACACTCAGAACACCTTAGCAACAGCCTAGCACCCACACTCAGAACACCTTAGCAACAGCCTAGCAACCCCCTATCAACACACTGGAAAACACTCAGAACACCTTAGCAACAGCCTAGCAACCACCTATCAACACACTGGAAAACACTCAGAACACCTTAGCAACAGCATAGCACCCACCTATCAACACACTGGAAAACACTCAGAACACCTTAGCAACAGCCTAGCAACTACCTATCAACACACTGGAAAACACTCAGAACACCTTAGCAACAGCCTAGCACTCACACTCAGAACACCTTAGCAACAGCATAGCACCCACCTATCAACACACTGGAAAACACTCAGAACACCTTAGCAACAGCCTAGCACCCACACTCAGAACACCTTAGCAACAGCCTAACAACCCCCTATCAACACACTGGAAAACACTCAGAACACCTTAGCAACAGCCTAGCAACCACCTATCAACACACTGGAAAACACTCAGAACACCTTAGCAACAGCCTAGCACCCACACTCAGAACACCTTAGCAACAGCCTAGCAACCCCCTATCAACACACTGGAAAACACTCAGAACACCTTAGCAACAGCCTAGCAACCACCTATCAACACACTGGAAAACACTCAGAACACCTTAGCAACAGCCTAGCAACCACCTAGCAATTGACCAAAGACCGTCCACTTATAGTCTATAGAGACAGAGCGACACGTGTCATAATCTGAAAACCACGCCCACCGGGTGGGGTGTTACAATCCAACCCTCTCCATTGTCTTTGTATTGCGTAACGCTGCCTCCTTGTCTAAAAGCTGCTATGTGACAGGGTGTACAGCAAACAAGCTAAAAAACCCAGAACTAAGTTTTTATAAGCTGTCGACCCCAAAAAAAATTGTGTTTAAGGACACAAAAGTGGATACAGGCAATTGAGACAGAGCGCAACAGGTCATATTACTCTGAGAACTACGCCCACTGGAGGGGAACAGGATATGCTCAAATATAATATATAAAACTGCCATTTGGATATTGGACTTACCAGTGACAAAATGTTTACTGCACACGTAGGCATACTGAGTGTCAGGATCCCACAATTTACCCATTCTTCCTGCTGATGCTTCACGTCTTATTATCTGTATCCACTTTTGTCTCCTTAAACGCTTTCACGGTTTGGTAGCTTATAAAAATGTAATTCTGTGTTTTTTAGCTTGTTTGCTGTACACCCTGTCACACAGCAGCTTTCAGACATTGTTCTGTTTTTTGTTATAAGTCAGAAATGATAAGGAGACCGCTTCACACAATACAAAGTCAATAGAGAGGGTTGGATTGCCCACCCTCCCCCACCTCCCACCGGTGTGGGTGTGGGCGTGGCCTAAATGCGCTCTTTTTCTATACTTTTCCCATATCTCATAGGGAACATGGGAAAACATGTTCAACTAAGTGCTTCAAATAAAACGTTAACCCTTCTGACCAGCTTCACGCTTTCCTGCATTTAGTTGCTGACGTGAAGTGCTCACTGTCACAGTCTTTGTTTCCTGCAGAAGTCAGCCAATCAGATTTAGACTTCTGACTTCACAAAAGTGTTTCCACATGCAGCAGACGTTCAGTGAAGGAACCGTGGACGTCTGAGACTCTCATCTGACCCTGCTAAATCAGATGACTTTTGTGATTAAACAAAGATAAATCACAACTTTTGCACATTCACAGCTTCATACTGAATTAAAAAAGGGTGTGCACACTTATGCAGTTTGGTTATTTTAAGTTTTTATTTTTATCTTTTCTCTCAGACGTGTCCATTAGTTTTTCAGTGGCATTGCATAGGGTGTGATTTTTACATTAAAGGTGCAAAAGTTCTGATGTAATTTATCTTTGTTTCAGTTTTTACATCACAAAAACACTGTTAAATCTTCTAACTTCAAGCTTTTAATATAATTTTAAACAACTTTCAAACAAGGCTTCAAGCCAACATCAATGTTTGTCTTGACAAGCTTTATCAAGTCATAGCTAAAGGTTATCCAGCCAATAGGTTTTTTTCTTGCTAATATTGTTGATTAATATTCCTTAATATTATATTACCTGTGATTTTATGTATTTTACAGACCTCTGGTCTTTGGCATTAGTAAATACCATGTGCTCTCTTTTATCGTACCCAGATACTGGTGATAAGACTGTGAGCATGTCTGTGCGGTTTAACAAACAAACCACAAGGTTACGCTTGAGTTCGACAGCCCTGTAATTATTGTAGTAATGATGACAACAACAACAACAGAAAAAGGTTACTGTATATAACATAATGCACAAGGCTGCATCACAGGGCTTCTTTAACCTCCTGTGCCACTGTGCTCGTACGAGGACATTATATTTGAGTGAAATTCCATACACGTCACAGTATTGTGTAAAGAGCACATTCAGGGCTTTTCAGAGATACCAATTGTTTGGAGGTTTCACCAGGACAACAACTTCTCCTTGGTCTTTAAAAATGACTGCATGGTCAAATTTAGCACTCTTATGGAATATGATCATGTTTTGTAATTATTTAAATCTGACTACTCAAATTGTTTGTTATAAATCAACATCTCAGGAAAATGAGATGTTACAGTGTTTCTAATCAAAATATGACTTTCTGTTACAAAACAGGGCATTGATTTCACACGTCCTCAATAGAGGACACCGGGACTTAAAGGGTCCATAACACACAGTTTCTGCCAGTCTCATGTTAATCTTGAGTACCTGTAGAGTAGTGTTGATCCTTCATATCTCCCAAGAGTCTTTAGTTTGATCATGTTTATAAAAGACAGATACGCTGTACCTGTACCTGTAATGTTGTTCACATTTATTTGCACTTACGCGCTGATTGCCATCAAAACACACACATTTGATGCAGTTTCACTCACCGCCTGCGGTTTCTACTCATGACCGGGAACAAACACACACACTTGCATAACTTCGGAAAAACAAACTGCATCCACTGTTCCCTTAACGCTGGGTTATTTGTGAAGCTGAACAAAGTGACCTCATCCGGGGGAAGTGCCCATATAAGGAATTCCGCCCTTTATGACATCATACAGGGCCATACTTGAAAAAAAACTTTCCGAAACTTGTTTGGATCCTGAAGGAGTGTATTTGCCACAGAAATACTCTGTCATACCTTCAACTTTTTTTTAAGTTGTGGCCATGTTTAGCATGAGAATCAACTCTTTAACTGTAAATAAGTCAGAATGCATGAAACAGCATTAGACCCCCCCCCCCCTTTAAAGATGCACTATGTAACTTTCTTGTGCTCCATAATGAGCGAGTACATCATGAATCCATTTTCCGTGTTTTTGTCTTATCCTGAATCACTACTGTACACATATAATAAGTGTTTATATTGGGACTATTTTTGACTGGTCGGGTCGGCACCGCTGCGGAGGAGCACAGTACCTGCGTGACCCGTCATAGACATAAACAGAGAGAAGTAGCTCCGGCTACAATGTTCTTCCGCAAGACGCATGCAGTTCTGTTTATTAACCGCTAGCACCAAAAGTTACATAGTGTTGCTTTAAAGGTGCAGTGTGTAGTATTTATGAGGGTCTATTAACAGAAATGCATAACTATGTTTTCAGTGGTGTATAAAGACCTTACATAATGAACCGTTATGTTTTTATTAGCTTAGAATGAGTCATTTCTATCTACACACACCGCGGGTCCCCTTACAGTGAAGTCGCCATTTTGTGCCGCCATGTTTCTACAGTGGCCCTAAACGGACAAACTGCTGTACAGAGCGCTATCTACTCTCTGCTGTCTCAGACGACCACATCTTTGTCCTGTGTCGGCCACCGTAGCTTCTCGGTGCTCCGAAAGGGAGGGGTGAGCGGTGGGGGATTGTAATTCGCAACCTCACCACTAGATGCTGCTAAAATTCACACACTGCACCTTTAAAACATGTTTATCAGGCGTTTTTGGACAGACAAGTGAATAGGGAAATTGCTTATCAATGTTTCTATAAAATATTAGATATTATGGTAACACTTTACAATAAGGTTTCATTAGTTAACTTCAGTTAATGTATTAACTAACATGAACTAAACACGAGCAGTACATTTGTTACTGTGTTTGTTCATCTTTGTTAATGTTAGTTAATAAAAATACAGCTGTTTATGTTTGCTCATGTTAGTTCACAGTGCATTAACTATGGTTAAGAAGATTTTAATAATGCATTAGTAAATGTTGAAATTAACAAGATAAATAAATGCTTTATAAGTGCAGTTGATTATTAGTTCGTTAACTAATGAACCTTATTGTAAAGTGTTACCGATATTACTATGAAAATGTTGCCAACTATTACTCCCATTATTTTTTCATTGCATGTTGCTCCTAGAACACATTAATATGCAAATTAGATCCAGGGTGTAGATACACTGCTGTGAATGGGAAAACCCATATATGGCCATGTTACCCACATATCGCATAAAGTAAAATGCTGTATCAATTCATTCCTTTATATCTTTCATAACATAGTTGAGAATCATCTTTAAACAAAGTTTGGTTTAAAAAATCCTGAAACCTGTATTGGTGAAGGATTTTTTAAAAATGTCATTTCATGTCATTTTATTTTTTAAACAACCGAGTCCCGGTATCCACTTACGAGGACATAGCATATGAATAAAATATCATTTTTAACCAACAACAAATGTTTCCATTAGTTTCTAATGCTCTAAACAATGTAATGACATGACTCGATTGAAAAGCCTGTTTTCCCGTGTCTGTTTGTGACGAGCATCAGCGGCGGCGCGCGCGAGGGAGCGAGTGGAGCCGCGCGCGGACGCACATCTGCACACCCAATGGAGCTCTGCGGACTCTCGGCAAACTCCAGGCGTTTCATCGCGGTTCTCCTCACTCATATGACCTGTAGGGATGGACGACGATCTGGTGTGTGAGTATGACTCCACCTGGGACACGGAGAGCGACGGGGACGAGCTGGAGAACACCGGCCGCAGCAAGAAAACACGGCCCGCGTTCGTATGTCGCCTCTCTCTCATTCATCTGTGAACTACTGCACTGTGTGTTATATTGCCTACTGGACAGATCGGTTTTATTGGCTATATGTGTGTGTTAGAGGGACAGTCACGCGCACGCGCATCCTTTCCTCAAAAACGAGCACTAGCGGGACGTGTCTAAATAAGTGAAACCCCTTTGACGGGGTATTTCTTTGCAGTTGGTGTACTTTTATTGCTTGAGTGTTTTTTTGTGGAATAGCATGTAAGCTAGTTATTCAACATAAGCTCTGCTGACCGGAAGTACGTCACTCGCCGCCGATCGCACGTCATACGCTGGCTCCCAGATGAAAACAAGTCGCGAGAAGCGCCTGCAGTCAAACACACTATCATAACAATCAGCAATACTGCAAAATGTGTCCGGGATATACATCGACCACGGCTGTAATCAGTTGGTTGCCATGGTAATTTAATCTCGTGCTTCTGCTTTTAAAAATTGTGTAAATATTTCATGATATATTTAACAAAAAAATACCAATTTATGCTTCAGCGCATTCACGTCAATCTACAACTCAGCTTAAATTCAGCCAACAATGCAACCGTGTTGTCCAAACCTCAATGAGTTTCTTTCTTCTGCTGAAAAAAGACATTTTGGATTCGGTAATATTTCAGTCCCCCAGACTTTTTAAAGTGGTGGTTCACCAAAATAAAATGTTAAAAGCTTTTCACAATACTTAGGTATGCCCAATTATAATGAAATAAAATAATTATTGCATTTAAATACACACAGAGGTGTTAAAATTGTACCTTTAGGGGTACAACAGGTTGCCGCAAAACCCTTAAAATGACATCTTTTGTACCTTTTTTACTCCTAAAAGGTGCATATTAGATTGCAAATGTGTACCTTAAGGTATGAACCTTTTTGTGGTAAAAAAGGTACAAAGATGTCCTTTTAAGGGTTTTGCCCGGGGACAAGCTGTTGTACCCCTAAAGGTACAATTTTGACACCATTTTCTCTGTGTGTAATTTTTATGATGAAATAATGTCTTATTTCTATCGTACACTAAGCATTTTGTCATGTCCCTGAGGCGCTTCACTGAATTTGTACAAAATGTGTGCAGTCATTATTTATTTGTATTACTTTCTCATGAAAAATATTTTTCTAAAAAAAAAGAAAGATATTTGATGATAAACAGACTCTAATGTTATGTCCCTCAGTCTGAACTCAACCCCATCTCCGCCCATAATAATTTAGACTCCACCCATATGTGACATCATTCAGGTGTCTTTAAAGGGTCCATAACACACACAGTTTCTGTCAGTCTCATGTTAATCTTGAGTACCTGTAGAGTAGTGTTGATCCTTCATATCTCCCAAGAGTCTTTAGTTTGATCATATTAATAAAAGACAGATACACTGTACCGATTCTTTCAGAAAACAGCCGAGTCTGTGGAGGCGTGCAGTGGGCGGAGCTAAAGAGTCACGCGCAGCTTTTGCGTAGCGATCGTCTGAAAGCTGTGAGTGACATCCTTATAAATAAAAAGAGAACAAGAACGTTATTGTCCTAAATTAACTATGGCTAATCAGATCCAGAATCGGATACCGAGTCTGAAATTGAACAGCAAGAACAACAGCAGCAACAAAGGTGATCTTTCCCTCACAACCAGAAACACTTCTTTAGTGACATTGTTAAGAAATCTTTCTCGACTTGCCTTACCCGAATGACAGGCGTGATCTTGCTCTGGTTGATGTGTGTGTGTGTGTGTGTGTGTGCTCATCCGGGAGAAGTGCGCATACAAGGATTTCCACCCTTTATGACATCATACTTTCCAAAAACAACTTTTTATTCATGGTTTTTATTTGTATTCATATTTTTGAGACGTATAGTCAGGGAGGGTACTGTCAAGCTTAACAGCTCAACCCCATCACATACAATTAAGATGGAAAATAATTATTTTTATTTTTAATCCGTAAGTAAACACAATGTACTTATTTCATTGCTGCCATATATGGTCTACTCTCCTACACTACAAGAGGAGCAGTGGCCATTTTGAGCAAAAAACCTCAACCCCGTCAGATACCTGTATATTTCTCATTGTTTCGGGGTTGAACACATTTTTCAGTTCATTTATGAATCATTGTAATAAAAAATAAAAAAATACTCATGGTTTAACTAAAGATATACTTAAATCAATTTTGTTATAAATAGAATATTTATTGTAATTTGTCCACCTAAACACTGACAAGCAGAAACGGCAGCCACATTAGCAGCAGAAATACTGTCGCTGCATCCCAATTCACCTACTTATACTATGTCCTAAAAGTATGTACTCTTTTTGTGAAAAAAAAGTACATGTGTTTGAGTGTGTAGCAGAAGAGTATGCAAGCTTTGGGACGTACTACTTCATCTTTAACGGACAGCTCTGTCGCTTAGTTTTGTGCATCCCGTCACCGTTTAAACTGCCCTGTCAATCATCATCACAGTTAAAATCCTACACATTCAGTTTAAATTCCTGTATCGGAGAGAAATGTAGTCGCACGTTGATCTGCCATTCGTCTGTCTTTAATGCAGAGACTCTCCTCATGTGTTTGCAGTTTAAATATAATGATGCATTTAAACGTTAATGGCCAAACGTATCATTACAAAAGTTCTCAATGCTGCTGCAGATGAAATATAATGTGGATAACACTGAATAAATATCTTTTCGTCATGTTAAATACTGATAATTGATCACTCAAGCCCCTTTATCTAAACCTCTCTACTTAACTGTGGGACTCACACGTCTGCCATGTTTGTAGTTTTTTAACACTTTTTATCCGCGTTTGTAGTTCTAATCGAATCCTCCTCCAACTCGCAATGGTTAGTGGGCAATATCAGCCGTTAGAGTGTGCGTCGATCTGCACTTCGGATTCTGACCGGAAATAGTAGACCATCCGGGGATCTTTGGAATACTCTTTTCAACATACTACGATTTGGGACATACTAATTCTATTTTCGAATACTATTTAGGACGGATAGTATGCGAATTGGGATGCACCGTGTGTTTTACATGCAGAGATGTTGACCCATGTTGACAATATGAGAGATAGAAAAAAAGTAAAAATATTAAATTGAAGGCAATGTCTCCCTTCAACCCCGTCACACTATTCTCAACTATTCTTTTGGGGGGAATAAATATTAAAGACAATTAAAAATGACGGTATTTCTTGCTGATTACCACATGACATGTTAATGACTAACACAATAAAATTGTGGTTTTAGTTAAACATCTAAAATGATTTTTTTTTTTACAAAAATAAATAGACCACAGACACACAATTTGTCTATTTTTAACTTCAGTCCCATAAAAATGTGAGAATTGTCATAAATATTACATTTGTGTGTAAAATAATTTTTAAACCAATTCCATTTTGTCCGTTACGGGGTTGAGAATAAAAGGTGTTAAAATCTGAAAAAAAGCAAAAAATAATAATAGATCTTTAATGCCTGAAGTGGGAAAATATGATTTGTTAGAGGTTTGATATGTGCCTAATGATGTGGGGGTGTTTAGAAAATTAATTATAAGTAGTTTTAAAAAAAATACAATCAAGGATGAAATATTACCAAATCCCAGGAATGACGTCAATGGGTGCCATAAATTGTTTGGTGACCAACATTCTTCAAAATATCATCTTTTGTGTTCAGCAGAAGAAAGAAACTCATACAGGTCATCCTTTTTTCTAGAACTGAAAAAGACAATATAAAACCAACAGAAGCTTCTCAAAAATGAGTGTAGTGCTGTTGGACATGGACAAAAGTTCACTGGACATATTTCCTTCAGCACACTATTTTCAGAGTATATGAAACCTCAAACTGTGGTATTCGGCTTGCCCTCAGCACTTTTCATATGTTTAAATTAATTTCATTTCATTATTTTTAGGGGTCCAACCCATATCCTCCTCCCTAACAGTGTGTGGGTGTCTCCGATCTGTAATTGGGTTGTTGACGTGACGTGTTCACTGTCACACAAGATAAAAATGAACATAATTAGTATTGTCATCATTTAAAATCTGCTTTGTCTTTGGATATTTTTGTAATTGTTTGGCCAAATCTCAAAACTGTCCTATGGTGTGACTGTCTCAAGCATGGTTCAGTCAGTTAAAACTTTTATCACTTAAAAAGAAAAGCATACAAATGTTAATAAATACCTCAGGCATAATTGTCTATTTTAGTAAATGACAATCATTTTATTCATCCATATATTTCTAAAAGCGTAGGATCTTGATGATTTTGTCACTGAAAACCATATCCTCCGGTGTGACATCATATCCTGATTTTAAATCGGGCAATTCCACGGACACCTTTAATTAGTTGAAGGACCCCATTCAAGGTCATGTCACTGAAGCCCATGACGTGCACATGGTAAGATTTTGTCTCAGAATTGTTCAAATATTTAACTTTTTTGGACCCACTATAATATAAAAGAGTTAATTTCTGTTGTCCTTTGATGCCTCTATATTCTCAATTCTTTCTGTCACACCATAAGACACATTTCAGTAAAAACAAAGTTAGTGACCCCTTATATTTTCTCAAACATTAGACTTCACACACTACATAATAATATGCATTTATTCTTCAAAAGTGGTGTTTTTACTGCTTGTCAACTTCCCAATTGCAGTAAAAGATCCTAAACTTGCCCAAACTGGTGCACGTCTGGGACCTTCCCAGCATCACCCATTCCAAACGTAATGGCACTCATGCATGCGGGACATAGCATTTTGTGTTCCTCTTCTCATGAGGGCAAATAAAAACCGTCATAAATCTGCAACAGTTTGATCATGAAATTTGATGTGTGTCTTCTGTAAGCAAAGTGCGAAACAAGCTGTGAAGAGTAATTTGTATGAACCAGCAAAAATGGCTTCCAGCGACCAGCTGCTAATAGCTTCTTTTAATAAGTTTGCAGATATTTTCGGGTGGCCCATCATTTTTAACTGGCCTATATCTTGTGAGCGCAAGGTCCAAGCTTCACGAGTCTTGTACACACAGTAAAACGTAAACGCCACACATTTCATGCGTTTCTGATGCTCCACTTCAGGGACTCCACTCCTTTCAAGTCCTTGTTTTTGCATCAGTGGCTGAACATTTCCTGATTTCTCTTTGAAGTCAGTTGTCTCTTTTGGGAAAGTCATGTATTTTGTTATTTTTTTTAAGTTGCTTTATCAAATCAGGATCAGTGAATATTCAAGACTGTTACATGCATTATATTTGGAAAGATACATGGCAATTGTACACCGATGCTGCTTGCGAATATATTTGATTCCATTTATTACTTTCAGTCTTTATTTTATATAGTTAATATGTCTTAATCAGGGTTTCAAATGAACTTTTTCACTCACAGCCAATTTGGCTACTACATTTTCAAGTTACAGGCCATTCAGAACTTCTACTAGCCAAAAAAAAGAAGCAAAAAGAAATAAATCTGATTAAATACGTCACAGCATATATATGTATATACACACACACACACAGTCAAACCAAAAATTATTCAGACAGCTGAAGTGTTTTTTTCTTGAATTGCTAATGTGACCTTTGACACCACAGACTGAACAAAATGAAGCCTTGCTTGGTCATTGGTTGAGCTAAATTGGTATTATCTAATTGTGTAGTTAAATGTAACAGCTGATGGGTTGATTGTAATCCATTACATCCCTTTCTATCACAGTTATCTGACATTAACTCTGAGTTCTTGTCATATTTTATTACCATTTTCTAAACTATAGCGAATAAACTGATGATGTGAGAAATGTTGAAGTTGTCTGAATAAATTTAGGTTTGACTGTATATTATAAAATTTTGATTTCATACATTAATTTCTTATTCAAACAGAATCCTGTCATCTCCTCCATTCCTCTTTCATCCTCATCCTTTTCAACAAAAATGTATTTTAGGTGGACAGATCAATACAGTGCAAATATCTTTGTGTTTTTCCAAAGCGTATGTCCTGCAGTCCTCACAATACATTACTGTGTGTGTTGAGTCAAAGACGAGCCAATCACGACCAACTTGCCACTTTGGTATTAACTTCTAATTTTCTTTTTTTGGTTTCCTTCGTTGCTTGGCGGGTCTTTCCTTTTTTTCATTGGGGTTAGTTACACCAGGCAAGTCTCCACATTATTATGTTTTTGAACAAGCGCGGCGTTATTTGTTGCATAGTGACGTGTGTTCAAGTAAGCCAGATATGCACAGATTATGCGCATTACACTGTATTTAACACATGTGACCCTGGAGCACAAAACCAGTCATGCGTCTCACGGGTATATTTGTGGCAATAGCCAACAATACATTGTATGGGTCAAAATTATCCATTTTTCTTTTATGCCAAAAATCATTAGGATATTAAGATCATGTTCCATGAAGATATTTTGTACATTTCCTACCGTAAATATATAAAAAATGTATTATTAGTAGTAATATGCGTTGCTAAGGACTTCATTTGGACAACTGTAAAGGAGATTCTCTCAATATTTAGATTTTTTTTGCCAGTTCTCCTCTGGCCAATGAACGAACAGTGTATGATTCAGGCAAACATTACAGGTCAGAAGTCATATTAGATCAGAATATTCATAATATTTGTCCAGTTCCGTCTAATTGAAGACGGGTTTGTTGAGGATGTCATACCGATGAGGCCGTCACAGAGGAGAGTCTAATTGACACGGTCTCTGCTGACACTTCAGGGATGCGTTTGTCATGTCTAGGCGCAGGTCCACCATCTGATCTGGATCCGGCTGACTGCAGTAAACCTCGGGATAAACAGAGAGACTAACATTAGCGTAGATGCCATTCTTTTTATGATGTAACGAGTGCATCAGTTGTTATGGGAAGTGTTCCCGGTTCCGGCTGACCTAGTTAATGCAGCCTAACTATCAATTTCTATTATTCAAATCAATTAAATGATTATGTTCTATGTGTATGCCATAGTAAAGAGATGTGTTTTTAGTCTAGATTTAAACTGACAGAGTGTGTCTGCTTCCCGAGCAATGCTAGGAAGACTGTTCCAGAGTTTAGGTGCTAAATAGGAAAAGGATCGACCGCCTGCAGCTGATTTTGACATTCTAGGTATTATCAACTGGACAGAGTTTTGAGACCGCAATAGACGTGATGGAGTATAATGCGTTAAGAGCTCGCTCAAGTACTGGGGAGCAAAACCATTTAGTGCTTTGTAAGTAATTAGCAAGATTTTAAAATGTATATGATGTTTAATAGGGAGCCAGTGCAGTGTTGACAGAACCGGGCTAATATGGTCATACTTCCTGGTTCTAGTAAAAACTTGAGCTGCTGCGTTTTGGACCAGCTGCAGTTTATTTATTAAGCGAGCAGGGCAACTACCCAGTAGAGCATTACAATAATCTAGCCTTGTGATACTCCATACTGAACTTGTGATCGGTGTGACATCTCTTCGTTTACTGCTACAAACTGATAATGGTCAGATAAGTATGATTTAAACCATGCCAATGCAATTCCACTAATGCCAACATCATTTTCGAGTCTATTCAAAAGAATGTTGTGGTCGATAGTATCGAATGCAGCGCTAAGATCGAGTAACACTAACAGAGAGATACAACCACGATCAGATGATAAGAGTAAATCATTTGTAACTAATGAGAGCAGTCTCAGTACTATGATACGGTCTAAATCCTGACTGGAAATCCTCACAGATACCATTTTTTTCTAAAAAGGAGCATAATTGTGAGGACACTGCCTTTTCTAGTATTTTTGACAGAAAGGGTAGATTTGAGATTGGCCTGTAATTGACTAATTCTGTAGGGTCAAGTTGCGTTTTTTTAATAAGTGGTTTAATAATAGCCAACTTAAAAGTTTTCGGTACATATCCTAAAGTCAAGGATGAATTAATGATATTAAGAAGAGGATCTATGACCTCTGGAAGCATCTCTTTTAGTAGTTTAGTCGGTATAGGGTCGAGCATACATGTTGTTGATTTAGATGATTTAACGAGTTTAGCCAATTCTTCTTCTCCTATAGCAGTGAATGAATGTAATTTTTCCTCAGTGATACTACAATGCTCTGTCTGATGTGATACTGTAGTAGACGGCTGCATGGTTATAATTTTCTTCCTAATATTATCAATCTTGCACGTAAAGAAGTTCATAAAGTCATTACTGCTGTGCTGTTTGCAAGCGTCAGAAGTTGAAGCTTTATTTCTTGTTAATTTAGCCATTGTATCGAATAAATACCTAGGGTTGTGTTTGTTTTCTTCTAAGAGAGTCGAAAAATAAGCAGATCTAGCAGTTTTTACAGCCTTTCTGTATGAAATCATGCTCTCTTTCCACGAAATGTGAAAAACCTCCAGTTTTGTTTTCTTTCTCGTGTTTATAACAATAAACTTGAGGGGTGGACTCCTTTTAAAGTATCTGTAATCATATCATTAACAATAAGTGCTTTTGAGGGAAGGGATTGAATATTCAGCAGGCCGAGCTTTATCATTTGTTCATCTGTATTATATCTGTTGTTTATTTGTTGAACATCAATTACATTTTTAATCAAGTAAATTTCTACCCTGGCAGACGGTCGGGTAAGCTAGTCCGTCTGCTTCCTGGCCTGGGCCTCAGTTAGTCAAGGTTCAACTCTAAGACTATGTGCCAAATTACTAAAGAGAAGAGCGGCACCATCCCAGGGGGGTTGAATACCATCTCTTTTTAACAGGTCAGGTCTGCCCTAAAAGCTTTTCCAATTGTCTATGAACCCTATGTTATTTTGCAGACACCACTTAGACAACCAGCCATTGAGTGATGATAGTCTGCTAAGTATCTCATCACTCCTTCTAATGTGGAGGGGCCCAGAGCAGAAAAACGTCATCTGCCATCGTACTTGCGAGTTCACACACCTCTTTAATGTTAATTTTGGTGATCTCCGACTGGCGAAGTCGAACATCATTAGTGCAGACGTGAATAATGATTTTAGAGAATTTACGATTAGAATTAGCCAGCACTTTTAAATTTGCTTTGATGTCAGGCGCTCTGGCTCCCGGTAAACATGTGACTATGGTGGCTGGTGTCTCTATTTTCACGTTCCGTGTAATAGAATCGCCAGTAACCAGGGCACTTTCAACAGGATTCTCAGTGGGTGCATCACTGAGTGGGTAGAACCTGTTTGATGTTCTAATCGGAACGGAAGAGTGGTTTTTTGATCCGCAACTATGCCGTCTCACCGTCACCCAGTTGCCCTGCTGCACGGGCTCTACAGCCGGAACCGAACAATGTACAGATTTCACTAAGCTAGTCGCATCAAAATCAGTGTCTAAAGCTGTTACGTTCTCACTACTCTCAAATAAAGTCTGGATGCGTGTCTCTAATTCTGAAATCTTCTCCGTCAGCCTGACTATCTCCCTGCATTTATCACATGTGAAGCCCTGTTCGCTGACAGAGAAGGATATACTGAACATGAAACATGCAGTGCAAGTGACAATAACAGGAGATGACATGACTCACCGTGTTTGTTGACTAATCCAACTCACCCAAGTTGTTTGATGGACTCGCATATTACTACTAATAATACATTTTTTATATATTTACAGTAGGAAATGTACAAAATATCTTCATGGAACATGATCTTAATATCCTAATGATTTTTGGTATAAAAGGAAAATGGATAATTTTGATGCATACAATGTATCATTGGCTATGGCCACAAATATACCCGTGAGACGCATGACTGGTTTTGTGCATGGATAGTTTAGGAATTGGGATGCAGTTGAAACTAATGTTTGTCCCTTTGATCTTTCTAGTGGTCCAACTCTTCCTCCAGAAACCTCCGGGCGGCCAAGGACATGCAGAACTATAGACATGGATATCCAGTAAGAGCTGCTAGAGTTAACCAAAACGTGCACTTCATAAAAAAAAAGATGTGATGTGATGATCTTTTATCATCTCTTTATAGAATATCAATGAAGAGGAATGCCCAGAAGAAAGAATGATTAATTTAAAATTCTATCTAAATGAAATTAAATCATCGCCTGACGGTACGTCCTTGCTTTATCTCAATAACAAGTCCCAAAGTGAAGTAGTGTTGCACTTCGTCTGAGCTCATGTGTTGTGCTTTAGATGTGTCGATCGAGACGTTTCACACAGAGTGGAAGACGGATTACAAAAGACTGGAGAGAGTTCATTCCTACATTCAGTGGTAAGAAACACCTCTTTAACCCTCTGTTGTTTCCCTAAGCAGATGAAATGTAATTAGCTGTGTTGCTCTTAGGTTGTTTCCTCTGCGGGAGCCAGGGGTGAACTACATGGCTGCTGAGCTCACCAGGAAAGAAATCCAGGTGAGTGTGTCTAAATCGGCAATAAACACAGTACTAGGGATGGAACGATTACCGGTTTCACGATAAACCACAATAAAATGTACTGACGGTTAGTAATATCGTTTTGAAAACTCGCGGTAAATTCTGTCCAGCCAGCATCATTCTGGCGCAGCGTGCAACAGTGTTTTTTTTAATGAGAAGGAATGGCAGAAGGCAGTGACAGCTGCGGAAGATTTTTCAATCTTCTAAAAGGACCAAATCTGAGGTGTGGTCATATTTTGGTTTTTACAAAAGTCCTGAGGGAAACTCAATCGAGGATGGTCACCCTGTCTGCAGAACATGCAAAAAGAAAGTCTCTGCAATAGGGGCAAAGACTTCAAACCTGCCGAGTCGTTTTATCGTGACCGTCACCCACTGTAGCGAATGCAAGGCAAGTGGACTTTGACCTCAATACCAAAACTACGCCTGGGAAATAATTGGACACAAAATGTTGTTTTGAGTTGAAATATCTTATCTCACTCACTTGAAATTAACGTGAAGCTTCCGTAAAGAGAAGTTCGCAGCAAGTGGCTTTGAACCAAAGACGAACTAACAAGTTCAGACAAGACTATTAAGGGTGACATTTAAGGGATAATAATGTATATTAATCGTACACTTATTACACAGATTTTCTTTACCACATAAATAATTACAGGGACATATTGAATTGAGATTAATGTTTTAAATCTTACCCATTTATAAATCCACAAAACAATCGTCCAGACTAGATGATCACAAGAAGTTATAGAAATAATTATAGTAGTATTAATAGTAAAGTCCTCATTCAATTTCAATACAATCTAAAACAGAGACACAAGTTGCATTTGAATGAAACGAGAGAGCGCGTGGATGTGCGCTGTTATAATGCGTTGCTATTGACGACGGTCATTATAAGGAAGGAAATGCCACAGAATAGAATCTTGCTTAAACGAGTGCATAGAGCTGCATGTTCTATTTGTTGTTTGTCGATTTTCAAATATAAAACTTGTTGAAATGTTTTCAGTGTGTGCATGAGTTCTTTTTGAACACTTTCATCTCATTTGAACAAAACCGTGATAATATTGATAATCGTGATCATTTGGGTCACTATAATTGTGATATGAAATTTTCATACCGTCCCATCCCTACATAGTACCAGAGGCTCCAAACGTTCCTCTTGTATGTGCGTCCTGGATGTGTTTGTGAATGTCATGGCTCTTGTCCTGTTGTCCGCAGGCATTCAGGGAGAGCGACGAGGCAAAGAGCCGTCTTCTGGATTCCTACGAACTCATGCTTGGCTTCTACGGAATTCAGCTGCTCAACAGAGAAACTGGGGAGGTGAAGCGTGCCGAGAACTGGAGGGAGCGATTCGCCAATTTAGAGAGGTGAGGTGTACCTGCCTTCAGTCTTTTGGACCTATTATATCATTTAAAACGAATGGGAAGATGGCTGTTTAACCATTTTTATTTTACATTTCCAATGACTATAACTGATATCCAAGATGAAGCTGACCAATGGCCATTCAATACATGCTGTGAATTCAAAGAAGAATTGTGTGCACATCCAACGAACTTTTTGCAGGTGCTAGATTAAATGTATATGTACATGGTAACGTAGACTAACCATGTTCCGTACACTTTACGCCATTCACCGCACGCCCGTGACCACTCCATCGTTGTTAAGAGCCAGACAAGCATGTTTGTGTGATCATTCCCTGGGTGAATACCCATTGGACAATCCAAACTTTGATTGATGTCTTTTGGACCAATAGTATTTGAGAAAAGTGGGGAAAAGTACCTCCTCCACTGGTGTACGGAAGATGATAAGCGTTAATGGTGTTCCATACAGAGCGCATAACTTAATTTCAAATGCGAAAATGGACATTTATCTGATCAATTGTGAGCTGTTTGTTTATTTTAACTTAAGGAAACATCATTTAAATGAATAAGAAAGGTGAATAAAATGTAAGTTAATTGCTGGTTCAATAAGAGGACCAATGCGAGTAAGGCATGATTGTGTCGTGATATTAATTATGGCATGTGAGTTAAGCATGAACCATGTGAAACATTGGTGAATAACATTACCATATCTTTCTGAAGACAAAGAAGGGCAAACAATTTGCATTGATTTAAAAAATGTAATGATAAACCAATGTGTAAACTTCAAAACTCTGCCTGTCTCAGCCTGAGAGTGGCGCCAATCGGTCATCGCCTGCAATTGATGTTTAAAAATTCCCATTTCAAAGCATTTATTCAACAAAAGGTAATATATTTAACAATTTGTGATAACATAATATTCATTTCATAAAGACTGTAATACTGTGAGAAGCATAAATTAAATCAAAATGTACATTTTCGCTGCTCTAGTTATCTCCCCACACAAGCTACAGTCTGACGTACAGCTTGCCCACCATCCAATTTCAAGCGCAGTGGGCACACCTAGCAAACTTACTGAAATCTCACTGGAACAAACGGCGGTGGGGTCTCTGTCTTGATTGGGTGTGAAAGAGGAAGAGATGAAGAAGGCATAGATATATAGTTTACGTATGGCAGGGAGTATTTACTCAGCGAACAGCGGTAAAAGGTCATCTGTACGGTACATCGTTGTGTATGGAACATGGTTAGTCTACGTTAACTACATGAGCCTGTGTATTTGATTTAATGAGCATTAGCAACATGATGGTGCTATAGTAAGCAAGTTTACATTTTTGCTGAATCATTTAGTGCCCATAAATCACATGTCTTTTACCATTTCCACACATAAAGTTCTTGTGACAACCTAATTGTTTAAAATTGATTACCCTACCCTATTAAAGGTTCATTATTTTGTTTATTGGGTGTATTAGAATAGGCGGACATGCTTTAATGTTCAAAAAAACATTATTTTTCACAAACTGTACATTAATGTAGCTCCTCTATTCCCAGTCTGTCTGAAATGCTCTGATTTCTACATCCTTCTGAAAAGCCCAGTGTGCTGTGATTGGCCAGCTGATGGCCTCAAGTGTGTCTGAATTGTAACGCCCCTTACCATAATTGGAAACTTCATCTCCTAAGGCTTCTTAAGTGATTGTAAACACACAGTTAATGGGTTAGTTCACCCAAAAAGTGTAAATTCTGTCATTTAATTCCTCGCCCTCACGTCATTCTAAACCTGTAAGACCTTCGTTCATCTTCAGAACACAAGTGAAGATATTTTTAATATTTTTGATAATCCGAGAGCTCTACTCCATACACAGCAAATTAATGAACAAGGTCCAGAAAGGAAGTAAAAACATGGTTAAAATAGTCCATGTGACTCCAGTGGTTCAACCTTAATGTTATGAAGAGAGGAGAATACTTTTTATGCGCAAGAACAAATGAAAATAACAACTTTTTACGAGAATTAAAATTTTTGGGTGAACTAACTCTTTAATGTCGTCGGTATTATCTATTAGTTCAAGCCCGAGTCAGATTTTGTCAGAATGTTTCACAGTTGTAAGTTTTTATTTTGTAACTCTCTTACCTTTCAGATATGATGTTATAATCACCTCTCCCAGGTTTAGGAAGCCTCCCTCCATAAAATGCGCTGTACACAAGCAAACTTTTGGGTCGTACTTCTCAGGAACAGCGTTACCAATAAATCTCAACCACTGATTCCTAATTTCATCCATTTTCATCCGTTTTGCTTTCGCATCCAAACACACAGCGTCTCTGCAACAACGCTACAATTCACTGAAGCCTCGTCTTCTTTCTGTACTTATTATGCTAATATTTCACTTTGTGACGTGGCCGTTTGCAGCCGTAATATCTGGACTTGGATCGAGGCTTTTAGGCAGGTCTGTATCAGTGTCTCTGTTAGACAGAATAAATCCCTTTGAGGGAGACTATGAGCTTGGTAACTTTGCAGATCTTATACAGGCACAAACAGATACATTACAGACTAGAGGAAGTTCATTACAGACTCAATATTAAAAACCATCATATGACCCCTTTAACAGATATAGGCTGATATATTTTGGTTACAGACATTTTTAAATAATCTATTTATATCCATGTGAATGACAGAGAAAGGCTGTAATACTAATGTTGTAGATAAAAGAGGATAAAGCATCCTTTTACGTCTCATTGTTTAGCATTGGTGTATATCAGGGGTGATCAGCTCAAACGCATCTTCTGAAGGGCCACAGTCCAGCAGAGTTTAGTTTCAACCCACGTACCTGGGTGGACGAGGGAAGTATTTTATACAGACCCTTCTCCAACAGCCCAAGCATACATACAGGCCAATAGAATGGTGCGTAAACCAAATTCATAAGGAAAAAAACGAATAAATCCTCTCCTTTGCAGATTCCAGTGATCAAGGGGTTAGTGTGCTCCATTTAAACACATTTCAAGGGTTGCGCCAGTAGTGGGCACTACATGCGAGGGAACGAGACTGAAGAAAGGGCATAAAAAATGTAGTTAAACGCAGCCCTGTAGTGTTCAAATAATCCTGAAGGACTTGATTAGCTGATCAGGGGCGTTTATTTAGGGTTGAAGCTCAACTCTGCAGGACTGTGGCCCTCCAGGAACTGAGTTTGGCACCACTGGTATAATGTCTATTATGCTTTTTTGTACCATGTTGTCCACTGTTATTAACTCTGGTTTACAACTCAAGCACACTAAATAAAATTGAGATGCTGAGCTGGAGTATAATGACACACAGGCCTCATATCTTCAAATGTACCTCACAATTTCAATAAATTGACCCTATTAAGCCCTACACCCAAGTTTTCATGTTTTCTTATAGAGCTAACAACAGAACAGCCTTCTAATAAAGTGGGTATTCAAATGAAGGTGAGTCAATAGACCTGTTCCTAATAAGCCCACTTAACAAAAAGAATTTTTTTTTTTAAGCAAAACATAAAATTGTATTTTAGGCGATTTTTTTTTTTTTTTTTTTTTTTTTTTTAAATTTATTTTTATGTGGCTATCAACAGCTTTTATTAATATTTGTTGTGCGGCTTATCTTTGTAAGCATCACTCAGGCAGTGTCTCATAAAATCTTTTCAATCCATCTTTAAAATACCAAGATACAAAGTCATATCAGGTTGCAACAGATCACATCATGGCATTATCCCTGGATAACTTTCGATTCACTATACGTTCGTGTTGTTCACATTTATATGTCACCTTTCAAATCAAGTCACCTTTACTTCTATATATGCACTTCCCAACAAATTTTTTTTTGCCAACAAAACACACACATTTGATGCAGTTTCACTCACCGAAACTCCAGAACTCCGGAAAAACTAACTGCATCCACTGTTCTCTTAACGCTGGGTTATTTGGGAAGCTGAACAAGGTGATCTTTCCCTCACAACCAGAAACACACTTCTTTAGTGACATTGTTGATTTTGTGGTCCAAAAACAAAATGCCAGCGCTGCCGACGGCTCCCGTAACCTGAACGAAGCTTGTTGTGTGTGCGCGCTCTCGCTCTGGTTGATGTGTGTGTGTGTGTGTGTGTGTGTGTGTGTGTGTGTGTGTGTGCACGCTCATCCGGGAGAAGTGCCCATACAAGGAGTTCCACCCTTTATAATGTCATACAGGGCCATACTTGTTTGAATCCTGAAGGAGTGTATTTGGCACAGAAATACTCCATCATACGTCCATTTTTTTAAATTGCGGCCATGTTTAGCATGAGAATCAACTCTTTAACAGTGTAAATAAGTCAGAATGCATGAAATAGCATGAATCCCCCCCTTTAAATACTGTTTTGTCACCAGTTTTTGTCTTTGAATGGCTTTTCAGACAGCAAAGCGACTGTCAGACAGAAGCAATGAAGTTGGCTCCAAAAAAGAAATGAAATGATTTATGAAATACATAAATATATTTTAAAATTACAAATGGGCTTATAGGGTGTGATGTATCAAAACCATCCAAATAACTGATTGATTTTTCTCTTCTTTTTTTTGCTTGTTTCTTTGTCTCAAACATCACTGAATAATAATGTAATATTTGCTTTCAGAAACATGCACAATAATCTCCGAATCACCAGGATCCTCAAGAGTCTGGGAGAGCTGGGTTTTGAGCATTTCCAAGCCCCTCTTGTGCGCTTTTTCCTCGAGGAGACCCTCGTGAGGAAGACCCTCAGCAGTGTTAAACGCAGCGTGCTCGACTACTTCCTGTTTGCCGTGCGTGACAAGCGTGAGCGCAGGAAGCTGGTCCGCTTTGCCTTTCAGCACTTTGAGCCCAAAGACAAGTTTGTATGGTGCCCCAGGAAAATCCAAAAACGCTTCAAGAAGAAGTCGGAGAAGCGACAGAACTCTTTAGCTGGCAGCGGAGAGAGCGCAGCAAATGACGAAAGTCATTCACGATACAAACACAAGGATGGAGAAGCCACAAGTGAGCCGAAACACAGCGAGCCAGTTGGAGATCTTGTAGATGCAAAGAAGCCAGGCGACAGTGACTCCGTAATGAGAGTTGACTCCGAAAAACCTTCTGAGGCCTCATCGGAAGATCATGAGCCGAATCTAGATGCTCTTTCTGTAGAGTTACCTCTCAACAATGGCACCAGTGTTGACAACGGAGAGATTGCTAGTCTTGAACCAAGCAGTGTTAAAGGCCAAGAAGGAGGAAAGCTGCCTGAAGTCACTCAAAAAGCTGAGGTCTCGGATACTCTCTGGGAATGTGTAGCTGGTTCTACTGCAGGATCAAGCGACTGTGACGACTCTCGGGATGAGATGGACAGTCCGCTCTGTCTGGCTGACTCTCAGAAGGAACTTCTTGAAGAAACTGCCTCAGGTACAAGTATGGAAAGGACAGTGACTGACAGCCCTAAACACAACTCCCCAACGCCTGACTGCGATCCTAAAGAGAAGAGCGTCCGATCAGAGAACCACGAGAAGAATGGAATAAACTGCGACCAATCAAATGGATCGGAGAAGGAAGAGCCAATGGACATTGTGGACATGAGTTCATAGCTCGCCCACGAGTGATTCCTGAATATGATAACGCACTGAAAATGGACACTTTATAAACCTATTACAAGATGAGATGATTTGACCTTTTGTTTTCTAACGTTTATTTGTCCATGCTTTCAGATTCATTTTTTTATTTTGTTGCTCAAGATTTTTTTTTTTAACTGAAACTGTGAAAGAAGAATGTCATTTTTACGTTCCACTAATAAACAACTATTGATAAAAATATTTCCATAGTGAATACACGTATAGTTCGGACACTGTTTTTGAGCAGATATGCTGTGTTTCTGCTGATGTTGTCCCTGAACTTTAATGAGGGGCGTGTCTTAAGCTAACGGAAATGCCCAAGTTCAAAAATATGCTCATTTTACATCAGCAGTGATTTATAAAATAGAAGCATTAATGATCAGAAGTTGTATAGATCAGTTCCTTAGTGATTTTTTTGAATGTTCAGCACATGCATTAACTCCCAATTTATAATGAAAGCTTTTTACCTTTTGCGACATGACCGTAAATTAACCCTTCATGAAATATTCTAGAATAAATTAAACCTTTTCACTTATAAATTACTGTTCATATATTGTTCTGTTGTTGCTTTAATAAATGATTTCTCATGTTCTCTGCACACATGATTATATGCTTTTTAAAGTCATAATTAAAGTGTACTTTCATTTGGCTTTCAGTACTTTGGTTTCTGCATTTCATTAGGTGTATGTTTTGTCGATTTCCTGGTCTTTAAAACACAGAGAGCACTAATCATTTTCCAACTTCACAATGTTTTAAATCTCCTGAGGTCAAGCGATTCAAGAGGAAAAGGAGACACACCTGTAGTTGGGTGAAGAGTTTTGTAGCTCATGCAGAAAATGTGAATGTCATGCCAGTGATTGTGAAGGATCACTGGACCGCTTGGCTATTTTCCCAACCCTTCCCAACACTCTCTCATTGAAATAATGAACTTTTGTTTCTGGACCTACTACATAATAATATTTCTTTGCCTATCAGCCTTTGTAAGTATAAGGTAGACTACATGCATAGTATGAGGCTGTCGATACTGTATTACACGTGAAGGTTCCAGAGGTCTGGACACAGGTGCCATATGGTGCCCCATTCCTGAGAAAGCAGGTCCTTCCTCAGGGGAATCCGCCAGGGAAGAGCTGTTGTGAGGAGCATCAGTTCTGGGAACCAGGTCCAGGTGGGCCAGTACGGCGCAACCATCACGACCTGCTCCTCGTCCTCCCTGACCTTGCACAGTGTCTATGCGAGCAGGCTCACTGGGGGAAATACATACTTGCATAGGCGCCGGGGCCACCTGTTTGCCAGTGCATCCATGCCGAGGGTCCCCTCGGTCAGGGAGTAAAACAACTGGCAGTGGGATGTGTTTGGAGAGACTGCTGTCATGAGAGCGCATCGGCTGCACGATCGAGCTCACCCGGAATGTGAATGGCACAAAACGACCCGAGTTGCTTCTGACTCCAGACGAGGAGATGGCGGGTGAGTTGCGACATGCAACGGGTGCGTATACCACCTTGACGGTTGATGCACACAATGGTCGCCATGTTGTCTGTCCGGACCAGTATATGCTTGCCCTGCAGCAACGGTCGGAACTGGCGCAAGGCAAGGAATACTGCTAGCAACTCGAGGCAATTGATATGCCACTTCAGTCGAGGTCCTGTCCAGGAGCCTGAGGCAGCACACCCATTGCACACAGCAACCCAGCCAATGGTGGAGGCATCTGTTGAGACAACAACATGCCTGGACACTTGTTCTAGGGGAACTCCTGCCCATAGAAAAGCAAGGTCTGACCACTGGCTGAAAGCTCAGCAACAGGCGTGTGACAGGCTGTGTGATTGGCACCTGGAGTGTGGCATGATGCCATGCCCATCTTGGGACTCGGTCGTGTAACCACTGCTGAAGCAGTCTAAAATGAGGCAATTTGAGCGCCGTGACCGGATGCCATATGCCCCAGGAGCATCGGAAACAGTTCAGAACGTCTTTCTGGTTCTGTATACAACCATGAAAAATGAAAGCAGAGCAGAATCTTCTCCAGAAATGCTTGGCTCTGAAGCGAAAGCTTAATGAGTGAGTCCTGCACGCTTCCTTATATACCCGCAATGCAGGAGTGGTTCGGGATGCAAATCTCACTCTCCAGTGTCCATTGGCTTGTTCTGTACCACTTGAAGGTGATTGGGCTTTAGGCGAGATCCCAATTCATCAGTCACTGACGTAACGTTGAACGTAACTGACTGATAGGGAACTATTTGCATCGCAGAAAACAAAACACTCTCAAGGCTTAAGCTAGTCCCAGACTAAAATGCATGTTTAAACTGTTTTAACTGAAATCATATCTGAATATGTCAGTGCCAATGTTTTGTCTCAAGATGCACACCAGTAATGTTTTTTTCTTTCTACTTAAATGTCCTAATTGAACTAAGGCCTAATCCTGACTTAATCTAAACCCTGTCTGTGAAACCAGGCCAAAGATCCCTGTAAGCTTTACTTGACAAGTGCAAACGTAACACTGGTGAGTAAAATGCAATGTATAAACAATGCAGGATGACACTTTATGCGCAACATAGTTGATGTGAGCAACTGAAGGACAGTTTTTTTGCTGCTTGTTTAAATTAAGGCAAGACACGGCAGGTGAAAACATAGTTTTTTCATGCAGTGGTCAATTTTGAGATTTTGGGCCAGTTTGCTCCCTTAACATGTAAGCTTTCATGTCGAAATAAAAAATGTCAACGTTATACATTAAGGTGGTTATTTAATTATATTTTGTCAACTTGCGCCTTTAGATTTCTACCGGAAATCACCAAAAGTTAACATTCTAACGCAAGCTCCCGTGCTGTCTCCATTCACAGAAACGTGTCATGCCTGTTATCATTGTAAAGCTCTCAGTCTCATGCACAGCACTGTCTAATCCAAATATTTCCTTTGTAGAAATGACCAACTGCGAGAGTTGCTGGGGAATCTACAGCCGAAAAGCACATCTGGTTGGTTGATGTGAATTTCCTACTACGTGATTGGTTCTCACGCGATACGCGCTGCCACTTTCTTGTTTTCCTCCGCCTGAGAGAAAATGCAGACAACTGCGAAATCAGCTCATAAACGTTCACAGAAAAGACGGCAACAGCTGTCACTTGCAAAAAGAAAGTAAACAACAACAGATTTGACGATGAAATTAGATTCAATTAGTTATAGATGGATATACAACAAACAAGGACAGTTCGTTTACAGTTTTTGTGACTGGTGTTCCCTTGCGATACTACACGAGTACTGCGTCGTTCGTCTTATTAATATAAATAAGACAAGACGCTACGGGGAAAACTCCTTTTTCTCCAATTCTGAAGCCTTTATATAATCACGCAGTGAAACTGCATGTCGGTTGGTTCGTAAAGTTAAAGAAAACGAATCGATGGCACGGTACGTGCGAGCCAATGGTGAGCGAGCCTGCTGGAGCCCGCTAAAAGAGAGACTCGTGCTATAAAAGCGGCTATTTCACCATGGCAAATCGATTAATTCTCCTTCAGCGACACAGATTACATCTCTTTTCGTTGGAACTCGGATTGAAGCCGCCTTTACCTGCAAGCAGCTGGATTCGCTGCTGATCTTCTCGCCTTCGTGCAGTTGATCGGCCCGCCTCCCTGCTCGCCGCTCACGTGCAGTGCTGATCGCCTGCTGCTCTGCAGCAGCCAGATCAGCTCGCCACTCTCAAGCAGCTCTGCAACATTGCTGCAAGCAAATTTCTGCAACGTTGTTGCAAATGTCGCGCCACGAGTGTGGCATGTGCAGAGCCACTCTGCACTCGTGGATAGCGTTCTTTTCAGAACGCAACCCCGCACCTTGCGCCCTCCCGTTTTCTTCCTTCCGGGGAGGAAAAAACAGCGGGGCAGAGGATCTCAGCGTTTGGACGAGGGCGATCTCACGTCGGCTCAGCCCCCACGTGACTCCCCCCCTGTCCATTTCTCCCATCCAGACCAATGTCCCTCTGCGGCCGCAAGTGACTTGGTCTCGTTCGGAGGATCTGATGACGAACCGCAGGACGACAGCATGTCTCTAGCGGCGTCGGAGGCCGAGGAGTGGTCAGGCTCGCAACATGACCCCACCCCCTTGCCATCTTTGGAGCCAATTGACACCAGAGCTTCTAGCTAGCTTCTCAGAGCTCTATCGGGTGCTGTCAAAAGCGGTCAAACTGCTTAGGTTAGAGTGGTCTGCGCCTGAAGAGCCCACGCACAGCCGCTTGGACGAGTGGTTCCTGCCTGGACGTCGTCAGGCTCCCTTTCAGCGATCGCCGCCCTTCTTTCCTGAAGTGCACGACGAGTTGACAAAGTAATGGCACGCTTCCTGCTCAGCCCGCCTCCACTCTTCTGCCTCTCACGCTCTCACTTCCGTTGGCGCCGGGCAGAAGGGCTATGAAAAGCTTCTTCCACTGGACGAAGTTGTGGCCGCACATCTGTGTCTGCCCGGCGCTACTGGATGGAAAACCAAGGCCGCTCATCCATCCAAGCCTTGTCGCGCCACTTCGGCCATCGCTAGATGTGCGTACACCTTGGCTGGTCAAGCAGTGTCCGCTTTACACTTTATGGTGGTTCTCCAAATGTATCAAGCGAAGCTGCTCAAGGTTTTGGATGAGGCTGGACATGACTCCGCCACCTTCAGAGAGCTGCGCAGCACCACAGATCTGGCTCTGCGTGCCACGAAGACCACGGCTCAGGCCATTGGACGCTCGATGGCCAGTTTGGTGGTGTTGGAGCACCACTTGTGGCTTAACTTGACTGAGATCAAGGACGCGGATAACGCCGTTTTCCTCGACTCACCAGTCTCCTCCACCGGTCTCTTTGGACCTGCCGTTGATGGCTTCGCCGAGCGCTTTACGGCAGCACAAAAGTCGTCCCAGGCTATGCAACACTTTTTGCCCAAACGCTCCACTTCCTCTGCCACGAGCTGCTCTAAATCAGTGCCAGCTCAGCAGCAGATGCCAAGGGACAAGCCGCCAGCCACCAAGCCAGCGCCGAGCTCTGAACACAGACTGCGCCACCCCCCTCGGGTGCGACAGGGCCCCCGACCCAAGATAGTGTTGGACCCTGCAGCCCAGAAACCAGCCTGATGGCCAAGAAAAGAAGAGGAGGAGGCTAAGTCCCGCTGTGGCCAGACCACCCTCCAAAATGCCTCGCCCAGTTTTTCCTGCCACCCCATTCAGTTCCGGGTGCTCAAAAAAGAGTGTTTGTTGCCCACACAGAGCCTGTTCATATGCCTTGGTTGGGAGCCGCTGTTATAGCGGAAATAAAAATCAAACATACTCAAAAAGAGAGAAAATTTCCTCTTCCACCACACACATGCACCCCAGTCCCTCACAGCAACTTAGTGTCTGTATCAATTCAGCCCCTCGCCACACGAGCAGAGGCCTGGCAGGCCATCCCCGGAGTGTCAGCTTGGGTTCTAAACATAATAAAACAAGGTTATGTACTCCAATTCGCTCAAAGACCCCCGTTGTTCAACGGCATGGTCGAAACCTCTGTGGAAAGCAAGGATGCACATGTCCTGCGTTCTGAGGTGAACATGCTGGAAAAAGCAGCTATAGAAGTGGTTCCCCCAGCACTGAGCGAGTCAGGCTTTTACAGCAGATACTTCCTCGTCCCCAAAAAGGATGGCGGTCTCAGGCCCATCCTCGACCTCAGACAGCTGAACAAGACCCTGATAAAGTGCTCGTTCAGAATGATCACTCTGAAACAGATCTTCCCACAAATACGCTCGGGAGACTGGTTCTTTACCCTGCATCTGAAAGAGGTTTTGGAGCACCACTTGTGGCTTAACTTGACTGAGATCAAGGACGCAGATAACGCCGTTTTCCTCGACTCACCAGTCTCCTCCACCGGTCTCTTTGGACCCGCCATTGATGGCTTCGCCGAGCGCTTTACGGCAGCACAAAAGTCGTCCCAGGCTATGCGACACTTTTTGCCCAAACGCTCCACTTCCTCTGCCACGAGCTGCTCTAAATCAGTGCCAGCTCAGCAGCAGATGCCAAGGGACAAGTCGCCAGCCACCAAGCCAGCGCCGAGCTCTGAACACAGACTGCGCCACCCCCCTCCGGTGCGACAGGGAGGGAGTGGCATATCAATATACGGTTCTGCCATTCAGCCTGTCCCTGGCCCCCCGCACGTTCACGAAGTGCATGGATGCGGCTTTCTCCCCTCTGAGACAGATGGGAGTGCGCATTCTAAATTACCTCGACGACTGGCTCATTCTGGCCTGGCCCAGTCGTTGTTTTACACCCGGGGTTTTTCTGCCGCTCAGAAAGTTTCAAAAAATGCTAGGCCTAATGAGTTCAGCATCTCCAGCTCTGCAGATGGGGCTGCTTCATATGCACCCTCTGCAGTTCTGGCTGAAACCGCATGTCCCGCCCTCAGCCTGGCATCAGGGCCGTTACTTGCTCAAGGTGAACCAGGCATGTGTCATAGCCCTTGCCCCTTGGACGAACCCTTGCTGGTTCAAGCAAGGCGTGGCGAAAGGTGCTATGGACAAGAGGAAAGTTGACTTCACAGACACCTCCAAGACAGGTTGGGGAGCTCTGTGCGACAACCGCCCAGCCTTCGAGGCTTAGAGCAACCTGGAAAGCGAGCTACATATCAACCGCCTAGAAATGATGGCGGTATATCAAGCTCTTCAGGTCTTTCTTCCTCTTCTGGTGGGACACCACGTCTTCAGACACCACGTCAGATCAGACAACATGACAATGGTGTCCTTCATAAATTACCAGGGCAGCCTCTCTTCGAAACCCCTCTTCACTTTGCCGAAAACCATCCTAGAGTGGACTCAGTGCAATCTACTCTCTCTGAGAGCAGCGCACATACAGGGCGTACTGAACGTAGGGGCAGACATGCTGTCCCGGAGCAACCTTCCCTCAGAGGAATAGTTGCTCCTCCCCCGATCGGTTCAGGAGATTTGGGATATTTTTGGGAAGGCAGAGGTCGACCTCTTTGCCTCAGAAGACAATCATCACTTCCCAATATTTTTCTCAAAAGCCAGGGATGCGCTGGCCCATGATTGGCCCAGCCTCCTCTTTTATGGTTTCCCCCCCTGATCGCTCTGATTCCCCAGGTAATCAAGCGAACCAGGGAGGGCAGCCACAAGGTTCTCCTGGTGGCTCCTCTTTGGAGGACCCAATCATGGTTCTCGGAGCTTTCTCGGTTATCGCCCCTGAGGCCATGGCTGATTACTCTGAGACGGGACCTCCTCTCCCAAGCGAGAGGGACAATTTGGCACACCAGTCCCGAGCTGTGGGACCTTCATGTGTGGTTTCTCAACGGGAGCCCCTAAACCTCCCTGAGAGTATCCTAAACACTATTTCTCAGGCCAGAGCACCGTCTACAAGACGTCTCTACCCCTCAAAGTGGGCCGTCTTCGCCTCCTGGTGCAAAACCCGGGGCGGTGACCCTCTAACTTGTGACATATCTCAGATATTGTCATTTCTTCAAGACTTAATCGATAGAGGCCGTTCCCCCTCTACTCTTAAAGTCTATGTTGCGGCTATAGCAGCTTCACACGTTCCTATAGCAGGGCAGTCTATAGGAAGAAACGACCTTGTTGTACGCTTCCTTAAATGCTCCAGGAGGCTAAACCCTCCTCGTCCCCTCACGGGCCCTACTTAGGACCTGTCTGTGGTTCTTAGGGGCCTTAAAAGTCCCTCATTTAAACCAATCCAGACTGCTGACCTTCGACCCCTGTCGCTTAAAAACCGCATTGCTGCTAACGCTGGCATCGGTTAAGCGTGTGGGAGACCTGCAGGCACTCTCTGTGAGCCCCTCGTGTCTTAAGATTTGGGCCTAACTACTCTAAGGTCGTCCTGAAACCTAGACATGGATACGTCCCGAAAGTTCTATCTACCCCCTTTAGGGCGCAGATGGTAGCTCTCTCCGCCCTTCCTCCTTCTCAGGATGAACAGGAGTTGAACCTTCTCTGTCCTGTCAGAGCCCTGAGGACGTACATTGATCGCTCCACCTGATGGAGCAGCTCTTTGTCTGCTTTGGTGGCCGTACAAAAGGTCTTCCGGTCACAAAAATCTAGATGGATAGTAGACGCCATAGCTCTTGCGTACTCCTCCTTGGGCCTTCAATGTCCCTTGGGAGTCAGAGCACAATCCATGAGAGGCATGGCCTCCTCGTGGGCGTGGTCCTCTGGTGTTTCCATTGATGACATCTGTGCAGCGGCCGGCTGGGCCTCACCGTCCACATTTGTTAGATTTTATAATCTGGAGGTCCCTGGGCTTCAATTGCAGGTCCTTTATGCATAAACCTACTGCACTCGCGTGCTTTCTTGTTATATCCCCGACTGGGTCTGGGAGTAACTACTGTCTGCTCCATATATACATAAGCTAGGCCCCTGGAGGCCCTAGTAATGGGGTTTTGGTGGATGACTTAAATTTGACTGTCTTGGAGGCCTTTGTCAAGCGCTTCTCACTTTATTTAGTCGTCATCTTGCCTAGCACGGCGTGATTGTATTATCCCTGTAGCGTGTTGTCTTATATATATTAATAAGACAAACAACGCAGTACTTGTGTAGTATCGCAAGAGAACATACTCGGTTACTAGCGTAACCTTGGTTCCCTTAGATACGGAATGAGTACTGCGTAATTTGCTGTGCGACGCGCGAAGATGCCTCATGCGTTGCTTCAGTCGAAACCAAACGATTTACCATGGTGAAATGGCCGCTTTTATAGCCTGAGTCTCCACCCCTTTTGGCGGGCTCGCTCACCATTGGCTCGCGCGTACCGCTCCATCATTGGTTCGTTTTCTTTTTCTCACACTCAGAGTCAGATATATCCATTTATTTATTGATATATCATTCCTATCCTGAGTTATAGGTCCTTTTACTCCAAAAAACATGGCGAAATTTGATTTTTTAAGGCTATTGTCAGTTTTCTCTAATTTGCTAAAGCACAACATAAGATATCCAGAATCCCCTCTGTAAAAGCCCTTTCATCTAATATGTCAACAAATAGAACCAAGAATTTTAAACCTGGTCCTTTCCAATTTCCAGATGTTTTAGGAAATGTATGCAAATGAGCATATATTTAAAAACTTGTAATACATTTTTTTTCTTATGTTTATGCCAGTAATAAACTGGAGAAGTTTCACAATTAAAAAAAATTCCCTATTCACCTGTAGTGTCTCGCCTTAATTAAAATTAGCAAACACAATGGCATTTTATCACAACTTAAATCCATTTGTGAATAATTTTTGTTGCATTAACTGAAACTGCATGGATGGATTTTTAATTTCCAGCATGCCTTGCATAGGACTGAGTAGGACTTGGGAGAGTAATTGTTGAAATTAAGTATAATTTTTTATGTTTTTGAGCAAGGGAAAAGACCCATTATTGTTTATCTCATGTTGGACTTTATGTGGGTTTAACATTATCAATTAATTCAAAATGGTTTACACATACTCAAATGATTTTTGTCCAGTTTACTTTAGTTTCTCTAGTTAATAGAACTTTATTGTGGATTGTACAAACTACTTCTTGTGGACTGTAGGAACTACTTAGGGCAGTCGTGGCCTAATGGTTAGAGAGTCCGGTAACACGAAGGTCGCAGGTTTGATTCTCAAAATCGACAGGAAATGATTGAGGTGCCCTTGAGCAAAGCTCCTAACCTCCAATCACTCTCCGGGTGCCGCAGTGAATGGCTGCCCACTGCTTCAGGTGTGTGTGTCCACGGTTTGAAGTGTGTGTGTGTTCAATACTCCTAATGTGTGTGTGCACTAACTTGGATGGGTAAAATGCAGAGGACAAATTCCGAGTATGGGTTGCTTGACTTTCACTCACTTTCACTTACTTTAAACAGCGTGGAACCACTTGAAAACACAGTTTAAAGTAAATCCAATGTTCTTTTTTTGTTTTTTTTAGAATTTCCAAAGCTTAATTGGTTATTTGCAAAGCTATGTGACTTTTTTTTTTTAATTTACTGATGCTGTTTAATTTCAGTCAATTTAATTTTAAATTTTTAAAAAGTTAATTTCAATTTTTTTCTTGTTGTCCCTTTTGTCATTCTACATTTAATTTAATTGATAGTGTTATTTGATATTGATTGGATAAGATCAACTGAACTTGCAATACATTGACTTTCAGGCTATGTTCATTCTGCCAGCAAAAATCTGTTTTTTGTTTTGTTTTTGCATATCCAGATTTTTTTCCAGATGGGTTCTTGAAAGTCTGGACAGCAAAAAACATTTGTAGGTGGTTTGAAATGCGATTCTAATCAGATTTTTACAGCTGCGTCTCAGTCTGGCTGCTCAAATCTGACTTCAAATTGTCTATTGCGTCACTCTTAACGTGATACACAATGATAACATCAAAACAGGTGATGGAAATGCTGTAAGTTTTTACACGGTTTTCAAGCGGTATGTCCAATGATTTTGGCCATGACAACATGGAACATCACAATATATACCAGTCTCCTGTGTCGCAGAGTTCCCTTTCAGTCGGTCATATTTGATGTTACGTTGACATCACCAATGTTTTGGGATTACAGTACGTCGGTGACGTAACGTCTCCGTTCTCTCCTTCAGGGAACGAGGGTTACATACGTAACCCGAGACTACTGACTACAAGAGTTTTTCTTGTGCGACTGAGGAGTTCTGCACTGCGTCTGGAGAGATTTGGAGAGATGATGCACCTCCATTTTTCCTGCATCGTTTTGACATCCTCTTCACATACGTGGGTACGCCTACATCGTTATTAAAGCAACCCATGCAGATAGGTTGGTAATGTCTGGACACACGAATCTTATTGTGAATTGACTCCACTGTTGTAATTGCAACAAAACATTTTAGCACAAAAAGTAGGGGAAAGTGGGGTAAGATGAGTCAGTGGGTAAGTTGACCCACCCCTTTATCTTGGCAACTGTACACTTTTATTGTCATTTACTTTACACTAAATATTCAATTATATTACTGATCTGTCCGCATTGTCACTATATATGATAATTGAAATGAGCTGATGACATCACTGTTTTCTCCAGAGCGGCTGTACAGCCGAATCAAATTCTGTTCATTATTTTCCTGTTTAACACTGTGAAGCTGCTTTGAAACAATCGGCACTGTAAAAAGTGCTAAATAAATAAAGTTGACTTGACTTGACTTGACATGTGACCATATATTTTGGAACCATCATCATTTCTGCCAGACTGTGAAAAGGAGAAGCACATGGGAGGAGTGGAACATAGTGCGGAACAAAGTGCAGGCATTAAGTTGCCCCAACAGGGCATTGTGTATCAAAAAGTTAAATAAAAATACATAGAATGAAGAAAGAAATACAACTATATAACAAAAAACAAATAACAAAATAACCCCATAGTATTCAATGGCTGACTGAAGTAGGTGATTTCATATAATAATGTAAATGTAAACTCATTACTTGTCTGAATTTCCACATTATAATGGAATCATAAGCTACTAGTCATAAAATGAATTAGTGTCCTTGACCGATTAGAATGAAACGCATTCAAACTGGATGAAGGGCCTTCAATATTTTAAATATGATATTTTTCCCTATCGAATTAAGGTCTACTGTACAGTAGAGATGTCAGTTAAAGGGTTAAGTTATGTTTTAGGTGGGATATTATGAAAGCAAAAAGCACTAAAGATCAAAAATCTTGATTTATTAACCTATTAACACAGTATACCCCATTTCCCTATGATATATGTACTTACAAGTCATTTGCCCACCGGCAACTATAGTTCCCGCTTGGACGTTTGACTAAGTATACAAAAAACTATAGATCTCTTGTAAGATTTGTTTTGTTTTGGATGATTCTAGAGACCTTCATGATTATGTAGATATATATACACTCACCTAAAGGATTATTAGGAACACCTGTTTAATTTCTCATTAATGCAATTATCTAATCAACCAATCACATGGCAGTTGCTTCAATGCATTTAGGGGTGTGGTCCTGGTCAAGACAATCTCCTGAACTCCAAACTGAATGTCAGAATGGGAAAGAAAGGTGATTTAAGCAATTTTGAGCGTGGCATGGTTGTTGGTGCCAGACGGGCCGGTCTGAGTATTTCACAATCTGCTCAGTTACTGGGATTTTCACGCACAACCATTTCTAGAGTTTACAAAGAATGGTGTGAAAAGGGAAAAACATCCAGTATGCGGCAGTCCTGTGGGCGAAAATGCCTTGTTGATGCTAGAGGTCAGAGGAGAATGGGCCGACTGATTCAAGCTGATAGAAGAGCAACTTTGACTGAAATAACCACTCGTTACAACCGAGGTATGCAGCAAAGCATTTGTGAAGCCACAACACGCACAACCTTGAGGCGGATGGGCTACAACAGCAGAAGACCCCACCGGGTACCACTCATCTCCACTACAAATAGGAAAAAGAGGCTACAATTTGCACAAGCTCACCAAAATTGGACAGTTGAAGACTGGAAAAATGTTGCCTGGTCTGATGAGTCTCGATTTCTGTTGAGACATTCAGATGGTAGAGTCAGAATTTGGCGTAAACAGAATGAGAACATGGATCCATCATGCCTTGTTACCACTGTGCAGGCTGGTGGTGGTGGTGTAATGGTGTGGGGGATGTTTTCTTGGCACACTTTAGGCCCCTTAGTGCCAATTGGGCATCGTTTAAATGCCACGGCCTACCTGAGCATTGTTTCTGACCATGTCCATCCCTTTATGACCACCATGTACCCATCCTCTGATGGCTACTTCCAGCAGGATAATGCACCATGTCACAAAGCTTGAATCATTTCAAATTGGTTTCTTGAACATGACAATGAGTTCACTGTACTAAAATGGCCCCCACAGTCACCAGATCTCAACCCAATAGAGCATCTTTGGGATGTGGTGGAGCGGGAGCTTCGTGCCCTGGATGTGCATCCCACAAATCTCCATCAACTGCAAGATGCTATCCTATCAGTATGGGCCAACATTTCTAAAGAATGCTTTCAGCACCTTGTTGAATCAATGCCACGTAGAATTAAGGCAGTTCTGAAGGCGAAAGGGGGTCAAACACAGTATTAGTGTGGTGTTCCTAATAATCCTTTAGGTGAGTGTATATATATATGTCAACAAAAAATACTTATTAGTAACATGAAAATGACCTTTCTTTGGGAGGTTTTGCCTTTGCCATGCTTCCTGGAAGTAGGGGTAGGAAGTTGGCAGCCTCGTGTGACAGGAAGGAAGTGAATACCTTTTTTTTTTTCTTGAAATCCTTTATTTGGTTGTTTGCTTGCATGTCATTGAGACATAAAACATGGATAACATCTAGAAAAATACTTACAAAGGGAAAATTACAACTATACACTGCGGCAACTATAGCTGCCGGTGGGCTTAAATGGGTATTAATGATTTTCAGATTTGTTCAAGGTAATTAAAGCAACAGTTTTTCAATAACAGAAGAATATGTCACCATATTTATAATGAAACCATCATATTTAAAAATATGATATTAATCATATCATATAACAAAAGATATTTATTGTTACTACTGTAAATCTATATTAAATTATTATGGGATCTCTTTCAATGCTTTCAGAATCTTTACTTTTTTTTAAAATTATTTAAAATATATTTCTATATTAACATATTTTAATGACAGCCTATTTATTTAAACAAAAAATAAGCAGAAAATAGTTAAAACTTTGCTAAAATGGTTGCTAAAGGTATCATTATGTTATGACTTTACTTGTTGAGGCACATGACTGTTAACTAATTCATAATTAATTCAAAACTCATAACCACAATGACATATTAGTTAACAGTCATGTGCCTCAACAAATAAAGTCATAACATAATGAAACCTTTGCCAATCGTTAGCTAATGATTCATTAAAGCAGATAACTGGAAGCTGAAATGCATGGCTTCAACCATTGTGGTAATTAACATATGAATTAACATTATTAGTTAATATAATAAGTACATTTAACTAATAATTACTTAATCTATTAATCATATAGAATGTTCATTAGTTGCTGATGCAGTAATCATTAATAAATGGTTTAGTTCTTCATAAGTCATACATTAACTGTGCATTAGTTAAGCATTATTTCATGCATATTAGTGCACCCGTATTGTGAAGTGTTTCCAAATTGAAATACTGTTGTTCTGTCATCTGTATTATTATTATTATCGTCGTCGATGATGTGATGATAATTGTTATGGGGGGTCTCGGATGGGGTGCAGTGGAATGCTGAGCATGTCCCGCAGCGAGCTCATGTCCACCCCCTCCGCCGGACTGAGCGCTGCCCCTTTATCTGCAACCATACCGAGAGTCACCAGCACAGGGCACAGGACTGAGGGGAGGACAGGAGCCATGGCCGTGTTCTCAGCGCTTCATTTACTCGTTCTGTTCCAGCTGCTGACATCCTCACTTGCCCAGGTAAGAGCTGTTCAGCTGTTGCTCTCCACACTTTACTTCTGCCTGTAATAACACCCAGGCGCAGAATTTCAGCGCATTGTGGAAACTGATCAGTTAACATCAGTGAGTAGCTAACGAGTTTATGAAGGTGTATTACTTTTTCGTTAATAAACGCTTTTCAATGAGTTGTAGACTGACTGTAATGTGCATTGTAAAACTGCAGAGATTTCTAGCTGACCCTTCAGTGTGATGTTGGTGTAACTTCAAGTGAACGTCAGATATCTTCTTTTCATCATTTAGATGTTACAACTCGAAGGGTAAAATCAGGTTACCTTACAAACTTTTTTTCCCAGTGTAATGTGATCTTTGTGGGAACTGCACGGTGTTTTACTCATCTGTGCTCATCATGTTGGTCTTTTTCTTCCTGATGTAAAATTGCCTGAATAACCAGTTAGTTATTCTAACTTGGCTTTTAATATCAGCTGTGTTGAGACAGGAGGGAAACATGCCACTACACGAGCTGAGCACTGACACCTGAAGGATTTCTTTATTTGATTACTCTGATAGTTGATTCTGTGTTTGTGTCTCTAGCAGAGGCCGGGTCCTCGCGGCACACCTGGAGCGCCGGGGCCAGCAGGACCCCCAGGGAAAGATGGCATCGACGTGAGTATAGACACAGCAAAATATACTCCATCCTTTCACTTTATCAGTTTTTATTTGCCTTACATTTTAGGTGAAAAACAAAAGCAAAAAACGTTTGTTTTTGACAGATTTAACACATTTTCATTATGTGAATTAAACAACTCTCTTCACGATCAAATTCAAATGTAATTTTCTAAACACCATTATATTGCAGGTAGGCACAGTAATGGTTTGGCTGTTTACACAAGCTGTGAATCGTTAAAGCCTATTACTTGTTAAAGGAAAAACTCTCAGGAATTTACGCATGTAAACGAGGAAAGCTGTGAATGTTTCCTTAGTAAACGAAAATCTGCTTAGCGCAGGCTGTGGCAGTGCAGTGACAGAGAGCCCATTCATTCAGCCTCAAATCAAACACACGCGTCTAGAGTTTCCCCGACCCCCTCCGGCATCACACACACTCCTCTCAGTGTTATTCAGCTCAGAAGAGATGAACAGACACACATTATGACTGTAGTTATGATTGACTGTTATCTCTGCAGGGAAAACCTGGCCCTGCTGGACTTCCTGGAAAAACTGTGAGTATCTCTGGATGTGTTGTGTGTCAGATCTTCTCCTAAAGTATGAATCCAAGCACTGATTTACTTTGCTGGTGCAGTGCGAACGATCCCGAAAGATGATTTGTCTGGCCCTCCCAAAGACTTTTATTTTGTGAAGATGTACACATCAAATCGATACATAGATCACATTGTCTGTTTCTCTGTTGATGGCAGGGGCCGAAGGGAAAAGCGGGGACCCCTGGGGCCGCAGGAAGCCCCGGACTGCCTGGCCTCCCTGGTGTGGATGTAAGTCATGAAGCAACAGTAGTATTTTCAGTGGTACACACAAACTCTGGGGGATGTTTTTTTAACCTCATTTATATAAAGGAAATCATTTAAGCGCTAAATAATTGGCTGCTGATCATGAAAATGTCATGTCCTGTAGGGTTTGACCGGTCGGGACGGTCCAGCTGGCAAAGATGGACCCCCAGGAGCAGCAGTAAGTAACTCTCAGTATTTTATAAATCTCTCACACCTAAAAATAACCTGAACACCCACTTTTCAGTTTGGAAGTGTCGTTATGGCTAAAGCTCTTCTACTGTAGTATTTGTCTCTGGATCTCTTTCTATTAAATGGGACCTTTTACAAGATGTAATATAAATCTCAGGTGTCCCCAGAATGTGTCAGCTCAAAATACCCCACAGATCATTTATTATAGGTAATATATATGTCCAAATGTCCAATTGTGTGTAGCTTTAAATTCTAATGAGCTGTTGCGTCCCCTTTCCAGCAGAGGGCGGAGCCTTCACAGCTCATGCTTCAAAGCTCATGCCCTATCCCAAATGGCACACTTCATATGCACTTTTGGTCTTGTGACTTACAATGGCATGCGTGTGTCCGTTAAGTCCATGAGACCGTAGGGTGTCCCATTTGTCATTTTAGGTTTCAGAAGTGTGCTCGCGAGCGCCCCCTTTGCAGTTGATATTCGCCCTTGGTGCTGAGTCCGCACTGGTGTGAGCTTTGTGCAGACTTCTTCCCGACAGTCAAAGTGGCGTTACGTCACGAAAGTGCAGACTCGTAGGAAGATCGCGAGTGTTTAGGTTGCCATTTAGGACAGGGCCAAATACTCTGCAACAACAAAACTGGAGAATCTCACGCAGCCAAAATATTAGAAATTGTCAGCATCGGTGTGCAGCCTTACATGGTCAGACCGGAGTCGGACACTGATGGAGAGACTCAGGAAGAAGTTACAGCATTTCTGAATGGTTAGTTGAAGAATTTATGTAGTTGTTGTGGAGTTAACTTTTTTTTTAACTTATGGATTAGCATGTTCCGTCATGATCATCTATAAATTGTTGTACAGGTGCTCACGTGGGAACTGTAGTAGGATGTTGGTATCGACCCATCTTTCAGAATCAACTTTTATGCAAATCCAGTGTTGAACTGATCCTCGTTTGTGAAGCAGTCCTGCGTAAAATAATTTGCACAAACATATAACACTTTACCACATTTTTTTTGGGCACATTTCCTTCATTAATGAAATTCATCCACTGTGTCCTCAGTGGCTCAGATACCGGGAGTCTAGGGGTGGGTGATACACCGGTCGACACGATTAACCAGTAATTTAAATGTCAACCGGTAGAGATTTTGGACTAATCATCTCTATCGCGGTTACAGTCAGGAAAGCTTATCGTTTGCATGCGTTTTTAATCACTGCAGTTTAAAAACAGATTATTTTAAACCATTTAAGTGCAATTAGCAGCGAAAGAGAACTCATTTCAGTATATGCGCACATGCTCTTTGGGAGCTTTTTCTCTGCGCTGTCTGAGACGCGCGACATGAAGCCGCTGCTCATAGAGCGCATGAGAACTGAACTGAGTGCTGTTTGCTGCCTAATTGGGCATGACGGTTAAATACACATAACTATGTGTCAAAGTGACGTGTTTGCAAGTAAACAGAGTCATTTATGTCTTAAGTGAATGTGAACAGTTGAGAAAGAGCTGAGAAATTGAGAAAGAACCATGTATAGTATAATGGATCTGTGCTCTTAAAGTGACAGCGTCCAAATTCACCTGCTGTCACTATTAATGCTAATCAAACAACAACAAAAGAGAGAAAATCTGTTACTGCTCTTGGCTGAAGCACTTTTGTAACTTATAAGAATAAATGTATATTTTTTTTAGTCTTCTATTAGTTTTCAAATATTGAAAATGGTAATAAGAATGATGAAATTTTGATATCATAAAAACCTTATTTAAAGCAAAAATAACTATATTGTGATATATATCGTTATCGTGAAATAAAATGACTCATATCTTGATATAAGATGTTGGTCATATCGTCCACCCCTACCGGAGTCTGTGGAGACTCTTATGTTCATTGGTACATCCAAAAACAGAACATTTGTAATGTTTATGTGGCGCAGACATTATATCAATAGGAAGGATATAAACATGGCAGACTGTGTGCGGCTCACTCAGGGCGGGATCTATGCTAATAGGGCGGGGCTTGTGATGTCATGTGACATCACAGTAGGGGAAATCTTGAACAATGTTTTTTCAGACTCTGTTTCTAATTTATCGGGGTTATGAAAAAAAGGACTAGGTGGATTTCTATCATTATAGGCTGGTTGTTTACACACACTGTGGACACACATCTGTGTTCAAACACCATGTCAAAGTGAATTTTGCATAATAGGTCCCTTTTAAAAACTTTTTTGTGGCCATGAGTTGTTTCTTCATATTGTGGGCTCAGTGCAGTGCGCAGCCACTAGCAGATCCACAGTTTTAATGAGGATCAGGTGACTTCAGATGAATTCCCCTAATCCAGCCTGGAATGTGAAGTCTTCCCACCACAGGTTTTCTTTTTAATTAGTTTCTTGGAATCAGAAGAAATCACCATCATCCTGTGTGATTGATAGCAGCGAGCCTTGTACTGGGAAGTTCACGTGATATTTTATAACCGAGAAAATGTGATCCACAATATATGACTTTAGCTTTAACTAGTCAGTACTGAAGGATGAGTATTACGTTACAGTGATGAAAAACTGTTTTTCATCAAGAGGCGTATTGTTGAGAAATGCTATTATTTCTATTATCAATCCAATTTTGTGTAAAACATCCATCTCATCAAATAGTGAGTTAAGAAAGCACTTGTCGCATATGGAGCTCCTCTCAACACTGTCCATGATCAGGCCTACAACCGGTGGCATAGCGCAAATCCGCGGGGCCCCCTCGGTAGAAACAGCCCGTCCGCTGTGCCACTGCCTTCAACTACGGTGTGGTCAGCTGATTGTGTGATGCGTGAGAACAGGTCCCAGACAGCAACATAGTGTTGGCTCAGATCCGGGCCACATCTGGTACATGTGGATTCCAAGTGTACAAGATGTGGGCCGGATCTGGGCCGACACTATGGTGCTGTCTGGGGTAGTATGCCATTGGCTCTGTTTGCAATAGCGTGCCGGTATGAGTTTGGGTGGCTCCATCATTGGAAAGCGCAAACTGTTGCTGTCTTCTGTTTCTCAGTTGCCAACTGAGACTTACTATTATTCTTTTGTTGTTGTTGTAGGGAGACCCAGGACCTCCCGGACCAGGTGGACCCCCTGTATGTGCCAAGCTTGAGTAAATCCACAGTAAACACAGTCAAATGACATTTCAATCACAGGACCAAAAGAAGTTCTTCAGTCACACCTGCTACTTTATCATATGAAAGTCTCATAAACAATTTGAGCCGACCATCATTTTCTCATGCATACAGATCGCCATCATTACTTACACTCTCAAAACTGATAAAACTTACACATAGGGCCCTATCATACACCCGGTGCAATGTGACCCCAGGTGCGAAGCAAGTGTTTTCTGCTAGTTTCAGTCCAACGCAGTTCTCATTTTCACGTCCAGCTCCATGTTGTTTAAATCTCAAATGCACTGGCGCATCTGTTCACCCATGGGCGTCTGGTCTGAACACCAGGAGTTCAGGAGCATTGTTGGAGTTGACCAACACAAACCTGCTCTAAAGTCAATAGCACAGTATTTTAGTGTTATTTAAAGGGTGTGTTAGTAATAAAAGCCTATAGGCGGTGCACACCGCGCATACACTTTGATTATTACACACACAGGCACACGCGGTAACACACACACATTTTTAAATATGTAAAAAAAACGGATTCCTCTCTGGAGAAGCGTTCAGTCCATGTAAATAGCGAATCCGCCATGGCGCGAGCACAACTGGCTTTTAAAGGGAATGGGAGATGAGACTCCCAAACACACCCATGGCTCATTAAGAGACTGTAGGCACAACCCTTTTAGACCGTGTGCCTGGTGTGCTGGCCGTTTTTTCATCGTTAAACTAGCAAAAGTGGATTCGGACACGCTTCATGCGCTCAGATTGTTAAAATAGGGCCCAAAAACTTACACTCTCAAAACATCAGCAAAAATGCAGTGTCATGATGCCAAACATGCCCAGGATTTGTCATGAGATCTGTTCTCTTGTCATCCTCAGGGCAGAGGCAGACCAGGAGCTCCGGTGAGTACAGCCTGTCAGAAACAAGAATAAGAGGAAGAATTACCTGAATATTGGCCTTGCCAATAATTTATTATCCAGCATGGATACTCAACAAATGTAAATGCGTTTGCTCATGTGTTTTCTGATCTCAGGGTCTTGCTGGAGAGAACGGGCTTCCAGGTGGAGCAGGACCTCAGGGGCCGCTGGTGAGTGTCTGCCACAAAAATATGTTGTCGTTCATTTGTTATTGATTTACTAGACTGCTGTCTACACTGCACACATGAAGACCACACGTTCAGGTACAGTGATCAGTGACGCAGGTCTGTGATTGGTTGTAGGGGCCCGAGGGTCTTCCAGGACTTCCTGGTCTTCCTGGCTTAGATGGACCTCCTGTAAGTACTTGCATCTCAAACTAAAAGTGCAGAAACACATTTATTTTATTTGAATAATCTATTTTTATGTATCCTCCTCCTTCTTCTTTTAGGGACTTCCAGGAACTCTTCCTGAAGGCAATGGAGATCTGTTGGTAAGTTAAGATTTGCCTGAAAACCACTGTAACGTCCACAGCATACACACATCCATCTTTACATGTACGGTCTTACGCAGTCTTGAGAGTTCTGTTGTAATCTCATTTTCAAAACGCACCTTTATTTTAGCTTCCTTCAAAATCCCAATGACAACTGCTTCTGATGGAAGTGTTGTCTTATTAGGGAGGATAAATCTTCAGCATAGTGTTTTAGTCAGGGCCACCTAATCCGAGACCAAGTCGAGACCAAGACCAATGTGTGTTGAGACCAAGACCAGACCAGACCAGCTCTCCTTAAATTCATAAAGATCCACATTACCGCCTGAGAAATGACTTCTTTTGAATCAATAGATATAATTAGAATAAGACACTATAGAGCTGTTACCAATCAAATCATTAACAACACAATTCATCTTTGCACTGCAGAGGCGGCACAGAAGATGCGTCTGAACTGGCAAATTACAAATGCATAAATAATGTTGAGGATAATGTTTTTAAAAAAATCTATTGAATGTTTGTATAAAAGCAATATCATGTTTGCAGTCATGCTCAAATGTGTGAAACCGCTCTCTTGCTCTTATGATATTGCTTAATTATATCACATGTTATAAACCCAGATCTCATACAATAACTTTTTTTGCAACAATAGTGAGCATTTATATACATTTTGTGAGCAGTAAGTTTTACACCCAATCACATTAATGATGTTAACAAATAAATCATACAATACACCAGCAATTTAGTGATATCCCAGCAGTTGTGGTCTTGAATGGTCTTGAAACAAAATCCAGAGTCCTCTAAGACTGAGACCAAGACAAGACCAAGACCTTCAAAAAATGGTCTTAAGACGGGTCTTGTTTTTCTTTGCATGCAGATTGATTGCATCATTGTCTTGTTTGTAGTGTCCGGCCATCTGTCCTCCGGGTCCTCCTGGGCCGCCTGGAATGCCTGGATTCAAGGTACTTGATCACAACATGATAAAACATCTGTCTCTCATTACAAAAGATATGACAGATTGCTGAGCTGCTTCTGTGTTTTCATTTAGGGTCATACAGGTCATAAAGGAGCCAAGGGAGAGTTGGGGAAAGATGGTGAGAAGGTGAGATTCTACCAGCCTTGTAACACATTAAAGATGTCCAGATATTGCGTTTCATTTTTCAGATTTTTCAACATTTTTCAGATTGAAACTGAAGCAGAGCTTGTTGTAATGTGTTTCTATCGCTGTATCTTCATCAGGGTGATCAGGGCCCGCCGGGTCCGCCGGGAATCCCAGGGACAGTGGGTTTACAGGTGGGACTCATTCACACACCGTCTTACTGTACCTCAGCTAGACATGACCAAGGCTTTGAGGCAAGGCCGTCTTCAACATTTGAGGGAAGGGGAGATTTAAATTGGAATAAAGAAAAAGATAGTAGTAAAACAACTAGAGTTAACTATTTGCAAATAAATATGCACACATTCACTCTTAAGAGCCGTTAAACACCAAGCTGATGTCGGTGAGCGTCTAGATTTTGCGTTGTGTCCCACACGTTGGCTTTAGTCTGGCTCACATCTGCAGTTCAGCAGTGCGCCTGAGTCAGCATGTCGAATCGGCATTGGGCCACCAGTGAGAGAGAGAACTCTGATTGGCTGTTCAGTTTAGCGAACGAGTCAGTGCACGAGAATAAGAGCAAAAGTGATAAAAGCCAGCAAAGAAGTTAAGACGGCACCGACAAAACTCGTGCCGCGTTCCAGGCAACCCGTAACCCGTGTTTTTCCAACCTTCTACCCATGAAAGTGCACTGGAACGACACTCAAACCTGTGACTTCCCACCCGTGAACTCGTACTAGATCGATGTACTCCCAGTTACGAGCTCTGACGTCACATAGCCCGCGAAACAACAATGGCAGCCCCTACGGATATACAAATAACGTAAAATAAAAGGTATAACAGCTTCTCTTGCCTTATGTGCCGTTTCCCTCAAATAAGCACCTTTGCCGATAGAAATGATTGTAAATGAGCAAAAGCCCCGTACGGTCCGCCATGCTTTGTTTTCATCTAGCTACCACAATTCCTTGCGCTCAGGCAGTTTGGCGTGACTTTGCCTGGAAGGCTACAAAATCGTGAGTCGTGGTTTGAAGTTGTAACTTGCGGGCTCAAAAACCTGCCTGGAACGCAGCATTATACGCCATCTTACCTGACCATTCCAATGCAGTTTGTTTACAGTTTGTATATCTGCAGTTTCCGTTTCTGTTTTTGAATAGACTATTGGTACCTGCTGATATAGGCAGTTATTTACTTACACACAGGCGCAGAGGCGCTGAGACGCAGCCGACACGAGGCAACAACACTCAGCTTTCTTCAGCGCTAGGTCTTCGTATGCCTAATCTTTAGAAAACGGCTCTGTTAATGTTACTTGTCTCTCACATTCAGTTACAAATTACATTTACAGGCTGTTATTCTTTCAAAAGGCCATGATCACAATAAATCGCTTGATGGCTGTTGACAATCAATATAATCTTTTAATATGACAACTTCCTCATTGTCGTATATTGGCTGCTGTATTTTACAACTGCTTCGTGATGTGAAATGTGGTGCATTACTTCATTCAAACATAAACACTATTATGGGAAATGTGATTTTAGGAGCTTGTTTTCCCCTTGCACTCATTGTTTTGTTTCCACTGGGTCATTGAAGGGCTCTCGAGGGCTGAGGGGTCTGCAGGGTCCAGTCGGAGCAGTTGGAGACAGAGTAAGACCTCAATAACACCACACTACACATGTCTTCAACTCACAGTTCATCAAGAGACATCAAATACATTGATTCGGACATTGATTTTCCTTCATCACTTGCATCTACTTCTCTATGTAGGGATTTCCTGGGTTTAGAGGAAAACCTGGAATCGCTGGCGTCATTGGAAAAACCGTGAGTTTGCACATTATTCTCATGAAAGTGTATTTGAGAGTAGTGAATCTCATCGAATGACGTTTGATGTGTGCATCTTCTGAATAGGGTGATGCTGGGGAAAAAGGACCTGAAGGTTTCAAAGGGCCCAAAGGAGAGATAGTAAGACAATTTTGTCACATTACTTGTTAGATGTAGTCACTTGTAGATTCTTCATTCTTTTTTTTAGTTTAGTTTAAATTCTAGGTTAAATTCTCAATCTCATCCTCTCAATAGGGAAAAATAGGCCCCAAGGGAGTACCTGGAGGTGTGGGACCTAAAGGCGAACCTGTAAGGAAAAGTATTATCAGCAGGCTGTTATGATGACCGTTAGATTTTCCCATAATAATGCTCTCTGTGCATCTTAGGGCATCCCTGGCAGGGATGGGAAGGATGGGACTCAAGGACTAGATGGTGAAAAGGTCATTGTTTTCTGCTAAGACACGTCTAGGCTTTCCTTCTCTGTGTCAAACGACAGTGATGCTGATGCTGTATGTTTGTGTTCACAGGGGGATGCTGGGAGACCTGGAGTACCTGGTGAGAAAGGACCTAATGGTCTGCCTGTACGTATTATCATCCATTACACTGTTGAAAAGCTAAGCACACAGATTCAATATTAATATGATGAAAGGAAATGTGACCCTGGAGCACAAACCAGTCATAAGTCTCATGGGTATATTTGTGGCAATAGCCAGCAATACAGTGTATTATTTATCGATTTTTCTTTTATGCCAAAAATCATTAGGATATTAAGATCATGTTCCATGAAGATATTTTGTAAATTTCCTACCGTAATTATATCAAAAATGTATTATTAGTAGTAATATGCATTGCTAAGGACTTCATTTGGACAACTTTAAAGGCGATTCTCTCGATGTGTAGATTTTTTTGCACCCTCAGATTCCAGATTTTCAAATAGTTGTAACTCAGTCAAATACTGTCCAAACCATACATCAATGGAAAGCTCATTTGTTCAGCTTTCAGATGATGCAGAAATCTCAATTTCAAAAAATTGACCCTTATGACTGGTTTTGTGGTCCATGGTCACAAATATGAATAAGAAATGGTGTAGTTTATGTGATCTTTTGTCATTCATTTTTGCTTGTTTTTGAATGCGCAAAGGTTTAATTCACCTCATTTTAGTTGTTGTGTTTGATAATACCATTTGAGTAGCTACCTCAGAAGTTAAATGCGTTGTTCACTGTTTTTTTTTTTTTTATCATTGTACAACTCACATCATGTGTCTGTGTATAATTCAGGGTTTGCCAGGAAAAGCTGGTGCAAAAGGTGCCAAAGGAGGAGTGGTAAGCATATCAATCTATTTGCAACTTACATGATAGCAAGGCTATTAATAGCTGTATTAAAAGTAAAATATAATCAGTTTATGATTATTTAGAGTCAGCTGAAGGCATTGTTGTTGATAGGCCTTTATGATGGAACATCTGAACCGCTGCAAATGTATATTTACACACCTGATTCAGATCATCAGCTGGTTATCAGAGACCTGCATGAACTGAACCTGGTCTCTTAGATCAGAAAGACATGCACAATGTGCAGAGCTGCTGCTGAAGAGCTGAGAACCACTGCTTTAGATCATATTTTACATGCAAATGTCTTTTAGAGTCATTGTCATCATAGTTCCAGCACAGAAACAATAATCATTTTTATACAACATAAGGCATCCTCAGCGAGAATTTATCATCTCGCTGGTCCGGATCGGCACGGAATGGAGCGGTTTGGCTCGACAGTGGAAAAGCGGCTAATGTGAACATGCACTAGATGGATGTGTTTGACCTTTGCGCTTGCATCTTTTGCAGTGTCTCGTGGGTAAAGTTAATTTTTTTATTCCACAGCCCTGCATCTTCCTTTTAAACACAAGAATGGCCCCTTATACTGTAGAGCGTCTTAGGTTGCATATATCCTGAGAAGGGAACGAGACGCTGCGTGTTGGTGTTGATGCCATCACCGTGATTGGTGTCTAAGGCTAAACTAACGGTAATAATCATTGGCAGATGGCAGTCCATGACATCACATGGCCATGAGTATTAAAGGGCGCCGGAGTTATACACGTCATCAACTCTTTTGAGAAAAGCTCATACCCTGAGTTTAGTAAAGGAATTTCCTTATCAAAGCATCCATCCAACGGGGAGCATATATCCCTACTTCAAATCCCAACTATAGTTGGGGAGGGAGGCAAACAAAATAGAGGAACGCTTGTGGACTGCCTAGCAACCCAGAACAATTCTACTTTAGACCCTAACACGGGAGAATATAGCTCTGGAGAAAAATACTTTCAGGAGCAAGAGAGATGCCAAAGGCCATCCACCTCCACCCACAGCCACTGCCGATGGGCGGCAGGATGTCCTCAGACACATGCCCAACCTACAACCTAATATGAAAGTATGTTTGCCGAAAACACGCCAACATGCACAAGTAATGGAGCACTGCTCAGCGCACAATGTGAAACAGGCGACAGCAAGAGCAGTTTCAGATCCTTGTTTTTCTTTTAACCAAAACCTGCTCCATTCCTGTGCCAATTCGGCAATGGTTGGTTTCAAATCTTCCGTACAGCGAGGTCCTCTACATTCTCTCAATCTGACCCTGGACCTGAGCTTCAGAGGAGCACGATGAACCACAGCATCCCTCTAGACCAAAAACATAGCGGATTGAAACTTTTTTTTACTGCAACTCACGCTCTTAACGTTAGTCCACACTCTGTAAGCCCTCACAAAGCAGGATGTAAGGATTAAGCGTGGTTCTCACGCTGCTTTCAGACAGCTGACATGTTGCTCATGGTACTTTGTTCCCAGTATCACGTCTTTTTTGCTCTTTGGTCTGGTGTTTCTGACTCAAAATGAATCAGACTGGAAGACCATCTGAGGTAGATTTTGACTTCAAATAGTGTATAATTCAACAATCCTTCTCCATTCAGGGCAATCCAGGAAAGATGGGTGAAGCAGGACCATCTGGAGAGCCAGGTATACCTGTATGTATCTGACTTATGACCTGATATGAACAGTTTCTGAGAGTGGTAATGCATGCTGATTTTCAGCTAATGTTACTGTGCTTCTGAATGCTGTATATATAATTAGACAGGTCATTTAGTAAGATAGTATGAGGCTATTGATACTCTGTGTAATGCACAACTGATGGTTACTGAAGCTGACTCCTCCCGCAGGGCGAGATTGGCATCCCTGGAGAGAGAGGAGAGGCTGGACCCAGAGGAGTGTCTGTAAGTAACAGGAGACAAAGCCTTTGCCAACCGTGGCAACATTAGACATTGATCCACCACAAGCTCACGCAGCTTAATGAAGTTATCATGTAGAGCTTTACAGAGCTATTTCAGCTTAACCCATCACACATCACACATTTGTGGTTGTTCATGGTCAAGCTCAAGGCACTATATAGAGCTGTTAGGGTTAGTGTCAAAAATTGCTTTAAATATATATATATATATATATGGCTTTAAGATGTTACGTGCAAGTTTATATATTTCATATAAAAGGTCCATATATGTTTTATAATTGTATTGTCATGCTTTATCTGCGTGTTTATTAGGGTGGCATTGGACTTCCTGGAAACACTGGAGCCCAAGGTGTTAAAGGATTCCAGGTAAGTTGCACATGGGAGTATTTCATGGGATAATATCAGGTGCAACAACAGGAAAACTCTAATAATTGGTGTCTATGGTATCTCTGCCCACAGTCCAATCTCATTGTTCACACATATTGCTGTATTTTCTGGAAATTAATCCTGAATACTGAAATACTTCGTCCTGAAGTCACACAGTCAAAATTGAATTGTTGAGAGAAAAACAACACAGATAAGTGGTATTTTATATTACATTCAGAAATAATGTAAAATACAGTCTATAAAATGAAACGTGCAAACCATAGACTGTAAAAAAAATATGGACGTAGTGTCCGTGACGTCACCCATAGGTTTCTGAAGAAAGTTTTTGAAGCCTAAAGTCGGCCGTTGCCATGCGTCACCACGCGCCACTCCCGGCGGGACGTGGCTGGAGCTGAGGTGATGCGATGACTAACAGACAGCAGCCAAACGGCAATCCACCTGTCACTCAAGTGGCCACGCCCTTAATTATTAAGGCTTAATATAATTTAAACAAATGAGTTATACAAAAATTCACTCCCCTCAAAATTAGCTATGTAGACCAAAACTAGGTGTAAACATATTTTTTTCTGCTGTAAAGTTGGGCATTTTAACATGGAGGAGATACAGATTTCAGTCTCTAGTGGCCAGTCGATGAATTGCAGTTTAAGTCACTTCCGTGTTGGTTTCAAGAGAAACTGGGGGAGGTTGCTGCTTTAACACTATAAACATATTTTATATTTCCCTCACTCCACAACAAATCCTTCAAATTTAACAGTATACAGAACATCAGTGAAAAATGTATAAAATAAACATAAATGTTAGTGGCATTCATTGTAAACACCAAGCAAGAAACTTCTCTCAAAAATTAAAACAATGAAATTCCTAATAGTAATTCTAATAATTCCAAATTACATTCATATTTTTCTATTAAAACAACAGCAAAAAGGGTTGTGTAAGTGCATTTATTCAGCAAAACCACAATCGCAAATAATACAGTCGAGATCATGTTTGTATTTATTACAGTTCATCACTGAGAAGGTTTGATGGCAGATTCATTTGAGCAGAATATCTCAATCGCTGACCTTCAGCATACGGTCAGATCATCAGCGCTTGTTCTGTGTAGAGAGAGCGTGTACGCGTGTTTGCCAGATTGCAAAGATTAAGTAAAACACCGGCAGAAATTGTATCCTTTTAACAGAAAAGCTCTGATTGGGTGATTTTAACTCTTGACATCTGGCAACTGCAAGCATGAACACTTCTGTAATATACTTTGGTAAAGTTTTTAAACTACACTTTAGTCTCGTCTTTTTTCATCAACAATATTGCGTTGTACGTCATTGAAAAAGCGACGGTGGCGAATGATGTCAACTCAGGTGGACAGACACCAATCGTGATCACATGATTCTTGCCCAGACCTCAACAAGGGCTCACCTCTATTTTCTCCGCCTTAAGAGACCAATGTTTTGCTTTAAAGGTGCAGTGTGTAGTATTTATGAGGGTCTATTAACAGAAATGCAATATAATACACGTTTTCAGTGGTGTATAAAGACCTTACATAATGAACCGTTATGTTTTTATTAGCTTCGAATGAGTCATTTCTATCTACACACACCGCGGGTCCCCTTACAGTGAAGTCGCCATTTTGTGCCGCCATGTTTCTACAGTGGCCCTAAACGGACAAACTGCTGTACAGAGCGCTAGCTACTCTCTGCTGTCTCAGACGACCACAACCACATCTTTGTCCTGAGTCAGCCACCGTAGCTTCTCTGTGTGCTTTGAAAGGGAGGGGTGAGCGGTGGGGGATGCAATTCACAACCTCACCACTAGATGCTGCTAAAATTCACACACTGCACCTTTAAAGGTGGTGTGGAAAGCAAAAGCTGGTATTATCATTTCTTCTGTGTCCTTTGTGGCCAAACCATTAAAAGGATAATTCATCCGAAATGAAGATTCAGTCATTAATTGGCAAACATGGCGTTGTCGAAAGCTGTTTGAACCACATAACAAAAAAAGGTAGAATTGTTTTTTAAATTCCTGCTTGCGCTCGTTCATGTTTGGCAATAAATCTTTAAAAAAAGGATGCAAAGTTGTGACACATGTCTTATTTTCTAAGAGTTCTGAAGGCATATGATAGGGTTTGGTGATGGTAAACAGAAATGATTATTTGGCAAAAATCTTGTCCGTTGCTCATGACCGCCGCGCACACAGGGTCAAATCTGTCATCTGATCCACTTTATGAGTTTTAATAATGACAGTTATTTATTAAAATACATTATTTGTTTGTTTCCACACAGGGTGTTAAAGGCGCTCTAGGAGATCCAGGTCTGCCTGGTCCAACGGGAATCAGAGGCGGCTTTGGTGAGAGGGTGAGTGATGCAGAAACATCTGTGCTTTTAATGAAAACTGTTTCAAACTATTTTAAAATGTCACGCCAACATCAAAGTTCTTCATGAAATTTCCTTTCTAGTTTTTTGTTTTCTAAAAGCCTGTAAAGACACAGGCTGATGCATACAGATTCACATGTAGAGTTTAGTTTTGGTTTAATCACAGACACAGAACAAAGCCTATCTGTACTCTCAGGCCTGCTTCACTCAACACACTCCTGCACCCAGTGCACACTTATTCAAACACACTGAGTCTCTCTCTCCGTCTCTCTCTCTCTCAGGGTCCAGTCGGAGCTGGAGGGCCTAAAGGAGATATGGTAAGACTGCATACTGTACGATGGAAAGAACTATATGATATAAACGATGAACCGTAAGCATGTGTTTCTCTACTGGTGTGTTTTAGGGAGTTGCTGGAAGTGATGGTTTACCGGGGGAGAACGGAGAGCCCGTATGTCACTTAATGTCTCAATAATCTTCTGTTCATTTCCACTCAACGGAAACATTTCTAAGACAGACTCTCTTTCCTCTTATTTCAGGGTCCGTATGGTCCCGTCGGCCAGAAAGGAGAGGTGAGATCTCATTTTTCATAAATTCGCCTGTTTATTTTTTACTTTAATGTAATGCTTTTTTTAACACCTTTTTTCATATCACAATTTAGTAATCATCATAAATTAGGTATCATTTGAAAGCTTACAGACTCAAAATTGGACGTTGTGTTACTCTAAATTCTTATAGTGGCTCCTCTCCTAGTGGGCGTTGTCATGTTTCATATTACAGCATTTATTTTAACTACTTTATAATCAAAATCTTTTCTAATCTTGACAAAACACATATCGCCGGAAAGGTCTGAGTCTCAAGGTTCCATATTTGTGATGGAAGTGATATTTAGACAGTAATGTATTAATTTGTTACAGAATGCATAAAAAAAATCAATGGAATGTGGATGACACCCGGTGGATATTTTTGGTACAGCGCCTAAACAAATTTTTTGTGATATCAACTTCAAATTTGGAACACAACTGGGTTAGACATATGGCTTTGATTTAATAGTAATTGATTTAGAGTAAAAATTATTTTGTAAAATATATTTTTTATATAAAATATAAAAAAGTAAATTGAAACTTCCATAACTTTTTAAATAATCTGCCGAGTGTCTGCTTTAAAACAAGACCAAACTTAGGTCTATATTCCAAAGCATTTTTTGGTTACAGCCATTTAAGTTTGGATAGTGCATTTTCATGTCTATTATCAAAAAGGAGGGTGACAGTTAAGGGGTTAAAGATTTGTCCACTGTAGTGAAGTCCACCATGCATGAAGAGAGATGTAAATATCATGTGTAGCTTCTGAAGGGCAGTACTAAAAAAATACACAGATGTTCATTCAACAGGAGCATTTGTGTAAGTTCAGATATTATGTGGAATGTATGTGGAAAAGCTTATATTACAACAAAATCAAATTAGTATTTTAAATGAGAAACTTGCAGATTTTGCAAAGGGTATGCAAATGTATGACCTGGACTGTAGATAGTAGTTGGGTGAACAGGTGTCATTCATATCATATCGCTGCATCGATCTAGACAGCATCTGGGACCAAATGCAAAACGTTTTATGCTACTACCTGAGGACAATCACTTCCTCCATGTTTTCCCCCCACCCTGTGTTCTAGTCTGGTAAGCGTGGTGAACTGGGAGCCAAAGGCGTTGTAGGACCACAAGGAGAGATTGGAGGCAGAGGGGCACCTGGAAAACCAGGACAGATGGGATTCCAGGGAGAACAAGGTTTCCCAGGGGTCGCTGGAAAGACTGGTGTTCCTGTACGTGACTGCCTGACTAAATGTTGGTACTGTGCTATAGACCTGAGATACGTGTTGTGATTAATGTTGTGCTTATGTTGCAGGGCAAACTGACTAGTGAGCAGCACATCAGAGAACTGTGTGGCTCAATGATTGATGGTACAACCTTTGTTCACTCTTAAATTTACCAGACTGCATTTATGAAAAGCTGTCATCTTACAATCTGCTCATGTTCCCCTTAGATCAGATAGCTCAGTTAGCTGCTAACCTGAGAAGACCCCTGGCTCCTGGTGCTGTGGGACGTCCAGGACCAGCTGGGCCTCCAGGAAAGCAAGGAGAAGTTGGATCCATTGGTCACCCCGGAGCCCTTGGCCCACCAGGCTATAGAGGACTGCCAGGAGACCTGGGTGATCCTGGTCCTCGAGGTGAGCGACTGGTCATGTTTTTAGGAAAATCATGGTCCTGTGGACCCAGAGCTCTTCACAGTTAACAGCGAAGTATATAACAAAAATATTTAAGCTCATGTAGAGTGAACAAAAAAAATGTTAAAGCAGACTGCCGCAATTAACGTACTAGAAACACTGCGTATAATGCTTTTTTGAAGCTTTTATTTTTTTTTACTCTGTAATCCTCACTGAAGAACTGTCTCAGTCTACTCTGACGTGCGGGAACTGCGTCATCCTTGCCATCGGCGCTGGTGGCGGCTGCATCCGCATGGGAAAGGCTCTGATATTGTTCAAAAAGTTGTTCTCTTACTGATATGACTTCTCGTTGTGGTGGTGCTGTTATGATTGCACAGTTTCATATGACAAAGCACCACCAATGCGTATAGATACACTATATTGCCAAAAGTATTGGGACACCCCTCCACATCACTGAGTTCAGGTGTTCCAATCACTTCATGGCCACAGGGGTATAAATCAAGCACTAGGCATGCAGACACTTCTACAAACATTTGTGAAAGAATGGGTCGGTCTCAGGAACTCAGTGAACTCAAGTGTGGTACCGTGATAGGTTGCCACCTGTGCAATAAGTCCATTCGGGAAATTTCCTCACTACTAAATATGCACACCCCTAGTAGTTCCTAAATGGTTGTTAGGGTGTTCTGGCTGGAATTTACTCAGCCAGGTCACATACGACTTTTTTCACCTGTTATCAGCTGCCAATCTGCACTGGGATTGTTAATGAACTCGAACAGTGAACTCGAAAATGAATTCTTTCCCCGCCATTGACAGAATTTTCCAGCAATCCATGTTTTTACGGTTGGGGGCGCTATTACACATCTTCTGAAAGAGTACAGAATTTCCTGATCAAAACGCAGGCGAAGAAGACGCAGAAACAAACAACAGAAGCATTGCTGACGCTCATGTAATCTATCACGTCATCAGACATTAAACTGCATAGAAATCAAAAGTGCGAATGAAATGTTGAACTCATGAAGAGGTACAGGACTGTGAATGTTGATAAAAAAGAATGGATGAAGTTAGAATAAAAGTACACTTCCTTTAAAAACATGGTTTATTATTACTGTATGTGTGAACCCAGGAACAATGTGATATTCTAACACAAATACATTTACCATAACTGTATACATTCCAAAATTAATTTCTGCAGGCGATGTCGGTGAGCAAGGTGATAAGGGACCCATCGGTAAAGCGATCGAAGGGCCCGTTGGAGACCAGGGTGACCAGGGTATGTACAGTCTTCACAAGTACATTAAGTGTGACTCCAGTTGGCCATTTTCTCTTTTCAAAGTGGACCAGGGGTTGGAAAACACACATGTAGAGTCAAATAACTAGTTTGTTGTAGCTTGTCTATGTAAATGTACCTTATTAAGTAAAACGAAAACTTGCTTAACACACAATATTAAACATTTATGTTAAATTAAATTGAAAAAACACACACTTAACTAAATTTTTAGCATGTAAAAGTGTGCTAGTTAGTGCAGAGGTGGTAGTACGATTCCCATGGATGAGTGGCTTGTGATTAACTGAACTTATAAACATGAAAGTCCAACACAAAGCTAAGCATAGATAATTATATGAGAAATCAGTCATAGAATCAATAGATGGATCTGTCAGTCGAAAACCTCACAAAACGACACGAGTGTGTTTAGAAATATCCAATGGGGGGAAAACAAGGTTACACTTTATTTTGATGGTCCATTCTACTAACTATAAGTAACGTTGCAACTACATGTTAGTATGCAACTACAACTCTCCTTCCAGTATTAGTAGACTGGTAGGTTAGGGTTCGGGTTAGTAGAATAAGTTGACATGTAGTTGTTAAGTTACTTATAGTTAGTAGAATGTCTAAAGTGGTCTAACGTGTGATTCTTTGTTCTTTTCCAGTTCCCTGCGAGTCATTGTCTTATATTATTCTGATCATTCCTTCTCTGTGGCCCTCAGGTCTGCCAGGCATGCATGGCATCGTCAAAGATGGCCGTGACGGAGCACCTGGAGATCCAGGAGAGCCAGGAGAAGCCGGAAGAGCCGGCAGAACAGGACACCAGGGATCACCTGGAATCTGTGACACTTCAGCGTGCCAGGGAGCTGCGGTTCACGGGAAGTCCTCCAACCCCAAGAACCATTAACAGCAGAAAGAGCAGAGTCCCTTTCAGGAGTGCTTTGGGAGGAGAAACGGAACTGGAGAAGTGTCAGCGTTTCCAGAGCTGAACAAACGTTGAGCTTGAGAGAGGCATGTTCAAGATTCAGTGTAACTCAAGAACATCCACAGGCTTGAAGTACCAACACGTGTAGATACAGCAGAAGAACAAATACATCACACCGTGAAACTAGCTGATGTACAAAAAAATATCTCAATCCTTGTACATTAAAAGTGTATCGCTCTAATGAAGTACAACGCTGAGCTTCGTGAGGGCTTTTACAGTACCGCAAATTCTGAAAAAAGGCTTGTTTGAGGCATCAAGAAATGAACAGATATATTGGATGTATTACTGAAAAACTGATTTTCTTTGCCATTTTTTTCTTACATTTAGTTTAAAATTCCAAGTCACCGTTTGATGAAAGAGACACTTCAGACACACTTACTGTAAAATATGTCATTGCCATCTGTGGGCTTTATTAGCCGTATCCACTAGATACTGGTGCTGTAACTATTAAATATGATTTTAAATACTATTTATTATTTCTGAGTTACTGTTGTGTGTACAGTGAGTTTCTACAGCATGGTATTGTAAGAAAAACTGAATAAAGCCACTTTTCAGTAAATCATTTCATAGAGCTCATGTCTCTGAACCGTTCAATAATACACCAACAACAAATGCATTAAATAGATCATATTTATTTAAATGACTTTTTATACATTAATACAATGGCCATGCCTTTCAAACAAACAAGGCATAAAAATACAAACCATTAATAAAAATGCACATGACAGATTTTCTCTGCATTACAGTACAGTTTCTTAAATTTCCTTCAAAGGGTGTCCTCTGTAGTTTTCTTTTGCTCTCCAAACAATCAACAATATGTGAAGCCTCGCTCTCCACTCGACCTGGCCTATCAGAACAAACGGTCATGGTTTTGACTGAGGGAAAAACGTTAATCGAATGATTAAATAATAAACTACGGGTTCGCGTTCAGAACTCGGAGCATCTGTGTGCAGTCAGTTGTGTGAAGACGAGTTCCCAGGTTCGGTCATGTTTTGACAGGGTTCCAGATGATGTGCTATTGAAACACAGCTGGGCTTCAGCCGCAGTCCAGTCTTGCCACAGAAAGTTCTCTGGAAGTCCTGAAACAGAGAGTGCATGCTTATGGAATGAAATGGAAGACATTTTCATACAACAAAACATAAATAAAACAATCTAAACCCTGTCTGTGAAACCAGGCCTTTAAGTCAGGATTAGGCCTTAGTTTAATAAGGACATTTAAGTAGCTTTTATAAACATGCTTCAGAAAATAACATTACTGTGTGCATCTTGAGACAAATGGCACTGACATATATTTAAAGATAAATCAGAGCAAGTTGCTTTCAGTTAAAACAGCTCAAACATGCATTTTAGTCTGGGACTAGCTTAAGCCATGTTTGTGAAGCCGGGGGTATACACCGATCAGGCATAACATTATGACCACTAACAAGTGAAGTGAATAACACTGATTGTCTCTTCATCACGGCTCCTGTTAGTGGGTGGGATATATTAGGCAGCAAGTAAACATTTTGTCCTCAATGTTGATGTGTTAGAACCAGGAAAAATGGGCAAGTGTAAGGATTTGAGCGAGTTTGACCAGGGCCAAATTGTGATGGCTAGACGACTGGGTCAGAGCATCTCCAAAACTGCAGCTCTTGTGGGGTGTTCCCGGTCTGCAGTAGTCAGTATCTATCAAAAGTGCTCCAAGGAAGGAACAGTGGAGAACCGGAGACAGGGTCATGGGCGGCCAAGGCTCGATGCACGTGGGGAGCGAAGGCTGGCCCATGTGGTCCGATCAAACAGACGAGCTACTGGAGAACAAATTGCTCAAGAAGTTAATGCTGGTTCTGATAGAAAGGTGTCAGAATACACAGTGCATCTCAGTTTGTTGCGTATGGAGCTGCATAGCCGCTGACCAGTCAGGGTGCCCATGCTGACCCCTGTCCACCGCCGAAAGCACCAACAGTGGCACGTGAGCATCAGAACTGGACCACGGAGCAATGGAAGAAGGTGGCCTGGTCTGAGGAATCACGTGTTCTTTTACATCACGTGGATGGCCGGGTGCGTGTGCGTGGCTTACCTGGGGAACACATGGCACCAGGATGCACTATGGGAAGAAGGCAAGCCGGCGGAGGCAGTGTGATGCTTTGGGCAATGTTCTGCTGGGAAACCTTGGGTCCTGCCATCCATGTGGATGTTACTTTGACATGTACCACCTACCTAAGCATTGTTGCAGACCATGTACACCCTTTCATGGAAACGGTATTTCCTGGTGGCTGTGGCTCTTTCAGAGTATAATGCTCCTGACACAAAGCAAAAATGGTTTAGGAATGGTCTGAGGAGCACAACAACGAGTTTGAGGTGTTGACTTGGCCGATCCATGGAGGCCCCACCTCACAACTTACAGGACTTAAAGGATCTGCTGCTAACATCTTGGTGCCAGATACCACAGCACACCTTCAGGGGTCTAGTGGAGTCCATGCCTCAACGGGTCAGGGCTGTTTTGGCAGCAAAAGGGGGACCAACACAATATTCGGTGTATGTATATAATAGGTTCAAACAGTTTTATGAATGGTGAATTGTGTAAAAAAACTAAATTGATACTTGCGGTAAATGTTTCTATTCTATTTTTGCAATAAGAACTAACAGTCCATAGTCAAGCTCTGCTTCAGTGGTGCAGTTAGCATATAAATAATAATCCCAATAGTTAGCACAAGTCTCCATCTGGAGCGTTTATCTTACTGTGAGATCTTCAGGAAGGGTTGCAGAAGGAAGGGTGCGGGCCGATTCTCTAGCCGGAACAGTGTGGTGTCCTCTGTACACTTTTTTTTAATTGATCATCTCCAAATTGATGAATTATTATGTAATTGTAAAATACATGCTTTACCTGAATTGAATTATTTGTATGTGACATCATTATGACTGGTAAATTGAGGCGTCAGACCAGGTCCTAACACCCTTAACACTGCAAGCCACCTTACCAAAAGCATCTCCAAATGAGTGCTGTCATGATACCATAACCATATCTTACAATACTATACCAGCTGAAGTGTCATGGTAACATTCAGCATTGTGTTAAATCATAATTAAAATTTTCATAAATACCAGAATTTCCTCTGAATATTTAATTAATGAGAAATTAATAACTGGCTATTGTTACCAATCAAATGAAATTAGTGTAAACAGAGTCCATCAGGCGTGCCACAGAAGCTGCATCTGAAGTGACATCTACAGTGCATCCGGGAAGTATTCACAGCGCTTCACTTTTTCCACATTTTGTTGTTACAGTCTTATTCCAAAATGGATTAAATTCATTATTTTCCTCAAAATTCTACAAATACCCCATAATGACAACGTGAAAGAAGTTTGTTTGAAATCTTTGCAAATTTATTAAAAAAAAAATAAATAAAATAATAATCTTGTCCATAAGTATTCACAGCCTTTGCTCAATACTCTGTTGAAGCACCTTTGGCACCAATCACAGCCTCAAGTCTTTTTGAGTATGATGCTACAAGCTTGGCACACCTATTTTTGGGCAGTTTCTCCCGTTCTTCTTTGCAGGACCTCTCAAGCTCCATCCAGTTGGATGGGGAGCGTTGGTGCACAGACATTTTCAGATCTCTCCAGAGATGTTCAATCGGGTTCAGGTCTGGGCTCTGGCTGGGCCACTCAAGGACATTCACAGAGTTGTCCCGTAGCCACTCCTTTGTTATCTTGGCTGTGTGCTTAGGGTTGTTGTCCTGTTGGAAGATGAACCTTCGAACGTTCCCTTATGCGTTCTGTTCTATTATGCGTTGCAACAAAGTCCTTAGTAACCTAAAATACTGTAAAGCCGGTTAGTACACGTTGCGTCTAGGGCACCAAATGCGTCATTCAGTGAATAATCACCAAACTGAAGTTGTGAACAAAGTGGCGTTGATGCGTGAGTACAATACAATAACAACAAGTTGGACATATATAATGTAATTTAATGGAAAACGATGCGAGTGGCGCGGCAGGATTTTGAACATTTTGAACAGCGCTCTGGAGCAGGTTTTCATCAAGGATGTCTCTGTACATTGCTGCATTCATCTTTCACTCGATCCTGACTAGTCTCCCAGTTCCTGCCGCTAAAAAACATCCCACAGCATGATGCTGCCACCACCATGCTTCACTGTAGGGATGGTACACTCAATTTTTTTTGTCTAAACGTTTATGTATTTGAATTGCATATCAATTTTCCATGCATTTGGATTACATAGTTTTAACATAAACAAATTAATAAACTTATCAGTTTCATTTATGTATGACTTACAAATATAAATCACATTAAGATTTATGTAATTGTATTAATAAACTGAATGTGATTCATATATGCCAGTTATACGTAAATGAAACAGGTAAGATTTATGTAATAGCACACAGAAAACGCCCATGTTAAATGAACACTGCCTAGTGTTCATGTGTGTGCTTACTACATAAAGTACCATCGAAGCAGTTAAAGTTAATGAGATAATTAAGTGATGATTGAGCATTAATGATGAACACCTGATGATAATGAGCAGAATCACTGCACAAGAACTGCAACTGACTTCAGCCACAGCCTTAGATGAAATCAACTGAAGATAAAAGAAGACATTAAATCTCTGAAGATCTCAGCAGAGGAGGATTAAACAACTCCAGAAACAGCATTACCAGCTTCACGCATTACTAACTAGACTGAATTTATTTCTGTTTTAATGAAAATAATAGTTTAATTTGAAGTCACCATGATGGAGATCAGTGTTTTCTTTAGTTGGGCTCTTGACCCTTTCATTTTTCTCTGGCTGCTTTAACTCAACAATGATGACAATCAATGAAAAGCTTCATGCTGCAATGCATACTGGGTACCGCCAATCAAAACTCCCCCATGGGTCCCAGCATGCATTGCGGCATGAATAAATTATACATCTGAATTGTTTAAAGCTAATTGCTTTTACTTTTGCTGTTTTTGTTGTGATTTATCGGTCTGCCGATTTTATCGGCCGATATGAGCCTGTCGCAGATATATCGGCATCGGCGTATATGACGCAGATATAAATGCGCGCCCAAGCATGTCCACGCATCTCACAGCGAGCAAATATTCACACAAAATTAAGTCAAAATGCCGGTCTTGTCGAGTATCATTGTAAACATAGTCCGTTATGTCTTAAGTGAACGTAAACATGAAATTTGCCAGTCACCATCAGCGTTTAAGTTTCATGGCCCACAGAATATCTTGTTGTATGAATATCTGAACATGCAATATATCAAAAGAAAGAACAGAGCCTCTGTTTTATTCTAGCTTCATGCAGTCTTTTTTTTATCAACACTTGAATGCAGGTATGTTTCATGAAAAAGCAACATTTTGAGGAAAAAGCTGAGTACTGTACTATAATATACACATAAAGAATATCGGCAGATATATCGGTATTAGAATTTACTCCCTAATATCGGCATCGGCATCGGCCCCCAAAAACCCATATCGGTCGGGCTCTAGTTGAGATTCATACACTGATTCTTGATAAGTCTAAGTAATGCTGTAGATTAAAACCTTTTTTGCAGTATTTTTTTTGTTGCAATCCTGCATATTATTTGATTACCACAACAGTGCTGGATCTCGTGCTGTGGAATTACAAGGCTACTATTAAGAATAATACAAAATTAATAACACATTACCTCTATAACTAGAGCATAAGGTGATTTAGGCCATTACATGATGATTATGTCATCAATGAAAAGCCAACATCATCTGATCACATTTTCTCTTGGCTTCCCTTGCCATAACAAAATTGCTTTATAAACACACAGTTGAAGTATCCAGAGAAAAAATAAAGCTAAAAAGTAAAGGGTCAAGAGTAGGGATGCACCGATATGAAAATTTTGGCCGATACCGATAATTCTTTATATTTGAAAGCCGATAACCGATATATTGGCCGATAAATCTAAATACAAATTTTAATAAACTTTGAGAGCCTGATTACAAAAACAAAAGGCTCACAATTAAAAGCCATGTCCCAAACTCTTCAACATGAATCAAACATATACAGTACAGTAGCCTATTTAAACCAGTGTAAGATTCCTTAACTTTTCAAATTAATTTTACACTCCTATGGCCAACTTACTTTATTAAAAAAAATGGTAACACTTTACAATAAGGTTTAATTTTTGTTAGCATTAGTTAACCAACAATGAATGAATAATATTTCTACAGGATTTATTAATCTTAGTTCATGTTAATCTCAACATTTTCAGATCCAAAGTTGTGTGTGTTAACATTAGGTAATGCACTGTGAATGGACTGCTAATAAACATCATTGTATTACTAACATTAACACAGGTTATTGCTCTCTGTTTGTTTGCATTAGTTAATGCATTAACAAATGAGACCTTATTTGTAAAATGTTAACAACAATTCTATTGCCTAACAAAAAATAAAATACCTAAATAATGCAAACAAGTCATTGGACAGCATTACTTAGGCTGCATATAAAGAATCAAAATGCATGTGCCTTGCATGAAATGGCCTCCGCGCAGACAATAAGGAAATGGTTTTAATCAAATCATATTGTTGATGAAAATAATACGAGAATGATAAAAGTGCTAGTTATTAATAATAATAACGCTTCAGTGTTTTTGAAAAAAAAAAAGTTTTACAGTAGCAATAAACATCTTTAATATTAGTCTTTTAGTCTATCAAATAACTAAACGCATCATATATGAGAACAATCAGATATTTATACAAAATAAATATAATATTACAACTTATTTTGCACAAAATCACGCAGAGGTGAACTAAGTTACGTAGTCAGAAGGCCTATAACTCTTCCCCTGTTTGAGAGCGCGCTGAAACTGAAGATGATCACCGGTACAATGAAGCGTTGCGGGTTATTAACTCAACCAAACGCATACTATATGAGATTAATCAGATACTAATCAGATCAGATACTACATAAACTTAACATTGCGACTTTTATATGCTTAAAATGACGCAAATGCACAAGCGAACTTGACTGTGCTGATCAGAATGCGTTGTGGACGTGCTCTTCCCACAACAGCGCTGAAACACAATTAAACCCAGAGAATTTGCAACGTTTTATTACAAAAATGTTCTCATTACAGTGTTATGTATATGACAGTCCCAGCCATAGATATATACTATGTATACATATCTATGGTCCCAGTAGTTATTAATGCTGTGCATTTCTGTTTGAAACACGCACGCTGAAGCTAAAGACCGGTACAATGAAGCGCTTTACTGCGTCGTTAATTAACCCAACCAAACGCATATGAGATTATCTACACAGAATAAATATAATATTACAACTTACAATCGCACAAAAGGCTGCGAATGCACAAGTGAACTTGACTGTGCTTGTCATGAAGGTGTAACTGCGTGGACGCGCTCTTCCCTCAACAAACGCGCTGAAACACAATGTTCTTATACAGTGTTCTCATTATAATTTTATGTAGTTTATATGTTAGACTTGCGCTGCACATGTTGCACATAACTGTATTTTCCTTTTCGAAATGATTCCAATCATATTTTGAGCAATTCAAACCCATCATGGAGGACAGCGCGTCTGAAGTGTCTCAGCTGAAGGAAAAATACATTATCTATCGGCTTGAATATATCGGTCACATTTTCTTATTGGATCAATAACGATAACATAAAAAATGATCATTTATCGGCCAATAACGATATGTTGCAGATATATTCCTAGTCAAGAGCCCAACTAAAGAAAACACTGATCTCCATCATGGTGACTTCAAATTAAACTATTATTTTCATTAAAACAGAAATAAATTCAGTCTGGTTAGTAAAGCGTGAAGCTGGTAATGCTGTTTGTGGAGTTGTTTAATTCTCCTCTGCTGAGATCTTCAGAGATTTAATGTCTTCTTTTATCTTCAGTTGATTTCATCTAAGGCTGTGGCTGAAGTCAGTTGTAGTTCTTGTGCAGTGATTCTGCTCATTATCATCAGGTGTTCATCATTAATGCTCAATCATCACTTAATTATCTCATTAACTTTAACTGCTTCAATGGTACTTTATGTAGTAAGCACACACATGAACACTAGGCAGTGTTCATTTAACATGGGCGTTTTCTGTGTGCTATTACATAAATCTTACCTGTTTCATTTACGTATAACTGGCATATATGAATCACATTCAGTTTATTAATACAATTACATAAATCTTAATGTGATTTATATTTGTAAGTAATACATAAATGAAACTGATAAGTTTATTAATTTGTTTATGTTAAAACTATGTAATCCAAATGCATGGAAAATTGATATGCAATTCAAATACATAAATCTTATGTTTAGACAATTTCTTTTGAGTGTATTAGCCAGGAGATGAGCCGTGCCTGGTTTCCTCTAAACATGACGCTTGCCATTCAGGCCAAAGAGTTCAATCTTTGTTTCATCAGACCAGAGAATTTTGTTTCTCATAGTCTAAGAGTATTTTATTATATTATATTCTCTTTTTTATAAGTTTATGTACTTCATTGTCCAAAGTGGTAGATTGTTTAGCACTTTGTCAGCAGTAGCTGTTTTAAAAGTGCTTTAGAAATAAAAATGCCTTGCCTTGTCTTGAGAGTCCTTCAGGTGCCTTTTGGGAAACTCCAGGCGAGCTGTCATGTGCCTTTTACTGAGCAGTGGTTTCCGTCTGGCCACTCTAGCAGGCCTGATTGGTGGAGTGCTGCAGAGATGGTTGTTCTTCTGGAAGGTTCTCTTCTCTCCACAGAGAAACGCTGGAGCTCTGTCAGAGTGACCATCGGGTTCTTGCTCACCTCCCTGACTAAGGCCCTTCTCCCCCGATCGCTCAGTTTGGCCGGACGGCCAGCTCTAGGAAGAGTCCTGGTGTTTCCAAACTTCTTGCATTTATGGATGAAGGAGGTCACTGTGCTCATTGGGACCTTCAATGCTGCAGAAATGTGTCTGTACCCTTCCCCAGATCTGTGCCTTGATACAATCCTCTCTCGGAGGTCTACAGACAATTCCTTGGACTTCATGGCTTGCTTTGTGCTCCGGCATGCACTGTTGACTGTGGGAGCTTATATAGACAGGTGTGTGCCTTTCCAAATCATGTCCAATCAACTGAATTTACCACAGGTGGACTCCAGTCAAGTTGTAGAAACATCTCAAGGATGATCCGTGGAAACAGGAGCACCTGAGCTCAATTTTAAGTGTCATCACAAAGGCTGTGAATACTTATGTACTTGTGATTTTTTTCGTTTTTTATTTTGAATAAATTTGCAAAGATTTCAAACAAACTTCTTTCACGTTGTCATTATGGGGTATTGTTTGTAGAATTTTGAGGAAAATAATGAATTTAATCTATTTTGGAATAAGACTGTAACATAAGAAAATGTGGAAAAAGTGAAGCGCTGTGAATACTTTCCAGATGCACTGTAGATGTTTTTACAGTTTAATGCTGTTAATGCAATTACAATTGCACAAATAATGTTATTAGATTAATGTTTTAAATATAAAATTCTGAATATAGAAAAATGAAATGTTGGAAAAAGAGAAATAATAGGCCTACTTTTAAATGTTAAATTAAAACCGCCGGTCTCAATGATTGAGTCACGGAATCATTCAACAGATTCGTTCAAAATGGCTGATTCATTCAGGAATAAAGCAAATCACTGATCCAGTGACTTTCATTGATTTATAAGCCCCTTTCACACAGCAATCCCGGTAAATTACCGTAAAATTACCAGAATGATTTTACCGGTAAATACACAAATATGCTGTTCACACAAGCAACAGCGTTCTGGCTTTTTACCGGTAAGAGACCGTTCAGACATCAGCAGCAAAATACCGGTAAATTATGTGATGTCGGAAGGTAATTGGAACCAATTTACCGGTATTTTTGAAAAGGTCCTGTTCACACATGATCTGTTACTGGTAATTTACCAGTAAAGACTGCATGTGTGAAAGGGGCTAATGACTCATAAATCATCCAAAAACACAGATTCTTTAAAAAAATGTAACACCACTGTGTTGCTCAGAAAAGAACAACAATTCTGGCTTTGTTTAGAACTATTTTCATTGGCGAAATAAAGCAAAGACATCAATATTAACAATGTTGGGTCTTAACTGTCATTTAATAATAGTTTTTTTTGTTTATTGAACTGTTGTATAAAATCTATCACATTTGAAGCCAAGGTCCTGGTTCGAGCCCCAGCTGAGACAGGAGTCCTTTCTGTGTGGAGTTTGCACATTCTCCACGCGTCAGCGTGAGATTCCTCCGGGTGCTCTGGTTTCTCCCACGGCCCAAAGAAATTGGCCGTAGGAGTGAGTGTGGGTTGTGTCAGGAAGGGCATCTGGCATAAAGCCTGTGCCAAATCTAATTCAAAATGTAGACACTGCAGATGAGCTGAACTAACGTTAGGACAAAGAACAACTCATACAAGAGCATTTTTTGCCCCCATATTTTGACATTTCCGACTGGAAGGACAGTAGGATTTAAATGACTGATAAGAACCAAGAAGTGCAAACGCCGCTACTGTATGTTGATGAATGGAATTCTATTTGTCATCGCAAAAATGATTCTAGAAACGAACCATTACACCTGTTCCAGAAGTGGTCAAATGAGCAACAGACGAACAGAGAATACATTCTTAGATAAAGATATAGGGCCCTATCATACACCTGGCACTAAATGGTTTAGCTCCCCAGTACTTGAGCGAGCTCTTAACGCATTATACTCCATCACGTCTATTGCGGTCTCAAAACTCTGGCCAGTTGATAATACCTAGAATATCAAAATCAACTGCAGGCGGTCGATCCTTTTCCTATTTAGCACCTAAACTCTGGAACAGCCTTCCTAGCATTGTTCGGGAAGCAGACACACTCTGTCAGTTTAAATCTAGACTAAAAACACATCTCTTTACTATGGCATACACATAAAACATTTTTAATTTATATTTTATTCAAATTGTTAGGCTGCATTAACTAGTTCAGCCGGAACCGGGAACACTTCCCATAACACCTGATGTACTCGTTACATCACAAGAAGAATAGCATCTACGCTAATGTTAGTCTCTCTGTTTATCCCGAGGTTTACTGCAGTCAGCCGGATCCGGGCCGTATCCAGATCAGATGGTGGACCAGCGCCTGGACATTACCAACTCATCCCTGAAGTGTCTGCAGAGACCGTGTCAATTAGTCTACCCTCTGAAATTGCTCATCGACATAGCATCCTCAATGGATCCATCTCCGGCGTGATGACTCCGATATTTCGAATATTCCTATTTAATAATTGTTTAATCAACACGCCATCCTCAATAAACCCGTCTTCGGGTTTAATATGACTTCTGACCTGTAAGGCTGCCAAAATAATAATCATACACTGTTTGTTAATTGGCCAGAGGAGAACTGGCACCCCGACTGAGCCTGGTTTCTCCCAAGGTTTATTTCTCCCATTAGGACACCTGATGGAGTTTTGGTTCCTTGCCACTGTCGCCTCTGGCTTGCTCAGTTGGGGACACAACATTTTCAAATAAATATCCAAATAAATTGAATTACTAAACTAAATTAACTATGTCAACTACATTACTTGAATATATATGATAATTGAAATGAGCTGATGACATCACCGTTTTCTCCAGAGCGGCTGTACAGCTGAATCAAATTCTGTTCATTATTTTCCTGTTTAACATTGTGTAGCTGCTTTGAAACAATCTGCATTGTAAAAAGCGCTATATAAATAAAGTTGACTTGACTTGACCTGGCACAATGTGACGCCAGCCCGACGCAGTTATCATTTTCACGTCCAGCTCCACGTTGTTTAAATAGCAAATGCACTGGCGCATCTGTTCGCCCATGGGCGTCTGGTCTGAACACCAGGTGTGTTCAGGAGCATTGTTGGCGTGTTGCTATTCTGAGGAACTGAAAACGGCTGCGCCATTGACCAACACAAACCTGCTCTAAAGTCAATAGCACAGTATTTTTTGTGTTATTTAAAGGGTGTGTTAGTAATAAAAGCCTATAGGCGGTGCATGTAAATAGCGAATCCGCCATGGCACGAGCACAACTGGCTTTTAAAGGGAATGGGAGATGAGACTCTGATTGGTTTCGCCCAAAACACACCCATGACTCATTAAGAGACTAGGGACAACCCTTTTGGACCATGTGCCTGGCCAGCAGACTGTTTTTTTCCCGTCGTTAAACTAGTAAAAGTGGATTCGGACACACCCTAAGTGCACCTGCGCCGTGAGCTTTAGACCATGAGTTCAGATCATTAAAATAGGCCCTATTTGTAAAAGTGGGCCCCACTATTATGTTGAATAGTGATGTTTGAGCTGCTTTTTTAAAAATATATATTTTCTCCTGATAAACTCGAACAATGATGTGCAACATCTCATTGCAAAATGAACTGGAATCACGTGTTTGAACTGAAGCATCAGATAACACTTAATAAGGCACAAATTCTACACAGCATTTACCACACAGGGCACTGAAGAAAGGCTACTCTTGTAATGTTTTTGCAGCCATAAGTGTTCAAATGAATGTTTTAAATGGTGTAACTGCTGCACATACAACATTACTTATGATACTACCATATTGATGATACTACAGTTAAAAAAAAATACAGGAGCGTCGCCAGTATTTTGAAGCTTTAGTATCGTGATACTACCGTAGTACCAGTATAGCGTGCAACCCTAATCCAAATAAGACTTTTCTACAATAAAACACATTTTTATCCTCTTTAAGAATCAATGTGGCATACATGCATTTCACATGTTGACCACACTCACAAAAACAGTGGCATGTTTGAGGGCACCTGTTTAAGGAAGTCTCCGTGTATTTCTTGGATGTATTTGAGGAAGGCTGTGGTCCACTGCAGTGTGGTGGCTTTATCAGTGTCAGCGTAACAGAACGGCACCAGCAGGTTCAACTCATCACAGCACAGACGGATCCGTCTCCTGAGGACACAATGTGTGCAAAACTTAAACATGCCACATGTAATCTCTGTACCAAACAGTAATGGTACGGGTTAAAATGCAAAAAGCATTTGAAATGTATTTAATGCTGCAAACCACCTGCGATCGCGTTCCTTTCTATTGTGAACTTCTTTGCGCTGAGTTCGATCCATGAGAGGTCTCGTCCTGTCACGTTTAGTACAGGACATACTGGCACATGGCTTCCAGTTCTCTGAGCCCTGTATGATATTAGACGACCTGAGAGCCTTTGTCCGGGCACGCTTGTTGGGACGCACAGTTTTATCCACCACCTCATCTTAGGTGAAGAGAGAAACAAATATAAACACACCTCTATGCTTTTCACAACAGTGTCATTACTTACTCACTGTTCTGACTTTAACATAAAATGAAGTGTAGTTCAACCAATTGTTCTTATATATAAGATTTTCATAAATCAATGTGTAGCTGATGGCATGATGATGTTTATTGATCCAATAAATGATGACATTTTCCTTTACTGAACAGGACGTCTCCAAATTTTTTAACAGAATTTAAGATTACCAAAATACTTGGCTTTTCAACGTGTTACAAAAAATGAAACAAAGATAAATCATATCAGATCTTTTTCACCATTAATGTAAAAATTACAACTTATATGCAAAGTGACATTTCAAAGAGATAATAAAACTTAAAATGACCTAAGTATGCACACCCTTTATTAATTGGTTATGTGTTCAGATGAAATATTAAGCTCATGTGAAACAGTACACACCTGTCTTCACCTGAAGTGACTGATGAGCTCAAAATAAATCTCAGCTGATTTATTTTTATTTTCAGAATTGACCTTGTGATGTTTTTTACCCATGTTTTAAATTAAAAAGATTGTGACCCCTGGTTGAAGACCCTTGCTATAGAAAATCTGTGGTGGGACCTGAAAAGGGCCATGCACAGGATCCTAACACCCTAACAGATGATGACTTTGCCACATTCATCAACATCAACATCAGCAGGCAATTTTCCATACCACAAACTGACACACACGCATCTTAACAGCAAACACACCCAGTCTCCCCTCCTTCTCTCCGCTCTCAGAGGCAGAAGTCTTCAAACTCATCCTTTCCCATCACCCTACTACCTGTCCGCTTGATCCTATCCCCACTCATCACCTTCAAGCCATTTCTTCAGATGACCTACACCAGTGGTGTCCGAAGTCTGGCCCGCGGGCCAAATGCGGCCCGGGGATGAATTTCAAATGGCCCGCAGCTTGTCTATTAAAATATATTATATGTGGCCCGCCACGCATAATTTACAAATTGTGCAGTTTCGCAATGTCAACACAAGGTGGCAGTACTAGATTTTAGGCCAGGAAACATTAACGCGCCATAAGCGGAACGAAACAGCGCTACTTGTGCGCAGCGCAACGTGAACATCTGAACAAATGTGTTTACTTGCTGAGTGTTTTGATCACGCCCCCCTAAACAGCCCGTGGGAAGCGTTCAGCACAGAGGTCTCCGGTACAAGCTGCAAATCTCTCAGTGATTTAATTTAGTTTAAAGCCAGTTGAAACTGCGCTGACTTAATCACCAACATTTATCATGGATTTACTGTGGTAACACTAACTGTAACCGTGGTATTTTGACAGAAATGTAGGTTAATATCTAATTTTATTTAATTTTTAATGTAGACATGTATTAAATGTGTAATAAAGGCATTTGTATTTATATGTTTATAGACTAAATACCACAAAGCTATTCTAGATATAGAAATAATATTTTTTACTTTTTGCCATGTGTGCACTGCAAAAAATGCTCTTATTTAGTATTTTTGTCTTGTTCCTAGTCTAAATATATCTACAAATTCTTAAATCAAGATGCATTTACTAGATAAGTTAAATGACCAGAGATATTTTTTCTTATTTTCTGGAAAATAAAATGAAATTGAAGCGAGTTTTTGCTTAAAACAAGCAAAATGATCTGCCAATGGGGTGAGAAAAATAATATTGTTTCTGTTTGAAATCTTGTTTCTGTCCCAAACAGAAACACGATTATTTTTTCTTACCCCATTGGCAGATCATTTTGCTTGTTTTAAGCAAAAACTCAATTCATTGTGATTGTTTTCTCCAGAAATCAAGTAAAAAATATTGTATGTCATTTTCCTTAGTAAAAGCATCTTGATTTAAGAAAAAAAGACAGAAATACTAAGTAAGAAAAACATTTTTTGCAATGTGGTTTTACCTGTGGTGATCTAAACAGAGTACTCGTTAATTTGGTAACACTTTACAATAAGGTTCATTAGTTAACATGAACTAATAATCAACTGCACTTATAAAGCGTTTATTAATCTTTGTTAATGTTAATTTCAACATTTACTAATGCATTATTAAAATCTTCTTAACATTAGTTAATGCATTGTGAACTAACATTAACAAAGATGAACAAACACAGTAACAAATGTACTGCTCGTGTTTAGTTCATATTAGTTAATACATTAACTGAAGTTAACTAATGAAACCTTATTGTAAATTGTTACCGTTAATTTAAATAAGAATAGAGTTGTAACTCAGTAATAATATTTAAATTTCACCCATTAAAACTTTTTGGTTGATGAAAGTTTTACAGATATTGTTAAACATCTATAAATTCAGTCCTATTACAAGCTACTCTACTGTCAGCTCATGCTTTTGTCAAATCTGTCATGTTTCTAAGAAACAAAACATGTTAGTTAAATAAATAAATAAATATATATAAAATAAAAAAGGAACCGGCCCCCGGGTGTGTCCACGACATCGAATCTGGCCCGCTTTTTAAAAAGTTTGGACACCTCTGACCTATACTCAATCATTAACTCCTCTCTTCACACTGGCACCTTTCCCACAGCATTTAAGCAGGCTCGCATAACCCCACTGCTTAAGAAACCCTCTCTAAATCCAGCACTTTTAGAAAATTACAGACTGGTATCCCTTCTTCCATTCATTGCTAAAACACCTGAACAAGTCAAGCTCAACCAAGTCTCTACCTTTCTTACTCAACTGAGACGGCCCTGCTCTCGGTTACTGAAGCTCTGAGACTGGCAAGAGCAGCTTCCAAATCCTCAGTACTCATCTTGCTGGATCTGTCTGCTGCTTTTGACACAGTAAACCACCTGATCCTCCTGTCAACCCTCATGAAGATGGGCATCTCAGGAACCGCTCTCCAGTGGCTCAAGTCTTGCCTCTCAGTAGGTCCTTCAGGATCGAGGGGTGAGGTGTCTAAGTCGCATCATCTAGCTACTGGAGTGCCTCAGGGCTCAGTGCTCGGACCACTTCTCTTCTCCATCTACATGTCATCACTAGGATCTCTTATTCAGAAATATGTGTTTTTCCTATCACTGCTACACTAATGACACTCAACTCTACCTCTCATTCCAGCCAGATGATGTTTGCTAGAACTGCCCGGACCTGCAGATTTGCCTTATACAACATTAGGAGGATAAGGCCCTTCCTATCGGAGCTACACAACTCCTTGTCAAAGCTCTTGTTCTATCCAGACCGCACTATTGTAATGCTCTCTTGGCAGGCCTTCCAGCATGCACTGTCAAACCTCTGCAACTGATTCAGAATGCTAGAGTGGTCTTTCTCGAGCCGAAGAGAGCACACGTCACACCTCTCCTCATAAACTTGCACTGGGTTGCCATTTGCTGTTCGCATCAAATTCAAGGCACTGATGTTTGCCTACAGAACAACCACCGGCTCTGCACTCCTATACCTAAACTCACTACTTCAGACCTACGTGCCATCCAGAAGCTTACGTTCTGCCAGTAAACGGCACAAAATCACTTTCACTGACCTTTACCCTGACTGTTCCCTGCTGGTGGAATGACCTGCCTAACTCAATAGAGTCTTTAGCCATTTTCAAGAAACGGCTGAAGATGCAGCTTTTTCTTCAACACTTGACCCATTAATACTAACATTTACTATTTCATACATGTATTTAAAAACCTTGCTACATGTGCTGTGCTAGACTAGCTGGAACTAGTCACAGCACTTGCATATTGTTGGTTTGATTGCTCTCCTCATTTGTAAGTCGCTTTGGATGAAAGTGTCTGCTAAATGATTTAATGTTAAAAATGTTAAATGCATATGCGAGTGACTCAAACTGTATTCATTCATTCACTCCTTTATACCCACACTGATTTTCGAGTGTATACTTAACTAATTTCATATTTGATTTACTTTTTACAGTTATTGAATGGAACTGAACTGAACAATGACACTGTTTTCTTTTAGAGCTGCTGTACAGCCGAAATGAACTCTGTTTGAATCATCAAATCATTTTCCTGTTATCCCTGTAAAGCTGCTTTGAAACAGTCTGTATTGTATAAAGAGCTGTAGAAATAAAGCTAAGTTGACTTGACTTTAATATGAATGCAAACGCTGCTCAGGAGAGTTTCAGGATACATACAATGATGTACACTTGTTAATGTGTTTATAATTGTTAGCAGTTTTTAATTATTAATTTAATGATTTAATGGTATCTGTGTGTGTGAGAGTGTGTGTGCACGCTGCTAGATGTGTCCTGTGTATGGCTGCTCTTAAATGTGCTGAATGCTGCTCAAAATTATGTTGTAATTATTCAACTGAAAATGAGATCCCTATTTGATTATTTTTTGTAGATTTGTTACTTTTAGTTAAGTCATCTTCATTTGTATAAATATATTGTTTAAAAGCAGCTTTACAGTGATGAGTGCATGTTTAGGTCATATGGAGTACTTTTATGGTGCTTTTTTGATTTTGGCAGCCCCTGATCACTGTATGGAAAAAAGTATTTTGTGTTCCAATGATGAAGGAAAGTCATATAGCTTTAGAACAACAAAGTCATATAGCTTTAGAACAACATAAAGGCATTTATAATAACTTTCATTTGCTGATTAATTACTAATTTTAAAATGAACAATAAATCATGAAGATATTTTTTTATGTTTGAGTGAACGACTTTAAAGAGTCTTACTCTTGTGGAGCGTGGAGGCAGTTTGCTGGTCAGCAGAGTTAGTGTAAATGACAAACGGAGCTCTCATCACTGACTCTGAACCTTTATCTGCTCCGAAACTCCAAGTCTGATACTCAGTAGGGATGATCAGCTCTGACTGTTGACCACCCTCCTATAAAAGAGAAAGGTAAAGACCATAGGGCATCACTCATTACAACAATAAACAAACAAACAGCAGAACTTATACTGGGGTGCATTTGAATGACATGAAGATAAGCACCTACAGTTTTGAACAGATGTCCTTTGTATGGATAAGTGCCTTGTATTTTCACCATCTTGTCTGGTTTACTCCATTTCTCTATTTGTGCATGCGTGGGTATTCCTGGAGTGTTCGTAGAGTGAGAAAGCACTGATAAAAATCTGGAAGACAAATTATGAAATCATGTCAAAACTGAGACAACAATGATTTAAAGCAGCGATTCTCAAAGTGTGTTTTTATATCAGTCAAACCCCTTTGACCTAAAACAGGGTTTCTCAAACGGGGGAGTTTGTGAGTTGATGAAAAGCTAATGTTTAAAAATGTAAAATAAAAAATAAATAGGGCTTCACAATTCATTGAAACTAAATTGAAATCGAGATATGGCTTAGTGTGATTCTACAGTATCACAAGTAATGAGCTGCTGCATGTTTCAGAGAAATTCGCGGCACGGTGTTCATTTATACGCGAGCAGCTCATGATCCAATGTTTTCCAGCTTGGCTCACAGTAAATTATAGCTAGGGCTGTGTCGTCAATTTATTAATTCATTTTTATTTGAAAAATCGATTCTTAAATCCCCAAATCAAACATTTAGTCTATGCTGTTTTCAAAAAACATAATGATTGTCATAACTGATTAACGGTGGATCATAAGCGGTCTCTTGGCGTAAATGTGCGCTATTGGTTTGTCTACTTCTGCGTCCATTCCTTTTTCCTTTTTTAAACATGACAAGAAAAATGTTAAAAGAATGGTTGTCCATTATTCTATTTTTTTATTTAAATATTGACTTCTTTTCAGTTTTTGTTTAGTATTTTTGCACCTTTATTAAACATTTAAAAAATGCACAGATATAGAAAAAAAGTAAAACTTACAAGTTTTCTATGGCCAAATTAGAAATTAAAACGGACATACCAAAGCACTTGTCCCAATGTGGTGACAGGTAAGGCTGCTCCTTTAAAAAGCCAATTTGTTCTCACTCCCAAGAGGAACTGGCATATAATAAATAAATATAGGCAAATATAGACTACATTTTATATATAAGGTAGGATGGGGGAAGATGCCACCCTTAAGAACATTGTGGATTTTTAAATACAATTTACTTTTAAATTGTAACATATTTAGATGTTAAGTTTAGCATGTGCAGGATGATGATGCATCAGCCAATGTGTTATGATAGGAATTAAAAAGAAACATTTGCTCATTTATAAATGACTTTTGATATAATTCTTATACATATAAGTGACATTAATGTAAAATACTAAATAAGGTATTGTATTAAAAAAGTTATTTTGATTTAGTTGATAATAATTGAATAACTGATGACAGACAAAGCAGAATCCCAAAAGAGATTCATCTGAAAGGTAAAATTATTCTGTGACTTATATACAGGCACATGAATATTTACATTATATTTACTTTATTTAATTGCCCATATTTTAATTGAAGAAATGTCATAACACTAGGAATGCAAATTTAATGATTTCACTCAATTAACCTATAGGTTTTAATGAAAGTAAAGATGTCTAAAATGTACATCTTATATGGGAATACGGAATAATAACCCCATTAATTACAATAAGTTGTAGCGACTGAGGCAAATCAGACACATAATCGCCTGTTACATTTAACAAATATGTTTTAAATGCTTTGTGCTTAGTAACAGACCTTCCCCCAACACAACAGAGAAAGGTCCTCAGTTACCCCAGAGCTACCATCAGATAAGACTCGGTTTACGACCAAAAGGAATTTGCAGAGAGCTGAGACTCTCAGTCTTTTTGAAAAGGACAAATAAACCATCTTAAACTCATATAGCCTATATATAACCACTTGAGAAATATAAAAACATATATCCATCTCATGATTTGTTTTTATAGGGTTTGGTCTGTGTATTAATTCAATCTCTGTTGGATTTATGTTTCAGAATCACATAGTATGGTTAACGAAAATCATGTGTATGGCATGTTTGGTGTCTACGAAGTTGAAATTTAAAGATCTGAATGATTGTGTATATGATATGTCGTTCCTTGTGCAACATATTAGTATTACAAGAATCTTTAATAGTTCCTTCATCAGCAACCAATCTGCAAACGATCTGCTTGAGACAAAGGGTCGTAAAACTTTCCCTCCAAGAGCCTGAATACAATTGGCTCATTGACCTACAAGGTGGGATTTCTCCCAAAAGCTTAAAAGAGAGACACACGGATCCGCCCACTCTCTCTTCTCTTCTTCCTGGCTGAAACGACACCTCATCTCGGCCAGCCGGCCAGCAGGCCAGATAAGGCCTACACACACAGCCTGTGTGTGTGGGGGACAGGAAACCAGATGCCACCACACGGCCAGTTGGAGTCAAAGCAACCATGCAAGTTCACCGTCGTTCCTTCGCTCAACGCGGAAGGAAACGATCGCAACTGCAAAACCATCGGATGGAACCATCAAGACTTTCTCCTGCGACCGTATATCTGGACACCTTCCCGGGCAAATGCAAGTAATGTACTGAGAAATACAAGTCGCTGTGTAGTTAGTAAAACTGTAAACTCCTTTGCTCAGACAAAGGAGCTTATCAGGGGTGGTTCTCCCAGGTTTAGACTCTTTGCATAACTTCATCCATCTATACTGACCTGGTTCTTCTAACCACTTTAACTTTACCTCTTGCCATGTATGTTTTGTGTATGTTTTATGTCTGTTTAATCTTGTACATGATTTAGTTATTAAAGTTTGTGCACAATATATGTTGGTTCTGACTCCCTGCCTGCAAACAAATTGTTCCTTAAATCTTACCCCAAGGGTATATTTGTTTTGTTTTTTTACTTCAAAATGAAAGCTATAACTTATACTCCAAAAAACATTGCCGTGGTCATCTTACATATACATTATATATACACCGACCAAGCATAAAATTATGACCACCTTCCTAATATTGTGTTGGTCCCCCTTTTGCTGCCAAACAGCCCTGACCCGTCGAGGCATGGACTCCACTAGACCCCTGAAGGTGTGCTGTGGTATCTGGCACCAAGATGTTAGCAGCAGATCCTTTAAAGCCCCGTTTCCACCAAAATTACCTGGAACAATTTGTCCCAGGAACTTTTTTTCCCAGGAACTCTTTTTTACCCAGACCTGCTGCTGTCTGCGCAAGTCCTGTAAGTTGTGAGGTGGGGCCTCCATGGTTCTGACTTGTTTGTTCAGCACATCCCACAGATGCTCGATTGGATTGAGATCTGGGGAATTTGGAGGCCAAGTCAACACCTCAAACTCGTTGTTGTGCTCCTCAAACCATTCCTGAACCATTTTTGCTTTGTGGCAGGAGCATTATCCTCTGAAAGAGTCCACAGCCACCAGGGAATACCGTTTCCATGAAAGGGTGTACATGGTCTGCAACAATGTTTAGTTAGGTGGTACGTGTTAAAGTAACATCCACATGGATGGCAGGACCCAAGGTTTCCCAGCAGAACATTGCCCAAAGCATCACACTGCCTCCGCTGGCTTGCCTTCTTCCCATAGTGCATCCTGGTGCCATGTGTTCCCCAGGTAAGCCACGCACACGCACCCGGCCATCCACGTGATGTAAAAGAAAACGTGATTCATCAGACCAGGCCACCATCTTCCATTGCTCCGTGGTCCAGTTCTGATGCTCACGTGCCACTGTTGGCTCTTTTGGTGGGGGACAGGGGTCAGCATAGGCACCCTGACTGGTCAGCGGCTATGCATCCCCATACACAACAAACTGAGATGCACTGTGTATTCTGACACCTTTCTATCAGAACCAGCATTAACTTCTTGAGCAATTTGAGCTCCAGTAGCTCATCTGTTTGATCGGACCACACGGGCCAGCCTTCGCTCCCCACATGCATCAATGAGCCTTGGCCGCCCATGACCCTGTCGCCGGTTCTCCACTGTTCCTTTCTTTGGAGCACTTTTGATAGATACTTACTACTGCAGACCGGGAACACCCCACAAGAGCTGCAGTTTTGGAGATGCTCTGACCCAATCGTCTAGCCATCACAATTTGGCCCTTGTCAAACTCGCTCAAATCCTTACGCTTGCCCATTTTTCCTGCTTCTAACACATCAACTTTGAGGACAAAATGTTCACTTGCTGCCTAATATATCCCACCCACTAACAGGAGCCGTGATGAAGAGATAATCAGTGTTATTCACTTCACCTGTCATAATGTTATGCCTGATCGGTGTATGTATATAGTAGTGTTAATAATAAATAATATGATCACTAATCATTATGTGATTATATTACATCCCTATTATAAAAAACGTAACACGCCTCTAGCATCAGTCACTACAGCGTCTCTTAACTGCACAGCTCTCACTAGCTGGCCTCCGTTTCACTATCATGGCAGATCTATTTTTTTTAGAACCAGACGCTATCAAAATAATCTGGCTGCGGGCCAGTTGCCGACCACTGCTATAGAAGAACAATGGGGCATTTAATAAGAGTAGAATATTGAGTATTGAGAATATAGGTTTTTGCACATTACTGTTGTTAATAAACAGTTTTTTTATCTGCATATCAATTCAAGCTCAGTGCTTTACTGTTAAATTTCCAATAAACATGTAATATTATTAGTAACTGCAGGTTTCACTAAGTCAAATTTAGGACTTAAGACCTTTTTAAGACCATTATGAATAAAATTTAAGACCTAGCCTATATCACGCAATAAAAAAAAACGTACAAAGGAAATGCAGAATCACAAAATTACTTGCAAAGCAAATTAATTTATTCAAATTAAACAAAGTATCAATAAACGTGCACTTCCTCATAGCTCAATCCCACCAGGATTTCACTATATATATACATAATTTTTTTGTGATTTTTGTGAGATCAAAATGACTGATTTTGTGGTGGTCATTTCCAAATATTAGCAAAAAATTTGCTTTTTTTTTTTCTTTTTATAATTAAGATGCCATGCCACATTTACCATGCCATTATGTTAACAGCACAATAGTCACACATTACAATACAACAAACAAAATGTATAAATCTTGTTTGGTATTACAAAAAAAGGCTGGTCCAGTGCTATCTAGCTTTAATAACATGATCGCTTAGGGTGGGAAATATGACCAAAAAGTAAACCACAGCAATAAGCAATTGCTTAATAAAGGTAAACATTTCTCAAATAATTAAGTAATCAAGTAAATGGTCAGTAATAAAATAAGAACTTGACAAATGACAATAGGACAAATAAACACAACATAAAGATACAGATACAAACAGTACTTTAAATTTAGGTAGGCTAAGGTTTGTTGTTTCCCCTGTTGTTGTTGTTGTTGTTTGTTTAACATTAATGACACAGACAGGAGCGGGTATAGGCTAGGCTAACTGAAACTGGAACAACTGAAGAAGTATTAGCTGAAGAATAAAATCTGTTTTATGTGTCTGTGGTACAATCCAAGAGAGACTCGCTCCAATAACACGAAAGCTGATTGGCTGCCATATAAGATGCATGTTGGTCTCATTTGTAGTTGTAATACAGCGAACTATAGTTGGACTAGCGAAAGAAAGAACTACAACACCGTGGAATAAACACACACACACTAAAGCGCTGCGGGAGCATTGCACTCGTGAAAATACTCAGCAAAATAGCTCCCTTGTCATGGTATGTTATTTACCTATAGGCCTATATTAGAAATAAACTAAACACATTGAATTTTTACCTCAGTATGTTTCTTCTGTGTATTTCTTTACGTTTGCCGTTACGCTCATTTTATTTCTCCATGAAAGTCTCTCACAAACAGGGAGAGCGAGCCTCAACAACAGCGCGACACTGATACCAGAAATACACTATCCATTATCAATCGCTGTTTGCGCAGAATGTAATAAAACCAGAAGAACAAGTTCTCGTGATTCAATGATGCCATTTGTGTAAGCTAGCATGAACCCATTTAAACAAGTCAGGAGGCTGGTCAGCTAACGTTAGCTGTAGTTTGACTGAATTCTGCCACCGAAAATCTCTCTGATGATGACGCAGTAACTAACATTACAGCAGGGGGGATCTTCGGTTTGTCCAATGATAACAGTCACTGCGTCCGTCAGACTGGAGAAATTTTCCCGGTAATGTGACCAAAAATATTTACGACCCATCAAATCTGAATTGAAGGCTTAAGGACCCGCGGACACCCTGTATTTTTGCGGCTGATCTTATTGCATATGCATTTGTAGGAGTTTCCCTTTCAGATGCAGTATTTATGGGAGGAGAGTATTTAAACGAATCACGCAAGGTGATTTACTAAGATTTGCGCTCGTAAATTTACTGGTGTTTGCGCCATTATTTACCACCCATTACTTACACGTACGTCACGGACGTGGCCTTTCCAACGTGATGATGTCATACACTGTGTCATACACTTTTTAATGGCTGATAGTTTGTCTAGACCCTACTCCTCATTTGGGATCGTGCAGAGCCTCTGAAGCCCTTCCTCTGAAACTGCATTTATTTGGACCTTCAACCGTTGGTTGCCATTGAAGTCCATGATGTGGAGAAAAATCCTGGAATGTTTTCCTCAAAAAACGTAATTTCTTTTCAACTGAACATCTTGGATGAGATGGGGGTGAGTAAAATATCAGGACATTTTCATTTTGAAGTGAACTAATCCTTTAACAAGTGATTAATTGAATCCTTCATTCAAACGATTCTTTCAAACAGCTGATTCATTTAGGAACAAAGCAAATTAATATTATCCTTATAAATGGGTCATTGAATCACTCAACAGATTTGTTGAAATCGGGGATTCATCCATAACTTCTTGATTATTGAACTGTTGCATAAAATCAATATCATATTTACGATCATATTGATATTCAGGAACAACAGCACTCATGGTCGTGTGATATTGCTTAAAAACTACAAATAATACAATAACTGTTCACAGAAAAGCAATACATGACAAAACTTACAGACGATTTACAATTACGAGCAATATGAACTAAACATAATTGTGACTGGCATGTCTTACTCAGTTGTAGTCACAACACCATAGATATCTTACGATACTATATCAGATGAAGTGTGACGGTACCGTTCAGTATTGTGTTAATTCATAATTCAAATATCATAAATACCAGTTTCCTCTGAATACTTAATGAATGAGAACGAATAACTGGCTATTGTTACCAATCAAATTGTAAACTGAATCCACCAGACGTGCCACAGAAGCTGCACCTGAAGTGACATTTAGATGTGTTTTACAGTTTAATGCTTTTAATGCAATTTAAATTGCACAAATAATGTTATGAGATTAAATGTTTTAAATATAAAATTCTGAATATAGAAAAATGAAATGTTGGGGAAAAAGAAATAATAGGCCTACTTTAAAATGTAAAATTAAAACCGCCAGTAGGTGGCAGCAAGTCTTAATGATTGAGTCGAGAATCATTCAGAAACAAAACACTGCTTACAACCCTCTACAATGTGAGTAAATCACTCGCATATGCGAGTAAATCTTCACTCTGGGCGACTAAACAATATCTATCATTAGCCACTGGCTAATAAATGCTTAGATTTTACTCTCCAGTGTTAGAGGCTAAGAATAAGTTTAGCAAAGATATATTTATTTTCACTCGCTGAACACTCAGAGAAAGTGTCGCTCTCCGTCAAGCGATCTGTCTATTTCAGTTCAGCTCAACGGATGCGCAGCGTGCCTGTATTTGACGTACCGTAAACTCTAGTGTGAAGGCACACAACTCGCCGTCGCTTTGCTGAGAGCTCTGTTACACACACGCGCAGAGAGAGTCTTAAATACAACGCAGAATCGATGCGCTACATGTAAACCATATTCTTTGTTGTATTTTCCTGTCAAAATAACCAAATTCATTTAGAATGATTCAGCTTTTAAGAACAAGCAGAAGATGTGCTGTTTCTCCGGTAGTGGGCGGAGCTAATGCGCAAACGGCAATCTCATTGGCTGGCACTCATCTATTACCGTCCCTGTTTTGATTTCAGCAAATCAGTTCGAGCGAACGCAGACGACGTGATTAATATTCATAAACCCGCAGCTCATCGTATTTGTTATTAGTAGTAGAGTTAGTAGTAGTATTATCTCTATTACTATCTTTTAATAATAATTACTATTATCTATCTTTTTACAGAAACACTGAATGACCAACAATATCTTAAGCACCAGTCCTAAGTTCAGTTAAAATATCAAATGCATTCATACATGGTTACCAAGTGTGTGTATGTATATAAATATAAATATACACTCACCTAAAGGATTATTAGGAACACCTGTTCCATTTCTCATTAATGCAATTATCTAATCAACCAATCACATGGCAGTTGCTTCAATGCATTTAGGGGTGTGGTCCTGGTCAAGACAATCTCCTGAACTCCAAACTGAATGTCAGAATGGGAAAGAAAGGTGATTTAAGCAATTTTGAGCGTGGCATGGTTGTTGGTGCCAGACGGGCCGGTCTGAGTATTTCACAATATGCTCAGTTACTGGGATACAGTGAAAAGGGAAAAACATCCAGTATGCGGCAGTCCTGTGGGCGAAAATGCCTTGTTGATGCTAGAGGTCAGAGGAGAATGGGCCGACTGATTCAAGCTGATAGAAGAGCAACTTTGACTGAAATAACCACTCGTTACAACCGAGGTATGCAGCAAAGCATTTGTGAAGCCACAACACACACAACCAGTTGACCCGAAGGCCCAGTCGGGCTAAGTGGCGGAGTACCAAGTCTCTGTGTTCGCACACCTGCTCTCAAGAGTGACTCAGAATCAGCCAGTCGTCGAGGTAGTTCAGGATGCGAACCCGTGCTGCCTGAGGGGCACAAGGGCTGCCTCGACAATCTTTGTAAAGACGCGAGGGGACAGAGCTAGCCCGAAAGGGAGAACAGCGTACTGATATGCCCGCCCCTCGAAGGCAAACCGTAGGAACGGTCTGTGTCGAGGAAGGATGGAGACATGGAAGTACGCGTCCTTCATGTCGGTCGCTGCAAACCAATCTGCTGGACAATCGCATTCGAAAAGGCGTTTGGCTGTCAACATCCTGAACGGAAGCCTGTGAAGGGATCGGTTTAGGACGCGCAGGTCCAGGATTGGTCGTAACCCACCGGTTTTCTTGGGTACAGTGAAGTAAGGGCTGTAGAAGCCGGACTTCATCTCGGCTGGAGGGACGGTCTCGATCGCACCCTTCGCCAGCAAGGTAGCAATCTCCGCACGCATGACAGGGGCATGGGGCCCACCATGGTGAAGCGGACTCCCTGGAAGCGGGGAGGAGACCGAGCAAACTGAATCGCTAGCCGAACCTGATGGCCCTGGCGACCCAGTGGGACAACCTGGGAAGCTCTAGCCAGGCTTCCAGGAAGTGCACCAGCGGGATCATAGGGACGATAGGCGTACCCCGGTTGGGGCAGCGAGGCGGCGTGACTGGCCCGGACGTGGGATGCATAGCGTCCCAGTGTGGGGGAACAGTCAACTGCCGCGTCCTGCCAGAGGAAACCAGGGAAGGACGCGCGTTCCATGGGGGTCTGCTCTGATAGAAGGCTGGCGCCAGAGGGGGACGAGAGTGGCGTGGCCCGGGGGCAGCGCACACTGCCATCCGGGCTCTGGGTGCTCAGGGATGGGTGAATTAGTTCTCTCTCACATAGGTTGCTGCCGACCCGGGCCCTGCAACCAACCCCTTGAAAGAACTGCCATCCCTGAGCTGTCTGCGTCAAGAGCGCCGCTAGCCTGGAGTACAGCGGGGCTGGGGAGCGGACAAGGGCACCTTTCTGCGACCACCTCCACAGCGCGGCGCGGGAATTGTCTGCTGCTGGGGCCGGGCGGGAGGGGTGGAAGCCGTAGGAGGGCGCCCTCGGCGGCAAGCATACTGAGGCAACTTAGCCGGCGGCTGAATGAGGCAGCAGCTGGCCGCCGGGGCAGTACATATTACATGGCCTCAGTCTGCTTCTGGGCGAAGAGGCCAGCCTGGGACATGTGAGTGCTGAGGAAGCGGGTTCACTCAGTCCCTCCCATATCGACCAGGTTGAGCCACATCTCTCCTGGACCACATCTGTGGACATCACCTGACCCAGGGAGCGCACGGTCCCGTACGTTGCCCAGAGGGCAACTCTCCATTTCCAGCCATATGCAAAGCATGCTGGGAACTAACAATGGTGTCTCTAAATAAAACTGCACAATTGAGCTAATTCTCTTAAAATAAATTGGTAGCCTTTTTTCCTTAATTTTATCAGCTTAATCGGTTCCTCAATTGTTTAAATTTCCTTAAAAAAAAAATAGGAAAATGTATCTCTTGGTTTGATTAGAGAAATGTTCTCAATATTTTCTATACAACATTGAACCACAATTTTATTAAGAAAATATACACAATTTATTTTGTGAAAATTACAAGACCCATGATTCATTTTTAAGTAGACAAAAGGCATGCGATACAAAGCCAACGCTCTGCTTTATGTGCTCACACTTGTAACAGTCTCCCTAGGAACAACCTAGGGAAGACAACTACAAGATAAATTTGAGGGAGGGACCCACTGACCAAGCTTTACATTCAAAGATAAAGAGCAAATAAACCATTCGACATAAACCCCAAAACAAAGAGATTTTTTTTTATATTTATGAAAAGACCCACAAGAAAATATCCACATCAACAAAATCCATCAAATGACAAATCACAATCAGCTCAGAAAGACTCACACACATGCCATTCTAAACCCAGGAACCTTTGAACATCTTTGATGGATTGAGGTATGGGAAATGATTCTACTGCTGAAACTTTGGCTGGATCAGTCTTTACTCCTTCATGTGTCACGATGTGTCCAAGGAATTAAAGATTTCTGAATAAAGTTGCACTTTTTTAGATTGAGGGTGAGACCGGCTCTATGGAGGCACGTGAAGACCTGTTGGATATGCTGGAGATGTTCTGAAATGGTTTTGGAGTACACAACGATATCATCAATGTATACCATACAGCACTTTCCTTTCACCTCACGTAATACCTGTTCCATCAGCCTTTGGAAGGATGCTGCGGCGTTTTCCGGCCGAACAGTAGACAAAGAAATTCGTTTTCTGAATACTATCTGCCTCCATTTCCAACTGCCAGTAGCCACTTTTCAAATCTACTGTGCTGAAAACGGTTACTCCATGGAGAGACTCTAAGATATCCTGAATTTGAGGCATAGGATAAGCATCCAGATGAGTCTTGGTATTAAGACCTCGATAATCCACACAGAATCTGGAACCTCCATCCTTCTTCTGAACTACCACAACAGGGGATGCCCAAGGTGAAATGGATGGTCGGATGATTCCTTTGTCCAAGAGTTCTTGTACTTGAGATTCGATGAATTGCTGCTTTTCTAAAGGAGACCTTGTATGCACGCTTTCTTACCGGAATTTCATCTATAACGATGATGCGATGTTTCACACAGTAGACCAACTCAACATAATGTCCTCTACTTCCTTCTGTGTAATGAGATCTGTGTCTGATGCTTGGGCTAACCTGTGAATCTGCTGGCGAGTTTCTTCATCACAGGTAGGTCCCGGTAGCGCAAGATGGAAATATGAAGAGGGATGAACATTGATTTGTTGAAAAGGAAAAGTTTTTGATTCGGGCAGTGCAGGCATATGGTACTGGGCTTTGTGGAAATCCAACACCATCTTAGACTCTAAAAGAAAGTCGATACCTAAAATAGCTGGGACAGTTAGGTCAGAATCTTGCATGATAAAAAAAGTTACATCCACGGACTGTCCTTGGACTTCACATCTCCAACTCACTTTGCCTTGGGAGTGTTGTCTCTGTCCATTGGCCAACAGGAACGATTGGCCTCCACTAGGTTGACATTCTTCATGATGACTTAACCGTTTCCATAAAGATTCTTGGATTAATGAGAAGGTGCTTCTAGTGTCAACAATGGCAATGACATAGCTGTCTCGGAGAACTATGGGAAGGGTGATGTTCTTATAAGCCTGACAGTCGGGACTCTGATCAAGTAGTAATACTCAGTTGCCAGCATGTGGTAGCTTACGTTGAAGTTCTTGAACAGTGGGTTTTCTTCTTCTGTTCCTCCCCATTCACCTGACTCCAATACCTTTTGGACTCATCAAAATCTCTTTCAATTTGGGTCCCAATCCTGACTAACTCTCCCACGTCTTTGACAGTTCCTCGCAGCAAACTGGCAAGTCGCGGGTTGCAGTTCCTCAAGATTGCCTGAATCACCTCCTTCTCAGACATATCCTTTTTCCACCGCAAACACAATGCACGATACTGATATGCAAAGTCTCTAAGACTTTCTTTGGTACCTTGTTTCCGTTCCATCAGTTTCCTGGCTGCTACATCCTTGTAGTCCTCACTTAAGAATGAATGCAGGAATCTCTCCTTAAACTGCTTCCAGTTGGCCACACTTCTCCTCTCTGCCATCCACCAATCTTTGGCAGTTCCTTTTAGTACAGCTGAGAGTACGGCGAGGATTTCATCATCACTGAGGGGTCGAACAGCAAAGTATTCGTCACACCGCTCTATGAACAAAACAGGATCCTCATCACAGGTGTTGCTGAAACTGGGGAAATCGAGTTTTACAGGAGGGTTATACTGAACTGAAGACTGGTTGCTCTGGTTGTGAACATGGCGGGACTGCAGGTTATATGTCATATTGCTAGGTGAAGAGTGAATATCACTAGCTCGTGGGTTAGTTTCTGGGACTATAGGAGTAGATGAGGATGGCCTCAGCACTTGAAATTTTTGCTCTACTTGGCGATCTCTTCTTCTCAAACAATCTACCATTGACTGACCCAAGTCCTTGACTGCCATTTCCAACTGTTGTTTTACCCTCTCACACTCACGCTGAACATGATATGACATCCTATCTTCTATTATTTTTTACATCGTTTGTGAAATTCATCACAAGAAACTTGCTCCATCATCATCTGACTGATGTCTGCCATTTGATTGGCAGTAATCCGGTCATTCAGGGAGGTAGATGAGCAATGATTGGGGTCTGCCTCTTCATCCATCTCCAATGGTGGTGGTCATGGTGGTTTGGCAATGAAGCATTGGCATCAAGGAAGATTAGTTGAAGAAATGTCCAGTGAATGAAGTGATAATACGCCACAGGTAATCCAAATAGAATCCCAACACTGAAATGAAGTCCGGCCTTGATACCACTGTCCTCAGGCTACAGAACTCTCATGTTCATTAAAACATCAGCACAGTATCACCATGATGAAAAAAGGATGATGTATAAAGAGTCCTTCTACAAACAAAACATACAAATTAGTACTATAAACCAAACAGCATCCATAAATGAAAAAAAAAAATACAGTTTACCCAGAAATAACTACCCTTAACATAAACAAGACAAAAAGAAACACTTACTTGATTGAGCTTAAAACCAAAGTTTCTCAATCTGGACTTGTGTGAACCATGGGAGAAAAACCATGATTCCGCTTCACCAAACAATCCTGACTTCTTCTCCCCCTATACCTGGCTATATACAAGGGAGAATGCTACCTAGAGCCTCCTAGTGCATAGTAGAGGCATTACACACAAAAAAAAACATAGTAACCAAACTGTGGGTGGTTACACACTGTACGAGTAGATGGCATGCGATACAAAGCCAACGCTCTGCTTTATGTGCTCACACTGTACGAGTAGATGGCATGTGATGCAAAGCCAACGCTCTGCTTTATGTGCTCACACTGTACGAGTAGATTGCATGCGATACAAAGCCAATGCTCTGCTTTATGTGCTCACACTGTACGAGTAGATGGCATGCGATACAAAGCCAAAGCTCTGCTTTATGTGCTCACACTGTACGAGTAGATGGCATGGGATGCAAAGCCAACGCTCTGCTTTATGTGCTCACACTGTACGAGTAGATGCATGCGATGCAAAGCCAACGCTCTGCTTTATGTGCTCACACTGTACGAGTAGATGGCATGTGATGCAAAGCCAACGCTCTGCTTTATGTGCTCACACTGTACGAGTAGATTGCATGCAATACAAAGCCAATGCTCTGCTTTATGTGCTCACACTGTACGAGTAGATGGCATGCGATACAAAGCCAACGCTCTGTTTTATGTGCTCACACTGTACGAGTAGATGGCATGCGATGCAAAGCCAACACTCTGCTTTATGTGCTCACACTGTACGAGTAGATGGCATGGGATGCAAAGCCAACGCTCTGCTTTATGTGCTCACACTGTACGAGTAGATGGCATGTGATGCAAAGCCAACGCTCTGCTTTATGTGCTCACACTGTACGAGTAGATGGCATGCGATGCAAAGCCAATGCTCTGCTTTATGTGCTCACACTGTACGAGTAGATTGCATGCAATACAAAGCCAATGCTCTGCTTTATGTGCTCACACTGTACAAGTAGATGGCATGTGATGCAAAGCCAACGCTCTGCTTTATGTGCTCACACTGTACGAGTAGATGGCATGCGATACAAAGCCAACGCTCTGCTTTATGTGCTCACACTGTACGAGTAGATGGCATGCGATACAAAGCCAACGCTCTGCTTTATGTGCTCACACTGTACGAGTAGATTGCATGCAATACAAAGCCAATGCTCTGCTTTATGTGCTCACACTGTACGAGTAGATGGCATGCGATACAAAGCCAACGCTCTGTTTTATGTGCTCACACTGTACGAGTAGATGGCATGCGATGCAAAGCCAACACTCTGCTTTATGTGCTCACACTGTACGAGTAGATGGCATGTGATGCAAAGCCAACGCTCTGCTTTATGTGCTCACACTGTACGAGTAGATGGCATGTGATGCAAAGCCAACGCTCTGCTTTATGTGCTCACACTGTACGAGTAGATGGCATGCGATGCAAAGCCAATGCTCTGCTTTATGTGCTCACACTGTACGAGTAGATTGCATGCAATACAAAGCCAATGCTCTGCTTTATGTGCTCACACTGTACAAGTAGATGGCATGTGATGCAAAGCCAACGCTCTACTTTATGTGCTCACACTGTACGAGTAGATGGCATGCGATGCAAAGCCAACGCTCTGCTTTATGTGCTCACACTGTACGAGTAGATTGCATGCGATACAAAGCCAATGCTCTGCTTTATGTGCTCACACTGTACAAGTAGATGGCATGCGATACAAAGCCAACGCTCTGCTTTATGTGCTCACACTGTACGAGTAGATGGAATGCGATACAAAGCCAACGCTCTGCTTTATGTGCTCACACTGTACGAGTAGATGGCATGCGATACAAAGCCAACGCTCTGCTTTATGTGCTCACACTGTACGGTCTGATCGTCGAGCCGTGACTGCTCACACTATATGTGTGAAATATGCGCGATAAACCCGAGCCGGTTGCGCTGATACACCATGATATCGTCAAAAGCATCAGCTATCGAAATCAAGAGGATTTAGCATTTCCAATTGATGTATTAAATTATTATTAGGGTAGGCAGCATAGCCACATAACTGATGTGCGAGGATAACAAAAGATTAGATAGATTAGCTTACTCCTCATTGAAAAATGATTTAAAACATTTAGGTCGATTATACAAGGAATTACAGGCCTATAATTAAAATGATTAACAGTCTATAATATGTCCGAACACTGCAATAATCAGTCAACAATTAAAATTAAGAGCAGCTTTATTTCCAAAGCATCTTGTTTAACACAAAATACTTCTCTTCTCATTTTTTCACTAGGCCTACGTATATAGGCCACAAAATAAGTATTAAGAAAAGAAATGAAGACAGTTATATAGCCTGCCGTTATCAGATGTTGAAGCAGATTTATCTCTCGTTGTCTCTGAGAGAATATGTGCTGAAAGCTTGTCAGATTTTACTTTCACTTTCTGTATAGTAGCTAAATAATTGACTCAAAATTGAGGTTTGAGACTTCTTCACCGTCATACCTCTCGCTTAAAGTTTGCACATTGCTCGTGTGATATCCACTGACTCGCCTTCATGGTTTAAAATATTGCAACGTGACATTTTTCTTTATCGCCGGTTCACATTTCCTGTGATAATAAAATAATCATAAGTAAAAATATTAAATAAATGAGTAAATACAGTGAAAGTGAATCAAGTAAATGATTGATGAAGTAAATGAATAAGAGGCGGCGGTGTGTATGTACACACAGATGTCTTGGAGGACATGGATTATATGGTTTATCTATTTTGCAACACACACTGGAGGTAAGCAACAGTTTGCTAAATTGCAGCTAATTTAATAGCTAAAGAACTTAAAGATCTCCCTCTTTTAATTTCCTTTCTTGCTGCATTAAAGATGAAATGGTTTAATTCTGTTTTCGAGCAGGCGCAGTGAGGGGAAAAAACAATGAGTTTAGGGAAATCGGTTTGTGGCTCTGCTTCAACTGTGCGATACCAACATTTCTGACATGCCAGAAATTCATCCGGCCATCTGATCACCGGTTGGGAGAGGTTTAATCACCACTCGTTTATCGTTTCTCCCTGTACACTGCGCAATAAACATTGCACGACAACGCCAAAAATCGGCCTGAATTTTCAGAATTCGGTTAAAAATCGCAGTGTATGCCCAGCTTCACCCAATCATGTTAGAAAAAAAAACTAATGAGTGAATAGAATACAAACACATATCATCACAAATGTGTGTCACACAGGTTGCATTGTAACCTTTTCTCCAGGCAGACTCGTGCAGGTGGGCTCGGCCGCCCCTCCAGCGTCCCTCTCCGGTGGCACACATCTGTCCTCTCCTCTATAGCACACTGAACTTTGTCCAGCACAGAGCCTGGCACCTCTACACTGCTGATAGGCGTGGTCTCACACCCCAGCGCACCGTTGGGCTCGTTCACCAGCAGCATTTTAATCTCCTGGATGGATACGGAGCACGGCTCCTCCGGCATGACGTCTGACTCCTGACAGCAGCTGATCTGCCTCTCTGGGTCATCAGACAGGCTCTCCCCGAGCTGTGAGAAGCCTGAGCTGTCCGTCTCCGTCACCTGAGCATCGATGTGGCTCTGGATAATGTGCTGCAGGTACTCTACCTCATTCATTTCCATCAGGCTGAACTGTGAACTCTGACTCACTGCGACAGCGGCCGGTTCAGACACACGATGCTCGTCTGCATGTTGAGTCTTACAGGACATAGACGAGCTCATCCTGAAAGACAGTTCAGATGCTGTTAAACTCACATAGAAATTAGCAATAATAATAGAGCCCACAACTGACTCGTTTACTTTGATACATGTTGTTATGCGATTAAATAATAATAATAATAAACAGTTGTAGGCATGGGCCTCTCACAGAAAAATTGTACTGGAGTAGATGCCATTTACATTAAGAAGCCTACAAATATACTGCCTTGTCTACTAAACGTCTGGTTGGGGCAGACAAAATTATGGAAAACACAGGATCATTTGCAGCAACAACAGTGTAGGGGTAAGACGCATGGCATCGAGTTTTGACGCAAATCGACCCGAGGTTCGAATCCGCCTTTTGCCGAACTCACACTACTCCCTTTTCCCATCACATATGAGATCGGAAAGGCATTTATTTTCAATAAAAATGAAGAAAATATTAGAAAAGTGAAAATAAAGCGTCTATTGTGTTTAAAAAGAGTTTATCATTTAGGGGTAGGTAAACAGACACGTGCTCAATTAGAGACGATAAAAGTGAGTGGGTCCAATATCATTTGTCTTTAAAAGTGGTGGGTCTTGTCCCGTTCACATACAATGGTTCCGACGCCCATGTTTGTAGGTAGGGTTGGGTACCGAATTCGGTACTTTTAAGGGCACCGACTGAATTACGCAGAGTACCGGTTCACATTAAATCAATCGGTACCAAATTTCGGTACCTGAGAACACATCTGGTGATATGGACTAGTGTCTATGAATATTAAACCACAAAAAGACTATTTAAATATGAATCATGCATGTCCTGTATTTCTGTGTGAATGAATGGTGCAGACGCGTGGTTTCATTTGCCACACACACACACAAGTCAACTTTATTTATATAGCGCTTTTTACAATGCCGATTGTTTCAAAGCAGCTTCACAGTGTTAAACAGGAAAATAATGAACAGAATCTGATTGGGCTGTACAGCCGCTCTGGAGAAAACGGTGATGTCATCAGCTCATTTCAATTATCATATATATTCAAGTAATGTAGTTGATATAGTTAATTTAGTTTAGTAATTCAATTTATTTGGATATTTATTTGAAAATTTAGTGTCCCCAACTGAGCAAGCCAAAGGCGACAGTGGCAAGGAACCAAAACTCCATCAGGTGGCATAATGGAGAAAAATAAACCTTGGGAGAAACCAGGCTCAGTCAGGGTGCCAGTTCTCCTCTGGCCAATTAACAAACAGTGTATGATTATTATTTTGGCAACCTTACAGGTCAGAAGTCATATTAGATCGGAATATTCGAAAGATCGGAGACATCACGCCGGAGACGGATTTATTGATGATGATGCGTCGATTAAACAATTATTAAATAGGAATATTCGAAATATCAGGTTTATGAGGATGCCGTGTCGGTGAGGCAATTTCAAGGGGGAGTCTAATTGACACAGTCTCTGCAGACACTTCAGGGATGCGCAGGTCCAGCATCTGATCTGGATCCGGCACACTACAGTAAACCTCGGGATAAACAGAGAGACTAACATTAACGTAGATGCCATTCTTCTTATGATGTAACGAGTACATCAGGTGTTATGGGAAGTGTTCCCAGTTCCGGCTGACCTAGTTAATGCAGCCTAACAATCATTTAATTGATTTGAATAAAATATAAATTGATAATGTTTCATGTGTATGCCATAGTAAAGAGATGTGTTTTTAGTCTAGATTTAAACTGACAGAGTGTGTCTGCTTCCCGAACAATGCTAGGAAGGCTGTTCCAGAGTTTAGGTGCTAAATAGGAAAAGGATCGACAGCCTGCAGTTGATTTTGATATTCTAGGTATTATCAACTGGCCAGAGTTTTGAGACAGCAATAGATGTGATGGAGTATAATGCGTTAAGAGCTCGCTCAAGTACTGGGGAACTAAACCATTTAGTGCTTTGTAAGTAATTAGCAAGATTTTAAAATGTATGCAATGTTTAATAGGGAGCCAGTGCAGTGTTGACAGAACCGGGCTAATATGGTCATACTTCCTGGTTCTAGTAAGAACTCGAGCTGCTGTGTTTTGGACCAGCTGCAGTTTATTTATTAAGCGAGCAGGGCAACCACCCAGTAGAGCATTACAATAATCTAGCCTTGAGGTCATGAACGCATGAACTAACTATTCAGCATTTTGCATTGAAAGCATATGCTGTAATTTAGATATATTTTTAAGATGGTAGAATGCAGTTTTACAGATGCTAGAAACGTGGCTTTCAAATGAGAGATTGGTATCAAAGAGCACACCCAGGTTCCTAACTGACGACAAGGACTTGACAGAGCAGCCATCAAGTGTTCGACAGTATTCTAGGTTACTACATGTGGAGTTTTTTTGTCCAATAATTAAAAATTCTGTTTTTTCTGAATTAAGTTGCAGGAAATTACTAGTCATCCAATTTTTTTTATCAGCTATGCATTCCGTTAATCTTGTGAATTGGTAAGTTTCGTCAGGGCGTGAAGAAATATAGAGCCGAGTATCGTCAGCATAACAATGAAAACTAACGCCATGCTTCCTAATGATATCTCCCAGTGGTAGCATGTACAGGGTGAAAAGCAACGGTCCTAGCACTGAGCCCTGCGGTACTCCATACTGAACTTGTGATCGGTGTGACATCTCTTCATTTACTGCTACAAACTGATAATGGTCAGATAAGTATGATTTAAACCATGCCAATGCAATTCCACTAATGCCAACATCATTTTCGAGTCTATTCAAAAGAATGTTGTGGTCGATGGTATTGAATGCAGCGCTAAGATCGAGTAACACTAACAGAGAGATACAACCACGATCGGATGATAAGAGTAAATCATTTGTAACTCTAATGAGAGCAGTCTCAGTACTATGATGTGGTCTAAATCCTGACTGGAAATCCTCACAGATACCATTTCTTTCTAAAAAGGAGCATAATTGTGAGGACACTGCCTTTTCTAGTATTTTTGACAGAAAGGGTAGATTTGAGATTGGCCTGTAATTGACTAATTCTGTAGGATCAAGTTGCGGTTTTTTAATAAGTGGTTTAATAATAGCCAACTTAAAAGTTTCTGTACCTGAATATCTGAAAATGTTTATTTCTTTCTATATTTATATCTTTGCTCAATTGTATTTATTTGTGCAATTGATCATTTATTTGTTATTTTTTAATTACTGAGTGTCTTTAATAATGCTTGAATTTTATATTAGTTAGGCTAGTTGTTTTTCCTCTGGTATTTTTAAACCATAGGCAAAAGTTCCTTGTGTTCTTAGCCTGCTGATTTTTGTTCATGGTATTCAGCTCCTATGTTTTACAATAAGACTTAGAATAAATGTGAATGATATCTAAGGTTTTTTTTTATCTTATTGGAATCGAAATTAGGAATCGATAAGAATCGGAATCGATAAGCAGAATCGGAATTGTTAAAATTCAAACGATACCCAACCCTACATGTAAAGAAGTTCATAAAGTCATTACTGCTGTGCTGTTTGCAAACATCAGAAGTTGAAGTTAATTTAGCCACTGTATCGAATAAATACCTAGGGTTGTGTTTGTTTTCTTCTAAGAGAGTCGAGAAATAAGCAGATCTAGCAGTTTTTACGGCCTTTCTGTATGAAATCATGCTCTCTTTCCACGAAATGCGAAAAACCTCCAGTTTTGTTTTCTACCAGCTGCGCTCCATTTTTCTGGCTGCTGTTTTAAGGGCCCGGGTGTGCTCATTGTACCACAGTGTTGGACTATTCTCTTTAATCTTCTTTAAGCGCAGAGGAGCAACTGTGTCTAAAGTGCTGGAAAAGAGAGATCCAATAGTTTCTGTTGCAACATCGAGCTCCTCTAGGCTATCTGGGATGCTGAGGAGATGAAACTGATGAGGAAGTTTATTTACAAAGAAATCTTTAGTGGCAGCAGTGATAGTCCTGCCATATTTGAAGCGAGGGGACGGCTTTGCAGCCTTAGCTAAATTAATTATACATGATACTAAACGGGAACACTTCCCATAACAGCTAACGGAAATCACTTGCCCACGTATTTTTAAACCTTGCAAATTTGAACATTCAAGCGATTTTATAGCATTTCGTAATACATGGGATGGGAGCTCTTTCAGAGAGTTTTCTTTGCGCTCATACCAACAACGCACACACAAGGCTGGTAAAGAGCTCGCGCATCCCAAATTAAGTTTCCTTAAACAGTCAAATACACAAAATTATGTAAAAATGTCCGTCTTTAGTGCGTATTCACATAAACACAGACGGTTATGTTACGTATGCGTGCAAATATTATGAGATCTAAACGACATTGTTATAAGCAAAGTAATTCCAAATTTCACTTCTACTTCTCTCTTTATTAATTAGTTTTGGGTATGTTGAGTGAGATTCAACTGCTTTATCCATTTTGTTCCTCTATGTTGCCACTTTCGCGTCAGTTTGGGTAGCGAACTTCGGAACAGCAGCATATACCGAAATATGCAAAATCATGATATCGTACAGTTTGAAATAAAATATATACCGGTATTTTCCCAGTACCGGTATACCGGGCATCCCTATTAAGTAATACATTTTCCTTCCATGTTTTAATTTTAACAGCATAAAGCTCAGTTGTGCTTCACTTTGTTTGACAAAAAAAGTTTAATTAAATTAAAAGATGAATTAAATTAATGTTTTATGTCTTCATTTGATTACCAGAAAATACACAACAGAATGTGTGGGAAATGTTTTCATAGAAATGAAATTAAAAAGAGAAAATATTAATATGGTTGTTTTTATGAATTCAGTTAATTAAGCAGCTAGTAGCCTTATTTACTGGTGAATATTACAGTAAACAAACATCACAGACGACGGCAGACAGAGGCAGCTCTGGCATAATGTCAATAACACTTCTATCAATGCAGTTTCTGCACAGTTATTGAGGGGAACATCCCTAAAGTACCGGAAAAAGGTACCGTTGGTACCCTAGTTGTAGGTGTCCACACTCACATTTAATTCTGGCTCCATTTGGTATGGAACTAGGGTTGTCAACTGTCCCGTATTTGCCAGGCCGCCCCTTATATTGGACCTAATTGATTCCTATGTCCCGTTTATTGCCAGCTACGCTGATCTAACCACGGACTGATACAACAGCAGCAGAGCTGATCACGACACTTGATCATCACTGATCGGCTCTCGCTTCACAACAAGCGGACTCGCGTCTCGTGCTAACGGCACATCCCTTTCACTTACATTTGAGTAACTCGCGTACTCTTAACATTGAACCTCATTATTGAGACTATTGAATTATCTAAGTTCTCTTTGATTGAAAAATATGCACTTTTATTCGTGCATAGGCTTACAATGGTTGCCCAACATTTAGTTTTAAAATGTTATGACCTCGTTTTGAATAGTTGATATTTAATATTCTACCGTTTAAAAGTTTTAGATCTGTACGATGTTAAATGTTTCTGAAAGAGTCTCTTCAGCTCAGCATGCAAGGCTGCATTTATTTGATCATAATATTATTATAATGTAAAGCAGCTGTTTTCTATTTGAATATATTTTAAAATGTAATTTATTCCTGTGTTCAAAGCTGATTTTATCATCATTACTCCAGTCTTCAGTGTCACATGATCCTTCAGAAATCATTCTAATGTGATGATCTGCTGCTCAAGAAACATTTATGATTATTATCAGTGTTGAAAACAGTAGTGTACATTTTTTTCAGGATTATTTGATGAATAGAAAGTTCAAAAGAACAGCATTTTTCTGAAATAGAATGTCTTTTACTGTCACTTTTGATCAATTTAATGCATCCTTGGTGAATACAATGATTCATTTCAGCAATTTCTTTCCAGAAAATAATTTAAAAAAATGCTTTTCTATTTCAGATAAATGCTGTTATTTTGAATGATGCTTTCTGTGTGTAATGTGACTTTTTGTATGGCATAACATTTATTTTTAGAACTAAATTGTACATAACTAGATTAAGCAAAACAAATGTTTATGTCTGAGAAGCTATCATACACACACTTAACCGCAGACACACCGAAATGACACATACAGTAACGTTACACATATTTTCAGTGTCCCTCATTTTCCCTTATTTCCTCTTCTGAAGTTGGAAAACCATATCACAATCTGAACAGATCAATGGATTAAATCAAGTCTGCATTTTTTAGTAAAATGGGTCGTGGAGGCCATTTCATGTTAACTTTTACAGTTTGTTAACAATAATAATAACGGTCTCCTTGTCAACTATAGTTGCTGTGATGGTTTTGTAAATGGATCTAGAGTAATGTATTGAGACAACAGTTAACAAGAAAATTATGTCATATTAACCAAAACACTGTTCTCTATGTGAATATATAGTAAAGTGTGATTTATTCCTGTGATCAAAGCTGAATTTACCACCATTACTCCAGTCTTCACACATCATGATAATGTGATGACTTCAGAAACATTTATGATTATTATCAATGTTGAAAACAGTTGTGCTGCTTCTTATTTGTGTGTGAAAACCATGATGCATTTTATTTTCTCAGGATTCTTCATTGAATAGAAAGCTAAAAAAAAAGTATGAGTAAATGGGTCGTGGAGGCCATTTCATGCCAACTTTTACAGTAGTAATAATAACCGTATACTTGTCAACTATAAGTTAGTTGCTATAATGGATCTAAGAGTAACTTAGTTAATTGAGACAACACCAGTTCTCTTACATTTTAAATCGTTAACGAGGAAATGATAATGTTATACTTAACCAAAATACAGTCTTGCCTAAGGCTTCAACTTCCCGAGTTTTCCCGCCATCACATCCCGGATTTAAAGTCTGACTGCCTCTATCACGACCATTAATAACCGTGTCCCACACAGCACACAGTCTCCGAATCGTGAGTCTACGGTGGACCGTGAAAGCGAGCGATTATAAGTGATTAATGAGGCCTGGCCTTACCTGACGCTAAACGGCGGACAAGAAACAAATGGCGTCGCGAGTGACGTCACTGGCAGCCCGCCGTCCGGTTTCTGTGGTAAATATCACGGATTGAGACCATTATTATAGGCTCAATCACAAGACTTGCTTCAGTAACACCTTGTATATCAAACCTGTAAAGACCCATGAACAGGATCATGTGCATATATCACACATCCCACATCCACTTACCATTACCTAATACTTTAAAATGTTTTAGTCATAAATGAAAATTTTCTTTAACAAAACCCAAATTAAATAATTCATGACACTTAATTATGACACTAAAACGATTAACAAAAAAAGTGTCAAAACTGTGAAATTGTCAATGTAGCCTAACTTGATCTACTGCCTCTGTACATTGAATTGTGTATTACTGTATTTATACATTTACCTATTTTTTTCATTGTCTTCCATTTTCTTTTGTTAATGCTGTCATTGTTGCTGTATTAAGTGTTCAAGAAACTTGTCTATAAAAAATATATACTTTTAATCAAAATAGGCAAAAGTAAACTTAGCTCACCTGATTCATTATACAAAACTTCTTTATTAACCTTTATAGGACTACCTATGACACGTATTTGCACTTTATCCTTTAATGTGGTCAGAATCCATCAATGTTTTGGCTTATTCAATAAAGATACACTACCCATGCATTACAAAGCTGGGATGGCATTGTATATGGTTATAGCCACATAATATCCCACCATAGTAATATTTAAAGGGACACTCCATCCAATGTGCCATTATTTATTCATCTACAATCCTGCTTTTGTCTGTGGAACATAAAAAATACATCTCAGTGTTTTTATTTTTGTCCATACAGTGGAAGTTAACGGGCTCCGATGCTGTTTGGTTCACAATGTTCTTTAAAATATCTGCAGAAGAAGAAAATATGAAGTTTTGGAAGCACATGGGGATGAGTAAAAAAAGATGACTTTTGGTTGGAGTATCCCTTTGAAAAAACACAATTAAGAGATCATTAAGTGCACTGGTCAGATGTTGTGGTTCAGTTGTTTACTAAATGAAATCAGAGGAAATAGACAAGGCTCCATTTTCTGAAATACTGAATTACTTACAAATGTACATTTAGAAAAGTACTTAAAAATCTATGAACATAAATGTACACTGCTATTTATAGCTCATGAGAACATTTTTGTAATCGCAAGAGATAAAAAAAAAATAAAAATAAAACATTCACAGACTTTTGTCAGTAGTTTAAATCAACGTCCTGCTTCCACAAAACAAAACAAAACATTGTTTCTTTTTTAGTAATCAACTTAAAGTTGACATGGCAGGGTAAACAAACCTTCAATCTTTCAAGAAACATGAAATAGATTTATCAAAAACTGCTTCACTTTGCAGAACAATGTATTCTGATTGAGATCTATCAATGTACAGACATATAACAAGATCCGCCTATGCTTGAACTTGCAAATATTTAAACCTTCAGAGGGCTTGTCTTGTTCCTTTATTCCCCATCCATTATACTTATGGACATCTGCCTTTCGAAGTCAATCTATAATAGTTTAAGTCTTGACTACTCAGCCAAACACTGCAGGATCTGCTCATATTTTCCTTTATTTTCTGTTGTGTTATCTCCACATATTTGCCCTTGTTTCACCTCTACATCTGCCATTGCGTCCTCTTGACCTTCTGCATGCTTGACCATAACTTCTGTCCTGAACCCTTGGTTCTTCCTCTCTACTTTCATACCCGACTTGTTCATCCTGAAGTAAACTTGAGTTATCACGTTGCTGAAGTTTAAAACGGTTACCGATTCTTGGCTTCTCTTCACGAATGCAATGTCCACTGACATCCTTTGCAACACGACCTTGTCTTATGTCAGGTGGTCCCTGTGACCGGTCACACTCATTGTGGGAGTTATGCCTGTGTACCTGGGAAGTGTTCGGATTAATTGGACCTCCAGGTGGAGTGGGGAGTAGTGGACCGGATCGTCGTAACGGGCGCATATTTGTCTGTTTTTGTTGGGTCTCAAAAGTTGCGCGTAGTTGCCCCAAATTTTGAATCTCACATGGATTTTGATGTTGTGGTTTCTTAAACTGAGTAGGGGTGGAATGGTTGGGGAAACCAGATGAATAGGCTTCATTGTGGTCGTCAAAATGGTCACAATTTTGAGGTGAAGGTCTTCTCGGTCCATGTAAATCAGGAGATGGTTCTCTTTGGCCCAAAAACTGCTGTGGTGAATCAAAGCGAGGTCCCCTCATTTGTGCATTCATTTTATTACCCCTTGCAAAAAATGTCCCACTAACGCCCCTTCTTCGTCCTCTAAACTCAGATAAACTCAGCCCTCTTGGTTGACCTTTGATTTCAGCATACCGCGGTCCTTCAAACTGGCTGTGCGCTGCCCCACTTGCCGGGTCTTGAGCGTGTGTTGGAGCCCGTCTAGAAAAACATGTTTGTATTTGGTCTTCTGCATCCTCTGCAAATGTTTGGTGGCAGTCAGGGCTTTGTAGTTCACAAATATCTTGGGGGGAAGAATGTCCACTTGCTTCAAAAGAGGATTGGCCCCTAGGCTGACCAAATTTAGGACTTCTCAGTTTCCTCATGGGTGCAGACGGGTGCTCTCCTGACGTTTTCCACTTATCAAATGTGGAAGGTTGAAAATGCTCTCTAGGATTATGGGGCCTGAAATTGCCCTTGTGCACAGGGACAGGCCCTAATAGTGACTCTCTTTGCTGAAACTGGACAGATTCATCCTTATGAAAATTTTGCCCCTGCATGTAAGATCTAAATTTTTTGTGAGATACTCTACCAGTTTCAGATTCTTGAAAACTGCCCTCATGTACCTGGGCAGGCCTGGGTTTCTGACTTTGATGGGCCTGGTCTGTCTCTTCCAGTGGAAATCTCCTGAGCATGTGGTTCGGGTGTTTTTGGTGATCAAACTTGCCATGCTCCCATGTGGAGAATCCTTCCTCTTTTTGAGATGCACAAAGTTGATTGTTGTGGTCTGCATCATGCATAAAAAAGTTGTCTCTTTTATTGTGAGGTGGTTCTCCGCAATATAATTGATCAGTGTCAGATTGCGATAAATGTCTATGTTGTGAATGGAAAGATCTTTGAGGGAAATCTCCTGAATGTAATTCGTCTGTCTCATTATGTAAATAATTCAACCTTTGAACTGATGGCATGCCTCTCTTTTGATCAATGTGGCAAGGCTCAGAAAAATGAGCCGTTCGGTTATGTGGTGGCTGGGTAGATGGACTTATGGAGTCATGGTGAAAAGCGTCTATCTCAAATGTGTGTGGCTGTAATGCTGGTGTAACTCTGTGTAAAGGCAGGTCAGTATCACCTGTGCTGTGCAGAGAGGGTGTAAGCTGTAGTGCTCCTTGTTTAAATTTTGAGTCAATTTTGCTCGGGGGCAAATGATCTCTCTTAATTTCAGATCGGCTAGAAAATGGCAGATTTTTGTCAAATGACTTGTTTAATAGAGGCTGAGAACAATGTTCCCCTGGATTTTGTAATGTCTGAAGTCCCTGGCTTTGCTTTGCATTTAAAGGACCACCTTGCTGAACTTCTGCCAATTGTTTGTCTTTACAAGTAGTCTCACTTTGTCCTGATGTGAATGCAGTTTGCATGCGATCACTGCCTGACACCTGGTCAGATTCATGTTGTGAAGATTGAGTGCTGTGCTCTGACAATGGTCCAGGCTCTTGCTGGTCAGTCTTACGAGACTGGCCACTGTCATCCAGCAAAGATTTGTCCCTTCGGCTTGAGTGTGAACGCGTGGAATGACGACTTCTGCTCCTATACCGCGAGGGTGAAGATGAGTCTCTGTGGTGGTGATGATGATCCCTTTTCCTTGACGATGTCTCTCTCCGTCTGTCACTGTGACTTTCCCTAGAGGGATGCTCTGCAGACGGTCTGCTTCGATGGTGTTTGTCTGAGACATACTTTGAGGCTCTAGCTGTATGCAATGCTCTTGAAGACGCCCTGTCTTGGTGGTATGACCTGCTGTGTTCGCGCCTACTTGACGACTTATACGTGCTCAATGTGGACCTTCTACTGCTTCCTTTTTTGTGGGTATACTCTGAACGTGAGCATTTAGTGTTCTGTACTTGTGCAGTTTCTGGTGACCCTTCCTTTGGCATTGCGTTATCAGAAGCTAATTTCTCTTTCTTTGCGATTAATGAGTTGTCCACTACTATATTCTTGGTCTCTTCCATGTTTAATAATGTTTGTGCACTTTCTGTTTCTATAGCTTCACATTCAGCATCATCCAATAGCACATCCTGGCTTGCTTTTCGACAGATCCGTGGATCCCTATTCTGAATAATTATTGGACAATAAGGTGTTTTTTCTATTTCGTCCTCTTCGTCCCTACCAAACGCTGTTGGTGGTGACATCAGAGCCTCAGAAACAGAGAAATGGGCCATGGAAACACCAATGGCTTCCTTCTGAAGGCGTAGATTTTCTGTCTGTTCTTCTAGCTGTCTTTTCTGTTCCTCTATCTGCCTATTCAACTCTTCAAGAATTTTTTGCTGCTCAGAGAATGTTGTAATAGGGATTTTATCGTTGTAATGAGGGATTTTGTGTTCAGAGATGGTGGATTTGTGAGGTAAAGCGTTACTTGTGAGGTAATTTTGCATCTCTTCAAACACAGTCTCGTCCTCTGGATCATAGGCTATATCATTGGAAACTGTAGAGGACTCTACCGTATTTTTAACCTCTGTTGTTTTGGGTATATTATTTCTGACAGTTTGAGCTTTAGCAACTGCACTGTACTCCTCCTCTGGGTCATACGGTCTATCATCATCATCCTCACCAGGGTCTACAGATGAAACTTTAGGCTCCAAAACTTCGGTTGGACTCAAAGGAATCAGGGCCCCATTAGAAAGAGCCGGATCATACTCCTCAGGATCGTAAGGCCTATCATCATCACCTAACTCCATTGGATCATCGTATTTGCACAACTGTTGACAAGGCTGAACCTTATCTGTTGACGAGCTTATATTACACTCTGTGGCATCATGTTTCTTTTGACCAAATAATGTGTTAAGTATGGTCTGAAGTGGGGTGGCATTGGTGGAGTCATTGACAGAAGGGGTGGGTTTCGACACAGATGACACTCTAGGGAGAGAAGATGGGCCACACAGAGAGCTGGCTGGGTCTGCTAACCCAACTGAAGGTAAAGATCCACAAGAATTTGAGTTGAGCAAGATATCAGCATCACAAGCCTTAGTGTTGTGTTGTCCAAGATCATTTATTGAGGTAGAATTGCTGGTTTCCCTTTTATCCACACAAACTAAGGACCTAGATTTCTTCTCGGCAACATCTTGTGGCAATCCCTCAAGACGCTTCGGTTTCTGACAGACTGCTAACCCTATTAGGATATTAGGGTGATCCTGTTCAAGCCCTAAGAGAAGTCATAACATAAAAAGGTCAAAATCATGATCACCTGATGTGGAAACAAATCAGTATGCAGGGCTCGACATTAACGCTTGTCCGCTTGTCCGGGACAAGTGGATTTTTTTTACTTACCCGACCGGACAAGTATCCTGATTAAAATGTCAATAACAAAAAATAACTAGGGAATCACCAAAACGTGAGAATGATTCTGCATTCATTTAGTGTAAGTGGTGATTTGATAGTGAATAATAATATAATAAATAATGTACTGACGCAGCCTCTCAAGGAGAAATCGCAACAAATGAGCGCAGCTCAAAATCAAGTCAAGTCACCTTTATTTATATGGCGCTTTTTACAATGCCAATTGTTTCAAAGCAGCTTCACAGTGTTAAACAGGAAACTAATGCAACAGCATTTGATTCGGCTGTACAGCTGCTCTGGAGAAAACAGTGATGTCATCCAGCTCATTTCAATTATCATATAGTGTCAATGCGGTCAGTAATATAGTTGAAATTTAAGTGTTCCCAACTGAGCAAGCCAAAAGACAAAGGCGACAAACTCAAAGAAACTCTTACTGCGGTAAAAATTCTAAATGTGGAGTTGTTATAATGTTAACATATGATACAGTTAAGCAACATCACATGACCAAGAGTGCTGAATACATCACGACTGAAAATGATTTCATTTCATCGTTTGATTGAATGACTCACTCATTAAGACCGGCCGCACCTACTGGCGGTTTACTTTCATGCTTAAAAGAGTCATTCTTTCAAACATTTCTTATTTGTATATTCAAAGCAATCTCATAACATTTTTTAATGCAGTTGTAATTTTTCATTTAATTTGATTGGTAACAGCCCTGTAGTGTCTTATTATTCTAATGGAATTTATTGAGCAAATTTAAGAATTTAAAATGAAAGATGATTGAAATGAAAAAAATGATGAATGAAAATTTTTGTTTTTTTTATATTTTATATTTCATTCATTTATTATAGCTTTATAAAGTTAAAAAACATAATAAATATGCAGATTTAAATATGTCAAAGCTGACTGAACACTGATGCTTCAGAATAAATTATATTTACAACATTAATGTCGAGCCCTGAGTATGTAATATGTGCATCATATACCTGGTCCCTCTATGGGAAGCAGTGCCGCAGGGATGGACTGTTTTGTACACAGCGGAATGAGGTAAAGATCTTTGATGTGTTTACAAATATTAGAAACAACCCCAAATCTCCTACGACTGTTGAAATATGAAAACAGGGACACATATGCAACCTCCTCCTCTTCTGAGGCTGGATGGAACCGGATTAATGACAGCTCCTGTATTCAAGGAAATAATGCAAATAGATTTGATCAAAGGCATTTATCTAAACAATGTGCATTTAATATAATTAATATATCAATATAATTGAGGTCATGGGCTTACCTTTGCCTCTGATGTCTTTATCAAATCAACATATTCCCAGACAGTTTGAGGTAATATCCTGCCCCCAACTTGTATAGTGTCTGGTAAGTCCTAAACAGAGAAAATGCATACATGTAACACATAACAAGAAAATATATCTAAAATAATAATAATAATAATAAGAATCATTTAGTTATGTTTAAAAAGGCCAACCTCTTTCAGAAAGTCAGGAGAGCCAGAAATTAAATATCCCTTTGTGACAAATTTGGCCACAGTTGGCATGTTAAGAAAGCCTTTCCATAAAATGCTCTGTTTAGATAAAAACTGTCTTGTTCCTTTATCACAATCTGCCAGCCTTGAAAAAGAGAGACATTAGAATGCATTCATTATTTGTGCCATGAAGGTTAACAATTATTGTATTATTTATTACATCCAAAAAATGTCTGTATGCACCTTGAGCTATATGAAGTGTCCAGAGAAGCTGGAGAAGGTTTCGTGAGGATAGATTTGGGCATTGGAGCAGGCAGATGTACGGACACATGTGGTGGCTGTGTCAGAGGTTCCACGACAGGCTTTACTGGGTGTGGATGCTGGTGTGGGCTTGAGACAGTCTCTGGGACAACAGACGATGGCAGAGTCTGTCTGTATTGTGCTGTACGAGGATCTCTTCTTGAGATGGCCACAGTGGGAACTGAAGGAATCAAAACAGGAGAGAAATCTGCAGATGGTAACCGTGAGTCAAAGTCCTCAGCATTGGGAGAAGCAGGGGACTCGATGATATTAGAGTCCAGAGCTGGTGGATCCAGTGCTACATCGGTCACGTGAACCACCCGTGAAGATTTCTCCTTTTCTGTGTCATCTTTCATTGTCTTCATCTTAGGTTTCTTGGTTTCAGGATCATTATCAGATGATACTTGGCCTGCAGGTAAAAAATCGTTCAGTAACAAATTATACTTTGGGGCTGTTTTTATTTTATTTTGGACTATCTCTGGCCTTTTGCTTGACATACAAGTTACGGAAGAAAACTGCAGGGACTATTTGTTGAGTCTGTGGTTAGCAATACTTATACTACAGATTGCTATTGTTCTGGATACTGACTGGTAAATACAGTGACCAGTCATTTTAAAATACATGTCAAGTAGATATAAAGTAGGGCTGGGTATTGACACAAATTTCACGATTCGATTCGACTTCTATTCACAAACTTTCGATTCCATTCAATTCAATTATATATATATATATATACACAATAGGCTACATGGCAAATTTTCTCAATGCTGTAAATTATACATGGGTGTTAGTTGGTACTACAATACTATAATATTGAAAATTAACTGGTTTGTATACAAGCACTTAAATTACACTCAAGATATAATAATAACAACTTTACAATTACATAATCATATTTCTACTCCAATTCGTTTTTTGAAATATAAACATTTAAATTGTGACTTTACTGATTTATTCAAACATGCATTAATATTAAAGAACATCAAAAATAATGCATATGTAATATGGTGCATATATTTATCTAAATGCTCCTCTCTAGAGTTAATGTTTCTAGCTCACTAATGAGTTTATGGACACTGAATGGTTTTTCTGAGGTAAATGTGACGTTACATGACATTGTTCATAAGCGGTTTTATTGACGTCTTCCTGCGGTTGAAACACTGATTGAGTGATTAAATTCATCTCATGTTGGTAAGCTGTACTCTTAACATACCTTCAGATGTTCATTGTTTATTTCTTGCTGTAACTGGTTTTAAAGTGGAGGAGATTATCCGTTCACATGAGCTGCCTCTTCTCTTGAACGCTACAGCGATCTCACACCACATTAAACAGCGCCAAAACGGTATTTATTTTAATTTCGTAATAAAATGGACGTAATTTGAAATCTGAGACTTTTTTGTATCAATAGTAATAAGGAACAAAGATTCATGTAATTTATTTGATGGGAGGCGCGCTATAAAGTTCTGTTCATTCATGAAAACAGGATGACTCATCGATTCTTGGGATTTAAGAATCGATATCGGTTTGTAAAAATGATATCAATTAAAATCGAGAAAACTATATTTTTTACCCAGCCATAATATAAAGTCTATATTTTAATATATATCAAGTCATTTTAAAATACAGTAACAGTTCTGACATGCACCTGTACCTGGTATAACAGAGGCCAACAATGAAGCAGATTTTATCAGATGGACACGGTGATATCCACAAACAGCCTCCCATACCTTACTTCAGGGTCCCTCAAATCTTGCCCTGGAGGGCCAATGCGCTCCAACCCTGATCAAACTCATCTACCTGTGACTTTCTAATGATCCTGAAGGCATTGATTAGCATGTTCAGGTGTGTTTGATTAGGGTCAGAGCTAAACTCTGCAGGAAAGTGGATCTTGTGGGCCAGATTTTAGGATCCCTGCCTTACTGTTTAAAGACATAAATCTCCAGGAAAGCAGGCAGTGCATGTGCAGTTTTTTCCAATATGGGTTTTAGAAGGTCATACCTGTACATATCCTGCAATTAAGGTCAAAGAGATGGTGTTTATGCTCTGATGTGGTGTCTTTCAACATGCTGCCGATCACGTCTGGAGCATCTACGCTCGCTTCCCTCGCCGGCGTCTGCTTCAGTTGAGGCAGAGGCAGTTTCTCTTCCTAAGGAGAGACAAAAGGCTTTATTGCTTGATTGTTCAGAGGAACAGGCACTGTGCTCTAGCAGTTAAAAAGAAAAGCCCTAATAAACACTTAAGATTGTGTGAGCAAGCTGCAGTGGATGATCTGCAATGTGTTCATTAAAGTCTTTTGCTAACTTTGTCTAAAATTCAGCTAGAAGCCGATGCGATCAACTCACTGAGGTAGTGGTTGTGTTCATTGACTGTGTGGTCTCTACGATCATCACTTCCTCAGGAGGAGGAAGAGGAGGAGGAGGTTCTTCCACATCCACAGAACAAAGGGATGATGATGATGATGATTCCTCCTTCACAGAAGGGTCAGCAGCGGGTTCCTGTCAGAAACAGTCAAAAACCGAAATGTTCCACATTGACTTAACATTATTTTTTTGTGACAAACACAATGCTTTACCTCGACAGATGTCACATCCTGCTGACTCAAATGAATGAGCCTGACTGGAGGTATGTTTCCTTTCAAAACCTGATGACACAGCTCCTGAAAACATAGTAGGATCAACAGAATGACTCCACACATTATGAAAACAGTCATTTTGTGAAGAAAATTTACAAAGAATAACCTTGTTTTTGGGATCTTTCAAGCTGAGGATGAGACACTGGTATTTATTCTTATACTCCTCATCTGTGGTGTAACACATATTGAACATCTCTTTCTCCATGTCCACAGCCAGCTTTTCAATTTCATTCTCAGAAATGTTCAGATCATCACTCTGATTTAACCTACAGAAGAAGATAATCACAAGATTAGAGACAGCAGCTACAAGGCCAAGCACACAAACGGTAAAAATGGATTGAATACAGAATTCCAGATTTTAGGCAAAGTGGTCTACAAACCATAAGCATCATTACTTGTATAATAAACTAGCTTTTAACTTTGACCAGTTGGTGACGCTGCCATCACATTGATATTGTATTGTCTGAGGATGGGTGTAAATGGTTGACGTGTAAACATTAAGCATCACAGAGATATAACCTCAGGTTCTCTAAACTAGCTGATGTGTTATCCTGGATTGGTCCAGTCGAGACACACGCTTTACGTCATGACACGCTGAAGTGCTTCTAAACACTCAAATAGATGGTTCCCTGTTTCCAAAGCGTGAATGCAGACTAGCAGTTCATCACCTCACCGGCTGAACAAGGAAAGGTTGGTTGATACGTTTCAGAAAATGAAATTGCAGGCTACATGAAATGAGGTGGCGGGTCAGTTTTGGCCCGCAGGCCTCGTGTTTGACGTGCACTAGGGTACAAGACAACTATTCTATGTATGATTCAGAAGACTTCAAGAATAGAAGATGCTGATGATGATGATGACCAATGGATACAATAGGCATCTTCGCACTTTTGGTGCTGGGTCACTAATTAACATTTGTTACAGGATATTTAGTTTAAACGAGGACATGACTTGAGACAAGGTTTAGGGGTGTAACGATACATCCCAAAACGAGATTTCGCGATATAAAAATGAGACGATATGCATCGTTGATGTAAACAATATGATTTGTGAATTGCAATATAGAGTTGTTTTATCGAAGGCTCAACTTACTGCATTTATAAGGTATAATTCACCCAAAAACTAAAACTCTGTCATCATGTACTCACCCTCAGGTAGTTTCGTTTAACTTCCAAACACAAATGAAGATATTTTTTATGAAACCTGAGAGATTTCTGTCCCTACATTTAGAGTCCATTCCTCTCAAACTTAGAAGACCCAAAAAATGTCAAAGGCATCATAAAAATAATCAAATCAATCGAGTGTCTAATCCAAATCCCAGTCTTCTGAAGAGACACGATGGCTTTATATGATGAACAGATTTACTGTAGTAAACACGGACGTTCAGATGATTGCGTGACATGCGAACATAACATGAGAGTGAGTAAATGCAGAACTTACATTTTTGGATGAGCTAAATATTTACAGTTTGGGAATAGTCATTTTGAGATGCTTTCTTGCAATTAGATCTGTGATTGATTGCATTGATCATCTGAAGCGCACACACACTACTCAAAATGGAAGCGCAAACATCATTTAAAGCACCAGATCACATTTAGTTTTAGTAGTATGATTATTCAAAGTGTTTAGATGGTTTATTCTTATATGTGTAGTGTGTTAATAGCGGGAGAGGCGGGACATAGCGATCTGGACTGCGTGAGGGAAAACAATAACGCTTTTACGGAGTTTCAGTGACATTACTACATTTAACGACTATATATAATGTTGAATATAATGTATAATAATGCAATGGGGGAATATTTGTGATATTTTGTGGTAATACAATAATTTTGGCTAACAATTCGTATATTGTGAGTTCAGTATGGCGATTTATATCGAATCGTGACACGAGTGTATCGTTACACCCCTAAGGTTTCTATCTCTAACCTTCTGAGCAGGATTTGGCTGAGCGAGCGGCGAATGTTTTGTCTGATCAGGAGAGGACTGTCCACAGCTGGATCTTCTGCTGAGGCTCTGCCGCTCAGACGCTCTGGAGGTTTGCTGGACTCAGCCGGTGCCATGGATTCAGGAGGCTTTCTTGGCAAAGTTAAAGGGCTTTTACTGAGAGCCCCTTTGAGAAGCTCCAGTCGTGGAGAGCCTGGCATGGTTTTCTTTGCTCTTCCTGGAGTGGACTTCTTGACAAGCGGGGCTGCAGGAGTCTTCTGAGAAGCGGTAACGTCCAGAGTCGGATCTAAAGGTTGGCTCTGGGGTGTGCTGGCATTGCACTCAACTTCATCTGTGTCTTTAATGGCTGGGAAAAAACAAAGAGAAGGATATAAAGATATAAAAACACAAGAAGCATTTGGAAAAACGCACACAATTGATGCATTTTAAAAGTTTTGGTAAGGACGTTTTTAAGAAGCAAGCCCATTTTGGGACCAATTAAAACTTTTTACCAAATATTGTTGCTTTAAAAACACAGCAGAAGCTTCACTGTTTGCTGAGAAACTGCACGCACCAATCAGTAGCTGCATGTTTGTGCTTCAACGCATTCATTGCTCCTGCACGTTCAGACATTTAGGGCACGTTCACACTTGGTCACACAATTTGACCAAACCCTACATCGCCATTAACGGCGCACTACTGTGATTTAGGACCCCAAAACACCACACGTGTGTATCATTTACCAATTAAAGAGGAGTCTATTCAGTCGGCATTTAGCTTTTACATGCTACAACACTGTAAAACCCAACTGTACATGATGATTTATTGTAATGAACTCTGTGTAATTTCACTAAAGCTCATTTGGCCTTATGAAGCATGTAACTGACCCCACACACACTCGATCTACAGATCTCATGTGGCTTAACCGTCATCCACCCACAGGTTGTAGAAAATGCCATATCGGACCACTATTGTGTCTTTTTTGAGATTTCAGTATGTCCCAAAACTGTGAGTGATAAGAGAACCGCCACCGTCTCACTGCTGATTCCCCCGCAGGACCTTCAGAGAGCTCATGTCATCTCTCCCTCCATAGTAGGGATGGGCATTTCAAGCTAAAATAATATTCGATGATCGCTGGGAATTATTTGATTATTATTCGAAAATCGCACCCCCCCCGGCATACAAGCACGCAGGATCCAGGAAGGATGTGATGTATGCAACCTTGCAAGTGCTGCTGACATCTGCAGGTGCAAGTCATCCGCTCCAGGGAAGCACACACTGTTTGCTTGAACTGGGAGACTCTCCTGGGATTTCTTTGAGGTGTTTGGACAGAAGAGTTGCTGTCACTGGGTTCCTCCATAACTCCCCAGCTATCATCAGTCAGTTCAAAGGTCTGATGAGACGGCAGATACTGCTCATGTTTGCTCTAGCAAGCGCTTAAACATGTCATGAACAGATTTCTACCGAGTTCGGCGGTACTGCACTCATTTGTGCTCAGTGCAGTTGCTTTTGTTTCAGTGCTTGTGTTGCAGTTGTGCTGTGATGGAAATGAGAAACAAGACGACTGGCAGATACAACGACATGGTTTGTGTGTTTAAGCTTGAAATGGTCATTTGTAGCGAGTTGGAGTGTGTGTACAAAACAGAGTCCCACTCCAGCCATTCAGTGCTGGCAAGCACCATGTTGCTCGTATTGTCATGCACGCATGCAGTGATTTTTCTGCTTGGTCCCCAGTGGTTTCCCAGTGGAAAGCGTATTTTCCAGATTTTCAGTAGTATGCTGCTCTTTGGTCTGCAGAACAGCACTGTGAATTTCCCAGTCAACTACATAATGACAAGTGAGTGCCCGTTCACATTTAATATCCAATTTTTAGTAAGAAGAAGAAAAACTTTAGATATCAACCTGCATATGCAATGGACATCAGTTTTACTCGCTCCTTTGAAGTTATCTTAAGTATAGTCAAATCAGCTTCATTAATATAGCGCTTTCACAATACAGATTGTTTCAAAGCAGCTTCACAGTGATAACAGGAAATGAATGGAAGAGAGATTGTTTTGGCTCTAGAAAAAAGTTATTGTCCAGCTAATGTAAGTTTTTGATTGATTCATTTCCGTTGTGAATAATCATTAGTTATTTAGTTTAGGGCCACTTACACAACACCATTTTCAACTAAAATAGAAAACTCTCAGCAGACGCTGTGTTTTGCTTTGTGGTGCCGACCGTATGCGCAAATGACAAAAGAGGATCTGAATTCATGTGCTATTGCTGATGCTTTAAAAAGGTGAAATGCTGTAGTGGGATTTTTAACAAATTATTGGTGAGGAAACGAGTCTCTTAAATTTTTTTTTTTTAAAAAGCATTTTAAAACAAATGTTGACGTGAAATGACAAACTCCAGCCCTCGATCTTCGCTGTGGATACATTTGACCAGTTAGTCCATATAACAGTGCTTTGACAATGACAATGTCCCTGTTTCATAAGCAACTGTGTGAGATTCTTCAAATTAAAGTGCCTAGTGTGGTCACAACGATGCAAGTTCAAGTTCAAGCCAATGTTGAAAATGGCAAAACCCCTTTTTTTTTGGTAAGTCAAGTCAGCTTTATTTCTATAGCACTTTATACAATGCAGATTGTTTCAAAGCAGCTTAACAGTGATCAATGATGCAAACAGAGTTCAATTCGGCTGAAACAAAAAAGTGTCATTGATCAGCTGAAGTCAGTTCAGTGTTTATTCAGTTCCACTGTAAATATCAAATATGAAATTAGTTAAATGAAGCTCTAAAGCATCTCTGCAGAAAACAGTGCTGTCATCATCAGCTCAGTTCTCATCCAATAGCATCAGTGCAGTCACATCAGTAATACTGATGAATATATAGTGAATTTTAAATGGAGGAATCTGTGTAAAGACTGGCCTTGAAATATGACCATCCAACAATTATGTCACTCCAATTAAAAAATGAGCTGAGCGGAGATGTGAGTGTGAGTGTGAGTGTGTGTGTGTGTGTGTGTGTGTGTGTGTGTGTGTGAGAGAGAGAGAGAGAGAGAGAGAGAGAGAGAGAGAGAGAGAGACAGAGCATGTTTACATGCACACCAACATGATGATAACTACCAAAAACTATCAGTTTAATGAAAAAAAAAAAAGGTTTTACCAATTTATATGCAAACCACTAATCAAGCAACACAAGAAAGACAAAATCAGTATTGACGTGACATGGTAATCATCCATGTATCCGACTGAGTTTTCCAGTTATGCAAGTGATGTTAAATAATGCATTAAAACCCACACGCAGTACTCCAAAATGTCAGCAGGAAAATTACAGATCGATTGTCCTCTCATGTTTGCAGTTTCTGTGAACCCGAGAGGAGAAAACATTTTTATAATCTCTTGGGTCAAGAAAGAGTCGGAGCGTACAATATATTTTCTCCTCCCCTACTGCGAAACATGGCTAAAGGCTCTTAAATCTGCAGTAAGGACGATTTCCTGTCATATTTTTAAAAACACAGGTTAAGGTGTTCACATGCTGGGCCAAACTGGGGTGCATGACAAAAACCTAGCTTTGTCGAGCGGTTTATGGCTTAAGTACTGAACGCAGATAAAAGAAAAGAGTAACGTTTACACGAGCATGCACACTGGTGGCTTATTAAGAATGTGAATGTGCTCAGAGAGAGAGAGAGAGAGAGAGAGAGAGAGAGAGAGAGAGAGAGAGAGAGAAAAAGAGAGAAAATGTCCTTGTGTCTGTGATACATACTGGGCTTGTAATCTAGGGCAGGAGTTGATGTGGTCGTCTGTACAGGATCAATGACTGTAGCTGTAGCTGAACACACTGACTCTTCATGCAGTTCTTCATGTTTGCTCACATGCTCTTCCTGCGCAGGCGTCTTATTGATCTTCACCTTGAAAAGCTTTGCAAGAAATGATCGTTTCTCGATCTGAAATGTGAAAGCATAAAAGTGAACACTGGGTACACAGAGCAACAAACACTCAATTCAAAATGTGATTCCTCAACCTAATCAGTGTATATTTTATTTAGTTAAAGCCACAATATGTAGTTTTTCACCGCTAGAGGACTCTTATTCAAAACAAAGGCGTGTCTTGATGATGGCTTGATTTGGCGGAGCTTTTATTATCCCGCGTTCGCCACTTCCTCATGAGTATGTGGGGGAACGCGGCACTGTTTTATCATATTACACACATTTGAGAGTGTTGAACGTGATGTTATAACATTACTCTGTGTGCTCGCTCCGCAGCTGCTATGAGACGCTTGTTCACACTGCAGTAAGAGATCGATATCGTGGTAAATCAAGGAAACCAGATTTAAACAATAAGAGTAACTGTGTTGAGCTGTAGAACAATGATTCGTTTTCTGTCCATGAATGATCCAAACAGTTGCTCACCTGTCTAATAAAACACATCATTTATTAAAGCGGCTTTGGTTTCTAGTCAGAAATTGAGGGTAACGTGGGTATGATGTCATTGATACGGGCCATGTCCTGGTTAAAATTGCTGATTTATCTGGATTGAAACATTCTTGGAAACATTTGGGATAATGCAAGTACACAAGTCAATAAAATATATAACACTGTTCTAGTGGTTTTTGGATATTTTAAATCAATAAATCTAACATATTGTGCCTTTATTAATAATTAAAATGCATTACATTCTTTGAAAGTGACACTCATCAATTGTTCACTTCACAATATATATATATTTATATATACACAATATTTTTTTATACACATTTACTTATATATTTATATATACATGAGTGTTATATATACACTCACCTAAAGGATTATTAGGAACACCATACTAATACTGTGTTTGACCCCCTTTCGCCTTCAGAACTGCCTTATTTCTACGTGGCATTGATTCAACAAGGTGCTGAAAGCATTCTTTAGAAATGTTGGCCCATATTGATAGGATAGCATCTTGCAGTTGATGGAGATTTGTGGGATGCACATCCAGGGCACGAAGCTCCCGTTCCACCACATCCCAAAGATGCTCTATTGGGTTGAGATCTGGTGACTGTGGGGGCCATTTTAGTACAGTGAACTCATTGTCATGTTCAAGAAACCAATTTGAAATGATTGGAGCTTTGTGACATGGTGCATTATCCTGCTGGAAGTAGCCATCAGAGGATGGGTACATGGTGGTCATAAAGGGATGGACATGGTCAGAAACAATGCTCAGGTAGGCCGTGGCATTTAAACGATGCCCAATTGGCACTAAGGGGCCTAAAGTGTGCCAAGAAAACATCCCCCACACCATTACACCACCACCACCAGCCTGCACAGTGGTAACAAGGCATGATGGATCCATGTTCTCATTCTGTTTACGCCAAATTCTGACTCTACCATCTGAATGTCTCAACAGAAATCGAGACTCATCAGACCAGGCAACATTTTTCCAGTCTTCAACTGTCCAATTTTGGTGAGCTCGTGCAAATTGTAGCCTCTTTTTCCTATTTGTAGTGGAGATGAGTGGTACCCGGTGGGGTCTTCTGCTGTTGTAGCCCATCCGCCTCAAGGTTGTGCGTGTTGTGGCTTCACAAATGCTTTGCTGCATACCTCGGTTGTAACGAGTGGTTATTTCAGTCAAAGTTGCTCTTCTATCAGCTTGAATCAGTCGGCCCATTCTCCTCTGACCTCTAGCATCAACAAGGCATTTTCGCCCACAGGACTGCCGCATACTGGATGTTTTTCCCTTTTCACACCATTCTTTGTAAACTCTAGAAATGGTTGTGCGTGAAAATCCCAGTAACTGAGCAGATTGTGAAATACTCAGACCGGCCCGTCTGGCACCAACAACCATGCCACGCTCAAAATTGCTTAAATCACCTTTCTTTCCCATTCTGACATTCAGTTTGGAGTTCAGGAGATTGTCTTGACCAGGACCACACCCCTAAATGCATTGAAGCAACTGCCATGTGATTGGTTGATTAGATAATTGCATTAATGAGAAATTGAACAGGTGTTCCTAATAATCCTTTAGGTGAGTGTATATATAAACTCTGCAAAAAGTATGTCCTCTCAAATGTCTTAACGTGTAAATATTTTCATGAACATAAAAAGATTTAACATCTAAGGCTTAAATTGAACAAGTTTCACAGACATGAACAGAAATGAAATAATGAGTCCCTGAACAAAGGAGGGTCAGTATGTAAAGTAGCGGTCAGTGTCTGGTGTGGCAGCAGCCGCTTTAACTCCTACAGTTCATCTTGTCCTCATGGACTGAGCTCTTGCTGTCAGATGTTACTCCAGTCTTACTCAAACACTTGCAGGTTCTCAAACACATCTAGGGGGACATACACGTGGTTTGGCACTGCGAGGACGATCAGCTGTCCTTCTGTCAGTTTATTGCTCTGTTCTCATCTGCAGTCCTCGAGCCTCATGCATCTTTCTCCTGAGTCAGTAGATGTTGAGTTTTGTCCTGTGCCCTCACGGGGGCGCTGTAGTTGGGAGTTGGAGGCGGAAAAAGTTGGGTGTGTCTCAATCAGCTCCCTAGATTCCTAGGTCGTGAATCAGTATATTGTGTACATGAATGTGGCCGACTCCCTAATCAGTGCCCTGATAACTGAACTAGGGAGCTGATTGAGACGCAGCCCTTGTTCATGTTTTGGCTACGAAAAGGTGAGTTCCCCACTTGTAAGCAGTGTGTACTTTTCCTTTGTCCATTAAAACGATCTTATTCGCACTGAATGACTGATCCGACGCGTGCGCACAAAGACTCCGATCCTGATATACACAGAATTTCAGTACCTCAAGATATCGGTCATGGCGAGTATTCACACAGACATTATCTGTTATGTCTTATTTGAACGTTTGCACAAAAAACACAAAAATATGGACTTTAATTCAACAATTTCCTAGTTCTACGGCAGAGCGACTCGTGCGCATGCGTCATGGTGCTCACGTGAACAGCGTCGGCCAATGGTAAGCCGGCGTTCTGGAAGCGCTGCACTGTTTACACTACGTCAACTGCTTAGGAGACTGACACAGACGAGGAGAAACTGTTGAATAAAGTCGTTTGTTTTTGCGCACAAAGAGAATTCATAACATTAAGGTTGAACCACTGGAGTCACATGGACTATTTTAACCATGTCTTTACTTCCTTTCTGGACCTTGAAAGTGTTAATTAAATTGCTGTCTATGGAGGGGTCAGAGAGCTCTCAGATTTCATCAGAAATATCTTCATTTGTGTTCATGGGCGTAAATTTCATCTAAAGTTGAGGGGGACACTAAACAAAAAATATCTCAATTTTTGAGGGGGACACTAATAATACAGCCAAAATTGTAATTGTAAATTTTTCTGGAAAATGATCTTATGTCCGTTTTTCTTTTCTCTGTCATTTTATCTGGCCAACAACAAAGCAATAGTTGTTTAAATATAGTTATCATAGGTTCACCACACGGTAATATAATTATTAAATTATCTTCTTCCACATAGCATTGAGCAAAAGCCAACACAGCGGTAAATCTACATTAGCCTAATGTCAGTTCACACATGGGCTTATCGCCGTGTTGTTTGGTAGCTTGTTGTAAGTCACCCACTACAACTAATAAATCACTAAAATATCGGACTTATGGAAAAATACATCGGTATCATAATTTGTCATTGCTAATTTATTAATAACTTAGCATTGTCTGTATTAAAGAGAAAAGAATCACTTCATCTGATGTTTAAAGTGAATAAAATACCCTTAACAGCTACTTACTGGAGTTCAACAACCACAACAAACCACTGTGGGGCAAGAGAGGGGGGACTCAAAATGTTTCTAAACTTAAAACGCATTTTTTGCCCCGTTTGCGTGTTTTTTTCTTCTTCTACTTACACAATTATTTTAAGTATATATCATTATATTATTTATAATACACAATGTGGCTTTTAATGATATTTTTAAGGGGGGAGGGCCCTCATGGAGACCCTTCTCCATGCTTTAGTCCTTACTAGCTTGTATTTGGTCAAAATCCAAACCAACCATCAGTTTTTACTGGTAAGCCACCAGCCCTGGAAGGTACAAGTACGAACACATGGGTAGGACAACACATTTTAGCTTTGCATGCTGCAAGGAGAGCATTTAAAGAGGCTGAATTAGACGAGCCGTATGCATGCAATTACGACCTACACATGAAAGATATGAGACTGGCAACAGTTTACTACAAACATGCAGATGCACAATTGAAAGGTCCAGGTATCGTCATTGGTCAGGATGGGACAAAAAACAGCTAATAAAAAGGTCTACTGGAGGCTGTTAACATGCTTTCAAGACACTGAGTCCAACCCACTGTACTGCACTGCAACAGTACTAGGCCCTGTCCCAAATGCCTGTTACTGTCGGGAAGAAGTCTCGCACCAGTGAGGGCTCGACAAAAGTGCGCATTGAGGGCACATATCGACCGCAAAGGGGACGCTCGTGAGCACCCTTCTGAGACCTAAAATGACAAATGGGACACCCTAAGGTTTCATGGACACGCGCACGCAGCAGCCATTGTAAGTCCACAAGACGGAAAGTGCACATGAAGTGTGTCATTTGGGACAGGGCCTTAGATCCACGATTTAAAGAACATTACTATGGTGCGAAGGAAAAGCAGCAGGCATTGGAAAAGTTACAGGCAAAGCTGGAGGTGACGAAAGAATCCGGTGAAGGTGTCTCAACACGCAGCACAGAAAAAAGTGTGCCAGAGTAACGGTCGCATACAAAGTGATGAGGTGCACACTTCCTCGCTTTCTGACACGTCTGACGAGGCTCTACAGGAAAGCGATTCACAGCAGTGCCACAACAAGCGCCAAGTGGTGCTTCACTGCAGAGCTAAATGAGGTCTAGCTCCCCCTCTCTGGAAGTAATGGGTGGTGCCTGACCGAGTCCAGATCCACTACTGGACCACCAGATCCAACTGTGAGCGAGTGACCATAAGAGGTGTGTTAGAGCATGTTACGTTGTGAGACGCGAATCACGACTACTTCAGAGTAGGGACTAACCCAACTACCAGAACTACCAGTGACGAAAGTGTACGCTGACTGGTAGAATTCACGCGAAATAGCACCCGCCATTTTTAAAAAGCCGTGCACACAGCCTATATGAACTAACTAACATGGAAAACAGCGATAGATGGACAATCCAACGCAACTTTGAGAGGAGCAAGCGAAACATGATTATGTATTTCTGCTCAGCTAGTGACACTGGACATCAACCACACGGCAAATTCTAACGTTAATAGTTTTTCATATAATGTGTACTTTCTTTGTATAACAGTTCTACCTAATAACATATTAGACAGGACTGTAAACAGATCGTAAGCTACTGAAGACGGAGAATGTGAGCGCTGTGTGCTCAGACTCTGCCGTTCTCAGAACCGCCAAAATAGATGTCCGCCTTCAAAATAAAAGTCAAAACAACAAGCCAGCTTATGTCACTTCAGAGTTACTGGCGCTGTGAATGCAACCAGGAAAATGACCCTAGGGGAACATTTAGTTCTCGGGGAACCACCCTGATGCCTAGTTCCTATAACGAAGTTCTTAGAACTACCCGGTGTGAAAGTCCCCATTATTGAAAGCATATTTCTACTTTTTTTTTTTTATTTAAAGAAGAAACCAAACCAATGTATAGTTGACATTTGAGGATTAATGCTACAGAAAAGCAATAAAAGTTTTTCAGGAGTGTTTTTAGCTAGTTTTTTTATTTTTATATAAAAATATGGCATGCAGTTGCTTCAAACAATGGTATAAAGCTATTCAAAACATCATTCAATGTAAATTGTGATAATTGTATTTAATAAATCGCAATTACAATTTCAAGGGAATAATCGACAATTATGATTTTTGTCATAATCGTGCAGCCCTACACCATGGCCACATTAAACAAACAGAAAGTAGATCAGGAGGGGTGTTGCTTTAATGAGCTTTGGAAATCAATGAGCACCTTTAAATGACCTCATTTGCAACGAGAGTTGCTATTATGAAGGAATATAATGTAGAGGGGCATTACAGGACAAAGTATGCAACTCCTATCAGAGCTTCTCAGGCAGAGAACGAGAGGATACAATTAAACAACTAGAAGCCTCCCTAGATTCCCAGCAGGAAACAACACTGAAGAACTGGAGCTCAAAAGTCTCAAGGAAACTGCCATGGAAAAATTACGAGGAATCGCTACTGATGGGGCGCCAACAATTACTGGGGAAAGTGGGTTAGCATCACTGCTAGTTATGCAACAAAGTCAGCAAGCATGCTGTTAAACTCCATTGCTTAATTCAACAAAACAAGTGCTTTGTGCCAAATATCTGCAATTTGATCACGCTGTGTCACCGGTGGTGAAAGCCATTAACTTTATATGCAATATGAAGATGATGTTAGGCGTCTCAGTCGGGACAATGCACTGCAGTGTTTTTCTCTCTCTGAAGGGAGATAGGCCAGTGTTTGAAAGAACTGCCATCAGTGACTGGCAGATCTCACAGCGCATGGAAGTGTGACGTGTTGGTTTTTACTTTGTAAGTAGTGTCTTTTGAACAGTTGAAGTTTAGTCGCAATGCCTTGATGTGCGAATACAGCTGACTCACCACTGCGTTCTTTTCCTTGAAAGCTGATGTTTAATGCATTCAGGTGTTTAGTAATGTCAGCTACAAAGCTCATTTTCAGTTTTCAGATAAATGCATCACTATTTACTAAGCTATTTCACATTATTCAATGATTAAACCATTAAAACAGGGGCTTGTCAGATGCTTTGCTTGGTCCTCAAGTCCTTATTTTACGCAGCCGGCTACAAAAAAAACAATGTTTCTGTGACCATGCACTTCACACGATATTGCCAACCCAATAACACTTTCTCTCTGGATAGCAAACCACAGAGAGTTTGATTGTGTTGGCTTGAGAAAGCCTCCTGCTTCCTGACAGCTTCCTCTGTCCACTTCTCAGGCTGATAGAAGACTTTTAGTTAATATAGTTTTGGGTACCAGACAAAATACGGTTTTGTTAACTGATTTTGGGTATCAGACAATTCTCTGCTGACAGTTTTGGATATCAGACAAAACAGATGTCTTCTGGTAGAGACTGGATCCAATATTCCTGGCGAGGAAATGAATTTAAACATTTTTGGTCAAATAGAAGAATGTCATAGAGAGATGAATGATTAAATGATTCCCCTTTCCTATTCCCTTCATTCATGACAATGTACTCATCACAGAAGCTCTTGATGACTCTGCATCAGGTATATGACAGTGAAAGGGCTGTGCAATACATTAATACAGAAAGCCAAATGAATGCATACATAATTGCTGTCATCAAAGTTTAGAGTTACTGCATTAGAGAACAAGAAAACCCCTGTACAACAAAAACACTCATTCCCTCTGTAAAACCTGCATTATGATTTGCGCCACAGACGAGAGAGACGGCTCTGTTACAGAGGAAATAATGATTACCTTGAGAGGCAGTTCAGCTGGTGGAGCAGCGGGTTTGGTCTCAGTTTTGGGTTCAGACAGAGACTTCATGGCCACCGCTGCATGCCGCACAATACACTGATGACCGCAGTACACGGACTCCGGCAAAGCGTCATTACTGCAGCCTGGACCAATGCATTTAGGAGAAGCAGCCTCCTCCTCCAGCTTCAACTTCACCTCCCCCTCCTTCACCTCCTCCTCCAGCTTCAACTTCACCTCCCCCTCCTTCACCACCACCTCCTCCTCCACCTTCAACTTCACCTCCCCCTCCTTCACCTCCTCCTCGACCTCCTCCAGCGGCTGCTCGATCCCCACCTGAGACACAACACAATTAGATAAAGTCATTTTGCACCATCTGGCAGACACATTTGAATTCCCTCGTGGACAGACAGATCAACAGAGGGGTGGTGCTAAAAGTGAAGAGGGGTGTTGAAGATGTTGGCAAAAGAGAACGTCACAGTCATCCATCTCTGATTTCTCTACTAATGTAGCACTGATTGCAGAAAATCTTTCGCCTTTCTACTGCATAGACAGCCAAGTTTATTAACAGCCAATCTTGTCAGCGATGAATTACTCTAAGGCATAACCTACTCTATGGAATTCCAAGTCTGCCAAAATTAAAAAATAAATAAATATACGAAGAAATGTAAAAAAGCAAAAATAAATAAATATACATAGAAAATTAATATAATTGATACATTTATTTCCATATATATTTATGTATATATATATTTTTTTTCCACATTTATTTATTTATTCTTTTATTTATTTCTACATTTCTGTATTTCTACATTTCTTTGTCGGTAGGGTAATGAGGAGGGCGTGGTTTACCTCAGACATAGCAATCGAGCTCAGAGTAGGCGAGGGCGAAGCGTTGAGGCCACAGTGACACCTTGTGGTGCGGCCGAAATACTGTAAGTATAGCCTACTGACGTTGGTACTGTCTGTGATGAATGACTTGGATAGGTATATGGCCAAAATCTTAAATCTTACTGTGTGACATGGATAGGCTACTCTTTATTCCGGACATGGCCGTAGAACATCGCCTGGTCTGGATTTGTAAAAGGTCCTGGACTAACAAACATGAACAGCAACATCTTCAACAGATCTGATAACAGGGACTTCACCGGATTCTTTCATCACCTCCAGCTTTGCCTGTAACTTTTCCCATGCCTGCTGCTTTTCCTTCGCACCATAGTAATGTTCTTTAAATCGTGGATCCTAAGGCCCTGTCCCAAATGGAAGCGCTTGATATTTTCCATTACCGGTCAGAACACACGGAAAGGAAGCAGCGCACATAATAATAAAAATATAAATAAATAAATAAAAGAATAGATAAATAAATGTGGAAAAATATACATAAATAAGGAAATAAATGTATAAATATTTTTTATTTTTTATGTATTTATGTTTTCTATGTATATTTATTTATATTTATTTTTGCTTTTTTACATTTCTTTGTATATTTATGTATTTATTTATTTTGGCAGCTTTGGAATTCCATAAACCTGTGTTATGAGGATACTTGCCGAGCTTTTTGACATACTTATGTGTGTTTTTGACCGTTGATGTGCAGTAAGTAGGAGTGTAAAGGTACATGTTCTCCTTTAAAGGGTTAGTTCACCCAAAAATGTAAATTCTGTCATTAATTACTCCCCCTCATGTCGTTCCAAACCCGTAAGACCCTTGTTCATTCTCCTCTCTTCATAACATTAAGGTTGAACCACTGGAGTCACATGGACTATTTTAACCATGTTTTTACTGCCTTTCTGGACCTTGTTCATTAAATTGCTGTCTATGGAGGGGTCAGAGAGCTCTCGGATTTCATCAGAAATATCTTCATTTGTGTTCTGAAGATGAACGAAGGTCTTACGGGTTTGGATATTTCAAGTTCTCTTTTGAAATCTTTGATAAGCCATTCGTCCACTACTGGCTAAACAGCAGCTCTGCTGGACAGACCCCTCCATATGCATACATGAGTGACGCATCCTGACCCTCAAGCAGGTGGAACCGGATGAAATATTCTGAATTCTGACTCGTGATGCAGCCTGAATCATAATCACACGCTGTTCGTTCATTGGCCAGAGGAGAACTGACTGAGCCTGGTTTCTCCCAAGTTTTTTCCCTCATTCTGTCACCTGAAGGAGTTTGGGTTTCTTGCCTCTGTCAGCTCTGACTTAAGCCCTGTTTCCACCGAAATTACCCAGAACAATTTGTCCCAGGAACTCTTTTTTTCCCCCCAGACCTGCTGCTGTCTGCGTTTCCATCGCGGTCTAAAGTACCGTGAAGATTAGTCCGGTGACGTAGGACTGCACGCAGCTTTCCAGTTCCCACTGGATTTCGTCCTCCGCATATAAACTTAATAAAGCCTGAACCTCGTCGTCGGTCCATCAGTCGTATTTTTTAACTCCATTGTTGATTCGAATAGCAAACGACTCTTACTGCACGCACCACAACTGACTCTTAGGTTGAAATAAAATGCTGCGTAAGCTCAACCAATCAGCATGTTCAGAGCCCAAGTCCCAGTGAATTAAACATTTTCATTCCCTTCAAAGTGTGGTCCAGTGAGAATTCAGCTGGACAGATGGATACTGAAGTGTACAGGTCCTGAAGTACACACACACTGCTTATTCCCTATTATACCTAATCCATGACTGAACAACAGAAAATGAAAACCGGTTCAGAAGAGATTACCGCATGGCATGAGCTGATTTGGTCCTGGCGGTCAGAGCAGGAGGGACAGACGAACTCTCCTCCGGTCCTCTGCAGGAGACACGCACCGGCCCCTGAGCTGCCGACGCAGTCCACGTAACGCCACTCTCGGCACGAGCCACAGCAGATCATCAACCTGACAGACGGAGACATTAGCTCGCGGCCAGAAGAATCTCAGCAATATCAATATACATCACAGCTTCAATACATGCATAAAGAAGCTAAAGCATTCAAAACAACAGGTGAAAATAAAGTGTTGGAAAAGAACAAAAACTGATGGGATGCAATCGATCGGCCGATATGAAACAGATTTTTACTTTGCTGAAGCACAGAATTGTGTTGGAGACGATAGCCTGCACATGAATCACATGAATCAGTAAGGCTGCGTTCAGACTGCAGGCAAATGTGGCATCAATTTGATTTTTTTTGCTCTTATGTGACTCAATCTATTGCTCTCATGACAGTGGGCTTGTTTACACCTAAGTCACTTCATGTGTTTTTGAGCATCTGCGGTTTTATTTGCGGTAGTTTGTGCGTTGGCTTGATGAAGAGATACTCATCTCCGGCGATGCGTGCTGCAATAGCGCTGTCATAACTGGCTATAACATATAGCCCATAACACGCTCTCTTATTTTTTAGCATTGTTGGGAGGAGTAAAATTTTCATATGTGGTTTCAACAACCAGATGCATTTAGACTTGTTCAGTTTCATCTGAACTACGGCCCAGACCACATTCTGGAGTGGTTTGAGCAATCATTTGAGCAATCACAATGCGTTCGGAGGGCATTTACACCTGGTCTTTTCACAATCAGATAGATATCTGATCAGAGGAAACGCATGAAGTGACCAGGTGTAAACAGGCCCAGTGTGAACAGCACAAACCACATCTGATCTTTAAAACGGCCTCATGTCAGAACCTCTGCTCTAGCTTGCTTTCTACACTATAATTCATGCTGACTGTGTGATGATGCTCATTTGTGAGCTGCTTTGCAACTTACATTACTGTCACTTGAGTCTTCAGAGAAAGAAAATAGAATTTTCCAAGAATTGCACTTGGAACAATGGGACGTTCTTATGAAATTCTTCGAATTTATCTAATGAACCTTCAATAAGGCTTGATTATTGTAATGCCATATACGCTGGTGTCTTTCACGTTTGCAACGGGCTCAAAACGCTGCAGGTCGTTTCTTGACGGGGAAAAACATCACCTCTATCTTGGCACATGTACATTGGCTACTGGTCAAATTTAGAATTGATTAGAAGGTTAACTTATGTACGTAAAACCTTGCATGGCTTGGCTCCAGCTTACATTATAGATCTTATGTGGCCCTACTTCTTCTGCAGATCTCCAAGATCTTCTTCTGATCATTTATTAACTGTCCTGTTGTCTTGCATTAAATCTAAAGGTGTCAGAGCCTCTTCTGTATTTGTCCCAAAGCTGTGGATCTCTCCTCAATCCTAAATCTGTAAGACGGTCCGCTTCACTTCCTGCTTTCAAATGTGCCTCTCTTCACAGGCCTTTTCATAACTCAGCTATGTTCGCCTTTTCAGGTCTTAAATTTTCATTGTAAATGTTCGTCTTTCTTATGGATAAAGTTGTTTAATCTACTTCTTTTTAACCATTATAGTTGTGTGATTATTATTTTTATTGTTTATTGTGAAGCAGCTTCGTCATGTTGTTTTAAGGTGCAATATAAATAAAATAACCTTGACCTTCACAACAGTTTTATGGTTTTTATGAATCCAGACCCTGGAGGCTGGAAGTTCCCAAATGTTTTCTTGAAAATAAAATACTCTCAAATCTACTACTTTAAGTAGTAAACATCTTAAAAATAACATATTAAATCTGGAAAATAGTAGTGAACATTTGACCTTTGTTTGGAAAGTTTGGAAAGATGTTGGGATTGAGTTTTTGGATGAACTATCCATTTAATGTTCATCAATATCTAGCAATGTATTACACATCGGTCCGAAATACTGGATTCTGATTGGTCAGTCACAGTATCCAGGTAACTAAAACTGCCGCTACTTTCGCGTTGCTCGTATAAGACGCGCCGTATTGCTAAATCAAATCACACAGTGAAAGCCTGAAGTCAACAGATGCTCACCTGTCGCTGTGTCTCTGTTGACATGAGCAACACACAGCATCCTGCCCCGTCCTCTCGCTGTCGTGATCAGAGCACTGCTCCTCTTCTTCAGCCCGATGCTGTTCCTCACAGTCGCTCGCGGCAGGGACAGAGTTCCCACCTGTGTCAGTGGAAGAGCACACATTTCCTCCTCCTGACGTGATGATATCGGACGCGTTCCCATCTTCCTCTTCCATCAGGAACGGTGTCCCTACATCCATATCTTCTGCACCTTCCCCATCACCCATATCTCCATGCTTGAGCTCTTGCAGCCGTCGCGCCACCGCCCGCTTACGAATCTCCTGGAGATTGAGATCATCGCTATCTTCTGCTCGATCCGATGCGACTCCCTCGTCTGACTTCAGCCCCGCAGCGACACATGGCAGCCCGTCGGCACTGGCCCAGGCTTCATCTGCAGGTGTGAGCGCCGGCACCAGCGTCTGTCCTCGACCCCCGCGACCTCGTTTAGAGGCTAGAGAGCTCACGTCGGCCTCACCCGCCCGTTTGCCCCGGCCACGCCCCCTGCCACGCCCCCTGCCTCGCCCCCTGCGGCGCAGGACGGGAGGGCTGCTGTCTGCTGTGCCCACGGCTTCTATAAACTCCCGCTTGGCGATGGTGCTCCGACGGAAACCCCAGGTCTTGGCCGCGGCCTCAGCGCTGGAGCCTTCCTCCATCTGACACACGGGACAAAGGCAAAGAAGAAAAAAAACATCATCTTCATGCTAACAACAACAACTACACAAGACAAACAACTGTGTAAACTGAGCTCCAAACAGCATTATTGGTTATTGTTGAAATCCTGAAACGATCTCGCGGTGTCCGTTTCAGAAGACAGACAGCAACACTAAAGGCACTTTCAGACCCATGGATCGTCTGCTTCGCTCTGAAACAAGGACTGGTTACAAGGGACTGAATGCACAACATTTCAAAGTGTGGCCAAAAATGTGTTTATGCAGGTCATTGGTCTCATTGGTCAGAGATCACCTGTTTACGTTCCTCATAGCGTCGCATCTGTAGCTGTCGTTACACTTACACAACTGTATACATGACCCTGGACACAAACATTGCATTAAGTAAAGATCATATTCCATGAAGATATTTCGTAAAAAATATATTATTAGTAGTAACATGCATTGCTAAGGGCTTCATTTGGACAACTTTAAATATGATTTTCTCAATATTTCGATTTTTTTGCACCCCCAGATTCCAAATAGTTGTATCTCTGCCAAATATTGTCCCATCAGTGGAAAGCTCATTTATTTCATCTAAAAAAAATTGACCCTTATGACTAGTTTTGTGGTCCAGGGTCACATATAAGCCTTCATTCCCGCTCTGAACTGAATGGTTTGAAGATGAAGAGGCGCTCTTTGCTCTTCTTCTGTGATATCTAAAGCTCACTCACAGAATCACTGCTGCATCTCCCATGATCAGATGATATGGCTTGGTTCATTGGGTCATACGGCTTTCTCAGCACAACCGAACCGCTTAGGTCAAAACCACCTTGTTCAGGCGATCTTATGCTGCGCTCCAGACAGATCGGATTTTGGACTTTTCCCACCTCCTTCTAGGAAATAATGTCTGGAACGCCACTCAAAGCCGGACACTCGGCGTGTGAACTCGGGGAACATCGCTGAACCCCGACCTCATCAAGTCCTGCTTCCAATGAGCATAAACGTACACAAACTTTAACATTAGACATTAAGTTTATGTAATATGCCTTTGTTTTTGCTTTTCGCCTGGGGTTTTCAAAGCGATTTTATGTTGTTTTTGTTCTGTTTTTGCCATAGTTGACAAAACCACGATATGCTCTCATTGTGTGGTGGGAACATAATGTGGTCAACGTGACGTCTGAATGCCTGGAACTCACTGAGGTCTGAATTTAATTTGGGATATTCCCACGTCCAACCTCGTCTGGAACGCAGCGTTACACCGAATGTTCATATGAGCCTAAATGAACCGACCTGTGTGAAAACGAGCCAGACTCAGACACAAACACAGTGATATGAGAATCTCAGGCCATGCTGTCAAACTACAAACCGGTTAATAACAACAATAATAATAAATGGAGCAATTCCAATAGGGTCCTCTTTACACCATCAGTGCCCGGGCCCTAATGATCCTGATTCCTGCAGACCACATAACAAGGTCTCTCATTGTCAATCTTCTGTGATGTTTTACTGGTTATCACCAGAATGAACCATCATTTGTAATCCCTGTAATGTATTAGTGTTCAAACACACAGAGGAAACCAAAAGACAGATTTGTCCCGCTTCAGCCAGGCTGATTTTAGGGAAATGCTGTGGAATGGGATTGAACATGGTAAATGATGAAAGCAGGGCACTGACATCAAGCGAACCAAAGTTATGTTCCTGTTCCTGGAGTCAACACTGAGGAAGTGCTGATAGCTATGGCTTATTACAACTACCTCAGCTTCATTTAGACCCAAGACGAGCTTATAAACATCTCACGCTGAACATCAACACATTCATCTAATAAAGCACACATGAACTGCGGTCAAACTCAGACCCCTCGTGCCACTACGAACCGAGCTGTGGTAGTGTGTGTTAAAGCTTCATCTCTCCGGCCGCTGATCTGTGAACAGCAATGGGAATATAATCACACTCACGCTTCACCGCAGGCTCACTCCGCGCTGACTGCCTTTACATGCACACTTTGATTTATGTAAGCAAACTTATTAATGATTAGTAATGTATACTGCACTCAAACAAACAAACACGCAGTGTTCTTCCATTTTGTCCGTGAGAGGGGCGTGACGCACTGAATGAGGCGGAGAGACGCCATGCGACGCGTCGCCGGAAACGAACAGCGACACCTGCGGCCTGGAGGACACACAGCGGCTGCGTTGATCTCAGACGTGGACCAAACGGGCACATGTTCAAGCATAGGGGCAGCTAATCTGGAGTCTGAGGTGCAAACAAATCTAAACATTGAGAGAATCTCCTTTAAAGTTGTCCAAATGAAGTCCTTAGCAACGCATATTACTACTAATAATACATTTATGATATATTTATGGTAGGAAATATCTTCATGAACATGATCTTAATATCCTGATGATTTTTGGCATAAAAGAAAAATGTATAATTTTGACCCATTCAGTGTGTTGTTGGCTATTGCCACAAATATACCCGTGAGACGCAGGACTGGTTTGTGCTCCAGGGTCACATACAGCGGAGCTCGTGGGGGCCCCTGATCAAACATTTGTGAGGCAGTCGTAAAAGGGCCGGTCACACTACATATTTCGTTCCTTTGACTTCCATTCAAATGATGGACTCGGAGCTGCGAAGTGTGTGTGTGTGTGTGTGACTCTTTAGCTGCGCCCACTGCATATGGGAGGATCTCAGTCTCAAAATGACTAATAAATGCACGCACAATTATCCATGAACTTGATAAATGTTGCAGATATGTTTTACTATCCACAAACAAATGCCTTTCAACGCGTGTGTGCAACATACAGAATTACATGAATGTGCAGCGATTGAGACATTTTTGTGAATAAATGTTTTTATTTTGCATTAGTGCATCATAATTTGCGCATGCAACAAAGAAGATGTGCATCTGTGGATCGTGTGGCGCGCGTGCATTTACTGCGTCCATCTCATTTGAGTCGTTTGGATTTTGAGACTTTCTTTTCGCGTTTTCAAGCATTTCACGACCAACACACACACAACTAGCAGTGAACACGCCTGGTGCTCATTATTAATGTGTGCACAAATACCGTGATATTAAAAGACCAAACTCCGTAGGCCTACATACTTTATTAATATAGCAGATAAAAATAAGTCTTGAAATATGAGCGCATCTGGGGAGTTTCTTTCCAAGGGAGGAAATGCGTGAAATGCGTCTGTCTGTACCCAGCAGGCTAAGCGCTTCCTCCCACAGAGCCTATCATAGAAGTAGGCTTTACTTTATGGAACATGCATATTGCATATTAGGCATTTTATAATGGTTTTCTATGGGTAAAAAATGTTGTGATGAACAATGTTGTGTTCATAGCCTGATTTAATCTGCCGTTTTAATGTTAGCCTACTGTTAAGCGTCTTTATAGCGAGGACACATTGAGCGCCTTACAGGCAGAAGCACGCTTCCGGTGCCGGTGTGTGTTTCGGCAGGATAAAGCCATCTAGTGGTCGCAGGTTTTCTTAGACAGCTGTGTGTGTGTGGATCGTGCAAGGCTAAGCCGGCGAAAAGAAAGTCTCAAAATCCAAACGACTCAAATGAGATGGACGCAGTAAATGCACGCGCGCCACACGATCCACAGATGCACATCTTCTTTGTTGCATGCGCAAATTATGATGCACTAATGCAAAATAAAAACATTTATTCACAAAAATGTCTCAATCGCTGCACATTCATGTAATTCTGTATGTTGCACACACGCGTTGAAAGGCATTTGTTTGTGGATAGTAAAACATATCTGCAACATTTATCAAGTTCATGGATAATTGTGCGTGCATTTATTAATCATTTTGAGACTGAGATCCTCCCATAACTGCACGCCTCCACAGACTCGGCTGTTTTCTGAAAGAATCGGTACAGTGTATCTGTCTTTTATTAATATGATCAAACTAAAGACTCTTGGGAGATATGAAGGATCAACACTCTTGAAGGGTGATTCTGAAATCCACTGCCGCTTCAATATAATTGTACACTCACCTAAAGGATTATTAGAAACACCTGTTTAATTTCTCATTAATGCAATTATCTAATCAACCAATCACATGGCAGTTGCTTCAATGCATTTAGGGGTGTGGTCCTGGTCAAGACAATCTCCTGAACTCCAAACTGAATGTCAATGATGTGATTGTATTTCACAATCTGCTCAGTTACTGGGATTTTCACGCACAACCATTTCTAGAGTTTACAAAGAATGGTGTGAAAAGGGAAAAACATCCAGTATGCGGCAGTCCTGTGGGCGAAAATGCCTTGTTGATGCTAGAGGTCAGAGGAGAATGGGCCGACTGATTCAAGCTGATAGAAGAGCAACTTTGACTGAAATAACCACTCGTTACAACCGAGGTATGCAGCAAAGCATTTGTGAAGCCACAACACACACAACCTTGAGGCGGATGGGCTACAACAGCAGAAGACCCCACCGGGTACCACTCATCTCCACTACAAATAGGAAAAAGAGGCTACAATTTGCACAAGCTCACCAAAATTGGACAGTTGAAGACTGGAAAAATGTTGCCTGGTCTGATGAGTCTCGATTTCTGTTGAGACATTCAGATGGTAGAGTCAGAATTTGGCGTAAACAGAATGAGAACATGGATCCATCATGCCTTGTTACCACTGTGCAGGCTGGTGGTGGTGGTGTAATGGTGTGGGGGATGTTTTCTTGGCACACTTTAGGCCCCTTAGTGCCAATTGGGCATCGTTTAAATGCCACGGCCTACCTGAGCATTGTTTCTGACCATGTCCATCCCTTTATGACCACCATGTACCCATCCTCTGATGGCTACTTCCAGCAGGATAATGCACCATGTCACAAAGCTCCAATCATTTCAAATTGGTTTCTTGAACATGACAATGAGTTCACTGTAGTAAAATGGCCCCCACAGTCACCAGATCTCAACCCAATAGAGCATCTTTGGGATGTGGTGGAACGGGAGCTTCGTGCCCTGGATGTGCATCCCACAAATCTCCATCAACTGCAAGATGCTATCCTATCAATATGGGCCAACATTTCTAAAGAATGCTTTCAGCACCTTGTTGAATCAATGCCACGTAGAATTAAGGCAGTTCTGAAGGCGAAAGGGGGTCAAACACAGTATTAGTATGGTGTTCCTAATAATCCTTTAGGTGAGTGTATATCTCCTAATTAAATGTATAATCAATATTTAGCTTTCTATATTATTATAATGATTTTAATGATTATTTTCAGTTATGATTTTGCTCAATCAATAGGACCAATGATTGTTTCTTTCTTTATATTTTCTAAAGTGTGTATTTGGTCTCTGAGGAGTGACTGAGGGTCTGTCCTAGGGATGTGTGATGTGTCGCTAAAAACTTGATTTCAGAACATGTTGTCGTGTGTTTGGATTTTGGAGGCATCACACACCCCTAACCTGACGGGAGTGCAGTAACAGTGTTTGCTCACTTAGCCCGGCTTCCAGATATGAAATATGGTCATTTTATTGTATTTCATTTCATATTTCCTTTTACTGAAACACTAAAGAATCAAGATGAATATTGCCTGTACTGTTGTCTGTACCTCTCACTGAGAGAAAGTACATGTTATCAGTATGTTTTGGGAAACTTTCTGGTTAATACCAGAACTCAACCAACTCCAACCTTGGAGAGACTGTGTATCTGTGTATGTGCGCAATATTCTGTGTTACAGATCAGTATTGGAGGTGGATTATGGGCATCCTAATAGATGGGTGGACTTGTTGTGGACAAGCTGGCGCCTGCTCCAGACCTGGAAGGTCACTACGTACCTAATTCCGGGGTGAAAGCGTCAACAAGTGATATATATGTACACGTGAATCTGATTAACTGACAATGTGTGGAAATTTTCCATGACTGTTAATTTTCTTTGAGCCAATCAGAATCATCCACCTTGCAGTAATGACGTAGCTAGACCTTGAAAACAAGAAATTGTATGTACGAGAGACGGCGGGTAGAGGGAGCGCGGCCTACGAACTCCTTGTGAGACTTGAAGCTGGCTTCTGCTGATGGAACTGCAAACTATTCTTCAGTAAATTTTTCTTTAATTAATTGCACTCCTGACTCTTGGTCTTAATGTTTCACTACTGGTCTTGGGTCCTAAACTGTTACCCCAACACTACTCTACAGGTACTCAAGATTAACATGAGACTGGCAGAAACTGTGTGTGTTATGGACCCTTTAAGAACGATATTTTTGCAGTAAAGTCAAGTAGATTGTATATTTTTTTACATTTTGAGAGTAAGTCATAGATTACTATTTGTTAAATGTGGAATTCATGTTTATACAACGCTTCAGAGCATAATGTCCGAAGAAATTTCACTAGCTCAAAGTCTAGTGTGAACACGTCCTAAGCAGTAGTGATGAGCGCTTTCTAAACACTGCTTCATAAAGCTTCAAAACTTGTGCGACACATTTGTTTCGAACTAGTGATTCGGAGCACGTATCAACAGTGTCGGGAGTAACGCATTACAAGTAACTTGAGTTACATAACCAGATTACTTTTTTCAAGTAACTAGTAAAGTAACACGTTACTTTTCAAATTTACAACAAAATATCTGAGTTACTTTTTCAAATAAGTAACGCAAGTCACTTTTGTTTTCCCATTTATTGACATCTCGCCTGCTCAAAAACACATTCAGTGTTCCTCAAAATGAATAAAATCAGTGAAATGCAATAATTAAATGTTAAATAAAACAAATATTTTTACACATTTAATCTGACTTTATTGACCAGTGTCTTGCTGCTGACCTTTGATGATTCAGTTAAACCATGAGCAAAAATGACTTTAGATGTTTTGTTTTTATTGGTGAAGTAAGTGTTAAACTTGTTCTCCTGCATCCTGAAAGGTTTGTTTGAGCGGCGCCCTCTACTGTACATGCGTGAATTTACATTGCCTTCAGCCTGAGGCTTATTATTTCAATTTTGGTGAGAAAGGGCTTTTACATATGCCCAAAAATAGAACAATTTCTGTTATAAAAAAAAAAACAAGCCCAGCACAGGTGAAAAAAGCAACGCAAAAGTAACGTAACGCATTACTTTTCTTAAAAAGTAACTAAGTAACACAAATAGTTACTTTTTAAGGGAGTAACGCAATATTGTAATGCATTACTTTACAAAGTAACACTGCGTATCAAACTTGCAATGTCACGTGACTTCAGTAAATGAGGCTTCGTGACATCATAACTGTTTCAACATTTCAATGGTTCGCCACTAGGGGGCGATGATCTCTGTGAACTCGTAAACCAATGTCTGTGGCTTAAGGTTTTATAAATTTGTAGACATTTTTAATGACACATTTGTATAATATTATTGGGCTGATTAACCAAGCTCTCCATAAAACAAACAATACCTGCAATTTAATAAAATAACATTCAAAATAACAACTCTCATTCCAAGGAAATTATTCTAATTTGTATGGATACTGCCACTATTTTATATTAATTATATTAATAATTTTATCTTAATTTATATTATGTAATAACATTTATATTATTTAATAATGTAGATGCAGAAACATGGCCTATTAAAACATGAATTAATCTCAATAACATGAATCTTTCTCATTGCTTTAAGTATTTTCAGCAACAAGACAAACAAGGCAATGTTTTTTAATAAATCAATAAAAGAAAGCCAATTTAATCTGTGGAATCACAGAGCACAGACTGTATCAGTATTTTCAAATTTAGAAAGACTACTTACAAATAAAAAAGTATATATGGATATACAGGTGCTGGTCATATAATTAGAATATCATCAAAAAGTTTATTTTACTAATTCCATTCAAAAAGTGAAACTTGTATATTATATTCATTCATTACACACAGACTGATATATTTCAAATGTTTATTTTTTTTAATTTTAATTATTACAACTGACAACGAAGGAAAATCCCAAATTCAGTATCTCAGAAAATTAGAATATTACTTAAAACCAATACAAAGAAAGGATTTTTAGAAATCTTGGCCAACTGAAAAGTATGAACATGAAAAGTTTGAGCATGTACAGCACTCAATACTTAGTTGGGGCTCCTTTTGCCTGAATTACTGCAGCAATGCGGCGTGGCATGGAGTCGATCAGTCTGTGGCACTGCTCAGGTGTTATGAGAGCCCAGGTTGCTCTGATAGTGGCCTTCAGCTCTTCTGCATTGTTGGGTCTGGCATATCGCATCTTCCTCTTCACAATACCCCATAGATTTTCTATGGGGTTAAGGTCAGGCGAGTTTGCTGGCCAATTAAGAACAGGGATACCATGGTCCTTAAACCAGGTACTGGTTGCTTTGGCACTGTGTGCAGGTGCCAAGTCCTGTTGGAAAATGAAATCCGCATCTCCATAAAGTTGGTCAGCAGCAGGAAGCATGAAGTGCTCTAAAACTTCCTGGTATACGGCTGCGTTGACCTTGGACCTCAGAAAACACAGTGGACCAACACCAGCAGATGACATGGCACCCCAAACCATCACTGACTGTGGAAACTTTACACTGGACCTCAAGCAACGTGGATTGTGTGCCTCTCCTCTCTTCCTCCAGACTCTGGGACCCTGATTTCCAAAGGAAATGCAAAATTTACTTTCATCAGAGAGCATAACTTTGGACCACTCAGCAGCAGTCCAGTCCTTTTTGTCTTTAGCCCAGACGAGACGCTTCTGACGCTGTCTGTTGTTCAAGAGTGGCTTGACACAAGGAATGCGACAGCTGAAACCCATGTCTTGCATACGTCTGTGCGTAGTGGTTCTTGAAGCACTGACTCCAGCTGCAGTCCACTCTTTGTGAATCTCCCCCACATTTTTGAATGGGTTTTGTTTCACAATCCTCTCCAGGGTGCGGTTATCCCTATTGCTTGTACACTTTTTTCTTCCACATCTTTTCCTTCCCTTCGCCTCTCTATTAATGTGCTTGGACACAGAGCTCTGTGAACAGCCAGCCTCTTTTGCAATGACCTTTTGTGTCTTGCCCTCCTTGTGCAAGGTGTCAATGGTCGTCTTTTGGACAACTGTCAAGTCAGCAGTCTTCCCCATGATTGTGTAGCCTACACAACTAGACTGAGAGACCATTTAAAGGCCTTTGCAGGTGTTTTGAGTTAATTAGCTGATTAGAGTGTGGCACCAGGTGTCTTCAATATTGAACCTTTTCACAATATTCTAATTTTCTGAGATACTGAATTTGGGATTTTCCTTAGTTGTCAGTTATAATCATCAAAATTAAAAGAAATAAACATTTGAAATATATCAGTCTGTGTGTAATGAATGAATATAATATACAAGTCTCACTTTTTGAATGGATGTAGTGAAATAAATCAACTTTTTGATGATATTCTAATTATATGACCAGCACCTGTATATATATATATATATATATATATATATATATATATATATATATATATATATATATATATATATATATATACAAAAATTAACATAACATTTATTTATTCAATTATAATAAAGCCACAAAAAGAAAAACAATACATGATAAAACATGAAAGACTCATCATATAAGGAGTTCAGCCCAAATTCGTTTGAGTTTGCGGCTTGGCCTATTATTACAAGCATAAAACATGAGTGACGAAGAATAATTCCTTGGAATGAGAGTGTGAGTGGACACGTCAGTCTCTTAGAGTTCAATTGTGGCTGGCCCAACCAGTCGGGATCACAACCTCTTTATTTGTGATAAACTCTAAAATGTTGATCGTGTAAATGAATGTATTTATAAGAATATATTTATAATTATAAAATAATAGGCAGAGAAAGTGAACGCGTTTTGCTCACAGCTGACTGGACTGAATCGGCAGAAAGAAAAAAAGAAAAGGAAAAAAAACAACTAAAAAGTCATAAAAAGAATAGATCCATAATTAATAATGTATTTCCTTACAGCGAGAGTGATAGAGAACGTGTTATACTCGCAACTCTACAGCGGCTGGCTGGATTGAGTGTTTACGAAGCGCCAGTAAGCAACCAGTCGTGATTCAGACTAGAATGACAGGTCACGTGACCTGCCAGAATCAGACTGGCAGCTGCCACCAGCCACTGACAAGTCACGTGACCTGCTAGAATCAGACTGGCAGCTGCCACCAGCCACTGACAGGTCACGTGACCTGCCAGAATCAGACTGGCAGCTGCCACCAGCCACTGACAAGTCACGTGACCTGCTAGAATCAGACTGGCAGCTGCCACCAGCCACTGACAGGTCACGTGACCTGCTAGAATCAGACTGGCAGCTGCCACCAGCCACTGACAGGTCACGTGACCTGCTAGAATCAGACTGGCAGCTGCCACCAGCCACTGACAAGTCACGTGACCTGCTAGAATCAGACTGGCAGCTGCCACCAGCCACTGACAAGTCACGTGACCTGCCAGAATCAGACTGGCAGCTGCCACCAGCCACTGACAAGTCACGTGACCTGCTAGAATCAGACTGGCAGCTGCCACCAGCCACTGACAGGTCACGTGACCTGCCAGAATCAGACTGGCAGCTGCCACCAGCCACTGACAAGTCACGTGACCTGCTAGAATCAGACTGGCAGCTGCCACCAGCCACTGACAGGTCACGTGACCTGCTAGAATCAGACTGGCAGCTGCCACCAGCCACTGACAGGTCACGTGACCTGCTAGAATCAGACTGGCAGCTGCCACCAGCCACTGACAAGTCACGTGACCTGCTAGAATCAGACTGGCAGCTGCCACCAGCCACTGACAGGTCACGTGACCTGCCAGAATCAGACTGGCAGCTGCCACCAGCCACTGACAAGTCACGTGACCTGCTAGAATCAGACTGGCAGCTGCCACCAGCCACTGACAGGTCACGTGACCTGCTAGAATCAGACTGGCAGCTGCCACCAGCCACTGATAGGTCACGTGACCTGCCAGAATCCGACTGGCAGCTGCCACCAGCCACTGACAGGGTTGTTTAAATATTTAAAAAATATATCATAGCGTTGTTTGTGGTGGAGTAAATTAAGCGGTGACGTCACAGTCGTGTTGCATTCTGGTAAATGGAGCTGCCTGAAGTGTACATATGAAGTAGACTCGCTCCCTCTGTCAAAATCAAGGGAGCGAGGGTCTGTCCATAAACTTTCCTCGTTCACTTCACGAAGGGAAGTTTGCAAGTGTGTATCTAAAAGTGGACACGTGACCTGCTAGAATCCGACTGGCAGCTGCCACCAGCCACTGACAGGTCACGCGAGTATTCAGGTAAAACAGTCGATAGTGCATAGTGCATTACGCAAACAACTTTTTGTCCAAAAATCCTCAATTGTGTGGTGTTATTACGAATGACATGTTTGATATTTCCGACTCTTGATCGGGCTTCCTCTGACGCGATACCCGCGATAGCCAATGAGAGCGAGCGTCACCGGATGCTGTGTGCTTCTATAGCTGAAACTGGGCAGCCGCAAACATGCCATGATAGTGGAGTACTGACAAAGAAGATCAGCCATATTCTTTTGTTCTTGTTTGTTTTCACTGTAAAACAAAAGTCCCGTCAGGAGAACCAGCTGACGACGGCGATTGTCCTCCATTTGTTTTTCTTCTGAAGTCACGTTTGATATCGCGAGTCTCTGTGAGATCTCGGCTCACTGTGGAAATGTCACTACAATCGCCAGGTGTGTGTGGTCTCGCGGTCGAATCTTCTAGTGTGTGCGTTCGGAGGATTGTAAATGAGAGATGTGTATCAAATCAATATATTGGATCAGTTATTAGGTCTTAAAGTGACATCAGCCTAATAGTCCTCTCGGTCAACAAAAAATAAAGAGAAAATTACACACTCTTCCTGACTGAATGACTTTTGTAGCTTTAATAAAGATTAATCTGTATTTAATTCATACAGTGAAGACTGTTAAAAATGTTGACAGTAGAGGGGGGATTCTTGAGTTGAGTAGGGACTCGACCATCACACACACAGCCGTGAATCATCAGGGAACGACACACACACAGCCGTGGATCATCAGGGAACGACACACACACACAGCCGTGGATCATCAGGGAACGACACACACACACAGCCGTGGATCATCAGGGAACGACACACACACAGCCGTGGATCATCAGGGAACGACACACACACAGCCGTGGATCATCAGGGAACGACACACTGTGTTAAGAGTCAAGGGTGTGTAAACTTTTGAAAGGGTCATTTTAATAAATCCATCTTTTGTTTTGTCTTAGTATGTAAACATCTTTTATGTAAAATTCAGGACAGCACTAAATAAAAAATTACATGCATTTTGTATGATCTCTCTTATTTTGTTAAATTAAACTGGACTATTGGATGAATATTGACTAATAAATATATTGGCGTGGTTGTACCATGTAGTGAACATTATATTCGAAATCATTCCAGGGTGAAGCTGCCGAAAAACTGAAAATGTCAGATCTATAAAGATGTGTCTGATTATTCTGCTGTTCACAAGAAGAATCTCAGTTCTCAGAAACATGATGGCTCCGTTTCCTGCTTCCGTTTCTTCCTCTGACCCATCAGGTCTTCTTGGGAGTTACTGTAACATGACGTAGTGTTTATTCTCAGGTGGTGAGAGCGGTTCAGTGAAGAGACTGGATGTAACATTACTGAGAAGAGCTTTAATAGAGCTGCATTATTTTGATGTAAAGCTGTTGGTGTCATAAAAATAAAGCATTTTAACCAATGATCTAATGAACCCACTGCATTAAATGAATGCATAAATGAATTTTAACTGTTGTTGTGATGTTTGTTTTGCAGTAACAGCATTGTAATAAATTGTAATGTCTGTGTAAAATCCTTGCGTCTATGGCTGCAGACGAAGCAGATCAATATTTAAACCTCACGTTTCTATTTAGCATTGAAAACACTTTTCTCTCTTCAAGGCAACTATGGAACAATAATGTTGGTGCTCCTCATTTCAAGGGAACACATGCCATGGCTCACGATGTGACGAGCTTGAACTAAAGTGTGCTGTTTTCATAAATGGAGCTGATTGCGATAAAATAATGTATTTAATGTGTAATTACGATTATTCTTAATCTTGACCATGGACAGAGCAAGAACATAAACAGCATCAAGTTAAAGAGGTTCAGCTTCATTATTGATCTGAACTGTGCAAATTTGCATTAACCTGTCAATCATGTGCGTGTGGAAGTTGCGTTCATTAACTTTCATTGTAAATAAAATAGTCAAGTTAAAGACCCTGATCATGTCACACAGTGAAGTAATTAAGAAAAATGCACTGACGCCTCAACCTCCAGAAGACACCATCAAACTGCATGATATTCTAGGCTGAACTAAACCCGATTAATTAAGAGGCAATCAGTTTCCTCAATTTTTTTAAGTTAAGAAATGTATGCAGAACTTGCAGGTTTTTATTTTGTACTCAAACATTTTAATTGCTCTGAACTTGAAATATCTTGAGTAAGCTAACTTAAAAATATCATGTAATCTCAGAATCTTTTAGTAGTGGAAACTTGACTAGCTTTAACTAGCCAATTCAATAAATGCCACCTTGCTAATTGGTAACACAATGCTTTGCATTAGCATAGCATTATAGCACTTGCTGAATGAGTTCAGCAATAGAACACATTTAACATAAATCTGTTCTCAAACTAAGCTCGTGCTCCACTCGTCACCTGATGGAAACCCTACAAAAACCCAACATAACAGAAACTCTCCTAAACTAGCATAGCAAAACATTAAACACTACTAAATCTCCCACTTAACGTTAATCTTGCACAGAAAACATAATATAACGCTTAATTTTGGCATTGACTGTCATGCAAAGCATGCTGGAAAATAGAAATCCCAGTTTTCCCCAAGTTAATCTAAATAAAAAGAAAAAAAGTTTAAAACAATGAAACAAGTTCATATTACTTAAAATTTATCAGTTTTGAGAACTCAAAATAAAGTTCATTTGATTGAACTCGTGTGTTTAATTGAGTTGGCTCTACTCAAACCAATTGATTATTTCGAGCGTTGCACTGATGATGATGATGATGATGTGCGGTTAATGCAATGCACTGGTAACACCGCACAAGGCATTCCTTAACATTACACAAGAGCTAACACAAACCCTGCCTGTGTTCTCTCACACTGTTTGCCAAGCTTTATAGGCCTATGCAAATGTGTGTATACTGTGTATATATACTTAAAGAAGAAGAGTAGTGAAACAACACTGGTGAAATGCTTTTCTACAGTGGTAAACACCACAGTTTAATGCAAATAAAAGTTATATTGAGGAGGAAATGCTCCTCACAAAAGCTTAAACGTTTACATTGAGAAAAGAAAGATTACACAAGAGGAGACTGTAAAATGATGGTGAGCACGCCGAGCACGAGGTGTAGAAACGCACATGACCGGTACACAACACGGCATAGAAAACTAAACTCCAATCCCAGAACATAAAAACACTTTCACTTCCTCGGGAGATATTTGGTCCCACTGTTTTTTTGCATAAAGTAAAAATATTTCATCCAGAATGCCTTTGTCCTATCATTTAACAAAAGATTACTTGAGATGAGTTTCACAAACTGAATCCCTCATGAGATCCTGGAGTAAGCAGAAAACAGCTACACAGGAACAGGAACCAGACGTTTAATAAATCTGCATCGTAATCTGACATTACATGCAGGAAGCCAAACTTCTACCCATTTCAAATACTGTATAGTAATAACTAAAACCCTTTGAAAAGCAAATAACCAAGCATAATTTCCAAACTGAACGCTGAAGGCAATGAAATGAAGGAAGATGGAGAAAACACAGGCACTGAGAAAGCTGCGGTACGTCATTAAAAGAGTTCAGAAGCACAGATCACGTCACTGCCGTCAGCACCTGCCGCACGGCCACGTCACCATGATGAACAAACGCTGAACATGAAGGAGGGCTCGTTCTGCACTTTTATTTGTCTTTATCCGATTCTGTCATTTCCTCTTTCGATGACGCCTCCTCCGGTGTAACCTCTTCGTACCTGCAGGAGACACAAGAAGTGAGAAAACCGGTGACTGGCAGGAACGTGTGTTCATAAAGCAGGATGAAGAGAGAGCAGTGCTGGGCTGCTCTGTCCCTATCATTTCCTGTGATTACTGATCGTCTGCTGTAGTGGACATGCCGACACGGCGGCCAGAAACAGACAGACACGAGACGTCCCAGGAGTTGCATTGACAACGTCAAATGCTCCCTGAAGACAGGAACTACAGGTAAAATTAGTTGATACGCAGCAAATACAGAAGGCTACTGGGATCTTAACTGCACGATAATCTCAGCTGAAGATCATGACAAGAGCTGCATTGGGTGCCGTTAGACTAATCATACATGACTTGGACTAGAACAGTTTATCATCCTCAGCATTAAAGGAGTAGTTCACTTTAAAATGAAAATGACCCCGTGATTTACTCACCTTCAAGCCATCCTAGGTGTATATGACTTTTAGGGGAGTGTGATATTGACCAAAAAAAGATATCTCGATATTTTCTGCGATTTCCTCGATGATTATTGGACAATATTTTGCTGAGTGTTATTGTGCTGGTACCTCGGCAGGTTTAGGACTGCCATGGTCAGCTGACTCCTAAAGTTTATGATATTCTTCATATTCTGTGTAGTGGTTGGAATCTTTTCCAACAAGTTTAAATTAAGTTAATACATTTTTTTAACCTAATTATATGCATGCATCATATTTTGTGTCAATTTCATAAATGCAATCAAATTCAACTAAGACACAATAGGGCTGTTATAAATCAAATGAAATAAGTATAAACAAAATTCATCTTCGCAATGGAGAGGAAACACAGGAGCTGCATCTGAAGTGGCTTTCAATCATTTACACGGTTTAATGAGCTCAAAACATGCATGAATAACCTGCAGTTACACAATGTTTTGATGTTTTAAACACAAGACGTTGAATATTGATATTTGAAATGATTTCAAACGAAAAGCTACTTTAAATGTGAAATTAAAACCGGCAGTAGTGAGTCATTGAGATTCAACCGATTCATTAAAACGACTGATTCGCTCAGTAAGGAAACAGCGCCGTGTGCTGCTCAGAGACGCAATTACAGCTGGGGCTTTGTTTTGAACTATCTTCGTATATCAGTGATTACCAATGGCCGAATCACAGCCGTGCTGATATACAGCCGTATCGCACTGCTACTCGTGTGATATTGCTCATCTATAACTCCGATTGTGTTTATCAGAAAGAAGAAAATCATACACCTAGGATGACTTAAGAGGGAGTAAATCATGGGCTAATTTTAAAGTGAACTACTCCTTTAAAGTGATTCATGGGTCACTGGTGTCTTGTTATATAGGTGAGAAACCACTAGAGGCCGTGCAGAGTTTACCAGAGTTGACCAAAATCTGTGATGCATGAGAGGCCGACTGAAGGTAACAAAAAAGCTCATGTAAGTGACCCTGAATGGCATGAGGATGTTGACAGGAAAAGAACAGGAAACACGAGTTGAATTATCAAGGGATACCTGCGCAGGTGGGAGAGGACAGTAATGGAAAAGAAGAAAGCAGTCGCTACATGTCGGAGGGAGTGTGTCGGCGGCGGCGGGGGGTCGACGGGCCGAAACTCTGCATGGAGTTAGCCAGACTCGCCGGGGAGCCCGACACGGTGGGGAAATGAGTGAGCCGCGGGGTGTGGGGCAAGACTTCATCTGAAGACTCATAGCTGCGTGCCAGAGGACGGAGACAGTGAAGAGAGGAGGGGAGAGGGAGGAGGAGAATAGGAAGGTAACATGAAGAACAAAGCACAAAGAAGAAGAAGAAGGTCTGTGAGTTGCTTTAAAACAGGAAGAAGCCCAATAACTGACAAAACACGTCTACTGCCTTCTGAGACAGCATCATACAGATCCCTCACATGTGCAGCCTTCACAGCTGGCCAAAAGAAGGCATCTTATTATATATTCATATTCAAGGTGACTTAAAGGGGACATATCATGAAAATATGGCTTTTTCCAGGTTTAAGTGCTATAATCGGGTCCCCGGTGCATCTACCAACCCAGAAATCGTTAAAAAAAACAACCCAGTAACTGTTTTGGTAAGCCTTTTTCTACAAGCACATGAAAAAAAACGTGCCGCTCAGATTTCTCTCCCTTTCTGACGTAGGAAGGGGATCTTATTATATTACCGCCCCTTCGTTTCCACCCACGGCGCCGGCGCAAGCGACAATGATGTACCAGTTCTACCGCCATGGCAATAGTAGACCAGAGCAGCTAGTCATAAAATGTTTAATCTATTTATACATTATAACTGTTCTGTTTTTGGCTGTAATAATAAACTCCCGGCCACTGAGGATGCAGTGGATTCATGTCATTTGAGAAGGGAATGTGCCCAAGAAATGAGCTAAATACGTATGTTTGTGTGTATCATTGTACACTGGACTGCTTTGCAAACGATGGTCAGTAAACACAGGATTGGCACAAAAGTTGCTTCTCAAACTCCAACTCTTCATGACCCAACTTTATATCCAGAACACACAAGTACTTAATAATGTGTGTGTTTGCAAATGGCCTTTCTGAATGTGCTAATGTGGCTAAAGCTACCATTGTCTATAACTGCATTCACAGAGACCAGAGACAGAGAGCTTGTTATTTTTAACCCGATAATGCTCACCGCCAATTCAGAAGCGCACTTTTATTACTTCTTAAAAATAAAACTAATTGATCAATCCTCTACGCACACCTTGGCAATAGAATCGCCATTGGCTAGTACATTTTTTAGTTTACTCGCAAGACTGATATACTCATTTTATTTATATTAGTGCTTTCAAATCAATTAAATCACATCCAAAATAAAAGTTTGTTTACATAATATATGTGTGTAATCATGTGTATATAAATACGCACACATGCATGTATATATTTAAGAAATGTATTTTTTTTATATTTTAGAAATATATAAATATTTATACAGTATATACACATGCAAATATTTCTTAAAATATATACATGTGTGTATTCAAATACATAATTATACACAGTACACACACACACACACTTTATGTAAACAAACTTTTATATATCGTGATTAATCATTTGATAGCCCTAATATATATTTATATACATACACACACTTGGTAACCATGTATGAATGCATATTTGATATTTTAACTGAACTTAGGACTGGTGCTTAAGATATTGTTGGTCATTCAGTGTTTCTGTAAAAAGATAGATAATAGTAATTATTATTAAAAGATAGTAATAGAGATAATACTACTACTAACTCTACTACTAATAACAAATACGATGAGCTGCGGGTTCATGAATATTAATCACGTCGTCTGCGTTCGCTCGAACTGATTTGCTGAAATCAAAACAGGGACGGTAATAGATGAGCGCCAGCCAATGAGATTGCCGTTTGTGCATTAGCTCCGCCCACTAAGGGAAAAACAGCACATCTTCTGCTTGTTCTTAAAAGCTGAATCATTCCAAATGAACTCCAAATGTATTTAAGACTCTCTCTCTGCGCGTGTGTGTAACAGAGCTCTCAGCAAAGCGACGGCGAGTTGTGTGCCTTCACACTAGAGTTTACAGTACGTCAAATACAGGCACGCTGCGCATCCGTTGAGCTGAACTGAAAGAGACAGATCGCTTGACGGAGAGCGACACTTTCTCTGAGTGTTCAGCGAGTGAAAATAAATATATCTTTGCTAAACTTATTCTTAGCCTCTAACACTGGAGAGTAAAATCTAAGCATTTATTAGCCAGTGGCTAATGATAGATATTGTTTAGTCGCCCAGAGTGAAGATTTACTCGCATTGTAGAGGGTTGTTGAGACAATGGTAACTTTAGCAACCGTATAGCGTCCTAACCAGCACATTCACAAAGGCGATTTGCATCCATTCACAAAATATAACGTGCAGAACTTCCATGTTCTGAATATGAAGTTGGTCAAACAGTTGGTATTGATCCATCTTTGCGAATTCTACTCGCTGAGATTCTCCACAGTCGGTGTTGTTTATCTAAACTAGCGCCCTATTCTGAAAAGGGGGTGGGAATCAGCAGCTCATTTGCATTTAAAGAGACACACACGAAAACAGCGTGTTTTTGCTTCCACCCAAATAGGGGATTTCAGAACATCCTATAATAAATAATCTGTGGTGTATTTTAAGCTGAAACTTCACAGATACATTCTGGGGACACCTGAGACTTATATTACATCTTCTGAAAAGGGCATTATAGGACCCCTTTAAGGTCTTTTACATCATGTATTAGAGCGGTAGTAGTAGAGTCTTTTTCTGCCGAGCCCCCCTTGTAGAGAAAATCTTTCCAGAATAGAGCGTAGCATCAGTTTACTGTCGGGGATTTGTTGTGTCGTGCCGCACCCAGTGTAGACAGCATCGCTGATTATAATGCTTTTGTTGCGTTGCATCATGCCGCTCGTGTCTGGTGTAGACGCTTTATGTTTACTGGCAGTCCTTTTACAAACTCTCAAACATAATTTGACAGCGTGTTTTATTCACACCAAACACACATTGTGTAGTAAGCAACTATAAAGTGTACACTATTTTTCAGTTCACCAGCCACTTTCACGTTTCTGGGAAGAAGTGACATAAGGCGTTTCATTGCACTTTAACAAGTAATCTGAACAGCCTGGTTTATGTGCAATACTTAATATTTGTTTAGAGGGGTCATGAATTGAGAAAAAAACTTTTCATTTAGCCTTTGATATATAAAAGTTCATGATAATATAAGAATATCCTGTAAGTTTCGGAGCCGAAAACTTCCTTGTTAGTCAAAGAAAAGCTTTTATTGACAGCTGGCTCAGCAAACTCTCGATCTCTGAATGTGCCAGGCTGTGACGTCAGAGTGTGGTGAAACACCGCCTCAACAGAAGAACAACAACGCCTGATTCTGTAGCCCCGCCCACCGACTCGTGCAAGAAATGTAACAAATACCATGGGCCTTCGTAGAGCTAAACGGATCGTGCTACAGAGCAATAAACATGCCGAAGATAGCAAGATATTGGTTACTGGTTGTGGAAGAACACAGTCGCTGCAAAAGCTTCCTTCGGATTCTAATATTATGAATGTGTGGATGAACTTTATTTTAATGAATATCCAGCTCACGTGGGGAAGACATTGCGCGTTTGTTCCTTCATTTCACCACGGATTCGCTTGTAAACAAGAGACTGGATTTGCAGACAGGATGAGTTTACATGAATGAATGAAGCAACACACTAATGTGAGTAAAACATGTTTTTATATGTGATAGTATTGCATTGTTACAGATCGTTTGATATCTATTGATTATGTGTACGTGTCTAACTGAACATTAGCACGCTGTCACAGGCTGGAGAACCCTTTATTTGAGGTGTTGTTGATTCATTGTGCTGCGATACGGGATCAGACTCGGACATGTATGGGCCAGGGCTCGCAAAGCCCAACATCCCGGGGCTGTGTGTTTTCCAGATGGACTACCAAAACGTATCACCGGCCTGCCGACGGGCTCTCTTAAATAGTGAAATAACATTTCTATCTTGATGTGCATTGTTCACTCTCTTGACTTGATATTTCAATTACGGAAGTTGATCATGCTGATTTGTCTGACTCTGCAGTGAGGCTTGTGTGTGTGCGCGTTCGTGTGTTTGTTTTCCCACACGCTTTCAAAACAATTCCTCACGTGTACCCACGGGGGAGCCGAAGCTCATTATAATATGCAAATCTTATCTAATCCTAGCCGTGGGCGTTTACGTCCAAGTCTTCAGTGCGGAACGCCCATAAAAACCCAGCGTTACAGGAGAGAGGCTCAAAACCAGAGTAGAAAATAGCCTATTACTTATTCATTATGATGTTTTTGAATGTAAAAACCACGCTAATGTCATAAGTTGACCTCAGACAACAGTATAAAAAAAATATTTAAAAGCCAGTTCATGACACCTTTAACAAGTTGTTTTTAATGTTCGTATTTTGTTGTCAAACTCTAAAGTACTTAAAGCACTTTAAGCACCTCGTATGTTTTCCGTACACAGCTTTTAAACATGCAGAAACGAGAGAGGGGCGATTGTATTGGTGCTGACAGGTGGAATTATGCAATGGAGGAAAGGCCCGTGGAGCGATGGCAACAATACTCCTGCCTTCAGGATGTTTCCTCGAGGGACGACCACGACAGAGTGAAAACAGATAAACGCTGGAGAACGATAGCAGAGGCGCTTCAGTAACCCCATGACTGCTGGAATTAGCATTAGGCTAGAACAACTATTGTTTGTTTACGCTCTTGTTTACGCAAGTCAGTCACTAGTTCCGCTTTCTCAATGACATCACACGCATGTCACTAAAGACGGCAAGCAACGCGTTTCATCTGACAGTGACTATCATAATATGGTGTAGTCTGAACCCGGCATTAGTCTGGATCTTCAATTAAGAACTTTTTCTTGTAACTGTATAATAACCTCTAACTGGAAATATATATGGATAAATCTGAAATTACATGAAAGTGAACCCGTTTGTGTATAATCAAACGCACAACCTTTCACAGTACACTTCACCTGATAGCGTGTCAACACAGGCACACTAGAAAGGCTCATCTTTGTCCAGTGTCTACTTCTGTCCAGAAGTTCTGACCAATGAAAATATCAGTGTGCTCTTTTTGGTTTCTGCAGGTTTTATGAAGGTAAATTTAAGACCCTTTTAAGACCAATTAAAGAAAATTAAGGAATAAATTGAAGGGAAAATAACACAATCAATATGTTCTCTAAATGTAAATGTCTAAGCACACAATGAGTTGTATTAGTAGCCGCGTTTCCATTAGAGATATTTTCTAAATGTCAATAAAAAACTATAGCGAAATGACAGCGTTTCCATTAACTGCTGTTATGTGACTAAAACATTTTTTTCCCCCTCACGCAATAAGTCATTCCAAAAATGATGCCCCGGATGTTGGTAAGTTTATGTATATCCTATCCACCGCACTAGCCATTATTTTTAATAGAAGGAGACATAGGTGTGTTATCCAAGCATTATTACACGGCTATGTGGAATACTTGATTCTGATTGGTCAATCGTGCATTTCAGCGGTATGTTATTCCCAGATAACAACGGCCAAAGTGAATAACACACCACTCATCCGGGTACTAGGAGTTATCTTGACCGGTACTACTTATATGCTTAAAGTGTCACTCCGCTGTCGTTGACTGATGGAAGACTTCAAGGTTTAGTTCACCCAAAAATGAAAATTAGCCCATGATTTACTCGCCCTCAAGACATTCTTCTTTCAGACGAATAAAATCAGAGTTATATTAAAAAAAGACCTGGATAATCCAAGCTTTATAATAGCAGCGATTGTTGTTCTGTTAAAAATGCATCTGTCCGTCAAATAAAATGCTCCACACAGCTCTGGGGGTTAATAAAGGCTTTCTGAAGCGAAGCGATGCGTTTGTGTAAGAAAAATATCCATATTTAAAACTTTATAAAAGTAAAGTTTCAGCCGATCGCCTTCCGTATTCAATTTATGGGGAAAGTGTTGAAAGTGCCTCTGCAGTTCAAATGCTTACGCTACCAGTTACGCTCGTCAGACGTCGCGTACGCATTTTTAATTGCGAGAGGCACTTTCCCCATAAATTGAATACGGAAGGCCATCGGCTGAAACTTTACTTTTATAAAGTTTTAAATATGGATATTTTTCTTACACAAATGCATGGCTTCGCTTCAGAAGGCCTTTATTAACCCCCCAGAGCCGCGTGGAGCAGTTATTTGATGGAAAGGTGCATTTATGGACTTCAAAAACAGAGCTACAACTACTGCCATTATAAAGCTTGGATTATCCAGGACTTTAATATAACTCTGATTGTATTCGTCTGAAAGAAGAAAGTCATATACACCTAGGATGACTTGAGGGGGAGTAAATCATGGGCCAATTTAAATTTTTTGGTGAACTATCCCTTTCAGCATTCATTTCAACATATATGGTAAAAACTAATCTTCAGCAACAGATAAAGGCTTAAAGCAGTTTGGAACTGTTTTTCTTCGCGGAAGCTTTGCGTAAGAGCTAATAAAATATTTAATCTCAAGACAATATTTTGTGTCTAATTTACTTTAGACAAGTATCTGTGTAATACGCGGGATAATGTACATCCAGCCGGTTGTTATCGCAGAATAAACCCCGACAGAGTGATCAGGACCCCGACGCGAAGCGGAAGTGGATGTACATTATCCCTTACTTAATGGCAAGGAAAGCCCCTTATACTGGAGTATGAGGTGTGCGCGCGTTTCTCCCTCAGATCTGCTTCAAGGTCTTCATGATCATTTGTGGCATTTATTCGTTTATAATCCAGTATTTCTGTAATTCTATTGTCTTTTATGAGTTTAATAAAGAACTCCGTCTCGTCTTCTGTCCGACATATGGCGTCGTCTGTAAAGAATGATCGTCTTTTATGTATGCCAGGTGACCTGTAAATGCGGAAAAACTGTTTCCATTGCAGTTTTGCGAAAATGTCCTTTTTCGAATTGCCTGAAAAACCACCTCATGCGAGCATAAAAATCTTTTTTGCGATATATGGGAGTTATTGCGAAATTAACGCGTTTCCATTGGCCGTATTTTCAATTCTCAATTTGCGCAATTTGAAGGGTAATGGAAACGCGGCTAGTGACACTTCAAAGTTAGAAAATACAATTTCCAACAGATAGCTTAAATTAAACAACAGCTTAAAGCTTGAGATAAGAAATCTTGTGAAAGTGATTTTACGCTTAAAACAAGAACAAATATCTGCCAATGAGTTCATAAACATCAACTTAATTCAAATGAAAGTCATTTTCATACCCAATGACAGATATTTGTTCTTGTTTTAAGCATAAACTCATTTCATTTTGTTCAAGTTCTCAGAAAACAAGATTTCATTTCTTCATTTTGCATGTCATTTTAAATGTATCCTGATTTAAGGATGTTGTGAATTTGTGCTGGAAAACAAAAATCCTGAGGAAGAAAGTCATTTTTGCAGTGCATGCCATTAAATTTAGGGCCCTATGAAATCTGTTTTATGTATTTTTTATTTTAATTTTTCTGGCTTTCGTTTATCTTCGGAACACAAATGAAGATTTTTAATGAAATGGGAAGATTTCTGTCCCTCCATTGACAGTCTGAGCAACTCTGACGCTTCAGAAAGTTCATAAAGAGATCATCAAACTAATCCATATGAATCAAGCGGATTATTCCACATTTTCTGAAGAGGAAAGTCTTACGGGTTTGGAGTGACATTAGGGTGAGTAAATGATGACAGGATTTTTATTTTTGGGTGAACCAACCCTTAATGTCCCTTTCAGCCAAAATTTGACCATAAATTTAAATAAATGGATTCTGCAATTTCGTCCAAGCTTTCTGCATCACATGCCCTAATTTAATGCAATGATATTGAATTTAAGACTTTCTGATCCAATTTAAGACAATTTTTAAAGGATTAGTTCACTTCAAAATGAAAATGTCCTGATATTTTACTCACCCCCATCTCATCCAAGATGTTCATGTCTTTCTTTCTTCAGTCGAAAAGAAATTACGTTTTTTGATGAAAACATTCCAGGATTTTTCTCCCCATCACAGACTTCCATGGCAACCAACGGTTGAAGGTCCAAATCAATGCAGTTTCAGAGGAAGGCTTCAGAGGCTCTGATGATCCCAGAGGAGGAAGAGGTCACGGTAGACGTAGGCAGAAGTACCGCCCCCGTGTTTACAAAGCGCACATGCAAAGACTAATACAAACGCCCTTTAGCAAAAAAGAAGGTAAAACAACGATGTCAGACGATTTAAGTTGAAGATGGAGTGTTTTTTGGTAAAGGGCGTTTGTATTAGTCCTTGCACGATCGCTTGGGGTGGTACTTCCCCCTACGTCTGGCGTGACCTTTCCGCCATGATTGCGCAATCCGTGGCACGTCGCAGAGCAGCACAAGATGAGCAGTTTAGGTTAAAAAGTATATACATTTTGTATTTTTATTTTTTTTAAATGACCGATCGGTTTGCTAGATAAGACCCTACTCCTCGGCTGGGATCACGCAGAGCCTCTGAAGCCCTTCGAAACGCTTTTTTGTACCTTCAACATTTTGGTTGCCATGGAAGTCTCATAAAACTTAATTTCTTTTCGACTGAAGAAAGAAAGACATGAACATCATGGATGAGATGGGGATGAGTAAAATAAATGTTCATTTTGAAGTGAACTAATCCTTTAAGGCCTTAAATTGTGGAAGGTCAAATTAAGACTTTAAGATCTGCAGAAACCCTGAAACTACAGTTGCGAGTATCTCTTCAACTCCTCACACAGCGCTAGTCAATGCAAGCACTACCTAGCACCATGGGCGTCGGACAAGACCCACCCACTTTTTACGACCAATGATATTGAACCCACTCACTTTGATCGTCTTTAATTGAGCACATGTCTGTTTACCTACCCTAACCAATAAACACATTATTAAACATGTTAGACTCTTTATTTCCACTTTTCAACATTTTTCGTAATTTTTCTTGAAAATAAATGCCTTTCGAACCTCAAACCTTGGGTCGATTTGCGTCAACTTTCTGCCACGCGTCTTACCCCTACACTACTGCCGCTGTAAATGAGATAGTGGTTTCTGTAATTTTGTCTGGCCCTGCCAGGCGTTAACTAAACAAGGCGGTATATTTGTACTTAATGTAAATGGCATCTACTCCAGTAAAAGTTTTCTGGGAGAGGACCCACCCACATCTTTTTTGCTTCTGATGCCCATGCCTAGCACACAAAGACTTCATTGGACGGCGATAGACAATGACGCAGCCCATCGTGACGGACATGCCAGCATTGCTTCAGCTGCAAGAGACGCATGTGACATGTATGCGAGAATGTGAGTGCAGAAGTGTGTACATTCAACACCCTGACCCTGAACACGGCCCACAGCAGGAGGACAGTTACCTGAACATCTCGGTCAGCTCTCCTTTCAAAAGAGCCACCAGCACTGGGAATCCAATACAGGCCGGGACCAGATACAGCAAAGCAGGCTGGGAAAAACAAAACCAATACAGCCACATTCAGTGCCAGCTTGGACGAAGGACAACAACAGTGTGTCTTATTGTCTTATGGCTTTTTACCTGAGCGTGTTTAAAGGTGTGCATTACGAATATGGTAAGACCCAGGCCAAAAATGTAAGCCAGGAAGCTGGTGTAGAAATAAGTTCTTGTGTTCTTCTTTAAACTGAGAGGAAGACAAGAAAGAGCATGAGAATCAAATCTACAAGCAGCTGAAATCAGACGAAACCAAATGAAGGACGTTACCTGACGTCAAAGCGCAGGAGCAGAGCGATGAAGATCCCTGACAGAAACGATCACAGTCATGAGCGTTAACATCCTGCTCAACACATAGCTGTCTAAAGCACACAAGTCTCAGAAACCATCTTCAGATATATTCACCTGGAATGACAATGTCCCCCAGTCCCAGCATGGCAAAGTTACTGGCACCCAAACCTTTTTCCAGCAAATCTTGTGGGAAAACCACTAGAAGGAACAGAAGAGTGAGGATGAACTGTGGAAGTCTGACACGGAGAGGATTGTATAGGAATCTTTACGCCATGGTTGTCACAGTTTTTGATAAAATAAACTGATGACTGGATAAAGATTGGTAGACAATTTTATTAAGATTAAAGTCCCCCTGTAGTCAATCATTTAATCACTTAAACTCATCTTTGATCAGCAAAATGACATATTTAAGCGTTTAATTTCTTCATGACTTAAAATAGCTTGAATGTAACTCTACTCCCTTGCTTCATTTAGTATACAAGGATTCATGAATATGTAAATGAGCCCCGCCTCCACTCACTCACACCAGCTCAGAGATTCGCTCACTCAACTTCACTGAGGTAAACGCTGCACAATGGCATCGCTCTTTACACCTTCGATGTCGACAGCATTTTAATAGTTGGCAAACCTATTTTGCACTGAGCTGTTACATTTGCACCCTTTTCTGATTTCTGGATGAAATGATTGTTAAACGTCCAGCACTTGAGTGGCAACTCTCAGACAGGTTGAAGCCTAAAGCTTTCAGCGGCGACTGATGTGATCGCTTCAATAAACGGCTTTTAAATGGCAGGAGGCGTCGAGCACATCAAAAACAGGCAAAGCAACAAATTAATATTATTACAGTTACATTTATTTTTATAAATTACGTAACAGCGTTACATGTAACTAGTTACTCCCCAACAATAATTAATATGATTAGCCTTTGGCTTGACTACATTATCAAACAGCTAATAATGTGTTGCTAATGTCTCCATGTTCCCGTTCGCCATCTCAGTCTGCCTTTAAAAATCTGCATCCTTACAAACGCTTTGAACAACTCAGAACATCAGTGGAGAAAGCCATATTGTTCATCATGACATCATATACATAATTCACCTGCTATATTGCTAAATTTTTCATATCAACAGAAACATATACCAGGATAACCTGCTTCTCTTGAGACTCCCCTGCTTCAGAGAATAGTTAATGATATGCTAAAGCCCCGCCCCCCTCGTGACGTGATTGGTTACAAGGTAGTTTGTGACACCAGCGATTTCAAACCGTGTCTTTGAGACTGTCACTGCAGTTTTAAGGAGAAAATACTCAGCAATGGTGTTGACTGATGAATTTACACATGGTTTGTGCATATTAAAAACACCACATAGACAAACAACATTACAAATGTAATTTTCACCACAGGGGGTACTTTAAAATGTTGCAGGCCTGGAAAACAATTCCCTGATATTCCCAGAACCTTGTTTTAAAAAACAATATGTATTAATATGTAATTATACAGTAAAATGAGAGAACTGGTTAATACTTGCTAAACACTATTGTAAAATAATTGCATATAATATAGTATACATCACATCCTCGCACCCAACCAGCGCAGTCTGTGTGAAGCTGCTTTCAAGACGATTCTTCATGCAAAACGGAAATATTGAATTTCTAAGATTGACAGATACACATCACGTGACTGTACAGTGTTAGCTCTGCGCGGAGGACAGCGTAAGCCCACACAGATGAGCGGCCGTCTGGAGACTGAGCGATGAGGAGCAGATACTCACACTTAATTGGGGCTTCGAAGGACTTGGCGACGGTCACCATGACGTTGGTGCCAAATACCTGAAAGCAAATCGAGTTTGAGACAGTCATGTACTGTATGTACCATGAGGACGTAACCCCCAGGAAACACCTCACAGGTGGCCCTATATTAATTTAAATAGGCCATCCTGAAGTCAATTTGATTTGAGCCGAACTCACCCAGAACACATCGTAAACGAAGAGTCCTCCCAGCAGGATACAGCCAGTGCTGACATTATTGAGGTGGAGCAGCTCGACTCCATTCAGGGCAAACGCCAGACCGAACAGGTTATTGGCCACCCAGTGCTGTCAGGAAACACACACGTTTGTCACACAAAGGCCTAAACTTCAGGAATCAGCCACACCTCTGAGCTCAATTACACTGAAACATGGACCTTAAAAGGGATAGTTCACCCAAAAATAAAAAAAATACCCCATGATTTACTCAACCTCAAGCCATCCTAGGTGTAGGCGGAAGTTAGAGATTACGGTTTTTAAAGTTTTAAATATGGATGTTTTTCTTACACAAACCCATGGCTTCGCTTCAGAAGGCATTTATTAACCCCCCGGAGCCGTGTGGAGCACTTTTATGATGGACAGATGCACTTCCCATAACACCTGATGTACTCGTTACATCATAAGAAGAATGGCATCTACGCTAATGTTAGTCTCTCTGTTTATCCCGAGGTTTACTGTAGTGTGCTGGATCCAGATCAGATGGTGGACCTGCACCTAGACATGACCCATGCATCCCTGAAGTGTCTGCAGAGACCGTGTCAGCTAGACTCTCCCCTGAAGGCCTCCTTCACTTCCCCTCTATACAGATAAAAACACACATGCACACATACATAAACGCGCTTGCCTATAGCCTGAACACGTAATGCTTGCGTACATGCCGTCGCCGTTTTCACGGATTCACCTTTTTAGGGTTTTGCGCGGGGATGATGATGGTATGGTTTCAAAACTATTTCAAAGCTCATGGTTTGCGTTCTCCAGCCACCAGGTGCTGTTGCCGTGCAGATGGGGTCCGGAACGCATCGGGGGTTTTCTGTTTTAATTGAAGATGGTGTTGTTTAAATGGCACCAAATTAAATGACTAATCAGTTTTTACAACAGAAATTGATCGAAAACTTTTCTTCAAAAACAAAATAAATTTCCTATCATCACTGTGAAGCTGCTCTGAAGTTGCAAAAAGGGCTATATAAATGAAGGTGACTTGACTAACAGAAACAGCCATTCACTGCCATTATAAAGCTTGGAAGAGCCAGGACATTTTTAATATAACTCTGTGTTCGTCTGAAAGAAGAATGGCATACACACATAGGATGGCTTGAGGGAGAGTAACTCGTGGGCTAATTTTCATTTTAAAGATAACTATCCCTTTAAACACCAATAATTTATTAAATACTACCGTTCAAGAGTTTTAGATCAGTAAGATTTTCTAACGTTTTTAAAAAAGTCTCTCCTGCTCACCAAGGATCATTTATTTGATCCAAAATACAGCAAAAAACTGTAATATTGTGAAATATTATTGTAATGTAAAACAGCTGTTTTCTATGTGAATATATAGTAAAGTGTATATTAAAAAAAAAAAAGAGCATGAGATATATTATATATTATAAAATCTTCCTGACCCCAAACTTTTGAACAGTATTGCATAATTTTACAAAAGATACAAAAGATGATCTGTAATGAGCAGAAGAGACTTTTCAAAAAAAAAAAAAACCTAAACCTTGAACAGTAGTGTATATATTGTTGTAATACATCTTATATTTATGAATAACCATTTTTAAAAATGATTTCAATTTCACAGTTGAAACCTGATGATCCATGTTATCCCACACACAACTAGTGCATCTCTCATTATTTGCTTTCAAAATACCAAGAGTTTATTTTCAAGTTTTGAACGCCATATTGACTGAAAAAAAAAAAAAAAAAAAAGTGTGCGTGCTCTGTTCCCTTAATGTTGGAATCAAGGTTTAGGATCCTGTTGGAAACGTCAAACATTGATGATTTTTAGATAGCAGCGTGCGCCAAACACAGCAGAACAAACAGAAGGGTGAGCTGTCGTCCAGGATCTAAACTGAACTAACTTCACTAGTGTGACTCGCTCATGCTGAACCTCTACTGGTCATTTAAACTGGCAGCACGGCTCGCTTCCTGTCTCAGCTCACATCAGCTTCAAGACAAATAACCTGATAACTAACAAAACAACCGTTTATTGAAATTTATTTCATTAAACTATGGATACCAACATAACCCAGCAGTGCAGGAAAAACACTTTTACAAGACTTTTCTTATGCAACTCTTTTCCAACAACATTACTCAGATCTGTCAGGTAAAAAAAAAAGGGCAAAACTTTCAACATTTTTTACAGGATCCAGAAAACTCCCACAATGACAAGCTTTCCTCTTTTTGAGCGGGCGTCTTTCTTCGGCCCGTCCGTCATCATCAGGACACGATCTGGAGCGGCAGCACTAGCTACAGTTACAGCGTCAGATAAACGCTTACGGCCTCGGGATATTTACAGTTATCCTCAACGACACCACTGCTTCCCAGGGAAAGCAGGAACTGATGAAGTGTGTACCTTGAAGGCTGGGTTGGATTAAAGCGTCTGCCAGATGCAGGAGTGTAAATCTGGAGACGGTGTGGCTGTTTTTAAAAGCTAATTTCCAGCTGTGCGCATGATATGCACTCGTTTGAAGTCAGGACAAATTAACGTGCAAACACACAGTTTGTCTGTTATCAGACATCAGTGAAAACTTTTCATGCATAAATTACAACATTTCTTTATGCATTTTTTATAAAAGCTAAATTTGTATTATTTTAAATATAAGGAAAGATCAAAACACTAAGGGATTTATCTGACAGAATTATTTGGCAAACAAAAGGCAAACTACAGCTACAGATTTCATTTTACCATGCAAAAAAAAACAACTATTGACTGCCACGGGCCTTACACCGATCAGGCATAACATTATGACATATCTCTTCATCACGGCTCCTGTTAGTGGGTGGGATATATTAGGCAGCAAGTGAACATTTTGTCCTCAAAGTTGATGTGTTAGAACCAGGAAAAATGGGCAAGTGTAAGGATTTGAGCGAGTTTGACAAGGGCCAAATTGTGATGGCTAGACGACTGGGTCAGAGCATCTCCAAAACTGCAGCTCTTGTGGGGTGTTCCCGGTCTGCAGTGGTCAGTATCTATCAAAAGTGCTCCAAGGAAGGAACAGTGGAGAACCGGAGACAGGGTCATGGGCGGCCAAGGCTCGATGCACGTGGGGAGCGAAGGCTGGCCCGTGTGGTCCGATCAAACAGACGAGCTACTGGAGAACAAATTGCTCAAGAAGTTAATGCTGGTTCTGATAGAAAGGTGTCAGAATACACAGTGCATCTCAGTTTGTTGCGTATGGGGCTGCATAGCCGCTGACCAGTCAGGGTGCCCATGCTGACCCCTGTCCACCGCCGAAAGCACCAACAGTGGCACGTGAGCATCAGAACTGGACCACGGAGCAATGGAAGAAGGTGGCCTGGTCTGAGGAATCACATTTTCTTTTTACCACAGCACACCTTCAGGGGTCTAGTGGAGTCCATGCCTCAACAGGTCAGGGCTGTTTTGGCAGCAAATGGGGGACCAACACAATACTAGGAAGGTCATAATGTTATGCCTGATGTGTATGTCTGTCATCAATTTGCTCTGTATGACCAAGGCAAACTCTAGTTAAAGGACTGGAACTCATCATTTACACACAGAATAGCATGTGCCAGCCTCATAATCCATTTGGCCTATATGAAACATCAGTGAGATTAACTACACAAACTAAAACAGTTTTTTATAAAGCAGATCTCCTCTACCTTCTTGAGGACGTACCAGACCCCGACCACACCGCTGATGCACAGGCAGATCAGATCCTTCGTGTCAAACTCATAGTTGACGATCTCTGTGGGAGAAAACAAGCCAGTGTCAGACGACACTCACACACTCACACACTCACACACTCACACACTCACACACTCACACACTCACACACTCACACACTCACACACTCACACACTCACACACTCACACACTCACACACTCACACACTGCGTCTCACCCTCTTTGCTCTCTCCTGAGCCCTGCGTGAACAGCAGCTGGTACTGCTTATTTGGCAAGGTAGCAGGGAAAACTCTGTACATAAAGGGACTGGGACAGAAACAACAAGAGTCAACGCAAGTCACGTCATATTACAGGATTGCACCGCTCCAGCTCTCAGAGGCTCCAGGCGTGTCTTACCTCATCGTGTGAGACAGCGCTAATATTCCCAGCACGAAGAAATACATGGAGAGCAGGAGGTTAATGTACTCCTGTGAGAAGATCTACAGGACCAGAGACAAGAAACTGACATTTTAATCAGTCTATACAGTGTCACTCGGCAAAATCTGCTTATCATGGTTAATGGGATTTAATGTTAAAAATAGTATAAATAGTATTTTCCAAAACAACAAACAAACATGAGGGAATCTGTCTCAGGAAATGACTCCAAAACTCTGTGACTAAAAGGACACATATACACACACACACACACACACACTCAGAGGTGTCACCTTGAAGAAGAGATATAGGCCGAAGAGCGTGCAGCTGGCGATGATGGGGAAGCGAGCGGCGTCTCTGCTCGTGATGGTCTCAGGCATATCTGAAGCACTCTGACGGAGACACACACATTCTGTCACGCTCACAAAATATACAGAGCATCTACTTTCTGCTACAAACCCTGTTTAATAAACTCTTATTATTATATTAGTTATTATAAACAATAGTGTAGTCGTAAGCTTTGTGAACATGTAAGCAGTCGCCTAACATTAGCCACTTTACATGGCCGCTCGCTCAAACGTTAACCTAGATAAACGTGCGCTATTATTATCTCATGTCTAATTTATATTTCAAAGGCTCATCCTTATGGTTCAGTATGTCTCTAATGTAGAACAATGTTACATATAATATTCTTTCACAGCCCTGAAACTCCCCCAGTAGGCCTATATATTTAAAGGATTAGTTCACTTCAAAATAAAAATGTCCTGATAATCTACTCACCCCCATCTCATCCAATATGTTCATGTCTTTCTTTCTTCAGTCGAAAAGAAATTACGTTTTTTGAGGAAAACATTCCAGGATTTTTCTCCACATCATGGACTTCAATGGCAACCAACAGTTGAAGGACCAAATCAATGCAGTTTCAGAGGAAGGGCATTAGAGGCTCTGCGTGATCCCAGATGAGGAGTAGGGTCTTATCTAGACAAACTATCAGCCATTTTCAAGAAAAAATAAATATGTATATACCTTTTAACCTCAAATGCTCAACTTTGGTGTTCTGCTTCTTCACGACGTCATCATATCGGAAAGGTCACGTCCGTGGCGTAGGTGGAAGTACCGACCCAGTGCCGAAAACTCCATCTCATGTTCTCCTCCAACTTTACAATAGTCCGTCATCGTTGTTTTATCTTTATTTTTGGTAAAGGGTGTTTGATTTAGTCTTTGCATGTTCGTTTTAACACTGGGTCGGTGCTTCCACGTATGTCACGCGTGACCTTTCCAACGTGATGACGTCGTGAAGAAGCAAAGTCGAGCGTTTGAGGTTAAAAAGTATATAAAATGTACATTTTTTTGGAAAATGGCTGATAGTTTGTCTAGATAAGACCCTACTCCTCATCTGGGATCATCAGAGCCTCTAATGCCCTTCCTCTGAAACTGCATTGATTTGGTCCTTCAACTGTTGGTTGCCATTGAAGTCCATTATGTGGAGAAAAATCCTGGAATGTTTTCCTCAAAAAACGTAATTTCTTTTCGACTGAAGAAAGAAAGACATGAACATCTTGGATGAGATGGGGGTGAGTAAAATATCAGGACATTTTCATTTTGAAGTGAACTAATCCTTTAAGTAATTAAATGAATGTCAAATGCACTAGTAGACTTTTTTTAATCAGGGATGCCATTTCACACACGCTTTCAGGCTCTGTCTCACACTCTCACTCTACCTGACAATATCTCACGCCAAATAATAAGACAACAGAAAATACATCTTTCATAGTATCTTATAGGGCTGGGTTAAAACTTCAGATCTCTCGATTTAAACCGATTCTTAAATCTCTTCAGACTGTGCTGTTTTCAGTCGATGAATGAACAGAACATTGTAGCGCATCCCATCCAATAATTTGCATTTCTTACGGTCTCAGCTTCCACATTCTGTCAGTTTTATAATGAAATTCACTCAATAACAGTGCTTGCGTCTCTTTAATGTGTGCTGACACATCGTATCATCTCTTCCCCGTTACTACTGGTTACAGCAGCAAATAAACATGAACGTGTTGAAAGATACACAACTTACTGAAATCAATCATGACTCATGTAATCACTGTCTCAGGGCTCTACACTGCCGTATTTGCGACTAAAAAATGACTGCGCGAAATTCAAAAACGTATATTTAAGACATTCATACAACATTATTTACCCATGAGCTGCATTAAACTGTGTAAATGTGTGTAGATCCCACTTCAGGTGAGCTTCTGTGTCTTATTGTTCTAACTGGATTGATTGTTTAAATTAACATTCTATTTTAATTTAAGAAACTGACAAAAGATGATGCAAACATTTAATAAGGTTAAAAGAATGCTCCTGGACAATAATTTAAAGGGGCAAATATTGCCCTGTAAGGGGAAAGTTACAATGGGAATGTCTGTTATTGATCAGAAAGTAGCCGGACAAGCCAGATCCACATCAAGATGTTGGGTCTGGGAACACACCATTGGCAGGGCTCAATCCGAGGGGCGGGATAAACGGTTGTCTTTCAAAATCTCTCTGCACGCAATAGGATAGCGCTACAACCAACCAGAGCAATGAAGAAGGTGAAGTGGAGTTAGCTGATAGATTAAACTTTTGCCATATCCGGTCGGCAAAACTCCGAACACATCTTCCTTTTTTAAGAATGACTTCAGTGCCGTTTTTGTTAGCAACTCTGCCTTCATTACGTTAAGCCCGCCCACCGACTCTATACACGATGTGATTGGCCTGACTAGAGTTTGGTTTTTCAAGCTCGCAAGCCAACGGAGAGTTGCTAGACGACCCCGGCTGCAAATTACATTACTGCCGGTAGGGTGCGTCTAGATTTCTAGGCTAATCAGAGCCTAAAGCAAAATGTTAGCGTAGAGCCCCGAGCGTTTCAAATGCAGAAAGACGTCCATAAAACAGCTTGTTACCTCAGAATGCAGTTCAGTGACCGTAAACTCAATAGTCAGCTAGAAAAATAACATTTTGCCAAATAAATATGCACCATATTCACTGTATTTTTACTTGTATTACACTGTATTAATGTTTATGACAGCCAGCATTCATGTTTATATTTCTAAATATATTTATTTAAATTATATTTATAATATATTTTAATGTTGCCATTAAAAATGTACTACTCTAACATTATTATCATAGAAACTTACTTATGTGTCATTTAAATGCAAGTAGCATTAAAATCAGTTCATTTTAACCTTTAATATTATAGTGATGTACCAACTGGGGTTCCCTATAAATGTTTACAGCATTAGTTGAGAGATTTCTTCTCCTTGAGGAAATCTGCCATGAACTGTACCTGATAGGCCCTAATTAAAGCTTGTGAAACGAAATCGAATCAAATAGTGAAATTTGTCTCAATGCCCAGTCCTAGCATTTCCCAGTACGGGATTTGGTTTATCCAAAACACTGATTGCTTCTGCACCGGTTCAGTTTCTTCTGCCACCTCCTGATGTGATCAACACAGAGCAGAGCTGAGGCGGGGTTGTGCCGCACACAATCAACACATCCAAGAGCCAGGAAGTCCCCTACATGTGAGCCGCATCGGGATCACATTTTGCGGTGATAGTAGGGGTGTGCGAGGTTTATTGTCTGCAATGATATCGCAATTGTTCTGCGATTTGACATTGATTTGAGACTTTTCAATCGGGAACATCCCCTGTAAGCAATGATGTGCCATTTTCTACGAGTTATGAGTGAAAACGCCACATGCAATCTACATAACGTGTTTTTAATTATCATATGGGTCTTGTGGGGCTCCACGTACAAAAACTCGCTCAAGTTTAGTCAAAGCCCAAAACTATTATGATGCTGTATTCTGAGACCTTTCAAATGACATGAGACTATCTGAGCTGTATGATGTTTGACATTGCAGTACATATTTCATAAATGATGAAAAAAAAAAAAATGTATTAGCAAATAACTCAGCACTACTTAGGAGTTAATCAAATTGGCTACATTCATTAAAAAGTTCAGACTCAATTTGGTGTTGATCAATTCAGTGGTTTTCAAAAAATATAATATGATTATTAATGTATTCGTAGCTAGGCGGCGCCCTGCGGGGGTTTAAGGGGATAAAGGAGTAAATGTGTGTGTTCCTACAGGTGACAAGTTAACATCTTTTTAATAGTGCTGTCAATCGATTAATCGCATACAAAATAAAAGTTTGTGTTTACATAATATATATGTGTGTGTACTGTGTATAATTGTTATGTATATTTGAACACACACACATACATAAGAAACATTTGTTATATTTATAGAATATAAATATAATTATATATACACATGCAAATATTTCTTAAATGTATACATGCGTGTGTATTCATATATACATAATTATACACAGTACACACACATATACATTATGTCAACACAAACTTTTATTTTGGATGTGATTAATCGATTGACAGTCCTATTTTTTAATCACCTATAATTTAGTGATTTACAGCTGTACACAAGCGATAAATACTGTAAACGGCATTCAGAGAGAACACAAAATATACTTCCAGTTATTTTTTAATAAATGAGTCAGTAAAAAGATCTGACTGGCAAATTATCCTAGAGGTTATATTAGGCTGGCATCTAATCAGAATAGTTGGTAATAAGTGCACCTACTACATCACGTGTATGGGTAATTTACAGTATTAACATTAAATTACACATAAACTATGATCCAAATGTGTGATCGATTCAGTCATCAAACCCCCAGTCCAGCCAGGCAAACAAAACTGACCCAGATACATTAAAGAGTGGAGTCTGTCTGTTCTCACACAGTGAATATGACTTCAGAAGGGAAGTCAAGAACACAATATGCAGCAAGCACACACATAGGGCACATCAGTGGACGCGATTATGAATATTACACAGATGATGTCCAGGGTGACATATGGCACTACAGCATCATTTCCTCCTGTAATGCACTAACACACAGAGCATCAGGTCATGGTACCTTCCCTTTGGAGCAGCCCACGGAGCGCAGCGCCCCGAAGAAGATGGGCAGCAGGGCCATGAGCAGCAGACTCCCGTACGCCAGAGCGGTGCCCTCGGCGCTGGACACGAACCGGCCCGCGGTCCCGTTCACCGCGTCCGAGCCGTTACTGGACCCGTCCGGCACCGACGCGCTCTGCTCCACATCCGCCATGTCTAGCGCCTTCAGATACGGTCACCCTAAGAAATGAATCTGCTGAGAGTGTCAACTGAGCGTTTCTCATTGAGATGGGCTCGACTCGCTTTAAGGCCACGTTTCCTAACTCAGCCCGGTGTGAAGTCTCTGCGTTCCTCACCGTTCACTCGCTAGCGCGCACTGACACCCGGTGGACCGGAGGAAGAACGACTGCTGCAGTGTAACTGTGTGTGGACGTGTCTCATTGCTGACTGTTCCCTACATTACTGCACTAATATAGTCCACTTGAAGGAGTGAATGAAAACGAGTGAGTGAATTCGTGGATCCTCCTGGGAAGTATTTACGAGATGAAGGACTTTTCTGTCTCTATCATTTACTATAAAATGAGTCACATATTCATAATAAATGGCTTAAATTATATATTTAGGTCTTCTTTATAACTTAAACAGATATAATACACATTAAAAATAGGCTACTGTTTTGTATTTTACAGTAATCAACTTCCACAAGAACTATAAACCATGAAAGGACTGCCTCTAATCATTGATATAAATCATGTGAAACTATAGTTACTGTTAGGCTATCATGGAGAATGTGTTTTCTGGTCAAAAAAATATATCTGACATAAAAGTTCTGTTTAGTTCTGCTAGCTAAATGTTGATCACTCAAAGCGCTACGGCTAGCTTAGCTCAAAATGTTCCAGCCTGTTAGGTCTATAAACGGTGGAACTTCTAATAGAATAAATTGTATTTAGTGTATATTGCAAATCCTATATATATACATACACTCACCTAAAGGATTATTAGGAACACCATACTAATACTGTGTTTGACCCCCTTTCGCCTTCAGAACTGCCTTAATTCTACGTGGCATTGATTCAACAAGGTGCTGAAAGCATTCTTTAGAAATGTTGGCCCATATTGATAGGATAGCATCTTGCAGTTGATGGAGATTTGTGGGATGCACATCCAGGGCACGAAGCTCCCGTTCCACCACATCCCAAAGATGCTCTATTGGGTTGAGATCTGGTGACTGTGGGGGCCATTTTAGTACAGTGAACTCATTGTCATGTTCAAGAAACCAATTTGAAATGATTGGAGCTTTGTGACATGGTGCATTATCCTGCTGGAAGTAGCCATCAGAGGATGGGTACATGGTGGTCATAAAGGGATGGACATGGTCAGAAACAATGCTCAGGTAGGCCGTGGCATTTAAACGATGCCCAATTGGCACTAAGGGGCCTAAAGTGTGCCAAGAAAACATCCCCCACACCATTACACCACCACCACCAGCCTGCACAGTGGTAACAAGGCATGATGGATCCATGTTCTCATTCTGTTTATGCCAAATTCTGACTCTACCATCTGAATGTCTCAACAGAAATCGAGACTCATCAGACCAGGCAACATTTTTCCAGTCTTCAACTGTCCAATTTTGGTGAGCTCGTGCAAATTGTAGCCTCTTTTTCCTATTTGTAGTGGAGATGAGTGGTACCCGGTGGGGTCTTCTGCTGTTGTAGCCCATCCGCCTCAAGGTTGTGCGTGTTGTGGCTTCACAAATGCTTTGCTGCATACCTCGGTTGTAACGAGTGGTTATTTCAGTCAAAGTTGCTCTTCTATCAGCTTGAATCAGTCGGCCCATTCTCCTCTGACCTCTAGCATCAACAAGGCATTTTCGCCCACAGGACTGCCGCATACTGGATGTTTTTCCCTTTTCACACCATTCTTTGTAAACTCTAGAAATGGTTGTGCGTGAAAATCCCAGTAACTGAGCAGATTGTGAAATACTCAGACCGGCCCGTCTGGCACCAACAACCATGCCACGCTCAAAATTGCTTAAATCACCTTTCTTTCCCATTCTGACATTCAGTTTGGAGTTCAGGAGATTGTCTTGACCAGGACCACACCCCTAAATGCATTGAAGCAACTGCCATGTGATTGGTTGATTAGATAATTGCATTAATGAGAAATTGAACAGGTGTTCCTAATAATCCTTTAGGTGAGTGTATATAGGTACTGTATATATAAATAAAACAATATTATATAGGTGCAGTTCCACACATTACTGATGCAGGACAATGGCGGAAAGCTCATCCACTGTTAGAACCTGTTAACATTGGTGTTCCACCCTGTTAGACAAGTCATTTTTAAATAATAATAATAATAATTTGACAGCAACGTTAAATGTTTTGCATACTTTTGTCTTATTTTGGGAGGTGAGGAGCATTAACAGCATATACAGCATCCAGAGCAGGTTAGCTGTGTAGTGTAAGTTACCATGGTGATGAACACTGCTAAAAACCAATCCACCTTCTTGAGCCCGAAAAAACAGAGTTTGCTCAAACTAATCTCGAACTTACCTGGGTAGCAACTGAAACCAGCTTTGTGCAACAGGCCACTGAGCTGCCTGCGGTCTGTCAACGCTCGCTCGACAACGTCTAAATATTTAAGATGACCAATCAAAACTAAGTATGTGGGCTTTATGTTCACTGAAGGTGCTGAGTGCGAAGCTTTAGTAAACAGTCATACAGTGCGAGATAAGATGTAAGTAGCTAAACTAAACATTTCATATTTGGCAGCTGTGTTAGGATTGAAATGTTAAACTACAGACAAAAATAGTCAGGCAAACTAATAAACTGTTATCTAATTTCGCCATTTTGAAGTGAAAATAGGCCTATAGACAGGCCCGTAGCCAGCCTAGTAGAAGAGGGGGTGGGTTCTTTATTTTCAAAAAGTGGACATTTTTCAGTCCCATTTCCATTTTGTATTTAATTATGAGGTTCAAATACTTCATTTTGGTGACTTTTTATGCACTGCACTACACTACACGTGACAGAACTATTAAGCTAACATGTTTGTGTTTCATGTTGTGAAACTTGGGGGCATGCTCCCCTGAGAAAATTTAGATTTCTCTGATCTACATATTTGCATTTTAAGACGTTTGAAGGCCAAAAAATGGATGAGAAATAGCTTTAAAACCAAGTCAGTGGGCAGTAGATTATTTGTCAATTCCTGCTCTCTCCTCATCTCCATCTCTCTTTCTTTTTCTCTCATTCTCCTTATCTTGCCCTGTCTCTTCCCCCCCTAAAGCAGTCAAGAAAGTAAACATAGGGTTTATATTTAAAATATTTTTTATTAATCACTTTCTAAGACAAGTTAAATTTACTGAAGGCTACGAATGCTAGTTAAATATAAAAAAAATCATTCACAATATGTACACAATACACATTCGTTATTAATCTTATGCCGTATATGAAGAAAGCTTTGTTAATGTTTCTTGTCCTCTCACAAATTAGTGCATAAAAAGTCACCAAAATTAAGTATTTGAACCTCATAATTAAATACAAAAAAAGATCCCCCCTTCTGCTAGGCTGGCTACGGGCCTGTACAGTATATGTTTTTGAGCAAAAGGTTTGTATTATTTACCATCCTGTTGAAAAAAATGGGTACAAAAAAGTACCTGTTCTTAATAATCAAGACATTCTATTCATCAATAATTGTTTTGTTATTGTTTAAAGAATAAAAAACACTATGATGGCATAAGGGACATATACTATCCAAGAAAAGCTCATTATTGTTTAACATTTACATTATTAACATTTTGTGATAGCTATGTATATGTCCCTAACAGGGTGGAATACCTTCACGGCCAGTGTCTGATCAGAGTGATCTACCCATAATTATTATTATTTGAGTCCCTGAGCTTGACCAGTATGTACTCCTAATAGTTAAACATGTCACTATTTTGGTAGATTTGTAAAAACATGAAAAACATCTACCTTTTCCCCCCAAAAAGTCATGTTTACGACATCATGTGTAAGATGGCAGAGTACTTTCTATTAATTAATTACACAAAAATACAGCACTGTTCTTAAAATCTACTTCCAGAAAATGAAGAACAAGGAATGTGCAGGTGTGTTTTGCTTTATTATGTTTTTAATTAATTTAGGAAGCCACTGTAAACTTTATCATTACATATTATATTGTTATATTATAATGCTATCATAGTTATCATATGCTATTGCTGTAAATAGAAAAACCTGACAATGTCTCAGTAAGCTCCCTAGTTCAGTCATCAGGGCACTGATCAGCGAGTCGGCCATTTTACAGTCTCAATCGCAGAATCCTTCCAGTGCACTGAAACATTCGCTCCCTAAAAAGTCCTACAATGCACTGCTAAACCCAGGGTGCATCGATGTTCCCTTAATGGCAGTTCTGAAGCGTGAAACTTAAATCACGTGAGCCAACTCACTACACATAACGACATAATATGTTTTTAAAAATAGAAACCATTATTGTATTATATTTCAGCATAAACACACACCGTTGGACAGCAGAGGCGGACAGTAGTGAAGTATTTTTACTTTCTACCTAAGTACATTTTTCAAGTAAATGTACTTTATCAGTGTTTTTCTTTGGAAAACTTTTACTTCACTACAATACAAAACGTAATGTCATACATTTCACTGCACACTCAAAAAATGATTCTAGCTATTTGCTCAGTTTATTTAATTAAAATAAGCTGAAACAACACAAATCTTTCGTTTTTTAATTAATTGCCATTTGCACTCAATTGTATTATGTTAAATGAAATGAAATGTGTAAAATGTTAAGTTAACCTAAACCATTTGTGTTGGAAATACATGAATCTGTTGCGCTGACTGAACTGGACAGTGTATTTCTAGTTCCCAGCATGCTTTGCATAGGGATAGATAAGGAGAGTAAATGCTGAAATTGAGTGCTGTTTAATGTGTTTTTTAGTAAAGGGAAAGACCTGTTAAAGTTTGGTGTTCAGTTATATTTAACATTTAAAAGAGTTTATGTTATGTTGATTTTTGAACTAAGGAACTTAATAATCAAGGAGCTTTGCTGCCGTACCATGGGTGCAGTGGTGCAATGATATTACGCAGCGCCTGAAAATAGGCAAACTTCCGTCAACATAACCAACGTGACAACCTGCTTGCACAGAGAGCGTGCTGGGGACTGTTTTCAGGCGCTGCGTAATATCATTGCACAGCTGCACCCATGGTACGGCAGCAAAGTTCCTAGATTATTATGCAGGAATGAGAGTATAGTCCCTAGCCATATCGGTCTAGAAAATTGCAACTTTTCATTTTCCGTCGGTCTTAGTACACAATGTAACTATACACATCACAACATATATATAGAATATATAAAATGTTGCCGTTATTTTGTTACTTATTGAGCAGTAGGCTAGCTGGAGCCTCCAGTCTTTGCTAGTCTAGGCTAGCGGTGGGTGCGTCAGACAGAATTATGGCACACACGGAGATAAAAATGGTATGTATGGACTTATCTAACTCTGGGCGATACGGTGAATAAGCTAAAGTCCCAAAAAGTCGGCATGTTCCATTAAATATCATTACAAGTAATGTCAGAAAGATATCGGCTGTGTTGTTGTTCATAAATACCAGTAGTGATGTTGTACAATAAGACCGTTGTCACATCGCCAGAAATACAGTCATCAGTGTCCCAATGTGTAGTGAGCCAGCGTCCTTTACCGTCCTTACCAGTGCCCGAATCACTGCTATACCTTTAATTATTGTGGTATTCCACCATGTTTCAGTGAATCTAGGTGTGTGTGTGTTCACTACTCATTGCTCTTAATGTGTGTGTGCACTAACTTGATGGGTTTAATGCTGAGGACAAATTCTGTGTATGGGTTACCGTCTCTGAGAGGGCTTTGAGAGGGCTCCGTCTCCTGTCCCGAGTCCAGAGAGGGCTCCCGTACCCATCCAGAGTCCCAAGAGGTCTCCCGTCCCCGTCCAGAGTCCAGAGATGGCTCCAGTCCCTGTCCAGAGTCCTGAGAGGGCTCCAGTCCCCGTCCAGAGTCCTGAGATGGCTCCAGTCCCGTCCAGAGTCCCGAGAGGGCTCCAGTCCCCGTCCAGAGTCCGAGATGGATCCAGTCCCCGTCCAGAGTCCCGAGAGGGCTCCTGTCCAGAGTCCCGAGATGGCTCCAGTCCCCGTCCAGAGTCCAGAGATGGCTCCAGTCCCTGTCCAGAATCCCGAGAGGGCTCCAGTCCCCGTCCAGAGTCCCGAGAGGGCTCCTGTCCAGAGTCCCGAGATGGCTCCAGTCCCCGTCCAGAGTCCAGAGATGGCTCCAGTCCCCGTCCAGAGTCCAGAGATGGCTCCAGTCCCTGTCCAGAGTCCCAAGAGGGCTCCAGTCCCCGTCCAGAGTCCCGAGAGGGCTCCAGTCCCCATCCAGAGTCCGAGATGGATCCAGTCCCTGTCCAGAATCCCGAGAGGGCTCCAGTCCCCGTCCAGAGTCCCGAGAGGGCTCCAGTCCCCATCCAGAGTCCGAGATGGATCCAGTCCCTGTCCAGAATCCCGAGAGGGCTTCTGTCCCCGTCCAGAGTCCCGAGATGGCTCCAGTCCCCGTCTAGAGTACCAGAGTCCCGAGAGGGCTTCCGTCCCTGTCCAGAGTCCCGAGATGGCTCCAGTCCCCGTCTAGAGTATCGAGATGGCTCCAGTCCCCGTCCAGAGTCCCGAGAGGGCTCCATTCCCTGTCCAGAGTCCCGAGAGGCCTCCAGTCCCCGTCCAGAGTTCCGAGATGGATCCAGTCCCCGTCCAGTGTACCGAGATGGCCCACCCTCACACCCCAGTTGATGTTTTATGGTGTGTGGACACGCCTTCCGGAAGGGCGGGGTACTGTAACGGTTTGAGTTTGTTTAGTCTTGTTTTGCTGTCAGTGGGTTTATTGGTTCTATGGTTTCTGATTGTGTTATCCCTGTCACCTGTGTCTTGTTAATTAGTCTCGTCAGCTGTGTCACATTTGATTAGTTTGCCAATGTATTTAGCCTGTGTTTAGTCCTGTCTTGTTGTCAGTTAACGTTATGTTTTAGTGGTTGTTCTGTCCATTTCTGTGTTTCCTGTGTTCGTTGTTAAGATTAAAACCTGTCAACTGCTGCCCGTCCAGAGTCGGCTCCAGCCCCCGTCTTGATCAAGACACTTAACCCCCAATTGCTCCCCAGGTGCCGCAGTGAATCCAGGGGTGTGTGTGTGTGTGTGTGTGTGTGTGTGTGTTCACTACGCACTGCTCCTAATGTGTGTGTGCACTAAATTGATGGGTTTAATGCTGAGGACAAATTCTGAGTATCCCATACCCATACTTGGCCTTCACAAGTCACTTTCACTCACTTTATGAAATTCACATAATAATAAATAATTTAGCAAGATGCCCTGTTGAAATGTGTGAGATATATGGTTTATTCAAACTGCAAAGGTAAAGCATAACTGAAAATGATTGTGACATGTGAATTCATGTGCGTCAGGTTTCTTTTTGTTTTTTTTATTACATTTTACATTTCATATAAATTTCCATGTAACAGAAAACAAGAACAAAAAAAAAATCTTCTCTGTGGCGAATTAGCTCAGAGGGGAAATATTAATAACAGTGTAGGAAGAACATTTCATTTTCAAAGTGTCATTAAGTGTACTATAATCTAAGACATCAAGTACTTGCTCTTTGGTGTTAACCTTCTCCTCATCAAGTATCTTATCTGAATCCCTAATCACTTCTAATGATAAAGATGTATGCACAGAACTAGACCTTCTGCCTTTGACAAAAATACCCTCCCAATTATTGATATATTTGTTTTCTCAATAATTTTGAAAGCAGTTAATACATCGTAGGCTACAGTGGATGTAATAGTTCTGTCAAACTTGCTTATGGCACTTGATATTCATTGTGGCATTAGGCAAGGATGCCCTCTCTCCTTTTTAATTTCTGTTAGTCACTCAGGTTTTGGCAATGCATGTAAACAGAAATCAGTAATGGCATCACAGCCTTAGGTGTAGAATTTAAACTTAGCCAGTTTGCTGATAACACTGCGACAAACACCCAAAAGAATTAGATGTATTGAGGCATTGACTGCTGTATCAGGACTGTGATGAATCTGTACTGCTCCTCTACAGAAATAGAGCACATCCCAGTTAACACATCTAGCCGTAGTAATGTGTAAAAACGCTGCAGCACTGCAAGCGTCCAAGACGTAGACAAGTAGCCGACCAATCAAAGCCTTTGTTTATGCGTGCGGCGGGTTTATTGTAGACAGCAGCTGCGTTGTCGCGTCGCGTGCGGTGTCAGGGTGTTACTGCGTCACCATTGAAGTGCCAGCGGATTTCATATTCTGCTCTGATCCACTAACTCCTTCCAGAACTGTGATGGAAACGATATGTAACCTTTAGTGGCACCGCATGAGACGCAGATTCAGTGTTTGACAGGAGCATGGCTGGGCGCGGGGCGTGCGGTTGAATGAGCAGAGATGGACAGCCAGACCGAGCACCCGACGAAGGCAGCAGCGGGCTATCTGAAGGAGCTGAACGCGATCATCGAGACCCAGCAGACGCTGCTGGAGCGGCAGAAGAGGCGCATCCTGGAGCTGGAGCAGCGCGTGTCGGAGCTGCGCGCCGAGAACATCCGCCTGAGGCACGAGCACCAGCGGCACCTGCTCGCCTGCAGACTGCGCTCAGCCCCGGGCACCAGCCCGCCGCTGCAGTAAGGGTCCTCCGCCAACACACACGTTACATGCTCACTTAAAGGGGTAGTTCACCCAAAAATGAAAATTAGTAGTCCATGATTTACGCGTCCTCAAGTCATCCTATGTGTGTATGACTTTCTTCTTTCAGACGAACACAATCGGAGTTATATTAAAAATGTCCTGGCTCTTCCAAGCTTTATAATGGCAGTGAATGGCTGTTTCTGTTATGAAGTCTATAAAAGTGCATCTACCCATCATAAACGTGCATCTATCCGTCATAAAAGTGCATCTACCCATCATAAACGTGCATCTATCCGTCATAAAAGTGCATCCATCCATCATAAAAGTGCTCCACACGGCTCTGGGGGTTAATAAAGGCCTTCTGAAGCGAATCGATGGGTTTGTGTGAGAAAAATATCCATATTTAAAACTTTACAAACCGTAATCTCTAACTTACGCTAACTGTCGTACGTGCGTTCTTTGTAGTAGCCTATTAGTTACATACACCTTGAATCTGCAAAATATCCATCATTTTAAAAAAAAGAATAAGACAGATTATAAATTACGTTTTTATTTGGCACTGCAATGAAAATGCTTTATTATAACATGTTTATATATAGTCCACAAGATATAGTCAATGTGTGTTGAGACCAAGACCAGACCAGACCAGCTCTCCTTAAATTCATAAAGATCCACATTACCGCCTGAGAAATGACTTCTTTTGAATCAATAGATATAATTAGAATAAGACACTATAGAGCTGTTACCAATCAAATCATTAACAACACAATTCATCTTTGCACTGCAGAGGCGGCACAGAAGATGCGTCTGAACTGGCAAATTACAAATGCATAAATAATGTTGAGGATAATGTTTTTAAAAAAATCTATTGAATGTTTGTATAAAAGCAATATCATGTTTGCAGTCATGCTCAAATGTGTGAAACCGCTCTCTTGCTCTTATGATATTGCTTAATTATATCACCCAGATCTCATACAATAACTTTTTTTGCAACAATATCTTGAATTTTGTGAGCATTTGTATTCATTTTGGTGACATTTTTGACACAATCCCTCATTAATTTCTGAACTGGCACAATAATTAAATCAAATTAGAAATAAGTTATTGATTGCATCTGAAGCGTTGAGTTTTACATCCAATCACATTAATAATGTTAACAAATAAATCAGACAATGCACCGGCAATTTAGTGATATCCCAGCAGTTGTGGTCTTGACCGGTCTTGAAAGAAAATCCAGAGTCCTCTAAGACTGAGACGTACTACATTCGTCATGTTGTCATTATCATGTGACCTCCACCGTCAGTCACCTCCATTCATAAACACTCTCCCGTGGCCTCATGGGATGGTGAAGTGTCCATCGTATGCACACTTCAGAATCTCGCCGGAAGTAGTAGGTCATCCGGAGACTTTTCGCCTACTGTTTTTCAAATACTGTATTGGGACACACTACTCTGTTGGCGTATGGTTTTTCGTGTAATATATAGTAGAGAAGTGTTCGATCTCAGACGCAGCGTCTGGATGAAGAATGATATACCTGTGCGTATTTCTGGAAGCCATAGGCCTTTTGGGATTTATTCATTTAGGCTCATTAAATTCAATAAAACTGCCTACTGTCCAGCCAGCCACTACTGAGCATAACATATCCATACCACTCTCTCACTTCAAGAAAATACACATTTTATCATTATGAATATATTCTTTTATATAATTGTTTTAAGGAGGTTCATCCCAATTATATGACAGTGAGCTGCCTTTGAGCTAATATGTTGAACGTAAAAGAATAAAGCCGCGATGCACAATACAAAATAATGGGTTACACTTTATTTCAAGGTGTCATTGTCACAGTGTAATTATATATTTAAGTACTGAGTTTGGACAGTATTTGACTGAGTTACAACTATTTGAAAATCTGGAATCTGAGGGTGCAAAAAAATCTAAACAGTGAGAGAATCTCCTTTAAAGTTGTCCAAATGAAGTCCTTAGCAACGCATATTACTACTAATAATACATTTTTGATATATTTACGGCAGGAAATGTACAAAATATCTTCATGGAACATGATCTTAATATCCTAATGATTTTTGGCATAAAAGAAAAATGGATAATTTTGACCCATACAATGTATTGTTGTCTATTGCCACAAATATACCCGTGAGACGCATGACTGGTTTTGTGCTCCAGGGTCACATATGTAACAAGGACACTGTAAAATAAAGAGTTACCAATTAATGTTATTCATTGGAACCATAAATCAATGCTTCCTGACATTAGCGAAGAAGTGTCCTGCCAGCCGCCGGGCAGGTCACGTGACCCAGCTCTTGATTTAGATGCTGAATCAGGGAAACTGGGGACGATCAGAGAGTTCCTTTTGTGCCGTTCTGAGTGTTGAATGATCTTTCCAATGAGAGCTGACAGTGAATACGTGCAGGAACTCTTCTGCCAAACCCATATTCATCTAGAAACGTCCGATTGGTTGACATCCGGCTTTTTCATTTAAGAACAAACAAGCTTGGTTTGATAGACACTTCCTCTACGTCTATGCCTTGTTTGCATATTCATTATTGTACACAGCTGGCCTTGATAAAGTTCTTATAAACGTTCTATTTGAAAACCCAGTGAGCTTCTTCACTGTTTACTGCCTATATAAGAAGCTGCTTACGCTCTAAAGCCCTGGAGAAGAAGAAAATGTAACAATAACTATAATTAGCATCCATACTAATGGACAAACGTTATGTTTATTCTGTGCTCATAATTGCTCTGCGTGCTTTAAAGTCAGGTGGATTCTGATCGGCTGTAATGATTTTTATTTCGCTCTTCGGCTGGAGAAAATCTCTCCAACAATGTGCTTCTCTGCGTCTTTATCTCTTAGAGCTAGTCTTTATGGTTATAGTTATATTTGTCTTTCTTAGAACTGAACTCATGAAACCTCATAAGTGGCTGATTTAATTGAATTGGAGCGCTCTACATAGCAACTCATTTGATTTGAATTGTAATTCTGAAAAAAAAGTTTGACTTTAGCATGTTGAAGTAAATTTGTCAGATTTTGAGCCGAATTCTGAGTCATGCAACAATTAGTTTTGAGTCGCGCTGATTCTCAGCGATGTCGTTTGTCGTGCAGTGTACAGGAGGCAACGAGAGGCGATCGGATGGTCGGATGAATTTCTGGCATGTCAGAAATGTTGGTTGCCCCTCGTGAGCGTATCACACAGTTGAAGCAGAGCCACGAACCGATTGCCCTAAACTCAGTGCCTGCTCGAAAACAGAATTGAACCATTTCATCTTTAATGCAGCAAGAAAGGAAATTAAAAGAGGGAGATCTTTAAGTTCTTTAGCTATTAAATTAGCTGCAATTTAGCAAACTGTTGCTTACCTCCAGTGTGTGTTGCAAAATAGATAAACCATATAATCCATGTCCTCCAAGACATCTGTGTGTACATACACACCGCCGCCTCTTATTCATTTACTTCATCAATCATTTACTTGATTCACTTTCACTGTATTTACTCATTTATTTAATATTTTTTAAAATGTGAACCGTTGCCCATCATCTGGCATTTGGCGATAAAGAATAATGTCAAGTTGCAATATTGGACATTTTCCCGTTTTAAACCCTGAAGGCGAGTCAGTGGATATCACACGAGCAATGTGCAAACTTTGAGCGAGAGGTATGACGGTGAAGAAGTCTCAAACCCCAGTCAATTATTCATTACAGAAAGTGAAAGTGAAAACTGACACTGCATTAATAAACCATTATATTCTCCCTGAGACAACGAGAGGCGCATCTACTGAAACATATTTCATTTTCTTAATATTTCTCTTGTGGCCCATAAATGAGAAGAGAAGTTTTTCATGTTGTTTTTTTTACAAGTTGTTTTTTTAAATAAAGCTGATGACAGATTATTGCAGTGTTCGGACATATTATAGACTGTTAATCATTTTAATTATAGGCCTGTAATTCCTTGTATAATCGACCTAAATGTTTTAAATAATTTTTCAATGAGGAGTAAGCTAATCTATCTAATCTTTTATTATCCTCGCACATCAGTTATGTGGCTATGCTGCCTACCCTAATAATAATTTAATACATCAATTGGAAATGCTAAATCCTCTTGATATCGATAGCTGATGCTTTTGGTCTATCGGTGCAACCTCAACACATATAGTGTGAGCAGTCACGGCTCGACGATCGGACCGTACAGTGTGAGCACATAAAGCAGAGCGTTGGCTTTGTATCGCATGCCATCTACTCGTACAGTGTGAGCACATAAAGCAGAGCGTTGGCTTTGTATCGCATGCCATCTACTCGTACAGTGTGAGCACATAAAGCAGAGCATTGGCTTTGTATCGCATTCCATCTACTCGTACAGTGTGAGTACATAAAGCAGAGCGTTGGCTTTGTATCGCATGCCATCTACTCGTACAGTGTGAGCACATAAAGCAGAGCGTTGGCTTTGTATCGCATGCCATCTACTCGTACAGTGTGAGTACATAAAGCAGAGCGTTGGCTTTGTATCGCATGCCATCTACTCGTACAGTGTGAGCACATAAAGCAGAGCGTTGGCTTTGTATCGCATGCCATCTACTCGTACAGTGTGAGTACATAAAGCAGAGCGTTGGCTTTGTATCGCATGCCATCTACTCGTACAGTGTGAGCACATAAAGCAGAGCGTTGGCTTTGTATCGCATGCCATCTACTCGTACAGTGTGAGTACATAAAGCAGAGCGTTGGCTTTGTATCGCATGCCATCTACTCGTACAGTGTGAGTACATAAAGCAGAGCGTTGGCTTTGTATCGCATGCCATCTACTCGTACAGTGTGAGCACATAAAGCAGAGCATTGGCTTTGCATCGCATTCCATCTACTCGTACAGTGTGAGCACATAAAGCAGAGCGTTGGCTTTGCATCGCATGCCATCTACTCGTACAGTGTGAGCACATAAAGCAGAGCGTTGGCTTTGTATCGCATGCCATCTACTCGTACAGTGTGAGCACATAAAGCAGAGCGTTGGCTTTGTATCGCATGCCATCTACTCGTACAGTGTGAGTACATAAAGCAGAGCGTTGGCTTTGTATCGCATGCCATCTACTCGTACAGTGTGAGCACATAAAGCAGAGCGTTGGCTTTGCATCACATGCCATCTACTCGTACAGTGTGAGCACATAAAGCAGAGCGTTGGCTGTGTATCGCATTCCATCTACTCGTACAGTGTGAGCACATAAAGCAGAGCGTTGGCTTTGCTTCGCATGCCATCTACTCGTACAGTGTGAGCACATAAAGCAGAGCGTTGGCTTTGCATCGCATGCCATCTACTCGTACAGTGTGAGCACATAAAGCAGAGCGTTGGCTGTGTATTGCATGCCATCTACTCGTACAGTGTGAGCACATAAAGCAGAGCGTTGGCTTTGTATCGCATGCCATCTACTCGTACAGTGTGAGCACATAAAGCAGAGCGTTGGCTTTGCATCGCATGCCATCTACTCGTACAGTGTGAGCACATAAAGCAGAGCGTTGGCTTTGTATCGCATGCCATCTACTCGTACAGTGTGAGCACATAAAGCAGAGCGTTGGCTTTGCATCGCATGCCATCTACTCGTACAGTGTGAGCACATAAAGCAGAGCGTTGGCTTTGTATCGCATGCCATCTACTCGTACAGTGTGAGCACATAAAGCAGAGCGTTGGCTTTGTACGAGTAGATGGCATGCGATGCAGTGTGAGCACATAAAGCAGAGCGTTGGCTTTGTATCGCATTCCATCTACTCGTACAGTGTGAGCACATAAAGCAGAGCGTTGGCTTTGCATCGCATGCCATCTACTCGTACAGTGTGAGCACATAAAGCAGAGCGTTGGCTTTGTATCGCATGCCATCTACTCGTACAGTGTGAGCACATAAAGCAGAGCGTTGGCTTTGTATCGCATGCCATCTACTCGTACAGTGTGAGCACATAAAGCAGAGCATTGGCTTTGTATCGCATTCCATCTACTCGTACAGTGTGAGCACATAAAGCAGAGCGTTGGCTTTGTATCGCATGCCATCTACTCGTACAGTGTGAGTACATAAAGCAGAGCGTTGGCTTTGTATCGCATGCCATCTACTCGTACAGTGTGAGCACATAAAGCAGAGCGTTGGCTTTGCATCACATGCCATCTACTCGTACAGTGTGAGCACATAAAGCAGAGCGTTGGCTGTGTATCGCATTCCATCTACTCGTACAGTGTGAGCACATAAAGCAGAGCGTTGGCTTTGCATCACATGCCATCTACTCGTACAGTGTGAGCACATAAAGCAGAGCGTTGGCTTTGTATCGCATGCCATCTACTCGTACAGTGTGAGTACATAAAGCAGAGCGTTGGCTTTGTATCGCATGCCATCTACTCGTACAGTGTGAGCACATAAAGCAGAGCGTTGGCTTTGCATCACATGCCATCTACTCGTACAGTGTGAGCACATAAAGCAGAGCGTTGGCTTTGCTTCGCATTCCATCTACTCGTACAGTGTGAGCACATAAAGCAGAGCGTTGGCTTTGCATCGCATGCCATCTACTCGTACAGTGTGAGCACATAAAGCAGAGCGTTGGCTTTGCATCGCATGCCATCTACTCGTACAGTGTGAGCACATAAAGCAGAGCGTTGGCTTTGCATCACATGCCATCTACTCGTACAGTGTGAGCACATAAAGCAGAGCGTTGGCTTTGCATCGCATGCCATCTACTCGTACAGTGTGAGCACATAAAGCAGAGCGTTGGCTTTGCATCGCATGCCATCTACTCGTACAGTGTGAGCACATAAAGCAGAGCGTTGGCTTTTCTTCGCATGCCATCTACTCGTACAGTGTGAGCACATAAAGCAGAGCGTTGGCTTTGCATCGCATGCCATCTACTCGTACAGTGTGAGCACATAAAGCAGAGCGTTGGCTGTGTATTGCATGCCATCTACTCGTACAGTGTGAGCACATAAAGCAGAGCGTTGGCTTTGTATCGCATGCCATCTACTCGTACAGTGTGAGCACATAAAGCAGAGCGTTGGCTTTGCATCGCATGCCATCTACTCGTACAGTGTGAGCACATAAAGCAGAGCGTTGGCTTTGTATCGCATGCCATCTACTCGTACAGTGTGAGCACATAAAGCAGAGCGTTGGCTTTGCATCGCATGCCATCTACTCGTACAGTGTGAGCACATAAAGCAGAGCGTTGGCTTTGTATCGCATGCCATCTACTCGTACAGTGTGAGCACATAAAGCAGAGCGTTGGCTTTGCATCGCATGCCATCTACTCGTACAGTGTGAGCACATAAAGCAGAGCGTTGGCTTTGTATCGCATGCCATCTACTCGTACAGTGTGAGCACATAAAGCAGAGCGTTGGCTTTGTACGAGTAGATGGCATGCGATGCAGTGTGAGCACATAAAGCAGAGCGTTGGCTTTGTATCGCAAGCCATCTACTCGTACAGTGTGAGCACATAAAGCAGAGCGTTGGCTTTGCATCGCATGCCATCTACTCGTACAGTGTGAGCACATAAAGCAGAGCGTTGGCTTTGTATCGCATGCCATCTACTCGTACAGTGTGAGCACATAAAGCAGAGCGTTGGCTTTGCATCGCATGCCATCTACTCGTACAGTGTGAGCACATAAAGCAGAGCGTTGGCTTTGCATCGCATGCCATCTACTCGTACAGTGTGAGCACATAAAGCAGAGCGTTGGCTTTGCATCGCATGCCATCTACTCGTACAGTGTGAGCACATAAAGCAGAGCGTTGGCTTTGTATCGCATGCCATCTACTCGTACAGTGTGAGTACATAAAGCAGAGCGTTGGCTTTGTATCGCATGCCATCTACTCGTACAGTGTGAGCACATAAAGCAGAGCGTTGGCTTTGCATCACATGCCATCTACTCGTACAGTGTGAGCACATAAAGCAAGAGCGTTGGCTTTGTATCGCATGCCATCTACTCGTACAGTGTGAGCACATAAAGCAGAGCGTCGGCTTTGCATCGCATGCCATCTACTCGTACAGTGTGAGCACATAAAGCAGAGCGTTGGCTTTGTATCGCATGCCATCTACTCGTACAGTGTGAGCACATAAAGCAGAGCGTTGGCTTTGCATCGCATGCCATCTACTCGTACAGTGTGAGTACATAAAGCAGAGCGTTGGCTTTGCATCGCATGCCATCTACTCGTACAGTGTGAGCACATAAAGCAGAGCGTTGGCTTTGCATCACATGCCATCTACTCGTACAGTGTGAGCACATAAAGCAGAGCGCTGGCTTTGTATCGCATGCCATCTACTCGTACAGTGTGAGCACATAAAGCAGAGCGTTGGCTTTGCATCGCATGCCATCTACTTGTACAGTGTGAGCACATAAAGCAGAGCGTTGGCTTTGCATCGCATGCCATCTACTCGTACAGTGTGAGCACATAAAGCAGAGCGTTGGCTTTGCATCGCATGCCATCTACTCGTACAGTGTGAGCACATAAAGCAGAGCGTTGGCTTTGCTTCGCATGCCATCTACTCGTACAGTGTGAGCACATAAAGCAGAGCGTTGGCTTTGCTTCGCATGCCATCTACTCGTACAGTGTGAGCACATAAAGCAGAGCGTTGGCTTTGTATCGCATGCCATCTACTCGTACAGTGTGAGCACATAAAGCAGAGCGTTGGCTTTGTATCGCATGCCATCTACTCGTACAGTGTGAGCACATAAAGCAGAGCGTTGGCTTTGTATCGCATGCCATCTACTCGTACAGTGTGAGCACATAAAGCAGAGCGTTGGCTTTGCATCGCATGCCATCTACTCGTACAGTGTGAGCACATAAAGCAGAGCGTTGGCTTTGTATCGCATGCCATCTACTCGTACAGTGTGAGCACATAAAGCAGAGCGTTGGCTTTGTATCGCATGCCATCTACTCGTACAGTGTGAGCACATAAAGCAGAGCGTTGGCTTTGCATCGCATGCCATCTACTCGTACAGTGTGAGCACATAAAGCAGACGTTGGCTTTGTATCGCATGCCATCTACTCGTACAGTGTGAGCACATAAAGCAGAGCGTTGGCTTTGTATCGCATGCCATCTACTCGTACAGTGTGAGCACATAAAGCAGAGCGTTGGCTTTGTATCGCATGCCATCTACTCGTACAGTGTGAGCACATAAAGCAGAGCGTTGGCTTTGCATCGCATGCCATCTACTCGTACAGTGTGAGCACATAAAGCAGACGTTGGCTTTGTATCGCATGCCATCTACTCGTACAGTGTGAGCACATAAAGCAGAGCGCTGGCTTTGTATCGCATGCCATCTACTCGTACAGTGTGAGCACATAAAGCAGAGCGTTGGCTTTGCATCACATGCCATCTACTCGTACAGTGTGAGCACATAAAGCAGAGCGTTGGCTTTGTATCGCATGCCATCTACTCGTACAGTGTATACACATATACCCTGAACTCTCGGTTGAGCAGGTTATGTTCAGAGAAAAAGTTGCTATGTTTGAAAGATACCTCAGAGTATAACCTCAACTTTCGGTTCCAAAACCTGAGTAGACGCACCCCGTGAGTAAGTTGCATAAACCCCATGTTACCAGGTCTCTGAATCAATCAATCACACACACATACTGTTTATTTATCAAAATGGTAAAATATCAGGCTAAATTGTTTGTGAATTACATAATTGATAAAAAAGATTTAACAAGCCAGTGGCACAGGTTCAAAGTTGTACTCTTGCTGTTGCATGTACTGTAGATGTTTGATTGATTAAGTACACTAATATGAGCTGGGCTACAGCCACAGATGCTGACAGCACATACAGACACACTGCAGAAATTTGACATGCTCTACACTTATAACATGCACTCTAGATATGAGGTTTATAAGGTCATGTTGTTATCCAGATTGAGTCTGGTAGCCCCTCTCCCTCTGATTCATAAAGAGAGCTGCGACAATTGAGTGTCCAACCAACACACGTTTGATTATCATCCGGGTATTTAACCCTCTGGTCCTCTTCGTTTAGGGGACACACTTGGCTTCTTCGCAGTCAAAAGTGACCGAAGCCTTTTTTCCCCCAACCAATGTAATATATTTTTGTTCAATAATATTTTTGATTATTATTTAGAATTTTGAGGGTATTTTATGATACTATGCAATATTTATAAAATTTTTATTAGCTTTTTTCCCCTATTGAAAATAATATTGGATTCATTTCACTACATTCAAACCAGGGGGTATTCCAGAAAGCAGGTTATGTGACATACCCGGGTATGTTTAAGAGTAAGTAAGCGGATAACCTCAACTTTCGGTTCCAAAAACAGAGGTAACTTTCAGGGTGTGTAAGTAGCCATAGCAACTCACTCTCTGAACATAACCTGTGAGTAACCATAGCAACTCACTCTCTGAACATAACCTGTGAGTAGCCATAGCAACTCACTCTCTGAACATAACCTGTGAGTAAACATTGCAACTCACTCTCTGAACATAACCTGTCAGTAGCCATAGCAACTCACTCTCTGAACATAACCTGTCAGTAGCCATAGCAACTCACTCTCTGAACATAACCTGTCAGTAGCCATAGCAACTCACTCTCTGAACATAACCTGTGAGAAACCATAGCAACTCACTCTCTGAACATAACCTGTGAGTAAACATAGCAACTCACTCTCTGAACATAACCTGTGAGTAACCATAGCAACTCACTCTCTGAACATAACCTGTGAGTAACCATAGCAACTTACTCTCTGAACATCACCTGCTCCGGAGCGGCTCATGATCCAGGGTTAGTTTGCTTAAGAGGGATTCAGATGTGTTATATAATTAATATAGTTATAACCAAATTTGTTTCAGTTATATAATATACAATATTATATATTAATTCTAAAGAAAAAAAAATGACAACAAGGTAATGTTTACATGCTAATTCAATTCAAATATATTTATTATTTATTTTATTGTCATCTCACACATGGATCTGCATTCAATTAATTAGCATCAAACAAACAATATAATCCTTATTCTCAGTGAATAAAGATTACTTATTAAACGAAGACATTGAAAAAAATATAGCATAACCACCAAATAGGTGGCGATGTGCACTAAGTAGGTTATGTAACTCGCCATTAAACAAGAAGAAGAGGAAGTAGAACGGCGCGCTCTTTCTTAGCGTCTGTTTCCATGGCGTCTCGTCGATTCGTCGCTCTGTTGAGAATGCCTGTGTGTTAACCGGGAACATACTCTGAGTTGTCTGAACTTACTCCTGGACTCGTTTTTGGAACCAGCATACCTCGAGTAAGCCAGGTTTGGGTTAATCCACCGAGAGTTCAGGGTATATGTGACGGTAAGTTAACCTTGCTTTCTGGAATACCCCCCTGAACACAGAGGAGAACATTTTGTTACACATAACATCAAAATTCTATAAAAATGTAACAAAAATGAACAGGTATGTATTTTTTGCGCTCTTGATATTTTAGTGTGTCACCCCTTCATTGCTGTGCACTTATTTTCTGCATCATGGCTGATTTGTGTTTTTTATCACCAAAAGAGTTTTTGTATTTTTGCGTATTTCTCATTCATTTTGCAGTCTTTTTTAACTGCGAAGGAGCCACGTGTGACTATTTTTTTCTGACCCTTTAACATATCCAAATCATCTCCATGATTTTTTTCTCAATAAAAAAAAAAATAATCTCCCATTCCGAAGAAGTAAAAATATTTAAAATTTCAAAACGTAAAATTTTTCAGTCGAAGAGGACCAGAGGGTTAAAGTGCACTTTTGTCTTGTTGGGATTTTTGGTGTGAACACACTAATCACACTATTAAAGTCAGCATGGACAGAAGCTGCAATAGTGTTTTTGTGACGAATTCCACTGAAGGCAAGTTTGAAGGTGAACCCAAATGCAGTTTATTCCAAAACAAAACATGAACAGATGCAAAATAAACAAAGACTTGACTTGACTTGACTTGACTTGACTTGACTTGACTTGACTTGACTTGACTTGACTTGACTTGACCAAAGACCTCACCAACAGCGGTTTACAGGGAACACGCATGCAAGAACAACGACCGACAAACAACAACTGAAGCACTGGGGAATATATACACAAAGGGAACAAGGTTAACAAGGGGGAGTGGCTAATAGGCAACACCTGGGGAAAACTAATCATCCATAAAGACTACAAAGAACTACAAAACATGACAAGACAGGAAATAACAAAAGTCCTCACAAGACAAGGAAACACAGGCTGGGATCATGACACTTTTCTTCCCTATTGTGCCGTATATCTGAGTGAAACGCTTCTCAAACAAGAACAAATGTAGGGCGGGGCTTGATTTTGTCCGTGGGGAATTGATTGGATGGTTGTGGTTTGCTATTGGTGGATCTCATGTGAGTGACAGGTTGCCCCGCCCTCGTCATCAGAGAAGAGACATTGATGTTATTCTTATTTAAGATTAATTTAAATAAAAAAAAAATAATGATGTGCATAGATAAATCATTTATAATAATTAAGGGTGTAACGATACCCTCATGTCACGATTCAATACATTTCACAATACTAAACTCACAATACATTATTATTTCGATACTCAAAGACATATGGTAAAAGGTTAACAAAAATGTACTGTTGATTAAAATGCTACATTTGGAGTAACATTGGGGGTGTAAATGAATAGTTTTGGACTTGGTGCTGGAAACCCAATGCACAGGAAAATGACACCAGAATAAAAATATTCATGATTCTGAAGCTGAAAATACAGAATTATTTTAGACGAATATGCTCTCTGTCACTGACTAGATACATTTAAAATAATGTAGGACACTTTTTACTGGAAACAAGACATTTGGCATTATCAGGACCACAAATATTCCTCCATTGCATTATTATACATTATACATATTCATCATTTATATATAGTAGTTTAACGTAGTACTGACACTAAAACTTTTTTTCTCACACTACAATTTTTATTTTGGGCGAACTATTCACAATACAGATTGTCACGATCCACGATACATATTGTTGCATTTTTGTATTGCAATATATTGTGACACCCCAATAATAAATACTGCAATATTCCATAATTCTTAAAAAAAATGTTTTGTCTATGTTGATTTCATGGTGACTTTAACGCTACCGAACGGCTTGGAATAGTGCACCGCACCTTCTGTATATGGCTTTGACTTGTTCTACTCTGCTTAGATTCTTTTTTTCCCTGAAAAAATACTTTTTGTGTGTTCCAGATCAGAATATGGCAGTACAAGAATCGTCAGGTATGTCGTATGTTTGCTTCTGTTGTACGTAATGTCCCTTATAATCCATATGAGTAGTTGCTAACACCTTGCTAGGCATTTCATTTGGATGCATCACATTTGGTGACAGCAGTTGTCCCAGTCCTCATCCACATTTATCTGATCAGCTTGGACTTTCTGCTATAAACTTCTATTATGAGGTTAAATGTGTGTGTGCTGTGTTTGCTGTCTGCAGAAGACACGCCTCTCTTCCTGTGGGCGTGACAGACGGTCCCAGCAGCCTCAGATCGGCCGTGTGCAGGAGAACCGGGCCCAGCCGACAGTGGACGTCTGCAACCACAGGGTACAGTCAACTCTCCTCTTTATTTACACTCCATAACACTAGGGTTTTATTTTCACTGCAGATGACAGTATTGTATAGCAAATAAAACACCATAATTATTCCCTTTGTCCTACTTTATGAAGTCACAATGCATTAATTCATCTTTACACCTTTATTAATGATAGTATATTATAGCTCCCACATCAAGTTTGAAAGAGTGTTAAACTAGCAAAGCATCAGCTAGAATTACTTCATGCTGAATGTGTAAGATCACAGTAGGCGTATACTTCATCAATCTGGTGAAAAACACAGAACATATGATAAGACATAAGCTCAGTGAGGATGGCTGTGATGAATGTGCCAGTGAGTGCGTTTACATGCACACCAGTAAACTGATAACTCACAAACATCAGCTTATTGAAATGACCAGTTTTTCCACATGCACATCAGTAACCTGACAATACAAGTAACCCACGTTTACATGACTTTATTAATAAATCAGGTTATTTGCCTGTAGTGACGTCAAAACATAATCATTTGTGTATCTGACTCTGAGTATTTCATATGTTATGTCAGTTATAATGTTAAATAAAGCTTGCAACATGTCAGCGGGAACTTCCAGCTCATATGCTCCTCTCATGCAGTTACAGACGCAGCGTTTTTACTGAACCTCCTCTACTTCTGCTGCATGAGATGAGAACACATTTTTTGGGTCATGGTTCATTCATTCTTTCTTGCAAAACTCTCGCTCTGTCTGGATGTGCTTACATCTGCACTAAGGATGCGTTCCTGTCATGCATCACACATGCGCTCTTCAATAAGCTCACAGAAAGCAGGTTAATGCGTTTACATGCCGCGCGAAATCGTGTATATAAAAGACAATGAAGAGAGGCAGATATAGCTGATAATTAAAGCTGTTGTAAATTTCTATTTTTTGGAAGAATACACAAAATGTTGCCACATATGTAATATATTTGGACAGATATCACTGAATTAGGAGAAATCACAGCTGTCACTGTGACAGCACTGAGGGTCAAACCTTTGCTTTTTCTTCAAACTCATCAGAAACACCTTTTGCTTGTGTGTGTTGAGTTTTCCAGATATGATTGCAGAATGTTAAATTGAATAAGTGAATGCATTCTCAAAAATACCGTAATGTATGAGATGAATATACAGGATATTTAACTTATTTTGATTTAAAAGATTTGATTGCAAAACCTTGTAGTGCAGAAATTGAAGTAGTGACTTTATGACTGATGGTAGGGTCAGAATTTGGTGTAAACATCATGAAAGCATGGATCCACCCTGCCTTGTATCAGCGGTTCACGCTGCTGGTAGTGATGTAATGGTGTTTTCTTGGCACACTTTTGGCCTCTTAGCACCAATTGAGCATCGTTTAAACAGCACAGCCGACCTGAGTATTGTTGCTGATAATGTCCATATGTTTATGACCACAGTAAACCCATCTTCTGATGGCTATTTCCAGCAGAAATGTCACTAATCATCTCAAACTGGTCTCTTGAACATGACAGTGAGTTGACTAAACTCAAATGTCCTCCACAGTCACTAGATCTCAATCCAATAGAGCAGCACTAAGCCCTGATCAGACAGAACGCGTTTTTGCAGTGAGAGGCACCTTTTTAAATAGTTTGCTTTTGGCAGTGAGCGTTATGCACGCTATTTGTGCACCCCGGGCGCCTTGCGTTTTTCCAGGAGCGCTCTGAGCGCATGAAGTTGAAAAAAAATCTATTCAGTCAGGACCACTTCATCAAGTATATTGTTTATTAGCGTTGTTGACAATGAAAGCATACAGTTAGTGTTGGCGGTATAGTTCTGTTCTGGGCAAAAACTCCCCACGCCTGTCCAGGCGCCCGCCTGGACAGAGCGGGGAGAGCAGCAAGTCAACCCCCCCGGGGTACAGAATGGAACCAGTATATGCACAAATTCACATTATATGAATGTAGACAATACATGAGAGAAAAGCTTGCCATGTAGAGACCTACAGAAATAAACACAGCAAAATGAAACACGTAAAGGCGGAGTTGGGGTTGGAGGAGGGAGTTGTTGCAAGCAGCAATGCGATAGAGAATTGCTGAGAAATGGGGAATTTAAATGGCCGCTGTGATAAGTGTCGAGACTGGATTGGTACACGTCAGGAACAGCTGGCTATCAGCTGATGCGAGCTTAACTGACGTGGCCTGCCTGAACTGACGTGATGCTTGATCTCTGAGCAGAAACGTGCCCGACGTCATCGCGTTTTTTTCCCATTGTCAAATCGAATGAATGGAGAGGCGGGCCTTCTGTTGTGGTGACGGTTATCTTGATTAGACTGACGGCACAGCTGATTCGGGGGTTGCCTGGCAACATAACCCCCCCGCAGTGCACTGCTATTTACTAAATAAAAAAACGTCAACCAAAAAAGGCAGTGCGGTGCGCCTCGTGATTTCAAACCTGAAAAACGCGTTCTGTCTGATCGGGGCCTTAGGATGTTCTGGTCAGAGCATCTCCAAAACTGCAGCTCTTGTGGGGTGTTCCCGGTCTGCAGTGGTCAGGATCTATCAAAAGTGCTCCAAGGAAGGAACAGTGGAGAACCGGCGACAGGGTCATGGGCGGCCAAGGCTCATTGATGCACGTGGGGAGCGAAGGCTGGCCCGTGTGGTCCGATCAAACAGACGAGCTACTGGAGCTCAAATTGCTCAAGAAGTTAATGCTGGTTCTGATAGAAAGGTGTCAGAATACACAGAGCATCTCAGTTTGTTGCGTATGGGGCTGCATACTGTCCACAATATCTTTTGTTAATATTTGGAAGTATACACTTCTTTGAAATGAATCATGTTCATCAGAAGGCCATCTTTACACATTATTTGCAAATCCTTGACTGGCGCAGGTGTTTGTGTGATGTGTCCCAGGGGAAGGTGCAGCAGGAGATTCTGCCTCTCATCGCTCAGCTGCAGATGTGTTTTCTCCTCTACAGTTCAACAATGTCTGCTTAGACCTGTTTCACTGCACAGACAGGCAGACAGACAGAATGATATTAAGCATGATCAAGTCATCTGCCATGATGATCTCTGCATTTGTTTCTGAACTTGTGGTTAACTGCACTGCCATCTGGTGGCTATATTATGCTACATGCCAATGTCAGGAACCTCATCATTAACCATATTACACATATATTTAAAAGATGTAGGCGCATTGCTGGATGTTTGTAGAGCCTTTCGTCCACCTGACCTCAGCTCATTCCTGTGAATCATGAATCAGACCTTATTGTATGTAATGGCAAATCATTGAGTCAAAATCTCAGACTATCATCCTGATGTTGTGTGTTCAAACACAGTAACCTTTAGTGCACATGTGTCAAACTCTGCTCCTGGAGCAGCAGAGATTAGCTCCAACCAGCTCCAATGCACCTGACTGGAAGTTTCTAATAACAGGCTGTCCCCTCAAATAATACCATATTTAAGGCCATAGGGGGAGATTTTGGACACAACTTTGTTGAGTTTGACACCTCTGGCTTACTGGTTGATTACCCATGAGCAGGGCCACACGGAATCTGACTTTTTTTGTGATTTCTGCGCTGAATTTTTGGAAAAATCTGCGGAATTATGCAGCATGGTTTTAAATGTGTTAAAAAGATCTAAGAGTATTGGAACTGAAAACATTACAAATAAAATATAAAATATTCACTTCTTAACTTTTATTTAAGGTTTACAATACAATTCCAAATAGAATAACTTGTTTTTTAAACAAAGATCTCTCTTATACATCTACTAAAAGATGGAGAAAATATTTCTTTATCAATTGTATTGTGCACAAATCATTAAATTAATCATTTCATATCATTCAACAATAGAGCAAAATGAATAAATACCTACCTAAGTAAATAAATTAACTACTTTTAATAGCTATAAATAAGTAATTTTTGCAGACAACTGACGTTTCCTTAACTCCTCCGCGATTAATATTATTTTAGACATTTTAAAATATCTCTCACAAAAAAAATGTCACGTCAATCAGTGCAGCCTACTACTCCTCACAATCGTGCACGCGCAGGTTGTGTAAGAGAGTCGAAAAGTAACAGATCTTTTTAAGACCTTTCTGTATGCAGTAACACTTTCCTTCCATGAAATGCAATCTTGAGGGCACAAGTGTGATTGTTATACCATGCCGTCTGACAATTTTCTTTTTTGTAAGTCACTTTAAATGTGGTAAATGTTGTCTCACCCATTACCAGCACATGACCAAAAACTAGAGATCAGTTTCCTGTAGAAAACACAAAGTCAGTTACATTTCCTTGTACAGCTTACCAAAGTTAATGAAAAGTCAATTTACAATACTATTTTAAGTTGTTCTGACCAATTTGCATATGCAGTGCTGTGCGCAACGCCAATCAAGGGCAAACCACTTACTTGACTATTTGTTACTTACTTGTTTCTATGACTATGCTCACACTGTATGGAACTGACAACCGCATTTACTTACAGATCTGATTCTCGAAATGTTCTGTTCACACAGCAGCTCACAGTAGTGGCTTATACTTTCTGTATGAACAAACTCACATATTCTATTATCACGCTTGCCATGAATTGTTTATTTTCATTAAAATCCCCTGCATTTGGATCCTGCATCTCTGCCTGCCGTCTGTTAATTCCCGGTTTCCTGCCAGATCGAGAATTAACAGACGGCAGGCAGAGATGCAGGATCCAAATGCAGGGGATTTTAATGAAAATAAACAATCAAAAACAGGACTCCGGAACAAAACAAACCAGAAAAACCACAGAGAACTGAGAACAGGGAACAGGATAAACCTGCATGACATGAAAGACTACAAAGAACTACAAAATTGCAACCGAAAACAGGACACAGAAAAGAACACAGAAACTAGGTACAGATAATACAACATAAAAGTCCCACCGAACGCCAGACACAGAAACAGATGTGACATAAGCTGCATTTGGTAAGATGAATCTGAATCTGAAATCGCCCCCTAAACCCTCAATCACTATTCCCTACATTAGTCCACTAATATACACCCACCTAAAGGATTATTAGGAACACCATACTAATACTGTGTTTGACCCCCTTTCGCCTTCAGAACTGCCTTAATTCTACGTGGCATTGATTCAACAAGGTGCTGAAAGCATTCTTTAGAAATGTTGGCCCATATTGATAGGATAGCATCTTGCAGTTGATGGAGATTTGTGGGATGCACATCCAGGGCACGAAGCTCCCGTTCCACCACATCCCAAAGATGCTCTATTGGGTTGAGATCTGGTGACTGTGGGGGCCATTTTAGTACAGTGAACTCATTGTCATGTTCAAGAAACCAATTTGAAATGATTGGAGCTTTGTGACATGGTGCATTATCCTGCTGGAAGTAGCCATCAGAGGATGGGTACATGGTGGTCATAAAGGGATGGACATGGTCAGAAACAATGCTCAGGTCATACTGGATGTTTTTCCCTTTTCACACCATTCTTTGTAAACTCTAGAAATGGTTGTGCGTGAAAATCCCAGTAACTGAGCAGATTGTAAAATACTCAGACCGGCCCGTCTGGCACCAACAACCATGCCAAAATTGCTTAAATCACCTTTCTTTCCCATTCTGACATTCAGTTTGGAGTTCAGGAGATTGTCTTGACCAGGACCACACCCCTAAATGCATTGAAGCAACTGCCATGTGATTGGTTGATTAGATAATTGCATTAATGAGAAATTTAACAGGTGTTCCTAATAATCCTTTAGGTGAGTGTAGTTCACTTGAAGGAGTGAATGAAAACGAGTGAGTGAATTCGGACAGACATCGGCTGTACACTCGTTACTGCGGTGCATTGTGGGATAGAATGAGTGCACTCAATAACGTCCACTATGGTTTCGGACACCACTATAAATGGCTTTCCCCTCAAATAGTGCCCTATTTGAGGGTATAGGGGGCAATTTCAGATTCAGTCATAGCCTCTGCAGAGAGAGAACTTAACCTGATGTTGATTGATTGATTGATTGATTTGATCGGTTGGTTGATTTATTGGTTGGTTGATTGATTGATTGGTTGGTTGGTTGGTTGGTTGGTTGATTGATTGGTTTGGTTGGTTGGTTGCTTGGTTGCTTGGTTGCTTGGTTGGTTGCTTGGTTGATTGATTGATTTGATCGGTTGGTTGATTTATTGGTTGGTTGATTGATTGATTGATTGATTGATTGGTTTGCTTGGTTGGTTGGTTGGTTGATTGATTGATTTGATCGGTTGGTTGATTTATTGGTTGGTTGATTGATTGATTGATTGATTGATTGGTTTGCTTGGTTGGTTGGTTGGTTGATTGATTGATTGATTGATTGGTTTGGTTGGTTGATTGATTGATTTGATTGGTTGATTTATCGGTTGATTGATTGATTGATTGGTTGGTTGGTTTGGTTGATTTGATTGGTTGGTTGATTGATTGATTGATTGGTTTGATTGATTGATTGATAGGTTGATTTGGTTGGTTGGTTGGTCGATTGATTGATTGATTGATTGATTGGTTTGCTTGGTTGGTTGGTTGGTTGGTTGATTGATTGATTGATTGATTGATTGGTTTGGTTGGTTGATTGATTGATTGATTTGATTGGTTGATTTATCGGTTGATTGATTGATTGATTGATTGGTTGATTGGTTGGTTTGGTTGGTTGGTTGGTTGGTTGCTTGGTTGCTTGATTGATTTGATTGGTTGGTTGATTGATTGATTGATTGGTTTGCTTGGTTGATTGATTGATTGATAGGTTGATTTGGTTGGTTGGTTGGTCGATTGGTTGGTTGGTTGGTTGGTTGATTGATTGATTGATTGATTGATGGATGGATGTAGAGCTGCACAATTAATCGTTAAAAGTTTGCAATCTCGATTCAAACACCCACGTGATCTTATTCCTGCTATGTCTTTTATGTCTGTTTCACATCGCAAGCGCCAGCGGAGCGTGACCATCTCATGTTTTGCCACTGCCCATGATAATGAATGACGGGTGTTCACTGGCGCTTAGCAAGCGGAGCAGAGCAAGTATTTCCTATACATTCCTATGAACTTCCATAGTAATGAATTAAAAACGCTCTCACTCTGCTCCGCGCCAGTAGACACGCACCGTGAGAGGGTCGGCCGCCATGCTTCCGATGTGAACGCTCTCATTCATTGATATGGGCAGTGACAAAACACGTGCTGCTCACACTTCGCTGATGCTTGTGATGTGAAACTGTTTAAAACGAAGACTTTGGATAACCTTTAAAAGGACGATCATCGCACTGCATCATTCAAATCTGCGCACACACAAACAAATAGCCTTTTCAACCACACATTATCGTTATTTATGCGTTTCAAACATTTAAATAACAGGGGATAAAACACGGTATTGATCAAAATAAGAGTAAATCATGTTTTTAAAAAGTATTTTGACACTTGTATTGCTTATCGTTATGCCAGGAGGTGGTGGCGACAAGTGAGTGTTTAAAAAAGTTTTGTCATTGAATCATTCATTTAAAAGATTTATTCACAAATGCTGATTCATCCAATAACGAAACAAGTGATGAGACATTAAACAAAATCAAAAATAATTTGAATGGAGTCAAATTAATCTTTTAAATAGACTACTACAGCAAATGGATGGATAGATGATAGATGTATAGATGGATAGATGATGAATGTATAGATGGATGGATGGATGGATGGATGGATGGATAGATGGATAGATGATGGATGGATAGATGATGGATGGATGGATAAATGGATGGATAGATGATGGATGTATAGATGGATGGATAGATGGATAGATGATGGGTGTATAAATGGATAGATGGATGGATGTATAGATGGATAGATGATGGATGTATAGATGGATGGATGGATGGATGGATATATGGATCATATAATAAAATCATAAAAGATGAAAAGAAATAGGATGAGTGAAGTGGATGCTTACAGAACAAAAGCTCAAGCAGATCCCAGAGGTCCTTCACAGTGTTCATGAACCGCATTCAGGTGTCATTAAACAGCCAATCCTGGACCATCACAGAAATGAGTTTGGTACAACCTTTTATTTTCTTTTGTATTTGGGTGGAATTGATTTTATTTACTTTAACATGATATCACAATCTAACTGCAGTAGCACCAAAATATGTTTGATATTTAATGGAATAGACATGAAGCTGGTCAAGAACATCTCCAGGTCAACTAAAATAAAAAGAAAGTTATGACATATACATTTTTCACATTTTTTTTTTATGAAGGAACATTATTTTTGTGTGTTGTTAGTGCTGTTTAATTTCTCAGAACAGAAACACATTCGCTCTCATCTTCTTGACCTCTGGCTGCTGATGTACTCTATTACGTGTCTTCAGGAGCTCTCTCCTCCTGTTTCTATGGAGACCAGGGAGCCAATCAGCTTCCATGGCTGCGGACTGTACTAAAGACTGCAGATGGAGGAGGCAGAGCATGTCTTACACATGAAGAAATCTCACACGTGTACTTCAGTGTCCACACATACACACACCTCATCAGCATTTGTAATTCCGGTCCGTGTTCTGCATTATGTCAAAGCGTGCTCCCCGCAGCACGTAACATGCGCGTCTTGCTTTGGGCTGCTGCTGATGCAGGTGCGTGATGCTCATGTGACGTCACGGGCCACGAGCAGAGCGCAGATCCATTGTGAGCAGCCTGAATGAGCGAGTGTAGCGCTCACGAGCACACGCAGAGCCGCGGCCATGGCGCACAGACTCAGCATGATGTGAGTACATGATTCCATCCACAGCAGCTCGCATGCACAACGGTTTTACCACACGTGCCGAGTCGTGTGTTATGTGGAGACTTGTTGATGGGCTTGCAAGTGTATGTTTGATGATAGGACTAATGGCGTTCTTCAGTTGTGGTCATGAAATGAGCAGGATGTGCTGTTGCAGGGAATGACAGTGATAGCACGGTGTTTGCTCTGCTGTGCTGAGGTGTTTTCATGTGTCATACAAAACACCAGGAGCTGTGGTGTGTGTGTGTGTGTTTGTGTTTGGAGCTGATGTGCATTATGACGCAATTTCACAGTCACATGCTCAGAGCGCAATGTGCTGCTATAAACTGATGCATTTATTCTTCATGTGCAGCACTCAGTCTATCACAGAAAAGCATGATCTCTTTCTTTTTGCTGTTTATTTGTATGCTCTTGCTCTTTCCAGCATATAAAGCGTGACAGAATGCAAGCGTCTGAAATCAGCGAGTGCGTTTGTGTTTATTTGACCCTCTCAAGGTGACCGAGGTTAAACTCAAGCACTCATTAGCACTAGTTCATGGTCTTAAGGGAATTTGCACTCAATGCTGAATTCAAGGTGATTTTGAACTCTGGTGTCCTGCTTGTGCTGCACAGTGCCAGCGGTTTACTGGCAGATTTTTTTTGTGTTGTCGTTGTTGTTGTTGTTGTTGCAAAAGCATGCAGTATGAAGTGTGCACTGATGAGCGTTTCCATTAGTAGTGTGCTTCATTATATGACTTCATCACATTAGTAATTCAGCCAGTGGCAGCCAGTTCAACTCAGAAATATATTTATTTTCTTATTTTGTGTACATGTACTTGTAGGGTTGCTTGTTTGTAGGGCTGCACAATTTGGCCAAAATGTCAATATGGCAATAATAATAATAATACATATAAAACAACTAAATAAAAAAATAAATATGAATATTGTACTGTATATTGAATATTTCACTGTAAAATAAAACATGGATTTGTGATTTGATATATTTGCCTCCAGCCATATCCCAGTTTTCTCGTGCAGCCCAGCTTATGTTTGCTGGTAAGAATAACTAAAGGACACATTGTACTGACGCGATGAAACCGTTAAATCACACACAGTGACCAAAGTGAGTTTAAAGACCACATGAAACCACTAAACCAGCACAGTTCTGCCCTGTGCTGACATGCTTTCTCGTCAAACAGTTGGGACAACTTTATTTGTATATCAAATAAGCAATCCCCTTCTGAAATACAGCATAAACTATGTTGGTCCAGGTTTGAGGTGGTTTGAGCTGGTCTAGCTGGTGGACCATGCTAGTCATGCTGTTCTCATACAAAGCTGGTGTTGCTGGTCCACAGGCTCTTCTGCTTCCCATGCTGGGGACCAGCAATGCAGGATTTCTTCAACAGGGTTGCCTTTAGGGATGGGCGATTTTTCCGATTTTTTTTAGATTAATTGGAATTTAATGTTTATTTTTAAATCGAGAAATCGCGGTTTTGAATAAAAATGTTAGCAAATGTTCGATTTAGACATGTTGATAATTTGCCCTTTACTGTCTGGTTTTTGGTCAAGCAGTTTTGACTGGTTTCCCAGGCCTACAATAAGCCTGTTCCACTGGATGCTGAACTTGCCGTTTTTGGCCTCTCACGGCGCACCTCTTGCCTTTCAGGAGCATTGCAACAGTCTCTAATGCTGGGTATGATCGTGGCTAAGAGACTTGTGCTTAAGAACTGGAAATCACCCTCACCCCCTTCCTTCCAGATGTGGATTACGGACATGATCTCTGTTATACAGATGGAAAGACTCCGACTTTTGAGGACTGATTCTACTGAAAAGTTTTCCGCTGTTTGGGGTTCATTTCTTGAACATTTGGACAAGTTGGCTGTTCAGCCAGCCCCCAGTGACTTCTCTGAGGCTTAAGCTGTGCATCCCATCTGGGCACCTTGACTGTTGCACTTTTGTATACTGGACCAAGTATTTGTTATTTATTTATTTTATTTTATTATTTTTGTTTTGTGTGTGTGTGTGTGAGTGTTTAGTCCGAGCCAATGTTGTTTGTTCTGTGTTTCAGCTTGAAAAATCCTTAAAATAAAGTATTCAAAAGACATGTTGATAATTCAGCAATGATAACAGTTAAGAGAAGAAAATGATCCGAGCACATGATGGCGCTCTCGTGTGACGCGCTCAGTGAACGTAGAACACATCATGTCTAAGCGGCTGTTCACACAGAATGCGTTATTGTGTTGAAAAAAACAAGACGCGGACAGTGGAATGGGAAAAAAGCAAAGATATTAGATGTGAGTTGAACTTTCTTCTACCTTCTTCTTTCATGGGTGAGACGCTGCTAAAGACACGAGACACGAGTGCAACAGCCAAAGACGTCCGGCAAACATAAAAACAATAGAAAAATAGCTCAATGGGATGAAAAACCTGTAAAGAACCACTACTGTGTGTCGGATTATTTCTTGTTTGCATGATGGTGACAGGCTGAAAGCTGCTGTTATTACAAAGCATTTGCTGTTAATAATAGCCTTTTACTGGTGTTATTTCTATTACTTTTTGGCTAAGAAATATTTAGTTTTTCTTATTTAGTATATAGGATATGTTTAAGATATGTTTGTACAATATTTGCCTTCATATTTCATGCATATTTTCTGCAAAGATATTTAAGAAAATAACAAGTAATTTGTTTTACATTTACACCATGATGATCACTTCAGGTGTGTGTGCACTTGGGGCCAGATTTAGTGAACGGCAAATTATTGTGAGAGCACAATTCCATAAAAGCGCTGATGGGAGTGGAAAGTTCAGCGCGTGATCTACTGACGACACACATTAATCCACACAGACGCAGCCGGATCATTCCCATAATGACCAACACAATCTACCCGTTAGTGGTTAAAGACGTGCTTTTTTTGGGCGGTAAATAATGGCGCAAACACCAGTAAATTGACAAGCGCAAACCTTAGTAAATCACCTCGCGTGATTCGTTTAAATACTCTCCTCACATAAATACTGCGTCTGGAAACTCCTACTAATGCATATGCAATAAGATCAGCCGCAAAAATAACCTTTTCAGCGCTCATTTATCACTGCGTGTCTTCAGTAAATCCTGACAGTAATTTTTTAACGCCAAAAGAGGGTTTGCGCTGGCGCGAGCTGTTAGTAAATCTGGCCCTTGGAATAGAACTTTTTTTTAACCAGATGTTTGAGAGAATGTTACTTGAATCATATTGTAATTACGTTTTTAGGTTGACTAGATAAACATTTTAAAAAAATTGAAATCATCAATCATTCTGAAAAAAATCAAGATTTCCCAAGCTCTAGCTCTAGTAGCCTTTATTTTATGTTACAGCCATGAACATTATTTGCCACTTGATATGATGCCAGGATGATGTCATCAATATTTTTGTCCTTTTGTGGAAGTGATTTTTTTTTTTGATGTTTAAATCTGCTGAGGGGAACAAAAGAGTCGCTCATGAGAAGCAATTATGTGTGACAAACACTGGAACATTTGTGAACTTCCCCTGTTACGTCCATGCAGGCTTCGGCTGAAGTGTATGTGCGTCTGTGACTGAAGCAGTGACGCTGTGTGTGTGAGGCGGCAGTCTGGTGCAGAGTTACATAAAGACTCATGGAGAAATGAACTCACATCTTCACCTGTCATTTATTCATCGATATCAGACACAAACACTCATTTCTGTACATGAAATGTACACAGCAAACCGCTTCAAAGGATGAGAGCGATTATAATGTTATCTAGAGATATGCTAAAAGGCACAGACATGTATTTTAGTTCCCCTAACGGCAAAATTAGATTTTCCGTTGTCTAAACACGACTTCATCAGATCCTGTCTTAGAATGAGTGTGTTTGAATCATCATAGCAACTCAATGGCAAGCCGTGGCCAGAGTAATGCAGACCTGAGGAAGGCTGAAGTGTGATGACGTGTTTGTTTCTCCTTGTGTCGTAGGTATGTAAATGCTTTGCACCAGTACTGCTGTCCTGCGCCGTGTCGCTCTAAGCAGATAGCTGTACCTGCTCCTTTCTCTGAGTGCAGGTAAGAGGCGCTCTAGGCCAAAACTGACCCAATGCTGCTCATCACACTCAACTAGAGAAAAGTTACGTGGTCACCATGTTATAGTGAAGTTCAATGCATTTCATCAACTTTCATGTTTTGGTCTGTGTCTTATACTGCGTTCACGCCATGTCGTAATTACCGCAATTTCGAGATGACAACACGTGACGTTCCACTCGAGCTGTTCAGAAATATGTGTTACTATGGCAACACTATCAATGTCTAAATGAATCTGCAGCGTCACGTGGTACAAGAAAACTCACAACCAGATCACAAGAGGACATGAACGCTTTTTACAGATCTCGTAATTATCTGGTAAACATGGCGTGAACGCACCCTAATTTTAAAGAGTTAATGTATAATACAACTTTTCAATAATAATAATGTTGACTAGCTTGATCTTGGATGATATGATGGTCATTTAAGTGTAGAAAACATACTTCATTGTTGTTTAAATCTTTGCTACGGTGCTTCCGGAAAGTATTCACAGCGCTTCACTTTTTCCACATTATGTTATGTTACAGTCTTATTCCAAAATGGATTAAATTCATTATTTTCCTCAAAATTCTACAAACAATACCCCATAATGACAACATGAAAGAAGTTTGAAATCTTTGCAAATGTATTAAAAATAAAAAAACAAAAAACTCGCATCACATGTCCATAAGTATTCACAGCCTTTGCTCAATACTCTGTTGAAGCACCTTTGGCACCAATCACAGCCTTTTTGAGTTTGATGCTACAAGCTTGGCACACCTATTTTTGGGCAGTTTCTCCCGTTCTTCTTTGCAGGACCTCTCAAGCTCCATCCGGTTGGATGGGGAGCATTGGTGCACAGCCATTTTCAGATCTCTCCAGAGATGTTCAATCGGGTTCAAGTCTGGGCTCTGGCTGGGCCACTCAAGGACATTCACAGAGTTCTCCCGTAGCCACTACTTTGTTATCCTGGCTGTGTGCTTAGGGTCGTTGTCCTGTTGGAAGATGAACCTTCACCCCAGTCTGAGGTCCAGAGTGCTTTGGAGCAGGTTTTCATCAAGGATGTCTCTGTACATTGCTGCATTCATCTTTCCCTCGATCCTGACTAGTCTTCCAGTTCCTGCCTCTAAAAACATCCCCACAGCATGATGCTGCCACCACCATGCTTCACTGTAGAGATGGGATTGGCCAGGTGATGAGCGGTGCCTGGTTTCCTCCAGACATGACGCTTGCCATTCAGGCCAAAGAGTTCAATCTTTGTTTCATCAGACCAGAGAATTTTGTTTCTTATGGTCTGAGAGTCCTTTAGGTGCCTTTTGGCAAACTCCAGGCGAGCTGTCATGTGCCTTTTACTGAGAAGTGGCTTCCGTCTGGCCACTCTACCATACAGGCCTGATTGGTGGAGTGCTGCAGAGATGGTTGTTCTTCTGGAAGGTTCTCTTCTCTCTTCACAGAGAAACGCTGGAGCTCTGTCAGAGTGACCATCGGGTTCTTGCTCACCTCCCTGACTAAGGCCCTTCTCCCCCGATCACTCAGTTTGGCGGGGCGGCCAGCTCAATTTTGAGTGTCATGGCAAAGGCTGTGAATACTTATGTACATGTGATTTTTTTCATTTTTTATTTTTAATCAATTTGCAAAGATGTTAAACAAACTTCTTTCACATTGTCATTATGGGGTATTGTTTGTAGAGGTTGATGGAAAATAATGAATTTAATCCATTTTGGAAAGGCTGTAACAACAAAATGTGGAAAAGGTGAATCGCTGTGAATACTTTCCGGATGCACTGTATAGCTCACCACCTTTGCTGTTAGTTCAAATGAAGGAATATCTGTAGTGTCAGGACAATATTGTAAAATGTGATGTGTTAGACATTTACTGTAATTCCAGTTCATGATTTTTGTTTGTTTCCATACTATCAAACGGCCAAACAAGGTAATAGAATAACATGGTCTTGAAATGACTTGACATTTGATAGAGATTGTTTACATTTTTTACCAATCGAAACATAATTCAAGAAGATATGTACATAAAATTACAATTCGAATAATTTAAACCTACAAAACTGATTTTTTTTCCTAATTCAAATCTGAAGCATTGTGAATGAATGGTTCAGTGTGATTTTTTTTTCATCAATCATTTACTATCGGGTGTGAATCTCTTGCACTTTAATTAATTGTTGGATATACTTAAAAAAGCAGTGTCAAGTGGGTTCCACACAACTATATTGAGTAATTTGTACAAATAACAATTTAGTTATAAATAAATAAATTCAAGTAAAGCTGACAAAAGAGTAAATACAAAATACATTTGAATTTGTCACTGTTGCGTAATATTTATATGTGCAGTTTACTAAATAATGTTATGTTAAATGTATAAAAGATTATTACGTAAGGTGAAGACATTTATTGACTTAATGTACCTTATTAAATTAACTATTTGCTCTACAACTCAGTTAAATTGAGTTCATGCAGTTACATGAGTTGTTAAGTAATGTGAACAAGGATGGTTTGAGTGAAACTAACAACAGTGAAAGTTATTTACATCAGGTGATGAATGATTGAATGATTTCTATGATTTCAGTTTTAACGTTAGTGATCGACAGCACAGAAGTGTCTGCCTCATCCCATATGCACCATAGTCGACAGCTCGTTGTTTATCACTTCACAGAACACACTTGGGATTCCTGTATTTAAAATGGTCAACTTGAGTTGTAGAGCATGGCTGTCAGTCTCGTTCAGAAGTGAACTGTGTGAACAGGACATTGCACTCCAAACGGGACCTGCTGTGTGAACGTCTTTGCATGCGACTCAATCTGCTTCCTACTTGAAATGGGAAGCAGCACTGTTGGCACAGTATTTACAGAACCACACTTTATGATGATTTTTATTTTATGTGTGTTCTGCAGTTGTGTATCTTATTAGTTGTGTTTGATAGATTTCTTGAGGTTCTGATTAGATCCATAGAGATGTTTCACATGTCTGTTGTCTGTCCTATTATTCTCATGAACTGGAATTTCATTACCTGATTTTTTACTTTAAATAACATGATGTGACCCCTGTGTTATTATAGACCAATCTTTTGTCAATGTCACAGCTTATGTCACGCAAAAGTGATGGCAAAAATGACCCAAGTAGTTACTCTCAAAAGACTGATGCAAAGCACAAACACAACTATCGAGTCAGTTTACAATGTTTTTCTGCACAAACAACTCTTGTTTGAGTGTTCTGAGTGTCAAAACGCCTGCTTTTGGTCATTGTCCCCATCTGCCGTAACGTGAGTATGTACACATTCAAAAATGATTTCCTGAAAAAGTGCTATGACAAATTTGATGTCAAATGCTATTGTCGCAGTGAGGTAAGCATGTATAAATGCCTTGGCCATTTGGTTCGATTACACAACCATTGACAGGATGATAGAAAAAAAGAGATTTAAAGGCACAATATGTAAGATTTTGGATTCAAATATCCAAAAACCACTAGAACAGTGTTATATATTTTATTGACTTGTGTACTTCCATTATCTCAAATGTTTCAAAGAATGTTTAAACCCAGAGAAATAAGCGATTTTAACCAGGACACGGCCCGTGCGTCGCCTATCAATGATATCATACCCGCGTTACCCTCGTTTTTTTTTTTGTAGAAACCATGGAAACAACAAAGACGCTTTAATATATGATGTGCTTTATTAGACAGGTGAGCAACTGTTTGGATCATTCATCAATAGAAAACTAATTATTGTGCAGTAAAACAGCATTTTCTCCATCATACAATATGTTTTAAATGAATTGCAACACAAGCCATCCAGCATTTATTAATATGATATTCTAATATGGATCTAGTTCACTGCAGTGTAAACAAGCGTCTCATAGCAGCCGCGGAGCGAACGCACAGAGTAACGTTATAACATCATGTTCAACACACTCAAATGTGTGTAATATGATAAAACAGCGCTGCGTTCCCCCTCATACACATGAGCGGAAGAAGCGGAAGTGCTCGTCTGTGCCAGAATAAAAGCTCCGCTGCTCTCGAGCCGTGTGTCTCGCTCGTCTCTCATTAGCAATCGCTCCAGCGCCTCGTTCAGCTCCACAACACTCGGCCCAACACTCATAATACAGTAACGTTAATAATCTCGTCCATCAACATGATTTCTGCCCGAGGCCCGTCTGATTCTTTTCCACCGGCTGTAGACGTGAAGACGACATCTCCCATAAATCCACACTCAATCTTGGCGTCATCAAGCTACGCGTTTGTTTTGAATAGGCGACCTCTAGTGGCGAAAAACTACATATTGTGCCTTTAAGAAGAATATCAAATATTTGTCTCGAGCAGATGAACCATAGAAACCATCACATCATTTTTTTGTTTTTTTGCGGGGGGAGATGGGTTGAAGAAGCATTTTTTGCATACAACATTTTGCCATCATTAGTGATTGCAGACATTATGATTGGTCTATAATCAGAATTAAAGATATGTAAAGCGTGCTTGAATGAGAAATCAGATGATGTATGATTTAGGATGCCTAGACCAGTGGTTCTCAACTGATGGGTCACCACCCAAAATGAGTCCCAGGCCTTCTTGAGGAATAAAAGCGAGTAATAAAATGCTAATTTAAAAAATCGACTTGTCAACCTTTCAAAAATAAAGAGGAAACACTTCTCATATTTGTTATTGTTGACGTCCATCCGACCAAACATATATGTGACCCTGGACCACAAAACCATTTCTGCATCATCTGAAAGCTGAATAAATGAGCTTTCCATTGATGTATGGTTTGGACAGTATTTGACTGAGATACAACTATTTGAAAATCTGGAATCTGAGGGTGCAAAAAAATCTACACATTGAGAGAATCTCCTTTAAAGTTGTCCAAATGAAGTCCTTAGCAACACATATTACTACTAATAATAAATTTTTTATATATTTATGGTAGGAAATATCTTCATGGAACATGATCTTAATATCCTGATGATTTTTGGCATAAAAGAAAAATGGATAATTTGGCTATTGCCACAAATATACCCGTGAGATTTATGACTGGTTTTGTGCTCCAGGGTCACATATGTTGGCACATTTAATATACACCAAATGATACAGATGCCAACATGACATGCCTTCAAAACCATGAACAAAACTACAAAAGGTAAAAAATGTACTCCATTACTGTCATGTTCAGTGGCAGCTGGTGGGCTGGAAATTGATTGATCATTAGCTATAATAAAGCAATATTAGACTTGGGTTTATTATAGTTTTTGTGGTGATAATTGCACTGCTATAAGTATATATAAAGACTTGATAAATGACAACACCTTATAACCTATAATCACCTTATAATCTGATCAGCAAGGCATGTCAAATTAGGAAATTATTAGAACAAACCACACAGTGCCGTCTACAGGACTATGACCAATTCATGTGCGAATGGAAGGCCTCGTTTAGTCTAACATTTCTACTCGCCTGTTCGTAGAGGATCTCCATCCTCCGCTCCTTCATTCTCACAAATTTATAAATGGCCACTTGCTTGATATTTTGGCCAAGCGGGAGAGTTGCTCTTCACTTGTTATGTTTCTTAGTCTTTTAATTATCCATACCTGCACTTACAGTGAGGTTGAGCTTCTCTCATAATCAATGGCAGGCTTGCTTCAATGTGATGACTGCTAATTGGTTTTAGGAGTGGCAGATCAACGCTTTTGATTGTAATTGGTTATTTTTTTGGAACACATTTCAGTTTGCCTCCCTTTTTGACAGCTTATGCCGTTGCTAGACTCTCCCCTGTGAAGGCCTCCTTCCTTTTCCCTCTCTACAGATTAAACGTTATCAAAATGATTCCCGTTCACATGGATCCGTGGAAACAACTAAAAACGCTGTGTTATGCATGTCAGACAAGTAATTTGGCGGTTATTTTGTAAAGAAAAACTGCGCACCTGTGCACATCCGTATTCAAATCTTGTGTGGCCCAACCAGGCATTGTTAGGCGGAGCTAGTGTGAATAGCACTTGCCAACAAGGTGCGCTATTTGCACTTGGTGTTAATAGACACTCTGATCATTTTTGAGTATTTTTTGCGGAGGCTCAGCCTCTCTTCCTCGGACGATCCGCCACTGATCATATTAATAATTTAGCATCTATGCGGTTCATTTTTGTTCACCTTTGTGCGATAAATAAATAATTTTGCTATAGTGTTGATGTCCAGTGTGAAATGTAGGTCCTGAAGCTGTACTTGCTGAGAACCGCTGGCCTAGAGTATGCAGTGTGTGTGCTGTTCTTATAGTGTGCTTCTCTCACAGGAATGATCATGTGCTGCATCAGTTCTGTTGTCCTCCATCTGGAAACAGCAGTCCTTCAAGATAGCAGGAAGAACATCTCCTGCCCAGCCACAAAGCGTTCTTCCAAAAGAGCTACATGCATTCATCCCTCCATCCGTCCGTCTCCTGAGGGAACAGTGTGTTCCTCTGGGGAATAAACATAACTGTGTTGGACAGATGGAAATCCTTCTGCAAGTAGTTTAGTCCATAAACGCTGGAAGAACACAACCGCAGTGCTAGAACTGAATCATGCAGTCGAGCGTTTCACCACAAACGTGTACCTCTAATACAAAGATACAGAACTGAGTGTATTTTGGACCGTGTGGAAGAGTGAAAGAGCATGCATGACATGAAAAAGCAATATCTATTTACATATCAATTACTGTATCACTAATGTATTTGCTTTGCCTGATATCAGTAGCTTATTGTCTTGAACATGTCACAGGATTCAAATTAAAGTTTCATTTTTGACCCTGTTGTATATGATTTTTGTTAACATCTGTGCAATTGTTTTTCTCTTTTTATTTGTGCATTGTTTTCTAGTTATTCTTGAGTTAGTTAATTCTGCTCCATATGTACTGCTTGTTTTTAGAAATACACTAGAAATATTGTGAAAAATATTACAAAACCATTTACATTAACTAAAAAAACAATGACAACTTCTAATGAAATTACAGTCAACCAGCAAGCTACATTGAGTTAGGAAATTAATCATGTATAGCATGAACACACATTTTTAAGTTGATTACTCAAAAAAAGTAAGTTAATTACATGAGTTGTAGCCGTGGAACCAATTAATCGTATCTATTTCAGTTCAAATCCACAGCTATCATAGCACATGCTAAATATATCTTTTTTGGCATGTATATTTAATGAACAAGTGAGATCTTACTTGTTATGGCATTAGTCCAGTCATTGCGTATAGAGTCAATATAGTGTTTATCTTCATGGATAAGCAAGTCGCACAGGGCTGGGCAACTCTGGCCCTTGAGATCCACTTTCCTGAAGAGTTTAGCTAGAAAGTTACTACAAAGTTACCAAGAAGGTGAGTTTGATCAGGGTTGAAGCTAAACTCTGCTGGAAAGTGGATCTTGAGGGGTTAACATTCTCATTGTTAACACTGCAGGGTTACACTAAAACATTGTAGTCCCTGCTAACAAAAAAATGTTCTAAGAAAGTTTTATTAACATTCCCATAGAGTTATAAAAACATTATTTCTGTATTTTCTCTGAACGTTTAAAAGTCCAGTTTATTAAAAACTTTTTTTTCTTGGTTATGTGAATGTTAAGGGAACATTCCATTTTATCCTTTTGCAAACATTATGAAACATTGAAAAATATAAACTTGGTGCAGTGTGTGGTCTATTGACAGAAATGCAATATAATACACGTTTTCAGTGGTGTATAAAGACCTTACATAATGAACCGTTATGTTTTTATTAGCTTCGAATGAGTCATTTCTATCTACACACACCGCGGGTCCCCTTACAGTGAAGTCGCCATTTTGTGCCGCCATGTTTCTACAGTGGCCCTAAACGGACAAACTGCTGTACAGAGCGCTATCTACTCTCTGCTGTCTCAGACGACCACATCTTTGTCCTGTGTCGGCCACCGTAGCGTCTCTATGTGCTTCAAAAGGGAGGGGTGAGTGGTGGGGGATGCAATTCGCAACCTCACCACTAGATGCCGCTAACATTTACACACTGCACCTTTAAAAAAATTATAACATTAAAAAAACTATGTTCCATGAATGACGTATAAATACATTTTTTGTGCTAACGTTTTGAGAACTTTATTAAATACCAGATAACTTTGAAAGAACATTCTGTTGTTCAGTTTACTGGAAGAGCGTTTGTTCATAACTTTGAGAGAACCTTGCCAGAACGTTCTGAGAACATTCCCTGTTAGCTGGAGTCTCTACTCATGCATTCTTATGTGAACAGGACATTCATTTTCTGTATGAAATGTTCTTTTGTGTCAGTGTCAGATTATCAAAATGTGCAGAATGCAACATTTCACACACTCTGTCCGAAATGATGTACAGTACAGACTATTTCATTTGATTGCAAGTACTTGTGGACGATTAATAAAGTACATTCTATAAAGTGTGCCATACCATACTACTTACTACAGTGTCATGTGACCTACAGCACAACATCAGCCATGTTCCCAGCCATTTCTGAGTCTGACGACTCCTCTCCCATGGCCTTATGGGACCGTGAGATGGCCACTGGATGCGAGTATTTTTTGCCTACTGCGTATTTGGACATACTAGTCATTTTACATACTGCTTTTCAGATTGCAATGAGCTCAGCTTTACCTTCCATTTACAGCGCGAAGAATGAACAGGAAATAATATCAGCTATGAACTTGTGGAGATTTTCCACAAAATTGATTACAAAAGTCCAACATATATGATGAGATGATAACAAGATGTCACTCACATGTGATGTGATAAGGTCATGTGGCACACATGTAGCATTACTGAAAATATCCTGTTTTTATCGTTGCATATTGCATAAGGTTTCTCTAATTACTCACCAGCATAAGATATGTTTTTCATGCTGGGAGCTGCATGGGATGCTGGTTGCTGGTTTGCTGATCCTCAGCATGTTAAGCAGGAGAGCCTGTGGACCAGCTACACCAGCTCAGTTTTGCTTGAGAACAGCATGACTAGGCTGGTCCACCAGCTAGACCAGCTTAAACAGCTCAAACCAGCGTAAACCAGACTGGACCAACATGGAATTCATGCTGGTTTATGCTGTATTTTTCAGCAGGGTATCAACAGACAGCCAATCGTGTGCCTCATATATTTAAAAAGTGTGCCGCACACTTCCTGAAAAGTGAAGCCAAAGCGTCCCGATTGCCCCCAGGTGTCTGGACCCAGTATAGCTCATAACCCCGCCCCTCCATGTATTCTAATGGGACGCAAGACAAACTAAACAAACTTTTCGAGTAATCCGATCTAATATTACTTCTGACCTATAAGGCTGCCAAAATAATAAACATACACTGTTTGTTAATTGGCCAGAGGAGAACTGGCACCCCGACTGAGCCTGGTTTCTCCCAAGGTTTATTTTTCTCCATTAGGACACCTGATGGAGTTTTGGTTCCTTGCCACTGTCGCCTTTGGCTTGCTCAGTTGGGGACACTAAATTTTCAAATAAATATCCAAATAAATTTAATTACTAAACTAAATTAACTATATCAACTACATTACTTAAATATATATGATAATTGAAATGAGCTAGATTACATCACCGTTTTCTCCAGAGCGGCTGTACAGCTGAATCAAATTCTGTTCATTATTTTCCTGTTTAACACTGTGAAGCTGCTTTGAAACAATCTGCATTGTAAAAAGCGCTATATAAATAAAGTTGACTTGACTTGACTAAACAATCACATTACACTTCAAATATATGTTTTCCAAAGATGGTTTCTGTCATTTTAGGTCGTTTTTATCACGCTGATGTAAATTCGAGAGTTCGGTTTTTAAAATAAGTTTGGTTTTAGTAAGTTATTTGATGCTATAAAAACGGGGGTGTGACGTCATGATTGACAGCTTCTCTGAGTGAAGTTGTCACTGAGGCACCAACAGACTTTTTTTCTGAATTTTCGGGAGGAGATTGGAGCTATAGCTTTAATTTTTACATTTCCGTAACTCTTTATTTTACACCGACAATGACATGAGTTGTTCTGCAATAAACTGTACTAACAGAAACTGCGTGAGTGTGGGCGGGGTTTTGATATCACGGCTCTACTTCACGCTCTCTAGTCAAGTCAAGTCAACTTTATTTAGCGCTTTTTACAATGCAGATTGTTTCAAAGCAGCTTCACAGTGTTAAACAGGAAAATAATGAACAGAATTTGATTCGGCTGTACAGCCGCTCTGGAGAAAACAGTGATGTCATCAGCTCATTTCAATTATCATATATATTCAAGTAATGTAGTTGATATAGTTAATTTAGTTTAGTAATTCAATTTATTTGGATATTTATTTGAAAATTTAGTGTCCCCAACTGAGCAAGCCAAAGGCGACAGTGGCAAGGAACCAAAACTCCATCAGGTGGCCTAATGGAGAAAAATAAACCTTGGGAGAAACCAGGCTCAGTCAGGGTGCCAGTTCTCCTCTGGCCAATTAACAAACAGTGTATGATTATTATTTTGGCAGCCTTATAGGTCAGAAGTAATATTAGATCGGATTATTCGAAAGATCGGAGGCATCACACCGGAGACGGGTTTATTGAGGATGGCGTGTCGATTAAACAATTATTAAATAGGAATATTCGAAATATCGGAGTCATCACGCCGGAGATGGATCCATTGAGGATGTCATGTCGATGAGCAATTTCAGAGGGTAGACTAATTGACACGGTCTCTGCAGACACTTCAGGGATGCGTTGGTAATGTCTAGGCGCTGGTCCACCATCTGATCTGGATACGGCCCGGATCCGGCTGACTACAGTAAACCTCGGGATAAACAGAGAGACTAACATTAGCGTAGATGCTATTCTTCTTATGATGTAACGAGTACATCAGGTGTTATGGGAAGTGTTCCCGGTTCCGGCTGACCTAGTTAATGCAGCCTAACAATTTGAATAAAATATTAATTAAAAATGTTTTATGTGTATGCCATAGTAAAGAGTTTTTAGTCTAGATTTAAACTGACAGAGTGTGTCTGCTTCCCGAACAATGCTAGGAAGGCTGTTCCAGAGTTTGGGTGCTAAATAGGAAAAGGATCGACCGCCTGCAGTTGATTTTGATATTCTAGGTATTATCAACTGGCCAGAGTTTTGAGACCGCAATAGACGTGATGGAGTATAATGCGTTAAGAGCTCGCTCAAGTACTGGGGAACTAACCATTTAGTGCTTTGTAAGTAATTAGCAAGATTTTAAAATGTATGCGATGTTTAATAGGGAGCCAGTGCAGTGTTGACAGAACCGGGCTAATATGGTCATACTTCCTGGTTCTAGTAAGAACTCGAGCTGCTGCGTTTTGGACCAGCTGCAGTTTATTTATTAAGCGAGCAGGGCAACCACCCAGTAGAGCATTACAATAATCTAGCCTTGAGGTCATGAACGCATGAACTAACTGTTCAGCATTTTGCATTGAAAGCATATGCCGTAATTTAGATATATTTTTAAGATCTTAGAATGCAGTTTTACAGATGCTAGAAACGTGGCTTTCAAATGAGAGATTGCTATCAAAGAGCACACCCAGGTTCCTAACTGACGACGAGGACTTGACAGAGCAGCCATCAAGTGTTCGACAGTATTCTAGGTTACTACATGTGGAGTTTTTTTGTCCGATAATTAAAAATTCATTTTTTTCTGAATTAAGTTGCAGGAAATTACTAGTCATCCAATTTTTTATATCAGCTATGCATTCCGTTAATCTTGTGAATTGGTAAGTTTTGTCAGGGCGTGAAGAAATATAGAGCTGAGTATCGTCAGCATAACAATGAAAACTAACGCCAAGCTTCCTAATGATATCTCCCAGTGGTAGCATGTACAGGGTGAAGAGCAACGGTCCTAGCACTGAGCCCTGCGGTACTCCATACTGAACTTGTGATCGGTGTGACATCTCTTCATTTACTGCTACAAACTGATAATGGTCAGATAAGTGTGATTTAAACCATGCCAATGCAATTCCACTAATGCCAACATAATTTTCGAGTCTATTCAAAAGAATGTTGTGGTCGATAATATCGAATGCAGCGCTAAGATCGAGTAACACTAACAGAGAGATACAACCACGATCGGATGATAAGAGTAAATCATTTGTAACTCTAATGAGAGCAGTCTCAGTACTATGATACGGTCTAAATCCTGACTGGAAATCCTCACAGATACCATTTCTTTCTAAAAAAGGAGCGTAATTGTGAGGACACTGCCTTTTCTAGTATTTTTGACAGAAAGGGTAGATTTGAGATTGGCCTGTAATTGACTAATTCTGTAGGATGACGGCTGCATGGTTTTTCCTAATATTATCAATCTTACAAGTAAAGAAGTTCATAAAGTCATTACTGCTGTGCTGTTCATCAGAAGTTGAAGCTTTATTTTTGGTTAATTTAGCCACTGTATCGAATAAATACCTAAGGTTGTTTTTGTTTTCTTCTAAGAGAGTCGAGAAATAAGCAGATCTAGCAGTTTTTACGGCCTTTCTGTATGAAATCATGCTCTCTTTCCACGAAATGCGAAAAACTTCCAGTTTTGTTTTCTTCCAGCTGTGCTCCATTTTTCTGGCTGCTGTTTTAAGGGCCCGGGTGTGCTCGTTGTACCACGGCGTTGGACTATTTTAGTCAAGTTAGTCAAGGTTTAGCTCTAAGACTAGGTTGAGCTCTAAGACTATGTGCCAAATTCTTTTTAACAGGTCAGGTCTGCCCCAAAAGCTTTTCCAATTGTCTATGAACCCTATGTTATTTTGCGGACACCACTTAGACAACCAGCCATTGAGTGATGATAGTCTGCTAGGTATCTCATCACTCCTTTTTAACGGGGAGGGGACCAGAACAAAAAACGCTATCTGCCATCGTACTTGCGAGTTCACACACGAAGTCGAACATCATTAGTGCCGACGTGAATAATAACCTTAGAGAATTTACGATTAGCATTAGCCAGCACTTTTAAATTTGCTTTGATGTCAGGCGCTCTGGCTCCCGGTAAACATGTGACTATGGTGGCTGGTGTCTCTATTTGCACGTTCCGTGTAATAGAATCGCCAATAACTATGATAATAACAATAACAGGATTCTCAGTGGGTGCATCACTGAGTGGGGAGAACCTGTTTGATGTTCTATTCGGAACGGAAGAGTGGTTTTTTTATCCGCGACTATGCCGTCTCACGTCACCCAGTTGCCCTGCTGCAAGGGCTCTTCAGCCGGAACCTAACAATGTACAGAGTTCGTTAAACTAGTCGCATCCAAAGCAGTGTCTAAAGCTGTTACATTCTCACTACTCTCAAATAAAGTCTGGATGCGTGTCTCTAATTCTAAAATCTTCTCCGTCAGCCTGACTATCTCCTTGCATTTATCACATGTGAAGCCCTGTTCGCTGACAGAGAAGGATATACTGAACATGAAACATGCAGTGCAAGTGACAATAACAGGAGATGACATGACTCACCGTGTTTGTTGATTAATCCAACTCACCACAGTTGTTTGATGGACTAGTAAAGGCATGAGAGACAAAACAGGAGACCCAGATGCACGTATAGCAGGCTAACAGGCTAGTGAAATGCTAACGCGTTGTGAAATGCTAACGCGTTGTGAAATGCTAACGCGTTGTGATAGTGATTTAGATTAAAAGCTAGCAATGTCAAATTTAACGTGATAGGCAATATTAAACAATATATGGTGATGACTAAGTTATATTTAGCAGTATAAACAACAAAGAAAATATATCAAATAGAGATTCAAAAGCAAAGCTGTACAGAGCTGCAAACACTGCAGCGAGGCAGAGAGGAGCAATCGATCAGGAGCAATCGATCAGGCAATTCATATCAAACAAAAACCAAAACAAGTAATCCAGTTTAATTGGTTATTTTTATTTAGTGAAATACAATTTTTACAACATTTACAAATGTTATCTAACAAGAAAACCTTTTACAAAGTCTTATTGGCTAGAAGATGGTTTTGTTACATCCATGGCATGCCTAAAGTAGTTGTTTTTTATTATTAAAACTACTTTAATTGTTATTAGCAGGTCCTCACCCCAAGCACATGCTCTACACTTCACCACAAAAACACTAACTCATTTAAATATAAAAATAAAAGAACATTAAACATTTTATTTCAACATTTACTCTCCGTATCCAGTCCTGTGCAAAGCATGATGGGAAGGGGAAATCCTGTCCCTGGTTTCTATAATGCAGTTTTAAAACAACTAAAAGCATTTATGTACTGACTCAAATGGATTAAGTAAAGTGGTCGAAAAGAATTGTTTTGGATTCATTTAATTTACTTAAGTAAATTGAACAAGCATCAAATGTTATTTTTGGCCTACTTAACTGAAACATGTTCTTTTTTCAAATGAAAATATTGAGTTGAGCTAAAATGCAACTGTTTCAAGTCAGTTTAACACAATGCAATTGTGTTTGAATGAGAAACCTAATACAATGGTGTTAAATTAACAGTATCGAAAAAAAAATTTTTGAGTGTGATTTTTAAATACGACTGCTATAGCAGAAACGTGTCAGGGTTTAGAGTCTCTATTAAAAGTTCTAAATGAGATCTTTTGGCTTCAGACATTCTGGTGCTGCTTGATTTGAGTGCAGCCTTTGATATGATTGACCACAACGTCCTCATCTCCTGCTTTGAACATTTGGTAGGTTTAAAAGCTACGGTTCTGAAATGGTTTCAGTCCTATCTAAGTGATAGGAAATTCAACCTCTGGTAAGACTTCTTCCTTGGGGGGGTTCCTCAAGGTTCTGTCCTTGGTCCTACTCTCTTTTCTCATTTTAGGAGGTGTCTTTCCATTGTTATGACGATGACACTCAATTGTACTTCTCTAATGCTAATGGGTCTAATGCTATCTAATGCATTCTGACTTATTTACACTGTTAAAGAGTTGATTCTCATGCTAAACATGGCCAAAAGTTTAAAAAATGAGTTGAACGTATGACAGTGGATGCAGTTTGTTTTGCATCAAATGTGTGTGTTTTGTTGGCAATCGGTGTGTAAGTGCAAATAATGTGAACAACACGAACGTATAGTGAATCGAAAGTTATCCAGGGATAATGCCATGATGTGTGTGTGTGAACTCTTTAGCTCCGCCCACTGCACGCCTCCACGAGTTCGGCTGTTTTCTGAAAGAATCGGTACAGTGTATCAGTCTTTATGATCAAACTAAAGACTCTTGGGAGATAAGGATGCAACACTACTCTACAGGTACTCAAGATTAACATGAGACTGACAGAAACTGTGTGTGTTATGTACCCTTTAAGGCATTCTACCAACTCATTGGACTCATTAGCGTGTCTAAAAGATATAAAAAATCGGATGGCATTACATTTTAAAAAATTTCAAGAAAATGGTTACGTTCCTTTTAAATTCGAGCCCCTTGGCACCGTACTCTAAAGTGTTGGTAGGGGATTTAGGCTTTTTAATTGATGATAACTTAAAAATGGATAAGCAAATTAACTCTGTGGTCCGGGCTTGTTTTTATAATTTGAGTCTTTTAGATAAAATTAAGCCTTTTCTACCAAATTCAGACTTGAATCTTTTCACAGTTAGAATTCTGTAACTCTCTGTATATTTTGGCATTCCCTCTGCATCCCTAGCATGATTACAAACTGTGCAAAATGCTGTGGTGCATAGAATTAATTCCAAACCGGGACGGGATAAGCAGCAGATGTCTTCCTATCGTCCGATTTCTCTCATTCCCATCGAATCATAAGTAAGATTCTTGGTAATAGACTGAAAAAGTGCATTTGTTTAATAATTCATTAGGACCAGACGGGTTTTATGCCCAAGAGGCACATATATTTTAATAAATGAGATGGCTGTTTAACATAATTTATAAAAAGAAAAACTAATTTCACTAGATGCTCAACGAGCCTTTGACCAATTAGAGTGGAAATATATGATTGCTGCTCTAAAGAAATCTGGATTCGGTTCAGAATTTATTAAATGGATTGAAATAATTTATGCACATCCAGTAGCTTCTGTTATTACTAACCAGTACATTTCAAATCCATTTCTGTTATCTCATGGCACATGACAGGGATTTCAAACCCTGGGATTTCTAACCCTGAAATGTCTATTCCACTATTACTTGAGCTTATTGAGAAATTTGGCAGTCTTTCTGGATACATCATAAATTTGGAAAAAAGCTAACTAATTGCAGTCTCTGATGATCTAGATAAAAAAAAATGTTAGCCAGCACCAAATGTAAAATTGCAAACCACTTCTTTAAATATTTGGGTGTAATAATCACCAAAAAGCCTGCAATGCGATTAAAATGTATCAGCTTAAAGATGATATTATCTTTTGGAAGACGCTCCCCATGTACATGATAGGCAGGATAAACGCTATAAAAATGGTTGTACTTCCAAGATATTTGTATGTATTTCAATCTATTCCTTTCTTTATCTCCTTTTTTCAGTTTAAGAAGCTAGAATCTATTATGACCAGCTTCATTTGGGCCAACAAGACTGCTAGGATTAACAAGAAACATCTAAACAAACCTAAGGATCAAGGAGGGTTTGGGCTTCCCAATTTTAAATATTATTATTGGGCAGCTAATTTTAATACTTTAGTGTGGTGGAGAAAGATCGATTCGGTGGAGTTAGGTGACAAGCCTGAATGGTTAGCAATTGAGGAAGCTTTTTGTAACAAGACTTCATTAACGGCTCAGTTTAACAGTCCCATTAAAATGTCAAAATTATCATGGAAATTTCTAATTAAATTAAATTGTGGAAACAAATTAAGGTATATTTGAAAATTCCAGATATATGGATACTCCAATTTGTAATAATCATACTTTTCCTCCAGGGTTACACAATAAGCTCTTTTTTCAATGGAAACATACACCGATCAGGCATAACATTATGACCTAATATTGAACATTATGACCTTCCTAATATTGTGTTGGTCCCCCTTTTGCTGCCAAAACAGCCCTGACCCGTCGAGGCATGGACTCCACTAGACCCCTGAAGGTGTGCTGTGGTATCTGGCACCAAGATGTTAGCAGCAGATCCTTTAAGTCCTGTAAGTTGTGAGGTGGGTCCTCCATGGATCGGACTTGTTTGTTCAGCACATCCCACAGATGCTCAATTGGATTGAGATCTGGGGAATTTGGAGGCCAAGTCAACACCTCAAACTCGTGGTTGAGCACAACAACGAGTTTGAGGTGTTGACTTGGCCTCCAAATGTACAGAGCCATTCCTCAGGAAACCATTCCTGAACCATTTTTGCTTTGTGGTAGGAGCATTATGCTGCTGAAAGAGCCACAGCCACCAGGGAATACCGTTTCCATGAAAGGGTGTACATGGTCTGCAACAATGCTTAGGCAGCTATGCAGCCCCATACGCAACAAACTGAGATGCTCTATGTATTCTGACACCTTTCTATCAGAACCAGCATTAACTTCTTGAGCAATTTGAGCTCCAGTAGCTCGTCTGTTTGATCGGACCACACGGGCCAGCCTTCACTCCCCACGTGCATCAATGAGCCTTGGCCGCCCATGACCCTGTCGCCGGTTCTCCACTGTTCCTTCCTTGGAGCACTTTTGATAGATCCTGACCACTGCAGACCGGGAACACCCCACAAGAGCTGCAGTTTTGGAGATGCTCTGACCCAATCGTCTAGCCATCACAATTTGGCCCTTGTCAAACTCGCTCAAATCCTTACACTTGCCCAATTTTCCTGCTTCTAACACATCAACTTTGAGGACAAAATGTTTACTTGCTGCCTAATATATCCCACCCACTAACAGGAGCCATGATGAAGAGATAATCAGTGTTATTCACTTCACCTGTCAGTGGTCATAATGTTATTCCTGATCGGTGTATGGGTATAGTAACAATTCACGATCTTTATAGGGAAGGTACATTTAGCTCTTTTGACCGGCCAAAACAATACTATGCTCTTGTTTCTGCACATTATTTTAGAGTTAGAGACCAGACTTGAAGTTTTGAATTTGAATCCCAGCTTAGAGAGAATTGTTAATGTACACCCTGGTATGAGTGGTAGTGTGTCAAACTTTTACAGATTACTGCTAGAAAATGTGGACAACAACACAGAGAAAATAAAACATGACTGGGAAGAGGAAATGGGTTTTAATATTCTTAAAACCATGTGGGATGTGGGATGCTTGAGAAATGTACATACATGTTATGTCTAAGGTAATTCATAGGCTTCATTATTCTAAATCAAAACTTCATAAAATTTATCCCACAAATTCTCCACTCTGTAATAAGTCTAAAATATCTTAAGGCACCCTGTTTCATTCTTTATGGTCATGTAGTAAAATTCAGCCATTTTGGAATTTTGTATTTCAGTTTCTTTCTGAAGCACATTCCATTAATCTGGAGCCTGAGCCTTGTATTGGACTTTTAGGAGCAGAGAATGCTTTTTGTTGCAAGTATCAAACACTCTGTATGATGCTTGCAAAAAGTCTTATTTTACAGATGTGGAAAGCAGATTCTGTCCCTACTTTTGAGATGTGGGCTAGGGAACTGGGAAATATGTTGCACTTGGAAGAATTGAGATTTATATTAAAAGATAAACTATCTGTTTACTTACAGGAGGAGGAGTGTTCTAGTTTAAAGCTGCAAGTGGTTTAAAGTAGCATGTACAATGGAACTGCTTAGAAAGTTTGATGAGTTATTTATGCTGTATAGTTACTGTTTTGGTGGCATTGTGCATGTGTGTTGTCTTAAGAAAATTAAAATAAAGTAATTTAAAAAAAAAATGCTGTTGCGAGGCTTCTGAAGAGGGTAAAGAAAGAGAAATCTATTACTATTATTATATTACTATCTATTACTACTATAGCCTATATGTGACCCTGGAGCACAAAACCAGTCCTGCGTCTCACGGGTATATTTGTGGCAATAGCCAACAATACATTGTATGGGTCAAAATTATCCATTTTTCTTTTATGCCAAAAATCATTAGGATATTAAGATCATGTTCCATGAAGATATTTTGTACATTTCCTACTGTAAATATATATCAAAAATGTATTATTAGTAGTAATATGCGTTGCTAAGGACTTCATTTGGACAACTTTAAAGGCGATGATCAATATTTAGATTTTTTTGCACCCTCAGATTCCAGATTTTCAATTTCCAGTTGTATCTCGGCCAAATATTGTTCAAATCATACATCAATGGAAAGCTCATTTATTCAGGTTTCAGATGATGTAAAAAATGACCCTTATGACTGGTTTTGTGGTCCAGGGTCACATATTACATTAGGTATTAGCCTCTTTACATTGGCTCTCAGTCCATTTTAGAGTTACATTTAAAATAAAATTTTTGTGTATAAATCCAAAAATCCAAAGGCGTTTCAGAAAATTTGGCAGTACATCCAACCGGCCTCACAACCGCAGACCACGTGTAACCACAAAATTTTCAAATAAATATCCAAATAAATGTAATTACTAAACTAAATTAACTATATCAACTACATTACTTGAATATATATGATAATTGAAATGAGCTGATGACATCACCGTTTTCTCCAGAGCGGCTGTACAGCCGAATCAAATTCTGTTCATTATTTTCCTGTTTAACACTGTGAAGCTGCTTTGAAACAATCTGCATTGTAAAAAGCACTATATAAATAAAGTTGACTTGACTTGACTTGACTTGACACCAGCCCAGGACCTCCACATCCAGCATCTTCACCTCCGAGATCGTCTGAGACCAGCCACCCGGACAGCTGCTGCAACAATCGGTTTGCATAACCAAAGAATTTCCTCCAACTGTCAGAAACCATCTCAGGGAAGCTCATCTGCATGCTCGTCGTCCTCATCGGGGTCTCGACCTGACTGCAGTTCATCATTCTAACCGACTTTTTGCTAATTTCAACGTTGTGGATCAAGTGGCCCATGGTGGCGGTGGGGTTATGGTATGGGCAGGTGTATGTTATGGACAACAAACACAGGTGCATTTTATTGATGGCATTTTGAATGCACAGAGATACCGTGACGAGATCCTGAGGCCCATTGTTGTGCCATTCATCCACGACCATCACCTCATGCAGCATGATAATGCACACATGATAATGTTGCAAGGATCTGTACACAATTCCTGGAAGCTAAAAACATCCCAGTTCTTGCATGACCAGCATACTCACCGGACATGTCACCCATTTAGCATGTTTGGGATGCTCTGGATCGGTGTATACGACAGCGTGTTCCAGTTCCTGCCAATATCCAGCAACTTCACACAGCCATTGAAGAGGAGTGGACAATCAACAACCTGATCAACTCTATGCGATGGAGATGTGTTGCACTGCGTGAGGCAAATGGTGGTCACACCAGATACTGACTGGTTTTCGGACCCCCCCCAATACAGTAAAACTGCACATTTTAGAGTGGCCTTTTATTGTGGCCAGCCTAAGGCACACCTGTGCAATAATCATGCTGTCTAATCAGCATCTTGATATGCCACACCTGTGAGGTGGATGGATTATCTCGGCAAAGGATAAATGCTCACTAACACAGATTTAGACAGATTTGTGAACAATATTTGAGAGAAATAAGCCTTTTGTGTACATCGAAAAAGTCTTAGATCTTTGAGTTCAGCTCATGAAAAACAGCTGTACCTTGTGCCATTTTGTCTGTCAGACATTTAAGTTTCAACCCGTCAAACGCATAACCCGCGACCACAGCCGCGACGCTAGTGCGCTAGATCAACAGCGCTCTTATTATATTCAGTGAAGCGCACAACGGCAGGACAGCGATTGTTCGGCTAGTGTTCCCAGCAGACGTTAGCTGTGACGTTCATGTAAACAAAAAAGGTAAAATGTGGGACTACAGACATTTCCTCTTTGCACAGTAATAATTTGATAGGAATACAGTGTAACCTTAATTTCATTCAGGAAGTTTCCCCTCAGGCCATTTTATCTCAGAACAAAATGACCGTTGACAAATGTATCCAGTTTTAACCGGTTTGGCACAGACTACCCAACACTGGGTTACATTGACCCAGCACTGAGTAGGTATGCGATGACCCAGCAGCTAAGTTACAGAAAAACTACCCAGCACTGGGTAAAAATATAAAAAATAACCCAATAAAATGGCCCAGCAGGCTGAACATAGCATTTGGGTTAAAAAAAAAAAAAAAAAGAATTTTTCAGAGTGTTCAGTTGTTTTTTGGGTGCTATATAAATAAAAAAAAACAAAAAGACAAGACAAGATATTTTGGACACAGTACTCGATCTCTATTTTGAATATATTGGGTGGATAGGTAGTGGACTGATATTCAACCCTTCTTTCTAATTTTCTAATATCCTGGTCCCATGCTGTGAATAATGGCCATTTTGAGGGTTACTTGAGCTTTGCTAATGGGTCTGATGGAAACATAACAATTGAGAAACGCTGGTTTAGTGTGCATGTCTCTATTTACTGAAAGACTGCCCTAATTTTCAGTGCAGTAGAATTAAAATACAACTTGGTTTATGTACATGACATCATACTAGTATTGAGGACGAGGGAGTCCCTCCCCTCTGACAGCCGAACCACCAGGGAATTGTCAGCAAACCATTTGCAAGTTCAGTAGTGATGTTGTTGCCAGGCAACCGGCATTCAGCATATATAGGTGGAGATCTCTTCATGGATGCCGTGGGTGAAAGGCAATCGTTGGGAACAGCTGAGGAAAATCCTGCAGCGAGGAGCACCTGTACTCTGAAGTTCCCTATTTGAGCCAGCGAACACATGTGTATCTGATCGATGTTGAGGTGCATGTCAAAAACTCCATCCTCTAGGAGACTCTATAGTTGATGCAGTGAGGGTGGATCTGTAACTGACCTGGTTTGCTGAATGCCGTAGGAATCTCACGGAGTGTGCCGGGCTTGTCTTCGAGCTGTTGGACTGTCATGTATGTTTGGCCTGTCAGAGCAGTCAGCATGTAACATGTTCCCCGCTGCGTGAATCTTTGGCTTGCGTCTCTCAGGTGAAAATGGAGCTTGATCATTTTGCCATGTGACTGAGCATTCAGCCCTGAAAATGTCCAGATTCAAAGCTCTGTGTTTGGATTACTGGCAGTTTTTGTGTCTGCAGCCCAATGGCACATTTTTCAAAAGGTAAGTGTGAGACGTCTGCAACGAATAATAAACATTTGGCATGCTAACTGCAGAAATTCAACGTGCGGATGATAATTGTGTGTGCTTTAATCATTAGTTAAAATGACTTTTTGACTAATGTCACCTTGGACGTGTGGGGTAACGTTAACCAATAGACAAATAGTTATTGTTTTCAACTGGATGTGGTAGGTAAGGCAGTCCTTCTAAAATCTTACAAATAGTTCATTCAGTAATTTAACACTTATGATTATAAAGGTTACGCCAATGATAACAAGTAATGTTGGATTTGACATGAAGTGAGACAGCCATCAGGAGCCGTGGTCATGCTCTATCCCGATCAAAGAGTGTGTGCCGGTGGTGTTGAGGGCAGCTCACATTCAGCTTTGACGCCGTGCTGGTGCACAATTCACACTTCTCATCTGCAGTCAATTCCCTATGGATAACATCAAGTCTCGCCCTACATATTTTCTCATTGAATATTCTAACTCTGAAATATATCACATGGATAGCAACAAGGGAAAAAATATGGTGTATGATTAACTTTGAAACAATTTTCACTCAGAAATTGCTTGAAATAGCAAATAACACACTGAATTAAATGCGAAATTTTTAAGTATACACTAAAAAATAATCTTTGTTTTATTCATAACTTTTAATTATTTATTTTTTTTTACAGTTTTTTACAATGCTATGAATGTTGTTAAATAAATACAGAGAAATGTGCTCGTAAATACAGTAAATACTATATGCTCTTCTGAGCTTTTGATGAATTGTAATTGTATTTTTAGAGGTAACACTATTAATGTTAACTCCTGACTGTAAATTTTGCAGATTCTGGGTCTTAGCTCTAGTCAAGGCCGTAACCATGTCTTGAACATTGGGGGGGACCAAGTTTTTATAAAGCTTATAGAAACAGAACAGTGATGGAAATTCTAGGTCTAGTTCTAGTTGGGAAATAATCATTTTGAACTATTTGCAAATAATATTTGTATTAATTTGCATTAAAATATGCACACACACACTATATTGCCAAAAGTATTGGGACACCCCTCCAAATCATTGAGTTCAGGTGTTCAATCACTTCATGGCCACAGGTGTATAAATCAAGCACTAGGCATGCAGACGCTTCTACAAACATTAGTGAAAGAATGGGTCGCTCTCAGGAACTCAGTGAACTCAAGCGTGGTACCGTGATAGGTTGCCACCTGTGCAATAAATCCATTCGGGAAATTTCCTCACTACTAAATATTCCACGCTCAACTGTTAGTGGTATTTTAACAAAGTGGAAGCAATTGGGAACAACAGCGACAGGTGCATGCTGAGGCACACAGTGCACAGAAGTCGCCGACTTTCTGCAGAGTCAATAGCTACAGACCTCCAAACTTTGTGTGGCCTTCAGATTAGCTCAAGTCAATGGTGTGGGGTTGTTTTTCAGGGGTTGGGCTTGGCCCTTTAGTTCCAGTGAAAGTAACTCTTAATGCTTCAGCATACCAAGACATTTTGGACAATTTCATGCTCCCAACTTTGTGGGAACAGTTTGGGGATGGCCCCTTCCTGTTCCAACATGACTGCGCACCAGTGCACAAAGCGTCGGTCCATAAAGACATGGATGAGCGAGTTTGGTGTGGAGGAACTTGACTGGCATGCACAGAGTCCTGACCGCATCCCGATAGAACACCTTTGGGATGAATTAGAGCGGAGGCTAAGCCAAGCCTTCTCGCCCAACATCAGTGCCTGACCTCACAAATGCGCTTCCAGAAGAATGGTGAAAAATTCCCATAAACACAGATAGTAAATTCCCTTGTGGAAAGCCTTCCCAGAAGAGTTGAAGCTGTTATAGCTGCAAAGGGTGGGCCAACTTCATATTAAACCCTACGGATTATGAATGGGATGTCATTAAAGTTCATGTGCATGGAAAGGCAGGCGTCACAAAACTTTTGGCAATATAGTGTATGTACTTTTATTTGTATGCTTAAAATGTTGAAAACGTGAAATGTTTCTTGTCTCTTCAGAATGACATGAATCTGTTTTGCACTGAAACTGACGCTTTGCACTGGAATTCACGCGTTGCTTCTGTGATCTTTAAACTCTGCCTATTTTGATTTGATTGGCCATCTCAGTTATTTTGACATTGAGTGCTGTTAGACTGCTGAGGCAGACCAGACTAAAAAATTTACTTTAAAGCCTTTTTGTCATCCTAACAACAACATACAGAGCGCTACGTAATGAAGTACAGTAGAGCAGTGCAATAATTTCTAATTATTGGGGGGGGACTTGTCACTATGCCACTATGGTGGTTACGCCCTGGCTTTATTTTATGATAAACATTGTGTAAGCTTTATATTCTAATCGCTGAACATGCAGACACACTTTTGGTCAGAGGTTTAACATCCTTCAGGTATGCATAGAACGCTATCTTAGTATTGCCTTAAAGTAGTATTTATTGCCTCTGAATGTTAAGAATGTTACTAAGGAATTTCAATGAGGAAAAGATAGTAATTCTCAAAAGAATTTGATACGCTACTACACATACAGGTAGGAAGAACAGTCATACCAACTTACTGACCTGATGCAGACTATTATATACACATAAGCCCTATTCGGACGGGATTCGTTTTACAAGGGTAGATGGAGTAATGTAATTTTACCACAGGATATCTGTAATATTAATGGCCAATTCGCATGGGATAAGAAATCTCAGTAAAACTAGCAGAAGTGGGAGGGGTAACTCGATTTACACACCGCCGTCACCTCCCTGTCATCATGTGCGTATTACATTGCTTTCTCATATCACGTGGGGGACACTAAATTTTCAAATAAATATCCAAATAAATGTAATTACTAAACTAAATTATATCAACTACATTACTTGAATATACACTCACCTAAAGGATTATTAGGAACACCTGTTCAATTTCTCATTAATGCAATTATCTAATCAACCAATCACATGGCAGTTGCTTCAATGCATTTAGGGGTGTGGTCCTGGTCAAGACATCTCCTGAACTCCAAACTGAATGTCAGAATGGGAAAGAAAGGTGATTTAAGCAATTTTGAGCGTGGCATGGTTGTTGGTGCCAGACGGGCCGGTCTGAGTATTTCACAATCTGTTCAGTTACTGGGATTTTCAAGCACAACCATTTCTAGAGTTTACAAAGAATGGTGTGAAAAGGGAAAAACATCCAGTATGCGGCAGTCCTGTGGGCGAAAATGCCTTGTTGATGCTAGAGGTCAGAGGAGAATGGGCCGACTGATTCAAGCTGATAGAAGAGCAACTTTGACTGAAATAACCACTCGTTACAACCGAGGTATGCAGCAAAGCATTTGTGAAGCCACAACACGCACAACCTTGAGGCGGATGGGCTACAACAGCAGAAGACCCCACCGGGTACCACTCATCTCCACTACAAATAGGAAAAAGAGGCTACAATTTGCACGAGCTCACCAAAATTGGACAGTTGAAGACTGGAAAAATGTTGCCTGGTCTGATGAGTCTCGATTTCTGTTGAGACATTCAGATGGTAGAGTCAGAATTTGGCGTAAACAGAATGAGAACATGGATCCATCATGCCTTGTTACCACTGTGCAGGCTGGTGGTGGTGGTGTAATGGTGTGGGGGATGTTTTCTTGGCACACTTTAGGCCCCTTAGTGCCAATTGGGCATCGTTGAAATGCCACGGCCTACCTGAGCATGTCCATCCCTTTATGACCACCATGTACCCATCCTCTGATGACTACTTCCAGCAGGATAATGCACCATGTCACAAAGCTCGAATCATTTCAAATTGGTTTCTTGAACATGACAATGAGTTCACTGTACTAAAATGGCCCTCACAGTCACCAGATCTCAACCCAATAGAGCATCTTTGGGATGTGGTGGAACGGGAGCTTCGTGCCCTGGATGTGCATCCCACAAATCTCCATCAACTGCAAGATGCTATCCTATCAATATGGGCCAACATTTCTAAAGAATGCTTTCAGCACCTTGTTGAATCAATGCCACGTAGAATTAAGGCAGTTCTGAAGGCGAAAGGGGGTCAAACACAGTATTAGTATGGTGTTCCTAATAATCCTTTAGGTGAGTGTATATGATAATTGAAATGAGCTGATGACATCAGCGTTTTCTCCAGAGCGGCTGTACAGCCGAATCAAATTCTGTTCATTATTTTCCTGTTTAACACTGTGAAGCTGCTTTGAAACAATCTGCATTGTAAAAAGCGCTATATAAATAAAAAAGTTGACGTACGCAAACACATATAATCTATATATAACCTATATATAACAGTTATGTCCGGATGAACGATTTATTAATTAAATTAACTAAATTCTGATTGGATTCTGATGGTAATAAGCACTTGCCTAAAGGTATGCGGAAAACACTTTAGCCACAGACTTGTCCCACCGCCTAGAACACAACTGAATGCTTTTTCAAGCGCCTCCATACTTGAAAAACCACGGAAAAAATACTTTTAAACAGGAAATGCTGGAATATTTACATACATATTTACAGGGGGTCAATTCGGACATGATTAGTATTACCTGACGTAATTTTTCCGGGCCTTTTTACAGAAGGTAAAAGTCGCTGTAACTTTACTGACATTGTCCGTAATGATTACTGAGATGGCACATTCGGACAGGACTAAAATCACTGAGACGCTATGGTGATATTTACTTTTAGCCCACCTCTCTATGTTAAACTAATCCCGTCCGAATAGGGCTTTAGCTGAAGTGGACTGATAGCGTCTTGGTCTGGAGCAAGGTTTACGTAAGGTAACATGAAAATAAGCTCAATTAGAGTGCGCTGCAGTTCCATTTTTCACCACAGATTTGCACTGCAAAACTGAGGGGCGCTGTGGAGAGCTCAGGCTCCCGCTCCTCCGCCTGGCCTTGCACACGAGCCACGGCTGAGTAACACCCCAATTCTGTCTCTGCTGTTTGGCTTTAGTGGTGATCCATCAGATACATTAGATCAAAAGTTACTTGAATAATTTGATCAATTTGAATAGAAGTTGTCTTCTCTTGCAATGAGTTTTTAATCTACCTGTTATTGACGCAATATAATCTCCCTTAAACTACATGGAACAACTGTTTTCTGGTTCACAATATCCTGCAGAGGGGTTTCTAGTAGTTTTTGATAGACATCATTAGCATTAGTCAGAGGAGTTATGTGTGTGTGTCTATGGGATTTTGGAATATTTAGACCATGTTTTCTGGAGAGAGTGTGTCAGATAAGAGACACATATGCAAGCGTGCAGAGCTGAAACCCCCAAATACTGCATATTTAGAAGAAACTGTTCTATTGTATAGAGAAGCCTAATGAAGCACACATCTGTCCTGACTACACCAGGCTGGTGTGTGTGTGTGTGCATGTTTATGTGTAGGGGGGTAGAATGTACAGTTTGTACAGTATAAAAACCATTACGTCTATGGAATGTCCTCATAATGATAGGTGCACCAACGTGTGTGTGTGTGTGTGTGTTCGGTGTGTGTGTGTGTGTGTTTGTGTGTGTGTTCGGTTTGTAAAGAGCACCTCATACAGTATGTGCTCCAGTGAGGTCAGGCTGTAGACAGTCACATCCTCACACAATGTTTTTGGTTTTTATATTGAATTAAAATAAGTGTAAATTAAGTTTAGTACAGCAATTGCTACCATGATGTACTTTTTACTGTTTACCTTGCAGTTAATTAGAATGATAATTTTTTGTGCATTATATTTTGGGGGCGGGTGGGCTTAACTGTCATGAAAATAATGTCGCAATGCCAAGATCATAATGGCTCTAAAAAGGCTGTCACTTAAATGGGAGTAAGGTAGATGATGTTTTTGAGAAGCAGCAAACATGCAGCGTGACATTGGAGACCTCAGATAACTTGATCTACTCATCTGAGACAGCAGACAGCATTACTTATTTACTGGCCGTCCCGACCTGCAGCAGACTCACAGATGGTTTGGTGCTGGAGTTCTGGTGGTTGTTTTGAAGGTGCTTGTGCTTTGGTGGACATCAGTGGTCTTCTGTGAGCTCCTGTGTGCTGCCTCTGACGTGAGTGTGCCTCTCTTTAATACACACTCATGGTCTGATAAATGCTGAACTTCATAGACTTTAGTATCATAAAAAACAGTGTTCTTTGACTTGAACAGTGTTTATTGACAGTGGTTTTAATTCAGTAAAGTAGTTAAGTTATTGAAGACATTAACGTCCAAAAACTTGTGCTATGTGTGCTATGCATGAATTCATATCATGACTGTTCACTGTGTCTTAAAATTAATAGATACATTAACTTGCTTTATGTGCATTTGCCTTTATTATGCAGGATGTTTAAAGTGTACATCAGTAAGTTTGACTGATATTTGATCACTGTTAGAGGTCATCAGCCACTGATTCTTTACACATACAACCAAATGATTCCTTACACATAATTTTGAGATTTTGCATAAAAACACTGGATGGAAACACGAGATGTGCATAAAATTTTAAAAAAATGTATTGATCACGCTAGGTGGCTGAAGAGAAGCGCACAAGGAAGTAAACAAAATAGTATTTAATTGCAAATTCAAAACAAAGAAACACGCAGAAGATAACTTGGAGACACGTAATATAGAGACCACTACAACATAAACGTTAAACAATACAGGACAAGGAACAGACTGAAACTGAGGGCTTAAATACATGAGGGCAAACAAAGGAGCTGATGAGTTACCACGACACACCTGAACAGAATACTCAAATCAATCAGAAACCATGGAAACCAACAGGCAGGGGACGAGGAAGACAGACCTACACTAGAACAGCTAAATCAAACAATACAACAACGTGAAAACAGACTCAGACTCCCTCCGCTCCCACAAGGCGCGATCTCACGGCAATCCAAAAAACATAATGAGTCCGGGGAGGGGGGGTGGGCTGTCCCGGAAGCTGACGCAGGGCTGGAGAAGGGAATGACCAGGGTGGCACTGGCAGGACCTTCAGGGTGGCGCTATTTGCTTGGAGCTCCAGGGAGGAGTTGGAGGCTCAGGAAGCCACCAGGTTGGCACCGGTGGCTCAGGGATCCAGGGAGGTGGCAGCCGCTCAGGGTTGTGAACCGGACCTTACTCTGGAGCAGGTTCATGGGCTGAAGCGGGTTCAGGGGCTGGAGCCAACACTGGAGTGGACTCAGGGCCTGAAGCAACACTGCCAACACTGGCTCAGACACACATAACTGCAGCAACATAGAATGAAAGAACCATGTTTTTGATCCTACCAGGGTATACAGGGAAGGGCAGACTTTAGAATTTCCCTCTCTTAAGCAGACTCTGGAATTTCACTCACTGGAACAGACTTGGGAATTTCACTCACTGGAACGAACTCTGGAATGTCACTCACTGGAACGGACTTGGGAATTTCAATCACTGGAACGGACTTGGGAATTTCCCTGTCTAGAACAGACTCTGTAATTTCATTCTCTGGAACGTACTCTGAGATTTCATTCACTGGAAAGAATCCGGGAATTTCCTCAATAACGAAATCTTAACCATTCAACCACAGAACACATATCAGATATTCCTGCAATGGCGAACTGCATCTACTGGGAGACAGGAACTGATACAGTTCGTCATCGAGTTGCTTGCAGAAAACGGCCTTGAGCATGTGGGTGCTCCAGTTCACCTGAGGGTAATACATCAGGAACTCCTCTATAAACTGCTCAAGCGGCCGACCATCTTGATGGAGCCGTCTCTCCGCCAGATCCATCTTTCTGTTCTTGGTCCTGTTTTCTGTCACGGTAGGTGGCTGAAAAGAAGCACACAACAAGGAAGTAAACAAAATAGTATTTAATTGCAAATTCAAAACAAAGAAACACACAGGAGATAATTTGGAGACACAGAATATAGCAACCTCTACAACATAAACGTTAAACAATACAGGACAAGGAACAGACTGAAACTGAGGGCTTAAATACACGAGGGCGTTAAGGAAACATGCAAGAAAACACTTATTCATTAAGAAAACATGCACATAAACCACGATGGAAACACATTTACCATATAAATCCCTCAATGCGCAACAAAAAACTCAGGTGACTTTGCCTTAGCAGATCATGTGATTGGATAACTGGACCAATCTCATTGCACAACACCATCTCAAATATTGTTTTAGTCATTCTGAAATGCCTGAGCCAAACCTGTCATCAGAATGATTTGGTATAATGAACTGTACTGTGGGAATATAATTTTAAAAGACACTGTAATTACAATTAACTATTTTTGTTTTTCTCTTCTAACCAAGTTTTCTCCTCTTTGATGGGAGTCATCTGTCCATGTGATATCGACTTAATCTGTAATCAGAGGGTGCTCGAACCCTTTGATCATGTTGTTTGGATTATTTGAGATGGGTCTGCTGGAGTTTTACGATCCGGGGTAACCCCCCTCCTCTGTTCTGTATTGTCTTTAGATGCTTTTGTTTTAGTCGTCACTAAGACTGTGTGTAAGGTCAACGCCTTAAGGACTGCCCACTGAATAAATAAGATTTACAGCTCTCTTAGTTAGATATGATGGACTGCAGCTACCGACAGCAAGTTCTCAAAAAAGAATCCTGCTGAAGATACATCCAAGTCCCCTGGTCTTCGCTTCTGAGATTTCCAACAGTACCAAACGCTTGCGTTCCCAAACACCAGGCATCCGCCCCCGAACACTAATTTAGTTGTGTATTTTAGTTTATTACAAGTACTTTATTATGCAGGGGAAAAAGTCACAGGGTTCCAATAGGGCTGCACTATATTGAAGAAAACTGCGATGTGCAATAACTTGTTAAATAATGTGATATTCGATATGCATTACGATATTGCCATACCACTACACCTGTCCCTAACTTTACCCGTATCTCATATTGTGTTTTGCAATACAATATGAACACAATAAGTACATTGTACTTTTATGTAAGTACATAGTAGTTAAGGCCACCTAATATAAAGTGGGACCTTAAAGATGAGAACAAAGAGGCAAATTACAATAAAATACAATAAAACATTTAAAAAAAATTTTTTTTAAATAAACAGTGTTTTAAATTTCTCAGGTAGGCCTATAGTACATTTAGATCTATTTAACAGTAGCATTCAAGTAAGAAACAATACAGAAACTGAATAATCAAGTACAAATCTAAAACACTGAATAGTCTTCAACATTATTTAACATTAATTAAATATACATTGATTCATAATAAAGCTACTAAAGTTATTCAGTCAAGAGCACTGAGTGATTTTCTCTCTTTCTTTTGTTGTTTGACAGATAGCAGCAGGTATACTCTATTAGGCTACTGTCACTTTAAGACCTAATGCACAGATCCTATTGACACACATCTGATTTCTTTCCTAACTTTTTACATTCACTTAAGACGTAACCGACTGTGTTTACATGAATACTCGCCAAGACAGGCATTTGAACAAAGCTGTGCTTGTATTTGACAATTCGAGTGTAATAAGCAGCGAAAGAGAACTAAATTCAGGATTGCACGCTGTCCGGAAGGCGGCATCTGTGCTTGCGCTTTGGGTCTGTGTGTGTGTGTGTGTGTGTGTCAGACAGCACAAGTACCACAATGAGTCGTTTTCTGCAGCTTAATGCGCTTAATAACTAATTTTAACATCAAGCAAGTCACATGTAAGTACCAGTCGCATGCCCAGTCTATTCTCTGCTGTCAGCGTCAACCTAAAACTTCGACTTTTCACAACGTTTTGAAGTAGCCTATTAAAATCATTTAAATATCGCAAGCTATTGCATATTGCGATATGTACATTTGTGACATTTCAATAAATCTGATATATCGTGCAGCCATAGCTTCTGACTGCAACAACTTTTTATTTACTTTGCGCCATGCAGTTTCCCAAGAAGTGAAGACTTTGTTCTCTTGGAAACTCAATTTTCAAATTTTTTGCACGTTTAATCAGCAACTTCGGACAGAAACATAGCTAGTGTCTCATAGTCAAGTCAAGTCAAGTCAACTTTATTTATATAGTGCTTTTTACAATGCAGATTGTTTCAAAGCAGCTTCACAGTGTTAAACAGGAAAATAATGAACAGAATTTGATTCAGCTGTACAGCCGCTCTGGAGAAAACGCTGATGTCATCAGCTCATTTCAATTATCATATATATTCAAGTAATGTAGTTGATATAGTTAATTTAGTTTAGTAATTAAATTTATTCAGATATTTATTTGAAAATTTAGTGTCCCCAACTGAGCAAGCCAAGCCAAAGGCGACAGTGGCAAGGAACCAAAACTCCATCAGGTGGCCTAATGGAGAAAAATAAACCTTGGGAGAAACCAGGCTCAGTCGGGGTGCCAGTTCTCCTCTGGCCAATTAACAAACAGTGTATGATTATTATTTTGGCAGCCTTACAGGTCAGAACTCATATTAGATCGGAATATTCGAAAGATCGGAGGCATCACGCCGGAGACGGGTTTATTGAGGATGACATGTCGATTAAACAATTATTAAACAGGAATATTCTAAATATCGGAGTCATCACTCCAGGGACGGGTTTATGAGGATGCCGTGTCGGTGAGGCAATTTCAGGGGGGAGACTAATTGACACAGTCTCTGCAGACACTTCAGGGATGCGTTGGTAATGTCTGGGCGCAGATCCACCATCTGATCTGGATACGGCCCGGATCCGGCTGACTGCGGTAAACCTCGGGATAAACAGAGAGACTAACATTAGACGTAGATGCCATTCTTCTTATGATGTAACGAGTACATCAGGTGTTATGGGAAGTGTTCCCGGTTCCGGCTGACCTAGTTAATGCAGCCTAACAATCATTTAATTGATTTGAATAAAATATAAATTAAAAATGTTTTATGTGTATGCCATAGTAAAGAGATGTGTTTTTAGTCTAGATTTAAACTGACAGAGTGTGTCTGCTTCCCGAACAATGCTAGGAAGGCTGTTCCAGAGTTTAGGTGCTAAATAGGAAAAGGATCGACCGCCTGCAGTTGATTTTGATATTCTAGGTATTATCAACTGGCCAGAGTTTTAAAACCGCAATAGACGTGATGGAGTATAATGCGTTAAGAGCTCGCTCAAGTACTGGGGAGCTAAACCATTTAGTGCTTTGTAAGTAATTAGCAAGATTTTAAAATTTATGCGATGTTAAGCTGACTGAGCCTGGTTTCTCCCAAGGTTTATTTTTCTCCATTATGCCACCTGATGGAGTTTTGGTTCCTTGCCACTGTCGCCTTTGGCTTGGCTTGCTCAGTTGGGGACACTAAATGTTCAACTAAATATCCAGATAAATTTTATTACTAAACTAAATTAACTATGTCAACTTAATTACTGATCTGCCCATATTGACACTATATGACAATTGAAATGAGCTAGATGAGTTTTCTCCAGAGTTTTCTCCAGAGCGGCTGTACAGCCGAATCAAATTCTGTTGCATTATTTTCCTTTTTAACACTGTGAAGCTGCTTTGAAACAATCGGCATTGTAAAAAGCGCTATATAAATAATGTTGACTTGACTTGACTTTAATAGGGAGCCAGTGCAGTGTTGACAGAACTGGGCTAATATGGTCATACTTCCTGGTTCTAGTAAGAACTCGAGCTGCTGCGTTTTGGACCAGCTGCAGTTTATTTATTAAGCGAGCAGGGCAACCACCCAGTACAGCATTACAATAATCTAGCCTTGACGTCATGAACGCATGAACTAACTGTTCAGCATTTTGCATTGAAAGCATATGCCGTAATTTAGATATATTTTTAAGATCTTAGAATGCAGTTTTACAGATGCTAGAAACGTGGCTTTCAAATGAGAGATTGGTATCAAAGAGCACACCCAGGTTCCTAACTGACGACGAGGACATGACAGAGCAGCCATCAAGTGTTAGACAGTATTCTAGGTTACTACATGTGGAGTTTTTTTATCCAATAATTAAAAATTCATTTTTTTCTGAATTAAGTTGCAGGAAATTACTAGTCATCCAATTTTTTATATCAGCTATGCATTCCGTTAATCTTGTGAATTGGTAAGTTTCGTCAGGGCGTGAAGAAATATAGAGCTGAGTATCGTCAGCATAACAATGAAAACTAACGCCATGCTTCCTAATGATATCTACTAGTGGTAGCATGTACAGGGTGAAAAGCAACGGTCCTAGCACTGAGCCCTGCGGTACTCCATACTGAACTTGTGATCGGTGTGACATCTCTTCATTTACTGCTACAAACTGATAACGGTCAGATAAGTATGATTTAAACCATGCCAATGCAATTCCACTAATGCCAACATAATTTTCGAGTCTATTCAAAAGAATGTTGTGGTCGATAGTATCGAATGCAGCGCTAAGATCGAGTAACACTAACAGAGAGATACAACCACGATCGGATGATAAGAGTAAATCATTTGTAACTCTAATGAGAGCAGTCTCAGTACTATGATACGGTCTAAATCCTGACTGGAAATCCTCACAGATACCATTTCTTTCTAAAATGAAGCATAATTGTGAGGACACTGCCTTTTCTAGTATTTTTGACAGAAAGGGTAGATTTGAGATTGGCCTGTAATTGACTAATTCTGTAGGATCAAGTTGCGTTTTTTTAATAAGTGGTTTAATAATAGCCAACTTAAAAGTTTTCGGTACATATCCTAATGTCAAGGATGAATTAATGATATTAAGAAGAGGATCTATGACCTCTGGAAGCTTACCCTGTTTGTGCCAAAAATGCTAAAGGAATATTGATCACAATTTGAAACCAGTGGAACACAACCAACCAACTTCACCAACTAACTTTGGCATTACTTGCAGCATTGCTGTACTGGTCTAGCTACTGGTTGGTCAAACCAGCTCAGACCAGTATAAACTAACCTTAACCAGCATGGAAATCCGAGCTGTTCTTTGTGAAGTGATATTTAAACAGTTAGTTTGATGTTTTTTTCATTCTTAGAAGATTTTTATTTATAACCTTGCTTGTGATGTTCCTCATTTGATAAAGGCATTTGCTAAATGAAAAAATGTCAGTGTAAATATCAATGGGTCTCTGGGATCAGATGGGATGCTGGATTGGTAAAGGGGAGTGGCTCATATAGCAGAGGGGTGGGGCTCTGACAGAAGGGGGCGGGGTTCAGAGAGCAAAGGGATTGGCTGCAGAGAGCAGAGGGGCGGGCTTTGTGATGTGCTCATGCTACAGCACTGCAGTGTGTGTGTGTGTGTGTGATTGCATTTCATCCCCAGTGAATTATTAGAATCTGGGTTTCCCCAGCGAATCTCATATAGTCATGATAGTCGTGTGGCTATAGCACTGCAGTCAGAAGCATTCAACCTGACAGGAAACAGCCGGAAACACTTGTGTTGACAGCACTGTTTAGAGTGGTGTGTGTGTGTGTAGATTTGTATAATGGAATGGCCGCTGTAGGCTAGAGTAGATTGTTTCCATATTAATAGAGACTGTCAGGTGTTTCAGCACTTCATACTTTACTGACGGTCCTTAGATAACATCCACGTGATGCTGGTATCTTGTGTTTTTATGGTGCAAGGTCACATGTTGTTTGAAGTTTTCTTCCCATTTTTATGCAAACAGGTCTGAAAAGTGTGGGATGTTTAATGATTGCAGAGAATGTTTCCCGTCCAGCTACTGACCAGACTCAACCCTATAATGCTTAGCCGCTAATTTACTTCCATTACTAGTTCAAGAAATAGATAAAACGGCATTAAGCCATGCAAGTATTTGTATTCAGCTGAAGAAAAAAAACGTTCTGAAAAAGGGATTCCAACGTGCTGTGCTGTTGTTGTTATACTTACGGTGTGGTCTTTTACATTTAGATGCTAATATGTAGTTTCTAGGGTGGCATTACTAAGCGGCTGGTTAGCTCTCTTTGATATTTTGGTCTCTATGTCCACGTACACACAGTAAAGTTTGAGGTGTGACAGCCGTGTTTAAATGTGGGAGCGAGTCCCCTAAATGATTGTACCTTGTGTGTACGGAACACGACTCATAACCATAGCTGCTGATGACCAGTGGAAGTGTTGGGTGTTCGGTCAGAGAGGGAATGTGATATTCTCATGAATGATTCAGTGTCATCTCTCCTACAGGATGAGCCGACTCAAAACCAGTCTTCCTCGTGTAAATGCTGAGAAAAAACTCAAAAGCTCACAGATAACACTGACATCAAGTCCAGCATGACAGCAGCAGCAGAGATCTTTGAGATGAGCTTGACAGAGCTTTATAGACCTGCTGCTCAAATCAAAGTTGCGTATATAGTGCCAGTTTCAGCCTGACGCATGGGCGGTCTGAAAACCAGGTGTGTTTAGGCGCATTGTTGGCGTGTTGCTATTTTGAGGAACTGAAAACGGCTGTTCCATTGACCAACACAAACCTGCTCTAAAGTCAATAGCACAGTATTTTTTGTGTTATTTTAAAGGGTGTGTTAGTAATATAAGCCTATAGGCAGTGTACACTGTACATAAATACGTACATAAAAGTACATAAATATAAAAATGCATGTCATTACATGTCATAATGGATAGTCGTTGCATGTATCAGAATGACCTATTTGCAGTAATGACGAGCAAGCAGGCATCATTGGGCAAGCAGATCCATTCGGTGTAAATAGCGAATCCGCCATGGCGCGAGCACAACTGGCTTTAAAGGGAATGGGAGATGAGACTCTGATTGGTTTATTGCACGTTACGCCCAAAACACACCCATGGCTCATTAAGAGACTGTAAGGACAACCCTTTTAGACCATGTGCCTGGCGCGCTGGCCGTTTTTACCATCGTTAAACTAGCAAAAGTGGATTCGGACACGCCCTAAGTGCACCTGCGCTGTGAGCTTCAGACCATGTGCTCAGATCATTAAAATAGGGCTCTTTAAGTCATGAAGATATTAAGATTATAAGCATTAGCATCATGAATTTCTGTAAAGCTGCTTTGAAACAATGTGTATTGTGAAAAGTGCTATCCTTCTTTAGCAGGACACACAGGTGCACTTCATCATCTTTTGGCCTGCAGATGGTAGTAAGCTGAACTGTGCAGTATTTAAGGGGATTGGGGCTATTCTGCACACTGCTGCGGTCTTCAAGAGTGCTGGAACAGGACAGGCATTTGTGTAGGACTAGAACTGAAGCCTGTAGACAGTGATCAGAGATCCTCACAATTTCAGATATTTTGAGGTTTGTTTGTGTCAAATGGTAAAACCTTAAGGAATCTAATTGAGGATAACTTCAGTTTATTCAGTTCAAAAATATACACTACCGTTCAAAAGTGTGGGGTCATTAAGATTTTTATTTTTTATTTGGAAAGAAATGAATGCTTATATATTAGCAGGAATGTTACAATGTATTTCTCTTTCTAATAAATGCTGTTGTTTTGAACTGTCTATTCATCAAAGAATGAGCACAACTGATATTAATCATAAATGTTTGTTGATCATCAAATCATCACATTAGAATGATTTCTGAAGGATCATGTGACACTGAAGACTGGAGTAATGATGCTGAAAATTCAGCTTTGATCACAGGAATAAATTACACTTTAAAATATATTCAAATAGAAAACGGATATTTTACATAAGCTCCGTTTCCACCAAAATTACCCAGAACAATTTGTCCCAGGAACTCTTTTTTCCCCCCAGACCTGCTGCTGTCTGCGTTTCCATCGCGGTCTAAAGTACCGTGAAGATTAGTCCGGTGACGTAGGACTGCACGCAGCTTTCCAGTTCCCACTGGATTTCGTCCTCCGCATATAAACTTAATAAAGCCTGAACCTCGTCGTCGGTCCATCGGTCGTTATTTTTTAACTCCATTGTTGATTCGAATAGCAAACGACTCTTACTGCACGCACCACAACTGATTCTTAGGTTGAAATAAAATGCTGCGTGAGCTCAACCAATCAGCATGTTCAGAGCCCAAGTCCCACTCCAGAAAGGTTCTGAACTTTGAAATAGTACTACCTCGCAAGCTGGGCCGTTTTGAGGGGGAAAATTTTTACCCGGAACTTCATTTAGACCCCGGTTCCTGCGGTCGAAACACACCGAGTACCACCCCAAAGTCCCTAGTTCCTGAGGAGAGTTCCCGCTGTAGAAAAGCAGCTAAAGTAATAATATTTCACAGTAATATTTGTTCTACCTCTGTATTTATAGCAAGTTCTCGCATGTGGATGTAGTGTTTTTTTTTTTCTTCTCCTATGTGTTTGAGCATTTTGGTTTAGTAATAAAGACTGTTTCTGATCTCGTTTCTTGCATCTCGTTTGTGTGTGCTGATCACACACGTAACAAGATTACCATCAAGTAAGCATCGAGTAGCAATGAAACACTATGCCGTTATGTTTGTGTTGAGGTGGTCTGTTGTTGGGTCTAGCTGATCTCAGACAGCACGTGTGTTTTGACTGAGGCACTTGTGGGCTCTTCTGTCAGTGAGTGTGTGTGTGTGTGTGTGTGTGTGTAATAAGACTGAAATAATCACCATCTCCCTCTCCTGAAGATCTGCTGATCAAGTCAAGTCACCTTCATTAATATAGCGCTTTTTACAATATAGATTGTTTCAAAGCAGCTTCACAGTGATAATAGGAAATTAATGGAAGAGAGATTGTTTTGGTTGTAGCTCTAGAAAAAAAATATTGTCTAGCTAAAGTAAGTTTATGATTGATTCATTTCCGTTGTGGATAATCATTAGTTATTTACTTTGGGGCAACTTACACGACACCATTTTCAACTAAAATAGAAAACTCTCAATGCATTATGTTCACTCACACACACGGCAACAGCGTCTAGATTTAAACTGACAGAGTGTGTCTGCTTCCCGAACAATGCTAGGAAGACTGTTCCAGAGTTTAGGAGCTAAATAGGAAAAGGATCGACCGCCTGCAGTTGATTTTGATATTCTAGGTATTATCAACTGGCCAGAGTTTTGAGACAGCAATAGATGTGATGGAGTATAATGCGTTAAGAGCTCGCTCATGTACTGGGGAGCTAAACCATTTAGTGCTTTGTAAGTAATTAGCAAGATTTTAAAATGTATGCAATGTTTAATAGGGAGCCAGTGCAGTATTGACAGAACCGGGCTAATATGGTCATACTTCCTGGTTCTAGTAAGAACTCAAGCTGCTGCGTTTTGGACCAGCTGCAGTTTATTTATTAAGCGAGCAGGGCAACCACCCAGTAGAGCATTACAATAATCTAGCCTTGAGGTCATGAATGCATGAACTAACTGTTTAGCATTTTGCATTGAAAGCATATGCCGTAATTTAGATATATTTTTAAGATGGTAGAATGCAGTTTTACAGATGCTAGAAACGTGGCTTTCAAATGAAAGATTTGGGTTAAGCTGATCAAGGCTTAACCCAAAATTAACCCATTGTGTTTAAAAAAACATCCCATTCAATAGTGTCAAGCCACACTCATATCTGTTAAAATCAGAAAACAAAAACATGCTCTGTTGTTTGAGAAAATGTGCAATCCTTACCAGGGTTGTAATATTGATCACTGGTCATTTTTGAAAATGATCTCAAATATTGACTCAAATATTTTTGGAAGCTTATTGAATATCCTTGGATTCATTTGCTCAACATATCACAGCTTTCTGTTTGGAGAGTCATAGATTGATTCTTGGATATTTGACACAAAGAGACTCAATGTTTCAATGTTTATTTTTCTGCAGGATAGACTTAAATGCATATATGCTATATTTATACTGTGGCCACCACAAAAAGTATCTGGAAACTTAGGTACATTAGATATTGAATATCAAACAGAGACATATAGCATGATTTTCAAGCAGAACATTTCAGAAAAAGCAGGCAGAAGGTGTTGATTTGTCTCGACCGCACAAGTGTCCAGACTGTTTGTAACTTTAGACAGTTCAGAGCTCACAGCAGACATGGGCAAGTTGTCCAAATGAAGTCCTTAGCAATGCACATTACTATTAATAATACATTTTTTATATATTTATGGCAGGAAATGTACAAAATATCTTCATGGAACATGATCTTAATATCCTAATAATTTTTGGCATAAAAGAAAAATGGATAATTTTGACCCATACAATGTATTGTTGGCTATTGCCACAAATATACCCGTGAGACGCAGGACTGGTTTTGTGCTCCAGGGTCACATATATGTATATATGCTATGCTTTTTTTAAACGGTTTTAAAATATACATTTTAAATTTTAAAACAAACAAAAAAATTTAAAGGAAATTTAAATAGTTAAAGATGGCAATAAAGAAAAACAAAAGCACAAACTCACTGCTAACAGGTCAGAGGTCAAATGTTCTGCAGGAACACACATGATCATAGTGACAGTCTGTTGGGTTTCTGTTTCGTTTTCAAGGACTTTTAGTTTGTTTTGTCGTTATTTCCTGTTTCCTTTGCGCTTGTTGCCATGGTTATTCATTGCGTCATTGATTACCACACATCTGTTCCTCATGTAGTTCATTAGTTCCTGTGTATATAATGCCCTCAGGTTCAGTTCCTCACTGTCTGCACAGTCACAGGTGTGTTTTGCTAAATAAAGCTCTGCTGTGCGTCCCCTCGTCTTCTGCAAACTTTAATGTCCAACAACATGTATTCCACCAAAATGAGAAGATTATATACAGTACTTCAACATTATAGTGCTGATATCTTGTGATCCATCTGCTTGACGCAAACACTTCAGTGAAGTTTGAGTTGGTCTGCACTTGCTGTCAGAACGAGTATAATACTGCTGTTTTTTTAACATAAACCGAGCATATAGCTGTGAAATACAAGTAATGCATTGGGAAAAATATACCTCAAGCACATTTGAGTCTTGCACTTTACTGTTGCAGTTTTTATTGAAAAATGTTTTAGTTTTTTTCACTACATTTGAAATCCCTTGCAGAGTTTCTCAGTCAATTCTGCACAACCCAATTCAATTCTTTTATTTTCCAAATGGTTGCTGCATCCTCTCCTAGAGTGCTGTAGATGCTACAGGACTGTCTATCTTCTTCCCTTGATGACTCCAGGGCTGAACTCGAAAGTGAGCTTCCCTATGCCCTACTCACTCACTCAGAGCCTTTGAAGTGGCAATTCTGGCTGTAATTGTGACTCAAGTTTGTAACCACTTGGCAAAGTGAGCAATGAAAGACGACATCATTTCCTCATGCTCTTATTATCATTATCAGCACATTAGCTGTTCTTACCAGAGGAATCTCTCAGGCCTGGGACACACTAGACGATTTTCAAATTTCTTAATCAATTTTAAAACTGTGGGAGATTATAATCCTCTGAATGCACACACTAATAGGACCCTATGAAATCCGTTTTATTTTTCCATTTTCATTTTTCTGGATTCTGTTCCCCCGCCCCTTGACTTGAGAAGACGTCGTCAGCTGGTTCTCCTGACGTGAGTTTTGTTTTACAGAAAGAAAAACAAAGGAGAAAAAAGAATTTGGCTGATCTTCTTTCTCAATACTCCTCTTTCATGGCATGTTTGCGGCTGCCAAGTTTCAGCTATAGAAGCAACATCCGGTTGGTGACGCTCGCTCTCATTGGCTATCGCCGGTATCACGTCAGAGGCAGACAACATCCTAACCCCTATAAACATAGATAGAGTGGGATTGTGTGGGCTCCGATGCGATCGGGAGCAGTAAAATAATCACAATGACACCACACAATTGAGGATTTTTTGGACAAAAAGTAGTTTGCAAGAAGCCTCGATTCGGGCCACGCCCCCTATCGCAAATCTGGCTTAAAATCTTCAAGTGTGTGGCCAGCTGTACAAATAAATATAGCCTGAATTTTCTCAACTTTATAAAACTTGCTGTCTCTTCTTTGGACCTTGCAGGTAGGCACATTTACATCTAAACCTACGTAACTTATTTAAACTTCATATGCAATGCATGACAAAAGTGTGTGTACAGTATATTACAACAAAACAAAACAACTTGAATTATTCTATTTATAGGCCGATGTTAACTGGAACTAAAATGAATTATGGGGCTGTGGCACGTGTCCTTTGCTAACAGGCCCTTCTTGAAAGGATTCAGATGTTCACTTTTATTGGGAATGGCATCCTCATCCCCAGATCTTCTTCCTGGAGTCCTTCAGATCCCACAGCAGGTCCTCTTTACATTGGACTCGGCCTGTCCAATGATCCACATCAGGTTTTTTTTTACCACATATAACAGGTTTGCTTTCGGGAAAAGCATGTTAGAATCAGAAGTTTCTGCTTTTTCAGGGCTGCTGTTGCTTTTTCTGGTCAGTTCTTGTTAAAACCAGAGACTTTGAAAAACAGAGTTACGACACTCCAATAGACTTCCATAGGAACGGAGGAATGCGGAAGTAAAGCGGGTCACAGAGTGACCAATAGTTCCAGCATTGAACCCCATTCATTTCAGTGTATCTCAAGCACACTCGCTGGCAAATTGATGAAATTACTGCATATTTTGAGATTTTATGGCATTAGTTGACCTCTCAGGAATATTGATAGATGTATTTTATGAAGCGCGTTAGAGTTAATGTTTATTGTTATATAATAGATCGTTAGACTCTAACTGCAGTTAGATAACGTGAGCAGCACTGCAACAGCTACTATATCCAGATGCTCTCTGTCATATTTCAACAGTTTTTAGTCTCTCTGAGATCTTAATTCTGTCGAATGCGTTTCTATGAAGTCAGCCCATTTAAGGAATAACGTATCTAGCGCCTGGATATAAAGAGTTGAATTAAATTGGATGCCGTGTTTTTTTTAAACACTATTTAAAACGTATTTCTTGGGTTAAATTATGTATATGCTAGCATCATTCATTTATATTCAGCTGTTGTGTATGCTTATGTGAGTATCATAAAATAACATTAGGACGTTAACAACATTAAAGCGATAAAAGAAATGACCACTATAACCAGTAGATGGCGGAAGAGGAACACTTATTGACTCATTATAGCCATTTTTTTTCTTTTGAATTAATTTTTATAGATTATCAAATCACTATTATAACATTACAAATCTATTTTTGTTACTTTATTTGTACACTATCTTATTTGCATTGAAGGGTTAAATATATAGGCTAATTGTAGGGAACATCACAAAGTCTAATGAAAAACAAAAACATCTGACTAAACTTCACAATAAATCTTTATTTAAATCGTGTCTGTGCTTTGTTTGTTATGATGAGAGGATTTGTAGATTTGTAGACATATGATTGGTCATTATTTTCAACAGAAATGCCCGTGATTGGTTACAATACTCAACGCTGTAAAATCATGCACTCACATGACCCAAATAAAATAACCAGATCACGGAAGAAAAACATTAACGTTGTCTCTTCTTTATCTCTCCGCAGAATAAAATGCTACTGTAAAGCCTAGTCGAAGTCGATGCACATATTGTGTTAATATTTACCAGAAATTGCTGCAAATACAGTGAAACTGCTGTCTATCCTGCTTAATCCTATTCAAACAGATTGACAGTGCGGAGTTGTTTGGAACTATAGAGAGCTCTGTGAACCACGTGACGGCAAGATCAAAGCGTGTCGCAACTCTCTTTTTCTATGACTCTGGTTAAAACCATAAAACTTTGAGATTACTTCAGGCTGGTTAATGAGAATATAATAATAACTGGCAAGTGCAATGAGATGCGGTCGTGGTGGGAGTGGAGTTAATCACTGAAGGCATGTCTTTGAGTTGAAGCAGATGTTTTATGGAGGGCCAGTTGGAGTTCCCAGATCTGACATCAACCTGGCTGCAAACTAGCCGGACAGACTCCTTCTGTGAATAACAGACCCCCAGTAGCTATACAGCTTATATTAGTGTGGTGGACACATTCAAGATCTGCTTTTGTTGGGTTTGAAGCCTGCTGCATGCATGGCTGTTTTCTGTGGGATTGGGAAGTTTGCTGTGACAGGTGACGCATGCATACGTCAACTGTGGGACAGCTGCACTTCACTGTGACCGAGAGAGTGTCGCACTTTTGTTGTAACTGATGTTTCACATTTCTTCTCTGAACTTGTAATTTGTTCCCTTCTTTAGCAATGCAAGGTTTGAAGTTTTAGCAAACCCAAGGAAGCAGTGATTTTCTCCACAGGGAGAGAAGTGTCCCGCTTCTAATTAGAGGACGCGGTCACCTTCATCCAGCAGTGCAGGCGCAGTGATTGGTGTCCTTGTTAAGGAAGCAGTTGGCCATCTGGTACTTATTTTCTCTTTGTCCTGTCACCTCAGATGGCATTATTCAGAGCGGGCCAGTGAACGTCTTCATCGCCATACTCGTCTGCTCTCCACCTGTTCATATAATGCTCTGGGATACAAAGCCCAAATTACCATACATGTGTTTGAATACTATTTCCAACCATTTGGATCACACAGTTTTAACATAAACAAACTAATAAACTTAATGTGATGCATAATTGTCAGTCATACATAAATGAAACGGTAAGAAATTTAGTATTTCTGTAATAGTAAACTGAATGTGTTTTAAATACACAACAACCACCAGAGGCGGACAGTAGTGAAGTATTTATACTTTATCATATTTCAAGTAAAAATCAGTGTTTTTCTTTGGAAAACTTTTACTTCACTACATTCCAAAAGCATAATGTCGTACTTTTTACTGCACTGCATTTCATAAATTTTTTTTTTTTTTTTTTTACATTAATTACATAAAAAATGTAGAACTTTCTTACTTGTACTCAAGTAAAACTTTGAATTACTGTTACTTGAGTAAAAGTAAGAAAGTACTAAATGTTTTATGTAAGTATTAAGTATTAAAGGTAAAAAAAAAACTTTTATATATGAAATGTAGTGCAGTAAAAAGTACGACATTATGCTTTGTAATGTAGTGATGTAAAAGTTTTCCAAAGAAAAACACTGATAAAGTACATTTACTTGAAAAATGATAAAGTAAAAATACTTCACTACTGTCCACCTCTGACAACCACATTTAACCAAAATCCATTTTTAACCCTCATCCTTGCCTCGGCTCATTTTGACCCGAAACTCATTTTAAAAAATAAATAAATAAATAATTGAGTGTTTAAAGGAGTGGTCCAAGACACTATGACTTTTGTCGCACTTGAACCACGAATACACAAAAAATAATTGACTGGATGCAAGGAGTTTTGTGGTTGAAATGTAAAAAAGTAACAAATCCTTCCCTCACGGGTCAATTTGACCCCCTTAGGAATGAATGGAATTCTTTAGTACACATTGAAAAACCTACAAATGCTCAAAATTCAAACTAAAAATGCTAAAACTTTACAAGGCCTTTTTTATAAGGCCATCTAGTGACAAGAGTAATGAAATTTTGTTATATTATCTTATTTTTACTCCACAAGAGGTCGGTAGAGACACCCAATGTGAGATATTCTGAGCTGAATTAAAAGGGTTATGCATGAAATCATGAGTTATTTTAAATTTAAGTTGGAAGAATGTGCTTAAATTACTATTTATTTATTATTATTGATAAAATCTAGTAATTTAAAGGTAAATAAAATTAAAAATAACTCAAAATAAATAAAAAAAAATGCATTAAAATATTATCAAAATTAAATGAAATAAGCTTTCTGGACAAAGAAAAAAATACGTATAATTTTAGGGCTTCGGGTCATTTTGACCCGCGAGGGAAGGATTTGTTACAAAGTGTGAAGGAAGGATGAGGGTTAATCTCATTCAAGTTGCTTGTTTAACTATGTTCTTACTTTTTAATTAAATAAATGTACAATGAACAGATTTATGCAGATTTTGAAAATATGATTATTTAAACAAAATCAAATAGATGCAAATAGTTAATAATATGCCATGATTTTTTGAGTGCAGAAATCGGACCTGTTTTGTTTATATATAACTGACTAATATACAGAAAGTTCATTAATTTATGTTTAAATTGTGTAATCCAAATGGATGGAAATTTTATTTGCGATTCAAATACATAAATCCTACATTTAGGCCTAAATATTTTTGTTAGTGTATAATCGGTTTTAAGATAGCGCTGGTACGTCTTATTTAGAAAAATCATAAATGTCAAGAGAATGATAGATGTAATGACTCATTTCAGAGACTAGGGACTGTTTCATTTATTTTAACACAATATATGATATTTCTCACACACGTGCATCTGCTTATCTTTCAGCATGAGAAAAAGTTTGTTTCCCGTCTTTTAGTTTAAACCAAACCAGCTGCACAGTGAGAGTTTGCCTAATAAGACTCCAAAAGGAAGTGTCACAGGAAGTGTCCTCATAAACCATGTTTACGTTGTAATACCCATGTCATTATAACACATACTCACACACACACACACACACACACACTCACACACATATCTTTTTGGGGACGCTCCATAGATATAATGGTTTTTATACTGTACAAACTGTATATTCTCTCCCATGACCAAAAACATGAACACACATACTCTCTCTCACACACACACACATACAAACATACAAAGTTTTGGGACGCCTGCCTTTACATGCACATGAACTTTAATGACATCCCATTCCTAATCCGTAGGGTTTAATATGGAGTTGTCCCACCCTTTGCAGCTATAACAGCTTCAACTCTTCTGGGAAGGCTTTCCACAAGGTTTAGGAGTGTGTTTATGGGAATTTTTCACTATTCTTCTAGAAGCTCATTTATGAGGTCAGGCACTGATGTTGCACGAGAAGGCCTGGCTCGCAGTCTCCACTCTAATTCATCCCAAATGTGTTCTATTGGGATGAGGTCAGGACTCTGTGCAGGCCAGTCAAGTTCCTCCACACCAAACTCGCTCATCCATGTCTTTATGGACCGACGCTTTGTGCACTGGTGTGCAGTCATGTTGGAACAGGAAGGGGCCATCCCCAAACTGTTCCCACAAAGTTGGGAGCATGAAATTGTCCAAAATGTCCTTTCACTGGAACTAAGCGGCCAAGCCCAACCCCTGAAAAACAACCCCACCCCATAATCCCCCCTCCACCAAACTTTACACTTGGCACAATGCAGTCAGGCAAGTCCCGTTCTCCTGGCAGCCGCCAAACCCAGACTCGTCCATGGGATTGCCAGACAGAGAAGCGTGATTGGTCACTCCAGAGAACACGTCTCCTCTGCTCTAGAGTCCAGTGGCGGCGTGCTTTACACCACTGCATCCCACACTTTGCATTGCACTTGGACAGTATATTGTTTGTTTATGTTGCTAAGGGTGTTGTGCAGTGGTACCAAAGTTTCATATAAATATCATATTTGAAATCACCAATGAAATCTTGTCTCATAAGTGTTTCTTATGCTCAAATAGCATTAAAAATGTTTTTTTTTCAGGCTAGATCCGCCAATGCAGCTGCAGTAACACAACGAATTTATCAATCAGTGATCGGCTCTTTTATTTAGAAGGCGGGACTTATTCCGCCATACTGTGCGCTGCACTTTCTCCCTTTTATAGTAATGAGTGCACCGTCTTTCTATTTCTAAAGTCTTTGGTGATACACTGATCTGTTCGGTGAAGTGGTTATAACCGTGCTTTATCATAAATAAAACATGCCTATTGACCAATCAGCATCAAGGACTAATGTTTTATAAATTCACATATAAATTCAAAGAAAGGTCACTCAAGCAAGGTCAAAGTTGACTTCTCTCTAAAACATGCAGCATGTTTTTATACTGCTGAGAACGAGTGTGTGTTTGTCTTTCAGAGTCTAAACACATGAAGCATAAACACATGAGCAGCAAACACTGGATAGTTTGAACAGGACAATCTCTCTCTCTCTCTCTCTCTCTCTCTCTCTAAAGAGAGGCTCTATTAATAGAGGTGCTTCCACATTTTCCCACTTGCATTCCTCTGCCACCCGTGCAGGAGTCTGTGTTCGTTCCTTCTCCCTGCTTCTTTCAGAAGTACACCCTCTTCCACCTAAAGCAGGGTTTGCGTTTCATCAGATCTGTTGGTGTAATTCCTCTGGGCCGCTGTGACACACAGACCTCACGCTGAGAGACGGCAGTCGCGGTTCGGTCGCTGGGCAGTAAAGCTGTTGTGCTGAGCTCAGAGCTGAGGAGCCTTCGGATCCAGTGATGGTTGAGTCCGGTGCGTTGTGGACGCGCATTCTTCCGCAGATATGTGGTGTTTGCAGTGCAACTCAGAGAAAACACAGTCCCTGCTTGAACTGGAGCTGGACAGCTGGTAAGACTGCACTATAACTAGTGTTTGTGGGAAAGTTAAGGTCTGAACTAGTGTTTAAGCAATGCGCTTTGACAATAAGTATGCATTAAAGTCAAGATTATTTGTGACCCTGGACCATTTTTTTGAATCTGAATAAATGAGCTTTACATTAATGTATGGTATGTTAGGATAGGACAATATTTGACTGAGATACAACTATTGCCACAAATATTCCCGTGAGACTTATGACTGGTTTTGTGCTCCAGGGTCACGTGTTTATGACTGAAGTGGCCTTTCTCAGGTCAATAATGGTTTCACAAAAGCAGCAGAATAGTGGAATATACAGTAATGTATTGAAACCCCTGTACCTACAGAAGCTGTTGACCTGGTTTCTGTAAATTTAGCACCGGTTCCCTTCATTCTTTGGTCTCTGTAGCACTGGTCATGTGTCCTGACAGAAGCATTGCTCTATATTTATGAGATGATCACGTTAATGTGTTTTATTTAGCCCGTCCAGCTGAGAGAAACAGTGTTACATGACAGTCCTTCTCTAACACACGAGAAGAGTTCTTCACCAGGACAGTATGAAGCTGAATATATATGGGTTATTTATTAGTCCTCAACTGAAGTTATTCAAGGTTTTACTGCAGAGGAGCACTTTAAAGGCTCATGTTATGGTTTATTTATAATGTCCACTGTTGTTGTGGAAGGTCTGTGCTTCTCTGTTAAATATTGGAAGGTCTTGAGGCATTCTTGGACTGTTTTTATCTTGTAGTGATGGAAACCGGGGCCTGAGCTGTCAGTTGTGTTGGGCTCTTGTCTAGTATTGTGTATGTGTCACATGTCTGCAGTGCTGAGCTAGATAACAGAGTAACACCCGGAGAGATCAGCAGGGACCGGCTGCTTCCTCTGCTGGAGGACACACAACAGCCATCTCATTTCCTGTGCCAACAGTCCCACAGTCAGCAAACTCTTTCACTCGGGACATTCACTGTAACATTGCTGGTTATTTGAGGTCTGTGTGATTCTTATGATTGCCAGTGATTGTATCATCCAATCATTCAATGATCAATTATATATAGAGGCTTCAAAGTATTAGAACAAAGTCACACTTTAAATGCCCAAATGTTATTGCATTAGAAAACAAAATACCAAAGAAAGTGGCATCCGTAAACTAATTCTGCTAGAGCTTTTCCCTGAGTGGACTTCAGATCAGTCAGTTCATGACAACACAGCTACATATGGACACGCTCCACTGATGTTTGACAAACCAAAAAAGTGTCACAATCAGTATGGACCCTAATAATCTGACAATAACGACTAGTAGCACAATCAGAATAAGTACTGTGCATGTGCAATGACGTATTGATGGCGTAATGACGTGTGGAACGAGCTGTTGTTGATGAATGAAGAGTCATAAAGGACTGAAACTCTCCTTCCACTCATCGTCTGTGAAGTGGAGCAGGACAACGTCACACCAGGCCTTGTTTCGAACTCTTATCCTCAGACGCCTTGTTTTGGGCTCGGGAAGGGGCGTTTTCACTGCTTGATTAATATAAACAGCACGGCATAACAGTTCTTGTGCTCGTCGTCGCCTAATAAGGACCCGAAATAGATAAATATTAATAGGGATGCACGATACCATTTTTTCAGAACCAATCCGATACCAAAAATTCTGAGTATCGGGAGATACCGTTACCAATCCGATACCAGTGCAGTTTTGTTTAAAAATTCAATGTAGAATTTCTATACCTCAGTGTGTTGAGCTGATAATCACTCTTTTGTGTGTTAAACACAATCTACTAAATACAGACAACTTCATTATAAAGAAAAACAACAAATTAAAAATATATATAAATCACAATCTATGACAAAAATACTATTATAAACTAGATGGTGGATAATTCAGCAGCAAAAGTTACTAATGAGTGCACAAAAATTTAGTGGGGAACAAATAAAAGTGAACAAGTGTAGCACTAAATCTGGTAAAATGTTACACTGTTGTAAAATACATTCATGAAAAACACGTAAATATATTTATAGAAATGGGGCCTATATACTAAGAAATTAAAATACTTTTATTTTGAATGTATAGCGCAGGTTTTTTAATGAGGCAGCAACATATTATATATAGATAGGGCAGAACAAGAAAGGCTATTAATAATCTTTCCTTGCGCAAAAGTATTATATTATGAACGGCTCCAATACAGAGCGGCTCCAGCGCGTATGCGCATCCCGTGTGCAGGATGATGCGCTTGAAGCAACACATTGAGAAGTTCAAAACACAAAGGGAATAGATATCGATGCGTAGTGTTAGTGTATCTATCTATTTTATTGAGCCTTTTCTTTTAACAGTTTCAAAAATTCAGTTTCAGTCCAGTGTTGTGATCTAACAGACACCCGGGAGAAAATAACACGATTTACAGCAATAAACTCCAGCCAGATAAAGTCATTTTATGCGAAACCATAGAGCGTTATCTACAGATCAAGCATAATAACAGGAACATTGAATCAGCTTTGAGAGTTTCATCGTGTTGACCAGGCCCGTCGCAGGGGGGGTGCGAGGCCCTGTGCGAAAGTGATGTGCGATGCCCCGGGGGGAGGGGGGTTAATAACGGGGGTCTACTGTTGCTATAGTGACGTACAATTTGTTGTTTATGTGGATATTTAAGAAAAAAAAATTTTATATTTAGTTTAACAGCATTAGGTTCAAGAAGTTAAACTGTGCAACTGAACCGCGCAGTGCGCACATTTTGATGCTTAATCATGTTCTAAATAATGAATGGGTCAAACGCATTTGCAAAACGGCCTGAATCCACTTGGTTTGGACTGCTCTCTCACTGAATCATCTGAAGCGATTTCTCAGTCAGAAAAACAAACAGACATTATCGAGAGAACAACCAGCGCTGTTTTTCAGAAGTTTTCCTCTGTGAACATGCGCTAAATAGATGTCTGGCAATTTCGTTGCTTTTTCAGAACGTTTAAAACGTCTAGAGATAGAGAAGGCTTTACTCGTTCTGCCGTACCATTGCTCTCACTGATGCTCCAAAAGGTGCGTAATAGTTAGGCTATGCTTATTTAACTTTATAGTGTTAAATAAAAAACCCTTTGTGCGTACCGTCAGATGAAATCCTGCAGGCGTTCATGCTTTCTCCCTCCATGCAATAAATGCACATCCTTGAATGAGCGCGGATTTGTAGCGTATTTACTTAAACTTCTTAGGTAGTATCTATGGTTTGACCCATTTCAGAGGCGGCCAAAATCAGAATTTGAATGGACTGAATAAAGCTACGAACTTGACGTGCGATGCCGCTTATGACATGCATGCGCATAAATCACTGTCACACGCACAGAGAAATATTGTAAGTTACTGCATACACTTTAACAAGCAGAATAATACAGCATCACGTTAAACATTTTTAGCTATGTCTTTTAACTATTATAGTATTTCGTGAACATGAACTTTAACTATTGGCTTTTACATCAAGTCAGGCGCGAGGCCCTGTGCGGTCGCACACTTGGCACTGCCCTTGCGACGGTACTGATGTTGACTGTCGTAACCGAACGCCACATGCAGTTTAAAGCTGAATGGAGAATGACTGACAGCCGCAGAGGAGGAAAGCATTGACGTGCACTTGAATATATAATATAATATATAATATCTGTACCTCACATTAAACTATGGAATGGCTTCAGAACACCTAATATAGTGCAAGAAGCGTTGATGATGCTTTATAATGATGTTTTTGTGGGGCACTGGGGCTTAACAATAACACAGAATATTATACGCACAGTATCGGATTTGGATCGGTCGCTGTCTGGCCGATACCCGATCCGGCAAATAATGGCTGTATCGGAGCCGATACTGAGTAGAACACCTAATATAGTGCACGGAGATGCAGTTGTAGTTTATATGTGTGTTTGTAGTTTATAAGAAGACGTGACGAAAAAGGAAGGGAAAAGAGCTTGTGGTAAGCAGTTTTAAGTTTTAGCGCCATGTCGCGTTGATTTCATGTGGCATTTTTATTGGCTGGCCAGTAGACATAGGCCGTATCAGCAAACACACTGTGTGCTGATCATGCTGAACTTCTGACACTGTCAGAAAATGATCGTAGGCTATCTTTGGTCTCAAGACTGTGACAACGGCCGTCTCTGAACCTCTCTCACTGTACGACATAGGACCAGCGATTAGGAGCCACGATTACAGAAATCACCACGATTGTTTCACGATGGCAATCTTTCATCTGAGACAGCCGAAAATCGTGCAAGCTTAAGATATGGGACACCACTACTACACCATTACACGTCATCATATGTCATCATACCCTGTTTCTTTTATTAGTGTCCTGTAACATTAAACCATTATGAACAGCAATGAAGTGCACATATCTGACAGAAACCAGGCACGAGCACGTTTAACAGATTACTCACTCCAAACATTGTTATGCGCTGTATAGAGTGGTGCAGGTGTGACGTCACTTTGTAGGCCAAACGGAAGTTAGTATCGCACTGATTCCCTCGAGAAAAACCCAATAGGATTTTCCCATAGGCTTTTGGATTATCGCAAAAAAAAAGCTCTGTGATCAACAAAAGTTTATGATACTTGCACGTTTTGTCCACCAAGATAATTAAAACAGATTAACACAACTTTTATGAACTTTTTTGAAGCCTAAATGCAGTCACCAGAAGTAAAAAGCTAAAGGTAGGATATAAACGGACTATACCTAGCTTCCAAGCTTCCCACAGCTCTTCCAGTTTTTATCTCAAAACATTTTCCCAGAACGTTATATAGTTATATAGTTTATAAGAGCACAATTATGAGCATAATGAGGCTTACCTGTTCGGCGTGATGGCGTTTAATCTCCTCGACTGCCTCTGTAGTGATTTAGCCACTTGTTAGCAACCGCCTTTTTCAAGACACGTAACAGCTTAAAAAAATCACGAGTGGGGTAATACTGATGTGTTTTATACCGTACAATAAAACATGAAAATGTATTGAGCTCCGGTTCACCACAGACCTTATTTCAGCCATTTAACCAAAAAACCCATTGACTTCGGGACAAGAGAACCGGAAGTGCTAAAATGCTAACTCACTTCCGCATTTTGGCCTACAAAGTGATGTCATACCTGCACCATTCTATTTGGACTTAAGAAAACGGCGCTCGTTTTCAGTTCGAAAATGTACGAGCCTCGAGTTTCCTAAGACGATACAGAATGATACAGAACATACGAGACTGGTGGAGCCGCTTTTCCATCGGGCCAAACTGTTCTCTTTGTTTATTAACCGTTCCATTCTGTGCCGAGCCGGTCGGTACGGATATGGTTTTGTTTTCTACTGTGGTGCTGCGATAACAGAGCTCTTTGCAATGTAATACAAATGAGTCAGTTGTTGCCTTGGTAACGCAAGAGTTTATTATACGAGATGTAAATAGCGACTGCGTTATGAAGGATGACCAGATATTTCTTTGAACTGTATTATTAATTTGTGTTCACATCACTCACATAGCGCGTTTAGCAAGCTACGGAGAAACTGGCAGCCAGGTGACACACAAGTGATCGATCCCGAGTGACAACATCACTACACGCATTCTAGCAGCGAAACTCCTCATACCCCTTTGTTCGAAGTGTGGTCCCGAAAAATCTTCGTTTGAAGAGCTATCCGACGCTTTCCCTTACCTCTACCACTCCAGCCAAAAGAGAATCCCCTACCCCTTCACGTGGACATGTAAAAATTAGTAGTGAAAAGGGAAGGGGTGAGGGGTAGAAATGGGATTGGGCCTCTGCTCTTTAAAACAAATAACATAAGCAATATAGATGGTTAGTGTGCGCAAACAGCATATTCATGCAGTGAACGCATGTCAAAAAAACAATTCCGTTTTTGAAGCTTATAACATATACACGCACACATCAACCCGATCCCTTCATATAGCGATCATGTAAACACTACGTTCGGATTCATCAATCGGAATGAATTCATCCGACTGAAACACAAGGTGTCCATGTAAACATACAGTTGCAAGAAAAAGTATGTGAACGGCTTGCAGAATCTGTGAAAATTTGAATAATTTTAACAAAATAAGAGAGATCATACACAATGCCTGTTATTTTTTATGTAGTGCTGTCCTGAATAAGATATTTTACATACAATTTTTTTTACATATAGTCCACAAGACAAAAAAATAGCTGAATTTATTAAAATGACCTGTTCAAAAGTTTATGAACCGTTGATTCTCAATCCTGTGTGTCGTTCCCTGATGATCCACGGCTGTGTGTGTGTGTGTGTGTGTTTTGTGATGGTTGTTTATGAGTCCCTTGTTTGTCCTGAGCAGTTAAACTGACCAATGTTCTTCAGAAAAATCCTCCAGGTCCTGCAAACTCTTCAGTTTTCCAGCATCTTTTGCATATTTGAACCCTTTCCAGCAGTGACTGTATGATTTTGAGATCCATCTTTTCACACTGAAGTTTTCACCCCTGGCTCTTAATGCGTCGTGTTTCCTTCTGGAGCATCAGTGAATGTTTCAAGCTTTTTTAATAGTTGTGTTTGAGTCCCTCAATCGTCCTCAGATCTCAGAATCATACAGTCACTGCTGGAAAGGGTTCAAATGTGCAAAAGATGCTGGAAAACTGAAGAGTTTGCAGGACCTGGAGGATTTTTCTCGAGAACATTGGTTTATTGGTTTAACTGCTCAGGATAAACAAGAGACTCAAGAACAACCATCACAAAACCAAAAAACATTACGTGTTTTTGTCTTGTGGACTATATGTAAATATTTTTTATGTAAAATATCTTATTCAGGACAGCACTAAATAGAAAATAACATGCATATTGTATGATCTCTTTTATTTAGTTAAAATTATTCACATTTTCACAGATTCTGCAAGGGGTTCACATACTTTTTCTTGCAGCTGTAGCTATAGTTGGGTTACATAATCAGATTACTATTCTCAAGTAACTAGTAAAGTAATGCATTACTTTTAAATTTACAACAAAATAGTTGTAGAGTTACTTTCTCAAACAAGTAAACTGAAGTTACTTAGTGTTCCCGTGTACTGACTGACACGTCTCCTGTCCCAGTGTTGAGAGAATCAGCAGTGTGTGAACATGAGGGTTACTGTAGATCTGGACTAATGTGAGCATTTACTCATCTCACCTGCTCAAAAACACATTCAGGGTTCCTCAAAACGAATTAAAACTGTCTAATGCAAACTCAGAGTATTACACAAACCGGCAAAAATAACACAAGTATACTTTATGTATTGAATCTCACTTTATCAACCAATGTCTTTGCTGCTGACCTTTGGTGATCCACTTCAACTACTAATAACAGTTTTTTTACTGTTAAAGTAAGAGTGTTGAACTTTCTTCTCCTGCATCCTATTCTTCCGTTAGCCAGAACGGCAGCAGCTGAAGGGTTTGTTTGAGCGGCGCCCTCTACTGTACACTTCAGCCTGAGGCTCATTCATTTCACTTCTGGTGTGAAAGGGCCTTTACATTTGCCCAAAAACAGAACTCAAGCCCAAGTGAGAAAAAGTAATGCAAAAGTAACATAACATTACTTTCCCTTAAAAGTAATGCCATTACTTGCTTTTTTAGGGAGTAGTAATATTGTAACACATTTCTTTTAAAAGTACCTTTCCCCAACACTGGTCACAGTACTCTTTGTCAGACATTGTGAGCTGTGTGTCTGTTTCTGTTTGTAGTTGTTTTCAGTTCCAACCTACGATGACTCTGGTACATTCTTATGTCATCTACAGTAAAACTGCAAGTGGGTCATGTGGTCTGCAGTGTGTTCAGGCACATATGGAAATCCACTTGAGACAACCGGCATGCTCACACACACACACACAGACACACACACACACGGCTAAAGTCTGTTCCTCATTAACGTGATGGAATCCCAAAGATTTTTCCTGCCCCTTTTCTCATCCCTCTTTATTCACTTGGAATGCAGGAATCCCCCTGTTATTTTTCAGACACCCAGTGGGGATGCTTTGAAAGACACTATGTTGTCCTACGCACACACACACTCACACATGTTGTGTATTCATGTTTTATGGGGACTTTCCATAGACATAATGGTTTTTATACAGTACAAGCTGTTTATTCCATTCAGTCTGGACGCTCATATGAGACTCAAAAAGAACATTTCCTTGAATTGACTATTGATAGAAACAAAACAAAAAATGCCAAATTCTAAAACAGTACATTGGTAAATAAATAATGTCAATATCATCAAGTTTTTATTGGTATTTTGGATTGGTTACTAGTTCATTTAAATTATAAACAAGACAGCGGAACCGCAAAGCAGCGTGAGAGAACACATTACAGTTTGTGTTTTCTGGTAGAAGCCATGTAGTGTTTATGGTGGACATTCTTGAGTTACTGCAAGAAACCCCATTCTGACTGTCAGGCTTTTGTGTGTCTGTAGTGAAAACCTGAAGAGGAAATTATGTCATCTTACACTGTTCTTCATTTTCCCCTACAATCATACAACAGCTATTCCTTTTTACTGTGGTCTGTGATGGGGAAATGACTTTACTGAAGAGTCATTCACTCTTAAACACAAACACACACACTCTCACACACACACACTATCAAACACACGCACACACACACACACTCACACACTATCAAACGCACACACACAAACACACACACACTACCCCTTCCCCAAAACATGTTTTTGGCTACAAGTGAGAGCTGCATGCATTCTTGAGAGCCTCAGAAAAACATACAATGATCTAAAGTAAAACGTACCTGTCATCAAATAGGCTCCTATAATAAACAAATATCATAAAAGAATAAAAAATATAAAAAAAACAGTAAAAATCCAAACACCAGCCTTTTCAGAAATGGAAAAATTGCAGATATACTTTTCTTCTGTAAAAGTGCAACTGTGATGAAAAACATCACACAATACAAATGTAAACACAGGTATGAAATGTAAACAGGTTCTGTATTTATTCATATTCTCATGGTGCAAACAGCAAAAGTAATAATCCCAACCATGTCTTCAGATTACAAAAAAAAAAAAAAAAAAAAAGCAAATAATAATTTATTGATAGAATTTAAGTAATTTGAACTAAAACTTGGTAATCATGTGCGAATGAAAAAGTATGAATGCATATTTGTCATTTTAACTGAATTTAGGACTGGTGGTGGAGCTTAAGACATTGGTCATTCAGTGTTTCTGTTAAAAAAAACACACAAAAGATAATAATACTACGAATTCTATAACTAACCGCACTAAGGATTGACGAGCTTCTGGGTTCATGAATATTAATCACGTTGTCTGCTTTCGCTCGAGCTGATTTGCTGAAATCCTAACAGGGACAGTAATAGGTGAGCGCCAGCCAATGAGATTGCCGTTTGTGCATTTGTTTCTTCTTGTTCATAAAGGCTGAATAATTCCAAATGAACGCCGTTATTTTACAGAAAAATACAACAAAGAATATGGTTTACATATAGCACGTCAATTCTGCGTGGTATGAGACTCTCGCTCTCTTTGAGTGTGTGAGAAACACGGAGCGCTCAAATACACTCTGCATTCATTGAGATGAACTGAAATAGCGCGCTTTACGGATCACTTGACAAAGATCTTCCGCCATAGTTGTTTTCGCTCTGTGCGTGAGATGCGAATGGGTCGCGTCATCACCTAGGCTTTATCGCTACTATTGCGGGAAGACTAATTCTTATCGTGGGGAGAATTTTTACCGGTATATCGCAAACGATAAGATATCGCCCATCCCTAACATGCACACACAATCACACATATAAATACACTCACACACACAAACACACACACAATCACACATATAAATACACTCACACACACACACACACACACACACAATCACACATATAAATACACTCACACGGATACGCACGCACACACACACACACACAATCACAAATATAAATACACTCACACGGATACGCACGCACACACACACACACACACACACACACACAATCACACATATAAATACACTCACACACACACACACACACACACACAATCACACATATAAATACACTCACATGGATACGCACGCACACACACACAATCACACATATAAATACACTCACACACACAAACACACACACACAGTCACACATATAAATACACTCACACGGATACGCACGCACACACACACACACACAATCACACATATAAATACACTCACACACACAAACACACACACACAGTCACACATATAAATACACTCACAGGGACACGCACGCACACACACATACACACACAATCACACATAAATACACTCACACGGATACGCACGCACACACACACACACACAATCACACATATTAATACACTCACACACACAAACACACACACACAGTCACACATATAAATACACTCACAGGGACACGCACGCACACACACATACACACACAATCACACATAAATACACTCACACGGACACACACGCACACACACACACAATCACACATATTAATACACTCACGCGGACACACGCGCACACACACACACAATCACACATATAAATACACTCACAGGGACACGCACACACACACAATCACACATATAAATACACTCACACGGACACGCACACACACACACACAATCACACATATAAATACACTCACAGGGACACGCACACACACACACACACACACACAATCACTCATATAAATACACTCACAGGGACACGCACACACAATCACACATATAAATACACTCACAGGGACACGCACACACACACACACAATCACTCATATAAATACACTCACACGGACACGCACGCACACACACACACACACAGAAATACACTCACACGGACACGCACGCACACACACACACACACAATCACACATATAAATATATTCACAAACACGCACACACACACAATCACACATATAAATACACGGACACGCACACACACACACACAATCACACATATAAATACACGGACACGCACGCACGCACACACACATATAAATACACTCACACAGACACGCACGCACACACACACACACACACAATCACACATATAAATACACTCACACGGACACGCACGCACACACACACACACAATCACACATATAAATACACTCACACGGACACGCACACACACACACACAATCACACATATAAATATACTCACAAACACACGCACACACACACAATCACACATATAAATACACTCACACGAACACACACACACACACATATAAATACACTCACACGGACACGCATGCACACACACACACACACAATCACACATATAAATATACTCACAAACACACGCACACACACACAATCAAACATATAAATACAATCACACGGACACGCACGCACGCACACACACACACACAATCACATATATAAATATACTCACAAACACACGCACACACACACAATCACACATATAAATAAACTCACACACATAAATAAACTCACACACAGACACACACGCACACATACACACACACAATCACACATAAATATACTCACACACACAAACACAAGCACACACACACAAAATCACACATATAAATACACTCACACACACACACGCACGCACGCACACACACACACACACACAATCACACATATAAATATACTCACACACACACAAACACACGCGCGCACACACACACACACAATCACACATATAAATATACTCACACACACACAAACACGCACACACACATACAATCACACATATTAATATACTCACACACGCACACACACACATACAATCACACATATAAATACACTCACACACATAAATTTACAATCATACACACAAATATACATACACATACACACACTCACACACACATACAATCACACACACCTCACAAACTCACACACACCTCACAAACACACTCACACACACACACACCTCACAAACACACTCACACTGTTATGTGCAGAACATATTAAAATATGTTAAACAATATGGCCATACAGTTTCTCCAGCTAATTTTGATATAAATGATACCAAACTACTTTGAGAAAATGGGAAATATCCCCTAATCCTGACACACTAGATATCTCTGGCATGAGGAGAGAGGATAGGCATGCGTGAGCTGTGAATGAGCCGAGTGTGAAGTCAGGTGAGAGCACAGGGGGCGTTATCACACGATCTGCATTCACACTGTGTACATTTCAGCTCTGCTGTGTGTCTTTGCCATGCGTGTCTCCAGACACTGCCGCTCTCATTGGAAATGAATGGCATCCAGTTGCTTTGTCGCAGCAATTGTTGACAGAAGTGACAAAAGTTGGTCAGCGAATGACAGCGACTGTGGTCATGTGTCAATTCTGCTAACATGTCAAACATGTCAAAACAGCTAAACAGCTAAATGAACAGCTAAATTTCCCCTAATAATATTTTGGATGCTTCCTCATTATCCTGTGCATGTTATAGTCATCTCTAAATGTCCTCAGTAAATGCATGTTGTTCCTCCCCCTCACTGATACGACATGCTTTCCAAACTGTGCGCTGGCATTTGTGTTTGAGCACTAGGCAGGCTCGCCACCACAGCGAGAGAGGAACACGTCAGTGTTTGCCAGGACAGATGGTGCGTGAGATTCATCTCTAGAGATATTATGCAAGAGCTGTGAATTTCACTTTGTCAACAGCACATCTCCATGACTGCATGTACTCTGCATGTGGACAAGGACATGCATGTGTGGACGTGGTGCTAGTCCTGCTGCTATCTGCACCCTGTTGTCCTTTTTTAATGTGCTGAGTCTGACATACGTCATAATTAGGAATAAACAATTCTGTGCTGTACTTGTATTGACTTGGGTTGTATGAGGCACTGAAAAGTGGTGTCTGATAGCAAGCATTGACATTTCAATAGCAATACTATTACTTACCAATGCTATTCTTATGACTAGGCTGCCAGTATGTTTATAGAAGCCATTTATTTTGCTTGGTACCATTCTGTAAAACTGATATTAAATTGAGGATGTGTAATAGACTAGAGTATATTTAAGGATGATGAAGTACCGCTAGTGTGTCTTTTGATTAGTTAGAACAGCCTAATGTGCAATAGGGGAGAGTGGGGTAAGATGAGCCAGTGGGTAAGTTGACCCACCCCCTTTATCTTGGCAACTGTACACTTTTATTGTCATGTGACCATATATTTTGGATGGGTTTGATTGAGATTCAATCAGATGGTCCATTTACAGTACACTCAGATGGTGCAACTAACCTGGGGTAAATTGAGCCACAGGAAGCCATATTGTTAGAACCCTTTGTCATAGATGTATTCTGATTATTTAAAATGATAGGAAACATCCAGAAATTACTTTAGATAATTTCATTTTACTATTTTTTTTCTTATCTTGAGGACCACATAGGTACAAACTGGATCATCTTCCCCTACTTACCCCTACTTTACAACAGTTGTGCATACAGTGTCAACTGTAGCATTTCACTTCATTGCATAAAAAGGTGTGCTCGGTTTACATTTGAGTTCAGCCTCTCCTGTCTGTTTGTACAGTGCCTCATGTGACTGCAGACACAACAGGACTTCAAACCTGAAGGGGAAGTTGTTGGAGGAAGTTTCTTTTCTACAAGATTTGAGCAAAACAATTCTCATGCAAGCAAGCTGGTGGCTGTACGCCGAGCGTGATGTGCTGGTTTGTAAATGATTGGTTTAATCAGAGCAGACTTTGGCTCTGTGCTTGAAACTGAACTGCCCTTTGAACTTGTGGCTCGTAATGACAGATAAACAGAAGAAACTGGACTTCTTTGGCCGGAGATCTTTCCTTGGACGACATTTACATCGAAATGCCGTAGAGAGTAGGAGTTAGTGAGTAATGTTCATGTAAATATGGAAGATATATGCTCTGACTGAGGTCTGAAACAATGTAAATATGCTGTAGGACACAGTTCTGCTGTTACTTGTGCTGGAGAGATGTGCAGACCATCAGAAAATGTTCTTAACCTGATCACTTCAATATATTTAACAGAATTTGATTGAATCAGTTCTGGTTTGGCCTCTAAACAAAATGTAATTTGACCATAAATGTTTGTTTCAGTTGCTCTCTGGGATACTTGAAGATTTTCAATCAAGTCTGCTATCAGAAGGACGTCTTAGGTTTCCTTTTGGTTTCTAGTGGATTCTGGGAGGTTGCTTACTGGACCAAATGCAAATAGACCCAAGCCTGAATATATTTTGGCTTGTCCATTACTCAGTTTAAGCCAGTTTTGTTCCTCAGGTCTGATTGCTTTGAAAAGTAACACAGCTCTCATTCACAAGCTGCATGATTTATGCTATCATCCAGGTCTATAGCACAAGCACGAAGTGTGAGCAATAATAATGTTAATGCTTTCCTCCGCAAGTCTTTTTATATGTTGGCTCATATTTCATATTCTTGGTTTGCTTAGTCTTGGAAATCAGGCTATATGTGCTGTTCAAACGTTAACAGGGCTTAAAGGCACAATATGTAAGATTTTGGGATTAAGATATCCCAAAACCACTAGAACAATTTTATATATTTTGTTGACTTGTGTACATTATCCCAGATGTTTCCAAGAATGTTTAAATCCAGAGAAATAAGCAATTTTTGGATCATTCATGGACAGAAAACGAATCATTGTTATACAGCTCAACACAGTTAGTCTTATTGTTTAAATCTTTTTTCTTGATTTACCGCGAGTACCATGTTTTACCATGCCTAATATCGATCTCTTACTGCAGTGTGAACAAGTGTCTCATAGTCACCGCAGAGCGAATGCATAGAGTACATTTTACATTTACATTTATTCATTTAGCAGACGCTTTTATCCAAAGCGACTTACAACTGAAGAATACAGGAAGCGATCCGTCATGAAGAGGCGAGCAGAGAGTAGCATTATAACATAACTTTCAACACACTCAAATGTGTGTAATATGATAAAACAGCGCTGCGTTCCCCCACATACACATGAGCGGAAGAAGCGGAAGCGGCGACCGCGGGATAATAAAAGCTCCACCAAATCAAGCCATCATCAAGACACGCCTTTGTTTTGAATAAGAGTCCTCTAGCGGTGAAAAATTACATATTGTGGCTTTAATGAAATAGGCATGTATTTGTGCCTAAAACCTGTGTGTGTAATATCTTAAAACAGGAAATCATGAATATTTATAAGTAATCAGCAATAATCTCATAAGTTTTGAATACGAACACAACCTAATGTGATGTTTTTTAGCATGTCCATGCTCTTAAAAACGTCTGTAGTGGCTGGCAAACCATCAGAACACTGCATCTTATATTCTACAAATAAGGAGGGGAATTTTATTGATCAGTAAAGCATTAAACAGCATGATTTCTCTAACTACCCTTTGATTTTGATGGAATAGTTACATTGCGTCACAGGTGACATCCCTGGAGCTCTACTGACTGTTCCATCATGATTCTGAGTGTGAGCACAGGTACTGGACCAGGAGTCCTATTTCAAAGTGTTAAAAAATCTCATAAGTGTAATTTTTGCTGTTTACAAATATACAAAGATCCAATCTGTGACAGATACTAGTGAAAAAACTTGGTTAACAGTGTAAATATACAGCCTAATGGGCAATATCAAGCTTAGCGTCAGTTCTGGCAGGTCACATTAATCAAGCTCACATCAGCTGACTGTCAGCTGATCACTTCTACTTATAGGGTACGATGTCTATCACAGCATACATATATAAGCTCCTTCAGGACTATCAGCAGCTATCGTGTTTCTCCAGAGCTCATTACCCTCCTCCATCCTCAGCTCCTCCTCTCGTCCAGTCTGGATTTGGCATTCTGATTCCCCTTGAATAAGACTAAATCCCCAAATTATTTTGTACATTAAATATTGACATTAATGATATCTGCAATACATTATGTTGGTTCTGTTCTGTTTACCCTAAAGGGGTTTATCCCTGCTCTTATCCAGGCTAGGCTGCATGGATGCCCAGAACAGAACCATATTGCCAATCCAAACTATGCTAATAGTCACTCATCTTTGACGATAGTGGTCCTGACAGAAATGTTTTTTTTTTTGTGTTTTTTTTTGCATTCCGCTGCTCTGCCTTTCCATTGTTTTTCTATGTAAACATGTGCTAGATGGACGTATTTGACTGTTGTGCTCACATCTAGTGTCTTTTGCATGACATGGTGTTTAGGGAAAACACAGTGCTCAAGTTACAAGAAGTTCAACTTCTCTAGACACATCTCTAGACCTTGTTTTTTTTTTTCATTCCACTGCCCTTGTGTTTTTAAAAGCAAAAAAGTGTTATGCGTAAAAAAGGTGGCTGTTCGCACAGAATGAGCTCTTGCAGTACACTGCACTGCTTTTACGTTGTTTTCTATTTTAACGCTGGCTGAACGTGTCTGGTCGTCCCAAAAATTGCAGTTAAATGAATTTTAAACCAAAACAGGTTTAGTGTGAGTGGCCTCTAAGTCATGATAGCTCAGTCTGGGATAGGTTCAGCATGAAGATGTAATCACAGAAGTATATTTAGTATATATTTTTGTCTCAGCTGGTATTAGGAATGGGACACTTGGTTTAACTTGAAGATCTTGGGTAAGAGAGCATCTTTAGAGAGCATAGAGCAGTGTTTGCCAACCCTGTTCATGGAGACACACCAACAGTACACATTTTGGATGTCTCCCTTATTTAAATCATAGATTTCAGGTCTTGGAGTCTCTACTAATGAGCTGATGAGTTTAATCAGGAAGAGTTTGAAAATGTGTACAGTTGGTGTGCCTCTAGGAACAGGGTTGGGAAGCAGTGACATAGAGAGCTGCTAATGACTGTACACAATTATTTAGAACTGGATGGATTCATCAACATTAGAAAGGGTAAGAAAAAAGGGTACACGTTATTTTGATGGTCCACTTTAGACATTCTACTAACTATAAGTAGCTTTGCAACTACATGTCAACTAACTCTCAATAGAGTATTAGACTGTGGTAGACTGTTAGGTTAGATAGGGTACGGGTCCAGGTTAGTAGAATAAGTTGACATGTAATTGTAAAGTTACTTCTAGTCAGTAGAATGTCTGTTGGGGAGCACCACAATAAAGTGTTAGCAGATATTAATCAGACCGTCTACTAACACTCTAATGACTGCTAGTTGACATGTTGTTGCAAAGCTACTTATAGTTAGTAGAATGTCTAAAGTGGACTACCGAAATAAAGTGTTACCAGAAAAAATGTTTGCACATAAGCACATGTTCTGGAGCCAGCAGAATGTTTGCATGTGACCCTTTCAAACCTTAGTGAATGAAACCCATTGTACCATGTCAATGTGTATTACATGTTTTGCTTTCCTGTCTTGTCTAGTGTGGAGGGGAATATTCAAAACAGTGAGCCTGGCCCTTCCTTGGACACCAGCATAGGATATGGCCGTGGCCCTGTCACGCACAGTTCTTCCTTGAGTCCTGACCAGTTTGAAGGCTCAGTGTACAGCCATAGCATCCAACCAGGCCCACAGCGCCCTCAGCGACCCAAACTACAACACTCTCAATCTATCCTCCGCAAGCAGGCAGAGGAGGAGGCCATCAAACGCTCACGCTCCCTCTCTGAAAGCTATGAGCTCTCCACAGATCTTCAGGACAAGAAGGTACAGTCTCATGGCAATTTAGTATTGGACAAGAAGTTTGACCTAACCTATATAACTGCATTTTGTAGTTTCCGCAGTCATGAGTATCTCTAATGTGCTCTCGTTTAACTCTAAACACTATTTTTTAGATGTGTTGTAGCCCCTAATTAGACCTAATCACTTGTTGTGATATCATCTAAAATGTATATTTCCTGGTTTTCCTAGGTGGAAATGCTTGAGCGGAAATACGGAGGCCGTTTCATAACCCGCCATGCTGCACGCACCATCCAGACAGCTTTCCGCCAATACCAAATGAACAAGAACTTTGAACGTCTCAGGAGTTCTATGTCGGAGAACCGCATGTCCCGCAGGATTCTTTTGTCCAACATGAGGATGCAGTTTTCCTTTGAAGGATCTGAGAAAGTCCACGGCTCTGTTTGTGAGGGGAAGCAGATGTCTTTCCTGGACGATGCTAGCCAAGAAGGAGCCATGGTGCAGGCTGGAGAGATGGTTCCTGTTATTTTGGAGGCCCCAGAACCTCAAAACGATTTAACAGACACAATTACAGAGCTAGAGGACACTTTCTCAAGGCAAGTAAAGTCATTGGCGGAGTCAATTGACGAGGCACTGAACTGCCGTAGTCTACGCAAAGAAGAGATCCAGCCTGAACAAGCAGTTTGTCAAGAGGGCCTGCAGCAGGAAGATGAGCTCCCTCAGCCAGATGAGCACCACAAGCTGAATGAGATCTGTGACGTGACACTCTTTATCGATGAAGAGGAGCTCTCTCCACCGGTTCAGCCTTCCTGCTCCACTAATCAGCCATCCAGCACTGAGTCTGAGCAGCGCACACAGTCCGTCGGCTCCTCGCAAGAGTACTGGTCCATGGAGGCCAAAGATGACAAAGTGGACACGGACACTAGCTACAGGAGCACTCCGTCCCTCGAGTGCCAGGGGCCGCAGCTCTGTATGGACTTACCCCTGTTGACCATTGAGCCACCTAGTGACAGCTCAGCAGATATAAGCCATCGCTCTGAGCATGGGTTGGGCCAGCCACGAAATATTCACGAACAGGCCGTAGAAGAACCACAGGCCAGTCCCAAAGAAATCTCACATGGACTACCTCCCAGAGTTCCATCGCTTTCTCGAGACGAAGAGCCACTTAAACACCGGCAGGTGGAGAGCCATCTGGCCACCAACGGCAACCGACAGAGCAAGTCAGAATCAGACTTTTCAGATGGAGACAATGACAGTATCAACAGCAATTCAAATTCCATTGACACAATAAACTCAGAATCCTCATCTAGAGATAGTCTCAGCAAGCAGACCTATCACAAAGACACTCGCAACAGCTGGGACTCTCCAGCGTTCAGCAGTGATCTCATGCGCAAGAGACAATACCGCATTGGCCTCAACCTCTTCAATAAGTATGTATTTCAATGCCATAATACACAAAATACACATTTTATCACCAGAAGAACTGGGTATGAAGGGCTCTGATTTGAGGTGCATATTATTTCAGTTTATTTTATTCTAGTATTTTTATTATATTTATTTTATTGTGGATCTGCATTCAAAGTTTTTTTTTTTTTTTTGCAACGGGATATTTTACATGCTATAATGCAGCGGTTTTCAGTCTTTTAGATGCCAAGGACCCCCAAATATGATCATCCTTGTTTGAGGGACCCCCATCCTAACATTTAAGGCATTTATATCGTTTTGTGTATAAAGACCCAATTTATTCTGTGAAAAATTATTTGGAAATATTTTCATCTTTTCAAGTTACATTATCATGTTTCTTTTTCTTCTCATTATAGTACTGTAGTATTAGATGTATTATTTATTTACTTATCGTGATCTAATTTTTTATGATTTTTTTATTTAAGAACTCCCTTGCGGCCCACTGGGTGTCCCTGGAACCCAGTTTGAAAACCCCTGCTATAATGTATTTCTATAATAAAAATACATATGTGATATATCTTACCTTTCAAGCAATGTGGAAACATAATAACTAAAACATAAAATTAACTTATACAGCCATATTATCTTTGCAAGCACAGACTGTATAACATGTACGAACACATAAATCAAAGATGAATTAAAATACTATTTATTAAACAACGAGAATACGCTAGGAGAAAGATACAGCAAATACAAATTAACATAAACAAGGCGTAGAGGTAACCAGGAGAAGCCAGACAGGGACCCAGACCACAGTCCAGACTAGGGCAACGGAGAAGTCGAAGGAGGGGGGAGCCATGGTGGAGACTTGGCTGGTAGACCCAGGGGGAAGACATACTTAGATGGAGCCGATGAAAGTACACACCTAGGCGGAGCCGAAGACCACCAATAATACCACGCGACACCAATGAGCCTGAGGACAGAGGCAGAGCTGCAACGTTAAGCGTTCGAGGTGGAGCCAGGCTGCCAGAGGACAGAGGCGAAACCGGTGGGACTGAGGACCAAGGTGGAGTTGAAGTAAAGGAGGAGTCCGTATGAGCTGAAGGGGTGGAGGGGCGAAGTGCAGCTAAAGGCCCGGAAGTCTGTGGCGCAGACAAAGTGGCAACTTGTCCAAGGCAGAGCCAGAGAGATGAGGGAGCCCTGTGGAGCCGTAAGGACAATAGTCCCAGGTGGAGCCAAGGGAGGGAGGAGCCGGGAGTGTGGGCAGGGCTCAATTCCATCCTCCTGAACTCTACGGGCACACTCACTGGCACAGACGATGTATTCGGCTCACGCCCTTGGTCACACATTCCATTGGGCTTGGGCTTCGTGTCTGCAGTGGGCTCTGGCATAGACTTAATTGCATAGACTGTGCAGGGTGTGAGGGGAAACAGGGAAAGCGAAACCAAAACACACTGAAACTAAACTAAACAGAACCAAAGCATAGTTAGTTTAATCAGTCTTTCTTTTTTATTATATAATTAGCATCAAACAAATTATATAATTATTATTTACAGTGATTAAAGATTCAATGAAAAGATTGAATAATGATTGCATAATGATATGGACTAAGAATGCAAATCGACATTAAACAAGAAGAAGAAGAAGCATCAGTTTCCATGGTGACTCGTCGATTCGCCACTCTTGTGTGTTTACTGTGAACATACTCTAGCTTGGCTGAACTTACTCCAGAACTTGTTTTTGTATCCAGCATACCGTGAGTAAGCAAGGTTTGGGTTAATCAACCGAGAGTTCAGGGTATGTTTGACAGTAAAATAACCTGCTTTCTGGAATACCACCCTAGAGTGCAAGCCGAAATTCACTGTATTTAGACCTTCAAAGATTAAACAGGTCATGAACACATCAAAGTATATTGCGATGCTACAATCTTTACAACGGAACTGAATCAACACTGAACTGACTTCTGCTGAACAACAGCCGAAATGCATCATTTTCCTGTTATCACTGTAACGCTGGTTTTAAACAATCTGTATTGTGTAAAGCGCTATAGAAATAAAAAGGTGACTTGACTACGAGCTACAATGGACGCTTCAATACCATACAGCATCATCAAGACAAATGTTCCAGTTTATAATATTTACTTTGATGTGTAGACAGCCTCGCAAATAGTTGTCGGGGGAGGCGCAAAAGAGGCGTTTGCAAAATATGCTGAATCTTCACCTTAAACAGATAAAAATACATGTAAAAATAAATATATATATATATTTTATTATTTTTTTATTTTTTTTTACATATTTTTGCAGTCCAGTTTCTCAATGAACTTCAAGTATACTATTGATTATTTCAGTAGTAAGTCAAGGACTGAGAATATTGCCATTGTACAAATAATGATATAAATCAAAATGAAAACATGCTTGAGTAATTGTGCTTGTGTGTGTATGGTGTTTAGTTGTTAGCGCAGCTCAACAAATAAAACCTGTCCTTTTTTAGAGGGAATTTCAGAAGTGCTGTCTCTGGTTTGATGTTGTATAAAGTATGTCATAGTTTTTTTTTTTGTATTTAGCAATATTATTCATCTGCTTTTCACACAAAGAGCTCTTCTATACCTTTTATAGCTCTTGTTTTTAAATTATGTTTTGCACTGCATTTCTGTTTCCTTATTAATGTCCATTATCGACTATGATGTCGAAGGATTTTGAGTTTTCAGTAGGATACAACGTTAACTTCAGCTGATCATCTGCTTTCAGAAAGCCAGAGAAGGGAATCCAGTACCTGACCGAGAGGGGCTTTATTCCCGACACGCCCGTGGGTGTGGCCCACTTCCTGCTGCAGAGGAAAGGCTTGAGTAGACAGATGATTGGGGAATTTCTGGGGAACAGACAGAAACAGTTCAACAGGGATGTTTTAGAGTAAGTATTTGCTTTTTTTTTTCATACTACTCCATACCCTTTTGCTACCCATTGTGTCATTAGATAAATTAAGTTTTTGACTTAATATTATGTTGAAAAAAACTCTTTTCATGTACCCTGTTCCTGCAAAGTGCCAATTGTTGTATGCCACAGGCATTTGAAGCCATGTGTGTCTGTTGCAGCTGTGTGGTGGATGAGCTGGATTTCTCAGGGATGGAGCTGGATGAAGCTTTGCGGAAATTCCAGGCTCAAATCCGGGTTCAGGGGGAGGCACAGAAGGTGGAGCGCCTGATCGAGGCTTACAGGTGCTGTCGCATCACCAAACATACATCTACTACACTGAAGCATTCAGTTTTTATCTCTGAAATCATTAAGTAACTTAGAAACGACAAATAAACGTAGAAAGATAATCAATAATGCCACAGCACTAATTGTAAAAAGATCATTTTCATTGCATCCGATAGAATGTGGTGTGTCTTTGTTTAGCCAGCGCTACTGCATCTGTAACCCTGATGTGGTCCGTCAGTTCCGAAACCCTGACACCATCTTCATCCTGGCATTCGCCATTATCCTCCTCAACACAGACATGTACAGCCCCAACGTCAAGCTGGAACGCAAGATGAAGCTTGAGGACTTCATCAAGAATCTACGAGGTTTTGATTGAAACACACTGTCACGCTATTAAATGAGCTGACATTCACATCCGTAAATCATATCCGTCAAGGATGAGTCCACGGCTACAGCTCAGTTGGACTTGATACATGATCACAGAAGAGTCCAAATAAAGAACGACATGACATGCTAATTTAGTAGCTGTAATGTGTGTTATAGTCTTGTATGTGTATGTTGTAAGGGGTTGACGATGGAGAGGACATCCCTCGGGAGATGCTGGTTGGGATTTACGAGCGGATCCAAAAGAAGGAGCTCAAAACAAATGATGACCATGTGTCTCAGGTGCAGAAGGTGGAGAAACTCATTGTGGGCAAGAAGCAAGTAAGTTTATCGCACTCTACGTTTATCATAACTCTGCTCTCTGGAGTCCATGAAACTGCACTAAAGGTTGCTAAAAGATACAGACTTCCCCAGATACAGAATCCCCTGATACTGTCCATGTAATTAATGAAGATAATTAGTCTGTCAGTCGCAGTTTAAGAGGTCTTATCATTTCTCAACAATTCTGATCATGAACAGTGAATTGTGTGATTCACCCATATATCTCTTGCATTACAGATGGGATCGCTTCACCATGGCCTTGGATGTGTAAGTATACTTGATGATGTGTGTGGTATATCGTGTGTGTGAGCATGTGTGAGTGTGTGTGGTCCTGGTAAACCCTACGTTTTGGAGACAAAATGTCCCCACAAAGATGGCATATCTGAAATCCTTGTCTTTGGTCCCCATTTTTTGGTCCCCATGAGGAAAACATATAAATCATACAGAATGAGTTTTTTTGAAAATGTAAAAATTCAGAAAGTTGTGTGTGACCTGTAGGTTTAGGGCTAGGGTTAGTGTAAAGAATATACAGTTTTTTTACAGTATAAAATCTATTACGCCTATGGAGTCCCCACAACAATAGTGAACCGTGCGTGCATGCGTGTGTGCGTGTGTGTGTGAAATTAGCTACATTGTGGTGAGTAGCCAGCAGTCCTCATGAAAAGAATGGCTTAATAAACATACTTCATTACTTTAAAAATGCAAAAACACAGTTTGTCTGTGGGTTTCATTTACAGTAAGGGCATAGAAAATATCATAGTTCAGTATAAAAACGTGTGTGGCAGGTGCTGTCGCAGGCTCATCGCAGGCTCGTGTGCTACTGCAGACTGTTTGAGGTCCCAGATCCAAACAGACTGCAAAAACTCGGGCAGCATCAGCGGGAGATCTTCCTGTTTAATGACCTCCTGGTGGTGAGAGAACGCAAAGATACACATAACAAATGACATCACCATGTCTATTAAAGATAATACGTTCTGTAATGCACAGATATCAACAGATGTGCTGATGCGGCCACTGATCACTGTGATTTGTTGCATTTTTGTGACAGGTTACCAAGATCTTTCAAAAGAAGAAAAATTCAGTGACATATAGTTTCAGGCAATCTTTCTCTTTGTGCGGGATGCAAGTGATGCTCTTTGAGAACCAGTGTAAGAAATATATACACAATCAGAAATGAATATGATATACTACAAACACTTGTCATTTAATGAAGGAATCAGTTATCAATGCATTATTGTAAATAAATAAATCACAGAATGATAAACATAAAGTCTAGTTGTTGCAGCATGGATACTGTATGTGATGCATTTATGTAGTTTAATTCAGTGATTTATTGACATTTTAGTTTATGGCTTAATAAAAAAAATTATATTTATTCCTTCATTTCATGGCACTCTCAGTCCTGCATGCGTGCACCATAAGAATCCATATATAAATATATAATTTGTGTATTTTTTTTGTTAAATTATGTTTTCTTATATTTCTCAGTCTATCCAAATGGTATCCGGCTGACTTCAGCCATTCCGGGTGCTGACTTCAAAGTCCTGATCAATTTCAATGCTCCCAACACTCAGGACCGCAAGAAATTCACCAGCGACCTGCGAGAATCCATCGCTGAAGTCCAGGAAATGGAAAAGTACCGGATAGAGTGTAAACAGACCTTTATTCTTCTTGATCCTCACCTTTACCAGACTAGGTTTTGTGAGCGGCCCCTGCAGATTTCAGACATCTCTGAGCATCTGGCTCTTTACAGAGAGTACGAACAGATGCACAGTTATATTTGTTAGGATTAAAGTGAGCAGAACCATGGGCTCATTAACATAAGACTGTCCACAGTGACATATTTTCTGCTTTGCCGTTACTCGTTTCACATGCGTCAATGTCATTTGCATGTTTAATTGTAAGGGTCAGAGGCTTCGTTCCAATATGAGCCTCTTTCAAATGTGAAAATCAATTGTGACTCCTGTATGAATATCTGAATGTCATTTTTTACATTCATGCTAATTTCTCGCTTGGCTTCGACACACATATTTAATTGCAATGATATATTTTTGTAGTGAACGTGTTACACTAACTTTGTTGTTGTTGCCTTCATTTCTGATGGACATGCCAGGGTTGTTTAGATTTGTATGCTTTAGTATGTTTTTGGAAGAGAATTATGAGGCACGACTATCCGCTAAAGCAAACAGCTCTTTTCTTGGTGTCCATGTGGAAGTGTATGCTCTATGTATGACGTGTGTGTTTGTTAATGTTTGTAGCTGAGCTGGAGAAGCAGAAAGGGCTGGTCAGGCCCAGTATGTCTCAGAGCATGTCTGGCCTAAAGAAAGAGACAGGAAATGGCTCCATGGGCCGCACTAGTCTGGATGACACGTACGCCATGGGAGAGGGACTGAAGCGCAGTGCACTCAGCAGCTCCTTGCGTGATCTTTCTGAATCAGGTGAGTTCATCTGATGTACAGCAAAACCAGAAAGTGAATATACTGTACACAAATATGGGCGCCCTTGGTAAATATGAGCAAAACTGACTATGAAAATTAGTTTTTGCAATTTCTACTAATTAAACTATTCAATTATTATCAATTGTTATGATTTGTTCAGCCTTCTGTCACACATCATTACTGTATTCTCAGGTCTTTCCCATAGTGAACTTAAAAACATGCCATATGAATGGGAATATACTTCAGGTAGATTTTTACTCATATAAAATCTACTCCTGCTCATATTTGTATGGGTATTAGGGAATATATACATATTATATTGCATTTAACTTTAATAAAAGGTTTGATTTTTGTACGACTATACGACATGGATCTAATAAACTACGACATGTATGCATGACACCTATTGAAACGTAGGTCATGACACAAGTTAGAAGAATAAACGTCATCAGCATGTGCTAGTAGTAAACAAACAGCAAGATGAATCACACTTCAGCAGTTGTGGTTTTTATATGCACTGAAAAAAAGAGGAGGATATGGACATGGTCATGGCTAGGGAAAAGAGGCCAACTTGGCATGCCAATCTTGCAAATGGAGCTTGAGGTAAGATGTTTTAAGTTTTAGCACCATGTCGTGTTGATCTATACGCCATTTCATGGTCAGTAGACGCAGATCTGTGAGATGATCATGACACTGTCAGAAAATGATCGCAGGCTATCTTTAGTTGCAAGACCGTGACAACAGCTGTCTGTGAACCTCTCTCTCACTGTATGACGTAGGACCGCCGTTTAGGAGCCACAACCACAGAAATCACCACGATTAGTCATCTTTCATCTGGGACAGCCCAAAAGAGGAGAAATTGTTTTGAGAGTTTTGCTCATTTTTACCAAGGGTGCCAATATTTGTGGAGCCCACTGTATGATTTGTTTTAGTTTGGTTGTTTGATTCTCTATGTAGAATGATATTCTTGAAGTTTAAGGGGTTAAGCTTAAACATAATATTTTCACATATATTACAAGTAACATTGTGAGTTTCACTGGTGAAATTAGATGAGTGCAGTATGATGGGTCCTACAGGGATGGCAGTTCGTATTCACAGAACCAAGAATGTTGGCGTGAAAAGTTCAGTCGTGGTGTGAATATGCCCATAGGAATCCACTGTTTGTATTCTAGATCTTTTTTCACTACTTATATTTGTGTCAAAGCTCTTGGCGGTCCGCAAAAAGTGGAGCAAGGGTCATTCACAATCGTGCTCAACCAATGTATTATTAAAATAATATTCTAGGTTACGCTCAAATGACAGCATTTGTAGCATATGTTCCTGGAGATCGACCTTCCTGCAGAGTTCAGCCCTGATCCAACACTGTCTGTAATGATCAGGTGCTGCTGAAGATCTTCATTAGCTGCCTCTGGTGTGTTGGATCAGGGCTGGAGCTGAACTTTGCAGGAAGGTAGACCTCCAGGAACAGGATTGTGCATCCCTGGTTTATAAGTTGTCAAATTGTGTAATAACTTTACACCAGTTACTAAGTGATTTCACACTAAAATAATTACATATACACTATATTGCCAAAAGTATTGGGACACCCCTCCAAATCACTGAATTCAGTTGTGTTCAATCACTTCATGGCCACAGGTGTATAAATCAAGCACGCAGGCGCTTCTACAAACATTTGTGAAAGAATGGGTCGCTCTCAGGAGCTCAGTGAACTCAAGCGTGGTACCGTGATAGGTTGCCACCTGTGCAATAAGGCCATTCGTGAAATTTCCTCACTACTAAATATTCCATGCTCAACTGTTAGTGGTATAGTAACAAAGTGGAAGCAATTGGGAACAACAGCAACTCAGCCACAAAGTGATAGGCCACATAAAATCACAGAGCGGGGTCAGCGCATACTGAGGGTCACAGTGCGCAGAAGTCGCCAACTTTCTGCAGAGTCAATAGCTACAGACCTCCAAACTTTGTGTGGCCTTCAGATTAGCTCAAGAACAGTGTGTAGAGAGCTTCATGGAATGGGTTTCCATGGCCGAGCAGCTCATCCAAGCCTTACATCACCAAGTGCAATGCAAAGTGTGGGATGCAGTGGGGTAAAGCACGCCGCCACTGGACTCTAGAGCAGTGAGACGTGTTCTCTGGAGTGACCAATCACGATCCTCTGTCTGGCAATCCAATGGACGAGTCTGGGTTTGGCGGTTGCCAGGAGAACGAGACTTGCCTGACTGCATTGTGCCAAGTGTAAAGTTTGGTGGAGGGGGGATTATGGTGTGGGGTTGTTTTTCAGGGGTTGGGCTTGTTCCAGTGAAAGGAACTCTTAATGCTTCAGCATACCAAGACATTTTAGACAATTTCATGCTCCCAACTTTGTGGGAACAGTTTGGGGATGGCCCCTTCCTGTTCCAACATGACTGCACACCAGTGCACAAAGCGTCGGTCCATAAAGACATGGATGAGCGAGTTTGGTGTGGAGGAACTTGACTGGCCTGCACAAAGTCCTGACCTCATCCCGATAGAACACCTTTGGGATGAATTAGAGCGGAGACTCCGAACCCGACCTTCTCGCCCAACATCAGTGCCTGACAAATTCTAGAAGAATGGTGAAAAATTCCCATAAACACACTCCTAAACCTTGTGGAAAGCCTTCCCAGAAGAGTTGAAGCTGTTATAGCTGCAAAGGGTGGGCCAACTTCATATTAAACCCTACGGATTAGGAATGTCATTAAAGTTCATGTGCATGTAAAGGCAGATGTCCCAAAACTTTTGGCAATATAGTGTATATTGTTTTTTTTTTTCTTGTTGCTATACTATAGAAACAGTGAGTATTTAATGTTTACAATTTGTTTTCAACTAAATGATTCACTGTAAAGCTGTGTTCACACGTTTCTAGTGCTGCCTCTCAAATGTTATTTATAGACTGCACATCTGGACATGTCTTTAGAAAATAAAATGACATGATATTTGTGGCAAAACTAAGATATCTTTCAAATTTGACAAGAAAATAGTTTTCATTTCACTACGATGTAGCATTCTGCTGTCAGACACTGCTGTTATATAAACCACAGCAGTAATACTGCACTAAATCATTAAGCAGATTAATAATTTATCAATATACAATGTCACGAGTTCACATGTACATGTAATCAGAGTATGCCCTATATTTGGCGTCCTGTCCAAGGGGAGGGTTCTGAGCTCTGAATTTGGCCCAAACCCAGAGTACTCCCCCCATCCTGAACTAGGATGGGGTGCAGCCAAGAGTGAGGAGTGGTGGAGGGATGCTGCAAATGTGTCAAGGGACAGAGGTGAGGGATGACAATATATACAGGCCCCTGTAAAGACCTCGTCAACACGACAGCAATCGGCACAGATCCTCCGAAAAATACACAAGAACCAGACAAATCCTCTGCACAGACCTATGACCAACTTCATCTCCATACTGCCATGATGAATCTAATATTCAAGCAAAAGGAACTGGATAAAATATTTGAATGCTACCGATCCACAATCTGACTTCTGACCAGTAATGCTGCCTGAATCATAATCACACACTGTTCGTTCATTGGCCAGAGGAGAACTGGCCCCCCGACTGAGCCTGGTTTCTCCCAAGGTTTTTCTCCATTCTGTCACCTGATGGAGTTTGAGTTCCTTGCCACTGTCGCCTCTGGCTTGCTTAGTTGGGGACACTAAATATTCAACAATATTATTGATCTGTCTGTACTGATACTATTGGATGAGAACTGAACTGAGCTGGACGATAACATCATTTTTTATAACTACTTTATAGTTGAAATTAACTGATTTAATAATTGATGATCTTTACACTGGGACTGAATCAACACTGAACTGACTTCAGCTGATCAATAGGCAAAATGCTGTTATCACTGTAAAGCTTCTTTGAAACAATCTGTATTGTAAAAAGCGCTGTAGAAATAAAGCTGAGTTGACTTGACAGGCTTCTTTCCAAAACATCATTCGAATTTGACAAATAATCAGTTAACACTCAGGTTCACTCAACAATGCGACAGTGGCTGACACTATGGGAAAACCCCTAGTTGTGACAATTGTCTGAAGCCCATATAGAATCACAGTAATTCATTGGCTGATGGTGCTAACGCCAACCTCTGAGGCACTGTCACCAATGCCATAAAACCCCTCCGATTTCTGTTCTTCAGGACGATGGTTTATCTGCCTGTGCTTTGAATTATTGGATTCATCATGTTTCAGCAACCCATAATGTCCTTGGAGCATGGAAACGTTGCTCACGACCACAATGTCTTGATCACAACAGGGTGTGCCCTCATGGTATATGTTGGGCCCCTCATATTGAGTGAGGTTGTTCATTTTCCCCTTTTGGGTTGACCATAATGTGGTTACTCTCTGCCTGTTGTGCTTTCCAGAAGGAATCCTATTTGACAGTTGATATTTTCTGGTGCCGAAAAAGGACAACGGTTTGCGGCCGATCCTGGACTTGCATTTGATGAACTTGATCTGAAGGATGCCTATGCCAATTTTCAGATAGTCTAGGGGCAGAGTTCAGCTGCAACCCCAATCAAACACATCCCAAAGCAGCTAATCATGCCCTGCATCTCAATGTGCATACTATCCACCATATCCAACCTAAATAGAATTGAATAATACTAATGTCACATACTTTTTAGGATGGATAGTATGCACACTGAGATGCAGGCAAGGAGCTCAGGGTTACTTGAAAATTACAGGCAGGTGTGTTGGAGCAGGGTTGGAATGGAAGTCTGTAGGAATGTAGCTCTCCAGAAGCAGGGTTGAAGACACCTTGTCTAGAGACAAAGGGAAATCCTCAGGTTTGCTTCAGACAAAGCTTACCAGTTCAAGGTTGTTCCTTTTGACCTAGCCTTGGTGCACTGATAAAATGTATTCTGTGGTGAAGTAAATACTACATGAAAAGTTTAGTTCAGGCAAGAATTAAAAAAACGAAGTAAATTCTATATTAGTACTCAATTCAAGCTTGTAGAAACTAAAGCGTAAATATCAGTATTGAATAATTAATAAGGATGATTTTTCAGGTGTACACTATATTGCCAAAAGTATTGGGACACCCCTCCAAATCACTGAGTTCAGGTGTTCAATCACTTCCATGGCCACAGGTGTATAAATCAAGCACTAGGCATGCAGACACTTCTACAAACATTTGTGAAAGAATGGGTCGCTCTCAGGAGCTCAGTGAACTCAAGCGTGGTACCGTGATAGGTTGCCACCTGTGCAATAAATCCATTCTGGAAATTTCCTCACTACTAAATATTCCACGCTCAACTGTTAGTGGGATTATAACAAAATGGAAGCAATTGGGAACAACAGCAACTCAGCCACAAAGCAGTAGGCCACGTAAAATCTCAGAGCGGAGTCAGCGCATGTTGAGGGTCACAGCAAAATGCAATGCAAAGTGTGGGATGCAGTGGGGTAAAGCACGCCGCCACTGGACTCTAGAGCAGTGGAGACATGTTCTCTGGAGTGACCAATCACGCTTCTCTGTCTGGCAATCCAATGGACGAGTCTGGGTTTGGCGGCTGCCAGGAGAACAGTACTTGCCTGACTGCATTGTGCCAAGTGTAAAGTTTGGTGGAGGGGGGATTATGGTGTGGGGTTGTTTTTCAGGGATTGGGCTTGGCCCCTTAGTTTTAGTGAAAGGAACTCTTAATGCTTCAGCATACCAAGACATTTTGGACAATTTCATGCTCCCAACTTTGTGGGAACAGTTTGGGGATGGCCCCTTCCTGTTCCAACATGACTGCGCACCAGTGCACAAAGCGTCGGTCCATAAAGACATGGATGAGCGAGTTTGGTGTGGAGGAACTTGACTGGCCTGCACAGAGTCCTGACCTCATCCCGATAGAACACCTTTGGGATGAATTAGAGCGGAGACTGCGAGCCAGGCCTTCTCGTCCAACATCAGTGCCTGACCTCACAAATGCTCTTCCCATAAAATTCCCATAAACACACTCCTAAACCTTGTGGAAAGCTTTCCCAGAAGAGTTGAAGCTGTTATAGCTGCAAAGGGTGTGCCAACTCCATATTAAACCCTACGGATTAAGAATGGGATGCCATTCATGTGCATGTAAAGGCAGGCGTCCCAAAACTTTTGGCAATATAGTGTAGTTGACTGTAGGCTGAATGGCTTTAATGTTGTTGTTGATGTTTGGTCCTTGTCTCTCTCATCACAGGGCTCCACCTTTAGCAGTCCTCCTCTGAGCCAGAGAGAACCTTCCGTCCGGGAGCATCTGTTTCCTGTCAGACACGGCGCTCCAAACTCTCCCTCCTCCCTCCTCGGGTCACTTTCTGGCAGCACTCAGGTCAAGCACTCTGTCTTGGGCTGCCCTCCACCTCTCCCTCCCCATCCCACCCTCATATCTGTTCAACCTGCACCACACCGCACACCACTCACAGCGCTGTCACTTCCCCCAGGAGCCTCCACCCTGTCTCCACCACCCGCTAGCACACATCTCTTCAGACAGCTTTCACAGGCCCTAACCTTCAGCACATGATCAGCAAACACAGACACTGGGCTGAGCCTAACTTTACACAGACACGCGAGGAGCAAAACCCAGCCAAACCCGAGCAGTGCAGAAACAGCCTCTGTCTCATATGCTATTAGCATTCTGCCTACGGGGGAATGACACAAGATTATAATTAAGAAATTATATTTTGCATAAAGAAAATCAAGGACCATTAAGATCTATTGCATTGTGGCATATTTTCATGACACATTTTAAAGTAATTTTTATTCCTTTTATGGTAACACCATTTCAATGGTCAACTTTAGACATTCAACTCGCTATAAGTAACTTTGCAACTACATGTCAACTAACTCTCACTAGTATTAGTTAGGGTTTGGGTAAGTAGAATAAGTTGACAAAGTTGTAAAGTTATTTATAGTTAAAGGTGCACTATGTAAAAAATTTTCAGTAAAACCACTAGGCCAGTGTTATATATTTTGCTCAGTTGAGTACTTACAATATCCCAAATGTTTCCAACTATTTGTAAATCGTGAGAAAATTGCTATTTTAACCAAGGAACCGGGACGTGTGAGGGAGTCGCCTGTCAATGGCGTCATATCTGCGTTACCCTCGGTTTCCGGTTTTATTTAGCAGAAACGCTTTACTCTCACTGCAGTGTGCAACAAGTGTCATAGCAGCCGCCGAGCGAACGCACAGAGTTACGTCATAACATCATGTTTAACACACTCAAATATATGCGTTACCTCATACTCATGACCTGAAAAGCGGAAATGGCGCTGCTTGCGAGGCGTGTGTTGCGCAATCGCTCCAGCGGCCTTGCTCAGCTCCCACAACACTCGGGTCTGCTCTGCTTCATACTACAGTAACGTTAATAATCGCATCCATGCACATGATTTCTGCCCGAGTCCTATCTTTTCCACCGGCTGTGAGGTGAAGACCACATGTCCCAAGATTCTGCGCTCAAACTTGCCGCCATCAAGCTACGCCTTTGTTTTGAATAGGCGACCTCTAGCGGACGGAAAAGTTACATAGTGCACCTTTAATAGAAAGTCTAAAATGAACTATTGATATATAGTGTTACCTTATTTCTTATTGCAATCGAAAGTGATTCTCATGAGATCATTTTAAAAATACAATGAAACAATTTTTAAATGAAAGCATACATTTAAACAAGTAATATGCTGTATAAATATTTTTAAATTCAAATAATACATTTATTAATATAATTCTAATAGGATTCACAAGTTTTTATTTATTTATTTATTTAGAGAATTTAGGAAGTGTGCAAAATCGTGCTTAGTATATGAATCTACAAATAATCTTAATGGTCCTAAAATAGGCTTTGTTGCCTTTATGCAGAACATTTTCTTGCCAGGTTTCTTGATGATCTGGATGGGTTTCGTTAGATTCAGAGCATATGAACACAAACAACGAAATTGCCTGTATTCAGACGTTGTGTTTTTGAGGCAGACATTTATTCAGACTAGCAGAATGACAGAGTAGATGTTCTATATTTGTTGTAGATGACAGCTCTATATGTTGTCTAACAATCATAAATGAACGTGCCAATGGCCATTGCACCCATCAGCTCTATGTGTGTGTGTGTAGTATTATAGTACAGTAGTGCAACTAAAACCATTATAAGCAAAAAGTGATGTTATAGAACACTGTAAAAAATGTATTCAGAACTTTTTAAGATCAATATCTTGGTCAGTTTGAGTCATATTTAAAGAAGTATGCTACTAGAAACCTTCCATTGTGAGCCGATATAAGGTGATTTTGAAGCACAAATGCAGTATGATGTGGCACTTTGAGCTGCTAGTACAGCGTCACATGAACAATCTCACAGATTTACAGTAATGGGTTTTGAGAAGATGTGAAAATATGTTTGCATGCCTTTAACTGGAGCTAGATTTTTTTTAAACAACCTTTTTTTCGGATTTTCCCCCATATTTTCTTTTGCTTTGGAGTTACGCACAGGACTTCTGAGGGCCAGTGACTGGATTATTTTTCTATCTCTTAAAGATCAGTCTTGTTTCTTCATAAGTGCAATATGTCGGTCATGAAGACGTGGTCATGGCTAAAGCATCTTCACTATTATTCAGCATAGTGGCGTGTAGATCCTCATCAGACCAGTGTTTTCCATCCCACACGACGTCAAAGTGATCGGCTAGGCTTTAACTGTGATTTGTTATCGATGTTGTTCTTGGGTGTTTATTTATTATAGAAAATAAACCAGTGTTACCATGGCAATGAAGTGCAATCTTGTAAAAAGTTTTTTTCTTTTTTACTTTTAAACAACCAGGAGATTGTGTGAATATTCTGCGATATTATGCAAGCGTCTGTATGTTTATCTATAGAAATGAACATGTGGTCTGTGAAATTCAAATGAAGCTGTTGTTTCTGATCAGATATATAAGCTGAAAATCTGAAGAACAAGTTTTTTTCAGTATCAAAATATTGTAATCATGTTTCCATGACCCCAAACCAAAGCATTATGTTTTCTTTTGAACATATCACATATCTTAAGTGCAATATTCATTTTGGTGTAATAAAGTCAACATGAACCGAAACTCACCCGAAACTCTTCATAAACTTTCTAGTTTAAACAAATACTTGCGTGACACACACACACACACTCATGTTTAATATCTGTTTAATTTACAATTAAGGAAGTAAAATGGGTTTGTGAACGTCGTTTCATGTTGACTTCAACAGGAAATTTAAAAGCTTTTGTATTTATAATATTATTTTCCAAAGAGTTTTTTCTGCATAAAATGTTACCTTAATAATCTGATTGACAGGCGAGACCCCAACAATGTGCACTGAAGGTTCAAATGCAACACTGAACTCTATATTTCACGTTCTTGTTATACTGTATATTTTATTCTCCCCTTTCATGTTTCATCTCAGCATCCTGTCATGTGTCGTGTGCTGATCATTGCCCCACTCTTAGCCCATGTAGAGAGGGCTTGTAAAGACACATTTGAGCAGTAATGAATATATTAGGGGACCACGTTAGGAACTATATAGTGTGTATATAGTGTGTACAGTATCCTGTCTCATCTGTTTTACTGTGCGTCACTCAAACACACGGTCTGTGTGTCTGTATGTTTCTCTCCTCACAGGCTGCTATCATCACACTGTCCAAATCAACCACTCCCACAAACGGCTATAGAAACGGGCATTGTTTTATTTAGTTGTTGTAGAACAGAGAATGCTTGTCATTTGAGATTTTTTTTAATGTAATGGTTATCTATGTCAGTGTACAGTCAATGTAAAACTCAAACTGTGACGACATTCAGAGTATAAAATAAAAAGAATATATGATGCTGTGTTTTTATTTTAAAATTATTTATATATAGGCTACAGGGCTGCATGACTTGGCCAAACATTTATTTTGTGATTATTTTGTCATATAGTGAAATTTGATGAGGTATGACTTCATTTCATACAACAACGTCTAATATTGCTACTGCTGAGACATCTAGACACATACATTTATATTACATAAAATAATTTTATATAGATGCACTCTCGCCAGATCTGCGAGCGGTGCCAAGTGTGCCATTCTCAAACCCAGTAACACCTTTTATACAGACCCAGATTACAGACCTCTCATTAGCCAGCTGAACATACATGTAAATCTGCTGCTTTAGTCAACATAATTTATAATATGATATAATATAATATAATACACTGATCAAGCATAACATTATGACCACCTTCCTAATATTGTGTTGGTCCCCCTTTTGCTGCCAAAACAGCCCTGACCCGTCGAGGCATGGACTCCACTAGACCCCTGAAGGTGTGCTGTGGTATCTGGCACCAAGATGTTAGCAGCAGATCCTTTAAGTCCTGTAAGTTGTGAGGTGGGGCCTCCATGGATCGGACTTGTTTGTTCAGCACATCCCACAGATGCTCGATTGGATTGAGATCTGGGGAATTTGGAGGCCAAGTCAACACCTCAAACTCGTTGTTGTGCTCCTCAAACCATTCCTGAACCATTTTTGCTTTGTGGCAGGAGCATTATCTTCTGAAAGAGCCACAGCCACCAGGGAATACTGTTTCCATGAAAGGGTGTACATGGTCTCAACAATGCTTAAGTAGGTGGTACGTGTCAAAGTAACATCCACATGGATGGCAGGACCCAAGGTTTCCCAGCAGAACATTGCCCAAAGCATCACACTGCCTCCGCCGGCTTGCCTTCTTCCCATAGTGCATCCTGGTGCCATGTGTTCCCCAGGTAAGCCACGCACACGCACCCGGCCATCCATGTGATGTAAAAGAACACGTGATTCCTCAGACCAGGCCACCTTCTTCCATTGCTCCGTGGTCCAGTTCTGATGCTTACGTGCCACTGTTGGTGCTTTCGGCGGTGGACGGGTCAGCATGGGCACCCTGACTGGTCAGCGGCTATGCAGCCCCATACGCAACAAACTGAGATGCACTGTGTATTCTGACACCTTTCTATCAGAACCAGCATTAACTTCTTGAGCAATTTGAGCTCCAGTAGCTCGTCTGTTTGATCGGACCACACGGGCCAGCCTTTGCTCCCCACGTGCATCAATGAGCCTTGGCCGCCCATGACCCTGTCTCCGGGTCTCCACTGTTCCTTCCTTGGAGCACTTTTGATAGACACTGACCACTGCAGACCGGGAACACCCCACAAGAGCTGCAGTTTTGGAGATGCTCTGACCCAGGCAAACGTACGTATGCCTCTGTTCCAGAAGCTGAATGGTTTCCGATCTCTGCTTTGTAAACGGCACCTAATTAATGTCATTAACATATAAAAGAGCATTAGTCAGCATCCAAATCCTTTACTTGAAAATGCAGAGTGTCAAGAATTGCTTAGATTTCCAAATACCTACAGTTCTCCAACTCTCTGCCACACGGAAGAAGTGCGTTCGTCTGCTCAGACCCTGACGTGGTGCTAAACACTTTTCCACGTCAAAGACCGTTTTTATAAATATGAGCATTGGCATGGATTTTAGCGTGCACAAAAAAACACTCAAATCTGTGCGTACACACGCTTTATAAATGAGGCCCCTGGAGAGAAGCAGCATTTACTGTGAACGGAACAACTCTGAAAACATGTTAATATAAGCTGTACATGAGTAAATGAACTATGTGCCGCTCTTTACTTTGAAACATGCAGCGCAACAGACAGGCTTGTGTCCGGGCTTGATTCCACAAAGGAAAGGAGGGTAAAGGATCTATAATAGTAGCACTTTTATTTAAGAAAAATGCCAAAACAAACTCTAAATACTGTAGCCATACACTGAGGGTCTGGAGAACCAAACCAACAAGAACAGACTAAAGGCTATAATTACACATACAAATGAGGGGTAAAACATGGAACAGGTGATGCAAATTAGGGTGAATTCAGGGTGATTGGGACACTTTTTGCCATTGAAATGACTTGGAAAAAAGTGTCCAAATCAACCTGATTCACCCAAAATGAGTAACCTTGGAAACAATTGACTTAAAACTAAGGGGCCATTTACACTACATAGTTTTCAACTAAAAACTTTTTATGAGTTTTGGCTGTTCAGTTTTGGGGGCCTGAAAACCTTTAAAAACAGGTTTCAAAGTGGACGTTTTTGAAAATGATACCGTTATCGTCTCCGTGTAAACTACAAAAATGTGAATTTTTGAAAACCGTGATGTCATGCACATGTGTGTTAAATGTTCAGTCTATAGATGGGTAGTTTCTTTACAAAGTGCCATCACCATCTGCTGGCCTGGCAGCAGAATACAGCGTTTTTAGTGTTTTTCGCAGATCCGTGTGAACGTACCCTAAAGCAAAGAAACAAAATAAAACTGGAAAAGTGAGATATTGCCACATTTTGCCTGTTTAGTGTGGATATTTGTATTTAAAGTAATTGTGCAGCTCCATTTGTTTATTTTAATGTAACAATTAATTCAGTTAATTATTATTTTTCCTCTACTCACAAAGCCCTGCAGTTCCCGCACAAACCCTTATTTAGGAAACCCCGCAGTTGTCTATCATCATCACATTTAAATTATATTTGATATACAGTCATGTGAAAAAGAAAGGACACCCTTTAGAATTTTATGGTTTTACATATCAGAACATAATAAAAATCATCTGGGCGTTACAGGTCTTAAAATTAGGTAAATACAACCTCAGATGAACAACAACACATGACATATCACACGTGTCATTATTTATTTAACAAAAATAAAGCCAAAATGGAGAAGCCATGTGTGACAAAGTAAGTACACCCTATGATTAAATTGCTTGTAGAGCCACTTTTAGCAGCAATAAGTTGAAGGAATCGTTTTCTGTATGACTTTATTAGTCGTTCTGGAGGAATTTTCTTCTTTACAACGTGTATGTAATGAATATGAAATGTAATGAGAGTCACTTTCGCTTTGGTGGCATGTACCCATTGAAGGCTAAACATTTCTCATTCATCATGTAATTTTTAGCAAGTTATTTAGTTTTATATATTTTTGAACTTATCTCAGCTATAGATATGAACACACAGGGCATTTCTAATGTGCTCTTGGCAGATAGTCTTATCCCCTGTGATGATCACATGACCCACCACACTCATAGAGCTCTCATTGGTCAATAGAAACTGGTCAAAATCAGACATAGGACAGACATTTCCAGTGGTTTAAGGTTTACAGCACCAGTAATGCCTATATTAATATACAGAAGCATTTGAAAGAAGAACTGTGGATGTTGCTCTCCGCCTACAGGCAGGATGCATTTTAGACACCCTCACATGTTGTCAATCATATGCTAAAAGGTGAGTCTTACATTCATTATACACACAAGCCTGCCTTTTACACGTTTTTTTAAGTGCAACTTAAGTGTCCAAATAAGGTACATTTTGTTGTTATAGTTAAGGCAAAAATGTATATATACAGTGCAGAATCTGTGAAAATGTGAATAATTTGAACAAAATAAGAGGGATCATACAAAATGCATGTTATTTTTTATTTAGTGCTGTCCTGAATAATATATTTTACATAAAAGATGTTTACATATAGTCCACAAGACAAAAAAATAGCTGAATTTATAAAAACGACCCCATTGAAAAGTGTACGAACCCTTGATTCTTAACACTGTGTCGTTCCCTGATGATCCACGGCTGATTTTTCTTAGTTTTTTTGTGATGGTTGTTCTTGAGTCTCGTTTGTCTTGAGCAGTTAAACTGACTAATGTTCTTCAGAAAAACTACTCAGACTTGTAGGATTTTTATTGCATAATTAGGAATAATGTTAAAGCCCCCCTGTGGTGAAATCAAGCGTTTAGTGTTGTTTATATGTCTATGTGGTGTACACAAACCATGTGTAAATTCATCAGTCAACACCATTGCTGAGTATTTTCTCCTTAAAGAGTTGTAAAGAGTGATACATATACCATTCTGATACATCGACGTGTAAACGAGCCTGTATAATTCACTCTGCCACTTCTTCTGAATCAGTTTCTGGTTCAAACATATATGGCTGAATTAAACCCAGTATTTCCACTTGCCATTGTGCAGCGTTTACCTCAGTGAAGTTGAGTGAGTGGATCTCTGAGCTGGTGTGAGTGAGTGGAGGCGGGGCTCATTTACATATTCATGAATCCTTGTATACTAAATGAAGCAAGGGTGTAGAGTTACATTCAAGCTATTTTAAGTCATGAAGAAATTAAACATTTAAATATGTCATTTTGCTGATCAAAGATGAGTTTTAAGCGATAAGATTATTGACCACAGGGGGACTTTAATGAATTTTAAATATGTACACACTCCCTGCTTCTGAAGATACGTCTAACTGTTGTAAAATCTGTGTGGTTTCTTCACAAACAGGATGCTCTTCTATCTTCTTTTGTGCTCAGTCTTCGCACACGTCAGCGGTGACTCCTGCAGGTGCATAACTGTCCCGTCTAAAGGTGTGAGGGTGAATTGCAGCTCGCAGGGCCTGAGAACCGTCCCTCATCTTCAGGCCAGCATCACAGAACTCCTGCTGCAGAATAACCTCCTGACCACCATCACTCCAGGGCATTTAGACATGCTGGACAACCTGCAGCTGCTCAATCTGTCCGGGAACCCTTTCCACTGCGACTGCAGGATCCTGTACTTAAGACAATGGCTAAAGAGAAACAAAGCAGTCTCTGTGATGCCAGTGTGTGCCAGTCCTTCAGAACTAGCCCAAAGGTTCATTGATGAGCTCACTGATGCCGATTTCCCTTCCTGTGTCTCTGATTACTGCTCTGGGTGGGTTTATGATGCCATCTTATGCTTAATGCTTTGCTTTCTCATTGGTTTGCTGCTGTGGTGCATGCAACTAGCAAGAAACTCTACCTTTATTCTGGGAATCGATGAGAGACACATTGGATTTGAGGCAGAATCTCTTCGATCACGCAAACCCAAACACAGAGCGAGGATGAGATGCAGTATTGGGTCACTGAGCCCAGGAACTGATGACATGGACAAGCCTTTACTTAACATGGACATTCTCCCTCAGATACTGGACGTCCTGCACAAGCAACACAACATTAAGATTAAAGTACCGTGAAAAACAGAGCTGTATACTAATCCAGTTCACTTTGTGATACTGCAATAGCGCTTTGATTTGATATGTAACATGAACTGAGATATTAAGAAATTGCAAATCCTGCCAGTTAAATTTATTTATACTTTTGCTTTGTAAGGTGGATTGTAGTCAGTGTACTGTGGTAAAAGATAAAAGAAAATTGAAAAACAACCTCTACTGAAATAAAAAAATTAACCGAAAAAAAAAGTATTTTATTTTTACTACTTGCCAAGACAACATTTCTCATTTTAGTTAAAGCCACAATATGTAGTTTTTGCCGCTAGAGGTCGCTTATTCAAAACAAAGGTGTGGCTTGATGACATCTGGATTTCTTCTTCCGCTCATGCGTATGTGTGGTAATGCAGCGCTGTTTTATCATAGGCCTATTACACACATTTGAGAGTGTTGAACATGATGTTATAAGGTTACTCTATGCATTCGCTCGGCGGCGACTATGAGACACTTGTTCACACTGCAGTAAGAGATCGATATTAGGCATGGTAAAACATGGTACTCGCGGTAAATCAAGGAAACCAGATTTAAACAATAAGACTCTGTTGAGCTGTATAACAATGATTCGTTTTCTGTCCATGAATGATCCAAACAGTTGCTCACCTGTCTAATAAAACACATCATATATTCGGAAATCAAGGGTAACACGGGTATGATGTCATTGATACGGGCCATGTCCTGGTTAAAATCGCTGATTTCTCTGGATTTAAACATTCTTGGAAACATTTAGGATACTGTAAGTGTGATAGATCTGCCAGGTTCTCTCACCAGTCAACCACAGCGCACCTATTCAGCTGAGTATTGATTATGCACACCTGCACCTCATCTGCACCCTCATCAACTGGCTTTACAAGCACACATCCGTTCCAGGGACTCGTTGATTCCACCCGCCAGGCTCTCAACCCACCATTAACCTCCATCAGGACGACTGCTTCAGTGGGCCGAGACGATCTGGCACCAGGCCGGTACTGTAACCCAGTCTCTTATGAATTTCCTCGATCATTTCCGGTGAGAAACTTTATCACCTCCGTCAAAGAAGTAAACCTATCAATGAGTATGCACTTCAGTTTCGTACCCTCGCTGCGGCCAGTGGGTGGAATGAGTGCTCGCGCCTTACCACCTATAGGCGAGGACTCAATCCTTCAGTGCGGCTGCAGCTCGCTGCATAAGACGACACCATTTCATCAAGCTGTCCGTCCGAGTGGCCAGTCTTATGTTACGAAGGTCACCAGGGTCAGCAATCCTCCTACCATCGCCAGCCAGAGTCTATCAGCGCTCCAGAACCAGGTTTTGAACCCATGCAAGTTGACATGACAAGTTTAACCCCTACTGAACGACAGAGGCGGCTGCCCCCCACCTGTCCCATTCATCCACCACGGCCCATGGTGAGTGTTGTGAATACTCCTACTGTCAATTTAAAGCCTCTCACCACCGAAGTTATTCTTACTGCAGCCAATGTTTCCACTCCAGTCCATGCCCTCCTGAATTCTGGGTCAGCTGGGAATTTCATCTCCGGGACCCTCTGTCGTCAGCTCAAGCTCACGAAGACCACCACCCCGACCAGTTACCAAGTTCAATCCATAACAGGAAGACCCCTGAGCAAAAGACAAGTTTGTTACAGTGTCGATCCTTTACAACTGCAGTTGGGTTCACATCACTCGGAAACTCTTCATCTCTTGGTTCTGGAGCACTCCAACACTGATGTGATCCTAGGGCGCCCGTGGCTTATGCAGCACGAGCCTGTGATCTCCTGGAAGATGGGTGAGATCCTAAAGTGGGGTAAGGGCTGTTCTCCGGCTCTTCCTATCAGCTCTACCTCCATCGAAAGCCCCATAGAGAAGCAATCAGTTGACATACCAACCTGCTACGCCCCCTTCAGTGATGTCTTCTGCCCCAAGAAAGCCTCTATACTGCCTCCACACCAGCCATGGGACTGCGCCATTGATTTGATTCCGGGTGAGCCAGTGCCCCGCGGGAATATATACCCGCTGTCTCTTCCATTGAGGAGTGTAGGACGAAGTCTTCTCATGTAGAGGCACTCCAACAAGGCTACATCCGCCCTTCTACATCCCCTGCTGCTTCAAGTTTTTCGGACGGAGTTTTGCGGCCTTGTATTGACTACTGCTCACTGAACAAGATGACCATTACGTTCCGTTACCCACTTCCCCTCATCCCAGCGGCAGTAGAACATCTCCGCGGAGCCTCTGTTTTCACCAAGTTGGACCTCCGCAGCACCTATAACCTCATCCGGATACTTGAGGGGGACGAGTGGAAGATGGCGTTCGTAACCCCTACAGGCCATTATGAATATCTCGTCATGCCCTATGGACTGGTCAACGCCCCCTCCGTATTCCAGGATTTTATGCATGAGGCACTCCGGGAGTCCCTCCACCGTTCTGTTCTTGTCTACATCGATGACATCCTTGTGTACTCCCGGAGTATGGCCGAACATCGCCAACACGTTGCGGAGGTCCTGCAACACCTGAGAGAGTACCATCTGTTCCTCAAAGCTGAACAATTTTCATTCCATCAAACCTCAGTGCAGTTCCTTGGATACAACATCAGCAGTCAAGGCATCCAGATGGACGAGGGGAAGGTAGAAGCGGTAAGAAACTGGCCTACCCCTACTACCATAAAGGAACTCCAGCGTTTTCTAGGCTTCGTAAACTTTTATCGACGGTTCATCCAAGATTACAGCTTAATCACCTGTCCCTTAACAGATTATTATATTGAAGAACAAGCCCACGTCTCTGTCCTGGTCACCATCTGCCGCTTCCGCATTCTATCAGCTGAAGACCGCCTTTACTAGTGCACCGCTCCTAGTTCATCCGGATCCTGATAGATCGTTTGTTGTGGAGGTAGACGCTTCAACTATCGGAGTCGGAGCGGTGCTCTCTCAGCAGAAGGGGACCCCAGCCAAACTCCATCCATGCGCCTTCTCCAAGAAACTCATCCCGGCGGAGATGAATTATGACATCGGCAACAGGGATCTTCTTGCCATCAAGTTATCCCTGGAGGCGTGGAGGCATTGGCTGGAGGGTTCTCACCATCCTTTCACTGTTCTCACCGATCACAAGAACTTGAAATACCTGAGAGACGCCAAAAGACTCAATCCCGCTGGGCTTTATTCTTCACCCAATTTGATTTCTCGATTTCTTATCCACAAACCCGAAATGTTAAGGCTGATGCTCTGTCCCATCTCCACACCCCTGAGGAGGTTAACAATGTCCCAGAACCCATCCTGCCTGTCATATATTCTTTAGAGTATAAAATAAAAAGAATATATGATGCTGTGTTTTTATTTTAAAATTATTTATATATAGGCTACAGGGCTGCATGACTTGGCCAAACATTTATTTTGTGATTATTTTGTCATATAGTGAAATTTGATGAGGTATGACTTCATTTCATACAACAACGTCTAATATTGCTACTGCTGAGACATCTAGACACATACATTTATATTACATAAAATAATTTTATATAGATGCACTCTCGCCAGATCTGCGAGCGGTGCCAAGTGTGCCATTCTCAAACCCAGTAACACCTTTTATACAGACCCAGATTACAGACCTCTCATTAGCCAGCTGAACATACATGTAAATCTGCTGCTTTAGTCAACATAATTTATAATATGATATAATATAATATAATACACTGATCAAGCATAACATTATGACCACCTTCCTAATATTGTGTTGGTCCCCCTTTTGCTGCCAAAACAGCCCTGACCCGTCGAGGCATGGACTCCACTAGACCCCTGAAGGTGTGCTGTGGTATCTGGCACCAAGATGTTAGCAGCAGATCCTTTAAGTCCTGTAAGTTGTGAGGTGGGGCCTCCATGGATCGGACTTGTTTGTTCAGCACATCCCACAGATGCTCGATTGGATTGAGATCTGGGGAATTTGGAGGCCAAGTCAACACCTCAAACTCGTTGTTGTGCTCCTCAAACCATTCCTGAACCATTTTTGCTTTGTGGCAGGAGCATTATCTTCTGAAAGAGCCACAGCCACCAGGGAATACTGTTTCCATGAAAGGGTGTACATGGTCTCAACAATGCTTAAGTAGGTGGTACGTGTCAAAGTAACATCCACATGGATGGCAGGACCCAAGGTTTCCCAGCAGAACATTGCCCAAAGCATCACACTGCCTCCGCCGGCTTGCCTTCTTCCCATAGTGCATCCTGGTGCCATGTGTTCCCCAGGTAAGCCACGCACACGCACCCGGCCATCCATGTGATGTAAAAGAACACGTGATTCCTCAGACCAGGCCACCTTCTTCCATTGCTCCGTGGTCCAGTTCTGATGCTCACGTGCCACTGTTGGTGCTTTCGGCGGTGGACGGGTCAGCATGGGCACCCTGACTGGTCAGCGGCTATGCAGCCCCATACGCAACAAACTGAGATGCACTGTGTATTCTGACACCTTTCTATCAGAACCAGCATTAACTTCTTGAGCAATTTGAGCTCCAGTAGCTCGTCTGTTTGATCGGACCACACGGGCCAGCCTTTGCTCCCCACGTGCATCAATGAGCCTTGGCCGCCCATGACCCTGTCTCCGGGTCTCCACTGTTCCTTCCTTGGAGCACTTTTGATAGACACTGACCACTGCAGACCGGGAACACCCCACAAGAGCTGCAGTTTTGGAGATGCTCTGACCCAGGCAAACGTACGTATGCCTCTGTTCCAGAAGCTGAATGGTTTCCGATCTCTGCTTTGTAAACGGCACCTAATTAATGTCATTAACATATAAAAGAGCATTAGTCAGCATCCAAATCCTTTACTTGAAAATGCAGAGTGTCAAGAATTGCTTAGATTTCCAAATACCTACAGTTCTCCAACTCTCTGCCACACGGAAGAAGTGCGTTCGTCTGCTCAGACCCTGACGTGGTGCTAAACACTTTTCCACGTCAAAGACCGTTTTTATAAATATGAGCATTGGCATGGATTTTAGCGTGCACAAAAAAACACTCAAATCTGTGCGTACACACGCTTTATAAATGAGGCCCCTGGAGAGAAGCAGCATTTACTGTGAACGGAACAACTCTGAAAACATGTTAATATAAGCTGTACATGAGTAAATGAACTATGTGCCGCTCTTTACTTTGAAACATGCAGCGCAACAGACAGGCTTGTGTCCGGGCTTGATTCCACAAAGGAAAGGAGGGTAAAGGATCTATAATAGTAGCACTTTTATTTAAGAAAAATGCCAAAACAAACTCTAAATACTGTAGCCATACACTGAGGGTCTGGAGAACCAAACCAACAAGAACAGACTAAAGGCTATAATTACACATACAAATGAGGGGTAAAACATGGAACAGGTGATGCAAATTAGGGTGAATTCAGGGTGATTGGGACACTTTTTGCCATTGAAATGACTTGGAAAAAAGTGTCCAAATCAACCTGATTCACCCAAAATGAGTAACCTTGGAAACAATTGACTTAAAACTAAGGGGCCATTTACACTACATAGTTTTCAACTAAAAACTTTTTATGAGTTTTGGCTGTTCAGTTTTGGGGGCCTGAAAACCTTTAAAAACAGGTTTCAAAGTGGACGTTTTTGAAAATGATACCGTTATCGTCTCCGTGTAAACTACAAAAATGTGAATTTTTGAAAACCGTGATGTCATGCACATGTGTGTTAAATGTTCAGTCTATAGATGGGTAGTTTCTTTACAAAGTGCCATCACCATCTGCTGGCCTGGCAGCAGAATACAGCGTTTTTAGTGTTTTTCGCAGATCCGTGTGAACGTACCCTAAAGCAAAGAAACAAAATAAAACTGGAAAAGTGAGATATTGCCACATTTTGCCTGTTTAGTGTGGATATTTGTATTTAAAGTAATTGTGCAGCTCCATTTGTTTATTTTAATGTAACAATTAATTCAGTTAATTATTATTTTTCCTCTACTCACAAAGCCCTGCAGTTCCCGCACAAACCCTTATTTAGGAAACCCCGCAGTTGTCTATCATCATCACATTTAAATTATATTTGATATACAGTCATGTGAAAAAGAAAGGACACCCTTTAGAATTTTATGGTTTTACATATCAGAACATAATAAAAATCATCTGGGCGTTACAGGTCTTAAAATTAGGTAAATACAACCTCAGATGAACAACAACACATGACATATCACACGTGTCATTATTTATTTAACAAAAATAAAGCCAAAATGGAGAAGCCATGTGTGACAAAGTAAGTACACCCTATGATTAAATTGCTTGTAGAGCCACTTTTAGCAGCAATAAGTTGAAGGAATCGTTTTCTGTATGACTTTATTAGTCGTTCTGGAGGAATTTTCTTCTTTACAACGTGTATGTAATGAATATGAAATGTAATGAGAGTCACTTTCGCTTTGGTGGCATGTACCCATTGAAGGCTAAACATTTCTCATTCATCATGTAATTTTTAGCAAGTTATTTAGTTTTATATATTTTTGAACTTATCTCAGCTATAGATATGAACACACAGGGCATTTCTAATGTGCTCTTGGCAGATAGTCTTATCCCCTGTGATGATCACATGACCCACCACACTCATAGAGCTCTCATTGGTCAATAGAAACTGGTCAAAATCAGACATAGGACAGACATTTCCAGTGGTTTAAGGTTTACAGCACCAGTAATGCCTATATTAATATACAGAAGCATTTGAAAGAAGAACTGTGGATGTTGCTCTCCGCCTACAGGCAGGATGCATTTTAGACACCCTCACATGTTGTCAATCATATGCTAAAAGGTGAGTCTTACATTCATTATACACACAAGCCTGCCTTTTACACGTTTTTTTAAGTGCAACTTAAGTGTCCAAATAAGGTACATTTTGTTGTTATAGTTAAGGCAAAAATGTATATATACAGTGCAGAATCTGTGAAAATGTGAATAATTTGAACAAAATAAGAGGGATCATACAAAATGCATGTTATTTTTTATTTAGTGCTGTCCTGAATAATATATTTTACATAAAAGATGTTTACATATAGTCCACAAGACAAAAAAATAGCTGAATTTATAAAAACGACCCCATTGAAAAGTGTACGAACCCTTGATTCTTAACACTGTGTCGTTCCCTGATGATCCACGGCTGATTTTTCTTAGTTTTTTTGTGATGGTTGTTCTTGAGTCTCGTTTGTCTTGAGCAGTTAAACTGACTAATGTTCTTCAGAAAAACTACTCAGACTTGTAGGATTTTTATTGCATAATTAGGAATAATGTTAAAGCCCCCCTGTGGTGAAATCAAGCGTTTAGTGTTGTTTATATGTCTATGTGGTGTACACAAACCATGTGTAAATTCATCAGTCAACACCATTGCTGAGTATTTTCTCCTTAAAGAGTTGTAAAGAGTGATACATATACCATTCTGATACATCGACGTGTAAACGAGCCTGTATAATTCACTCTGCCACTTCTTCTGAATCAGTTTCTGGTTCAAACATATATGGCTGAATTAAACCCAGTATTTCCACTTGCCATTGTGCAGCGTTTACCTCAGTGAAGTTGAGTGAGTGGATCTCTGAGCTGGTGTGAGTGAGTGGAGGCGGGGCTCATTTACATATTCATGAATCCTTGTATACTAAATGAAGCAAGGGTGTAGAGTTACATTCAAGCTATTTTAAGTCATGAAGAAATTAAACATTTAAATATGTCATTTTGCTGATCAAAGATGAGTTTTAAGCGATAAGATTATTGACCACAGGGGGACTTTAATGAATTTTAAATATGTACACACTCCCTGCTTCTGAAGATACGTCTAACTGTTGTAAAATCTGTGTGGTTTCTTCACAAACAGGATGCTCTTCTATCTTCTTTTGTGCTCAGTCTTCGCACACGTCAGCGGTGACTCCTGCAGGTGCATAACTGTCCCGTCTAAAGGTGTGAGGGTGAATTGCAGCTCGCAGGGCCTGAGAACCGTCCCTCATCTTCAGGCCAGCATCACAGAACTCCTGCTGCAGAATAACCTCCTGACCACCATCACTCCAGGGCATTTAGACATGCTGGACAACCTGCAGCTGCTCAATCTGTCCGGGAACCCTTTCCACTGCGACTGCAGGATCCTGTACTTAAGACAATGGCTAAAGAGAAACAAAGCAGTCTCTGTGATGCCAGTGTGTGCCAGTCCTTCAGAACTAGCCCAAAGGTTCATTGATGAGCTCACTGATGCCGATTTCCCTTCCTGTGTCTCTGATTACTGCTCTGGGTGGGTTTATGATGCCATCTTATGCTTAATGCTTTGCTTTCTCATTGGTTTGCTGCTGTGGTGCATGCAACTAGCAAGAAACTCTACCTTTATTCTGGGAATCGATGAGAGACACATTGGATTTGAGGCAGAATCTCTTCGATCACGCAAACCCAAACACAGAGCGAGGATGAGATGCAGTATTGGGTCACTGAGCCCAGGAACTGATGACATGGACAAGCCTTTACTTAACATGGACATTCTCCCTCAGATACTGGACGTCCTGCACAAGCAACACAACATTAAGATTAAAGTACCGTGAAAAACAGAGCTGTATACTAATCCAGTTCACTTTGTGATACTGCAATAGCGCTTTGATTTGATATGTAACATGAACTGAGATATTAAGAAATTGCAAATCCTGCCAGTTAAATTTATTTATACTTTTGCTTTGTAAGGTGGATTGTAGTCAGTGTACTGTGGTAAAAGATAAAAGAAAATTGAAAAACAACCTCTACTGAAATAAAAAAATTAACCGAAAAAAAAAGTATTTTATTTTTACTACTTGCCAAGACAACATTTCTCATTTTAGTTAAAGCCACAATATGTAGTTTTTGCCGCTAGAGGTCGCTTATTCAAAACAAAGGTGTGGCTTGATGACATCTGGATTTCTTCTTCCGCTCATGCGTATGTGTGGTAATGCAGCGCTGTTTTATCATAGGCCTATTACACACATTTGAGAGTGTTGAACATGATGTTATAAGGTTACTCTATGCATTCGCTCGGCGGCGACTATGAGACACTTGTTCACACTGCAGTAAGAGATCGATATTAGGCATGGTAAAACATGGTACTCGCGGTAAATCAAGGAAACCAGATTTAAACAATAAGACTCTGTTGAGCTGTATAACAATGATTCGTTTTCTGTCCATGAATGATCCAAACAGTTGCTCACCTGTCTAATAAAACACATCATATATTCGGAAATCAAGGGTAACACGGGTATGATGTCATTGATACGGGCCATGTCCTGGTTAAAATCGCTGATTTCTCTGGATTTAAACATTCTTGGAAACATTTAGGATACTGTAAGTGTGATAGATCTGCCAGGTTCTCTCACCAGTCAACCACAGCGCACCTATTCAGCTGAGTATTGATTATGCACACCTGCACCTCATCTGCACCCTCATCAACTGGCTTTACAAGCACACATCCGTTCCAGGGACTCGTTGATTCCACCCGCCAGGCTCTCAACCCACCATTAACCTCCATCAGGACGACTGCTTCAGTGGGCCGAGACGATCTGGCACCAGGCCGGTACTGTAACCCAGTCTCTTATGAATTTCCTCGATCATTTCCGGTGAGAAACTTTATCACCTCCGTCAAAGAAGTAAACCTATCAATGAGTATGCACTTCAGTTTCGTACCCTCGCTGCGGCCAGTGGGTGGAATGAGTGCTCGCGCCTTACCACCTATAGGCGAGGACTCAATCCTTCAGTGCGGCTGCAGCTCGCTGCATAAGACGACACCATTTCATCAAGCTGTCCGTCCGAGTGGCCAGTCTTATGTTACGAAGGTCACCAGGGTCAGCAATCCTCCTACCATCGCCAGCCAGAGTCTATCAGCGCTCCAGAACCAGGTTTTGAACCCATGCAAGTTGACATGACAAGTTTAACCCCTACTGAACGACAGAGGCGGCTGCCCCCCACCTGTCCCATTCATCCACCACGGCCCATGGTGAGTGTTGTGAATACTCCTACTGTCAATTTAAAGCCTCTCACCACCGAAGTTATTCTTACTGCAGCCAATGTTTCCACTCCAGTCCATGCCCTCCTCAATTCTGGGTCAGCTGGGAATTTCATCTCCGGGACCCTCTGTCGTCAGCTCAAGCTCACGAAGACCACCACCCCGACCAGTTACCAAGTTCAATCCATAACAGGAAGACCCCTGAGCAAAAGACAAGTTTGTTACAGTGTCGATCCTTTACAACTGCAGTTGGGTTCACATCACTCGGAAACTCTTCATCTCTTGGTTCTGGAGCACTCCAACACTGATGTGATCCTAGGGCGCCCGTGGCTTATGCAGCACGAGCCTGTGATCTCCTGGAAGATGGGTGAGATCCTAAAGTGGGGTAAGGGCTGTTCTCCGGCTCTTCCTATCAGCTCTACCTCCATCGAAAGCCCCATAGAGAAGCAATCAGTTGACATACCAACCTGCTACGCCCCCTTCAGTGATGTCTTCTGCCCCAAGAAAGCCTCTATACTGCCTCCACACCAGCCATGGGACTGCGCCATTGATTTGATTCCGGGTGAGCCAGTGCCCCGCGGGAATATATACCCGCTGTCTCTTCCATTGAGGAGTGTAGGACGAAGTCTTCTCATGTAGAGGCACTCCAACAAGGCTACATCCGCCCTTCTACATCCCCTGCTGCTTCAAGTTTTTCGGACGGAGTTTTGCGGCCTTGTATTGACTACTGCTCACTGAACAAGATGACCATTACGTTCCGTTACCCACTTCCCCTCATCCCAGCGGCAGTAGAACATCTCCGCGGAGCCTCTGTTTTCACCAAGTTGGACCTCCGCAGCACCTATAACCTCATCCGGATACTTGAGGGGGACGAGTGGAAGATGGCGTTCGTAACCCCTACAGGCCATTATGAATATCTCGTCATGCCCTATGGACTGGTCAACGCCCCCTCCGTATTCCAGGATTTTATGCATGAGGCACTCCGGGAGTCCCTCCACCGTTCTGTTCTTGTCTACATCGATGACATCCTTGTGTACTCCCGGAGTATGGCCGAACATCGCCAACACGTTGCGGAGGTCCTGCAACACCTGAGAGAGTACCATCTGTTCCTCAAAGCTGAACAATTTTCATTCCATCAAACCTCAGTGCAGTTCCTTGGATACAACATCAGCAGTCAAGGCATCCAGATGGACGAGGGGAAGGTAGAAGCGGTAAGAAACTGGCCTACCCCTACTACCATAAAGGAACTCCAGCGTTTTCTAGGCTTCGTAAACTTTTATCGACGGTTCATCCAAGATTACAGCTTAATCACCTGTCCCTTAACAGATTATTATATTGAAGAACAAGCCCACGTCTCTGTCCTGGTCACCATCTGCCGCTTCCGCATTCTATCAGCTGAAGACCGCCTTTACTAGTGCACCGCTCCTAGTTCATCCGGATCCTGATAGATCGTTTGTTGTGGAGGTAGACGCTTCAACTATCGGAGTCGGAGCGGTGCTCTCTCAGCAGAAGGGGACCCCAGCCAAACTCCATCCATGCGCCTTCTCCAAGAAACTCATCCCGGCGGAGATGAATTATGACATCGGCAACAGGGATCTTCTTGCCATCAAGTTATCCCTGGAGGCGTGGAGGCATTGGCTGGAGGGTTCTCACCATCCTTTCACTGTTCTCACCGATCACAAGAACTTGAAATACCTGAGAGACGCCAAAAGACTCAATCCCGCTGGGCTTTATTCTTCACCCAATTTGATTTCTCGATTTCTTATCCACAAACCCGAAATGTTAAGGCTGATGCTCTGTCCCATCTCCACACCCCTGAGGAGGTTAACAATGTCCCAGAACCCATCCTGCCTGTTAATCTGATCGTGAGTCCCATCCAGTGGTCTTTGGACTCCGTTGCCTTCACCAATGTCTCCACCGCCACTCCGCCGGGCTGTCCACCCGGTCACCAGTATGTTCCACGACGTCAACGCACTCCACTTATCCACTCCACTCACTCATCTCTGGGCACTGGCCACCCAGGGGCCAATAACACCCTTTTGCTGCTAAAAGATCGCTGCTGATGGCACAACATGGCCAGGGATGTGAGAAGGTTCATACAGGGATGTAAGGTTAGCTCTGGGATTCCTGAATATTACGGGATTCCTGAAGTCTCGTAAGTCTCTCCTCTGGATACCATCCTCAATCGAACGGGCAGACGGAAAGAAAGATCCAAGAGACCGGCCGCTTCCTACGAACCTACTGTCATGGCCACCAGAAATCTTGGAACCAGTTCCTTGGCTGGGCCGTCTACGCCCAGAATTCCCTGCGTCAACTCACTACTGGACTCAGTCCCTTCCAGTGCGTTCTCGGTTACCAGCCACCCCTATTCCCCTGGTCTGGAGAACCTTCTGATGTCCCTTCTATCGACCACTGGTTCCGAGAGAGCAAGAGGGTCTGGGACACAGCTCAACATCGGCTTCTGCAGGCAGTTCGTGGGCGGAAGATCACAGCCAAACGTCGAAGATCAGAGACGCCACCATACCAACCTGGTCAGAAGGTTTGGCTGTCCACCCGAGACATCAGAATGCGGCTGCCCTGCAAGAAGCTTAGTCCCAGATTTATTGGCCCCTTCACCATCCTCAAGCAGATTAACCAGGTCACGTTCCAGCTCCAACTCCCACCGCACTACAGAATACTCTTATCCTTTCATGTTTCACTCCTCAAGCCTTCCACAGAGCCTGGCCACTCCTCAAGTCAAGTCAAGTCAACTTTATTTATATAGCGCTTTTTACAATGCAGATTGTTTCAAAGCAGCTTCACAGTGTTAAACAGGAAAATAATGCAACCGAATTTGATTTGGCTGTACAGCCGCTCTGGAGAAAACGGTGATGTCATCCAGCTCATTTCAATTATCATATAATTAAGTAATGTAGTTGATATAATTTAGTTTAGTAATTAAATTTATTTGGATATTTATTTGAAAATTTAGTGTCCCCAACTGAGCAAGCCAAAGGCGACAGTGGCAAGGAACCAAAACTCCATCAGGTGGCCTAATGGAGAAAAATAAACCTTGGGAGAACCCAGGCTCAGTCGGGGTGCCAGTTCTCCTCTGGCCAATTAACAAACAGTGTATGATTATTATTTTGGCAGCCTTATAGGTCAGAAGTAATATTAGATCGGAATATTCGAAAGATCGGAGGCATCACGCCGGAGACGGGTTTATTAAGGATGGCTTGTCGATTAAAAAATGATTAATTAGGAATATTCGAAATATCGGAGTCATCACGCCGGAGATGGATCCATTGAGGATGCCATGTCGATGAACAATTTTAGAGGGTAGACTAATTGACACGGTCTCTGCAGACACTTCAGGGATGCGTTGGTAATGTCTGGGCGCTGGTCCACCATCTGATCTGGATACGGCCCGGATCCGGCTGACTGCAGTAAACCTCGGGATAAACAGAGAGACTAACATTAGTGTAGATGCCATTCTTCTTGTGATGTAACGAGTACATCAGGTGTTATGGGAAGTGTTCCCGGTTCCAGCTGACCTAGTTAATGCAGCCTAACAATTTGAATAAAATATAAATTAAAAATGTTTTATGTGTATGCCATAGTAAAGAGATGCGTTTTTAGTCTAGATTTAAACACAGAGTGTGTCTGCTTCCCGAACAATGCTAGGAAGGCTGTTCCAGAGTTTAGGTGCTAAATAGGAAAAGGATCGACCGCCTGCAGTTGATTTTGATATTCTAGGTATTATCAACTGGCCAGAGTTTTGAGACCGCAATAAACGTGATGGAGTATAATGCGTTAAGAGCTCGCTCAAGTACTGGGGAGCTAAACCATTTAGTGCTTTGTAAGTAATTAGCAAGATTTTAAAATGTATGCGATGTTTAATAGGGAGCCAGTGCAGTATTGACAGAACTGGGCTAATATGGTCATACTTCCTGGTTCTAGTAAGAACTCGAGCTGCTGCGTTTTGGACCAGCTGCAGTTTATTTATTAAGCGAGCAGGGCAACCACCCAGTAGAGCATTACAATAATCTAGCCTTGAGGTCATGAATGCATGAACTAACTGTTCAGCATTTTGCATTGAAAGCATATGCCGTAATTTAGATATATTTTTAAGATGGTAGAATGCAGTTTTACAGATGCTAGAAACGTGGCTTTCAAATGAGAGATTGGTATCAAAGAGCACACCCAGGTTCCTAACTGACGACGAGGACTTGACAGAGCAGCCATCAAGTGTTTGACAGTATTCTAGGTTACTACATGTGGAGTTTTTTTGTCCAATTAAAAATTCATTTTTTTCTGAATTAAGTTGCAGGAAATTACTAGTCATCCAATTTTTTATATCAGTTATGCATTCCGTTAATTTTGTGTGGTCAAGAAGTTAATGCTGGTTCTGATAGAAAGGTGTCAGAATACACAGTGCATCTCAGTTTGTTGCGTATGGGGCTGCAGAGCCGCAGACCAGTCAGGGTGCCCATGCTGACCCCTGTCCACCGCCGAAAGCACCAACAGTGGCACGTGAGCATCAGAACTGGACCACAGAGCAATGGAAGAAGGTGGCCTGGTCTGATGAATCATGGTTTCTTTTACATCACGTGGATGGCCTTGTGCGTGTGCGCCGCTTCCCTGGGGAACACATGGCACCAGGATGCACTATGGGAAGAAGGCAAGCCGGCGGAGGCAGTGTGATGCTTTGGGCAATGTTCTGCTGGAAACCTTGGGTCCTGCCATCCATATGGATGTTACTTTGACACGTACCACCTACCTAAGCATTGTTGCAGACCATGTACACCCTTTCATAATAACGGTATTCCCTGGTGGCTGTGGCTCTTTAAGAGGATAACAGCCACAAAGCAAAAATGTGCTCTCCATTCTTATAAATAAAAATGTTTTTGAAATACTAACAGTGTTTGGCAAACAGTTAGTCATCAGCCAATTGCCTAATGACACAAAATTCATGAAAAACATTAACCAATTCCAAAAATTCTCCAAACTATAGAGCTTTTCTTTAGGGCATTGGGTTATGGATTACTACCGGTTCATAACTCCCCTCTGTCAATATTCATGTTTAAGGCACTGTTAAATACCATACATACACATTACAAAGGATAACACTTTAATTAATCATCTCAACATCTGGAATAATCTAGACAAGTGTAGATGTTATTTGAATTTGTGGTCTCAAAGAGACATTTCTATTATTGGCTGAAAAATTAAATGCATTTTTAGACTCATCTACCTAATTTCCTAAGAATGCAATAAAAGCTATAAACCTGGCCAAGTTTATTTTAATCTGGAAAAGAAAAACACGCTTCATTAGAAAAGAAGTATGAAGGAGGGCTCAAAGCCATTGATATTGAATGTATTAATGGTACTATTAAAATAAATTGGTGAAGATCCTTTTTGAAAAATTAAAGGTTTTGGTTTCATATTCCCAGCCAAATTTATGTGAAACAAGGAGGCATCAATTTCCTCCTTAAATGTGATTATGACCTTAAAAACTCGAAGTATTTTACTTTATTGGAAAATTATCTATAATCACAATTTCAGTCCCCATGAACGTCCCTTCGTGGAATTGCAGATATGTGATATTTAGGAATAAATCTTTATTCTACCAAAACTGGTGGGAGAAAGGAATACTGTCTGTGATGCACACATTAAATAATGCCGGAATTATGTCTCTTGAGATTTTCTGTTCAAAATGTAATTTATTTGACAGAAAACAGTACGAGAATATTATCAAAGCAATCTATAATTCAGTTGTCTTCCACCTTATCTCAAAGTAATGTCACGCCTGATCTTCCTAAGCTTTTGGTAAATGGACTTGCCCTCAATAACCTAAATTTACCCAAATACCACAACCCGGAAAGCCGTTGTTAAGGAATTATATCCTTATATCCTAAAGTAAAACATCTAGCAACGGACCGCCTTACACATTCAACTTATTAAAAAAAAGGCGCAACTGAGACGTCAGATGTAGTGTAAGCGTTTTTAACTGCGAGAGGCGTTGCACTTTCCGCACAAGTTAAATACGCAAGGCGGTCCGCCGGAAGCTAGATATTTTACTTAACATGTTTAATCGATGGATTTTGTAAGAAAAATACCCAGAAGCTTCAGAAGGCCTTTATTAACCCCCTGGATCCGTGTGGAGCACTTTTATAATAAATAGATGCACTTTTATGGACTTCAGATTTTGAACTGCCATTATGAAGCTTGGATTAACCAGGACATTTAACTCGATAACTCTGTGATCGTCTGAAAGAAGAAAGTCATATACACATAGGATGATTTAAGGGTGAGTAAATCATGGGGTAATTTAAATTTTTGGGTGAACTATCCCTTTAAGCTCGCAGAGATCCCCCTAGGTATTTTTAAGAATTTTTTTTAATAATTTGTCATCTTTATCTTATGATGCTCATCCGTTGTCTGGTTAAGAAATATTCTACTTTTTACTAGGCCATTTATGGTCAAGTATATATTGCCCTGAAAAATGATTGTGACAGATGTGAAGAATTCACACGTGCCTGAGGTTTCTTGATAAAAAAATAGATCCAACTGTTGCTCCTCACTCATCGCTGCTCTGGAAGCTTCCTCACTCCTTGCGTCTGCAGTCTTAGAGAATTGAGATGGCCTTCAAGATGGCCGACTTTGACCGGCTCACAGGCTGGAGGACGGAGGAGCGAGGAAGCACCCATTTGAGAATAGAGAAGCAGCAAGAGGCATCTCAGGAGAAAGTTGCAGAGCTTTTTCATGCTCAAACAGCAACATGACACACTAAAGAAAGATGATCATGGAAACGAGCAGAATATGTGCCCTTTAATGTCTACTAAACTTTTCAGTGCATGTTATTTACTAAATGGGCCAATTGTGTGTGTTGACATTCAATAATCAGTTTAATACACTTAAGAAAAGAACGCTTTTGAAATTTAAGAGCAAATAAATGGCAAACGCCTTCCTCAACGGAAGGATTTCATGTTTCTAGATCATAAGAATGATGAATGATGAATGCAGACAGACTCCCCATCCTCCTCCAGCTTTATTGACAGTTTAAAATTACACATCTATGCTCTAGGACTTAAGTTGCAATTTCCTCCGACTTAAAAACTGAGTACAAGCACTGATATTCTTACAGTAGTCCAAGTGATATTGTACAAAAATATCTGATTTCTGTGAAAACACTCTTTTTGCAAATTGTTGCTTAATCCATGCGTCTCTCTATTGTTCCAGATAATTTAAGGTAGAAAGGACTAAAATTAATGTCACTTCCAGCATTAACAAGCATCGTTCGATGAACCTGCAAACATGACTTTTTAGAAAAATGTCAAACAAAATAAAAATGCAAAGAAAAGGAAAATAAAATGAATCCAATCCATAACATTTCCATAGTAGACAGACACTTTGCCTGCAATGAGAATGGTTTTGTCTGTCCTCTTAAGCCAGCTTACACTTTTCTCCATATAACCACAAAAAACAAAACAAAACGCCTTCACCTGACTTCTCTTACATTTCATCTAAGGTTCACTTGCGTGATCCCAGAGGTCCCCTGTGGCGCATGACGTCCCGGTAACGGATCTTCTCACCAGCAGCATGGAAAGGGGTCCTTTAACCAAGCGTCACACATTACACCTCTACCTAAATAAACATCTCATTTTAAACGCAATATGATTTTTTTAACCCCTCTTCTTTATAACAAAGGAAAAACAAAACTCAAAGCTGCTCACTGGCCTGGGGAAGGCCTCTGTTTGCCAGGCTTTGGCCAATGAAGAGGATTTAGAGAAGAGAAACAACCATCAATCGGGAAAGGAGGGGGCGACAGAGGAAAGGAGTTACGCGGACGCTTCAATGGTGCACTCTCTCGCCAGATGCCCGGTCTTGCCGCAGTTGTAGCAGTTCACCTCGGTGGCCTTGCTGCACTGCACCGCCACGTGACCAATCTCGCCACACCTGCAAAACGACACGCACTTCAGTTTCCTGTCAGATCCAAACCCTTCATCCAGCATTCTGTTCAAAATGTGAACTCGTTATTTACCATCGCTTGTCCTTCCAAACCTGTATGCGGACATAATACAGCATTTAATCATTTTTGCAGATCCATGTGAATGGGGATGGTTTTGACAACGTTGTCGTCCGTTTTTAGTACATCGTTGTCGTGTAAACATACCCTAAGTCTTTCTGAAATGCCTGAGCAAAGTCTGCTGTCAAAGTGGCTCAGTATAATCACCTCCCAGGACTCTTACACGACTGCGTTCCCAAACAGCAGCATCTGCCTCAGAAAGCAAGATAACATGACCGCGTTTGTTGCGTTTCGTCTACGCGCTATGAGACGCAAGTTATTTATTATATACAAAAAATAGATTATATACAGTGGCTTCTCCTACTTTTCTCTGTGATATTTAGCATCAGTTTATCAGAAGTGATGATTTTGCTTGGATTAACCAGGACATTTAACTCTGATTAACTCTGATTGTGATCGTCTGAAAGAAGAAAGTCATATACACATAGGATGATTTAAGGGTGAGTAAATCATGGGGTAATTAAAATTTTTGGGTGAACTATCCATTTAAGCTTGCAGAGATCCCCCTAGGTATTTTTATTACATTAACGTTTTTTTTTGTTTGTTTTTTATAATTTGTCATCTTTATCTTATGATGCTCATCCGTTGTCTGGTTAAGAAATATTATGATTTTGTTCTCTTCGACTCACTGGATGGAAACGTGGCTTTATTCGTAAATGTTCCCGTCTTTTCTGCTGAACCCAAAAGGACAAATATTTAAAAAGAGTTACATAGCACCAAGTAAAAAAAAATTACAGTCTACAATAGCCATTTCCATCCACCTATTTTTATGCACATTTTTGGATATTGCATCCATCGTTTTGGGGGCCTGAAACAGAAACTTTTGAAAACAGGTTTTTAAGTTTTTGAAAACGATAACATCCATTGTCTCCGTGTAAACTAGAAAAAACCGTGAATGTGAAACCGTTGATGTCATGTGTGTTACGCATAGAGATCGACCGCTATATTGGTTTCCCGATATTTAAGCATTTTCCCACAATCAGCCAGTAATGCACAAATGAGATATGCACAAAAAAGCTAGGCTATGTAATGTAGTTTAAACTTAGTGCTAAAAATAGAGACGAACTCAGTCATGTAATCCGTCATGTCCCATTAAAGACGCAACTTTACATTAAATAAAACAGCCATGAATGAGAGCATGTTGGAAATAAAAGCGCTGAATTTAATTCTCTCTGTTAGCTATCATTAGTCTCGTGAAGTTTTGTACATAATGCCGTTCACTCACTCGACTGACGCTCAGATGCTCCAGCATGGCCACCGTATGCAACTTAACACTCGTTTAAAACTATATAGTATTAATGTCTACTATATAACATTTATATAATAAACATCTAAATAATTACAGCTCTGTGGAAATGAATTATTAGGCCTATCTCCGCGAGAGACGTTCTGTGTAAACGCAAAGATAAAAACAGCGCTCCGTCATTAGCAGCTATTTCATAATCGAGACCGAAAAAAACATTAATAATTATGATAACATGCCAGATGAGATGGGACTCGGTAAAAGCGATGATGTATTCAGTCCTGACAATGTTTGCAATACCAGAGAATATTCCAGCGCAATCCGTTCTCTTCACTCTTTAGTCTATTAAACAACACATAAACCTTTTAAAACGAATGCTTATATTTATGGGGAGTTGATAGATTGTTCTCCATTTAAAAACATTAGACTTTGTACATTTATTTTGCCTGTTGTTAATATGCTGTTGGTATAAATAAAAGTAATGTTAAGAAGACACTTTTGTGACAGTGCACTGTTTTTTTTTGCACTCTTTCAGACTCAATTTATTGATGTAGAAGTGTTTTTTATGTAAGAAAGGAGTGAAATTGCAAAAATTACAGTGTTTAAAAAGGGTTACATAAAACCGTTTGTTCAGTTCAGTGCTGTTGTTATCGTCAAAAACAGAAATAATAAATAAATATCGGTTATTTATAAAATGTAAAAAAAATCATTATGGGTCGATCTCTAGTTGCGTGTTCAGTCTATAGGTGTGTGACATTGCCAACTACTGGCCTGGCATGAATAATACAGCGTTTTAGTCGTTTTTACAGAGCGGGGATCATTTTAACAACGTTGACATCTGTACGCGAAAAACGGCAAGGAAAAACGTTTCCGCTTTTAGTACATTGTTGTCGTGTAGACGTACCCTTTGTCTGTTTATTTTTTCTCACTGGGTTTCTTTGAAACGGGCAATAAATAAACAATTCTTATACTTGGGTGAACTATTTCTTTAAAGCGCCAAGCTCAGAAAAAAAAGGGACTTACCGGTAACATTTGACCTTGTCACATAATTTCTGGATGTGTCCGAAGCCCCCGCAGGAGTAGCACTTCTGCTCGTTGGCGTGGTCACAGTCGCGAGCCACGTGACCGGCTTTGCCGCAGTTATAGCAACACTGCTCCCTTTCCTTTTTGGGTTCTTTACAGTCTCTGGAAATATGGCCACTCCTGTGGCAATTGTAGCAAGCTGTGTAAAAACAAAACAAAAAACATGTATGATGCAAAAGATTTTCCGAGTTGTGATTAATGGAAGTGTGATGAGGCAGAGCATCTTACCATCCTCAGTCTGTTCACAATCTCTGGCGATGTGGCCCTGCTCTCCACACCGGTAACAGAACAGATCTACAGAGAGAGAGAGGGGACACACGAGTTAGCACTGCTTCAGGACAGATGCCGTGTTTAAATGACAGGGTTTCTGCAGGTTTTATGAAGGCAAATTTAAGACCTTTTTAAGACCAATTAAAGAAAATTGAAGGGAACATAACACGTCAATATGTTCTCTAAATGTAAATGTCTAAGCACACAATGAGTTGTATTAGTGACACTTCAAAGTTAGAAAATACAATTTCCAACAGATAGCTTAAATTAAACAACAGCTTAAAGCTTGAGATAAGAAATCTTGTGAAAGTGATTTTACGCTTAAAACAAGAACAAATATCTGCCAATGAGTTCATAAACATCAACTTAATTCAAATGAAAGTCATTTTCATACCCAATGACAGATATTTGTTCTTTTTTTAAATCATAAACTCATTTCATTTTGTTCAAGTTCTCAGAAAACAAGATTTCATTTCTTCATTTTGCATGTCATTTTAAATGTATCCTGATTTAAGGATGTTGTGAATTTGTGCTGGAAAACAAAAATCCTGAGGAAGAAAGTCATTTTTGCAGTGCATGCCATTAAATTTAGGGCCCTATGAAATCTGTTTTATGTATTTTTTATTTTAATTTTTCTGGCTTTCGTTTATCTTCGGAACACAAATGAAGATTTTTAATGAAATGGGAAGATTTCTGTCCCTCCATTGACAGTCTGAGCAACTCTGACGCTTCAGAAAGTTCATAAAGAGATCATCAAACTAATCCATATGAATCATGCGGATTATTCCACATTTTCTGAAGAGGAAAGTCTTACGGGTTTGGAGTGACATTAGGGTGAGTAAATGATGACAGGATTTTTATTTTTGGGTGAACCAACCCTTAATGTCCCTTTCAGCCAAAATTTGACCAATTTCGTGACATTTTGCATTATACAGTAAATTCAAATGAATGGATTCTGCAATTTCGTCCACGTTTTCTGCATTGCACGGCCTAATTTAATGCAATGCTAATGAATTTAAGACTTTCAGATCCAATTTAAGACATTATTAAGACCTTAAATTGTGGAAGGTCAAATTAAGACATTCTAAGACCCACATAAACCCTGAATTGAAGAACTCCTACCCTTTCCTCGTCCCCGGCCCCTGCCACGGCCGCGGCCGGCGTTGGGACAGTTCTTGATCCAGTGTCCGGAGCGGCCACATCCAAAGCACTCACTGGTACTCATGTCCATTATCTGTGGAGGGCATCTGATGTCAGTATTAGCTCAATGCAATCAGTAAAGACCATGCAACACCTCAGGTAAGGTTCAAAAGTTCATGTGGTAACCAAGCTCCAAAGACTAACATTAACACAAAACTACGCCTTTTTTTTTATAGGTGTTTCTATACTTGCAGTTTATGTATTCATACATCATGTAATTCATCCATTGCTTCTCAAAAGCCCATTTTAAGTGACAAATCATGACACACCATATTTCTAGGACAGATGATCTAATCAGTAGTTTTACTGGAACTGAACTTTGTAGTGTGAGCTTGCTAGCACAATTGTTACACCCAACTTCAATAACTTAATTAGGTAACATTATTTTACAGTGTCCTTGTTACATATACTTAACATAGTAATAACAGTAAATTATTCATAATTACATGCAACTAACCCATGTACTAAATATTACTCAGTACTTGCATATATAATTACAGTGTAACAAAGACACCTTAAAATAAAGTGTAACCCTTTATTGTGTCGGTGGAAATGATATAAAAAACATCTTTCTAAACTCATATGAAGGATGAAGTGTAAATGTGCTCATGGCACGTGTCCTAGCACCACCGCTACTGCTAAAGACCAACACATCTGACAGAAATAACAGGGTTGGCATTGAAAAATATTATCAATACTCATAAATATATTTAAACAGAGGTGTTATAAAAGGGCTAAACATCTGCATAATGGTTTAACGCCTGTGCTAATCATCAAATCATACATCGGCCTCTATGGAAAAGCAGTAACAGAGTAAGTGCTCTCGGCTGCACTACAGCACAGCCTGCATATGAAATCTGCATGATTAATACACGCGTTTATGGATGCAAGTTATATTGGAAAAATGACACGCGCTTGAAGGAAAGTCACATGCACATGTTCCAGCACCTCAACACTGGGCCTCATCGTGCAGGTTTAACTCAATAACTCACAAATACACTCAATTATATCACTATTGTCGTGATATGTCTGTTTATAAGCTGTTGTGGATTTATTTTTGGAATTGCGCACGTGCAAGTGCCCTTATATGAGCGTTTCCCGCGCAGGCACGAGCTTCTGCAGGCCTCGGCTAGCTCAACGCACGTGATTAAACACACACACACACTACACACACGAACCCCCCGGTCAGCATAATCAACGCCAGCATTAAAGATCTAAATTAGCACTTCGTTAATACGAATAAAACCAGTTGAAATTGTGAGTTTGTCGCTAATCATGCGCGTGTACTTACCTATAACGGGACACTAGCCTGTTAGCTGTGACTCAATGCTGTTTACTCCTCCCTTCAGCACTGCGCATGAATCCACTGAGCGACACATACAGTAGCCAATAAGAGATCGCGATTCAGCGCGGGGGGGAACCAACGAGGATCGAATGCCTGGAGACACCCCTCCATTCTGTCCAATCACCGATCGAGAAGAAACACCGTCCCGCCCACACAAACAACAAGGTTGAAAATGTTCAGAAATTGAATATTTTCGTCGTGCTTGTTTACTTCTCTAGCCTATTATAAAAACAGAGAACTACTGAAATAAATTACACGTGTTATTTCCAAACATGTTAATCCAAGTATATGCAGATCCAACAGCATAGCAGAGTTTAGTTATGAGGGAGAACTCAAGCCGACCGTGAGTTATTAATAATTTCAGAGCAAGAAATCGTGCGACTTTCTGCTCCCATGCGTCCAAAACAAATATCAGTATGACCTCAGATCAGTTTTTATAATAGTGGGAGTAGTATGTGGACAACTTCTTTCGGTGTCAGCACACTAGCATACTACTACTCTTACTATTTCTGTCCTATTTTATATTCCATAAATAGTAAGACTAGCTAGTATGCTACTTTGAATCCAACCATATATAGTTCACCCCAAAAATGAAAATTACCCCATGATTTACTCCCCCTCAAGTCATCCTAGGTGTATATGACTTTCTCAGAGTTATATTAAAAAATGTCCTGGCTCTTCCAAGCTTTATAATAGCAGTGAATGGCTGTTTCCATAAAAGTATACCTATCTATCATAAAAGTGCTCCACACGGCTCCGGGGTTTAATAAAGGCCTTCTGAAGCGTAGCGATGCGTTTGTGTAAGGAAAATATCCATGTTTAAAACTTTACAAACTGTAATCTCTAGCTTCCGCTAACTGTCGTATGCGCGTTGACGAGAGACTGGCGTTCCAGCGTATGACGTAGGACGCAGGCGTGGCGTAAGTTCCAGTGACAAACACGGAAGCGCAGAGGATGGAGCTAAACAAAACTTGGTTCTCGCGGGAACTAGCATATTCTCACCGGAGCGTCCTACGTCATAAGCGGGAACCCCGGAGCCGTATGGAGCACTTTTATGGAAACAGCCATTCACTGCCATTATAAAGCTTGGAAGAGCCAGGATATTAATTAATTTAACTCTGATTGTATTCGTCTGAAAGAAGAAAGTCATACACACCTAGGATGAGTAAATCATGGGGTAATTAAAATTTTTGGGTGAACTATGCCTTTAATTAAAATTATACAAAGTTAGCATTACGCTATTAAAAATCATTTATACGGTTAGGAAACGATAAAATGTGTCTTTTACAACAGAGAGAGAGAGAGATAAAGATAAATGAACTTTTTTTTGTGTGTGTGTGTGTGTGTATATATATATATATATATATATATATATATATATATATATATATATATATATATGGGCGTTTCTTCAACTAGGGGCACTTTTAGCCATGTGAAGTTGAATAAAAAAAAACTTGTTCAAAAGTCGCGTAACAGTCTCATACGTTTAAATAATTTGTCTAGTTTTAAGGTCTGTAAGAGGACAAACTTAGATTACAAGATAATTTGTTAATATTTTGCATTTTTCCGACCTGCAATTAACAAATGTAATTTCCACCACATCTCAATATACAGCTATTATTTAAAAACAGAATAACTTATGCCACTCAAGAATTGTCTAAGATCATTTTTGTAACTAGTTTTACCAGTTTGTCCACAATGTACAATAATTTTACATTTGTCAATGAGATAAATGAACTGCCCTAAGGACCAGATGCTGAACTGTACACCTGTCACACTCTGAAATGTAATATTGGTTTGGGTAAGAGCTTATTAGAAAATAAATAACTTGAATTTTTATATTAAGTAGAGCATGATCTCATAAATTTGATAAATTTTTAATGTGTGATGACAACTTTTTAAGTATTTTTTAAAAATGTGTGTGGTGATGGAAATGACAGTGTTGTGGAAATGACAATAAATTAACGTGAATGTAGAGAAACAGTAGATAAATATAAAAAGTATTGTAATATATTATAATATAAAAATTATTACATAAATCTACTCTGGCAATCCATATCAATTGTTCTTTGTAATTATAAATGTCATTTCCACCACATGCTGTAATTTCAACCACAGAGGGCAGTGTGGCGGAAATGACATTTCTGTAGTTTTTTTGTGAAAAAGTGGAAGATAACTTCACTGATTAGCTTTGAATTAATACTTAGCATTTCATGTATGCAAAATACTCTTATTTAACTTAAAATGTTTAGCTTTTTAAAAACACCCTTGAAGGTACAGCATGTTTGGAAATGACGTAGAATAAATATATTAACTGTTCAAGTAATATTTAGCTTGATTTTTCTTCATTTTTTGTTGATGAAAATTTAAATTCCCTCCATGTCCAACATGTGCTCTGATGTCACTGAATATTTCCATAGAAACCACCTAAACAATATTTCACACAAACTTTTAAAGGGACATTACTGTGTTTTTTGACACCAATACTGTGCGACAGCTATATTTTGTATAAAAAGTAATATTGATAGTGGTCTCACATTAAATATTATAATGCATTGTAATTATTTTACTAGTGCTTAATTCAGGCGAGTTAATCGTTACCAGATAAGTCATATGTTTAAACTGTATTTTCATTGTTGAAGTTAAAAAGTCTGGGTGTGCGACAGGAGAAAACAGTGATTTTGACACCTATAAGGAGGTTGAAAGTATGAAAAAATCATAATAGAAAGGTAGTAAAAAAAATTAAGGTGGTTTTATTGTTAGCTTGACAAATAAAGAGGAATTTGTCTAAAATTATATATATTTTAAAAAATATGAACAAAGAACATAAAAGTGCCCATAGTCTAAGAATCACCCATATATATATCGAGATCTAAGTAAAAGAATATAACTAATGTCTGAATCACTAAGTGTACTTCTGAAATGAATATTAAACAACACCATCACCTGTACGAGCCTAGAATGGGAGGTTTTGAAAAAAAATATTAATTACTTTACGTTGCGTCATATATACTTTTATTATTTTATGAATTTTAATTTATACATTTTGCTTTTCCTGAATTAAGTGTGTCACCTGAAGTTTGCCCTAAAACCAGTCAGTTTGGAAAGCTGTTACATTTTGAGAGATTAAAAGGGCTACATTTTCAAACAGCGGGGGAAAAGATGTATCAGGTCTGTGTAAAAACGGTTTATTTTAATGATCTTCATGACGGAAATGATACAAAATGGAGAGAAAAACTTGCAGTTGCAGATAATATTTTTCCTTCTTGGAGGCTTTTTTTTTCATTTTTTTTTTTTTTTTATAAAAGTCCCCTTCCAAAACGCTCAGGTTATCTACAATGGAGAATATTACATTTTGTGCTAGCAAATAATGTTTTTTTTTTCCAAATTCAACTTGAATGTTCTGCCTCTTTACCATTTTTGTAATAATCATGAAACAGTTTTTCATGTTTTTATTGAATGTCCAAGGTTGCTGCCACTTTATGCTTTGCTGGAAAGGATTATTGAAGGATTGGACTTTGATAAAAAAAAACAACAAAAAAAAACTTTTTATTTATGGCTGTCGGTATTTGAAGTGAACAAGGAACAATGTACTGTTGCCAATTTTGTACTTGGGCAAGCAAAAGCAAAAGCAGACATGCAGACTTGCTCTTGAAGGGCGAATTGTTATTGTTAATGTTAATGTTCTTAGTCTGTTTACAGCTCTAGTTGAATCAAGAATAAGGTCGAAATATATATATTTTTATTGTTCAATTTATGTACAAATGGTGTGTAAATAGTGGTTGTGTTTTGTGAAGATGTCTCTTTATCATTTACTATTACTGTTATGTGAGCAATTTTTGATCTCTCTCTGTGTGTGTGTGTGTGTGTGTGTGTGTGTGTGTGTGTGGTGTTACACACTCGTCTTGTGGCGGTGACGTCACTGTGTCGTTTCTTCAGGTTATGGCGGAGCTGAAACTCTTCAAACTTTTTCTGGTGAGTGTTTATCGCTCCTGAACTGCATTATGAGTTTTGTAATGATCGTGTCACATCTCATATTAGCTGTTCGTCTAGTGATTATAAAAACATAAGTGTCTTGTGAAATGTTTGTATAGTTTGCTGTTTGATTTAATAGGTTTATGTAGAAATAGGGCCGCAGATGTAAAAAGATCTGCTCAACAGTTCCTTCAGCCCTGATAGCAACATGTAACGATTGTCCTGCGAATAAAGATCATTGTATTAGCTTAACTTATTTTCCATGAAGTTTACACCCTTTTTCCGATTACATCTGAGCGACTGGACTTGTGTTTGTTATGACTCTCTTCTGCACACACACACACACACACACACACACACACACATATGCGTTATTAAACACAGTCGTAAATTAAAACAGCGTTTGTTGGGGGTCCATCTTGATGTACAAACGCTGATAACAACAACACTATTCATTTATTGCAGTAAATGTGTTTGGCCTAAACTTACATGATTGTGTTATTTTGACAGCTTTTTAGGTTTACTTTAGGTTTTCCTGGAAACAGGATCGGGACTGCCTGTATGATTTTTTGTTTCATTATTATAACGCATGATTTACTCAATTCCAGTAAGTTTCTGTATTTGAGAAGAGTTGTCAGTGCTGTTGTGTAAGAGCAATTGTGTAAAGCTCAACAACAAAGTTAAAGGTGCAGTGTGTAAATGTCCCCCACTGCTCACCCCTCCCTTTCAAAGCACACAGAGAAGCTACGGTGGCTGACACAGGACAAAGATGTGGTCGTCTGAGACAGCAGAGAGTAGCTAGCGCTCTGTACAGCAGTTTGTCCGTTTAGGGCCACTGTAGAAACATGGCGGCACAAAATGGCGACTTCACTGTAAGGGGACCCGCGGTGTGTGTAGATGACTCATTCTAAGCTAATAAAAACATAACGGTTCATTATTCCACTGAAAACATAGCTATGGATATTATACTGCATTTCTGTTAATAGACCCTCATAAATATTACACACTCAACCCTCTACAATGTGAGTAAATCACTCGCATATGCGAGTAAATCTTCACTCTGGGCGACTAAATAGTATCTATCATTAGCCATTGGCTAATAAATGCTTAGATTTTATTCGCAGTGTGTGTGTTACAGTGTGCGCTGAACACTCTGATTGAGCGCTTGAGAGTTTCGCTCTCCGTCGAGCGATCTGTTCAGTTCAGCTCAACGGATGCGCAGCGTACCTGTATTTGACGTACCGTAAACTCTAGTGTGAAGGCACACAACTCGCCGTCGTTTCCCTCTCTCACACAAACACATACTCGCAAAGAGAGAGAGTCTTAAATACCACGCAGAATCGATGCGCTACATGTAAACCATATTCTTTGTTGTATTTTCCTGTCAAAATAACGGAGTTCATTTGGAATGATTCAGCTTTTAAGAACGAGCAGAAGATGTGCTGTTTCTCCGGTAGTGGGCGGAGCTAATGCACAAACGGCAATCTCATTGGCTGGCGCTCATCTATTACCGTCCCTGTTTTGATTTCAGCAAATCAGTTCGAGCGAACGCAGACGACGTGATTAATATTCATGAACCCGCAGCTCATCGAGCCTTAGTGCGTCGTATTTGTTATTAGTAGTAGAATTAGTATTAGTATTATTATCTTATTAATAATTACTATTATCTATTACTATTATAATTTTTTACAGAAACACTGAATGACCAACAATATCTTAAGCACCACCACCAGTCCTAAGTTCAGTTAAAATATCAAATATATCAAATTCATATATATATATATATATATATATATATATATATATATATATATATATATATATATATATATATATATATATATATATAAAACACATCTAAATAAACATTTATATACATGCATATGTGCGTATCTATATACAAATAAAAATTACACACACATATATCATGTAAACACAAACTTTTATTTTGGATGTGATTAATTGATTTGAAAGCACTAATATAAATAAAATAGTATATCAGTCTTGTGAGTAAACTAAAAAATGTACTAGCCAATGGCGATTCTATTGCCAAGGTGTGCGTAGAGGATTGACACTGCACCTTTAAAGGCAGGGTAGGTGATTTGTTCCAGAAACATATTTGTTATGCTGGTTGAAAGTCTCTTTACATCCTGATAGCAATCACTAAGTTAAGCGGTCTATATGTATATATGTATATTGTCTGTGGAAGGTATTGGACCATAAAATGTTCGTCTAATCATTGCATTCAGTCCGAATGCAGTGATACAATGTCCCACCTGTCTGTATCTGTATGTATTTCCATAGCGCACCTGCTAGCGCAGACATTACACGTCATCAGCGCGGTTCATGCTAGCAGAGTTAGACAGACATCAGTCACCGAGCACCGCAACCGAAACAGTTCCTCCTGAACCAGAACAACCAGCTTATGTCGGTTCGCCCCATAACTAATGTAATTTGTTAGATATGGAAACATGTGACGTAAAAAAACTTGGAGCCGTACATGACTCGAATTTATGCGCTTCTATTTCAACACTATCAATGGTGAAATTAATCTGCAGCAGTCAGGTGGAACAACTAGAGCCATGAGGTTATTTAACGCCTCTCGTCTCGTCACACTTTGCAGACTCTGCTCTGTGCGTTACATAGACTGTAAAAAAAAAAGATGGACGACGCCCCTTCACTATCTTCCGTTGTAGAAAAGTGAAGCTGCCAATGTCTGAAAATGGCGCTGACATCTTGCACTGATTTGGGACCTGTGTCTGCGCAGTAGAGAGCGTGAAGTAGAGCCGCGATATCAAAACCCCGCCCACACTCACGCAGTTTCTGTTAGTACAGTTTACTGCAGAACAACTCATGTCATTGTCGACTTGCGTACGGTCATCATTATTTAGGCCATAAAGGTTCAAAGGGTCTATTAACAGAAATGCAGTATAATATACATAACTATGTTTTCAGTGGTGTATAAAGACCTTATATAATGAACCGTTATGTTTTTATTACCTTCGAATGAGTCATTTCTATCTACACACACCGCGGGTCCCCTTACAGTGAAGTCGCCATTTTGTGCCGCCATGTTTCTACAGTGGCCCTAAATGGACAAACTGCTGTACAGAGCGCTATCTACTCTCTGCTGTCTCAGACGACCACATTTTTTGTCCTGTGTCGGCCACCGTAGCTTCTCTATCTCCTCCGAAAGGGAGGGGGGGGTGCAATTCACAACCTCACCGCTAGTTGCTGCTAAAAAACACACAGCACCTTTAAATGTGGATATTTTCTTACAAAAACGCATGGCTTTGCTTTAGAAGGCCTTTAATACCCCTGGAGCCAGCTTTACCATTCACTGCCATTATAAATCTTGGAAGAGCCAGGATATTTTTTAATATAACTGGCTAAAAGAAGAATGTCATATACACCTAGGATGGCTTGAGGGTGAGTAAATTATGGGATAAATTTCATTTTTGGGTGAACTATCTCTTTAAAACATAACTGAATATGTTTGCTAGGATACTTGCCTCTGGCTTGCTCAGTTGGGGACACTAAATTTTCAAATAAATATCCAAATAAATTGAATTACTAAACTAAATTAACTATATCAACTACATTACTTGAATATATATGACAATTGAAATGAGCTGATGACATCACCGTTTTCTCCAGAGCGGCTGTACAGCTGAATCAAATTCTGTTCATTATTTTCCTGTTTAACACTGTGAAGCTGCTTTGAAACAATCGGCATTGTAAAAAGCGCTATATAAATAAAGTTGACTTGACTTGACTTGACTTGGCAAAATGTTTTTTTTTTTCCATAATTTTGTGTAAAATTGTCCATTCAAGTGCAAGAAGACGTGAAAGAGTTTAAATCACTATTCGCGTGTTGTCAGATGTGAGTTTTTGGGCGCGAGTTATCTTTCGCGTCTTCTTGCGCTTGAATGTTTAAATTGGCATGGTTTAAAAACGTGCAAATGATAAATGATTGGGACAGTGACAGTTCTGTCAACTCTTGGCTATCATGCAGTCCTTATCGTTGAGCCCTGCATTTAGATCTAGTGCGTCAGCTCTCTGTACATGGCATGTGTGAAAGCCTCTCTCTTTCTCTCACGTTGAGTGCGTGTGTGTGAGAGAACGCAACAGAAACAGGCAATGAAATTATATCTGCGCTCAACTTATTTTTTGCATCTAACTCAATCACAGGTGACTGAAATTGTACAACTCACTAGCCATTGGCTAATTAATGACATTTTTTGGACGTCTAACATCAAATTTGCTTACATATGTGAGTGATTTACTCGCATTGTAGAGGGTTGCCTTAACCATACTTAACCTAGCAAGTTGACCTCTGCTATTATTCATGGCCCAGTTCTTTAAAACTGCCTAATAAACTAAAAGTGAAAGATTTCTTGTTTTTTTTTATTTTTTAGTGTGAGTTATAGCAGTGTTTTACACACAGTTGCCTTCAAAGTTCAGTAAAAGTGAATAGTTTATTAGTTTTTTGGTACCTCACACTGTGCTAAAGAGTGATTCAACATATTACAATTTGCTAATAACATCCTTTAATTGAGCAGTTCTCAACATCAGACTTGTTTGTTTTTGGCTGCTGTTTCTCCAGACGTAAGTGCTAGATGGTATTGTGATGGAGCAGCTTCAAGGAGCGTGGAGAAGCGTTACCAACGGTCTGGGAACGAAGGACTCGGTGTTTGATAGCTCCTATATGTCTCCTCAGCGCCGCTCCTCTGATGACTCCAAAACCAGCCGGACCATCCGAGTCTTCTTACCCAACCAGCAGCGGACAGTGGTGAGAGAGCCGTTCATGATGGAGCCTTTCAGGAAAAAGCATTTCAGTCATATTCCACAAATATTACAAAAAACACTGAATTAATTTGAGCTTCAGCCAGGGACAGCACTTGACAGTAGTATGGTCAAAACTGTTGTGTGATTATTGCTATCACAGTATTGTAAGCAATAAATCAGCAAGACATTGAAACCATTTCCTCAACAGTAATCTGCCTCAAAACTTAAATGTTATTGTTGGCATGAATTTTGCAGACTATCAAATCCAGTGGCCAGTTCCTCCTTGGCAGAGCTCATTATAGCTGGCAGTTGAGTCGGCTTTACAAAAAATGCTTGAAAAGTGCAGCTATGTTCATGGATGTTCATGGATAGTCTTGTGTGTTTTGTCCACGCTCCTTTTGAAGGTAAATGTGCGGCCAGGCGTGACGCTCCACAGCTGCCTGATCAAAGCGCTGAAGGTCCGAGGGCTCCAGCCGGAGTGCTGCGCTGTCTTCAGTCTCCATCCCGGACAGAGAAGGTCAGTCCGTGCAAACAGAGCACCAAAAGAGCTCAGATCCAGGCTGTGTAATTGTTAGCGCTAGGGTACGATAGGGTATGTTATTCCTTAGAAATAATACATTTTAGTATACAGTAGTGATGTATTTCTGTCATAATTTTTTGAAGTTAAACTGAACTTTATTTTGACGGTTTGTCTAATCTTTCAGTTTAAGTGTGTATTTGGTGGTATTTTTTCTCAAATGAAATGGTGAAAAGCTCAGAGTAGCTCTGGAGATGAAGTTCATGTCCTCATATATTGAGACGCAGATGCTGAAAACACCATGAGCTGAGAGTGAGTTTGTTTAACACCGTGTGTGAGTTTGTTTATCAGACGAAACCATGCTGTTCATTCACAAAGAGTGAATGAGTGAATTTTTATGTTCTTAAACTTGGATGTTAGTTAAGGGTAGTCGCGTCATGTTCCTATGCTTTCACAAGGACAAGAGACCTGTAGGTGACAGGTAAAAAATCCATTGCAAACAAGTGAAATGTAAAATGTATGTGAAATTGTATTAATCTTAATGTTTACAATTCTTATGCACCCCATGCACTTATTACTATATAAATTAATACATAATATATTCAATTCTAAAACAAAACATTAATTTATACACCTAATCATATATATATATATATAATATGTATTTTGACTTTTGCACTGATTTAATGCAATGGATTTATACAATTCTATTAAACTGCATGCCAAGCATTTATTCTGTCCTTTCCTCCATGTTCTTGTAGTCTCCACTATGGTTTGCAGTGCTGCATGAGGGTGATCCAGTCGCTCAGAGAAAGCAGTATGAATGTATAGTTTGTGTATAGATTGTGTGCATACTTGGGTGTATCTGCACTTTTTCACAAAGAAGTTGGGAAGCTGGGAAGTTTAATGTTTATTAAAGAGTTATTCAATAAAAGGGGCAGGGAAAGGCTTGAAAAATCTAAAGAACTGAGACTCAGGGTGAGGGTACAGCGTCAGTGCAGGGAGTCTTCAGGATCCACTGAATCCACTTTGTGTTTCTTGTATTGAAAGCGAGATATAGGAGACAAGAACGGACAAATTATATTATATAGAGTAGTAGTATATAATACAGTTATAAAACAGTTTTGGTATTAGGTATGATTAGGTATTTGGTATTTGGTATTAGTATGATTCTGCATTTAGCCTATAATGATTTTTAAGCATTCTTTTAATTTCACTTATAAACTTCCCTCTCCCTTTACCGTCAATCCAAAAATCAGCTGAGCTAAAACATAATATGACAGGTAATAGTCAACAGAATCACAATGCCTAAAAAACTACACCCATACATTTTTGCTTACTCAAATATGTAATCTAAATGATATCAATAGGTTGCTCTACCTACAATAAGGAATTCATTTGATAACCACATTTAATAAGGAATAAAACGGATATTCTCATTTTGCCACTTCCACCCACCACTATTACACTCTCCAATGTTATATTTAACCCCCGTTTGGAAGCATTTCCTCTAATTACACAACAATGGATAAAACTGCATTAATACAATGGGTTTTACAATTAATAGGCTGTTCGTGGTTTGTTATGTGTTACTAACTTTATCCAATAACCTATCTTAGCCTAATGTTTTATCTGATAACATTCCCTAAAACTACTTATTTAGTGAGCAATAATCAACTAGCACGCTTTAATGCTTTTTAATGCTTTAAGATGTACTGATAATGTACAATCTTATTCTTTAAAAGTCTTACCTTTTAAGTGCAACTATTGAGATGGTCCTCGAGCCGCCATTGCTGTAAAAAAAAAAAGGTCCATTGGAGTGAGCGGAGTTGACGCAACTCTTTCTCTACATGGCTTTGTCCGCCCCCATCACGAGTGGACACGCCCCCTTACTGCTGATTGGCTAAAAGTGTGTTGTGCTGCTTGGTCTGATCCACTTTGTTTTAGTCCTGTTTACACAGCCAGCACTATGTACAAATATTTTTTTTTCCTGCGCACACACAGAACAGACATCTTGCAAATCTTCAACAGCGTTTCTCAGAAAACGCTTATTGCATTTGGGCCAATATCGATCAAGAATTATTTTAGTGTTAAAATATTGGCGTTCAGTATCTGCCTCAAATTTCCTGATCAGTGCACCACTTACTTTAGGTATTGTTGTTCATTACCACGGCCACCGCTTGTGTGTTTGAACGCGCTTCTCATGCATGAAAAGTATGTGTACACATGACAGAAAATCGCAGCAAAATCTTGACGTGTACCAGCAACTAGACATTATTCAAAGGCATTCTATTCAGTAGGATATTGATATAGGATCTGTTGTTGTCAAGTAAGTTTTTATTCGTAATGTTTCCCCTTTACATTAATATTGTCCTTCATAACCGCTAGTATAACAAGCCTATAACCAAAGTTAACATATGTTTATGTTTGCAGCAAGAAGTCTCGTATGGACTGGAGCACAGACTCTACCTCACTCATCGGGGAGGAACTTCTTGTGGAGGTTTTAGACCATGTTCCCTTAACCACACACAATTTTGTGAGTGCTACACAGGCTTTTTTTGTGCCCACTTGAGCAATTCTATTTATAGTTCAAATAAAAAGATTATTTACTTCATTTTTAGGTTAGAAAAACATTTCTGAAATTGGCTTTCTGCGACATATGCCAGAAGTTCCTGTTAAATGGTTTCCGGTGCCAGACCTGTGGCTACAAGTTCCATGAACACTGCAGCACAAAAGTGCCCACAATGTGTGTAGACTGGACTAACATCAGACAACTTCTGTAAGTCTCTCTTTTTTTCTTTAGGGTCATAGTTAGTGTTTCTTTAGTGTTTAGTTCATTTGTGTTATCACTGTTTTGAAAAATATCCAACAATTTAAAATTAGGGTTTACAATCAATTTGTAACGTGTATGTTCTATTTAGTTCCTGTTAAGCCTGCCTGAGTTTGTAGTTTGTTTCCTTGGTAACTCATTAGTTTATCATTCTGTTCAGCTGTTCATGTTTAGTTCCCTCGTTTTCCCTGTGTATATTCTCCTTGTTTTGTTCAGTTCCTTGTCCAATCTCGTTTACGTATATGTTGAAGCTAAGTGTTTGTGGATTTATTATTCAAATCTTTTCCCTGTTCTCCTTCGTCGTACGCGTACGCGTTCCTTGCAACAACCTAGCGTGACAGAAGATCAGACCCTCATACTGAGAATAGTTAAAAGATGGATTTACAGATCGTTGCTGGAGTATTTGTGTTGGACACTCCGGCACGGCGGATTATCCCTCACATTCGGTACGCAGCCAAGCCCAGAGTCCAGCCCGCAATCACCAAGCTGCACGGAGCGAGAATTTGGGTGAGGAAATTTCCCTGTTTCTCCCGTCCCCGCTGGTCCTGCCCAGCATGAACTCTTCTATGCCCCCGCCCAGCTCCTGTGTTCTCAGAATTTCCTCCCAGCCTCCCTCTCCCACCTCCTCATCCAAAATCAGCCAGTTCCTCAGCTCCGCCTTGACTTCTCTCTGTGTGGATCTGCCTCGGGGCTTGAGGTCTCCATCTCCGCCGGGTCAAGGGGATTCCCCGGCTCCTCCTCCAGTCACTGTTCTCGTTATTCCACCTCGGCCTGTTGCCCTGACTCTTCCTCTTCAGCTCCTCCCTCCATCAGACTTACGGCTCCACCTGGCTCCCTCATTCTTCCGGCTGCACCTGGGACCACTGGCCTTACGGCTTCACCTGGCTCCCTTGATCCTCTGGCTCCACCTCGGTCTGACATTGCCTCGTCTGTACCATGGACTTGCACCCCATATGCTGGGCTCCGTCTCTCCACCCCTGGGCTCCGCCCTCCCTCTGGCTCCACCTCGGCCCTCAGTTGTTCCGGCTGCACCTCAGCCCTCCAGTACCCTGGTTCCACCTCGGGGGTCGTCGCTATGGCTCCGTTGCAGCCTCCGAAGCCTGCGTTCTGGTCCATCTGCTCTCCGTCTGCACTCTGGGCTCCCTTTCTACAGGCTCTGTCTCCATCCGTCATCCACATGGCTTCATTTGAGGAAATCTCCACCATGGCTCGACTCCGCCGTAGTGCATCATCCTGGCTGAACTCCGTGTTTCCGCCAAACTCCTCCTGTCTCCTCCCACCCTCCACTCTCCCATGGATTGTTCTACCTGCGCTTGACACTTTTCGTCCTCAGTTGGATTGTTACGGCTGATCCTGTTAAGCCTGCCTGAGTTCATAGTTTGTTTCCTTGGTAACTTATTAGTTTATCATTCTGTTCAGCTGTTCCGGTTTAGTTCCCTCATTATCCCTGTTAGGGATGTCACAAGAACCGATACTTCGGTACCAAGTCGGTATCAACATTTTAAAAGCCTGACAGTACTTGTTTTTCTACAGTACCGTAGTACCGATGGTACCGAACATTTATGCACTTTAGCATGTAGGTTGAACCCAAACAGATTATCAGAGCAAATCAGTAATTAAATCAGTAATTTAACAACTTACTGTGAGACGTAATTTCAAAAACAGTGTTAGTGATTCAGCGGTAACTCATCTCTCTCTCGCTCTCTCTCTCTCTCTCTCTCAAAATGCGCAAATGGCTTCATAGTATCCACATTGCTTTTGCTCTGCAAGCGATATGCACGGTGCAATACAAGACTTTTGCGCACATCGTTTTATATCATGGCAGTTTATAAATTCAAGCGATTTTAAACTATAAAGTACTTGCGCACTCTCTGAGAGATGGTCTTCAGTCAGTGCATGCTCAACCAAAGCGCGCGCACACAGCGCCGCCTCTCATGCAAGTGTCAGATTTTCGCGAATTATTAGCCTACACATAAACGTTCCAATCAGGTTCCAATACACACACGGTTATGTCAAAATGCCCGTCTTGGCGAATATTTGTGTTGGTTACGTGAATGTTAACAGCATATTGTCTCTGTCCATTAGGTCTTAGTGATAGCAGCCTTTAAAACTTGCTACTGTCTACTAGTGGCTGTCTGTATTAATGATAATCAAACGACAAAAGAATTATAATTTTTTTTAACTTATACAGTTATGAGTATTCATATATGAGTTATTTTATATTTGATTATTCAATTTCTGTGGTAGGCCTATATTTACTTGAATACTACTGTTAGACCTACCTGAAAAAATATACAGCATTGTTTAATTTTGTAGCAAAGTTCGTTTGTGTGGGAGAAAGGAAGAAGGCAGGGTCGGCGATAAGCTGGAACTCGTGGGTTTTATTTTCACTCAAACGTAACAGAAACTGGCGCCACACGCACTCATTCAACTCAACACTCAAAAGACTCTCAACTCATCACTGTCGTCACAGTTTCCTTCTCTCACTCTCGCTCTGCCGGTCCCACGAGTCCTTAGCTTCCCTCTCTCCCGGCACTCTGTTCCTGCGTGGCTTTTAACCGGTCTCTCCGCGCCAATCACTGCAATCAGACACAGGTGTTTATCATCATGCACTTGACCTACTTTCTCACCGCTCGTCTCGTGACTCCCTCTGTCTGTGCAGACCTCGCGAAACCATGCCCCCCTTGCCACATACCCCCACCGCCCGACTCAGGCCGGGGAGTCATTTATTTATGCTACTGCTTCTAATGTGTTTATTCATTCTTGTTTTATTACTGACTATTGCAACAAGTTACCTTATAAAAACACAAATACATTGAGTGAGCAAACAGTTTAGTGAGATAATTGTAAAAAAATTTTAAAAATATCTACTAAAAAAGTTAATGTTTAAGTATTATTATAATTTTTTTTTTACCGTGGTATCGACTTTGGTATCGAGTACCGTGTACTTTTGGTGGTATCGGTACCGACTACTAGATTTTTGGTATCGTGACATCCCTAATCCCTGTGTTTTTTATATATATATATATATATATATATATATATATATATATATATATATATATATATATATATATATATATATATATATACTTTGGACAAGGAACTGAACAAAACAATCTCATTTATATATACTATCTGTTAAAGCTAAGTGTATGTGGATTTATCATGAAAGTCGCCTTCATCGTACGCATTCCTTGCAACAACCTAGCGTGACATAATTAAAAAATGATCTAGTTTACATGGTATGCTGATTTATTGATCAACTGAACGGTGAATATTCACACTAGTATTTGCTGAGAAAGATAATTAAAAGACATTACATCATTGTAATGGAGGAGTAAAGCATTGAATAGACATTACAAAAAGTGCCATTATTGTTTGTTTCCATATCATCGATATGGAAGCCTGTCACTGGCCTACAGTCCACATCAATCTGTTTTTAAATTAGATTTGTCAATTTATCAGAGGTAGTCTTAGAGTCTTACTGGCTGTTTGTACAGAACTTCCCCATTCAGTTTGAGTGATATTTCAGTTGTTTTAACTGTACATAGTCAGATTATTTCAGAATGAATGACACTTGACTGCTATGCATTTGACAGATTGTTTCCAACTCCGGGTGAAAGTGGGACTCCATCTCTACCTGCACTTACATCTCGGAGAATGAGGGAATCCCTGACAAAAATCCCCAACAGGTAACTCAACATTTCAGATTACCTGATGAAAAGCAGATTCAAAACCATTGTTTTTCTGTAAATGTATGCACATCGTTCAGCGACTGCACATGGTTTGATGGCTTAAGTAAAGCTTAGGTTACATATAGTCAAGTCACCTTTATTTCTATAGAATATTCTATACAATACAGATTGTTTCAAAGCAGCTTTACAGTGATAACAGGAAACTGATTCAATGATGGAAACAGAATTCAGTTCTGCTGTATCATTCAGAAATTTGTATCCAGTTTCTTCTGCTTAGAGAAACTGTATAATTTTTAAAGACCCTTTCTAATCCTTCACATACTTCAATAATACTTTGTGTTAAGAGGTATGTCATTACTTCCCTTGGCAATCAGATTTACATTTTTTGCCTGGTGGATAGTAAAATAAAAAAATTAAAAAAAGAACAATATACAGTACTTTAAGCAAACACTCTTGGGTTTTTCTTGGGTAGACACCACTAAAGTTTTCTCCAGGAAAATGTAGAAATCTAGTTTTGGTCTTAAGCGAATCTGAGGTGTGGTCAAAATTAGGTTTTTACAAAAGTCCTGAGGGAAACTCAATCGAGGATGGTCACCCTGTCTGCAGAACATGCAAAAAGAAAGTCTCTGCAATAGGGGCAAAGACTTCAAATCTGCCGAGTCGTTTTATCGTGACCGTCACCCACTGTAGCGAATGCAAGGCAAGTGGACTTTGACCTCAATACCAAAACTACGCCTGGGAAATAATTGGACACAAAATGTTGTTTTGAGTTGAAATATCTTATCTCACTCACTTGAAATTAACGTGAAGCTTCCGTAAAGAGAAGTTCGCAGCAAGTGGCTTTGAACCAAAGACGAACTAACAAGTTCAGACAAGACTATCGTCTTTGTCAGGTGATGTCACACTCATGAGACCCGAAGTGCATTATGGGTGGAGCCGCCATTTGTAAGGTATCAATGCTGGGGGGTTCTGTGGTTGATTCATTTCTTACCCATTTATAATTCCACAAAACAATCGTCCAGACTAGATGATCACAAGAAGTTATAGAAATAATTATAGTAGTATTAATAGTAAAGTCCTCATTCAATTTCAATACAATCTAAAACAGAGACACAAGTTGCATTTGAATGAAACGAGAGAGCGCGTGGATGTGCGCTGTTATAATGCGTTGCTATTGACGACGGTCATTATAAGGAAGGAAATGCCACAGAATAGAATCTTGCTTAAACGAGTGCATAGAGCTGCATGTTCTATTTGTTGTTTGTCGATTTTCAAATATAAAACTTGTTTAAATGTTTTCAGTGTGTGCATGAGTTCTTTTTGAACACTTTCATCTCATTTGAACAAAACCGTGATAATATTGATAATCGTGATCATTTGGGTCACTATAATTGTGATATGAAATTTTCATACCGTCCCATCCCTATATGACACACAGTATGTTGTTGGTAAGGCCGTCTAGTAGGATTTTCCTTTATGACATTTGAAATGAAGTAATGAATTGAAATGAAACTTGCTGTTTGTCTTCAATAACACAAGCCCCCCACCCCCTAGTTTTCAGTGATATTCTTGTTTCTAGATACTGCAAGGGTCCTTTTTAGCATAACATTGTCCGTTTATATGCAGTAGTCTGAGGCGTGTATTCATGTTTCCATTAGCTCGGTGCACAGACATTCAAACCCTCATGTCTTCAGTTACTCCAGCCCTTACCCTCCCTCTGGAGCGGCTCTGACGCAGAGACTGCGCTCCACCTCCACACCCAACGTCAACATGCTCAGCACCACCCTGCCCATCGACAGCAGCCAGATTGAGGTAATGACAAACCAGAGCATAGAGCCTCTCTACCTCAAAAACAGCCACTCCTTCCCTGTCTCCCTTATCTCTGATATGACATCTCTTCATTTTGTCAAGCTCTCAAACTTCTAAAAATATTAATTGGATTTGCTGTTCTCCTCTGTCTTTCATTCCACAATTTATTCCCTTTTCTCTTTACTGTCATGTTGTTGTGCCATGCTGGGGAGTAGCTAGACACGTCTCCAAGCTCCTGGTGCCACCAGCAGTTTTGTCTGAAGAGAAGAGTAGGTATTGTTCTTCTCCTCAGTACGGCTGTGTTTAAAACAGAATGCAGCTGCTTTGCTGCCTCGATACCCAGTCGTAAGGTAGTGGCTTAACACAGATGCTTTCTTACACTGCCTGAGATTAAGGGCGTTTTCACACCTGGCTCGTTTGGAGCGTTTGTCTCAGAAACTGGCTCGTTTTCTTAGTTTGGTTTGTTTAGGCATATGAAGATCAAGCACCAAAACAATCGCTCTGAGATAACCTGAACAAGGTGGTCTTGGCCTGATTAAAAACGAACTCGGTTCGGTTGAGGTGAGAAAGCAATCCAACTCAACGGACCAACAAACCAAGCACTATAATAATTCATAACGGGAAATGCGTTATATAAAAGCAGCATGTGTGATTCTGTGAGTGAGCACATTAGTTATCGCAGTTGAAAACCAAAGAGCGCCTCTTCATCTTAAAATGTTGTATAATTGCTCTTCGTGCATTGCATGAATGCTGTTCCCGACAAAGCCTTAATTCCCGCTCCAACTAAGCAGGAATGATGGCTACAAAATTATCCTTTTTTTTTTTATGCCAAAAATCATTAGGATATTAAGATCATGTTCCATGAAGATATTTTGTACATTTCCTACCATAAATATATCAAAAATGTATTATTAGTAGTAATATGTGTTGCTAAGGACTTCATTTGGACAACTTTAAAGGTGATTCTCTCAGTATTTTGATTTTTTGCACCCTCAGATTCCAGATTTTCAAGTAATTTAAGCCGGTAAATACAGGAGAAATATGGCAAAGTCACTTCAATGTGCCACACTTCCTGCTGCCAGCAGGTGGCGCTTTGACTATAACTGAATATTGGCATGTAGATGTCTTCAGCTCGGGACTATTATCAAATGTGTAAAGTTTGGGGCAGATCGGACATTGTATGCCTGAGTTACAACAACTTCCTGTTTCGTGGTGTCAATCAAAGCCACAATAAGAGCCCTGTCCCAAATGACACACTTCATATGCACTTTCGGTGGCTGCCGCGTGTCTAAGTCCATGAGACCTTAGGGTGTCCCATTTGTCATTTTAGGTATCAGAAGGGTGCTCGAGAGCGTCCCCTTTGTGGTTGAGTCCGCACTGATGCGAGCTCCGCTGCAGACTTCTTCCCGACAGTCAAAGCGGTGTTACGTCACGAAAGTGCGGACTCGTAGGAAGATTGCGAGTGTTTAGGGTGCCACTTGGGACAGGGCCAAGCTGGCAGAGCGAACTTGTCAATCCATCTTGATAGATGATGCAGAGGAAACTCTTGACCAATAAGAGGACAGCTTTACTCACATGTGACTTGCATAAACACATTTTGGTACGCTTTGAAATGTTGCCTTGTGAAAGTGAACCGAACCAAGAAGAAAATGCAACATTGTAATGAATGAAATCCCTGTTTCTGAAAAAAGTGAATGATCTACAGATCTGAAAGCGCCCTAAGACAGCAGTTTGCACGTTTGGATGTGTGTTTGCTGTGAGTGAGCTGGGTCCGTCCATCAGCTGCTGTGCTTATACTCACTCTACTTGTATTTTGTCATGCTTGCAATAAAGCCTACTCCACAAAACAAAAGCTTGTTACGCTTTCATATTTGAAAGGGATGGTTCACCTAAACATTATTTACTCAACTGTGGGCATTTAGTATTTTGAGGGATGGTTGATCTATCTTTTTAAGTCTGCAACTAGTCTAGCTGTGGAGACTGGGATTGTTGTAACACTGCTTTAACATCTGTAAAATACAAAGAATGCATTTATTTCTAAAACAGAAAACAGTATTGCTTTGGAACTATTTTGTGCGGTCTTTGTGGGTCCAGTAGACATATATGTGAGCACAAAACCAGTCATGCGTCTCACGGGTATATTTGTGGCAATAGCCAACAATACATTGTATGGGTCAAAATTATCCATTTTTCTTTTATGCCAAAAATCATTAGGATATTAAGATCATGTTCCATGAAGATATTTTGTACATTTCCTACCATAAATATATCAAAAATGTATTATTAGTAGTAATATGTGTTGCTAAGGACTTCATTTGGACAACTTTAAAGGTGATTCTCTCAGTATTTTGATTTTTTGCACCCTCAGATTCCAGATTTTCAAGTAATTTAAGCCGGTAAATACAGGAGAAATATGGCAAAGTCACTTCAATGTGCCACACTTCCTGCTGCCAGCAGGTGGCGCTTTGACTATAACTGAATATTGGCATGTAGATGTCTTCAGCTCGGGACTATTATCAAATGTGTAAAGTTTGGGGCAGATCGGACATTGTATGCCTGAGTTACAACAACTTCCTTTTTCGTGGTGTCAATCACATACATTAGCACTTAGCCACGTGTTGTATGATTTCATGTGTTTCTAGCATGTTTGCTACTTCATGGCATATTTAAATGTGTTTCTGGGAGTGAATTACAGTGTAAAGCATGCCAGCAGGTGGCGCTATGACTAACTAATATTGGCATAAAGATGTGTTCAGGCCAGGACTCTTATCAAACATATGAAGTTTGGGGCAGATCGGACATTGTATGCCTGACTTAAAACAGCTTCCTGTGTCATGGTGAAACATCAGACTTTGTCAGGCCGCCACGGACACGCCCTTCAGCGAAAAGATCTTCACAATTTAACATCACAAAGACCTTTAGATTAGACTGTGCAAATATGATGTTGATCTGATTAAATCTATAGGAGTTCGTTAAAGTACAACGTCTGGAAATGGCAAAAACTGCAAAAATTTTGCAGAGAAAATTCTAAATATCTCACTTCCTGTTGGTTTTCAGATTTTGCACTCAGGGTCTTTTTTTGTAGGTATTGGGCTTTTACATGTGTCTACCGAATTTTATACTCGTACGTGAAACGTAGCTCGAACGGCTCTTAATTGAAATTTTGTAGGTGGCGCTATTGAGCCATTTTGCCACGCCAAATTCTTAAACCCATATCAGATGTACATTTTCACCACTTTTGACGTGTGTGCAAAGTTTCGTGAGTTTTCGAGCATGTTTAGGCCCTCAAAAATGCGATTCATTTGGAAGAAGAAGAATAATAGGCTGAACAATTCCAATAGGGTCCTCACACATCGGTGCTCGGGCCCTAAAAATTTACCCTTATGACTGATTTTGTGGTCCAGTGTCACAAATGGGTAAAGTTGCCCATCTGCTCAACTATGACATTTCTAAAAAAAACTTAACAATACAGCTTATCAAATTAAATAAGATAATCTGCTAATTTGGATAACAATTCTGTTGTTTAAAATGCCTTAACCTGATTACATATCAAATGTGAAGGGAAATCCATAAGAGAATATGCTACATCAAAATTTGTGTGTACAGAAAGATATGTGTTTGTAAGTGGGTAAACACTCACTCAGTGTTATAACCATCTCCAGTCTCCCCTTATAGACCATACAAAAGCTACAGATCCAAGTCATCGCTTCATGTGGCCCTCACAGCGCACTGATATATTTACATCACTACAAGTTATAAACTTATTTAAAATGTAGCTGACCAATTTTCAAGTGTGCACACTCTCCTGGTTAGTAGCTGTGAGCAACAGTGGTATTGTGAGCTGAGAGAGCATGAGACAGTGGTAAGTGGGATATAAAAAGAAACGGTTCAAACTGTCTTAGCAAGCTCTTAAACGTTCTTCCTTTGCTTTTGTTCTGTGCTTGTAAATATGACCTTCCTTCATATAGTTTGTTGTCAAAAATCAACTCTAAAGATTAAAACAGTTCATTGTGTATTATTTCTTTTCATCTAGGATGCCATACGTGTTCACAGCTCAGGTAAGAATGAAACATCAAAACAGATACATGTGAATCCAATGAGAAATGTTTTTGCTGTAGTTTAATTTGGAGCATGTATTGTGATCATGTAGTTTTTGTTTAACCATCTCTCTGCAGCTGGCAGTTCTCCAAATCAGAGCCCTACAGGCTGGAGCCAGCCCAATGTACCCACCCCAGCCCAGAGAGAGCGGGCGCCATTCCTCAACCCGCAGGAGAAGGTCACAATCGTAAGCTCTGTGAAGTCTTCTTTCTGTTTGCTCATCAGTCAAGTAGTGTTGTAGGAAACTCAGAAGCGAGGAAACAGGAGGATCGGCTATGTCTTTATTGAGAACTTTCGGTGTCGTGCTGCAGTCATCAAGGCAGTAAAACACTGTAGTTTTATATACATTTCAGTGGACAGTCCTTAGAAGTGGAGACAAGGCACTAAAAACCTAAACCATGATATGCAAAGGATGTAAGCAGTTATAGGAACCCGGCCAGACTCTTTTTTACGAGCCCATTCAGATACTTCATTATCATATAAACGCCCTGGTATTATACCTGGTATTAAATGGATAGTTCACCCACAAATGAAAATTAGCCCATGATTTACGCATCCTCAAGTCATCATAGGTGTATATGACTTTCTTCTTTCAGACGAACACAATCAGAGTTATATAAAAAAAAGTCACACAAATGTGCAGCACACAAATACAGTTGATGAATGACGCTATTACACTGCTTACGAGCGAGCGAAAAAGGAAGCGAATGGAAAGGGATCCTTATCTGTATGTTTTGGCTCAATATAACAAAGTCTGAATCGATTGTTTTGTTGCACTTGTGACCTGCACTCACATGTTAGGTCATTAGGCGGTCTTTTGTGGCTGTTTGAATGCATTTGAACACATCAGTGTTTACACTACGAAAGCAATCCGGTCGAAAGCATCTTTGACTACCTCTGAAAGTGGACAAGCTGAAAACATTTTCGTTAACTTGTGATCGGGTTGAAGAAAGCGCATCTTATTACCAGGTGTAAACGGGGCCAAAGATAAGTTCTTAAGTGCTAACATCAGTTATTGTTTTTTAGCGGCCAAGGGATAAAAGAGACTCAAGCTATTACTGGGAGATTGAAGCTAATGAGGTCATGCTGCTGAGCAGGATTGGATCAGGCTCCTTCGGAACCGTATACAAAGGGAAATGGCATGGTAAGCATCGGTTTAACCTGGCCAGCTTCAGTATCTAGCTGTCTCTAACATGACAAGTGGTTAACTTGCGCTGTAATTCGCTGTAGGTGATGTGGCTGTGAAGATATTAAAAGTCACCAACCCAACACCGGAGCAGTTTCAAGCCTTCCGCAACGAGGTGGCCGTTCTTAGGTGAGATGTTAATGTTGATTGTTAACTGCTCGGAGTTTGTTTTAGAGCAGTGTGTCGATGGCTTTGTTGATTGGCAGCAATTTTGTTCTGACGTGCAGCACCATGCCACATCCAAAAAGCTTGTTTACATTTTCCAAGCAACATTGCAACCTGACATATTACAATAATTGTTTATCCAGAAATGAATATTATGTCCCCATGTACTCATTTAATGGTTTAATGACAGTTCAGTTGAGTGATTGAGTGATTTAACTTACTGTAACATTTAATACCACTAGTCCTCTGATTGATTGCAAACACACAGGAGAGCAGCTGCTTGTAACATTGGGTTGATTTTCTCCCTGCTTACCCTTTCATTTTAACCCTTAAATGCATGACTGTTTCACCAATCATTATTACATATTCCGATCTTTAGCCACCCGGATCTATATCTAACACGGATGGATCTCTACCCGTTGCGATGATATAAAACTCTCCTGATATTAGAGTAACAATTACAGAAGAATAAAATAAAGCATGTTTTGTTACCTTTTGGAGCTTGTAAGGGTTCAGTTTAAGCAGATGTTTTACACCATCATCACTGTCCTCGTCAGATTTCCCAGGAGATTCAGCATCTGCCTCATATTCACCATCTCAAACATATTCTCAAAACTATCATTTTCAACAGCTTCAATATTTTCACCTTGTGGAATAGAGGTGAATTGCACTTATTCAGTCATCAAAGATTAAATTATTGTTGTGAAGAAAAAATATGCTTACACTGTTACACACCTCGGGTCATCAGCCACCCTAAACAATTTTTACAAAAAATGAATGGGAAAACAGGCATTCTTTTATAATGTTATTCTTTTTTTCTTGTAATATTGTTTATAAGATTTGATTGAGGAATACTAAGAAGGTTGATATCTAAATTAATGAGGAGGAGGGTAGTAAATGATGTCCCGGGTCACTAAAGACCGAGGTATGCGTTTAAGGGTTAAAATATATAGAAAAGTAGACAATCCAAGTAGATGGTACTACATGGTTATGCAACATAGACAATTTTAGGGTTACATTTTACTAAAATTGTATGGTATACAGGGAGTGCAGAATTATTAGGCAAATGAGTATTTTGACCACATCATCCTCGTTATGCATGTTGTCTTACTCCAAGCTGTATAGGCTGGAAAGCCTACTACCAATTAAGCATATTAGGTGATGTGCATCTCTGTAATGAGAAGGGGTGTGGTCTAATGACATCAACACCCTATATCAGGTGTGCATAATTATTAGGCAACTTCCTTTCCTTTGGCAAAATGGGTCAAAAGAAGGACTTGACAGGCTCAGAAAAGTCAAAAATAGTGAGATATATTGCAGAGGGATGCAGCAGTCTTAAAATAGCCAAGCTTCTGAAGCGTGATCATTGAACAATCAAGCGTTTCATTCAAAATAGTCAACAGGGTCGCAAGAAGCGTGTGGAAAAACCAAGGCGCAAAATAACTGCCCGTGAACTGAGAAAAGTCAAGCGTGCAGCTGCCAAGATGCCACTTGCCACCAGTTTGGCCATATTTCAGAGCTGCAACATCACTGGAGTGCCCAAAAGCACAAGGTGTGCAATACTCAGAGACATGGCCAAGGTAAGAAAGGCAGAAAGTCGACCACCACTGAACAAGACACACAAGCTGAAACGTCAAGACTGGGCCAAGAAATATCTCAAGACTGATTTTTCTAAGGTTTTATGGACTGATGAAATGAGAGTGAGTCTTGATGGGCCAGATGGATGGGCCCGTGGCTGGATTGGTAAAGGGCAGAGAGCTCCAGTCCGACTCAGACGCCAGCAAGGTGGAGGTGGAGTACTGGTTTGGGCTGGTATCATCAAAGATGAGCTTGTGGGGCCTTTTCGGGTTGAGGATGGAGTCAAGCTCAACTCCCAGTCCTACTGCCAGTTTCTGGAAGACACCTTCTTCAGGCAGTGGTACAGGAAGAAGTCTGCATCCTTCAAGAAAAACATGATTTTCATGCAGGACAATGCTCCATCACACGCGTCCAAGTACTCCACAGCGTGGCTGGCAAGAAAGGGTATAAAAGAAGAAAATCTAATGATATGGCCTCCTTGTTCACCTGATCTGAACCCCATTGAGAACCTGTGGTCCATCATCAAATGTGCGATTTACAAGGAGGGAAAACAGTACACCTCTCTGAACAGTGTCTGGGAGGCTGTGGTTGCTGCTGCACGCAATGTTGATGGTGAACAGATCAAAACACTGACAGAATCCATGGATGGCAGGCTTTTGAGTGTCCTTGCAAAGAAAGGTGGCTATATTGGTCACTGATTTGTTTTTGTTTGGTTTTTGAATGTCAGAAATGTATATTTGTGAATGTTGAGATGTTATATTGGTTTCACTGGTAAAAATAAATAATTGAAATGGGTATAAATTTGTTTTTTGTTAAGTTGCCTAATAATTATGCACAGTAATAGTCACCTGCACACACAGATATCCCCCTAAAATAGCTAAAACTAAAAACTACTTAAAATATTGATACAAAAATATTCAGCTTTGATATTAATGAGTTTTTTGTGTTCATTGAGAACATGGTTGTTGTTCAATAATAAAATTAATCCTCAAAAATACAACTTGCCTAATAATTCTGCACTCCCTGTATATGATATTATAGTTGTATAAAATTGCTTGTACAGATGTGGCCATTGAGAATGTGCATCAATCATGGGTCACGCAGAGGAAAGACGTTATAATAATGTGTTACATTTTATATAGCGCTTTTATGGGTACTCAAAGCACTTTACATATAGAAGGGGGGGAGTCTCCTCAACCACGACCACCAATGTGCAGCATCAACCTGGATGATGCGACGGCAGCCATATTGCGCCAGAACGCCCACCAAACACCAGCTTATTGGTGGAGAGGAGACCGAGTGATGAAGCCAATCAGGATATGGGGATGGTTAGGAAGCCATGATGATGGACAGAAGCCAATGGGCAAATTTGGCCAGGATGCCGGGGTTACACCCCTACTCTTTTTCAATTTTTTATGACCACAGAGAGTCAGGACCTTGGTTTAACGTCTCATCCGAAGGACGGTGCTTTTTGATCAGTAGGGGGTAGTTTGAGTTTCATTCGTAGTCTTGTCACATAATGAAGCTGATGATCTGCTTGGCCAGCGGATCTGTGAACCTGTTTCTTAGAAGCGTATTTCAACAAGCGGCATAGCACAACAATGCTTTAGTTATTAATAGTATTTTACACGTTTGTCATTAGCGTTTGATTATTGATAAATCGATGTGCATTACTATAGCGCTTGGTTTTTTATTACTGTATATACGCCGCTTTCCGTTCATAGGATCTAAAACACAATCTAAAACGTGGCATAATATGGTAAAAACGACCAGGTCAACAACTTTTTATCACACTCTTCTTGTCTAATGCAGAATTGACTACCATAATAGAACCTGTAACCCAAAGAGACAAGAAAAAAATGTTTTTTACATGAAGCTTTTTCTCCCCCATAGAAACCTATAAAAAACCTGCTAAAACAGCTGTTGTGGAAGAAAAACTAGAACCGCCCATAAGTTCATATGTTAACTTGCATAACTGCAATTGTAGACTGTATAATAAGTATGCATGCAAAAAAAAACTGTTTCATCACTCAAGGTGTTGAAACTGAGTAAATGAGCGCACTGAATTGAGTAATATCTGAGAGCAGTGAAGTTTACGAAGCACATACAATAATTATCCACTGCGTTACAGTCATGAGTTAATAGATTTGGCAATGTCCGCATTACTGTCCATAACCGGTGGCTGGTGTCTCCCGTTAGCGTATTTATTATCTTATTTGAGGTTGTGGATGATTATCCTGACAAAACTCTTTTGTACACAAAGTTCCTCTGGGAAATAAAATATAATTTTTCCCTTTTATTTAACATTTAGCATTAGTGTTTTGTTTAGAAGATTAATTAAATAAAAAAGAATAATTTTATGAGTTATACAAGACATATTTGTTAAATGAAAACTATAGGGAACAGAATTACATCACTGATTCTTGAGATAAGGGACAAAACATGTCCCAAACACAAAAGCCCCATTTATGTTAAAAAGTAAGAATGTCAACACAATAAAAATACTTAAAGTTCCATCTAAGGGAAATTTGTATACTCAGGACATTCATTGTCTATACTTGGAAACGCATGTAATCTAACCTGTCCTCAGCATGAGGTCACAATGTAAAACTGCCAAACAAAGTGTTTAAAAATGCAGCAAATAAAAAAATACATTAAAAGGCGGAGATCTTTAAGATATCAAACAATACAACAAGTAAATATTGAATTATATTTTCCATTAAAAAAATGGCTATCAAAGTTGTGTCCTCACTTTGCATCAACTCCGTCAGGATTTTTTATCATTCTGAATAAATCAGGCAGTGTCATGGGCAGCTTTAACTCTGAGGAGCACTTACTCTTTCCTGCTCATTGTGGATCTCACAGCAGGACACAAAGTCCTGGAAGTTATATATTTTTTTATATTTTAAACAAACAATATTGATGTCTCTGTGGTCACAGCCTTAACATGTCAACTCCGTCATCGCAGTGTAATAGTTTCTGTAAATAGTTGTGGGATAAATCTTGCCATTTTGATAAGTTTATTAAGGCAGCTTCAACTGAGGAAAAAAACTAAACTGCTCCACTGTAGAACACGTGGTTAATTCAATTTTTTCAACTCCGTCAGGTTTTATTTCTGATGGTTGACAAGTGCTCTCAAAAAGTCTGTATAATGTGATTTAATAAGTTTTTTGCATATGAGGAATTCTTCTAATGCTGTTTCATGATTCTATATACTGTATATTTGACCTCAGCTTGTCAACACCGTCAGTATTTTACACCCTCAGGTGAAGGGTTTTGTTCATTTTGAAAGAAATGTCTTATTCTTTTTTCAATTTATTATGTAAAAATGTTAAAACATCAATGTAACTACATGATATTATGTCTTAATTACCTAAGAACATTGGGGATGTATGTTTAATAATAAAAGGAGGGAGGAGAATTAAGGAATTTAGAAACTGGGTTGTTCATAATAGTGTGAAAACAAAGAAAAAATAAACAGAGAATGTATTTTATGATTTAGATCCTTTAGATTTTACACTGTTTTTGGATAGATTAAATTAAATTAGCATGCTTTTTAGTGTGTCTGATGGAGTTGACGCAAATTAAATTATGGAGTGAATAAATATAATTTAAAAAAAATAATATTTAGAAATAAGCCTGTTCCCTTACATGGTTCATTATCTGAGACCTTTGTCTACAAAAATACCAATTTTTAAAAATGCAGTGTCAGTTTTTATTTTTTAACATCTAAAACATGTTTTGTCCCTTATCTCAAAAATCAGTGACATTTAAAACAGGCTTCTCACGTACTCACGATTTGAGTTCTGCCCATTTCCGATTTTATCCAGTTAAAAATAATTTTGAGATTGCTATAGATACAGATACGCTGCACAACTCTAGCCTAGACTTACATTTTTTTCAGGCAGCCTTTAGTTGCAATTTCTTTTGCCAGCAGCCATTGCAGCTTTGGTGGTGTCTCCTGACAAGGCTTTATAAGGTAATGTACGATGTCCCAGTGTGCAATGTGTTCGCACTGATTCACTGCTAAAAAGCCATACAAGTCTGTCACTTACATAACTCTTACAGAAAACAAAATCTGTCAGTTACTTGCTGCCACTAGTAGATCCCTCCATTTCACAGTTCCTGCAAAGGCTTCCGCCACTGGGCCATGTTTCCTGCATGCTGGGTTATCTGCTCTCGGTAGCCCATTGCCAAGTGTGGCATACCCAAGCACGACTGCCTGAGGACCGTAAGAAAAACTTGAGAGTCCTTCCATTTGTTCCCGGGCATCTCTTTGGGCCTAGCGTTCTGGAACTGTTGGAAAACAGAGAAAATCTGTCTGAGGCCACTTGTCAGCTGACGCAGGTACAGTGCAACCCTACTGTACTTTTAGGATGCCGGCAGTTCAGACTCGACATGCACGTTGGAGCAGTGTTTCCACCAATATACTACACCTTAATCACAGCCCCTTCAAGCACCTCATGCTACTGAAGATGCTTGAGCTTTTCAGCCACCTCATTGACAGTGGCGGCCAGGAGGACTCCCTATTGGCCATAACACCCAATGTACTTGTTACTTCATAAGATAAATGGCATCTACGCTTATATTGGTATCTCCGTTTCATCCTTATCCCGAGGTTAGCATAGTCAGCCAGATCTGGTAGTGTGGTGGACACCAGATCTGGTCCAGACCAGATGGTGGACCTTCACCCAAAGATGACCAAAACACAGCTCTGAATGTCAACGACAACAGCTTCTGTTAACCTGTTCAGCATTGCCCTGAACAGTTTATGTTTACAAGCAAATGGTGGCACATAAGGTCTCAAGGAGTGCATTTCCTTAATTCTTTCTAATTCCCTGACCAGTAGTTTGTGGTTGATCATTAAAAGCTGTTTTTAGGCTTTGCATATTTATTTTGCCCAGGAGTGTATATTGTAATAGTCTATCAGCATAGGTATATTTAAAGATTAATTCAAGACGAACCATTGCCAAATTAAAGTGTACAGGAGCAGACTGATCTGATCTATTGTTTGAAGCACAACAAATTTATTTAAATTCCAAGAAGCATGCCTGCAGTGTTTACACATGACGAATTACATGGAGAATCCACATTGGGGAAAAACATGCAAGGGCCACATAAGTACATGATTTAAGATTTTAGTCACACCGCTCACCCCTATTGAATTGCATAAGTAGCATGTTTGCGTTTGATGCATCTGAATTTTTCTGTCCTGTTGTCTTTTTGCTGCCAACAGGAAAACCAGACATGTCAACATCCTATTGTTCATGGGCTACATGACAAAAGACAATCTTGCGATTGTAACGCAGTGGTGTGAAGGCAGCAGTCTCTATAAACACCTCCATGTGCAAGAGACCAACTTCCAGATGTTTCAACTGATAGATATCGCTAGACAGACTGCTCAGGGCATGGAGTGAGTTCTGTGATTGATGGATTTGTCTGGCTGGAGTGTGTATAACTTCATTGTGAATGTCTGAACAATTATTTATCATGTGTTTTTTCCCTCACAGCTACCTACATGCAAAAAACATCATCCACCGTGACATGAAATCAAACAGTATCCTTTTTATGAGACATAATTTAATTCTGCTTTTTTAGGCCTAAAGGCAGATGTGATAGTTGGTAATACTGTAGTATGGGGAACACACATTCACTATTAACTACGACTTTTTGCCTCAATAAACTCTTAATTTACTGCTTATTAATAATTTGTACGGTAGTTTTTGTATCGTTTAAGTTTAGGTATTGGGTAGGATTAAGGGATGTAGAATAAGGTTATGGAGATGCAGAATAAGGCATTAATATGTGTTTTATACGTATTAATAAACAGCCAATATCCTAGTTATATGCATGCTAATAAGCAACTAGTTAATAGCAAGAATTGAAGCCTAAAATAAAGTGTAACCTGATAGTTTTAGCTATTTAGCTGCAGGCACAGCTACAGCATTTAGCATTTAATGACAGCAACACTTATTTTTCACATGATTTGCATCAATGCAATAGCATGAACTTAATAGGGTGTAGTGTCAAGCTGCAATGTTAACCGGGATTTGAAGTGAACTTTTTCAAACAAAAGCCACTTTTGACTACAAAATATTTTACTGACCATTCAGAACTTCTACTAGCCCAAACTAAAATATCAGAATAAACCTGATTTTTAAAGTCACTGCTTACATTTTTATATATTTAGGTATATTATGCAGTTTGATTGTAAAAAATTTAGTTCTGTCATACCACTATCGTCAAAGCAATAGCAAATTTAAGGTTGGCGGTATGGAACTGTTCTGGGCAAAAACTCGCCGCTCATTCAAGCAGCCATGCCTGGACAGAGTATTCAAAATACACACGAACATCACCTGAAAGAGAAAAAACAGACATGAGAAATTAAACAACGACAATAATAATGACCCAGAATACATGAGCAGAAGTACAGTACTGAGCCACGGGGCAATCATATATTAGAGGAGTAGGGGATGGAGGTGGGGAACGAGGGCAGCGTGGCGATCAAGCAGCTCTGAATGGCTGGAAGGTGTATTTGAAGACGCAGTCTAATCTGGAACGTATCCCTATTGGATGGCATGGATCAGCTGAATGTCAGCTGACGCGAGCTTGACTGACGTGTCTTGCCAGAACTGACGCTTGATTATTGGCATAAACTGAATGTTGCCTGTTACTGCGCTTGACTGGTTGTTGGATGTTAATTTTGAACCCTGGTTGTAACGCAAAATAGGTACACTATGTAACGTTTGGCCCTCAAGTGGTTAAAAAACCGAAACCGCTTGATTCATATGGATTAGTTTGATGATCTCTTTATGAACTTTCTGAAGCGTCAGAGTTGCTCAGACTGTCAATGGAGGGACAGAAATCTTCCCCTTTCATTAAAAATCTTCATTTGTGTTCCGAAGATAAACGAAAGCCAGAAAAATTAAAATAAAAAATACATAAAACAGATTTCATAGGGCCCTAAATTTAATGGCATGCACTGCAAAAATGACTTTCTTCCTCAGGATTTTTGTTTTCCAGCACAAATTCACAACATCCTTAAATCAGGATACATTTAAAATGACATGCAAAATGAAGAAATGAAATCTTGTTTTCTGAGAACTTGAACAAAATGAAATGAGTTTATGCTTAAAACAAGAACAAATATCTGTCATTGGGTATGAAAATGACTTTCATTTGAATTAAGTTGATGTTTATGAACTCATTGGCAGATATTTGTTCTTGTTTTAAGCGTAAAATCACTTTCACAAGATTTCTTATCTCAAGCTTTAAGCTGTTATTTAATTTAAGCTATCTGTTGGAAATTGTATTTTCTAACTTTGAAGTGTCACTAATACAACTCATTGTGTGCTTAGACATTTACATTTAGAGAACATATTGACGTGTTATGTTCCCTTCAATTTATTCCTTCAATTTTCTTTAATTGGTCTTAAAAAGGTCTTAAATTTGCCTTCATAAAACCTGCAGAAACCCTGTACTTAACATCTTACCCTCACAGCAGTATCGCTGATGGACGGACATGCATTCTCAAGAGCACACCTTCCTGATTTATATACGTAAAGAGCGTGTAGAGGAAATCGTGACATCATCCAGTAATTCCATTGAGCACAAATCTTAATGCGTCTAATGAATTATGTGCAACAAAATCTGGTCCAAAATGAAAGGCCCCATGTGAACAAAGCAAGGTCCTGACCCGAAACCGTACCGTTCTTCAGCTTTATATATCTAACATGATTCTAATAGCATATAGGGAAAAAGATGTGTTGTAAACTTAATTCTTTCTTTGTAATATCATGCTTGCATAAATGCTTGTCCCTCGCTGTCGAAGTGAGCTGTTCTTGGCTATAAGGAGCAGCAGCGGAGTAGAAAAGCATTTATGAAGATTACCAAAAGATGCTAGACTTTGACTTTAACTCAAGCACAGACATCTTCTTACATGAAGGCCTGACAGTGAAGATTGGAGATTTTGGCCTGGCCACTGTGAAGGCCAGATGGAGTGGTTCTCAACAGGTGGAACAGCCTTCGGGATCTATTTTATGGATGGTCAGTGCTGTGCTCAACATCTCAGATTCTGCCTGCTTCATTCATCTGTCATTGACCCTTTACCCACATTTTCACCCGTCAGGCACCCGAGGTGATCCGAATGCAGGACAACAACCCTTATAGTTTCCAATCGGACGTGTATTCTTATGGCATTGTGCTGTTTGAATTAATGACAGGGGAGCTGCCCTACTCACTGATAGCCAACCGAGATCAGGTAACACATACAAGCCAGAAGAGCTGCAAAACCAACTTTTCTGGGTCAAGGCACATGGTTTACCCATGTTATTAATGTTGTTTTTCAATAGTAGAAAGGGCAGTCATGAAAGAACTTGAAATATATTACATTTATATGCAAGTATAAAGGACAACACTACAGCAAAATGCCTTTCAGAAGTTAATGGTTTATCCAGCATGACTGTGCATGCATTTGTGAACATGCACGCAGGATCTCTCTCAGTCTGACCCCGGGTGTGTTCTGCGGAGCCGCTGGACTAAATTTAGATGTGTAAACTAATCAGGGCCCCAGAGACTGTAGAGCACGCACTGGGCTCACTACCTAACCCCTGTCCTGTGTGTGTGTGTGTGTGTGTGTGTGTGTCAGTTGAGCGCACATTCATTCAGTCTCCGTAGTTGGGTGAATTTCACAAAAAATATCCAGGTCCAATTTTTCTTAACAGTTAAGTACAGTCCTCATTCCCATTACAGTAATTAAAATAATCCTGTCCAGATAATGTTTTTTTCTTTTTCTTTTAATCAGTATAAATTCATAGTGCCATGAAGTATACTTAGCTGTACATGACAATTTTATGTATTAATAAATAATGGAGGTGTGTGTGCCTAATTGTCATAAAAAAGATCATGTCAACAATGATTTCAAATATAGACTTGTCTTCATGCAAATCTAATATTATACGTTTATAATTATTTTGTTTGTCAAAATGTGACCTGGATGTTTTTTTGACCGTTTATCAGTATCATGTTAAGATTATGAGAATGTTCAGTCAATGGCAGACAATGAACTGTTATTTAATGAAGTCAATAAATGGCTGTGCTGTGCTGTTGTTTTTTCAGAACTGAATCGTCGAATGCATATATTTACAGTGGTTTCCCGTGCTGTTTACTGTTTTATGCAGATCATTTTCATGGTAGGTCGGGGATATCTGTCTCCAGACCTCAGTAAGCTCTATAAGAGATGTCCTAAAGCCATGAAGAGACTGGTGGCTGACTGCATCAAGAAGTCCAAGGACGAGAGGCCTCTTTTCCCTCAGGTATGTTTGCTTTCCTTTAACAGATTATGTTAAGCATACATGACACCAAATCAGTGACATTATTGAGTTGCTGCTTGTTTTCCAGCATGCTTGGCATATATAAAAATGACCAAGATTAATTTAATGTATTAGATTATATCAGAACAAGTACAGATGGTGGCCAACCAGAGAAAGGTTTTTGCTGCTGAAGGTACAACAGCTGTTTGTGTGGAAATACATTTGCAGCTTTGACCGCTAATGGCGCTTTAATCATAGGTTATACAGCGAGCGTTTTTGCGAGTAGCAATCAACTTTGCCGTGCCAATGGGCCAAATTTGACATTGCAGTTGGTGGATAATCTCAGAAAAACTATTTAAAGGAACAGTTCACCCAAAAATGGCAGGTCACGTCAGTCAAGCTCGCATCAACTGACTCTCAGCTGATCCACGTCAACCCACAGCATCCATATATATGGTCCATTGAGTATGATCAGCCCCTTCAAGTCAAGTCACCTTTGTCTATATAGCGCTTTTTACAATACAGATTGTTTCAAAGCAGCTTTACAGTGAAAATAGAAAACTTTTAAAGCGTTATGGCCATTCATTTACACGACAATGGCTTATGGATCATATGTTTCACAAGAGAGAAATGATTGACAACTTCAGTGATTTTAAAAGGAAGTTTTTTCATGTACATAATACATTTACTATTTAAGTAAAGCCTTTATTTTTCTTGCTGCTTTGTACACAGTGTTAAGGATTGTTCCACGAAATGAAGATGATTGACAGTGCTAACTGTATAGAAACAGAAGAAAAACATCACATTTCAAAATAGATATGCGCGTTAAACAAATCAGTGCTGGCTGAATACATTTAGTAGTATTAAAAAGCCTCTAGAGGTACTTAAAAGTTTTTTGTCCTAGTTGGCAGTGATTAGAAATGCATTTCTCAGTAATGATGTGAGCTTGTTGCATTTGATATGTACGCAAAAAAAAATGTATCAGTTAAAATAATATATCAGGTGTTTTGATAATTACCTCGGTTAATAAGTAGCACCAACACTTTATCTAATCTTTATTCAATTTACATAAAATAAAATATAAAAACTACCAAAAAATTTAGGAACCGTAAAACTGAAATTGATGTACCTGAGCTCAATTTTGAGTGCTGTGGATACTTCTGTACATGTACTTTCACGTTGTTATTATGGGGTATTGTTTGTAGAATTTTGAGGAAAATAATGAATTTAAACCATTTTGGAATAAGACTGTAACATAACATAATGTGGAAAAAGTGAAGCGCTGTGAACACTTCCCGGATGCACTGTACATTCATACATAATTATTATTAAAACATCATTATTTACAGCAGATTCTCACAATTAAAATGAGTCAAAAATAAACATAATCCATTGTGTCGATCACAAGATGTTCCTCACGGAGTTACGACACACAAAACTCCACAGGCGCTGACTAAAAACATATATGTTATGTAGATTGCATGTGCCATTTTCACTCATAACTTCATGAAACAAGCACAGATCGTAGAAAATGGCACATCATTACTTACAGTGGATTGAAAAGAGTCCAAAATCACCAATCCATTGAATCGCTCACGAGATATTCCTCATGGAGGAACAGTTTTAAAAATGCCCATTAGGGGTGTCAAGGGCTAAACAAAAGACTACCTTGGTTCTAAACGCTGCAACCTTTGATTATTTTATGCTGTCGCCACAAAATTTGATCCCGATGCGGCTCTCGTTCAGTTTTTAATTGTAGGCTAGTTAATCTGTTCTCTAACTGAACTAAATGATTTTTACTAATAAAATATCAAAATGGTGGTGGGGGCAGTGCCGCGGTGGGCAAGTGATGTAACAGTGTTATGCCTGAACACCGGTAACACAGACTATCGTAGCAAGCCTAATATTACCCGTTATTATCAATCTAAATGAATCCCCAAAAAAAGTAATATTTGAATCCCAAAATTGAAAATCGAATATCAACCCATCGAACGAATATTCAAATATTCTGGTCAAGCCCTAGTACTTCACTTAGGGTTCAGAGTATTAATTTTTTCCCACATTAATTTGCACACGTCTAGTACAGTTATGAGGTTTTGTTTCATTAATACAGTGTTTACTTTTTTCTTGATTTACCCCGAAAGAATGGAAGTGAAATGTGACAACATGCCCCATAGGTGGGGTACATTGTAACATGACAGCTTAACATGTTATCTGATACAATCAAACAAATACCCAAGACAAACTAAAATATTTAGTCAATAAAATACAATTATAAATTTTTTCAAATAAAATAATGACATTTTTAATCATTAAAAATAAACTACTTTTTGAGTTTGACAACAAACACACCTCAAAACACAGCTATAAAAATAATTATAATGAATAACTTTTGAACATTGGCTCTCAGTCATTATTCACCTCTTTCTCATGGTTTCTCAAAATAATTCATAAAAGTATAGAATAGAACAGCACAGTAGTAATAGGGTCTCATTGTAACGCAGTGTGACATCATGCCCCACTTGCTCTACTGGGATTTACCCCCGGCTCGTGTCTTCTGCTGGTGAGATCAACATTAAAGAACGATCTCAACTCTTAAATAACAGATATAACATTATAATAATATCAGATTTGTCTAGTTTTAAATAAACTCAAAAAACAGAGATGAAATATTAACTTCAGTAAGAAATGTATTTTTGCTATGGTTTAGTGATATCTTCCAAAGATTTTTTAATTTTGGCGCAATTTTTTCTCTGTATAGTGTTTATATGGCAACTAGTAAATAACCTAAGTTTCGTCATGCTGGCATGTGTGTAAAGTTTTGAACCAGGTGTGTTACAACTAGCCCTGCGATAGGTTGTGCCCCACTAACCCCTACCCAAAAAAACTACTTAATTACAATAACGCGAGTAGTTGTAATTCGTTACTTCCACCCCTGCTAAATGCATACCTAGCCTAGCTTATACCACAGCACTGTGGAATACTTGCTTCTTGGTTGGTAACTAAAAAATGTAGATAAACAAACAGTTGTTTTCTGAGAGCTGTGGCAGTTTCAAGAAATAACACACATCTGATTGCGTTCTCTCATGTGTGTCCACAGATTCTGTCGTCCATTGAGCTGCTGCAGCACTCGCTGCCCAAAATCAACCGCAGCACCTCTGAACCCTCGCTGCACAGAGCGTCACAGAGCGAAGACATCAACTCCTGCACACTCACCTCCATGAAGATGCCTGTCTTCTGACGCCCCGTATGCTGCTGCTGCAATGCCATTCATAGAGTTAGTGACTGATAAAGTGACGGCTGAGTTTTCAGATGGAGAGCTCCATTCATACTGCAGGTCGGAGGTCTTCATCCCTGCTGTCCTGCGACGGTTATGTCCAGCCTGCCTGTGTGACCCTGAAGAGCTTGATTTGGTTGGGGCTGGAGCTGAACTCTGCAGGACAGTGGGTTGAAGACCTCTGGTGATGATCTCAGAAATGAAGGATGTTTTCTGTTTGCAAGCAGGGACTTTGACAACAAGCCCTCGTTTTAATGTGTCTGAAAAGATGTTGCCCTCAATGCTCAAAGAGCGATGATGTTTATATATTAAATACACAAAAAGAGCTTCATAATTTAGTCAGTATTGAGTTGCCATTGAGTGGTGTCCGAGATGCGACTTAGTCTTACGTGATTTGAGATCAGTTTTGTGATGTCAAGTACTTTGAAGGTGTTCTTGATATGTATAGAGTACATACTGTTAATCAATTATTTTAATAAAATTAAGTTAAATACTCCTTTCTATCATTGTATGTCTTCTTATGCTGGGTTAATGTTTTTTTTTTAACCATTACAGGCTTTATACAGTAATGCTCATAGATTAATATACCCTTTGCAGAACAGTGTTGAGGAAAGTTACTTTGAATGTGTTCAAAAATGTGTTACTCCCTTAAAAAGTAACTGCAGTAATTGCGTCACTTTTGCATACATTTTTCTCACCTGGACTGGACTTGTTTTTATATATATACACTCACCTAAAGGATTATTAGGAACACCATACTAATACTGTGTTTGACCCCCTTTCGCCTTCAGAACTGCCTTAATTCTACGTGGCATTGATTCAACAAGGTGCTGAAAGCATTCTTTAGAAATGTTGGCCCATATTGATAGGATAGCATCTTGCAGTTGATGGAGATTTGTGGGATGCACATCCAGGGCACGAAGCTCCCGTTCCACCACATCCCAAAGATGCTCTATTGGGTTGAGATCTGGTGACTGTGGGGGCCATTTTAGTACAGTGAACTCATTGTCATGTTCAAGAAAACAATTTGAAATGATTCGAGCTTTGTGACATGGTGCATTATCCTGCTGGAAGTAGCCATCAGAGGATGGGTACATGGTGGTCATAAAGGGATGGACATGGTCAGAAACAATGCTCAGGTAGGCCATGGCATTTAAACGATGCCCAATTGGCACTAAGGGGCCTAAAGTGTGCCAAGAAAACATCCCCCACACCATTACACCACCACCACCAGCCTGCACAGTGGTAACAAGGCATGATGGATCCATGTTCTCATTCTGTTTACGCCAAATTCTGACTCCAACTGTCCAATTTTGGTGAGCTCGTGCAAATTGTAGCCTCTTTTTCCTGTTTGTAGTGGAGATGAGTGGTACCCGGTGGGGTCTTCTGCTGTTGTAGCCCATCCGCCTCAAGGTTGTGCGTGTTGTGGCTTTACAAATGCTTTGCTGCATACCTCGGTTGTAACGAGTGGTTATTTCAGTCAAAGTTGCTCTTCTATCAGCTTGAATCAGTCGGCCCATTCTCCTCTGACCTCTAGCATCAACAAGGCATTTTCGCCCACAGGACTGCCGCATACTGGATGTTTTTCCCTTTTCACACCATTCTTTGTAAACTCTAGAAATGGTTGTGCGTGAAAATCCCAGTAACTGAGCAGATTGTGAAATACTCAGACCGGCCCGTCTGGCACCAACAACCATGCCACGCTCAAAATAGCTTAAATCACCTTTCTTTCCCATTCTGACATTCAGTTTGGAGTTCAGGAGATTGTCTTAACCAGGACCACACCCCTAAATGCATTGAAGCAACTGCCATGTGATTGGTTGATTAGATAATTGCATTAATGAGAAATTGAACAGGTGTTCCTAATAATCCTTTAAGTGAGTGTGTGTATATATATATATATATATACATTTAAATGTAAAGGCCCTTTCACACCAAAATTGAAATAATAAGGCTGAAGGCAATGTAAATTTACGCATGTACAGTAGAGGGCACCGCTCAAACAAACCTTTCAGGATGCAGGAGAACAAGTTTAACACTTACTTCACCAATAAAAACAAAACATCTAAAGTCATTTTTGCTCATGGTTTAACTGAATCATCAAAGGTCAGCAGCAAGACACTGGTCAATAAAGTCAGATTAAATGTGTAAAAATATTTGTTTTATTTAACATTTAATTATTGCATTTCACTGATTTTATTCATTTTGAGGAACACTGAATGTGTGCAGCTCATTGATGCACGTGGGGAGCGAAGGCTGTTCCCGTGTGGTCCGATCAAACAGACAAGGTACTGGAGCTCAAATTGCTCAAGAAGTTAATGCTGGTTCTGATAGAAAGGTGTCAGAATACACAGTGCATCTCAGTTTGTTGCGTATGGGGCTGCATAGCCGTTGACCAGTCAGGGTGCCCATGCTGACCCCTGTCCACCGCCGAAAGAGCCAACAGTGGCACGTGAGCATCAGAACTGGACCACGGAGCAATGGAAGAAGGTGGCCTGGTCTGATGAATCACATTTTCTTTTACATCACGTGGATGGCCGGGTGCGTGTGCGTGGCTTACCTGGGGAACACATGGCACCAGGATGCACTATGGAAAGAAGGCAAGCCGGCGGGGCAGTGTGATGCTTTGGGCAATGTTCTGCTGGGAAACCTTGGGTCCTGCCATCCATGTGGATGTTACTTTGACACATACCACCTACCTAAGCATTGTTGCAGACCATGTACACCCTTTCATGGAAACGGTATTCCCTGGTGGCTGTGGCTCTTTCAGCAGGATAATGCTCCTGCCACAAAGCAAAAATGGTTCAGGAATGGTTTGAGGAGCACAACAACGAGTTTGAGGTGTTGACTTGGCCTCCAAATACCCCAGATCTCAATCCAATCGAGCATCTGTGGGATGTGCTGAACAAACAAGTCCAATCCATGTAGGCCCCACCTTGCAACTTACAGGACTTAAAGGATCTGCTGCTAACATCTGCCAGATATCACATCTGCCAGATACCACAGCACACCTTCAGGGGTCTAGTGGAGTCCATGCCTCGACGGATCAGGGCTGTTTTGGCAGCAAAAAGGGGACCAACACAATATTAGGTTATATAATGTTATGCCTGATCGGTGTATTTCACAATAGAAAAGAATTACTCTTATTACACAGATTATCTCACTCAAAGGTTTTCATACTGTCGAGTGTCGATTCATCTCCTTGAGCATCTGCTGACTGCTGTTGGTTTTTGTGAGTTGCGTGTGAATCCCTAAATTGTCTTTTGTGTGGCAAAAAAGATCAGCTTTACTACTTAGGGCAAACAAAGGACTGCAAACAGCCACTGATTCACAATCGGGGAGGCATGATATTAAGAGCCAAGGGTGTGTACACCTTTGAACATCATAATTTGCTATGCAAGTAAATTCAGAAATTGTTCAATTATAATAAATGTTATAACTGTATGTTCATGTTACAATGCATGCAGTGACCTAGGAATGTACAGGATGAATGTTACATTTGTCACAGTTCACATTAACGTTATGTAACTCAGCATGGGCTGTCTTGAGCAAAGCTGATGAAATTTCTAGCTGTCTAAATTGTCAGTAGGTATTGCAGTCAGTCTTATGCAAGAGTTGTGCAAAGATCTGAGGAGCTTTTGCAGTTCAGTATGGAGTAACCTCATGTGCACAGACGAAAACTCTATGGGGTTTTCGAACAAGCTTTTATTATGTTTTATTCATGTATGTATATATATATATACACTCACCTAAAGGATTATTAGGAACACCTGTTCAATTTCTCATTAATGCAATTATCTAATCAACCAATCACATGGCAGTTGCTTCAATGCATTTAGGGGTGTGGTCCTGGTCAAGACAATCTCCTGAACTCCAAACTGAATGTCAGAATGGGAAAGAAAGGTGATTTAAGCAATTTTGAGCGTGGCATGGTTGTTGGTGCCAGACGAGCCGGTCTGAGTATTTCACAGTCTGCTCAGTTACTGGGATTTTCACGCACAACCATTTCTAGAGTTTACAAAGAATGGTGTGAAAAGGGAAAAACATCCAGTATGCGGCAGTCCTGTGGGCGAAAATGCCTTGTTGATGCTAGAGGTCAGAGGAGAATGGGCCGACTGATTCAAGCTGATAGAAGAGCAACTTTGACTGAAATAACCACTCGTTACAACCGAGGTATGCAGCAAAGCATTTGTGAAGCCACAACACGCACAACCTTGAGGCGGATGGGCTACAACAGCAGAAGACCCCACCGGGTACCACTCATCTCCACTACAAATAGGAAAAAGAGGCTACAATTTGCACGAGCTCATTAAAATTGGACAGTTGAAGACTGGAAAAATGTTACCTGGTCTGATGAGTCTCGATTTCTGTTGAGACATTCAGATGGTAGAGTCAGAATTTGGCGTAAACAGAATGAGAGCATGGATCCATCATGCCTTGTTACCACTGTGCAGGCTGGTGGTGGTGGTGTAATGGTGTGGGGGATGTTTTCTTGGCACACTTTAGGCCCCTTAGTGCCAATTGGGCATTGTTTAAATGCCACGGCCTACCTGAGCATTGTTTCTGACCATGTCCATCCCTTTATGACCACCATGTACCCATCCTCTGATGGCTACTTCCAGCAGGATAATGCACCATGTCACAAAGCTCCAATCATTTCAAATTGGTTTCTTGAACATGACAATGAGTTCACTGTACTAAAATGGCCCCCACAGTCACCAGATCTCAACCCAATAGAGCATCTTTGGGATGTGGTGGAACGGGAGCTTCGTGCCCTGGATGTGCATCCCACAAATCTCCATCAACTGCAAGATGCTATCCTATCAATATGGGCCAACATTTCTAAAGAATGCTTTCAGCACCTTGTTGAATCAATGCCACGTAGAATTAAGGCAGTTCTGAAGGCGAAAGGGGGTCAAACACAGTATTAGTGTGGTGTTCCTAATAATCCTTTAGGTGAGTGTATATATATATATATGAAGTTTCAAAAAATCTAAATACATTTGAATTACTGTAATCACTTTCTTCAGTAATAATTGGAACAACTGAATGGACAGGTTGAGATTTATCTGTTTATGCCTTCTAGTTCCCTTTCGTTCAGTCACTCCGAGTAACGTCAGTGACTGACGAATGGGGGTTTCGCCTTGAAGCCTATCATCTTCGAGATCTTAGAAAACGCCCAATGGCAGGCCAATGCCATGGGCATGCGGAATTTGCATAGCGTAGCTCCGCCCCACCGCGTGGGTATATAAGGAAGTACGCTGGCAACATCGCATTATGTTTCTGCTTCGGAGCCAAGAGTATCTCTCTCTTCACTCCTCAAGCCTTCTGAGTTATCGTCAACTTCTTCGAGACGAGCAGCTTTCCAGTCGGTGTTGGTGTTACGGCACATTCCAGCGATCTCACATTGCCTGCCTGCTGATCTGTGCAGTGATCTGCAACAGCTGTGTGTGTGTTCCCCTGGGCGCTTCAGCACTCTGCAGAGCTTTCTCTCACAAAAAGAGCTTGCGAGTGGCGCGTCTTTTTAAAGACGGTTCGCCCGTGCACTTCTGGGTGCGGCTGATTTCTGTTGCCATCTGATGGGCACAATCACTGCTTGACGTGTTTGGGCTTCAGCACGCTCAAGCAGCGTTTGTGGATGAGTCATGTTCTCACTGCGGGAACATGACCATCGCGATGTTGCGGTTGAGACTCAATGACCCCTGTAAAGGGAACAGAGTCCCCTCTGCCACACCCCAATCTACCGTCTCCGAGGAGATGGTACTTTGGCTGGTGGCCAGGGTGACCTGAAGGCGTGTGGCATAAACCCCGACGATCATTCCTCGGGCCACACCCCCCTCTCGCACACCGCTACCCGCAAGTGGTCGGACTGAAGCAGCGGGACCATCTGCGGACGCCCCGCGTGTTTCGTTCGGCGCTCCAGATGACGACGAGACGTCGATCGCCGCATCTCAAGGTGGGCTGGAGTCCTCTGGGGATGAAGATTCGGCTATGCTGCCGCCTTCGGGCGTGTCAGCATTGCCCGAGTCCGACCCGGAGTTGACAGCCATGTCATCTCGGGGGATGATTGGTCTTTGGGTGTGGCGCGTCCTGACAGCTGTCGGGCCCCGCCACCCAATTACTTATCTCTCCCGAGGTGCATGAGGAGGTCACGTGGTCCTGGAAGTCCCCGTTGTCTTCCCGTGACCGTTTGCGGGCCTTCTCCACCTTCTCTGCCCTCGATGGGGCCGCGGCCAAGGGTACACTACGGTCGAGACTTAATGACCCCCGTTTGGAGGTAGAGTCCCCTCTGCCACACCCCATTATCCTCTCCACGTGATGGGATGTTTGGCTGGTGGCCAGGGTGACCTGAGGGCTGCAGTGTGGGTTAGGGTTAGCCCTCCCCCCCCCCGGTTCCTCAACGCTCACATGTCCTAGGCTGGCCTCTTCGGTGGCACGGCTGAGAACTTCGCCCAACAGTTCTCGGCCGCCCAGAAGCAGACTGAAACATGTACTGCCCCGGCGGCCAGCTGCTGCCTCACTCAGCCGCCGGCTCAGTCGCCTCAGTCTGCTTGACAACCTGTAGCCTGTAGATCAAATGTCCTCTAGCCGCCGGGCGCTGTTGCCGTGCAAATGAACGGCCAGAAGGCATTGAGAGTTTTCTATTTTAGTTGAAAATGGTGTCGTGTAAGTGGCCCCAAACTAAATAACTAATGATTATTCACAACGGAAATGAATCAATCAAAAACTTACATTAGCTGAACAATAACTCTTTTCTAGAGCTGATGTACAGCCAAAACAATCTCTTCCATTAATTTCTTATTATTTTACTTTTACTTCACTTTACTTTATTTATAAAGCACAATTTAATACAACTACAGTTGCCCAAAGTGCTGTACAGAGATAAAAATAAATAAAACTGAACAACATACAGAGGTCAATTCACAGTAAAACAAAGAAATCAATGTAAAACATGGCTCAATACGCAGTAAAATTAAAAGCCTGAGAATGTAAGAATGTTGTAAGAATGTAATTTGCATTAACATCAAAAAAGTAATGTGATTACGTAATGCACATAACTTGTAATGCATCAATTTACTCGTAACATCAAAAAGTAATGTGATTACGTAAAGCACGTTACTTGTAATGCATATAACTTTACTCGTAACATCAAAAAGTAATTTGATTACATAATATACGTTACTTGTAATGCATCACTTTACTCGTAACATTAAAAAGTAATTTGATTACGTAATGCACGTAACTTGTAATGCATAACTTTACTCGTAACATCAAAAAGTAATTTGATTACGTAATGCACATTACTTGTAATACATAACTACTCGTAACATCAAAAAGTAATTTGATAACGTAATGCACGTTACTTGTAATGCATAACATCTCTGTAACCCTTGTTCTCTGAAGGAAGGGAACAGAGATGTTACGTCAGTTACTGACGAAATGGGGGCTTCGCTTAGAAGCCAATCGCCTTTGAGCTCTACAAAACGAGCCAATGGCATGAAGATGCCATGGGTCTGCGGAATTTGCATAATCTCGCTGCCATAATGCGTGGCAATCTCGCATTATGTTACCTGCTGAAGAGTCGAGGCATGAGCGCCCGGCCGTCTGAGCGGTACAGCGGAAGTGGCATGGGGACGTAACCGAGACGTTCCCTTTCAGTCAGTACACTACGAGTTACGTCAGTTACTGACGAAATGGGGGTCCCAATACAATCTTACCACGACGGCCCTCTTCCAGCGTCCTGCGCTGACCAGAGCTCCCTGCCGTGAGTCTTAGCACGAACGAGGGGCTAGGCTCAACGCCGATACCAAGGTACACTGGGAAGCATATCCCACGTGGAGAAATGCAACACAATGCCTGCCCGAAGGGAGGACTTAAGAATACACATATGACCCTCGTAGGGACTGCATATGGAACACTCTGGGGTATCCAGCCACAGGTGGAAATATTTCAACCCCAGGCGTGGCAAGGTGTCTTGCCAAGGGAAGGCAAATGCTCAGAGAGACTTACCGTGGAAATACACATGTGGGGGTTACCCAACGGGGAAACCATGCACACGGAGGCACCTAGCCGAACACGAGGGCTGACCAAGTGGGCATGCACTCTGGTTGTCGACATCAACAGTGCTGGAGGAGCTCAGGGCTTACTGGGAAGCTCACCTGAGAAAATTGCGCACGCATCCAGTCCGTGGAGTGGAATGGCGCAGCAAGCGAAGACACCTGAGCCTGTCCAGTTACTGGCCCCTTGGGGCGAGTACACGAGAGGACACAGGCTCCATTCGGAGATTATAAAATCTTGCGAATGTGTTGGGTGTCGCCCAGCCTGCAGCTCTACAAATGTCTGTCAGCGAGGCACCACGCGCTAAAGCCCAAGAGGAAGCAACACTCCTAGTGGAGTGTGCTCTTACCCCAGGGGCGCATGGCATGCCCTGAACCTGATATGCCAGGACAATGGCGTCCACTATCCAGTGAGACAATCTCTGCTTGGAGAGAGCCTTCCCTTTCTGCTGCCCTCCTTAACAGACAAAGAGCTGGTCTGAGGTCCTGAAACACTGCATCTGGTCTACGTAAGTGCGAAGGGCGCATACTGGACAGAGCAGTGCCCAGGCTGGGTCTGCCTCCTCGACGGGCAGCACTTGCAGGTTCACCACCTGGTCCCTGAAGGGAGTGGTGGGAACCTTGGGCATGTATCCAGGCCAGGGTCTCAGGATCACGTAAGAATTAACCGGCCCGAATTCCAGGCACGCTTCGTCAACCGAAAATGCCTGCAGGTCCCCTACCCTCTTGATGGAGGCCAGAGCAATCAAGAGCGCCACTTTCATTGAAAGGAACTTCAGCTCTACAGACTGCAGAGGCTCAAAGGGAGCTTTCTGCAGGGCAGATAGAACCACTGCAAGATCCCAATAGGGTATTTGAGGTGGGCGAGTAGGATTTAACCTCCTTGCCCCTCTAAGGAACCTGCTAACCAGGTCGTGCTGTCCTACCGTTTTTGAGTCCACCAGGTCATGACCTTCAGGGTGGAGGGAGACAGCCTTCGCTCCAACCCTTCTTGGAGGAAGGAAAGCACGGACCCGATCGGGCATTTCCTGGGGTCTTTTCGGTGAGGTCCGGCCGGGCCAATATGAGGCGGCCAAAAGGACCTGCTCCCTGTCCTCCCTGATCTTGCACAGAACCTGTGCGAGAAGGATCACTGGGGGAAACGCATACTTGCGTGTTCCCCACAGCCAGCTGTGCGCTAGTGCATCCGTGCTGAGGGTCCCCTCGGGTCAGGGAGTAATACTAGTGGCAATGGGAAGAGTCGTGGGAGGCAAACAGATCTATCTGTGCGTCGCCGAACTGTTCCCAAATCAGCTGAACCGTCTGGAGATGGAGTCTCCATTCCCCCGGAAGCGGCTGAAAACGTGACAGCTCGTCGGCTGCATGATTCAGTTCTCCTGGGATGTGAACAGCACGAAGCGACCTCAGATGCTTCTGACTCCATAGGAGGAGATGGCGGGCGAGTTGTGACATCCGGCGGGAGCGTAGACCACCTTGTCGGTTGATGTACGCTACTGTCGCCGTGCTGTCTGAACGGACCAGTATGTGCTTGTCCTTGAGCAGGGCTCGGAAGCGGTGCAGGGCAAGACGTACGGCCAGCAACTCGAGGCAATTAACATGCCATAGGCACTGGGGTCCTCTCCAGGAGACCGCGGCAGCATGTTGATTGCACATGGCACCCCAGCCCGTGGCAGAGGCATCTGTTGATGCAACAACTTGCCTGGAAACTCGTTCTAGGGGAACACCTGCCCGTAGAAAACTGAGGTTCGCCCACGGGGTGAAGGTCTGACGGCAGGCCCGAGCCACTGCGACCTGGAGCATGCCGTGTTGCCATGCCCATCTCGGGACTCGATCGCGAAGCCAGTGCTGAAGCGGTCTCATATGAAGCAAACCGAGCGCCGTTAGCGCGGCTACTGATGCCATATGCCCCAGGGGCCTCTGAAAATATTTCAGTGGAACCGCACTCTTGCCCTCGAACTGGCGAAGACAAGTCAGCAGTGACTGCACATGCTCGCTCGTAAGCTGTGGGTACATGGCGACCGAGTCGATTTCCATACCGAGAAAAGAGATCCTCTGCACTGGGGACAGGGCTAGCCCGAATGGGAGAACCGTGTACTGATATGCCTGCCCCTCGAAGGCAAACCGTAGAAACGGTCTGTGTCGAGGAAGAATGGAGACATGAAAGTACGCGTCCTTCAGGTCGATCGCTACAAACCAATCCAAGGGACGAACGCGTTTGAAAATGGAAAATGGGTACAATGAAGTAAGGGCTGTAGAAGCCAGACTCCATCTCGGCTGGAGGGACGATCTTGACCGCACCCTTCGCCAGTAGGGTGGCGACCTCCGCACGCATGACAGGGGCATTGCCACCCACCATGGTATAGCGGACTCCCCGAAAGCGTGCGAACTGAATCGCATAGCCGAACCTGATGGTGCGAGCGAGCCAGCTGGACAGATTGGGAAGCGCTAGCCAGGCTCCCAGAAACTGTACCAGTGGGGTCATACGAACCACAGGCGTACCCCCGATGGGGCAGCGAGGCGGAATGACCAGCCCAGACATGGGAGGCTTGGGAGCGTCCCGAGGTGTGGGCGGGGTCGAATTCCGCGCCCTGGGGGGCTGGCGACAGAGGGGGCCGAGAGTGGCCAGCCGCGCCTTCTTGAGGCTCGGAGGCGAAAATGTCAGTTCTTTCTTTAGGGGAAGGGGAAAACCAAGGATTCTCCCCCGGCCCTCCACCGGGAAAAGGAGTGGTCCTGCTACCATCTCCTGGGAAAGAACCGAGTTCACCTCCAAGCCGCCCATCTCAGGACCGCCGCTTAGACTGCCGTTTAGGACTTCCTGCGGCGTCCTCCACGCTTCGGCCTGGGTGAAGGCTGCTGCTGGGGCCGAGCGGGAGGGGCGGGAGCCGCAGGAGGGCGGCATTGGCGGGGAGCAGACTGAGGCTTCTGAGCCGGCGGCTGGGTGGAGGCAGCAGCAGGCCGCCGGGGCAGAATGTGTTTGATAGCCTCAGTCTGTTTCTGAGTGGCCAAGGAACTGTTGGGTAAAGTCCTGGACCGCCCCGCCGAATAGCCCATCCTGGGAAATTTGAGGAAACGGGTTCGCTCAGATTCTCGCATATCAGCCAGGTTAAGCCATAAATGTCGCTCCTGGACCACAGAAAGGGGACATCACCTGGCCGAGAGAGCGTGCAGTCACCTTCGTCACTCATAGAGCGAGGTCTGTGGCCGCACGCAACTCCTGCTTTAAAGCGGGGTCAGCATTGCCCTCGTGCATGTTTCTGAGCACCTTGGCCTGGTAGACCTGTAGGGTGGCCATAGCATGCAGGGTGCTTTGGGTCACCACGCCATGTTAAAGCACATCGCAACAGAACGCTCAACAGGGGGAACCCCAGTGTACCCTTTTGGCGCGCCACCATCGAGGGCAGTGAAGGCGGAAGTGGCTGCCGAACGATCGCGAAAAGTCAAGGGAGACTTCCACGACTTCGACACCTCTTCATGCACTTCCGGGAAGAAGGGCACTGGGGGCTGACGGGCGCCCTCGGCATGGGCCGCTCCCAGATACCAATCATCTAACCAAGAGCACTCGGGACATGACGGAGGGTTCCACACAAGTCCAAGAGCCTCGGCCGCCCGGGAAAGCATGGCTGTGAGCTCCGGGTCTGACTCGGGCAATGCTGGGACTCCCGAGGGAGGCAACACAGCCGAATCATCATCTCCGGAGGAATCCAGCCCACCTTGTGATGCGGCGATCAACATAGTATCCTCCGCCGGTGCTCCAAATGAAATGCACGGCCCAGGACGGGAAACACCTGCGCCCTCATCTGGCAACACCACGGGTTGCATTGTGCTAGAAGGGGGTGTGGCCCGAGGAGGTTTCGTTGGGTTGGCCCACACCGTCACCCTCAAGTCACCCTGACCACCAGCCAAAGTATTCCCTCTCGTGGAGGGAATAGATTGGGGTGTGGTAGAGGGGACCCTCCCTCCAGTACGGAGATCATGGAGTCTTGACCGCAGTGGGAACATGACTCATCCATGAACGCGTGCTCGGCGTGCACGAGGCCCAAGCACGGCAAACAGCGATCATGCCCGTCAAACAGAGGTACCAGCCGACCGCACCCAGAAACAGAGCACGGACGAGACATCTTGAAAAAGACGTGCCGTGTGCAGCTCTTTTAGAGAGGAGTTTTTGCTCTGCAGAAATGCTGAAGCGTCCAGGAAGAACACACACGCTGTGCTAGATCACTGCACAGATCAGACAGGAATGCGGAACTCGCTGGAACGCGCCGTAACACCAACACTCTGGAGAGACACTCGTCTTGAAGAGAAGAAATGCTCAGGCAGTAACACTCGGCTCTGAAGCAGAAACATAATGCAAGATTGCCATGCAACGCTCTTTATACCCACGCGGTGGGGCGGGGTTGCGTTATGACGTAACTCGTAGTGTACTGACTGAAAGGGAACTTTACTCGTAACATCAAAAAGTACTGTGATTACGTAATGCATGTTACTTGTAATGCATAACTTTACTCGTAACATCAAAAAGTAATTTAATCACATAATGCACGTTACTTGTAATGCATAACTACTCGTACATTACGTAATCAAATTACTTTTTGATGTTACGAGTAGTTATGCATTACAAGTAACGTGCATTATGTAATCAAATTACTTTTTGATGTTATGTTACTTCTAATGCATAACTTTACTCGTAACATCAAAAAGTAATTTGATCACGTAATGCATGTTACTTGTAATGCATAACTACTCGTACATTACGTAATCAAATGACTTTTTGATGTTATGTTACTTCTAATGCATAACTTTACTTGTAACATCAAAAAGTAATTTGATTACGTAATGCACGTTACTTGTAATGTATAACTGTCAGGACACAGACGGAGGCAGAGAGACAGGTGAGGTGAGTGTGGTTTATTTAACAGACACAGGCAAACAAGGGATGCAGGAATGATAAGAACTTCAAAGTCACTTAGCTGGGTATCTTGAGAAAGGTAGCTGGATGATGGAGAACACAAGGAGACAAGGAACTGGAGTCGAGGAAAGCGTAGGAAGGAGTCGATAGGGATCTCTGGTGAGTAGCAGGTAAGGAGTCCAGGTACGTGTAACGAGACCAGACAGTGAAGTGCAGGGAGAGTGTGCTTTTTATAGTGTCTGTGATGATGAGGTGCAGGTGATCAGTACTCTGGGGATTGTGAACGAGTGGGCGGAGTGTGGAGATTTGGTGACGATGCCTGTGCGTTGGTGGGTGTTGGCTGTGACTCTGTGACAATAACTTTACTCGTAACATCAAAAAGTAATTTGATTACGTAATGCACGTTACTTGTAATGCATATAACTTTACTCGTAACATCAAAAAGTAATTTGATTACGTAATGTACGTTACTTCTAATGCATAACTTTACTCGTAACATCAAAAAGTAATTTGATTACGTAATGCACGTTACTTGTAATGCATATAACTTTACTCGTACAAAAATGTATTTGATTACGTAATGTACGTTACTTCTAATGCATAACTTTACTCGTAACATCAAAAAGTAATTTGATTACATATTGCACGTTACTTCTAATGCATCACTTTACTCGTACAAAAAGTAATTTGATTACGTAATGCACATTACTTGTAATGCATAACTTTACTCGTCAACACTACTCATTTCAGATGATATTGAAAACACCTGATCACTAAGTTTTCTCAGAGGAGAGCTATGGTAGAAATTTGTCCATCTTTCACATAATCAGAATTATCAGCTTGTAAGTTTAAATTGAGTAGGTTGTAGAGATCCTTGATGAAATCATGTCCTCATGTTATGATATCAAAGATACGCCAAGTCCAACTTGTATGAAGTTCAATTGCATTTTATATTTTTTGTATATATATTATAGTTTTCACATGATTTTATATAATTTTATTCATTGGTTTGTTAAATACACACAATATTGCTGTGTTATTACTTATGTTATGTTTAATACAGTATCTCTTCAGTTAAACCATAAACGCATACTGTCCACTCAAGTGGACATCTGAAAAATATGTGTAAAAAAATTAAATTTCAAATCTTGTTTTTCATGTCCTAAGAGCAATAAAACACATAGGAAAAAAAATCCTGACTGCATGAGGTTTTCATAAGTCAAGCATGAAAGGGTTAAAGAGGGTTTTTTTATCATTCAACTGAACTGTATATATGTATTTTAAATACGTTATGTTCTTTGTCCATGCAATAAATGAGTGTCCCTGAATGAGTTCGGTTTTATAGTGTATTAAATTCAGCATCTCAGGTAAAGTTAATCGTATGACCCATTTCAGGGATGGCGAAAATTACATTTTTAAATCAGTCAGAGCTAGAAATGTATCTTCATATTTACTGGTAAAACTTCATATTACAGGAAGACATACTAAAACTCAAACAGAATACCATTATTTCAAGTATTTTTACATATATCATATCATCATATATTCGATTTGTACAAAAATTGTACATGATTGCATTTGTCAAAGTCAGCCATTAAACCCAAGTTACTGTAATAAAAAAAAACACTTTCTCAAATTTTCCTTTGTTAGACTTTATTTTAAGATGTCTTTGTTACAGTTTAATTACATTTAAGTACTAAGTATTAATCATTTAGAACAGAGTGAGCAGGGTGATGAAGACAACTATGATACATTACAATACAATACAATTTTATTTATATAGCACATTTAAAAACAACTGGTGTTGACCAAAAGTGCTTTACAAAAGCCAAGGAAACAAACAATAGAATAGAAACACATACAACATTACAGCAAATAAAAGATAATAAAATGGAAAACCTATAAAATAAAATAAAAAAAGCAATTGAGAAAAAACAAGTTTTCAAAGTGGATTTGAAAATTGACAAAATTTGGGCGGATCTGATATAAGCCAGTAGGCTATTCCATAACTTAGGGCCGATGACCGCAAAAGCACGATCACCCCTGTTTTTAAGTCTAGTTCTAGGAACAAAGAGTAGATCAGAGTCCCCCGATCTGAGTGACCTCGACTGTGAGGGCGGGTGTAATAGTTCCGATAGGTACTGTGGAGCCTGGCTCTGCAAAGACTTAAAGACAAATAACAAAACTTTAAAATCAGTTCTCTATTTAAACGGTAACCAATGAAGCGATATCAAAACCAGTGTAATGTGTTCACTTTTACGCCTGCCTTTGAGGAGCCGTGCTGCAGCATTTTGGACTAATTGCAAGCGTGAGATACTCTGAGGGGCTCCAATATATAAAGAGTTACAGTAATCTAATCGGGATGTTACAAAGGAATGCATACACAGTTTCAAAGTTCTTAGCAGACAAAAAGGGCTTAATCTTGGCTAAAAGACGAAGATGGTAAAAACAGGACTTAAGCACAGCACTTGTCTGCTTATCATATTTAAGGCTGTTATCAAGCAAAACCCACAGATTCCGAACACGGGTGGATAATTGCTAAGGACTTCATTTGGTCAACTTTAAAGGTGATTTTCTCAATATTTAGATTTGTTTGCACCCTCAGATTCCAGACTTTCAAATATTGTCCTATCCTCACAAACCACACATCAATGGAAAGCTTATTTATTCAGCTCTCAGATGATGTACACATCTGAAGTTTAAAAAAATTGACCCTTATGACTGCTTTTGTGGTCCAGGGTCATATATAAAGATTAAACAGTACCTGAGGAACACCAGAGCCCAATTGCATTTCAGACGAAGACTTGCCCGATGCAGACAGAATAACTCCTATCAGTTAAATATGAGTGAAACCATTGTAGCACCGTACCCCGAAAGCCCACACATGCTTCTAGGCGTGATATATGAGAATGTTGTGGTCGACCAGGTCAAATGCAGAGCTAAGGTCTAGCAAGACCAAAGCCATAGATTGCCCGGTATCAGTGGTGAGCTTTACATCATTCATGACTGGCCGATTCGGTACTGTGACGGGCTTTAAAACCAGACTGACATTTCTCATGATAGAGTTATCGTTCAATAAAGACAGGAGTTGGCTTAAAATTTTGAAAGAAAAAGTACATTTAAGATTGGGCGGAAGTTACTTAACAGCATTGGATCCAAATTAGTTTTTTTAAGACGAGGCAAAACCAAAGCATGTTTAAGACAGTCGGGTATGATCCCAGTGTGAAGACATTTGTTAATGATAGACAACAAATCAGGACCGGTAACTTGAAAAACTTGCTTAAGAAAATGTGTGGGAATCACATCCTGATAGCAACTAGAAGGTTTTAAAGTTGCAACAATCTCTTTAAGGAAGTCAAAAGAAATAGGCTCAAAAACAGACCATGTACAGCAGCAGACGGGGACGTCAAGCGGCGTATAGGCTGACAAAGGCATTTGAGATTTTTATTATATTGATATTACTATATTACATACATGTAACTTGCAACATGGATATTGTAAAATAAAGTGTTGCCTTCTTTTTCCTTGAATATTTTCTTGTATATCGTAAATTCATCAAAACGTCTGAAAAACTGATCATTTTGTTACTTTGTGATGTTTATTTAGTGTTTTTGTAGACAAATCAGGGGTTTAGATTCCAATTTTGGTGACCAGTTTTGTGTATCTCATATGAAATGAATAGACATTACAAATTATATTGTGTTCAGTGGTTGTTCAGAGTTTTATTTTTATTGCTTATTATTTATTTAATTTGCAATTCTGCAATAATACTGTTAAGAAATTGTTTTTGCAACCCAGTAATGACTGATGTCCAGTAATATATAATATAATATATAGCTTTCATTCAAAGTAGCAAATACATTTGACCATATTTTATGACACATTTACAATACTAGAGTGCAAGAATGATATCTATTATTTCAACAGTGATCACAAAAGAAAAGATACACACCTCGCCGTTCAACACACAATGACACACTATTCTGATCATGCAATTAAAGTATTCATTTACTTTTTATAGTCTCCATTCTTTCATGTACACACACGCACACTGTAACCCTTTGTACACAATATACTGAAACATAGACATAAGACAAGAAAAAATATATATAAAGTACAATTGAAAGAGTGGCACTGAACACTAGGCACAATCTGCTGTATCACCACACACAACAACCCTGAAGAGAAAACCGCTTCACATAGAAACAAAAGCAACCGTCACAAGCGCACAACAGTGAGTTACACAGTACAGACTGAATACAGATCAGGCCCAAACTAAGACTTTCCTTACCGATTATTTGTTCACTTGCACCTCAGGCCACTGTTTGAATGTTCGAACACAACCTGTCAGAAGTTTAACTGCTTTGAGTCTTCATGGTTATGTTAGTTTGCCTGCACTAATTTTGGTCCCACTGCAACACCATTACAGTCAAGAATGTACTGCAAACAACCTTGTGGAGGAGCTTTCTGCGCTGGGGCGTTCTTTACTTCAACCAAAGCGTCCTTTTCAACAGTAATCTGAAACAAACACATCTGCTCATACATGTGACATTTGTAACGGCATCCGCGCTCAAACTGTTCTGCACTATATAAAACATTCAACTTGTAAAATGTTCTCCTAACAAAAGAATGTAAAGAAGCTTGAACATATCCATTTATTATTTTATGTAAACAGAACAAGAGTACTCAAACATGTATGTTAACTATCATACAGTTCAGAGTTAAAATTTCTTCTTGATATTTTACTTTATAAAGTTTTAAATATGGATATTTTAAGAAGGCCTTTATTAACCCCCGGAGCCGTGTGAAGTACGTTTATGAAGGATGGATGCACTTTTTTGAGCGTTAAAGTCAATGGACCCCGTCACTGCCATTATAAAGCTTGGAAGCGTCAGGATATTTATTAATATAACTCTGATTGTGTTCATCAAAAAGAGGAAAGTCATAAACACCTAGGATGGCTTGAGGGAGAGTAAATCATGGGGTCATTTTTATTTTAAAGTGAACTACTCCTTTAAAAAACTAAGTAAAGTAAAATAGGAATAGTATGTTGTACTGACAAATGCTTAGTTAGTATAGTTCACTTACACAAGAGTTCTAGTAACTAAAAAAGAACTGTAGAGAGTACCTGATCTTTTACTTTAGGTTTACTCTTGACTTAGTGTAGCTACTATTGTTGTTACCATTGTTGTGTTTTGATGCTGAATGTTGAAGTCTGTTCAAGCATGATCAACTGCAAGATATTGTCACAAATATAGAGAGATTATATCAACCCAATTAAAAGTTTCACAAGGAGTTTATGACATAAGTGTTAGCAATAAAATTGTACAAGATCATTATACAACATGAATAATAGACTAGTTCATGATTTAGTTAGATCATCTTTTAATTTCCCTTCCTACTTATTATTTCCCTTCCTTTGAAACCAAATCACTGTGATTTTTTGTTGCTGTCGCTGCATTGATAAAAAGAGAATTACAATAATATGAAGTTCGAAGAGCCAAACCAAAGGGAACCCTGATCACCATAATGGTGAGTTCAAACAAAAACATTTTAGGAAAATCAACATCAATTTATGAAGTCAGCTTATGTGATGTTCTCTCAAAATTTTCAGTTGTATTGACAATTCAAAATTCAAAATGACTTTGAGAAATGAGTGAATGCAACTAGAGAAAGATAACTGCAGAAGTGGAGGAAATGAGTGAAAAGTCTATTAATAATTGCCCTGCCTCAAAAACAAAATGGCACTCAAATCAATCAATCTTAAATTGGGTTTTCCGAGTACATATTGTTGTTCCCTGCATTGATTAATGCTAAACAACACTTAGTTGCTTATGCAATAGTTTGAATTAAAAAAATCTTGTCAGTTACCTATTATATGAACAAAATATTTTAGTTGTTAGAAACAGCTATTTGAGTTGGACATAATTAGTGAGTACAAAAGGTTGCCTTTTTTGTAAGTCAGCTTTGTTTTTGTTTTTTCTTTGTAGTGTGTTGTTACATCATGTACCTGTTTTGGTTGAATAGCAGTTGGTCTTTTGGGATTTTGTGCCATAACATGATTCATTTTGGCAATGACCATGTCTCCTATTAGCTGCTGGTCTTCAGCCTGATGGTCCCCCATTAAAGGCATAGACGAACCCATTACCTAATCCCAAAAAAAAAAAAACACAAAAAAAACAGGTATTGGTAATATTACATAAAGAGTAAAACACAATGGTTGAATTCGTACAACGATAAAACCCTGCATAAACACTCTACAATGTCTTTATATACACAGATCAGGCATTATGACCACTGACAGGTGAAGTGAATAACACTGATTATCTCTTCATCACGGCACCTGTTAGTGGGTGGGATACATTTTGTCCTCAAAGTTGATGTGTTAGAAGCAGTAAAAATCAATCAAACAGACGAGCTACTGGAGCTAAAATTGCTTAAGAAGTTAATGCTGGTTCTGATAGAAAGGTGTCAGAATACACAGTGCATCTCAGTTTGTTGCGTATGGGGCTGCATAGCCACAGACCAGTCAGGGTGCCCATGCTGACCCCTGTCCACCGCCGAAAGCACCAACAGTGGCACGTGAGCATCAGAACTGGACCACGGAGCAATGGAAGAAGGTGGCCTGGTCTGATGAATCACGTGTTCTTTTACATCACGTGGATGGCCGGGTGCGTGTGCGTGGCTTACCTGGGGAACACATGGCACCAGGATGCACTATGGGAAGAAGGCAAACCAGCGGAAGCAGTGTGATGCTTTGGGCAATGTTCTGCTGGAAACCTTGGGTTACTTTGACACGTACCACCTACCTAAGCATTGTTGCAGACCATGTACACCCTTTCATGGAAACGGTATTCCCTGGTGGCTGTGGCTCTTTCAGAAGATAATGCTCCTGCCACAAAGCAAAAATGGTTCAGGAATGGTTTGAGGAGCACAACAACAAGTTTGAGGTGTTGACTTGGCCTCCAAATTCCCCAGATCTCAATCCAATCGAGCATCTGTGGGATGTGCTGAACAAACAAGTCCGATCCATGGAGGCCCCACCTCGCAACTTACAGGACTTAAAGGATCTGCTGTTAACATCTTGGTGCCAGATACCACAGCACACCTTCAGGGGTCTAGTGGAGTCCATGCCTCGACGGGTCACGGCTGTTTTAGCAGCAAAAGGGGGACCAACACAATATTAGGAAGGTGGTCAAGTCAAGTCAAGTCAACTTTATTTATATAGCGCTTTTTACAATGCAGATTGTTTCAAAGCAGCTTCACAGTGTTAAACAGGAAAATAGTGCAATCGAATTTGATTCGGCTGTACAGCCGCTCTGGAGAAAACGGTGATGTCATCCAGCTCATTTCAATTATCATATATATTCAAGTAATGTAGTTGACATAGTTAATTTAGTTTAGTAATTCAATTTATTTGGATATTTATTTGAAAATTTAGTGTCCCCAACTGAGCAAGCCAAGCCAAAGGCGACAGTGGCAAGGAACCAAAACTCCATCAGGTGACCTAATGGAGAAAAATAAACCTTGGGAGAAACCAGGCTCAGTTGGGGTGCCAGTTCTCCTCTGGCCAATTAACAAACAGTGTATGATTATTATTTTGGCAACCTTACAGGTCAGAAGTCATATTAGATCGGAATATTCGAAAGATCGGAGGCATCACGCCGGAGACGGGTTTATTGAGGATGGTGTGTCGATTAAACAATTATTAAATAGGAATATTCGAAAAATCGGAGTCATCATGCCGGAGATGGATCCATTGAGGATGTCATGTCGATGAGCAATTTCAGAGGGGAGACTAATTGACACGGTCTCTGCAGACACTTCAGGGATGCGTTGGTCATGTCCAGGTGCAGGTCCACCATCTGATCTGGATACGGCCCGGATCCGGCTGACTACAGTAAACCTCGGGATAAACAGAGAGACTAACATTAGCGTAGATGCCATTCTTCTTATGATGTAACGAGTACATCAGGTGTTATGGGAAGTGTTCCCGGTTCCGGCTGAACTAGTTAATGCAGCCTAACAATCATTTAATTGATTTGAATAATATAAATTAATAATGTTTTATGTGTATGCCATAGTAAAGAGATGCGTTTTTAGTCTAGATTTAAACTGACAGAGTGTGTCTGCTTCCCGAACAACGCTAGGAAGGCTGTTCCAGAGTTTAGGTGCTAAATAGGAAAAGGATCGACCGCCTGCAGCTGATTTTGATATTCTAGGTATTATCAACTGGCCAGAGTTTTAAGACCGCAATAGACGTGATGGAGTATAATGCGTTAAGAGCTCGCTCAAGTACTGGGGAGCTAAACCATTTAGTGCTTTGTAAGTAATTAGCAAGATTTTAAACCGTATGCGATGTTTAATAGGGAGCCAGTGCAGTGTTGACAGAACCGGGCTAATATGGTCATACTTCCTGGTTCTAGTAAGAACTCGAGCTGCTGCGTTTTGGACCAGCTGCAGTTTATTTATTAAGTGAGCAGTGCAACCACCCAGTAGAGCATTACAATAATCTAGCCTTGAGGTCATGAACGCATGAACTAACTGTTCAGCATTTTGCATTGAAAGCATATGCCGTAATTTAGATATATTTTTAAGATGGTAGAATGCAGTTTTACAGATGCTAGAAACGTGGCTTTCAAATGAGAGATTGGTATCAAAGAGCACACCCAGGTTCCTAACTGACGACGAGGACTTGACAGAGCAGCCATCAAGTGTTAGGCAGTATTCTAGGTGACTACATGTGGAGTTTTTTTGTCCAATAATTAAAAATTCAGTTTTTTCTGAATTAAGTTTGAATTAAGGAAATGACATCCAATTTTTTATATCAGCTATGCATTCCGTTAATCTCGTGAATTGGTAAGTTTCGTCAGGGCGTGAAGAAATATAGAGCTGAGTATCGTCAGCATAACAATGAAAACTAACGCCATGCTTCCTAATGATATCTCCCAGTGGTAGCATGTACAGGGTAAAGAGCAACGGTCCTAGCACTGAGCCCTGCGGTACTCCATACTGAACTTGTGATCGGTGAGACATCTCTTCATTTACTGCTACAAACTGATAACGGTCAGATAAGTGTGATTTAAACCATGCCAATGCAATTCCACTAATGGCAACATCATTTTCGAGTCTATTCAAAAGAATGTTGTGGTCGATAGTATCGAATGCAGAGCTAAGATCGAGTAACACTAACAGAGAGATACAACCACGATCGGTTGATAAGAGTAAATCATTTGTAACTCTAATGAGAGCAGTCTCAGTACTATGATACGGTCTAAATCCTGACTGGAAATCCTCACAGATACCATTTCTTTCTAAAATGGAGCATAATTGTGAGGACACTGCCTTTTCTAGTATTTTTGACAGAAAGGGTAGATTTGAGATTGGCCTGTAATTGACTAATTCTGTAGGATCAAGTTGCGGTTTTTTAATAAGTGGTTTAATAATAGCCAACTTTAAAGTTCGTGGTACATATCCTAAAGTCAAGGATGAATTAATGATATTAAGAAGAGGATCTATGACCTCTGGAAGCATCTCTTTTAGTAGTTTAGTCGGTATAGGGTCGAGCATACATGTTGTTGATTTAGATGATTTAACGAGTTTAGCCAATTCTTCTTCTCCTATAGCAGTGTATGAATGTAATTTTTCCTCAGTGACACTACAATGCTCTGTCTGATGTGATACAGTAGTAGACGGCTGCATGGTTATAATTTTTTTCCTAATATTATCAATCTTACAAGTAAAGAAGTTCATAAAGTCATTACTGCTGTGCTGTTGGCAGACATCAGAAGTTGAAGCTTTATGTTTGGTTAATTTAGCCACTGTATCGAATAAATACCTAGGGTTGTGTTTGTTTTCTTCTAAGAGAGTCGAGAAATAAGCAGATCTAGCAGTTTTTACGGCCTTTCTGTATGCAATCATGCTCTCTTTCCACGAAATGCGAAAAACGTTCAGTTTTGTTTTCTTCCAGCTGCGCTCCATTTTCCGTGCTCGTTGTACCACGGCGTTAGACTATTTTCTTTAATCTTCTTTAAGTGCAGAGGAGCAACTGTGTCTAAAGTGCTGGAAAAGAGAGAGTCAATAGTTTCTGTTGCAACATCGAGTTCCTCTAGGCTATCTGGGATGCTGAGGAGATGAAACTGATGAGGAAGATTATTTACAAAGAAATCTTTAGTCTCAGCAGTGATAGTCCTGCCATTTATTGCTAAATTAAGTATACATGATACTAGGTAATGATCTGAGATGTCATCGCTCTGCTGCAAAATTTCAACGGTATCAACATTTATTCCATGTGACAAAATTAGGTCTAAAGTATGATTACGGCGATGAGTGGGTCCTGACACGTGTTGCCTAACTCCAACAGAGTTTAGAATGTCTCTAAATGCCAATCCCAATGCATCTTTTTCATTGTCTACATGGATATTAAAATCACCAACAATTAGGACTTTATCTGTAGCCAGTACTAACTCTGATAGAAAATCTGCAAATTCTCTGATAAAGTCTGTATGGTGCCCTGGTGGCCTGTATACAGTAGCCAACACAAATGTTAAACGGGATTTATCAATTTCACTACATAACGTTACGTAAAGCACCAAAACTTCAAAGGAATTATATTTGAAACTAGACTTCTGAGTAATACTGAAGATATTATTAACATAGGTGGTCATAATGTTATGCCTGATCGGTGTATATCACATCTATATAGCTAGTATGCAACTCTTCTAAGCAATTTCAAGTATAGCACATACCTCAGTAATATAATCTTTTCCATCTTTTCCATGAATAGCTTTTACAGCACAAATTTCAAGGCCTCCAAATATTTCGCAGCAGGTATCTACCCAAAGCTTATACCTGCAAAACATTGCAAAACATGCTTAGTCATGTTTGAAGCATTTGCTTACCTGTAGCAGATGCTTTAAAACTTGCCATTGTTGTTTGGGTTACCTGTCTGTCATAGCCACCTGTTCCACCATGGCAGTGCCAGCGTTGGACTTCCAATTACCTGAGACTGACGTCCTCCTATGAAACGAGGAGCATTCTTCATCTGTCAAGAACAGCATTTAGCTAAATCTGAGATGTGTTCAGAAACTCTACAGAATAGCATCTTTACTCACATGTAAGCTTTGTAATCATTTCCAATTTTCTGAATCCTGATGTCATATTTGGGTTCGATGAAAGGTTCGCATGTGCTGTATGTCTGCGTGACGGCCACCACACTAGCTATGTCCTGAAACTTTGTGTGGTTCTCCACTTTCACCTTAACAACACACACACTTAGATTAGATGCTTAACTACATGCTTAGCTATTCTTTTACAGTCATTGTTTAAGTGTAAACGTTACCTTCCCCACACCAGAGTGAGCGTGCCCAATTTTCACGACAACGGGAAATGCCGGCATGGTCACCTGGTTTGTTTTCACACAAACAGATTATTTATTGATGTAATTATGCAGATATAGTAATTGATCACATCACTGTTTATGAAAGAATCTCTTACCATTTCTTTATAGTTGGGATAGAACGTCTGTTCAATTAATGGAAATTTCTCCTGTCCGAGTTTCTTGTGGGTGCTGATCAGACATGCAAACTGCAGACAAGTTTAGATAGATGAGGTTGGAGCAGATATCTATCAAACGCCATGTCAGATTAAACATCCTCAAACTTACAGCCCAGGGTTTGTCACAGAGGTTGTAGATGGACTCCAGGGAGTTGATGCTGGGAATACCAGCATACTGCAGTCCGATGATTAAATTACGGAAGTCCTCGTTCTCTGTCATGCTGAAAGCATGTTGTCGGACCAGGACAAAGTCGGGCTTAAATGACCTGTAGGGACATACGTTACACAGACACACACACAAGTAACTTCATTCATCTTTGCGATGTAGTTATACATGTTGCAACTTTTGACATCTATAATATGTCACAATGGTTGTCCTAACATCTGTCAGACTGACAGACCAATCATGACAGCGATCAGGGAGTCCCTGCTGCACTATTCACACATTCTTCCCCTTAAAGATTTTGGAAGCTGCACTCACAACACTTTTACCGTTTACAGACTGAGCTGGTCCTGGTCCATCCCAGCTGTTTTGCTTTTAGCTGGGTGTGTCTTTTTGCAAGAGCAGAAAACAGCCGTGTCAAGCCAAGTTTTTCCAGTATCCTTATTTTCAGATACGACTCGATTTGTAGGGGGTGGAGGATAAGGATGAGCAGCTGTCCTCCTGACTTCTTGATGATGAAGATGAAGATGAGGAGGATGGCACCATACACCTAACAACCAGAGTGGAGATCTTCCCCTGCTGTTAAAAACTTTCCATTGTCTAGCCCTCTCAACAGGTGGGCCAAGGGGTAGAAAGGGATCTCTGTGATGGTAAGTGGCTGCCATCACGCCTCATACTGGTTAGACAATTCACTCCAGCAGTCCTAGTGTGTATTGTGGAGATGAGAAAGCACTGGGAAAAAAAACATATTCCTACTATGTGCCTGTTAAGGGTTTTGTACGGCTGGATAGTCAAGACTTGTGGGAACAGTAGTGAGACCTTATCATCCTGCTCGCGCTAACTTCTCATCACAGTACAAAAAGGGCTACCCAGAATACTGCGGTTATTGCCCCCACCACCTCATCATCCGGCTAATGTGATGTCACTGCATTCTTCCATCTTAAAAATATATCTAAATTACGACATATTCTCTCAATGGAAAATGCTGAACAGTTAGTTCATGCGTTCATGACCTCAAGGCTAGATTATTGTAATGCTCTACTGGGTGGTTGCCCTGCTCGCTTAATAAATAAACTGCAACTGGTCCAAAACGCAGCAGCTCGAGTTCTTACTAGAACCAGGAAGTATGACCATATTAGCCCGGTTATGTCTATTGCAATCTCAAAACTCTGGCCAGTTGATAGTACCTAGAATATCAAAATCAACTGCATCAACTGCAAAACCTGTTTCAAAGTTTGCATTCTCTAGCCACCAAACACTGTTGCCGTGCGGATGAGCGGCCAGAACGCATTGAGAGTTTTCTATTTTAGCCCCAAAGTAAATAACTAATGATTTTTTACAACGGAAATGAATCAGTCAAAAACTTACTTTAGCTGGACAATATTTTTTTTCTAGAGCTGATGTACAGCCAAAACGATCTGCCGAAATGGCTCAAGGTAACAGTCCTACGCAATGGCTGCAGCAAATCACCACCCTGCCAATCTCCTGGGTGAGAAAAAGAGGCTGGCTACATAGGGCTGAGACCTGTTCACCACAGGGGGACAGAGAGTCGGACCAAGGGTTTTCAGCTCCATCCCTCTCAGAGTCTGAGGTTATTAGTGTTGATGACTTCAACAGTAGCTGTCATTTCCCTGGGGCTTTTGAGAATGGGAGAATTTCAGTACTGGACAGCGAATCAGAGATTGCGCCTTGGACACTGCCTCAGCCGCAGAGTGATTATCTCAGAGGAGCGTGTGAGAGCCCCCACTTTTCCTAGAGAAGGGACCTAATTAGGTCCTATCAAAAAAAAAAGGTAGTAACGAATGCATCACTCATGGGCTGGGGAGTGGTGTTCAACAGCAGAATGGTATGAGGGGTTCTGTCTCAAAGACAACCGTTGTAGCCTATATAAACAGGCAAGGGGGTCGTAGATCTCAATAGTTTCACAGTCTGGCGCAGAGACTAAATGTGTGGAGCAGCACTGCGACAAAAGCAAATAGAACCAACTCATTCGAATCAGTGATGATGTGCGACAAAACAAATTCCAAGACAAGACAATCTGACACAATGAGCAAATGGGTTTGCACGAGTCAATTTGTTGCATCCAGCGTAGACAGCCTCAAGCGTGTTATTCTGTCACGTATATAGCAACATTGAAACAAAATATATCACTCAATTGATCAGTGATAGTCTCTCCCATCAACAATGTCGTTACCTTCTCCATTACATCGATTTCTGCCTGATTTAACTCCCGTTGCTTGTGTTTCCCGCTATCCTGATTAGTATTAGTAGAATTGTTCTGGGGTGCAGTGCATGACTGGTTCGTTTAAAACGCAAAACGTTCGTTGCTGGAACGCAAAAATTCTAAATCTGACAAATTAAGCACCGGATGTAGCAGTGGCCCTGTTTACACCTGGTATTAAGATGCGTTTTGGTCGATCGGATCACAAGTAGACGAGGGAGGCACATTCCCGTTTACACCTGGTGTTTTAATCTGTCTCTTTTTTCCACTTTCAACCACTTCTGTCATGATTTCTTCGAGGGGAGGGTCTATGGGCAGGTAAATGTATGTTTTTTTTTTTTAGATCTTTATATCTAATGGACAAAATAAGTTCCAGCAATTTCCATATGAACGCGACCGGAGACGACGGAAAAAGACATGGAGAGCATCAGCTTTCATTTCTGCTCTGACAGCCACAAGACCAGCCGAACGCTGTGAGTGTGTGTTAGAAATCAGGAATGATGAGAAAACATTGAGCTTGGTACATTTTCATCTTCAAACCAAACTTAGGTCTTCAGCTGACAAAGTTTAAATCCCATCTGGCTAGTGCGCTTCCCATAATGTTTACGCGTTAGGTCAGTAGGTGGAGAGGAGGGGGTCTATTGTGGCTGTTCAAACACATTCGATCACATGAGCGTCTATACGAAAGCAATCCGGTTGAATGCATTTTCGGCTACCTCTGGAAGTGGTCAAAAGTGGACAAGCTCAAAGCTTTTTAGACCCCGTTTACACCTGTATTTATCATCGTCCACTTGTGATCCGATTGACCAAAACGCATCTTGATACCAGGTGTAAACAGGGCCAGAAATACAGACAGGCCATATTGGTTGGGGAAATTGCTGCAAATTCAACTCCTGTACGACCAGCCCTGACCTCTTCTTTTGCACAGAGACCTTCTCTCTCAAGCGTAGATGTCACAGGTTACTCCCTAATGTGACTGATACTGCTCAGAGTACGAGGACAGCCTCTACACACTCTCTGTACCATCATAAGTGGAGAGCATTTAAATGATGGTGTGTACAGGGACATACCATTTAATTCTCATGCTCTGGATTTGGGAACAACAAGCCAGCACCCTTTGATACTGTATGTCGGTTTGTGAAGGGTACGCGTGAGCTACATCCTGTTTCTAAATCACTGGCCTCATCTTGAGATTTAGTGGTGGTTCTACAAGTGCTATCACAGCCCCATATTGAACCATTAGAGAGCATTGACTAAAAGTTTCTTTCTCTGAAGACTTTCTTTCGACTGAGTGAATTATGTGCTTTGTACATTCTTCTTGTATGTAGTTTGCATTGGGCAGATTATGCTTAAATACAATCTGGCTTTTATTCTTAAAGTCAGTGATACAGCAGGGACAACCCGAGCTGTGGAACTAATGCCATTTTTTCCACCACCTCTTTCCTCAACGGAGGAGGAGCGGCTGTCCAGTGCATGCTTTGCATTTATGTGTAGAAGATAAAATTACTACGGAAGTTAAATCATCTGTTGGGCTGGCGTTTATAAAGGGAAACCTATATCTCGTAAGCGGCTCTCTCACTGAGTGGTAAATGCAATTATAATGTGTTACAAGAACGCAATTTTACAACCTCCATCAGAACTTCGAGCTCACTCTACCAGAGGAATGGCTACTTCCACAGTGTTTTTTCTATTTAGGACTTTTGAGCTGCAGCAAGCTGGCCAACAGCGCACACTTCTGTGAGATATTACAGACTGGAGGACATAACTGAGCCATTCCTTGCTCATTCTGTAGTCTGTGTGGTCAGCGCACTTACACACATCTCTAACACAGGCTATTTTCATTATTTAATTAAATATGTCTGATAATCTATACTCATATAATGTCTCATATAGTAATTTTTGACAGTGTTTTAGATATGCATCTGAAGACTTTATGTGAATTCATGGGCCATTTGTGTAATTACACAGAAGCATTGTCTTGGTGACAAGCCACTCGAATCATTATGAATGGGCTTTTATTATAATGGTCCTTTATTGCATCCCAGGATAATGATACAGCTTTCATTTGTGACACATCAAATCGGTTCTCTCTGAGCGGGTTAATTTAGCTTTCATACTGATTGAAGGTTAAGAAAGTTTGATGGCTGTTATTATTGTACACACAATAACACATTAGATTACAGAAACTGATGTTTTTAGATACTATACAATAGTTATTGTACATTAACTATTAATTATTGTAGTACAATATGAATAGCTTGAGGTGATTTTTAAACGCAAGTTTACCTGACAACCTTGTTTTCATTCTGCAAAACCTGAACAGCCACGTTACATGATCCATTAGCATGAGCCACAACACTGATGTCACCAAACTCGGCCTGAAAGACAAAAGAAATGAAGGAATAAATGAGAATACTTTGATTTGATTTGTCTCTTGACTTTTATAAACTCACCTGTTCAACTTTAATATCATAATCTCCATTCAGTTTTTTCCCTCTGAAGAGTTTGGCCCTGTAGAAAAGTAAAAAAGAAGATTTAAAAAGTGCATTGTGTCTGATTTGATTGTTCTATTCAGAGGATTATCTCAAATTAGATGCTCAGGTTTTTTTTTTTAATTCAAAATACATTTCATAGGGATTAATGCATACAGTATTTCACAAGCAAATGAACAATGAACTTGGCTTTTTCTATTTTGGAATTTTTCCATCACTAATATGTAAGAATAACTGTGTGAACTGTGTCAGATATATACTGTATCAGACTTAGATAAAGTCACATTTGTTTTGTACACAATGCATGCCACTTTTCACTTTGCTGTAATTGATGCAATCAATCACTGGTCACCACAACACCAACTCAAACACCTCAAAAAGCAGATATGCAGTTGAAGTGTTGAGTACAGAGCACTATGGCGGAGTATGTGAAAGTGGTATTTTTGCCCTGCATGTTGGCATAAGGATGTTGGCATATGGTGCAGCAGGCTAGTTACCATGGAGACCAACATTTTTGCTATATTTTAGACCTGAAATTCTCCACCTGTGATATTCCAGGAATTCCTCGATTCAGTTGTCTTGTCACTACATGAATAAACTGTTTTCACTTCAACTTAAGGATAGGCACACACACACACATATACACACACACAGTCATTTATTTTCAGTGACAAAATATGTAGAAATATATGTCAGTTATAAAATAGGTCAATTGAGCTGTTTTATAGAGCTGCAGCCAAACTGGATGTGGGTTGCTGAGCTACTGTCATCTCAGTAACACGAAGAGCTATAATTCAGAGCAGTGGAGTTTCAACTTCTTGTTAGTAATTACACATCTTGTCAATAGTGTCATGGCGAGCACTAACTGCGGGACTGCTTCTCTCTTGCTGACGGATACTATGGTGGCAGAGCCGGACTAACATCTCAGCTGAGCGTTTCTCGACATGTTTGCTGCCGATCCACCTTTAAACTAAAAACTCAAGTAGCTAATATGAAGTCAAAAATGCTATTTATGTGTAGTAAAAGGCAAGGTAAGCATTTTGTTATATAAAACAGGGCTAATATACTGTACAGAAGGTAGAATTATTAACTCCTAAATGTCTGAGCTGAAAGGTTTGGGTCATATCCCAATATAAAAGAAAGCATGTTTATGTTTAATCTAATTATTTTAATGTATTACAGTAAAAGGCTATGGGATGTCAAATACAATACGTTCACTTACAGTACCCGTGTAAGGGTAATGAGCCAAGAAACCCTAGGCAAATAAATAACAATCAATGGAAGATTTAAATTTCTTAAACATTGAATTTCTTACAAGAACACTCCACAAAAAACAAAACCCAAATCACTGGAGACCTTAAAAGAGCACACTGTAAAAAATAAATCCGTAAAATAACATTAAAAAGGTACTGGCAGCTTATTGCCTGGACATTATCCAGTAATTTTACGGACATTTACGTTAACCCAAACACACAACGCAATGATTCTAAATACAGGTAAAACACCTGTAAAAAATAAATACGGAAAATTCCCTTAAATTATTACAGTACATTGTGCCCTTTTTTCCGATTTTTTAGAGTGCACTAAAAGCATTAAAGCAGTAAAAGATCTGTAAAAACGTTAGAAGATATTGGACAGTATGTGAGGTGATTGTATTTCCCTTGGCTGTGGACAGTTCCAGAATATTAGTTCCTATAATAGATTGAAATACTACACTGTGTGTGTCGTCATCTGTTGAGAGGATGCTCTTATAGATAAAGGTACTGTACTAAAAGACAGGTACAGTGGATGGCACATACTTCATCCTCCAGAAAATATTAAACAGAGATTTGAAAAAGGACACAATGAACCTATCAATGTATTATGGTCTTGACATAAATGGGTTAAAATTATAGTCCAATCGTCACCGTACCGATCATAACACAACAGACCTCCTTGAGGGTTATTGCTGTTGAGCCACACATTCAAACCGATGGTCATCTCAAATTTTCATCTCAAATTATTCCCATGTATCTTTCTCAATTAAACAATTAAGAGTTCATTCTCTGAAAACAGCTCAGCTATTTAACCATTTAACCTTTTCATGTGACCACTTACATGAATGCATGATTTAAATGAGCAAGATCCATATTATAAATATATAAATGACAACCTTTTTAAACATGACATGTATTATAGGTTATTATATGTTTCTTTTATGTTACTTATATGTTTGACACAGTTAGGAATTAAACCGCTCTGGTCAAGTGATTATTTACACCAACCATGGAAATATGATATGTCTCAAAGAACACATTCTCTGAAGCTTTGACACATACTGTGTCACAAAAATCATAATCCAATCAAACAAATCAACAGCCTAGCTTTTTCTGCAGGACTGAACAATATCTGACCATTTCTTCTGCATGCATACAAATACAGATTTAAATATTTAGCATGAATTCACTCAGATTCACATTAATCGTTTGAAGAAATGACAGGGAACATTGTGGATTAGGGGTGTAACAATATATCGTTTCTTAATATATTGCAATACAAAACTGCAACAATATGTATTGTGGATAGTGACAATACGTATTGTGTACAGTTCACCCAAAATAAAAAATGCTGTGCGAGTAAAAAATTCAAGTTTACACTGTTTTAGTGCCAGTACTACGTTAAACTACAATATAATGATGAATATAATGTATAATAATGCAATGGAGGAATATTTGTGGTCCTGATAATGCCAAATGTCTTGTTTCCAGTAAAAAGTGTCCTACATTATTTTAAATGTATCTAGTCAGTGACAGAGAGCATATTCGTCTAAAATAATTCTGTATTTTCAGCTTCAGAATCATGAATATTTTTATTCTGGTGTCATTTTCCTGTGCATTGGGTTTCCAGCACCAAGTCCAAAACTATTCATTTACACCCCCAATTTTACTCCAAATGTAGCATTTTACATTTTTTAACCTTTTACCATATGTCTTTGAGTAGCGCAATAATATCGTATCGTGAATTCAGTATTGTGATATGTATCGTGACATGAGGGTATTGTTACACCCCTATTGTGGATAAATCAGATATGAAATAGTATGCAAGCGCAAGAGTCATCAATTTGAGGGGTCCACCTGATCTTTCTAAACTCTGGAAATGCTTCCTGCTAACGTATATTTCACAATTATTTTCTAGTTAATCACACTGTTTTAGAGATGTCGTCTTGTCTCAGCATTTATCCCATGCTCACACTAGAGAGCAAGTTTAGGCACACAATTCAGAGAGATTTATGCAGTGATGGCGTTGCCTTTTCCAGGCAATACCAGCAATGAACCATGTGCATTTACTATATTCTCCACCAATCAAAATAATGATTAAGCTCAGCACTAAATAAATAAGGAAAAAAAAGAAAAAAGCCTGGTTATCAAGTCAAGACCATTGCTCTTACCAGTCCTGCTGGGCTTCATCGATGACCAGCAGGATCTTGTGTCTTTTGGATGCGGGCACAGCCGTTTGCTCGACCAGCCCTGCCGAGGCGGCCGTCTGCTTCACCACATTGGTGATAGAGTTGAAGAATCCCGTCCCTAATTGCTGGGGTTGGATGGGTTTTCTCTCCTGGCCTGGGGATGCCGGAGCTGGTCCTGATGCTGGTCCAGGGGGTGGAGGTTGAGGAGGATCTGGTTTCTGCAGGTCTGACATGTAGCCATTAGGCAGGTTGGAGATGAAGGTGCTGTCGGACAGACGCCGGCGCAGGTAGTTCATGACTGTAGACTAGAGGAGCAGAACTGATTTGGAAATAGATGTGGAGATATCAGAGGATTTATCCCAGCAGGAGACGGCTCAGAGTGAGATGCTGGGATCCCTCCTTGCGTCGTCGCAGTGTTTCCTCCCCTCTCTGCTTTCACCACGTCATACATACAAGCAACCAATCAGACGCTTGCTGCATCCCTGCATGAGATGCTTGGTCTCTCTCCCCTCCCCCATGCTAGACTGCCTGATCACATCCTTCACTCCAGAAGGTTTCCTGCAGTACATGTGTGGGGGAAATAAGAGTGAAATGGGCACGTGAGCTTCCCCTCATAGCAGTGCTATTTTGTTTTTCTCGCAGGTACACTTAAAGAAATTGCTTGAAGTATCAGAGCATGTTTCATGAGCTGTCACGCCACATTCTTATTGATTTGATCACAGCTTACCCTTGATTCTTGTTGGCATGCAAAAAGATAAGACATTGCAGTATCTTTGAACTATTTATTTATCTTCTTATGAATATGCAGTATGACCTTGATTTATTATTAACTGATATGCAGTCTTGACAAACAGACTGAGAGCCAATTCAAAATGCTCCTGTTTTAATGCTTCATTGTGTATTTTCATTTTAGCATCTCTCAAAGTTTCTCAGCGCCTTAGCCTTCGGTTTAACTCTTATGCATGCAGATTTGGTGATTTGGTCAGGGTTAACATCAGTAGGAGAGCCAGAGGCTGCTGCACATAGATATCATGTCTATGGTATATCTCACAATAATATATCATAGCAAGTTTCTTTTGAACTGAATCTGAGATGAGGCACTATTTGCTGGCTGTCCAACCATATCTTATTGAGATGCTACATGTTTTTCTACTCACTCAATTACGTGTTGAGTGAGTAGCCCTGCTGAAAAATAAACCATGTTGGTCCAGGCTGGTTTATTCTGGTTAGTGCTGGTTTAGTGATGATTTTAATAAGAGGTGCAAACTGGGACAGTTTTTTGTGCTGCTTTTAAGAGGATGTGCAAGTCAGTAAGAATCAGTAAGAATGCACTGAAAACTATAAAACAGTCAGAAGTGTTTTGCATCACATGCCATTGTTTTTTTGTTTTTTTTATCAAAATTGTTTATTCATTTGTGGAGTTACTTTATGAATAATGAAATACGTTACGGCATGTTGCAGATTTACTTTTTGTAAAAAAAAAAAAAAAAAGTGATTTAATTATTTTAAGATTGTTCACATATAGGCAAAAAGTTTTCTATTGTTTACACGACGGATGCACATTTTCATCTTTTTTCTGTTAATTACTACCGTGTTGGGCTGCGTGTTTATTTTTCTTAAATGCATCAACTCAGAATGCCATGTTGGTTTGATTGCTTGAGTTACATGTGAAAATAAATATTTTTTGTCTACCTGATGTAGATTTAGTGCGGTTCAGGTCGCGGTCTTTATGTCAAACAGGTCGACTATGGAATTAAATTAGTGCTGCTGTCAGATAACGGGTGAGTTGTTCTGTTAAGTACTGCAGGTGTGGGGCGGGTGCTGGTTTACCAAACAGGACCCATGCAGCCTGCAGGACTCTGACGTCCTCCTCCAACGGGGGAAGATTGGTGTACCCCTCTTTTCTCTGCACCATCAACAGAGGTGAGGGCAGACGAAGAGGAATAATGGATGCACACTGAGTAGGGTGTGCGCCATGACTTTGTTGCACGCAGTCCTCCACTTCAGAGGCAGCCAGAGACATAGTGTCGTCAAAGTCCTCTTCGGATCCGGCAAATGAAACCATGGCGCTCACACCAGATGCCCTCATGCTGAACAGTTAGTTCATGCGTTCATGACCTCAAGGCTAGATTATTGTAATGCTCTACTGGGTGGTTGCCCTGCTCGCTTAATAAATAAACTGCAGCTGGTCCAAAACACAGCAGCTCGAGTTCTTACTAGAACCAGGAAGTATGACCATATTAGCCCGGTTCTGTCAACACTGCACTGGCTCCCTATTAAACATCGCATACATTTTAAAATCTTGCTAATTACTTACAAAGCACTAAATGGTTTAGCTCCCCAGTACTTGAGCGAGCTCTTAACGCATTATACTCCATCATGTCTATTGTGGTCTCAAAACTCTGGCCAGTTGATAATACCTAGAATATCAAAATCAACTGCAGGCGGTCGATCCTTTTCCTATTTAGCACCTAAACTCTGGAACAGCCTTCCTAGCATTGTTCGGGAAGCAGACACACTCTGTCAGTTTAAATCTAGACTAAAAAAAAAAATCTCTTTACTATGGCATACACATAAAATATTTTTAATTTATATTTTATTCAATTCAATTAAATGATTGTTAGGCTGCATTAACTAGTTCAGCCGGAACCGGGAACACTTCCCATAACACCTGATGTACTCGTTACATCATAAGAAGAATGGCATCTACGCTAATGTTAGTCTCTCTGTTTAACCCGAGGTTTACCGCAGTCAGCCGGATCTGGGCCGTATGCAGATCAGATGGTGGACCTGCACCTGGACCAACTCATCCCTGAAGTGTCTGCAGAGACCGTGTCAATTAGTCTACCATCTGAAATTGCTCATCGACATGGCATCCTCAATGGATCCATCTCCGGCGTGATGACTCCGATATTTAGAATATTCCTATTTAATAATTGTTTAATCGACATGTCATCCTCAATAAACCCGTCTCCGGCATGATGCCTCCGATCTTTCGAATATTCTGATCTAATATGACTTCTGACCTGTAAGGTTGCCAAAATAATAAACATACACTGTTTGTTAATTGGCCAGAGGAGAACTGGCACCCCAACTGAGCCTGGTTTCTCCCAAGGTTTATTTTTCTCCATTAGGCCACCTGATGGAGTTTTGGTTCCTTGCCACTGTCGCCTTTGGCTTGCTCAGTTGGGGACACTAAATTTTCAAATAAATATCCAAATAAATGTAATTACTAAACTAAATTAACTGTCAACTACATTATTTTCCTGTTTAACACTGTGTAGCTGCTTTGAAACAATCTGCATTGTAAAAAGCGCTATATAAATAAAGTTGACTTGACTTGAGCAGAAGTATAAATCAGCCAATCCCTAACCCTCCTTAACTGGCAGATTTTTAGGCTAGTCATTTGGCTAGTAAATTAATGACAGACAGTTAGTTACATTGAGGAACATTGAGTTTAACTGCCTTTAATTTAAGCAGATAATCGTTCGCTTTACTCCCGTTTTCGCAGCTTGCAGAATGTTTTGCTGCTGAGGGCCGTGTAACGTGTTCCGGCGGGAAAGTGACGTGAATGCATACTGTCGCGAGAGTTTCGCATTAGACGGTTACCTTTTCAGAAGGAGCAGACAGACGGCGTTGCGTTGTCACGTGGTACGTGCAACTTTTCTCAGCGCTGGTCAGGATTGGCCAATAGCAGTCTTCCATGATGACTGCAAAACTATATTTTAAACAGTTTCATTGAGATTGGTGTCACGACTGTGACAGAAAATATAAAATATAACACGAAATATATACAAATAAACCACCCTTTGTGGTAAATAACGTAAATATCGAGTTTTGGGAAAAGAAAAGTTAACGTTTTTTTTCTCCGGCGGAAACGCACGGGACTCCTGTCGAGCAGCTTTAGCAATATACGTTACTCACATAATCAAAATCACAACAACTAACAGTCACCTGTTTGACGGCCTTATTCACCTTTTACACACACAACGGCCCGTGCTCGACGAGTATGAGGTAACGTTAGTATTTTGGATTCAAGTCACTAAAGTAAACTTCACACGGACAGGTTAGCGTCTACAGCTAACGTTAGCTCGGTATGCTAAAAACAACGTGAACTTTTCATTATTTTTATTCTTTACTATCTCATGTTGCTCATGTTTCCTCTTTTGAAAGACCGACACATTCAGCTCTATCTGAGCTGGAGTAACCGATTATAATTCTGCTTTAAATGTCAATGTTTGTGGTAAAATGGATATTTTGATGACTCGATTCATCAATAAAATGAACAATAACATCAGCAGGCTGCATTGTAATCCATATGAGGGTAAGTAACAGCTTTCACAACTCTTAAACAATACATATTTCATACTAATCATTCAGTACCATTGTGCACAGTGAAAATGCATGCTAGTAAAATATGTGCCAATTTCTTGTTTATGTTGGTCTCATATGGGTTTGAAAATAAATAAATGAATAATTTCATGACTAGTAAAGTAAATGTAATAACATATTTAACTAACTGGAGTAATGATGATAAGTTCAGCTTTGCATCACAGAAATAAATTACATTTTAATATATATATATATATATATACAAATAGAAAGTTTTTTTAATTTATTTTTAATAAAATAAAAGCAGCATTGGTGAGCATAAGAGACTTCTTCTAAAAACATAAAAAATCTTACAGATCAAAAACTTTTGAATGGCAGTGTATGTTTAATGGTAAACTTATTTTTTTAATTTTTTTAAGTAGAACAAATTCATAACTTATAAATGAATCTCTACATTGTTCAGCCTGAACCTAAACCTTGCATGATCTGATATTTTAAGGTTTTCTTTCCAAGTTTTCTTCATTATTAAATCGATTCAGGACAGTTGATATTTGTGACTTTATGCACCCATCCACTGTATACTACAAGATTTGTAATAGAATATTTGCATATTAACAATTAAAGCTAATTTATTTCATATTACAGCATGATGGTTGATTTTAAGCATTATTAGTATTATTGGCAATTGGCAAATCACAAAACATTTGACAAATATGTGATTTAATATGACTGTCAGTAATGATTGTGCCTTAACTCCGGCTTTATCTGATTTATTGACAGATGATTCAGGGGCCTCTAGGGTTTTGCTGAACTCAGGCTGTCAACCCGTGAGCCCAACCAAGAGAAAACACCATGAAAACGAAGACTCTGATGAAGAACACATGAACAAAATGAGATCTCATCTGTACGTCTGCTGCAGTTCCGTTATTTACAATGCAGCCTTTTTTTTTTTTTTGCTATAGAATTGTTAAATCATTTAACGTTTTTTGCACAGCATGTTTGTTTTTTCTTTAGGAGAAATCAAAATGGAGATGCTGTAAATCCGGAGTCATGGAATTACAGTTCATTTGGACATGCGCCTCTGAGTGCTCTCCATAGCCGTCATGTATTCGCACCTTTCCCCATTTTTGTGGATGATCAACCCATCGAGATGACCAAACACAGCTCAGATCCTACTAGGAGCCTGCTTCTTATTCCTGGATCCGGCACAAAACCTCAGCAGGTCAGACTTACACAGTCTGAAATAGTAAGAGAGATTTGTTTTTTTAAACGTTAGCCACTTTTCCACCAAGTCAAACCATTTTCTTTGTTCAATGTAAAGGGTCAATGTAAAGCTTCAAAAAAGGTATTTGAAAAAAAAACCTTTCAAAATTGATGCAATGCATATTTTGAGTTTCAAGTTTCAATTGTTAAATAACATTTCAAAATGTTTAAATTCATTTTTTGTCAGGTGGTATCTGGCACCAAGATGTTAGCAGCAGATCCTTTAAGTTGTGAGGTGGGGCCTCCATGAATCGGACTTGTTTGTTCAGCACATCCCACAGATGCTCGATTGGATTGACCTCAAACTCGTTGTTGTGCTCCTCAAACCATTCCTGAACCATTTTTGCTTTGTGGCAGGAGCATTATCTTCTGAAAGAGACACAGCCACCAGGGAATACTGTTTCCATGAAAGGGTGTACATGGTCTGCAACAATGCTTAGGTAGGTGGTACGTGTCAAAGTAACATCCACATGGATGGCAGGACCCAAGGTTTCCAGCAGAACATTGCCCAAAGCATCACACTGCCTCCACTGGCTTGCCTTCTTCCCATAGTGCATCCTGGTGCCATGTGTTCCCCAGGTAAGCCACGCACACGCACCCGGCCATCCACGTGATGTAAAAGAAAACGTGATTCATCAGACCAGGCCACCTTCTTCCATTGCTCCGTGGTCCAGTTCTGATGCTCACATGCCCACTGTTGGTGCTTTCGGCGGTGGACAGGGGTCAGCATGGGCACCCTGACTGGTCTGCAGCTATGCAGCCCCATACGCAACAAACTGAGATGCACTGTGTATTCTGACACCTTTCTATCAGAACCAGCATTAACATCTTGAGCAATTTGAGCTCCAGTAGCTTGTCTGTTTGATTGATTTTTCCTGCTTCTAACACATCAACTTTGAGGACAAAATGTTCACTTGCTGCCTAATATATCCCACCCACTAACAGGAACCATGATGAAGAGATAATCATTGTTATTCACTTCACCTGACATTGGTCAGTCCCGAGGTTGCTTTATTTCTTCTCAATAGGCGAGTAAAATTGGTTTTGTTTTGTTTCACAGAACTAATATATGCTGGCTTTTGCTTGAATATGCTCACGTGTCATGTTCACTTGTTTGTCCATTTGCGATCGTATCGGCGTTCACTTCAGCGATGATAAAGACCCATTCATTTCCACATCCTATAAACCACTGTCTGTTTCAAGCGTCAGCTCGCAGTGTGTCTGAAAAGTAAGACAATAAACTCCTAATATATGTTTGTTTCCTTTGGTTCCTCTTTTAGTGATCGATATATCCTCTAATCTTGTCATAATTGTAATATGTTCGTTAGTTGGACTGTCTTGCTCATGCTATCGGGTTGTTCATGAGAACTGTGTTTGTGTTTTTGGGATGTAAGGGATGACTTTTTCTCTAAACATTCAAATTGGATTACCATAGTAACACGCATTGCTTTCACTTATTGATGACCCTCGGCCGGCTGGCACAGCAGATTCCGCCATAGTCGTTACCTGCGTATGTGTGGGGCGGAGCTATCAAAATAAGGGGCGAGACCCTTTTGGGGTAGGGGCGTGTTTGTTTTGGTGATTTGAAATATCAACATCGGTTACCAGAAAGCACTTACCCCACCTTTAAGCAACATCACATGACCAAGAGTGCTGAATACATCATTTAATTTCATCGTTTGATTGAATGACTCACTCATTAAGACCGGCCGCACCTACTGGCGGTTTACTTTCATGCTTAAAAGAGTCATTCTTTCAAACATTTCTTATTTGTATATTCAAAGCAATCTCATAAAAAATGTTTAATGCAGTTGTAATTTTTTAGTGTAAATTATTTAATTTGATTGGTAACAGCCCTGTAGTGTCTTATTATTCTAATGGAATTTATTGAGCGAATTTAAGAATTTAAAATGAAAGATGAAGCATATATTTAAAAAAATATATTTTTTATAGCTTTTATAAAGGTAAAAAAAAAAATCCTAAATATGCAGATTTAAATATTTCAAAGCTGACTGAACACTGATGCTTCAGAATAAATTATATTTATGACACAAAAAAATCCTATTTTTTTCCAGACAAGTGAATGACTGATTTGAAAACATGAAAAGGCTTAATGTCGAGCCCTGGACATCATATATAACAGTTTTTTTAATCTGAGTACATAGTAGTTAAAGACACCTAATAAAAAGTGTGACTAATTTTTCTTGATATGATGATCTAAAATTATTAAAAAATGATCATCATGGAAATAATTGAAAACATCTTTAACTTCATCTAAAACTAACATTTTAGAATAATAATAAAAAAAAAATAGAATAACAATACACAAAGCTTAAATGTATTATTTATTTAGAATTTTTTAATACAATAAAGAAGTTTATGATAAAATAGCATTTTCCTAGTTTTATATTGGTTGACCTGACATGGAAAGTGTACCATGTTACCATACTTGAAAGTAGCTATTTTCTATCAGTGTTTGAGAGAGATTTACAAACCTTTTCTTTCTGCCACAAGGACCAATTGGGCTCCTCTGGATGCTGCATCATCATGCTTACTGTTATTACCTGTCACTTCATAATACAAGACCCATGTTTGACAATATACAAATTCCCAGACAATAGCCTGAGTTTCTACCAAGGTTTTTCCCCCAAGTTGACATACATTTTTCAACGATTTCAACAGCTTTAAAATGTGTTTAAATGAAAGGTTTCAAACATAAAATTATGCCATAGTATTTAATTTAATTTAACACTATTTAAAAAAGTTTTCTTAGTCTGTCCATGTGTGTGGTTGGTTGTGCCACCTGACATTTTTGGCGGATTAAGATACAAAACATTAAAAAAATAATTATTTGAATGTACTGAAAATGAATTCAAACTAAATAGGTTTTATAGAATAAAGTGATGCATGTCATGAATTTATCAAATTATTTAAAAAGAAGATTATGCACTTGGACACGTCATGTCATTGACCCTTAACCGTTCCATTCCGTGCGGATATGGTTTAGTTTTCCACATTGGGACTGATAGCAGAGCTCTTTGGAATATAATACAAATACGTCAGTCGTTGCCTTCGTAACGCAGGGGTTTACAGAGGTATGAGATGTAAATAGCGACCGTGTTATGGATATTGATCAGGTATTTCTTGTCATTTCATTATTAACTTATTTACTCCGCTCAAATAGCACGCTTGAGCAGCACAGAGGAGCTGGTAGCCAGACTCAAGTGGAAATATAACTGGAACCGTTCGGCCCCATGGTGGAAAAGTGGCTATTGATTCTACATCAGTGACTTTACTGTTACAGGATATGCGTATGCATTAACATGTAGAATTGTCATATTTCCAAACAGAATCGTCCATCTGTAATCACCTGTGCCCCTGCCAGCAAACGGCCTTGCAGTCTTTCCAGCTGCCACATGTCCCCTAATAGCTGCACATCTGGATCCACCAACAAGACCAACGGTAGTTCATCTGTGAATGATTGCATAATCAGAAGTGTGAGTTTGGTTGTGTTCTGAGTCTGAGAGAGCAGCACATCATTACCAGCTGCTGTGGTTATAAAAACATTTCAACGGCTTCTCCTTATCCATTTGTAGGTGGATTAATAAATGTGTGACATAATAAAAATTCTCCCATGAAAATCCATAATTTATTTGGTGTTGAGGTTCTCTGATCATGTGTTTTCTCTTCATCAGCAAACACTGAGTGTGACCCTGTGATTGAGGAGCATTTCCGCCGCAGTCTGGGGAAGATCTACGAGGAGGCCGTGCCTGTCTCTGACTCTGTGTCCATCACAGGCTCAGTGGATGACCACTTCACTAAAGCACTGGGGGACGCCTGGCTACAGATCAAAGCCAAGGGCAATGACGGTACAGCACCAAACCATGAGGGTCGATGTTAAACTACCTTAAGCACAAACATGAACCCTGTTAGGTTAACCCAGTTAGCTCACTTCAGAGGTGTAGTCAAGACCCAGACCAAGATTGCAGCATCAATAATATTCAACAATTGTTTTATTGAAAATAGTAATTTTTCTATGTGTATTTCAGTGGTTAAATGCTCACAAAAAAAACGTCATGCTATTTATATTTTCCATGTCTCTAATGTGTGAATAACTGTAAGCAGTACAGTCAACAAAAAGCCATGAGGATACAAACAATATTACTTAGTCTTGGTCTGGATCTCGGTCTCGAGGGGTCTAATCTGGATCTGGTCTTGAAGGGACTAATCTTGGTCTGGATCTCGGTCTCCAGGGGTCTAATCTTGATCTGGATCTCGGTCTCGAGGGGTCTAGTCTGGATCTGGTTTTGAAGGGTCTAATCTTGGTCTGGATCTCGGTCTCGAGGGGTCTAGTCTGGATCTGGTCTTGAAGGGTCTAATCTTGGTCTGGATCTCGGTCTCGAGGGGACTAGTCTTGATCTGGTCTTGAAGGGTCTAATCTTGGTCTGGATCTTGGTCTCGAGGGGTCTAATCTGGATCTGGTCTTGAAGGGTCTAATCTTGGTCTGGATCTCGGTCTCGAGGGGTCTAATCTGGATCTGGTTTTGAAGGGTCTAATCTTGGTCTGGATCTCGGTCTCGAGGGGTCTAATCTGGATCTGAATCTCTGTCTCGAGGGGTCTAATCTGGATCTGGTTTTGAAGGGTCTAATCTTGGTCTGGATCTCGGTCTCGAGGGGTCTAATCTGGATCTGGATCTCGGTCTCGAGGGGTCTAATCTGGATCTGGTTTTGAAGGGTCTAATCTTGGTCTGGATCTCGGTCTCGAGGGGTCTAATCTGGATCTGAATCTCGGTCTCGAGGGGTCTAATCTGGATCTGGTTTTGAAGGGTCTAATCTTGGTCTGGATCTCGGTCTCGAGGGGTCTAGACTTGGTCTGGGTCTTGGAGGGTCTGGTCTAGACTACACCTCTGTAAACTTTGAAGATGATGGCCAACCAAAGAAACACTTAATTCTAGTTTTATTAACATCAGAGTGTCTTTGGGTTTTATGCTTCAAATTGGAGTTTTTCATTGTCATTAGTTGAGGTGTTTCATGTTTGAGTTGTTGAGCTGAAGTCATGATCTATCGGACAAACGTTCAAGTGCTTTTAACTAATTGTGTCCAAAGTTTGGAAACTCAAGTAAAATGAACCCAAGAAGAGTAAAAAAAAATTTGGTGCTGTTTATTTTCATGAAAACTGAGCATATTTCCTCCCAAAACTCTCCTAAAAAATAAATAAAAAAAAGTCAGTATAACAAATGCTACCACGATAAATGCTTACAGTTGGTTTAAGATCTGATTAATTGTCCTAAAATAATGTTGTTCCAAGCAAAATGTAACTCACCTTTCTTTAATGACTTTAAAACTCGAAAAGTTGGTGTCTGTTTTAAATTGTCTTTATGCTCTTCACATTAACATGATCAAGATAAGCAACTGCTGGGACAGTGTTTTCTGTATTTTTCTAACAAGTGTCATGATCTGCGTGAGCGGCTGGCTTGGCATTGATTGTGTCTCAGCTTGATGGACCCTATGGACTGCCATGTCACATTTCTGCAATGATCAACACAGTTAAACCTAGCAGAGTGTTTTTTTATATTTTCAATTACTATACTGTATTACTATATTTGTGTTTTATTATGCTGGCATTAAATGACAAACAAATCTAGTCAACACTGCTGTGATTACTGGGTTACTAATCCAGCTGCTGAGAGAGTTACTGTAAACTGCATCTCTGTAATCCACCTCTCATGGAAACTCAATAGTGGACTATTTTCTTGTTCTGTTGGAGCATTTGATTGATGGATTTTTGATTATTATTTGTTGACTTTTAGTAACCAGAGCTATTTTCTATTTTCAAGTGTGTGTGTGTGTGTGGTGTCATAATGCAGGATACACACAAAATGATTTCATTTCCTCATCTCTTGTCTTTCTTTTTTCCCTTTGTGAAAGCAATACAACTTTTTTCAAAATATGACAGTCATTACGCTGTGTGTGATGAATAAATATAGTTTCTCATTAATGATCTGTCATTAACTGTATGCTCCTCTTTTTCCCCTTGTAATGCACCTGTCAGGTAATAGATGTAATAAGAGCAAACATGTTGAGCATCTCACTTTGCTAAACTGGTTTTTTAGTGGTGAATTGAACAAAGTCTCATAAGTTGCCTGTTTGACATGGGTAGAGCTACATTAATATGGAATTTTTATATATATATATATATATATATATATATATATATATATATGTGTAGGTAGTTGACAAATAAGCAGTCAAAAAAAAAGCTTTTTTTTGTAAAACACCGCTTTTGAAGAATAAATGCATATTATTATGTAGTGTGTGAAGTCTGATGTTTGAGAAAATATAAGGGGTCACTAACTTTGTCAGTTCTTTCACTGTTTTTACTGAAATGTGTCTTATGGTGTGACAGAAAGAATTGAGAATATAGAGGCATCAAAGGACAACAGAAATTAACTCTTTTATATTATAGTGGGTCCAAAAAAGTTAAATATTTGAACAATTCTGAGACAAAATCTTACCATGTGCACGTCATGGGCTTCAGTGACATGACCTTGAATGGGGTCCTTCAACTAATTAAAGGTGTCCGTGGAATTGCCCGATTTAAAATCAGGATATGATGTCACACCGGAGGATATGGTTTTCAGTGACAAAATCATCAAGATCCTACGCTTTTAGAAATATATGGATGAATAAAATGATTGTCATTTACTAAAATAGACAATTATGCCTGAGGTATTTATTAACATTTGTATGCTTTTCTTTTTAAGTGATAAAAGTTTTAACTGACTGAACCATGCTTGAGACAGTCACACCATAGGACAGTTTTGAGATTTGGCCAAACAATTACAAAAATATCCAAAGACAAAACAGATTTTATATCAACAGCTCCATGTAAGACAAAGAAATGTTTAACCATTTACTGCATTTATTGCATTTTAAATTGACAATTCTAATTATAGAAATTAATCAAAAACTTTTCTTCAAAAACAAAATGAATTTCCTATTATCACTGTGAAGCTGCTTTGAAGCAATCTGTGTATATAAATGGTGACTTGACTTGACGCTCAGCTCTATGTTGTTTAAATGCAGTGGCGCATCTGTTCGCCCATGGGCGTCTGGTCTGAACACCAGGAGTTCAGGAGCATTGTTGGAGCGTTGCTATTGTGAGGAACTGAAAACGACTGCACCATTGACCAACACAAACCTGCTCTAAAGTCAATAGCGCAGTATTTTTTGTGTTATTTAAAGGGTGTGTTAGTAATATAAGGTGCACATAGGCGGTGCACATTAAAAATAAAAGGATCCCTGTCTGGAGAAGCGTTATGTCTTTCTGCTCACAAATTCTGCCATATAAATAGCCCCACGTACACATTAAGAGTAGCTGAAGCTCAGTGCTAGAGGTAGTAACAGGATTACATGTATTCTGGATTACGTGATCAGATTCCAAATATTAAGTACTTGTAATTACATTATATTACATTTTAAAATACTCCTAATCAGACTAGTTACTTTATTACATGATTACATGTTATTCTCATCATATATTATTCATAATTCATTGATTCTCCCTAATAATACTTCTTTTTTAACTTTTACATTTTCCTTTCTATAAAAGCCTAGTGCTTATATCCGTTCAGAAGCTCTTCTAGGTTTGTGGAAATGCACACACTAGTCATGAGCCGATCACTGAAAACTGAGAACCTCACTGGATTTACCCAATCATTTCACTTTTAAGAAGTGTTTTCTCAACATGGCATATCTAATCAGCTCCTGACTTACACATTAATTATTTGAATTATCACTTAGTGAGTCATTTAACTATGTATTACTGTTTTTGGAAGGCTTTTGTTGACAAATTCACGTCGATTCATATTCATATTTTTGTCAGCTGAATCTCTTTGACCTTATATATTTCCTTGAAGTTCCCCCTAAGATTTTTCATTAATAAGTTAGGTAAATAATAAAATAAAGTCAATAATAATACTAATAAAGGTTCACGGTTCTCTGATGTTGCCTAATAGTCACATGACATTCAGGTAAACAATATTGTTTTATCTTTTTTTTGTGTTTTATTTTTGTTTTATTTTTAAATTATTTATTTTAATTTTAAATTTGTTATGATTTAATTAGTTAATAGCTTTTCTTTAAATGGATGAACCCCCTGCAGTTCCATCACAAAGTCCAGTCTGGAAAACCCTGATGTAATATTTAATGCACTACATGTTGTTGATAACAAAGAATGGAATATATTTTCTTTCTCTGTATTTTTAGATCAATATGGTACAATTATCCTATTGATAAATGAGTTAGGTCAAAAGTAATCAAAAAGTAGTCAGATTATATTACTTTAAATGTGTATTGTAATGGATTACAATTAGAAAGTAATCTACCCAGCACTGTTGAAGCCTGAGACAAAAGACCATAAGGAGACCTTTTCAGGAGAGATATCATATCCGGAATACCTGCGGCATGGCCAGAGCAGAATGTGCGGTCGGACTCGGCCTAGGAGACCCATCATGATCCGTGGGAGCATAAGAAATGCAGCATTGTTGACGGGCGAGTAGTTTGACTGTATATCAAAAATGTATTATTAGTAGTAATATGTGTTGCTAAGGACTTCATTTGGACAACTTTAAAGGTGATTTTCTCAATATGTAGATTTTTTTGCACCCCCAGATTCCAGATTTTCAAATAGTTGTATCTCTGCTATCTCCTATCCTAACAAACCACACATCAATGGAAAGCTAATTCATTCAGCTTTTAGATGATGTATGAATCCAACAACATCTGGATGATCTGGTTTCAGTAACTAAAAGGCCAATAAACCCTTTTCAAACAATGAAAACAATACACTAAACATGTTGCAAGAAAAAAAAAAGAATATTGCATATGTGACCCTGGAGCACAAACCAGTCCTGCGTCTCACGGGTATATTTGTGGCAATAGCCAACAATACACTGAATGGGTCAAAATTATACATTTTTCTTTTATGCCAAAAATCATTAGGATATTAAGATCATGTTCCATGAAGATATTTTGTACATTTCTTGCTGTAAATATATCAAAAATGTATTAGTAGTAGTAAAATGCATTGCTAAGGACTTCATTTAAAGGAGATTTTCTCAATATTTAGATTTTTTTACACCCTCAGACTCCAGATATTCAAATAGTTGTATCTCGGCCAAATATTGTCCTATCCTAACAAACCACACATCAATGGAAAGCTCATTTATTCAACTTCAATTTCAATTCAATTAAAAATGGACCCTTATGACTGGTTTTATGGTCCAGGGTCACATATTGTAACAATTGGCTAAATGCTTTTTTATTTGTCAAAATGACAGAAAGGTGCCATCTAGCACAGCAGTTACAAGGACAAACAAGAGATGAGAAGAACCCTGAATTATATTTCACTAGATTACACAATTCAGCCTATAGTTTCTGAATGAGCCAGTAGAGGTCAGTGTAGACCTAGCATTATACAAATTAAACAAAGGACGCGTTCTCATTTAAAACTTGATCAATTTATCCAAATTCTTAGCCATATAACAAATTATTGATATTTTATATATCAATAACAGCTATAAGAAAAGCATAGTCACCATTACTATTAAATATTGTAAACATGAAAACATATTAAAATATGAATATATTTTTGAATATAAAAAAAAGCCTCTAACCTTCCCATCCACCACTTTGTTTTCCCAAAACTCAAAGGACCAGATGACCTCAGCCTCTCCAGCATCAGAACTGATGGGAACAAGCCTTCCTGTGAAGTGTGCTCTCTGAGGATTACCCAGAAGACTTGCTCGTTTTCTCACTTCTTCACAAGATTCGTTACAGGCTTAAAGGGGACAGGCTTTGGCACATATCTGCAAAGAACATGGAGGGACAAGCTTCAAATGGAAACAACACTTTGGGGTAAGCAAAATTCAGGCCATGCCCTTCATATGGTGTAAAATAAAGACAATACATTTAATATTCAGGTTAAATAATAAATATAGGTTAAATAAATAATATTCAGGGCAAAATAATGAAAAAACATGTTATTGCTGTGTGTGATGAAAGCACACGGTTTTCTGTAAAAAAAAAATGATGCATGAAATATGAGCAACGTCTATGGTTTTGAACGTACAGCTTTACCATCTCATAATTTCTAGGGTGAGACTGCCACTGGATTTGCATAATTGCTTGTAGATTATTTCTGCATTATCCAGCGTTTTGCACAGCCCCGTTCTGAAGAGGATGTGGCCGCATCCTAAGGGGAAAGCACATCTAAAATGGATCCAATGAGTAAGTGCAGTACATGCACAAATGTGGGATTGTGGCCTGCAGGAAAACTTGAGTCATGCTGGCAAGATCAGACTCCTACGGCTGACAGCATACCGTGCCCTATTGCTAAACACATCATTTCCACATCTAGCATAGGTCACCATTGCTGAAGATGAAAGGTTCACAAACCTTATGCATTGGTGTATACAAGGATGTGTTGAGAGGTTCTTTGCAGAAGACTGATGAGGAACCGGAGCTTCATTCATTGTGTCAGCGGCACTGCTGGCAATGGCATAACCTCTATGAGACAACACGGTCAGTCCTGATCACAGTCTAACCATGCACACAAACAGAACCTGTCAGCCCGTCTCAGCGTCAGGGTTGGTTTCAGCAGGCGTCTCTGCCTATCGGTCATTCTCCATCCACTCTTGTGCCATCTCTTTCAGCATTGGCCGTTTGCTCAGGCTACAATATTTTGTAGTCAGTCATCGATTCATAGATGCAGCGATTGGATTGTTTTGGACACTATTTATACACCGTGCACTTCATTTTTCACATTTTATTTTGCAGCCTTATGCTAAAATGCATTCAATTATTTTGTTTTTCGCACCATTCTACACTTCATACCCCAATTGATTTGATTGGACATGATTTGGAAAGGCACATACCTGTCCATATCAGGTCTATTAGATGAAAATGCATATCAGAGTAAAAACCAAACCATAAGTTCAAAAGAACTGCAAACAGAGCTCAGAGTCAAGTACAGTTCTGGGGAAGGCTACAAAAAAATAAAAAGTGAAACAGCAAAATAAAGAGATATTCTTAACGAAAACCTGGTTCAGAGTGCTCTGGTCTGGGGTCCCCAGACTGGCCTGAAGGTTCCTCTTCCGACAGGACAGTGACCCTCGGCACAGAGCCAAGACAATGCAGGAGGAGCGGATTAGGGACGACTCTTGTGAATGTCCTCGAGTGACCCAGCCAGCCTTTCTTCTGTTTGTTTGTGTGTTTCCATACAAAATGAGGGTGAGTATCAAATTTTTTGTCTGAAGAATCCTTTTAATACTTATAGGCATGACACTCAAGGACACATTACAAGCATAATAAAATCGGGAACATAAAACGCACCTTTTCAGACTGGCTTTTAAGCGATTATCTTTAAGACAAGTTTTTAAAACGTATGTAACCCTTGTTCCCTGAAGGAGGGAACGGAGACATTGCGTCTCTTTATGGACCGACGCTTTGTGCACTGGTGCGCAGTCATGTTGGAACAGGAAGGGGCTGTCCCCAAACTGTTCCCACAAAGTTGGGAGCATGAAATTGTCCAAAATGTCTTGGTATGCTGAAGCATTAAGAGTTCCTTTCACTGGAACTAAAGGGCCAAGCCCAACCCCTGGAAAAACAACCCCACACCATAATCCCCCCTTCACCAAACTTTACACTTGGCACAGTCAGGCAAGTACCGTTCTCCTGGCAGCCGCCAAACCCAGACTTGTCCATCGGATTGCCAGACAGAGAAGCGTGATTGGTCACTCCAGAGAACACGTCTCCTCTGCTCTAGAGTCCAGTGGCGGCGTGCTTTACCCCACTGCATCCCACACTTTGCATTGCACTTGGTGATGTAAGGCTTGGATGAGCTGCTCGGCCATGGAAACCCATTCCATGAAGCTCTCTACACACTGTTCTTGAGCTAATCTGAAGGCCACACGAAGTTTGGAGGTCTGTAGCTATTGACTCTGCAGAAAGTTGGCGACTTCTGCGCACTGTGACCCTCAACATGCGCTGACCCCGCTCTGTGATTTTACGTGGCCTACCGCTTCGTGGCTGAGGTTGCTGTTGTTCCCAATTGCTTCCACTTTGTTATTATACCACTAAGAGTTGACCGTGGAATATTTAGTAGTGAGGAAATTTCACGAATGGACTTATTGCACAGGTGGCAACCTATCACGGTACCACGCTTGAGTTCACTGAGTTCCTGAGACCGACCCATTCTTTAACAAATGTTTGTAGAAGCGTCTGCATGCCTAGTGCTTGATTTATACACCTGTGGCCATGAAAGTGATTGGAACACCTGAATTCAATGATTTGGAGGGGAGTACCAATATTTTTGGCAATGTAGTGTATTAGCGGCGTGGTAGACAGCACAGTTGAAAAAGTTCCACCACAGTGTACTGGAGGGAAAACAGGAAAGGGTAATCCATGACAATGCTATCCATATCCAATCAAGTACCAAGTATTTTTCCATATAAATAAATAAACAGACAAATGATTATTTTCCCCCATGTTTTCTTTTCAAATGTATTATACTCTTAAAAGCATTACATTGCCTTTTCACTGATTATTCTGCCTTCGACAGGATACATTGACAGGGTATATGCAAGTGGAACTGTGCACAACCTTGTGGTGTCATCAGTCAGTTGTGATAAATGCAAGCTGCATTGATTGAGATTTGTTTATGCCTATAGTTACAGTAGGGTTAGCGTCATCAGCCTGCTGGGCACAAAGCAAGGCACCTTCTACCATTAGGTTCAGCTTTGTCAGGATGCCATTTTCCTGTAGCTCTGGAGTAAAAAGTTACATGGCTCAGGTGATCAACACAGTGCACATGAGCAAAGATGGCAGCATGTCTCATGTCTCTCTGATCTTATTGCACATAACTCAGTTTTTCCAAACCAATGAATGAATGAATTAATACGTACATGAAGTTTAATGTCAGAATATCAGATCAATGCTGACCCTGCTTTAAGAGATGTTTCCTTTTCAGTAGGCTAGTTAGTGCTGCTCCACTGATCAGTTCTAATCAGGAAAGTGACCCAATGCCAATCTAAGCAGCAATGTTTCTCCTCTCGCATCTCTTTGCGTTGTCTTCTGGCAGTCACACACTCAGGCATGTGTGTAAAGATGTTACATAACTCTCCCATTCACTCATCAAAGACTCGCTGTACGGCAGGAACACGCTGCTCTCGTCAGCTTCTTCTGCATTCATTTACCTCAATACAGCACTAAAGCACGAAAAAACACCCAGCTTTGCTCTGAACGCATGCAGATCTACAAGACACACTCAGTATATAGATATATTTTGGACAATTTCTATGTAGTACAATTAATTGTTTTGTGCTCAAAGTAGTTTGGCAAAGTGTGAGTCATCTAATATAGTGTTGTTTATTTATTCAAGTAATTTATTTTTCACTATAATAACTATTGTGGTTTTACCTTAATTGTTTGAGGAGGCACATCCTCTGTCCTGATTTAGGGTTTTATCTCTGTACTAAATGAGATAACTATGAATGCTAAATAAGAGAGCAAGCTGGTAAGAGATGCTGTTTGAGCTTCCATCCATTTAAAGGCATGTGGAGGTTGAAATAATGACATGTCTAGGCAGTGGATGCCCCCTCTAGCTAAATGAACCCAGCAGAGTTTTGAAACTAAGCATGTAAGACAAGAAAAGAAACAAGAAAGAAAAAAACTAAAGACATTTCTTCTTCACTCATTCACTCATTCAAGTGCCAGGTCTGTTGCAGTAAACAGTGATAGTGTTGACTCTCTGAATAGGCAATGAACAATTAATAAATTACCATTTGGGCAGAATGTTGGGTAGAAACGAGACTGGGATGTCAAAAGTGATTCCTGCAACTGCAAAAAAAAAACTTAAATTCTGTGAATTACTTGAAATCTACACATTAATGTAAAATGATCAAATAAGTCCCTTTTTAATTCATTTTTATTTTTTAAAATAAAAATATTAGTGCTTTTTTTAACTGATTAATCACATCCAAATAAAAGGGTATTTAATATATAAAACATAATATATGTGTGTGTGCTGTGTATAATTATTATGGTATATATTAATACACACTCATTCATGTATATGTTTAAGAATTTTTTTTTATATATGTAAAATATTTATATATAATATAAATTATATAAATATATACAGTATATGCATGCAAATATTTAATTAAATATAATTAAATATATACATGAATGAGTGTGTCACGAAGTCGCAGCCATTTCAGACAACTATCAACCCATCGTCACCAGATCAGCACGCTCCACCCACTCGTTCAACCTCACCCTTAATTTTAATTCACCACACCTGCACCTCCTCATCAACTCACCCTTTATATAGAGCGTCATATCCTGCACTACTTTGTCTGGTCTTGTAATTACTTCACGGACAGACTCCTTACCGGCTACTTACCTGTTGACTCACCTGCCGACACGGATCCCGTCTTCTGTCTTCTTCTGTTTTCTTCTGTTGTCTGCTTTCTGCCCATTGTGTTTCACTCAGCCTTCCATCTGCGTCTGCCTAAGAGACATTCCTGTTATACCTCAGTTAAGTCTTCATATGGTAACATTGATCTGCTTTATTCACCAGTGCTACATCACTTGCCAAGTTGTTACCCAGTCGTTCAATAAACTTTCTATCTCTAACTGTTTCTATCTCACTCACCTGTCTGTCCTCTTCTGTTGCATGACAGAAGACCAGACCACAAAATGCAGAGTTCAACGGACGCTGGAGGAGATCATTCAACCGATACGTTCTCAGACCTCGTACAGGCAGTTTGTCAGTCACTCCTACCGCTGCTTCGCCTGCTGCCTCGCTTGCTGCCTCTGCCAGTCCCATGGCCCGACCAGCGACATTCACCGGTGAGACGGAGGATTGCAACGGGTTCCTTCTCCAATGTTCCCTATATTTTGAGATTCAGTCACACCAATTCTCAAATGACAGAGTCCGAGAGCGTTTGTGATATCCCTGCTATCCGGAAGAGCACAGAACCCATGCAAGTTGACTCATAACTCATGCAGAGCGTCAAAGGAGGATTCAGAACCAGCTATGTCTGTACTGTGGGGGAGAAGGTCACATCATTACCACCTGTCCCATTCGACCACCATGCCCAGCGGTGAGTACCATTCAGCGTCCTCCCATGACTGCTCCTTTAACTAGAACAATCGTACATCACCTTACTCCACAAATCCGTGTCTTAGCGCAAGCCCCATCGACTCCAGTTAAGTGGGAAACTTAATCTCCTAACACTTACTCCAGAAGCTCAATGTCAAGAGGAAACGCTGCTCCCAAAAATGAATCATCCACACCATCCAAGGAAAACCGCTGGGTCGTGGTCGCATCAGTCACTTCTCCCTCACCACTCCAGCTACTGAAGCATCTCAAGGAAGCCTTCCAGTCTGCTCCAATCCTTGTTCATCCTTATCCAGATCTCCCGTTTGTCGTCGAAGTGGATGCATCCACCACCGGGGTCGGAGCGGTACTGTCACAGCAGCAGGGGGATCCTTCGCCCCTCCATCCATGTGCCTTCTCCAAAAAGCTATCCTCGGCGGAGCAGAATTACGACATCGGAAATCGTGAACTCTTTGCCATCAAGCTTGCCCTAGAAGAATGGAGACATTGGCTAAAGGGAGCTAATCACCTGCTTTGAAGTGATCACAGATCATTGGAATCTTGAATACCTGCGTGAAGCCAAACGCCTAAACTCACGGCAAGCTATATGGGCCCTCTTCTTCACCCGGTTTGACTTCAGTCACCTATCGTCCTGGCCAAAAGAATGGACCGCATGATCGGTCAAGAATTCATCATCCCGATCCAGAATCTAGGTCTCCAGATCCCATTCTCCCTTCAGCCATGATCATCAGTCCTATCCGGTGGTACACTGATGATCAGATCATTCAGACTGCACGCTCCGAACCTGCTCCACCCGGAGGTCCTGAGAGGCTCCTTTATGTACCATCAGCTATTCGCCAGCCCCTCATGGACTTCGCTCATACCTTTTCCGGGCTCTGGACACCCAGGTAGTGAATGTACCCTCTTGCTCCTACGTCCTCGCTACTGGTGGCCATCCATGACCCAGGATATCTCCCGATTTGTCAAGGGATGCTCAGTCTGTGCCATCACCAACACAACCCATAAGCTCCCAGAAGGCAAGTTAGTTCCATTACCCATTCCACACTGTCCGTGGTCTCACCTGGGTATAGACTTCATGACTGACCTTCCTCCTTCAGATCATCACACCTGTGTTTGTCGTAGTCGACCGATTCTTCAAGGCCTGCAAACTCATCCCTCTGAAGGGCCTACCCACTGCTTTGGAAGCAACAGAGACTCTCTTTCAGCATGTGTTTCATAATTTTGGTCTACCTAAAGATATTGTATCAGACTGTGGCCCTCATTTTATCTCACGAGTATGGCAAGCCTTCTTCAAGCTCCTCGGAGTCTCAGTCAGTCTCTCATCCGGCAATCATCCACAGACTAACGGCCAGACTGAGTGCAAGATCCAAGAGATCGGGAGGTACCTGCAGTCCTATTGCCACCAGAACCAAGACAGCTGGAGCCGATTCCTCCTCTGTTTTCCTGGTCCGGTGAACCATCGGAGGTTCCAGCTGTCAATTATTGGTTTTCAGTGAGAGGGTGTGGGACTCCGCACACGTGCATCTCCAACAGGCAGTGCAGAGACACAAGAGACAAGCTGACGGACGCAGAACATCGACTCCACAGTACCAACCAGGTCAGAAGGTGTGGCTTTCTACGCGGGACATCCGTCTCCACTTTTGCTAGTTTAACAACGGATAAAACAGTCGACACGCTAGGCGCTTCATCTAAAAGGGTTGTACCTAGTCTCTTAGTGAGTCATGGGTGTGTTTTTTTTTTTTTGGAGTCTCATCTCCCATTCTCTTTAAAAGCCAGTTGCATTTGCACCATGGCGGAATTTGTCAGCGGAAAGACTGAACACTCTTTCTTTTTAATATTTAAAAATGTTTGTGTGCTGCTGCACATCCCTGTGTGTGTAATAAGCAGAGTGTACATGCGTTGTGGACCCGCCTATAGGCTCATATTACTAACGCACCCTTTAACCCATGTGAATCCTTGTGGACATTTTTGGCTTTTAGTTTTTTTTTTATAATTTTGCTTGTGCCAAAATGTATGTAGTTAGCATTAACACAAGTGTGTATTTTTAATGGAATTTTACTATTTCACCCCCATTTCCTTTAAAAAAAAATCTATTTTGCACTAGGTACATAAAATAGTTCCACTTAGCATTGTTTGGACAAAAATGTCCCCATTGGAACCTATTGCAATTTTTAATCCCATTGCCTTTTAACTATAAAATGATGCAATCTTTGTTAATAGGCTTTTATTCTGTTGGCAAGGCTTCAAAATTAAAAATGTTACTATTTTTTACCAGATGGTGCCATTTTTTTCAGGTTTGGCCTATAAAGCAAATACTCACTTTATTCCTGTTTTCGGCTTCTGCATATTATAAAGACAATTGGATAAATTATGCAGCTGTAACTGTGTGGGTGTGTTGGTATGGATGTCAGAATGGTCGTTTGTATGTGTAAAATTGTGTGTGTGCATGTGCTTGTAATATTTGAGAGAGGAAAAACTAAACTGTACTGTAAATCACAAATCCAAACACTGTATGTATCAGTGGAGCTTTGCTGGCATCTAATTGGGGAAAATGTGGCACTGCGCCCAAACAAAATCTTACTGAAAGCTCATTTTTTGAGATATCAACCTCAAATATGTAACACAACTTTTTTTTTTTTAGATTTATGGCTTTGATTTTCTAGCAGTTTTAGAGTTCAACATGTTTCATAAATATATTTTATAAAAAATATTCATAAATCATTTTAATAAACTTAAACCTCTATAACTTTTTTGTTTCACTTGTTTAACTTTTTTGACTTCAACAATAATCTGCCAAGGGTCTTCTTTAAAATGAGACCAAACTTAAGTTTGTGCTCCCAATATTTTGGGAGTGTTTTTTTGACATGGACATTTTTGTCCTCTATGGACCTATGTGTAACTTTTTTAAATTGATGCACAAGGATTAAATAACACAAAACCCTTGCTACTAAAATACTGTGCTATTGACTTTAGACCAGGTTTTTGTTGGTCAATGGTGCAGTCATTTTCAGTTCCTCAAAATAACAATGCTCCTGAACACACCTGGTTTTCAGACAAGCACGCCCATGGGCGAACAGATGGCGCCAGTGCATTTGCTATTTAAACAACGTGGCGCTGAACGTGAAAAATTATAACTGCGCCGGGCTGAAACTAGCAAAAAACACTTGCATTGCGCCGGGTGTATGATAGGGCCCTATATTGCACTGATAAGAAAAAAAGCAAGGTGGTCGCGCCGACCCATGGGAGTAAATAACTTATTTTGTGGCATTTATATAAGCCGTTTGGTTGTATTAAGGAGTCCCCAAGAAAATACACTCATGTTGCTTGTCTTCTGTGTCTACAGAAACTACATTTGTGCATGGCATAAATTTTACAAAGAGAAATTGATCCATGAAAGTGTCTTCCAGCTTCTGTATGTGATGATCTCACAATTTGAAGCTTCTGTCATAGGAAAGCAACATGCTGTCCTGAATAATTAAGAGAAGTGTCTTCTCTAAGGAATTAATTCTGAGTCTGTATTATGTGAGAAAACATCACATCCTGTGATCTTGGCATGATGAAGATTTTAAACCCGGAAGACATAAATAGTGCAAAAACATTTAAAAAGGACTAGTTTTCTTCCACAATTAATATGAATGTATGATAACGCTTCTGTAATGTGCAACACAAACAGTTGAAATTGTTGAAATTTCAGACAATGTTTTAGCGTTTCATAACCCTTTAAAGGGCAAGTTGAATGTCCAAAAAGACATTTTTGGGCAAGATGACAAAAAAAAGGATTGAAAATTGTTGTTTAGTACTAAATTTGTACTTACTTTAAAAACTATACTAATATTATAAGTGAACCTCAAGGAAATTAATAATTTTAAATGAATGCATAATTAATTAAACATTAGCTCTATTTTTTTTATATTTAAATTCTTATTTTAAAAATATTCTTTGAAATTCTTTTGAATGATAGTTCATGGAGATTTTCACATGCGCTAGGTATGTGAAGAACCTGTGAAGTAGTTGTGTTCACAGTTTCCGAGCGAGATGTTCATCCGAAGCGCTGTAGAGTTGAGCAAGGGCCACAGGCCGCGTAGCATTCTGAGGGCGATTGGACCAGGCAGAGTTTCATAGCATATGAACATACACTAACTCTTATCGCACTTGACATTCCCTGTTTTGGGGTCCAGCCATGCACGCAGCATACGCAGCAGACCACTGCACTGTAATGGGGAGTGATAGACTCTGACAAGTCACACTTAAACCAAATTTGTGTGTGCGCGTGTAAGAGAGAGACCACATTGGTTAATATGACCAGTGCTCTAGTTTCTGTGCTAACATTTCTCTCTAGCAAAAGCAAAGGAACTGACATCAACTGAATGTCATAAACAGATACAGTTGGGTCTAAAAGTGAAAATACCTTTATTTTCCATTTTTTATTATTAAATGTTTTTTCCACATTACAAATTATATTATCAGCATAATAACCAAGTCGAAAAATCGAAGTGATTTTAAGATTCACCTAGTGTTTTGCATGTCCCCTTTTTGCTTTAATGACCATATTCACTTATCTGGGATATTCAACACTTGATGATCTATGTTATCCAGCATGATTTGAGAATGTTCCAAAGAGCATCTAGTATGCTTCAAAAGAAGCAGGGAAATCTGATCTTTGGTACAAAGGGGTTGACATAGTCAGTGACACAGATTTACCTTCAGTTCAGTCATGACATCTTTTAGAAAAGTTTATAGGAGGAGGAAGAGCAAGGTGTAGCTTTCACAGATGTGGAAGAGTTGCTTGGGACCACAGAAGGACAGTTTTCTCTTCCCCCGCATTTTAGGTGTGCTTCGCATACACTCAATTTGATCTCGTGCAATGACATCGACATCGGGTTTCCGTGTTTTCACTGTTATATTTTACTGTTATACTTTCCGAAAGAGTACTGAATCTCCCGATCAAAACACAGGCGAAGGAGACGCAGAAAGGAGCGGTTGCATATGTAATCATATGCATATGTAAAATAATGTGATCGTCAACATTAAACATCATATAAATCAAAACTATCTTATGTTACTAAATGAAATGTCGATAGCTATAGGACTGTGCAAGCATTAGGGGTGTTGATGGACTCGATCTACTCCATCTATGTTCAGATCATTTTTCTGAATCCAGATGTAGTCTTTGACAAAAATGTGTTTTTCTCAGCTTTTTGCTCAAAATGTTTTTTTTTTTAATGAAAATATTAAACCCATATTCAAGTGTTGATAATAAAAGAATGCATTAAGCTAGAATAAAACAGTTTTTTTTTTGTTGTTTAAAAGCAGAGGGTCTGTGCTTTCTTTTGATATATTGCATGTTCCGATATTCATACAAAAAAATATTCTGGGGGCCGTGACATTTTTGTGAAAATGATCAAAAACGCTGGGGGTGGCTGGTAACTTTTTTTTTTAAACGCTGGCGGGGAAAGAGTTAATAGCCTATCCGAAAGTTATCTATCCTGGGCATATATATGCCTATCCATTAATGGGCATTTCTTCATAAATATTAAAAATGATGATAAATGCATTATGCCTCCCTTGATAGAGTGAGTCGTGTGTCTGAAAACTAAGCTTATGTCTTCTATATCATTTTGTCCTAGGCTGTCAAGATGCGATTTGCACCGGTTTTGGAGAGCAGGGAAGCTTTATTGGCTGCCTTGACGTTGCCGAAATTTAAAGTTCAATGGATAGGGGGAGCGGAGCAGAGAGAAGCGGCGCGTGCGCTGCTCATCACGGAGTGTCACACTCTACCCCATGATGCAGAGCCGGCTGAGAATAAAAACCGAGAAGTTGCCGCACACAGCAGCGCCAATGAGAAGGACTTTTTTTCTTTTGATGAAGAGGAGGAAGACGCAATGTCCTTTAGCGCAGACTCAGATAACGGATTACTTTTTTTAAGAAGTAATGAGTAACGAGCAAACACTACTTTTTAAAAGTAACTTCCCCAACACTATGGACGGTACAGCAAGAAGAGAAACTTATTGAGCTATGGTGGGAAAAGGTGTGTTTGTATGATGTGTCCTCACCGCTGTATCATGACAGGGCTAAAAAGGAAGTGGCTTAGAGAGAGATAGCTCTGGAAATACAAATTTCAGGTGAGCTACTTTGTTCTAAAACAGGACCGTTTAGTTTAACAACAACCACTGATTTGTTTTTCAAATTATAATACATATATACATCGATTAGTCATAACATTATGACCACTGACAGGTGAAGTGAATAACACTGATTATCTCTTCATCATCGCACCTGTTAGTGGGTGGGATATATTAGGCAGCAAGTGAACATTTTGTCCTCAAAGTTGATGTGTTAGAAGCAGGAAAAATGGGCAACAGAAAGGATTTGAGCGAGTTTGACAAGGGCCAAATTGTGATGGCTAGACGACTGGGTCAGAGCATCTCCAAAACTGCAGCTCTTGTGGGGTGTTCCCGGTCTGCAGTGGTCAGTATCTATCAAAAGTGCTCCAAGGAAGGAACAGTGGAGAACCGGCGACAGGGTCATGGGCGGCCAAGGCTCAATGATGCACGTGGGGAGCGAAAGCTGGCCCGTGTGGTCCGATCAAACAGACGAGCTACTGTAGCTCAAATTGCTCAAGAAGTTAATGCTGGTTCTGATACAAAGGTGCATCACAGTTTGTTGCGTATGGGGCTGAATATCCGCAGACCAGTCAGGGTGCCCATGCTGACCCCTGTCCACCACCAAAAACAGTGGGCACGTGAGCATCAGAACTGGACCACTGAGCAATGGAAGAAGGTGGCCTGGTCTGATGAATCATGTTTTCTTTTACATCACGTGGCCGGGTGCGTGTGCGTGGCTTACCCGGGGAACACATGGCACCAGGATGCACTATGGGAAGAAGGCAAGCCAGTGGAGGCAGTGTGATGCTTTGGGCAATGTTCTGCTGGGAAACCTTGGGTCCTGCCATCCATGTGGATGTTACTTTGACACTTACCACCTACCTAAGCATTGTTGCAGACCATGTACACCCTTTCATGGAAATTATATTCCCTGGTGGCTGTGGATCTTTCAGCAGGATAATGCACCCTGCCACAAAGCAAAAATGGCAAAGTTTCACTTTCTTTCCTTTAATAGAAATTAAAAAATGTACATTGTTTTTCAGCATTGGAAGTACAAACATGTGCATCATCGCTGTGCACAAAGTTTTCCAAATTGTTGCACCCCAAACCAAGTGGAAGTGGGATAAAAGAGCCAACAAATATTGTGTAATTGTAGTATTTGTTTTGAAATGCATGCACATTAGTGAGAGAGGACAAGCACAGAGAACCAGTCAATGATTATTTGCATTATTTTATTAAAAAGGAGGCCTCATACATTTTACTGGTCTTGCGTAATCTTATATTCACTATATTTTGTGATTACAATAGTAATTTTCGGTCAGATAAGTATGATTTAAACCATGCCAATGCAATTCCACTAATGCCAACATAATTTTCGAGTCTATTCAAAAGAATGTTGTGGTCGATGGTATCGAATGCAGCGCTAAGATCGAGTAACACTAACAGAGAGATACAACCACGATCAGATGATAAGAGTAAATCATTTGTAACTCTAATGAGAGCAGTCTCAGTACTATGATACGGTCTAAATCCTGACTGGAAATCCTCACAGATACCATTTCTTTCTAAAAAGGAGCATAATTGTGAGGACACTGCCTTTTCTAGTATTTTTGACAGAAAGGGTAGATTTGAGATTGGCCTGTAATTGACTAATTCTGTAGGATCAAGTTGCGTTTTTTTAATAAGAGGTTTAATAATAGCCAACTTAAAAGTTTTTGGTACATATCCTAATGAAAAATATGAATTAATGATATTAAGAAGAGGATCTATGACCTCTGGAAGCATCTCTTTTAATAGCTTAGTCGGTATAGGGTAGAGCAGTGTTTCCCAACCACGTTCCTGGAGGCCCCCCAATACTGCACATTTTGCATGTCTCCTTTATCTGACACGCCCATTTCAGGTCTTGGAGTCGCCACTAATAAGATGATCATTTGAATCAGGTGTGTTTGATTAGGGAGATTTGATGCAGTGTTGGTGGGCCTCCAGGATCATGGTTGGGAAACACTGGGGTAGAGCATACATGTTGTTGATTTAGATGATTTAACAAGTTTAGCCAATTCTTCTTCTCCTATAGCAGTGAATGAGTGGAATTTTTCCTGAGTGACACTACAATGCACTGTCTAATGCGATACTGTAGTAGATGGTTGCATAGTTATAATTTTCTTCCTAATATTATCAAAAGTCATTACTGCTGTGCTGTTTGCAAATGTCAGAAGTTGAAGCTTTATTTTTGGTTAATTTAGCCACTGTTTCAGATAAATACCTAGGGTTGTGTTTGTTTTCTTCTAAGAGAGTCGAGAAATAAGCAGACCTAGCAGTTTTTAAGGCCTTTCTGTATGCAATCATGCTCTCTTTCTACGAAATCCGAAAAACGTCCAAAAAGTTTTGTTTTCTTCCAGCTGTGGTCCATTTTTTTTTCGTACAGTCTGACATAATGTAAAACTGAGTTCCTACAGTGTGACATGGCTTACACTAGGGATTATGTTCATACAGTCTGACAAGCAATATTCGCAAAGGACTTGAAAAATCGCACAGTGTGCACCCGGCTTTAGGGCGTGGAAATGCTGAAGACTTGCTTTTCTCATTTTTCTTTTCATTAAATAGGTTAGACCAGAGGTCTTCAACCCTGTTCCTTGGGTCCCACTCTCCTGCAAAGTTTATTTCCAACCTGCTTCAGCACACCTGCCTGTGTATTTTCAACAAGTGATCCTGAAGAACTTAATTAGCTTCCCCTGTCTTTAATTAGGGTTGGAGCTAAACTCAGGGTTAGACAGTGAAATTGAGTTAGTTTGGGTTTTGTTTTGGTCTTTTCTTTTCATTTGTGCCAATTGCGTTTTTATTTTTTATGCCAGCAATCTCCTAGTAAGATCCCTGATATCTACCTGTGATACTCCAGCAATCTCCTGTCCTGTCCTGTATACTCACCTGGCTACTCACCACTGTCATTGAAGAGATGTGTGCTCTCCCGCTCCATCATGGTCAATATCTCTGAAACCTGGTAAAGAAACAAAGACTCTGTTGTTCTATATTCATCTTCTCAAATCATCACAGACTTCTCCATTACTCACCTGCTTACTTTGTTTTATCATCTGTTTCAATAAATACCTGTTTGGGTTGAACTAACTCTCTGTCTGACAACACTCGTTTTTACTATTACTTTTACTACCATGCCTTTTTTCTGAAGGGGTTGCAGGGTCTGACTGATTTACAGCAGCACTCATTCCTGGGACTGAGGATTTACAGCAGCACTGAATAACACTGTTTAAATGTTGGCTGCAGCCAACCAGCTTACAAGAAAGTTTTAGGATTGTATAAATTAAAAAGAAAAAAAAAGGTAAATGGTTTCTAGATAAAAGATCACGTCACAGAGTTTCCTGACTGAACTTTTGAGCATTTTTGGCCATTTTTTTTTTTACATGTATAAAATCCTAAAACTTTATTTTCAGGGCAGTTGTTCAAAATTAATATGATCGGATTGTATCAAATCTTGAAAATGGGTTGTTCAAAAGGGAAAGAGGATTCTGAAATCTAATCTTGGTTTTGTATCTGGATCAAATCAACAGTTTGTGTTCAAACCTTTATTAAGATTGGAATAACTTTGATCCCCCCAAAAAATCAGGATTATCCTGATCCCAGAAGGGGCAAATCTTTTTTAAGCTACGGTGGCTGAGAGAGCTCAATGTGCTGCAACTGAAGAAAACAATATGCAAATAGAAAAAACACCAGCAAATTAAGAAAAAAATCAGTTTGACAACACATGTGCTGCAAATGCTCACAATGCAACCAAATACAGAATGTAGGAGAGAAGTTAGATTTCGAATTTCACATCATATACTTAATCTAATAAGTAATATGGTAACATAATTACCATAATTAACAATGAGAGCAAAACCAATACAAATAGGCATAGAATATTTTATTTCCATATGTGTGTATCTTTCATCCATGAGGAGAGACTGTTGGTTTGTTCCCTGACTCAGATGAGGGCTGACGTCAGCAGGGATGGAGGATGGGTGGTCCGAGCACTGTCATTCCCCCATCAGAGAGCGAAGATGTAAAACACACTGACAGACAGGAAGAGAACGCATCTCACTACATCACAGCTCTGATTCACTGTGCCTCCAGTGATGACCTGTCCTAAACTTCCTTCTCATATGTGGGGTGTGTGTGTGTGTTTGGTGCATGAGGATGCATGTATCTTTCAAAGTCTGCAATGTTGTGAGTGTTTTTATGTAGATTCACATGTGCTGATGTATGTGAAACTGTATGTATGTATGTATGTACACAATCCAGTGACTAGCGTGACAAAACTTATCTTCCTAATGATTTGTGAGTAAGATCATGGAACTACCTGAAGGAATAGTTCACATCCGAGCATGTGAGTGGTAATATTTCGCTCAGTCCTCTCAGGGCCGCTCGCTCAACCCAGAATGCTCTGTGAAATGCTGGTTAATATGTTAAATAAGCAATAGGTCTATGATTCTGGAGTTCAAATATTGTTTTAATGAAGTTTAAAGAGTATTGTTTTACAATAAATTACTGTAGTCAGAAATTTACAGTGTAATTTTCTTACGAATTACTGTTAATCAACAGCAAAATGATGCTGACATCACAGTCATTTACTGTGAATTCACATGATAAAGTTGTCTTTATGCCACTGTAAGAAATTATATTGTTCAGTACTGTAAGTGTTTCATTAGCTTGGGATCTTGGACCTTGTATATTCAAATTCAAATTTCTGATCTAGCCAAGTGTGACAAATGAAAACATTTGTTAAAACAATGACAAGCTAAAATACAAAATAAGCCGATTGGCTGATTTTAAGTCAGTCAAACTATAATATTATTAGCGTTATTTCAGCATAAAGATTTACCAGTATCTTGTTCAAATTCATAATTGTTTGTAGATGGATATTTCACAATAGTAAAGCAACTGAGATTTATGTTTGAAAGGTGTGACCATCTTGCAACACAATATTTTTTTTTCTTCCATCACCTAATGATGCACAGACATCAATACTTGACATACAAAACACAACAATGGTGACACTCAACAAATAATATTAAAAAAGATAAATTCTGAACATTACAAAATAAACAAACACAAACTGCTAAAAGTGAACCAAAAATAAGTTCAGCAGCACAGATCAAACCAACAAAATACATATGTACATATGCACTGTAGAAATACTGTATGATATTCCAAGAGTGCAGTTTGAGACAAGAGAAGTCCTACTGTGGAATTACTGTGAATGCAATTACTAACCTGGAATATACTGTAATTTCACACTAACATTTTTAAGCCTAAATGCACAGTAAACATCAAAGTAAAGAATGAAGAAGGAAAAGAAATTGAAAGGAAGTGGAGAAACGGAGATTAATTTTGTGATATTCTTTTTGGGTTTTATTGCTTATAAATGATTGTCTATTAGCATAGTTTGGATTGGCGATATGGTTCTGTTCTGGGCAAGAACTAGCCTGGATAAGAGTGGGAAGTGCAGCGATAAATCCCCCTTAGGGTAAACAGAACAGAACCAACATAATGTATTGCAGATATCATTAATGTCAATATTTAATGTATAAAAAAAATTGGGAATTTAGTCTGATTCAAGGGAAATCAGAATGCCAAATCCTGACTGGACGAGAGGAGGAGCTGAGGATGGAGGAGGGTAATGAGCTCTGGAGAAACACGACAGCTGCTGATAGTCCTGAAGGAGCTTATATATGTATGCTGTGATAGACATCGTACCCTATAAGTGGAAGTGATCAGCTGACAGTCAGCTGATGCGAGCTTGACTAACATGACCTGCCAGAACGCTATACTTTATAACTGTTATCTATAGGCCTACTGTAATTGCATTTATTCATTTAATAAAAAATTTCTGTACTATATCTGTCTTTCTGGTTGTAATGAATTTCTTGAATAAATGTTATGTCAGAGTGGGATTTAAGCGAGCACAAGCAACTGCGTTCCGTCGTTTAACCCGTAAACCATTCACACATCAGCACCAAAATACAGATAAACTCTGGGATGTCAATAATCGGAAATGACCTTTAAACGCTGTGCCGTTTTCTACATTCATCTTAAGAAGCACTTTATTTTGACTTTTTCTGTCTAATTTGACAACAATTTTCTTTGACTTCTGAGTCTCAGGTGTAGTGGGATGATCACACAGAGCGTATTTTTGGTCTTGCATAATACTATAGTTACTATAGTACAGCAGTTAGGCTATAGTATGAAAAAGTAATTGCAGAGCCACAGCACTGATGAATGGAAAAGGCGGCAGTGAGTGTAAGATGTGACCCTGGAGAACAAAACCAGTCACAAGTCTCACGGGTATATTTGTGGCAATAGCCAACAATACATTGTATAGGTTAAAATTATCTATTTTTCTTTTATGCCAAAAATCATTAGGATATTAAGATCGTGTTCCATGAAGATATTTTGTACATTTCCTACCGTAAATATATCAAAAATGTATTATTAGTAGTAATATGCATTGCTAAGGACTTTATTTGGACAACTTTAGAGGCGATTTAAAGTTAAAATATTGTCCCATCCTAACAAATCATACATCAGTGGAAAGCTTATTTATTCAGCTTTCAGATGATGTGATGTATAAATCTCAATTTTAAAAAAATGTACCCTTATGACTGGTTTTATGGTCTAGGGTCACAGATGTGGCGCAATGATCAGACATCCATCTAGCATAAGTTTACATAAACAATTAAAAGCGGCTGAACTTACTGTAAACAGCTCTGCCAGAGCTTTATGATTGGCCCAAAGCAAACTTGTAACCATAATCCTATTCTTTGTTCACACATAGCATCATACCGGTAATCTGGAAAATTGCTAAACTGATTTATTGAAACTTATTTTCCACACGTGTTCACAATTTAGCAGATAGTTTATCAGTAAATATGTATGTGTAAAGCTGGCTGAAGACAGAAGCACAGACATTCTTCTAAACTTCTTATTTTGTATTCTCTGTAAGTGTAATGAGTCATCGGAGTGAGAATCCATCTGCAGCTTTATTCAAACAGAGTCAAACAGTACAGGGTCGAGACAGCAGAGACAATGTAGAAGGCAGAGCAATATCATAAACAGGAACAGGCTTAGGTCGATGCAGGCAGCATACATACACAATCCAGTAAACAGGCAAAGGTCAGGGAAGGCAGCAAAGGTTCAGATAACAGGAAACAGTTTGAGTACAAAACAGAGTAAACAGTCCACAGTATAAACGCTCAGAAATTATCAAGTCAAGTCAACTTTATTTATATAGTGCTTTTTACAATGCAGATTGTTTCAAAGCAGCTTCACAGTGTTAAACAGGAAAATAATGAACAGAATTTGATTCGGCTGTTCGGGGTTCTGGGTGCATCCTATGAAACTCCTCAGTGAGTGTGGGGTCGAGAATATCATTACGGTTGTCCCAGGATCGCTCCTCTGGGCCGTACCCTTCCCAATCCACCAGATACTGTAGAACATTGCCCCGGCGTCTGGAGTCAAGTACCACTCAAACCTGGTACGCCTCCTCGCTGTCGACCAGGGTGGGCTGAGGGGTCTGAACTTGAGCTCCACTCTCCGACTCACCTCTCGGACCAGCAGGAGGTTTTAGCAGCGAAACATGAAAAGTAGGAGAAATACGATAGTTAGCAGGCAAGTCTAAGTGAAGCGAAACTGGCGTAATTTGTCTAAGAATTTTGAAAGGACCAACATACCTAGGACTGAGTTTTCTGCATGGAAGTCTGAGGCGTAGATCTCTTGTGGATAGCCAAACCCACTGCCCTGAGGTGTATTCTGGACCTGGTCGACAGTGACGATTGGCCTGTTGCTCTTGTCTGTGTACTGCGTGTAGTAGATGGGTGTGTGCTCGATTCCAGATCTCCTCACTGCGTTGAAGACATTCATTGACAGATGGTAAATCGGATGGTACGCCGGACCAGGGAAACAATGGTGGTTGGTAGCCCAGGACACAATTGAAGGAGTCAAGCCAGTGGCGGGTTTCTGAAGAGAGTTCTGTGCATATTCCGCCAACATTAAGTATTTACTCCACTCCGATTGGTTCTGTTGACAATAAGATCTGAGATGATTATGTGAGTTATTGATTTAAACGTTCAGTTTGTCCGTTGGACTGTGGGTGATAATCAGAAGTGAGGCTGATGTTAACATTGAGCTGCTGGAAGAAAGCCAACCATACTCTGGAGGTGAACTGAGGACCTCTGTCTGATACTATGTCTTCAGGAAGCCCATAGAAGCGAAAAACGTAGTTGAATAGTACCTCAGCTGTTTTGAATGCGGTGGGGAGTTTTGGCAGAGGGATGAGACGACAGGCTTTGGAGAAACGGTCGATGACTGTCAGGATGGTTGTGTTGCCCAGGGAATTGGGGAGATCGGTGATAGCAACATGGGACCAGGGACGTTGAGGTACAGGCAGAGGTTGAAGTAACCCGGCAGGTAACTAACGAGGGGTCTTAGACATATTGCATATGGAACAGTTCTTAACGAAGTTTGTGGTGTCAGTGGACATTGTAGGCCACCAGAACCGATTAGTAAAGGGATGGTGAGGTGCTGTAATACCAGGATGTCCTGAGCTGGGAGTTGAGTGAACTTGATGAAGGAGTCTCTCTCTCAGATATTCGGGCACGAAGGTGAGGTTGTGAGGGCAATTTGGTGGTCGAGGATTCGGAGTACTGAACTGGGTAATCTCTGTCATGATGTCCCACTGTACTGGTGCCACGAGCAATGTTTCTGGGATGATGTTCTCCTCGGCTTCCTTTTGAACTGAGTCCTCGAGCTGTCGTGATAGCACATCGGCTTTTGCATTCTTGGAACCAGGTCGATAAGTGACGATGAACTTAAACCGTGTGAAGAACAGAGCCCATCTTGCCTGACGAGGATTTAGTCTCTTTGCTCAATGTAGATATTCTAGGTTCTTGTGATCGGTGATTACTGTGAAAGGATGCTGTGCCCCCTCTAACCAGTGGCACCATTCTTCTAGGGCAGCTTTTTATGGCCAAGAGTTCACGATTACCGACGTCGTAGTTTTTCTCTGCAGGAGAAAGTTTTCTGGAGAAGAAAGCACAAGGAAACATCTTAGCTGGAGACCCCTGATGCTGAGAAAGTATAGCTCCTATGCCTGTATTGGAAGCATCTACCTCCACGATGAAGGGAAGTTTTGGGTCAGGATGATGGAGAATGGGAGCAGAAGTGAAGCATGTCTTCAGATTCTCAAAAGCCTGTTGAGCGTCATCTCTCCAGAGAAGGCGTGATGTGGAGCGTTTTGTCATGGCGGTTAGAGGAGCTGCGACTGTGCTGAAATCTTATATGAATCTTCTGTAGAAATTCGTGAAGCCAAGAAACCTCTGAAGCTCCTTTACTGTGCTTGGTTGAGGCCAGTCCAGCACTGCCTTTATCTTCTTCTCAGCCATTGCTACCCCCTCTCGACTGATGATGTAACCTAGGAAGGCTATGGATGTTTGGTGGAATTCACATTTTTCTCCTTTGGCATACAGTTGATACTGTATTAAGCGTTTGAGTACTGCTCTCACCTGTTGGACGTGTTCCTTGAGAGAATTGGAGTAGATCAAGATGTCATCTATACACTATTACCCATCTGTCAAGCATGTCGCAGAAGACATCATTGATGAACGACTAGAACACAGAAGGACTGTTCGCTAGGCAGAAGGGCATGACCAGATATTCGTAGTGCCCGGAGGAGGTAGAGAAAACAGTTTTCCATTCATCACCCTCTTTGATACGAATTAGGTTGTATGCATTGCGTAGATAGAGTTTAGTGAAGTATTTGGCTTGACGGAGTTGTTCGAGTTCAGCAGGATCCAATGGCAGAGGGTATCGAAATTGAACGGTGATGTCGTTGAGGCCACGATAATCAATGCAGGGTCTCAGACCGCCATCCTTTTTCTTGACAAAGAAGAACCCAGCGGATGCTGGGGATGTAGAAGGTCTGATGAAGCCTTTTGCCAGTTCTTCTGGATTGCTAAATCAAAAAAACTTGTTTAGTGATCTTCCCTCGTCGCGGCAAGCTAACTGTGCTTGCAGGTCCAGATTCAATCCCTTTCTGAACAGTAGCTTCAAAGTATCCTCCACCCAGTTAGTTTGTGCTGCGAGAGTACGTAACAATGCATATTCCGCTGTCCTCCTTCCCTGACTTAAAGCAAGCAGTTGATCACCAGGACTTTTACCTCCAGCCGGATGTTCAAATACCTCTCTAAAATGTTGCAGAAAAACATTGAAGGATGTGAAAGTTGTTCCATCCTCTCTCCACACCACGGTGGCCCAGCTCTTCCGGTTAGTTATGAGCAGACAAAGGAGATTCTGCCCGAATCTGTGGGATACAAGGTAGGTTGCTGGTTTACGAACAGAGAGCATTGTAGCAGGAATCCCTTGCATCTCGCTGGGTCGCCGTCAAACTTCTCAGGAAATTCTAGATGTGGGTTCACGCTGGCTGAAGATCTTTGTATGGTGACAGCGGAAGGAGGCGCCACTGCTGCCATGGTTTCTGCTGGCTCTGACGTGTAGACCCTGTAGCGTTTTAACAAGCTCTTCAGTCAGGGAGGTTAATCGATTGAGCTGATGCATAGCAAGTTGATGAGCCTGTGCAGAAAGTCCAGAAGAGAATTGCATGATAGCTGCTGGATCGCTGTTTTTGGCGAAGTCTTCTGTAATGAAGAGTCATCGGAGTGAGAATCCATCTGCAGCTTTATTTTTGTCAGAGTCAAACAGTACAGGGTCGAGACACAGCAGAGACAATGTAGAAGGCAGAGCAATATCATAAACGGGAACAGGCTTAGGTTGAGGCAGGCAGCATACATACACAATCCAGAACACAGGTAAATGGTCAGAGCAGGTGGCTGAGAGTCACAATCCAGTAAACAAACAGGCAAAGGTCAGGGCAGGCAGCAAAGGTTCAGATAACAGGAAACAGTCTGAGTACAAAACAGCGTAAACAGTCCACAGTATAAACGCTCAGAAATGATCACCAAGGCAAATCAAGACTTCACTATGGTGGTGTGTGTGTGTGTCGTGCTTAAATAGTGTGTGTGTGATGAATAGCAGGTGCATGAGCAATCAGTCCCAGGAATGAGGGCCTATGGGAAATGTAATTCGAATGATAACAGTCATTATTCTGGTGAGAGCTCCCTCTGGTGATCCGGAGGAAGGGAAGAGGAAGCCTCACCCGTAACAGTAAGAATGAGTCACACACCTTGTCTATTTTTTCAGGCTTTTTGGGGTGCATTAATCAGTTGTTGTAGCAAAATTATTGTCTACAAAAATAATTTTGCATTTATTAAGCATGTATGGGAAGAAAGCAGCCTTTCATAAAATTTAAGAGCTTGCAGTTCATTCAAAGCATAGTTTTTTATTTCTTTATACATTTCTTCTGCACATCATCATTCTTCAGATTTACACTTGCATATCTTTGTTCAGTCTGTATCCGACTCCCTAAGCCTGTGGCATAATAATCTTGAGACGTTATAAGCTGTGACACTATGAGAGTCAAGCATTAGCACTCAAAAGGTCATAAATACACTGTCATTAGAAAGGTGATATCCTGACACCCATAGAATTTTTTTTTTTTTTTACATAATTACATTGTTTGGAGTATAAGAAACAAATGGCTAATTGAAAAATTCTGAATTTGTTTATTAATATTTTATGATATGTCCTAGAGGGCACCAGGACTTAATAAGAAAATGAAAAGACTCTATAACCAAAATCAGGGTTTTCAGGACTTCGACAGGAAATTTCCACCTTAACTAAATTATGCACATACAGTTGCAAGAAAAAGTATGTGAACCACTTGCAGAATCTGCAAAAATGACAAAATAAGAGAGATCATACAAAATGGATGTTATTTTTCATTTATGTAGTGCTGTCCTGAATAAAATATTTCACATACAAAAAATGTTTACATATAGTAAAAAAAATAGCTGAATTTATTAAAATGACCCCGTTCAAAAGTTTATGAACCCTTGACTCTTAATCCTGTGTGTCGTTCCCTGATGATCCACGGCTGTGTGTGTGTGTGTGTGTGTCACAGTTCATGGGTTCATTGATTCATTCTCTCTGTGTTTGTGTGGTTGTGTTGGAGGCGTGGCTACTGATTGCGGCTCTCATCAACACTCCAGCTGCACCTGATTATCTCTCCCTATTTATACATCTCACTCACTCACCTGTGTTCTCAGATCGTTGCAGGCTTTGTGTGTGTGTGTGTGTGTGTGTGTGTGTGTGTGTGTGTGTGTGTGTGTGTGTGTGTGTGTGTGTGTGTGTGTGTGTGTGTGTGTGTGTGTGTGTGTGTGTGTGTGTGTGTGTGTGTGTGTGTGTGTGTGTGTGTGTGTCACCAGCAGTCACGAACCACGAATCCCTACGCCAGAGAGGTACTCGGGTGAAACCGAACTGTGCAGATCGTTTTTGACTCGATGCTCCGTGTTCTTCTCATTACAGCCGATTACATTTACTACTGAGGCATCGAAGGTTGCACTGGTGGTGACCTTGCTGTCGGGGCGTGCTGCTCGCTGGGGAACGGCGGTGTGGTCTAATAACCATCATTGTTGTTCCTCGTTCCAGGCACTCTCAGAAGAAATGAGGCGGGTCTTCGACCACGCGGTGGCGAGTCGCGAGGCAGCCCGGAGGCTCGCTAGTCTGCGTCAGGACAATCAACCCATCTCAGATTACATGATTGAGTTTCGGACTTTGGCTGCGGAGTGCCAATGGAACGAGGAGGCGCAGTGGGACTTGTTCCTGCATGGGCTGGCTGACCGTGTTCACAAAGAGATCTACGCGCTCAAACTACCCAGAGATCTTAACGGACTGATGGATTTGGCTCTGTGGGTGGACGCCAGATTACAGCTACATGATCAACGCTCACGTACAAGGCGAGTTCCTAAATTGTACGAGTTCGCCGGGGAGAACACGGTCAGTCCACCGGTCAATCACGAGCCCATGCAGGTAGGACGAGCTTGGCTTTCCCAGGAGGAGAGGGAACATTGGCGATCAAGGGGACTCTGCCTCTACTGTGGTACGGCGGGGCATTTCTTCAACAACTGCTCCGTAAAAGATCAAGCCCGACAGTAGATAGGAGGTTACTGTCGGGTAGGTCCACGTTGGGGAAATCCTCGTCCACCACCCTCCTCTCGGGAAGACTGCAATGGGCAGACAAGACACACAACTGTCGGGCTCTAGTGGACTCTGGGGAGGAAGGTAATTTCTTGGACTATTCACTTGCCGTTCAGCTTAAGATCCCCATTGTTCCACTTCACCACTCCATCACCACTCGTTAATGGACAGTATCTACCTGCCATCACACATTCCACTGACACGCTCACACTGGTCACTTCGGGGAACCACACGGAGAGAATAGATTTTTTCCTCTTCTCTCCAGGAACATGTTCAGCACGTCAGACGAGTGCTCCAGAGGTTGCTAGTGAATGGGCTTTTTGTCTGTTCCTTTTCTAGGGTATATCATCTCATCCGAGGGAATGCGCATGGATCCCGACAAGGTTAAGGCTGTGGTAGATTGGCCAAGTCCAGATTCCCGTAAGGCCCTACAGAGGTTTCTGGGATTCGCCAATTTTTACCGTTGTTTTATTCGTAATTTCAGCCAACTAGCCGTGCCTCTGACGACACTGACCTCTTCCCAAACTGCGTTCAGGTGGTCTGGTGCAGTCGAAGCCAAAATCAAGAGCCGCTTTGTTTCGGCTCCCATTCTCATTGCCCCTGATCCATCACGTCAGTGTCAATCTGTGCAAGCCAAGATTATCCCCAGTGACTTGAACAATTGTACCCCTGATACAACTTCCAGATACTGGATTCTTAACTCCCTATATCTCAAGTACTTTCTAATAATTAACTAAAGGCTCAAGTATAGAATTAACACCATAGCACCTGTGCATGAAAGAGGGCACATAAACGAATATATTCACCAATGAGGAGGGAAATTCTGCGGGGAAATTCGTTAATGTAAAAATAGATTGCACCCAATTTTGTGTATACTTTTTTGGAACCCAAAGAATTAGCTGTCTCAAAATCATCATAAAATAGATGAATTTGTTAGGCATCATTTTCTGTATTAAATAAGGGATTATTTTTAAACTATGCCACATCACTTAAGTCAACATAAATGCCTTCTTTTGGAACATGCCTGAACATGCCTCTGTGCTAGGTGGTGCCCCAACACATCCTTCCTCTTTAGCCAGAGCCAAAAGCTACTCTTCTCAGCTTCCTCAGGCAGATCTTTGAGGGCCTTCCGAAGGTTTGCTCCAGATACTCCCAGATCTCTCATAAGGTGGACAGCTGATGTCCCCACAAAGCCGCGGCATCCCACCTCTACCAGGTAAATGGTGGTTCTCCGTCGCGCCTCCCTACACTACAAAAGGCAAAATCTTGCCTTCAATGTTGAGCAAGGCGATGCTCCGGAATTGGCCAATTTCCCTGGAGTCCTTCTCCTTGGGGATGAAGACAGCCAGCCAGCACTTCACCATGCCATTGGGATGGTTTGCTTTTTCCAGGGGGCTTGCATGAGGACCCACAACTGCTTCAGGGCTGCCGGGCAATTCTTGTATAATTTGTAGGATACCCCGTTGGGACCTGGGGCTGATGCAGATCTGGCCTTTCTCACCACCTCTCGAACTTCACTGAGCTTTGGCTGAGGGTTAATGGGTCATTTCTCACTAGGTCGCTATACTGCCTCCTAATATGCTCTTCCAGCTCTTCTCTAGTGACTTCCAAACTCCCAGACTTATCCTCCTCCAGCAGCTGCCTAGCAAACCTAAAGAGATTCTTAAAGAAATTGGCTTGTTACTTTTCTCTCATCTTCCGCCTCCTTCGGATACGCTTTGCCCTCTGCAGCTGATCTCCATCCACAGGACTTTGAGACCCTCCCTCTCGTTCTGGTTTGCTTTCCTCCAGCACTTGCAGAGTTGACGCCACTGCTGGACCAGCTGCTCGATCTCTCTTTCTCTCTTGCCTCCGCTTTTGTCTTGGCATGGAGGATTTCTTGTTGGCAAATGTTCCAAACCTGTCTTTGCATTCCTGGTAAAGAATGTCTCCTCCCCTGCAGTGACCTCTGCAGAACCTCGCTAAGGTCTAAGTCCAAATTGTGCCATGCTGATGCCTCACTGGTTACTTGATTCTGCTCCTCCTAGATGGTACCTTCTCCTCTGTGCTTCTTACCTCTGTATTTTCGGGGCAATTTGACTTAGTCTTCTCAGTCTCAGCAGTGCAAGCCTTTCTCCTGCACGGGGCCTTCTTTCTCCTCTGCCTGGCTACCCCCAGCTGCTATGGGTCCAGTAGCGCTGTGGTTTTTTTTCTTGGCTTTTGGACCCTCTTGTCTTACCTGCCGTAGCAGGGCAAGTTTGCTGCGGGATATTCCCTCCACACCTCGTTTTCCCCTGGTGGATTCGGAGGCCTCTAACTGTGGTCACCTTTTCCCACCCACACCCATATGTTTGTAGGCTCTTCTCATTATCCTTGTCCATTCCTGTCATTTCCGTTTGATCCGTCCAATTAGGTCCATCTTTCACCCCGCCTCTTGGAGGCGCCTGTGGGTTGTCTTCTACTTATCGTCTTTGTGGTAAGTTTTGGGTGTCTCTCACAGAGACTAGTGGGTTGGGTCACCATCCCCCCACCGCCGGTGCTGTCTTTCCCGCCGCCATCCAGTCTTTCCTGGCTGTCCTCCAGTCTTCCCTGGACTCCAACTGCTCTGTTCACAGTAGTCACTGGATAACCAGACATAGCAAACATTACACGGGTAGATCTTTACCTACTACGGTGCCTACATATTGGCAGGCTGCCTCTGTGCTAGGTGGTGCCCCAACACATATCCTTCCTCTTTAGCCAGAGCTAAAAGCTACTCTTCTCAACTTCCTCAGCCAGATCTCTGAGGGTCTTCCAAAGGTTTTCTCCAGATACTCCTAGATCTCTCATAAGGTGGACAGCTGTCCCTACAAAGCTGCGGCATCCCACCTCTACGGGGTACATGGTGGTTCTCCATCTCGCCTCCCTACACTCAGCCGCAAGATCTGCATACTTCAGCCTCTTCCTCTCCCATGCAGCCTCCAACCCTGAGTCCCACGGTATGGTTAATTCAATAAGGAGTACTGCTTTGGAGCTGCTGGACCACATCACAATGTTTGAATGAATGACTCACTTGTAAAGACCTACTGGCAGTTTTACTTTCATATTTAATCTATAAAATAGATGGGTAATGTCTGTCCTGAGTACAGAGTTTAGATCCAACCCTAATCAAATGCACCTGAACCAGCTAATCAATGTCTTAAGGATTATTAATAGGTGAGTTTTTTTTTTAAGTTTTTTTGTAATATTTTTTAACACCAAAAAACATATATTATGAACATAAAGATTAACAATCATAACAAGAGTGCAATTTTATTTTTAAAATAACGTATCTAAAAATTATTTGTATATGTCCATAGTTCAGATAGCTTTACAGCTTAAAAATCCTTGTAAAGTTTCAAATTATACTGTTGTCTTCCCCTGTACAAGTGAGCAGCAAAGATTGGCATTAGTAGCCATGAGTCGTGTAGCACAGGTGATTTAGGCGACCTGATTTATCTACATAATAAAAAGAAACACAATACATAACAGTGATTTATTTAATTTTTTGTTACTTTTCGTAATTTATTAAAACACATAATATCTTATCATTCTTTCATTTCTAAGTGTAAAAATGAAAGAAAATGTGTTTTTGTATGTGTTCTTAATCTATTTCGAGTTTTCTATTTGATTACTATGTATATGAGAAAAGGTGGTACTGGCCCTTTAAGCCGGCTCTCAGTAGAACGTGCTCTCCTGCAGAGCAAGAGAGAGAGAGTTGAATTGGCCATTTTATGAAAAGTTCACAGAGCTGAATTCATGCAGATTCCTGTTTTTTGCCACTGTTTGTGAAATCATCATTTAACACGGATTTGGTGAGTGTTTAACGTTTTTGTCAAAGAAGAGACGAATGCTAATCTGATAAGGATCGGTAAACAAGTGTCTATGCGATTTTGTAAGGAAATCGCATGAATGCATTCTTAATCAAATTCAGGGTTTGAGTTAATGCATTTATGGTTTAAGATGGGTTATGTTATTGCCTGTGTTTTGTGTGAATGTTTTTGGTTATGTTGTTAATTATGTTTTGTAACAATGTTATATTTGAGTTTAATTAAGTTTATTGCTGTAATGAGATGGTAATTCAGCATATCGCTGTGCCTTAATTGTTACTTCTCTTTGAAATATGCAAAATTGATTTGGAAATATCTCTATGTTATTGTTTGGCCTAAAATACAGGTCCGTTTTTTTTGGTTCCTATGGAAATGAATGTGTTGGGAATCATTAGATGGCGAGCCTTCGCAAGGATCTGGATACTAGATTGACTGAGTAAACTTCACATCATAAATTCTACTGTTTTCTGCCATTTGAGGTGGGATCTAAGCTTACATATTTTTATTTCCCCCCCTTTTTTCTGGGTAATTTGTTCCTTGGATCGTTTAAAGGACCTATTTTTTCCCTGCATGGTAGGATTTAACTTTGAACTGTTTTGCATTGTCTGATTTGGAATAAGGAAACAAAAGAAAGAAACATTTGATTGACAATTGAGACTTTATTGACTTTGGGAAACCTGAGTCACTGAATTGATCTGACATACCTATAGATGTACACTCACCTAAAGGATTATTAGGAACACCTGTTCAATTTCTCATTAATGCAATTATCTAATCAACCAATCACATGGCAGTTGCTTCAATGCATTTAGGGGTGTGGTCCTGGTCAAGACAATCTCCTGAACTCCAAACTGAATGTCAGAATGGGAAAGAAAGGTGATTTAAGCAATTTTGAGCGTGGCATGGTTGTTGGTGCCAGACGGGCCGGTCTGAGTATTTCACAATCTGCTCAGTTACTGGGATTTTCACGCACAAGCATTTCTAGAGTTTACAAAGAATGGTGTGAAAAGGGAAAAACATCCAGTATGCGGCAGTCCTGTGGGCGAAAATGCCTTGTTGATGCTAGAGGTCAGAGGAGAATGGGCCGACTGATTCAAGCTGATAGAAGATCAACTTTGACTGAAATAACCACTCGTTACAACCGAGGTATGCAGCAAAGCATTTGTGAAGCCACAACACGCACAACCTTGAGGCGGATGGGCTACAACAGCAGAAGACCCCACCGGGTACCACTCATCTCCACTACAAATAGGAAAAAGAGGCTACAATTTGCACGAGCTCACCAAAATTGGACAGTTGAAGACTGGAAAAATGTTGCCTGGTCTGATGAGTCTCGATTTCTGTTGAGACATTCAGATGGTAGAGTCAGAATTTGGCGTAAACAGAATGAGAACATGGATCCATCATGCCTTGTTACCACTGTGCAGGCTGTTGGTGGTAGTGTAATGGTGTGGGGGATGTTTTCTTGGCACACTTTAGGCCCCTTAGTGCCAATTGGGCATCGTTTAAATGCCACGGCCTACCTGAGCATTGTTTCTGACCATGTCCATCCCTTTATGACCACCATGTACCCATCCTCTGATGGCTACTTCCAGCAGGATAATGCACCATGTCACAAAGCTCGAATCATTTCAAATTGGTTTCTTGAACATGACAATGAGTTCACTGTACTAAAATGGCCCCCACAGTCACCAGTTCTCAACCCAATAGAGCATCTTTGGGATGTGGTGGAACGGGAGCTTCGTGCCCTGGATGTGCATCCCACAAATCTCCATCAACTGCAAGATGCTATCCTATCAATATGGGCCAACATTTCTAAAGAATGCTTTCAGCACCTTGTTGAATCAATGCCATGTAGAATTAAGGAAGTTCTGAAGGCGAAAGGGGGTCAAACACAGTATTAGTATGGTGTTCCTAATAATCCTTTAGGTGAGTGTATAACTGTTCTTTTTTTCCAAGGGGCACCTATAGGTTATTGTTGTATTTTTTTGTACAAACTAATATTTGTACTCTTGTTTACTGCGTATCCTTTTGTTGTTTCCTTTATTCGTGATTGTTCCTTTTGTTTTGTTTTAAAGTTTTTTTTCTTCTTACCATTATTCCAAATAGTAAACAACCAGCTAAAAAATTTGTGTTAAAAAGCACTGTCTCGCAGTGTCTCGTTCCCTGTTCTCAGGGACCAGAAGTTACATGCGTAAACTGAGACATTCTCTTTCGAAAGGGAACTCACACTGTGTCGATGCCGCTATGGGGAACGATATACCCACGCTGCCATGCCAAGGGAAATGCATGCCATGAATGGCTGAGACAAACATCAGAAATGGCAGTTTCAACTAAAATGCCAGAACCACTCCCCCTCAGGTCACACAAGGGGACAGTATTCCCTATAGCCACTGCCCAAGCTATAAGCATCAAAGAGGCCTCTGAATTACACAGAAGGCCAAGGCCACTCAAAGGCTTGGAACCGACAACTTCACATGGAAGGAGTTCCTCTAAGAGAATATGGCCAGGGGGCCGTCAGGAGCCCCAGGCCAGTCACTTCTCAGAGGAACGTAGTCAACCCCGAATACCACCAGGGAGGCCGATCTGGTCTGCTCTTGCAACCTAGTCTGACCTACCACCTGTCTCTGAAACATTTGTCTCTAGTAGAGGCATCCCGTGAAAGGGACTGCAGACTGGCAGTAATCAACTCTACTGACCGTAGAGACAGGCATCCTGGAGAGCAGGACTCAGCATAACACTATCCAACCCTTGCAATCAAGGGGAGTTTCTCTGCTCGATCCTGGATCTACATGGCACTTGTTTTCCGCCATGGAGGCTGGGCACTCTAATAGGGAAGGGAGTACCTCCAGCCTAAGGGCTGATCTGACAGGGAGGCCTCATGAGAGTCTTTCAACTGTCTTGACCAGACTTAGGGAGTTAAGCACTCTAGAGACAACCCTGTGAGACGAGGAGAGTACTAGGCTTGACCTGAGAAGTAGACCAGGCTCTGGGCTAGAATCAGGGAGGCTCCCAGGGGAGCCTGCGACCTTATAGTAATCTGGTTTTTAGCCACGCTAGATACCCATACTGATGGGGACTCGCTCTCAAGGAAGCCTGCTAAGGTCAGCTACCTGATAAAAAGTCTTTACTAGCTGCCAAGTACCCATACTGACTGGGACTCACTTTCAAGGAGGCCTGCTAAGGCCAGCTACCTGATAGCAAGTCTTTGCTGTCTGCCAAGTACCCAAACTGATGGGAACTCACTCTCAAGGAGATCTGGTAAGGCCAGCTACCTGATAGCAATTCTTTGCTAGCTGCCAAGTACCCAAACTGATGGGGACTCGCTCTAAGGGTCTAGCAAGTCTTTAATAGCAGAATGTTATACACAGAGCCTACAGACCTGGAATACCTCATCACATCGTCAACGAGCAGCGTACTCAGTAAAAACACTCTTTACCCTTTAAGCAAGGTGCAGGGCAGATTAAACAGAGCTATAGCGAAGTACTCTAACAGCGACAATGACACTGTCTACAGTGACAAACAATGACTCTCAGTCTGGGAGGAAGCCAACTCACTCAACACAGAACTAATACTGTTTGAAGCTCAAATGAGTGGTGACCTTACCAGTGAATTTACAAAAAGTGATGCCAACACACTCACTAAGGGGGATCAACAAAGGCACTACCCCTAATATATCATTCTAGCCAACATACAATGGAAACTTCAGGGCCCTATTATTAAAATTCGTACACCTACCTAACATCCCCCTACAGCTTTCCTACAGGGAACTGAGGTCTATAAAATGAAGACCTACCAAGCTCATCCCTGTGGCTCGCAGAGAGGCCTACCATCAGGCGAAGTTAGCCTGCCGATGCCGATGGATGCAAGCTGATCTCAGTATGAAGATCCGGAAGTAATGCAAGGCTCACAGGAACTTGTCCTGTGGTCGGAAAGGAACCGCTCATCGAGCCGCCCGCGAGCGGTCTCTTCCCTGACACGCTTCCAAGGCAGCTGAACCTGCCAGAAGCACATTCCATCCCCCCCAACAGCTGCTGCTCTCCTGGACTAGCAGCCAGTAGAGCACTCGCTGCTGGATCAGAGCATGTAAGTGAAAACACATACTCTTCTAGCAGCTCACTCTCGTCAAGTGCCGCAGAACGTTAGAGGTTTACACCCCTCTCAAACTAGGCGGGCTCCATCTGGGAACCCCATGATCTGAGTCTCTGCTCTGCCTCAGCACAAGCGGGACCTGAAACACTGGGCCCAGATACCTGTCCCTCTTCCCTCAAGAAAAGGGCCAAGCGAGAGCGGAGCTTCCTCATTGGAAAAAGCTCACATTTAGCACAAGCAGATCCCTCAAGAACTGCCCGTGCATGCTCTTCACCCAAACAATAAACGCACAAGTTGTGTGTGTCATCTGGTGTCAAAAATCTGGGACATGGATCCACACACTTCCCTGAAATGTTTATCACTTGCAATAATTACCTTTTTACCCAGTAATTCAGTGATCGAGTTACAAACAAACAGTCCCTGAAGACGAAAAGAGGATGACATGTTCTCTAGGTGCCCGTTATATACTTCCTGGTCACACTTTGATGATGTCATAGGCTGTCGCCGGCCAATACGATTGTCGTGATTCACATTTCAGACACCATCGCGCCTGAGGCGTTCCCCAAACGTCATCGTCAAAGGAGTTTCCGGGGTGTGAGGGGTCCTGCTGGATGTTTGTGGCCCGTGTAAGGAGATGGTTTGAATGGATGTCCCTTAATTTTGGAAGTGGGGAGCCAACAATCCTTTCACCTATCTTCACAACCCGCTGCAGCTTCGTGCCCTGGATGTGCATCCCACAAATCTCCATCAACTGCAAGATGCTATCCTATCAATATGGGCCAACATTTCTAAAGAATGCTTTCAGCACCTTGTTGAATCAATGCCACGTAGAATTAAGGCAGTTCTGAAGGCGAAAGGGGGTCAAACACAGTATTAGTATGGTGTTCCTAATAATCCTTTAGGTGAGTGTACATCACATACCTGGCATTTCCAAGGTGTTTGGTGAAAAAAAAAAACATCTGTGAGGATACTGATTACAGGATCATAGCAATTATTGTATTAACCTTAATATAATGTCCACTCTTAACAGAAAAAAAAAACAGTAATATTCTGAAATATTATTGCAATTTAAAATAATGCAATATTTTTATTTAATGGTATACTCTAAAATAATATTATCTATTTTGGTGATGTAAAACTGAATTTTTATCAGCCATTATTCCAGTCTTCAGTGTCACACAATCCTTTAGAAATCATTCCAATATGCTAATTTATTATCAATGTTGGAAACTGCTGTTCTTCTTAATATTTTTTATGACCTGTGATTTTTTTTCTTTTTTTCTTCAGGATTTTTGGATGAATAAATGAAGTAATGGCTGATTCAGCTTTGCATCACAGAAATACATGACATTTTACAGTATATTGAAATAGAAAACTATTATTTTAAATGCAATTTTTCTGTATTTTTGGTCAAATAAATGCATGCTTGATGAGCATAAGAGACTTCTTTCAAAAACATTAATTTGAATAGTAATGTGTCCAAACGTTTGACTGGTACTGTATTTATAGCATCTGAGCAGAAATTTGCGAACAAAAGCTTTATTGATGTGACACTAGGCTATTTTACAGTAAACACTTCAAAATCTGTCCAAAACAGGCCAAAGAAATCTTGCCTAAACAGTCTTACGTTGTAACTGAGTGAAATACCTGTCACAGTTTTTTTTTCTTTCTATCACATCTATGTAAGTATGGAATGGAAAATTTGGTGTAGTAATACTACGAGGCACTAGAGGGTGCTCAATAGACTTACCTGGTTTGCATATAAGGTGAGAGCTGACATGAAGTAGTAAGTCAGTTTGGGGTAGTGGGAACTCATGTTTCTTTGTGGCTACCTTAGAACCAGTACTAGTTGAAAAAACGTTGGTTTTAAGCTCAATATAGGAACTTTTATTTTATTCATTTTTTATTTTATTCAAGCATAATTTAGGCTGTGTTCAATGGGATGCTGTGCGGTGAGAATTAGTTTTTTTTCCAGTTGGAATGGACAATGTTAAAGAAGAGTAAACACTCAATGTTTTTTCTTCAGGTTGCATAACTTAATTTTTTTTCACGGGACAAATCTTCATCTCAGATAAGAACCCTAAGATTATTTTTTTTGTGTGAAATCAAAGACAATTATTAGTTTATATGAATTCTTTATTCTATATAGATATATAATTGTAATTTGAAAGTGCCAGCATTTGGGGAATAAAACATAAAACACAGTAGAATGTTTGCTGAAGTTCATTAAACAATTGATTTGATCTATGTGCTAAACCCTCATAAGTAGCTAATCGAAAAACAAAGAGAAAAGTTACAACATGTTATATTATAGAGCCTATACATTTTAATCTACAGTTTAATGCGTCACACAGAGACATGCAGAACATGCAGGATTCATATTTAAACGGCCTTTTGCGGTTTAATATTCACAGACATTAACAGAATAAACTTGCCTCACAATCCTCGGCTGAATCCGTTGCTCATCGAAATTAAATGGCTTTTCTTCTGAGGTAAATTATTCCAGGATTATTCCTCACTGCGTCTCAAAACAATGTAAAGTACATGTACATTTGTTTTTTCGATTTGATTTACATTATTTAAAACCTGACATTTCAACATTTCTTTAGACATGTCTCATGTTTGTGTGATAAGTATTCGCTAAGTTACAGTTCATTTTCTTACAAGTATCAGAAAATCAGTATCAGTCTTTCACACTTATAAGAAAAAAAGCGAGGTGAAGTCGCCGGCGACTTTGCCAACCCCTGGGAGTTAACTCCTGCATGGAGGTAAAGAGTGATAAGAAAGCTCAATTTATGCATGAAGTCTTTACATGCCATGATCTTGACTTTGGTCACACCACCAAGACAAAACACCATATCAGATTGAGTGATGAGACACCTTTTAAACACAAAGCCAGACCTATTCACCCTAAGGATACTCAGTCTGTCCAGAAACATCTGCGAGAACTGCTAGATTCTGGGATTATTAGGGAAGTCTTCATTTTCTTCTCCAATCATAGTTGTGAGGAAGAAGAATGGGGAGATAAGGCTTTGCGTAGGTTATCGAAAGTTGAACCTCCAAACTATTAAAGACGCTTATGCTCTACTCAACCTGAAAGAGACTTTCTCTGCTTTGACTGGGTCTAGATGGTTCTCTGGCTTAGACCTCAAGTCCGGGTATTATCAGATAGAGGTAGAGGAAGCTGATAAGCTGAAGACCACTTTCGTTTGTCCCCTGGGGTTCTGGGAATAATAGGATGCCTCAGGGGGTCCATACGCACCCAGCACGTTCCAGCGACTAATGGGACGCTGCATGGGGGACATCAATCTGAAAGGTTCTCGTCTTTATAGATGATCTCATAGTCTTTTCAAAAACATTAAAAGAGCATGAGGAAAGGATCCTGTGTCTGAAAGACTAAAGTCTCAAGTTCAAAATGTAAATTACAAAATGTAAAAAGTACAAAAATTTACATTTTTCCAGACATCGATAAGATATCTAGGCCACATTGTGTCTGCAAATGGTGTTGAGACAGATCATGTTAAGATCAAGGCCAACGAACCTGAAGGAACTCAGATCTTTCCTTAGATTTGCGGGGTATTATAGGAGATTTCTCAAAGACTTCTGAAACAACCTTACCTCTGGATACCCTCCGCTTCGCTAAATGAGGAAGACTCAAGAGACGAAAGGTCAATACCTGAACATTCAAACAGCGTTGGGCAGCTACTTGTCAGCTAGCTTTTGATGTAATCATTGACAAACTTACCTCTGCTCCTATTTTAGATTTTGCAGATCCTAAGCTTTCATACATCTTACACACAGATGCAAGCGCTACGGGATTAGGAGCTGCCCTAACCCTAACCCTATACCAGGAACAGGAAGAAAAGATGAGGGCAATTGCTTTAGCCAGTAGTAAGTAAGTAAGTAAAATGTATTTTTATAGCACATTTAACACAGCTTGCACTGACCAAAGTGCTGTACATAGCGCATAAATCACAGAATAAAAATAAGATAAGATAAATACACTCATAGATCAATGATTTAAGCTAAAATAACGTCAAAAGACAAACATTTGGTTACAAACATAACAGGGTAGGTGAAGGGGCGTTTTCTGATGTCAGGTGGCAGTTGGTTCCACAGCTGAGGGCCAGCAACAGAAAAGGCTCTGTCACCTTTTTGCTTAAGTCTGGACCGTGGGACATGGAGAAAGCCTTGAGTGGAGGATCTAAGGGACCTGGAGACTACATAGGGATGGATGATATCAGCTATGTAGCTGGGGGCCAGGGTGTGAAGAGCTTTAAAAACCATCAGCAGTATTTTAAATTGTATCCTAAATGGGACTGGAAGCCAATGCAATGAAGCCAGGACAGGTGTAATGTGTTCATGCTTTTTTGTGTTTGTGAGCATCCTAGCTGCTGCATTTTGGACCGTCTGAAGCCGTGTCACCATAGTTAGAGGGAGACCAAAATAATTTTTTGGCTTTTTCCAGATCATTATATGACAAAACAGACTTAAGTTTAGAAATTATTATTAACTGATAAAAACTGGTCTTTACAACAGATGATATTTGTTTATCCATGTTAAGATTGGAGTCTAAAATAACACCCAGGTTACGTGCATGGGATTTAACATAAGGGGCAAGAATGACAGGGATACAATTATTTGATTTTGAAGGGCTAAAGACAATAACTTCAGTTTTGTTATCATTTAACTGAAGGAAATTATCAGCCATCCAAATTTTAGTTTCTTTCAGACAGTCTAACCTAGTTTCTGGCACAGAGTTGTCGGATTTTAGTGGGATGTACAGTTGGGAATCATCTGCATAGAAATGGAATGAGATATAAAAAAGTCTGATGATGTTACCTAAGGGGAGCATATAGACGGAGAAAAGTACTGGGCCCAGGATGGATCCTTGGGGGACACCGTAAGACACAGAGGCAGTGGAAGAAGAGTATTGACCTATGGATACTGAAAAATATCTTTGGTTGAGGTACGAGTGAAACCAGTTCAGAGCTGTGCCCTTAATGCCAACCCACTGTTCAAGATGCTCTAGTAGTGTACCATGGTTTACAGTGTCAAATGCAGCACTAAGATCTAACAGGACCAGAATGGCATTATCACTATTATGGCATTATTGAACTCCTTGCAGTCTTGCGCTGTCTGACACACACACTGAAACGTGCGCACAAGCCGCCTCTCTGAAAGCGTGTGATCCCTTCAGTTCTGTTTCGTGCCTTGTTACGAAGCACGAAACTCCTGTTAGATAGTCCTGATTGATTGCTCCTGTCTGCTCCTGTCTGCCTCCTGTCTGCCTCGCTGCAGTGTTTGCAGCTCTGTACAGCTTTGCTTTTGAATCTATATTTGATATCTTTTCTTTGTTGTTTATACTGCTAAATATAACTTACTCATCACCATATATTGTTTAATATTGCCCATCACGTTAAAATTGACATTGCTAGCTTTTAATCTAAATCAATATCACAACGTGTTAGCATTTCACAACGCATTAGCATTTCACTAGCCTGTTAGCCTGCCATACGTGCATCCGGGTTTCCTGTTTTGTCTCTCGTGCCTTTACTAGTCCATCAAACAACTGTGGTAAGTTGGATTAGTCAACAAACACGACTGAATTAATTGGATTAGCAAGTAGACTCCATCAAACAACTGTGGTAAGTTGGATTAATCAACAAATACGGTAAGCCATGTCTTCTTCTCCTTTTATTGTCACTTGCACTACATGTTTCATGTTTAGTATATCTGTCTCCGTTGGTGAACAGGGCTTGTGATAAATGTAAGGAGATAGTCAGGCTGACGGAGAAGATTTCAGAATTTGAGACACGCATCCAGACTTTATTTGAGAGTAGTGAGAACGTAACAGCTTTAGACACTGCTTTGGTTGCGACTAGCTTAGTGAAATCTATACATTGTTCGGTTCCGGCTGTAGAGCCCTTGCAGCAGGGCAACTGGGTGACGGTGAGACGGCATAGTCGCGGATTAAAAAAACACTCTTCCGTTCCGATTAGAACATCAAACAGGTTCTCCCCACTCAGTGATGCACCCACTGAGAATCCTGTTGAAAGTGCCCTAGTTATTGGCGATTCTATTACACGGAACGTGAAAATAGAGACACCAGCCACCATAGTCACATGTTTACCGGGAGCCAGAGCGCCTGACATCAAAGCAAATTTAAAAGTGCTGGCTAATGCTAATCGTAAATTCTCTAAGATTATTATTCACGTCGGCACTAATGATGTTCGATTTCGCCAGTCGGAGATCACCAAAATTAACATTAAAGAGGTGTGTGAACTCGCAAGTAGAATGGCTGATAGCGTTTTTTGCTCTGGTCCCCTCCCCATTAAAAGGAGTGATGAGATACTTAGCAGACTATCATCACTCAATGGCTGGTTGTCTAAGTGGTGTCCGCAAAATAACATAGGGTTCATAGACAATTGGAAAAGCTTTTGGGGCAGACCTGACCTGTTGAAAAGAGATGGTATCCATCCCTCCTGGGGTGGTGCCACTCTTCTCTCTAGTAATTTGGCACATAGTCTTAAAGCTAAACCTTGACTAACTAGGGCCCAGGTCAGGAAGCAGACGGACTGGCTTACCCGACCGTCTGCTAGCTGTCTCGCGTCACAGAAGTCAGATAAATCCCAGCACATAGAGACTCTTTCACCTAGATATTATCACATAGAGACTGTGTCTGTTCCACGAATTAGTAAATACAAAAAACCACCAAAACTATTCAACAGTAAAAATTTAATTGATGTCCAACAAGTAAACAACAGATATAATACAGATGAACAAATGATAAAGCTCGGGCTGCTGAATATTCGATCCCTTTCCTCAAAAACGCTTATTGTTAATGATATGATTACAGATAATAATCTAGATGTGCTGTGTTTGACAGAAACCTGGCTAAAACCTTACGACTACATTACTTTAAATTACTTTAGTCCACCCCACAAGATTATTGTTATAAACACGAGCCGCGTCTGAAAGGTAAAGGGAGAGGTGTTGCTGTAATTTATAATAATATCTTCAGTATTACTCAGAACAGTCTAGTTTCAAATATAATTCTTTTGAAGTTTTGGTGCTTTACGTAACGTTATGTAGTAAAATTGATAAATCCTGTTTAACATTTGTGTTGGCTACTGTATACAAGCCACCAGGGCACAATACACACTTTACCAGAGAATTTGTTGATTTTCTATCAGAGTTAGTACTGGCTACAGATAAAGTCCTAATTGTTCGTGATTTTAATATCCATGTAGACAATGAAAAAGACGCATTGAGACTGGCATTTAGAGACATTCTAAACTCTATTGGTGTTAGGCAACACGTATCAGGACCCACTCATCGCCGTAATCATACTTTAGACCTAATATTGTCACATGGAATAAATGTTGATACCGTTGAAATTCTGCAGCAGAGCGATGACATCTCAGATAATTACCTAGTATCATGTATACTTAATTTAGCAAAGGCTGCAAAGCCGTCCCCTCGCTTCAAATATGGCAGGACTATCACTGCTGCGACTAAAGATTTCTTTGTAAATAATCTTCCTCATCAGTTTCATCTCCTTAGTATCCCAGATAGCCCAGAGGAACTCGATGTTGCAACAGAAACTATTGACTCTCTCTTTTCCAGCACTTTAGATACAGTTGCTCCTCTGCGCTTAAAGAAGATTAAAGAAAATAGTCCAACGCCGTGGTACAACGAGCACACCCGGGCCCTTAAAACAGCAGCCAGAAAAATGGAGCGCAGAGGAGAACTTGGCCAGAGGAGAACTGGCACCCCGACTGAGCCTGGTTTCTCCCAAGGTTTATTTTTCTCCATTATGCCACCTGATGGAGTTTTGGTTCCTTGCCACTGTCGCCTTTGGCTTGCTCAGTTGGGGACACTAAATTTTCAAATAAATGGAAAAATGGAGCGCAGCTGGAAGAAAATTCCGCATTTCGTGGAAAGAGAGCATGATTTCATACAGAAAGGCCGTAAAAACTGCTAGATCTGCTTATTTCTCGACTCTCTTAGAAGAAAACAAACACAACCCTAGGTATTTATTCGATACAGTGGCTAAATTAACCAAAAATAAAGCTTCAACTTCTGATGTCTGCCAACAGCATAGCAGAAATGACTTTATGAACTTCTTTACTTGTAAGATTGAAAAAAATTATAACCGTTCAGCCGTCTACTACTGTATCACATCAGACAGTGCATTGTAGTGTCACTGAGGAAAAATTACATTCATTCACTGCTATAGGAGAAGAAGAATTGGCTAAACTCGTTAAATCATCTAAATCAACAACATGTATGCTCAACCCTATACCGACTAAACTACTAAAAGAGATGCTTCCAGAGGTCATAGATCCTCTTCTTAATATTATTAATTCATCCTTGACATTAGGATATGTACCGAAAACTTTTAAGTTGGCTATTATTAAACCACTTATTAAAAAAACGCAACTTGATCCTACAGAATTAGTCAATTACAGGCCAATCTCAAATCTACCCTTTCTGTCAAAAATACTAGAAAAGGAAGTGTCCTCACGATTATGCTCCTTTTTAGAAAGAAATGGTATCTGTGAGGATTTCCAGTCAGGATTTAGACCATATCATAGTACTGAGACTGATCTCATTAGAGTTACAAATGATTTACTCTTATCATCTGATCGTGGTTGTTTCTCTCTGTTAGTGTTACTCGATCTTAGCGCTGCATTCGATACCATCGACCACAACATTCTTTTGAATAGACTCGAAAATGATGTTGGCATTAGTGGAATTGCATTGGCATGGTTTAAATCATACTTATCTGACCGTTATCAGTTTGTAGCAGTAAATAAAGAGATGTCACACCAATCACAAGTTCAATATGGAGTACCGCAGGGCTCAGTGCTAGGACCGTTGCTTTTCACCCTGTACATGCTACCACTGGGAGATATCATTAGGAAGCATGGCGTTAGTTTTAGACAATACTCAGCTCTATATTTCTTCACGCCCTGACGAAACTTACCAATTCACAAGATTAACGAATTGCATAGCTGATATAAAAAATTGGATGACTAGTAATTTCCTGCAACTTAATTCAGAAAAAACTCCCTATGTAGTAACCTAGAACACTTGATGGCTGCTCTGTCAAGTCCTCGTCATCAGTTAGGAACCTGGGTGTGCTCTTTGATACCAATCTCTCATTTGAAAACCACGTTTCTAGCATCTGTAAAACTGCATTCTACCATCTTAAAAATATATCTAAATTACGGCATATGCTTTCAATGCAAAATGCTGAACAGTTAGTTCATGCGTTCATGACTTCAAGGCTAGATTATTGTAATGCTCTACTGGGTGGTTGCACTGCTCGCTTAATAAATAAACTGCAGCTGGTCCAAAACGCAGCAGCTCGAGTTCTTACTAGAACCAGGAAGTATGACCATATTAGCCCGGTTCTGTCAACACTGCACTGGCTCCCTATTAAACATCAGATACATTTTAAAATCTTGCTAATTACTTACAAAGCACTAAATGGTTTAGCTACTTGAGCGAGCTCTTAACGGATTATACTCCATCACGTCTATTGCGGTCTCAAAACTTGATAATACAGCCAGTTGATAATACCTAGAATATCAAAATCAACTGCAGGCGGTCGATCCTTTTCCTATTTAGCACCTAAACTCTGGAACAGTCTTCCTAGCATTGTTCGGGAAGCAGACACTCTGTCAGTTTAAATCTAGACTAAAAACACATCTCTTTACTATGGCATACACATAAAACATTTTTAATTTATATTTTATTCAAATCAATTAAATGATTGTTAGGCTGCATTAACTAGGTCAGCCGGAACCGGGAACACTTCCCATAACACCTGATGTACTCGTTACATCATAAGAAGAATGGCATCTATGCTAATGTTAGTCTCTCTGTTTATCCCGAGGTTTACTGCAGTCAGCCGGATCCGGGCCATATCCAGATCAGATGGTGGACCAGCGCCCAGACATTACCAACGCATCCCTAAAGTGTCTGCAGAGACTGTGTCAAGTCTACCCTCTGAAATTGCTCATCGACATGGCATCCTCAATGGATCCATCTCCGGCGTGATGACTCCGATATTTCGAATATTCCTATTTAATAATTGTTTAATCAACACGCCATCCTCAATAAACCCGTCTCCGGTGCGGTCCGATCTTTCGAATATTCCGATCTAATATTACTTCTGACCTATAAGGCTGCCAAAATAATAATCATACACTGTTTGTTAATTGGCCAGAGGAGAACTGGCACCCCGACTGAGCGTGGTTTCTCCCAAGGTTTATTTTTCTCCATTATGCCACCTGATGGAGTTTTGGTTCCTTGCCACTGTCGCCTTTGGCTTGCTCAGTTGGGGACACTAAATTTTCAAATAAATATCCAAATAAATTTAATTACTAAACTAAATTAACTATATCAACTACATTACTTGAATATATATGATAATTGAAATGAGCTACATGACATCACCGTTTTCTCCAGAGCGGCTGTACAGCTGAATCAAATTCGGTTGCATTATTTTCCTGTTTAACACTGTGAAGCTGCTTTGAAACAATCTGCATTGTAAAAAGCGCTATATAAATAAAGTTGACTTGACTTGACTTGATCACCTGAGTCAAGGTGAGCAACAGGTCATTTGTCACCTTTAACAGGGCTGTCTCAGTGCTGTGACGGGCTTTGAATCCAGATTGAAATGGTTCTAGGATCTCCGTTGAGTTGAGGTATGGAACCAGCTGCGTTAACACCACCTTCTCCATAATTTTGGATATGAATGGTAGTTTGGAGATAGGCCGGAAATTGTTAATTACTTGTTTTACATTTAAATCATGTTTCTTTAGCATAGGCTGGACAACCGCATGCTTGAGACATGTAGGAACAGTTCCGGTGGCAAGGCAGGAGCTAAGAATGAATTGAATAGAAGGACCAATAGCATCAAAAGCATCTTTGATAATCTGTGAAGGAATAGGATCATGTGGGGCTGTTGATGGTTTCATGTGCTTTACAATGGTCAAAAGTATCTGTAGCGAAGGAAGAAAGTGGTGTGGTGTGAGATACAACTGAGTGAACTGTGTTCTGATGTGATACATTTTTGCAGTAAAAAATTTCAAAAACTCTTCACAGCTATTGGTGGATGCCTCAACCTCTGGAGAAACTTGGGGGTTAACAATTGAGTTTATGGTATTAAATAAAAATTCTAGGGCGATGGGAGTGTTTGCTTATAATGTCAGAAAAATACCAGAGAATTTCTGTATATGTCTAAAGAGACTACAAGATGATCCTTTCTCCACTTACGCTCAGCTCTTCGACAAACCTGCCTGAGGTGGCGGGTGGAATCATCAAGCCTCTGTTGAGATTTAAAATTAGGGCGTCTGAGTTTAAGAGGGGCCACAGTTTCAAGGATAGCTGAGGAAGATGTATTGAAGGTATTGTATTGTATTGTACATGTATTGAGGTTATTAGCTCATCAGGGCTCAAGAGATGATTGTGGGCAGTGATAAAGGTAGTGATATAATTTCCCGGATAAAAGAATTTATTTGCAGTAAGAGGGGTAATATGATGAAAGTAGTGGCCAGAAGATCTGGGTGTATACAGTGAATTAAATACTTTAACATTGAACACAATAGGCATATGGTCAGAAAAAGATGCATCCTCAATGCTTATGTTATCAATGGAAAACCCATGGGATAAAATCAAATCAAGAGTGTGTCCATGCACATTAGTTGCCTGGTTTATGTGCTGGAGGAGGCCAAATGACTCCATTAGATAACAAAATTCACTAACCAAAAGTTTACCTGGGCAACAGACATGGATATTAAAATCACCCAAAATCAACAGACGGTCATAAGATGTTACATAATAAGATAAAAAGTCTGAAAATACTTTTATGAAATGTTTATCTGATTTGGGAGGCCTGTAAACAAGTGTGCACAACAATGGTATGGTAGCAGATTCTACTTTTACACATTGTACTTCAAAGGAAGCAAAGCTCCCGACAGAAAGTGTTTGTACCTTAAGTTGATTTTTAAAGATCAAAGCCACTCTGCCTCCTCTTCCCGATCTCCTCGGAGTGCTTATGAATGAACAGTTTGTGGGGCAAAGTTCACCAAAAACAGATGACTCACCAGCACCGGAGCCAATCCATGTCTCCGTTAAAAACAGCATGTCCAGATCTCGTTTGGTAAAAAAGTTGTTTAAAATAAAGGTCTTGTTTGACACGGGGTAATTCAAAGGCTGTGGAATTGAGAGCGTTGCAATGGGCGAATGTTCAGGAAGTTCACCCCGCCGCTTCGGACGCGCAGTCTCGGTGGGGCTACGGTGCGAACAGGCGTCGTTGAACAAGCTGGAGAAATGGAGAGATGACAGGAGTATCTCAGGTCCCATAATTGACGAGCCAGGTAGAGGCCTCCGCTTCCTGTAACATCGATGGAAGTCCGGCGAGGTGACTGTTGCACACGGGAGACGCTCGCAACTCCCCTGATCCGTACTCGCACACCGACGCGTTTTCCTCGCTTCCTTCGCCGCTTCTTATGGTGGAAAGTGCAGCAGGAGAGCTGACGAACGCAGTCCGTGGGAGAGTTGATAAACGTTGGGTGATATCTGAAGTGAGGGCCAAGCCGCCCAAGGGATTGTAACTCTAGGGAGTTTTGAATATGTAGCAATATAGAGCGATCATAAGTCCTTATGGCATCGGCGCAGTGCCAGAACAACAACAGGAGGAAAACAGACAGACACAACAGGTAGGTAGGAACTGACGGCAAGCCGACAAACACACTGGCGCCATCTTGGTTCCCCTAGGGGTTTGTCGCTCAGTGAGAGTCGCTATCCAGGACACAAACTAAAATTCCTTGCTTTAAAGTGGTCTGTGACTGAAAAAGTTTCATGATTACCTTTACGGAAGTCAGTTCACAGTTGTCACAGACAGTAACCCACTTACGTATGTGCTAACTACTGCAAAGTTGGTCGCCACCAGCTATCGTTGGTTGTCTGCTCTTTCCACTTACTCCTTCTCTTTGAAGTATCAGGCAGGGAAACTTAATCTTAATGCTGATGGCTCTAGGCATCCTCATGAAGTGACTGCTGATGTTGTTTCAAGAAAGACAAGAGAGAATTTATCAGTTTATGACCATACATCTTGGAGATCCAGGAACAGCAAGTCTTTCACTGGATGTAGTTGAATTTATCTGTGATAGCCATATGATTTGCTCCATACCTGAAGGTGTTGTGGAAAGAACTGTTTTTTGAACTTTCTATTCATCAAATAATCCAAAAAAAATGTTTTACAACTGTTTTCAACATTGATAATAATCATAAATGTTTCTTGAGCAGCATATCAGCATATTAGAATGGTTTCTGAAGGATCATGTGACAGTGAAGACTGGAGTAATGATGCTGAAAATTCAGCTTTGATCACAGAAATAAATTACATTAAAAAAAATTCAAATAGAAAACAGTTATTTTACATTTTAATAATATTTTACAATATTACTGTTTTTTGTATTTTCAATAAAATAAATGCAGCCTTGGTGAGCATAAGAGACTTTATCTAAAAACATTAAAAATCTTACAGATCAAAAACTTTTGAACGGCAGTGTACTTTAAGTACTTTATCATATAATGGTTAAACTAATGTGTATTTTTGAATAATTTTATAATAATAATTTTGAATAATAATAAAGTTATTATTAATAACATCTGCTGGGATCAGAATAATCCTATAATTTTTTTATTTTATTTTTTTATCAAAGGTATCCCAATCTTACTAAAAAGTTTTGAACAAAACAAACTGACGATTCGATCCAGATCAAAACCAAAATTGGATTTTGGATTTTGATCCAATCCGATTTCAGAATCCTTTTTTCTTTTTCTTTTCTTCAACTCATTTTCAAGATTTGATCCAATCATATTACTTTTGAACAACTGGCAAGATGTTCCCTACCTGTCAGTCACTTTGATGTCACCCTAAGAAAAATGTCACAACAAGCTGAACCGTGTTACGAGGTTTTGGCGGTGCAGATGTCGGCAAGCCGCTGCGTGCAACGCCCCATGTAAGCAATGTCATCCATTGTACCACGAAGGGGCGGTAAGGACCGTACTAACAGTGGGAATAGGTCACTTCAGCGATTTTTTAGATAAAAACGTACAGCTCTGTAGACCAGAAGTTAGCGCTAAGGAAAGTGCTCTTTTTCCTATGCAGAAAAAAACTTTTTCAGCCCAAAGGGAGGTTAATGTGGAGAATACATTACATGGACTTGGACCCACTGGGAAGTACCACGCATGAAAAGGTCTCTATGGTAGGTCCTAAATGAAAAGGGAGGAGCTCTACAGTGACTGGTGTCAGTGCGGAGCTCTGACCAGGGGAAGACACAGACTTGCCGTCAGGGAAACCATACTATGGAAAATACATCATATGGGATTGACAACAGGAAATCACTACATATGGAGCACCTAGCCCAAGTACATGGGCGGACCTGAAAAGGCATACTTCATGACATATTTCATATGTACCTGAAAACACACAGGACGAAACTGACTCAATCTGGAGATTGTAAAATCCTCATAGAGTGTGCTTGCACGCCAGTTCTCCATGGCACGCCCTGGGCCTGGTATGCCAAGGCAATAGCATCTAAAATCCAGTCCACTAATGTCTTCCGTGTCCCGTCCAGGGGCCAGAGATCTGAGCACAGGTGCCAAATTGTGCCGTGCCCCTGAGAAAGAAGGCCCTTCCTCAGGGGAATTCACCAGGGAGGGGGTGCCACGAGGAGGGTGAGCTCTGAGAACTAAGTCAGGGTGAGCTAATACGGCGCAACAAAGAGGACCTGTTGTTTATTCACCCTGACTATGCACAACGTCTGTGCAATCAAGCTCATTGGGGGAAACTTTTTTGCATTTTTGCGTAGGCCCCGGGCCAGCTGTGTGCCAGCATGTCTGTGCTGGGAAGTGAACATAGCTACCTGTGCTTCGTCGAATTGGCTCCAATTCGAATTGGGCCATCTGGGGATGGAGTCTCCACTCTCCTGGAGCATCGCTTGATGTGACAGTGTGCCCGCTGCGACAGTGTGCCTGCTGCGTGATTGAGTTTGCCCGGAATGTGAGTGGCCTGCAGTGACTTCAGGGGATGGCCGGCGAGTTGCAACATGGGACCGGAGCGTAAACCGGCTTGGTGGTTTATATATGTCACCATCGGCATGTTTTCCATTCAGACCAACACGTGCCCAAGGCTGCTTGCCTGTTGCATACGACACCTCAGCCTGTCTTGGACACATCTGTTGTGACCACAACATGCCTGCACACTTGTTCTAAGGAAACCCCTGGGTGTAGAAATGCAAGGTCTGTCCAAGGGCCTCAACATGCAGTGACAGATCATCTTGATAACCACATGATGCGTACATGCCCATCTCAGGACTCTAGTCTGAAGATAAGGATGCCATATGCCCCAGGAGCCTTTGAAATTGTTTCAGTGGGACCACAGTCTTTCCCCTGAATGACTTCAGGTAGTTCAACACTGACTGAGTGCGCTCATTCGTGAGACACCACCAACTCCAACTCCATCCCGAGAAAAGAGATGCTCTCCACTGGGGAGAGCTTGCTCTTTTTGAGAGCTTGATCTTGAGAGTGAGCTAGAATCAGCCAATCATTGACAAAATTGAGGATGCGACTTCCCTTAGCAGGGCAACGGCAGCCTCTGCGACTTTTGTCAAGATGTGAGGTGACAGGGACAGCCCTAAGTGGAGGACCTTTGTACTGTTCTGTTTAACCCTCGAAGGCAAACCATAGGAACTCTCTGGGCTAAGAGACAATCAAGACATGAAAGTATGCGTCCTTCAGGTCTATCACAGCAAACCAACATGCCAAAATGTGTTCCTGCATCAGCATTTTGAATGACAGCTCATGCAGGGGCCGAATCAATACTAGGTCTAAAATTGGCTGCAATCAATCTGTATGATGAAGTAAGGGCTGTAAAACCCTTTCTTTATCTCAGGTCTATTGTGACATTCCACAATCTCTACACGCAGGACAGATGCGTCTTCGTCTCACACCAAGGTGAAAAGGTGCTCCGTTGAACCTGGGAGGGGACCTGGTAAATCGAATCACATAGCCAAGTTGAACTGTTTCTGATGAGCCAGCATAATAGGTTGGAATCATTAACCACGCATCCAAACTCCGCTGAAGGGGCACCAAGGGAACAATAGTTTTTGTTTGCAACGTACTAGTGGTGGATGCATTGCAGTAAGGCGGAGGGGCTGCCACGTCATGAAGCTTTGCTTCTAGATGTCGTGGTTGTAGCTGTAATGATGTTGAGACACCTACCTTGCTCAGAGAACCCATGATAGATCAGCACGTCCTCATGATTCATCCCGACCGACCAGACTCATCGTTGGTCTGGTGGGCAGGCTGTTTCACCTTTCTGCGGGGGACCCTTCATTGAGGCTGGGCTGCTGGCTCGGGCTGTGGCGGAGAGGACCTCGGAGGCTGGCAGACAGGGTGCGCCCCTGGAGAAACCAGGCTCAGTCGGGGTGCCAGTTCTCCTCTGGCCAATTAACAAACAGTGTATGATTATTATTTTGGCAGCCTTACAGGTCAGAAGTCATATTAGATCGGAATATTTGAAAGATCAGAGGCATCACGCCAGAGACGGGTTTACTGAGGATGGCGTGTCAATTAAACAATTATTAAATAGGAATATTCGAAATATCGGAGTCATCACGCCGGAGATGGATCCATTGAGGATGCCATGTCGATGAGCAATTTCAGAGGGTAGACTAATTGACACGGTCTCTGCAGACACTTCAGGGATGCGTTGGTAATGTCTGGGTGCAGGTCCACCATCTGATCTGAATACGGCCCGGATCCGGCTGACTGCAGTAAACCTCGGGATAAACAGAGAGACTAACATTAGCGTAGATGCCATTCTTCTTATGATGTAACGAGTACATCGGGTGTTATGGGAAGTGTTCCCGGTTCCGTCTGACCTAGTTAATGCAGCCTAACAATCATTTAATTGATTTGAATAAAATATAAATTAAAAATGTTTTATGTGTATGCCATAGTAAAGAGATGTGTTTTTAGTGTAGATTTAAACTGACAGAGTGTCTGCTTCCCGAACAATGCTAGGAAGACTGTTCCAGAGTTTAGGTGCTAAATAGGAAAAGGATCGACCGCCTGCAGTTGATTTTGATATTCTAGGTATTATCAACTGGCTGTATTATCAAGTTTTAAGACCGCAATAGACGTGATGGAGTATAATGCATTAAGAGCTCGCTCAAGTACTGGAGAGCTAAACCATTTAGTGCTTTGTAAGTAATTAGCAAGATTTTAAAATGTATGCAATGTTTAATAGGGAGCCAGTGCAGTGTTGACAGAACCGGGCTAATATGGTCATACTTCCTGGTTCTAGTAAGAACTCGAGCTGCTGCGTTTTGGACCAGCTGCAGTTTATTTATTAAGCGAGCAGTGCAACCACCCAGTAGAGCATTACAATAATCTAGCCTTGAGGTCATGAACGCATGAACTAACTGTTCAGCATTTTCCATTGAAAGCATATGCCGTAATTTAGATATATTTTTAAGATGGTAGAATGCAGTTTTACAGATGCTAGAAACGTGGCTTTCAAATGAGAGATTGGTATCAAAGAGCACACCCAGGTTCCTAACTGACGACGAGGACTTGACAGAGCAGCCATCAAGTGTTCGACAGTATTCTAGGTTACTACATGTGGAGTTTTTTTGTCCAATAATTAAAAATTCTTTTTTTTCTGAATTAAGTTCCAGGAAATTACTAGTTATCCAATTTTTTATATCAGCTATGCATTCCATTAATCTTGTGAATTGGTAAGTTTCGTCAGGGCGTGAAGAAATATAGAGCTGAGTATCGTCAGCATAACAATGAAAACTAACGGCATGCTTCCTAATGATATCTCCCAGTGGTAGCATGTACAGGGTGAAAAGCAACGGTCCTAGCACTGAGCCTGTGGTACTCCATACTGAACTTGTGATCGGTGTGACATCTCTTCATTTACTGCTACAAACTGATAACGGTCAGATAAGTATGATTTAAACCATGCCACTGCAATTCCACTAATGCCAACATAATTTTCGAGTCTATTCAAAAGAATGTTGTGGTCGATGGTATTGAATGCAGCGCTAAGATCGAGTAACACTAACAGAGAGATACAACCACGATCGGATGATAAGAGTAAATCATTTGTAACTCTAATGAGAGCAGTCTCAGTACTATGATACGGTCTAAATCCTGACTGGAAATCCTCACAGATACCATTTCTTTCTAAAAAGGAGCATAATTGTGAGGACACTGCCTTTTCTAGTATTTTTGACAGAAAGGGTAGATTTGAGATTGGCCTGTAATTGACTAATTCTGTAGGATCAAGTTGCGTTTTTTTAATAAGTGGTTTAATAATAGCCAACTTAAAAGTTTTCGGTACATATCCTAATGTCAAGGATGAATTAATGATATTAAGAAGAGGATCTATGACCTCTGGAAGCATCTCTTTTAGTAGTTTAGTCGGTATAGGGTCGAGCATACATGTTGCTGATTTTGATGATTTAACGAGTTTAGCCAATTCTTCTTCTCCTATAGGGGACACAAAATTTTCAAATAAATATCCAAATAAATTTAATTACTAAACTAAATTAACTATATCAACTACATTACTTGAATATATATGATAATGAGCTGATGACATCACCGTTTTCTCCAGAGCGGCTGTACAGCCGAATCAAATTCGGTTGCATTATTTTCCTGTTTAACACTGTGAAGCTGCTTTGAAACAATCTGCATTGTAAAAAGCGCTATATAAATAAAGTTGACTTGACTTGACTTGACTATAGCAGTGAATGAATGTAATTTTTCGTCAGTGACACTACAATGCACTGTCTGATGTGATACAGTATTAGACGGCTGCATGGTTATAATTTTTTTCCTAAAATTATCAATCTTACAAGTAAAGAAGTTCATAAAGTCATTACTGCTGTGCTGTTGGCAGACATCAGAAGTTGAAGCTTTATTTTTGGTTAATTTAGCCACTGTATCGAATAAATACCTAGGGTTGTGTTTGTTTTCTTCTAAGAGAGTCGAGAAATAAGCAGATCTAGCAGTTTTTACGGCCTTTCTGTATGAAATCATGCTCTCTTTCCACGAAATGTAGAAACCTGCATTTTCTGTAAAGCTGCTATGAAATGATATCTGTATTGTGAAAAACACTTTACAAATAAATGTGAATTGAATTGAATATTTTAAAAGATTCACAAACGTATTCTTTCCACTGTACTTCTGTACTTAAATTAACTACATGCTCTAAGCAAAAGAAACAACTCTCACATACACAAAAGGAAATCCTTCTTATTATACTTGTTCTTGAATTCATTCAAATCAATCAGTGTTTCTTTTTTACTTCCAATTTGGACAGCAAATAATCACATCAACAATTATGATGGGCCATAAATGCCGTGAGTTTTATCTATTGCATAATGCCAAAGAATCTGCCAGGAGCAAAGGTATTTGAAAATAAAAATAGAGGACATGATTTGATATTTAGCATCTTCTTGGTTTGGTAGAGACCCTATTTTTAAAATGGAGAAGTGCCCGCAGTGAGACTGGAGGAGAGGGCACAGTAAGAGCAAACTACTGATCCATCATGCGTTACAGTGAGATACCAGCAATTCACCCTACAATAGGCTACTTCATCCTCCCAATCTATTAACTCAATGTAACAAGATATATTTTTTATATTTCTTTCATCGCCACTACTCACAATTATTCATCTGAGATAGGAATACTAGGAACACTACAGTATGACATATTATTATGTTTTGTTTTTTCTTTCATCCCCTGCTACATTTTTCAACATATTTCAAGCCAGTTTATAATTACCTCTTCGATATACTTTATATGTACATGTCCTGAATGTCGTTCTTTTTTCTTTCTTTTTTTTTTGGACACTCGTATGACTGAAATAATGTCAAACTGGGTCAGGTTGCATAAACTGCTTAGACTAGTCCTAAAAGTTAATTGTCTATTTCTATTTTCTTCAAGACTGTTCATAACTTGAAGACTGTTACATAAAAAGGTAGATTGGTCTAGTTTAAATCAGAAAAGTAAGACGGATTACCTCTTGACTAATTGCTAGTGTGTCAAATTAGTTCTTAAGACACAGTCTTAACATAGTGGTTAAGTTTATGTAACTAGCCCCTGGTTAGTAAAGCGTGAAGCTGGTAATGACTTTATGAACTTCTTTACTTGTAAGATTGATAATATTAGGAAAAAAATTATAACCATGCAGCCGTCTACTACTGTATCACATCAGACAGAGCATTGTAGTGTCACTGAGGAAAAATTACATTCACTGCTATAGGAGAAGAAGAATTGGCTAAACTCGTTAAATCATCTAAATCAACAACATGTATGCTCGACCCTATACCGACTAAACTACTAAAAGAGATGCTTCCAGAGGTCATAGATCCTCTTCTTAATATCATTAATTCATCCTTGACTTTAGGATATGTACCGAAAACTTTTAAGTTGGCTATTATTAAACCACTTATTAAAAAACCGCAACTTGACCCTACAGAATTAGTCAATTACAGGCCAATCTCAAATCTACCCTTTCTGTCAAAAATACTAGAAAAGGCAGTGTCCTCACAATTATGCTCCTTTTTAGAAAAAAATGGTATCTGTGAGGTTTTCCAGTCAGGATTTAGACCACATCATAGTACTGAGACTGCTCTCATTAGAGTTACAAATGATTTACTCTTATCATCCGATCGTGGTTGTATCTCTCTGTTAGTGTTACTCGATCTTAGCGCTGCATTCGATACCATCGACCACAACATTCTTTTGAATAGACTCGAAAATTATGTTGGCATTAGTGGAATTGCATTGGCATGGTTTAAATCATACTTATCTGACCGTTTTCAGTTTGTAGCAGTAAATTAAGAGATCTCACACCGATCACAAGTTCAGTATGGAGTACCGCAGGGCTCAGTGCTAGGACCGTTGCTTTTCACCCTGTACATGCTACCACTAGTAGATATCATTAGGAAGCATGGCGTTAGTTTTCATTGTTATGCTGACGATACTCAGCTCTATATTTCTTCACGCCCTGACGAAACTTACCAATTCACAAGATTAACGGAATGCATAGCTGATATAAAAAATTGGATGACTAGTAATTTCCTGCAACTTAATTCAGAAAAAACTGAATTTTTAATTATTGGACAAAAAAACTCCACATGTAGTAACCTAGAATACTGTCTAACACTTGATGGCTGCTCTGTCAAGTCCTCGTCGTCAGTTAGGAACCTGGGTGTGCTCTTTGATACCAATCTCTCATTTGAAAGCCACGTTTCTAGCATCTGTAAAACTGCATTCTACCATCTTAAAAATATATCTAAATTACGGCATATGCTTTCAATGCAAAATGCTGAACAGTTAGTTCATGCATTCATGACCTCAAGGCTAGATTATTGTAATGCTCTACTGGGTGGTTGCCCTGCTCGCTTAATAAATAAACTGCAGCTGCAAATCTTGCTAATTACTTACAAATCATTAAATGGTTTAGCTCCCCAGTACTTGAGCGAGCTCTTAACGCATTATACTCCATCACGTCTATTGCGGTCTCAAAACTCTGGCCAGTTGATAATACCTAGAATATCAAAATCAACTGCAGGCGGTCGATCCTTTTCCTATTTAGCACCCAAACTCTGGAACAGCCTTCCTAGCATTGTTCGGGAAGCAGACACACTCTGTCAGTTTAAATCTAGACTAAAAACGCATCTCTTTACTATGGCATACACATAAAACATTTTAATTTATATTTTATTCAAATTGTTAGGCTGCATTAACTAGGTCAGCCGGAACCGGGAACACTTCCCATAACACCTGATGTACTCGTTACATCATAAGAGGAATGGCATCTATGCTAATGTTAGTCTCTCTGTTTATCCCGAGGTTTACTGCAGTCAGCCGGATCCGGGCCGTATCTAGATCAGATGGTGGACCAGCGCCCAGACATTACCAACGCATCCCTGAAGTGTCTGCAGAGACCGTGTCAATTAGTCTACCCTCTGAAATTGCTCATCGACATGGCATCCTCAATGGATCCATCTCCGGCGTGATGACTCCGATATTTCGAATATTCCTATTTAATAATTGTTTAATTGACACGCCATCCTCAATAAACCCGGTGTGATGCCTCCGATCTTTTGAATAATCCGATCTAATATTACTTCTGACCTATAAGGCTGCCAAAATAATAAACATACACTGTTTGTTAATTGGCCAGAGGAGAACTGGCACCCCGACTGAGCCTGGTTTCTCCTAAGGTTTATTTTTCTCCATTAGGACACCTGATGGAGTTTTGGTTCCTTGCCACTGTCGCCTCTGGCTTGCTCAGTTGGGGACACAAAATTTTCAAATAAATATCCAAATAAATGTAATTACTAAACTAAATGATATCAACTACATTACTTGAATATATATGATAATTGAAATGAGCTGATGACATCACCGTTTTCTCCAGAGCGGCTGTACAGCCGAATCAAATTCTGTTCATTATTTTCCTGTTTAACACTGTGAAGCTGCTTTGAAACAATCTGCATTGTAAAAAGCGCTATATAAATAAAGTTGACTTGACTTGACTTGACTGTTTGTGGAGTTGTTTAATTCTTCTCTGCTGAGATCGTGAGAGATTCAAATGTCGTCTTTTATCTTCAGTTGATTTCATCTAAGGCTGTGACTGGAAGTCAGTAGTTTACATATAAAATCTTAAAAACAGTCAAATTTACTAAACAAAAAAAGTTAATTGCTGTGAACTTTATTTAGGTTATTTATGTGAACTCAATGACTGATCAGAAGGGTAAATGTTGAACTGAGGTGTTATTTTATGCGTTTTTGCACAAGATGATATAGTGGAGATCTATTACCCCCAGTTTCACAGGCAAGGCTTAAAGGATTAGTTCACTTCAGAATGAAAATGTCCTCATAATTTACTCACCCCCATCTCATCCAAGATGTTCGTCTTTCTTCAGTCAAAAAGAAATGTAAGTTTTTTGAGGAACACATTCCAGGATTTTTCTCTACATAATGGACTTCAATGGCAACCAACGGTTGAAGGTCCAAATCAATGCAGTTTCAGAGGAAGGGCTTCAGAGGCTCTGCACGATCCCAGACGAGGAATAGTCTTATCTAGACAAACCATCTGTCATTTTCTAAAAAAAAATTAAAATGTATATACTTTTAAACCACAAATGCTCGATTTTGGTGTTGTGATTCTTCACAGCGTATGACGCCATCACATTGGAAAGGTCACGCGTGACATACGTGGAAGTACCGACCAAGTGTTAAAACGAACATGCAAAGACTATACTAACACCCTTTACAAAAATAAAGATAAAACAACGATGACGGACTATTGTAAAGTTGGAGGAGAACATGAGATGGAGTTTTCGGCACTGGGTCGGTACTTCCACCTACGCCACGGACGTGACCTTTTCGATATGATGACGTCGTGAAGAAGCAGAACACCAAAGTTGAGCATTTGAGGTTAAAAAGTATATACATATTTATTTTTTGGAAAATGACAGATTGTTTGGCTAGATAAGACCCTACTCCTCGTCTGGGATCATCAGAGCCTCTGAAGCCCTTCCTCTGAAACTGCATTGATTTGGACCTTCAACCGTTGGTTGCCATTGAAGTCCATTATGTGGAGAAAAATCCTGGAATGTTTTCCCCAAAAAATGTAATTGTCCATCTGGTCTGTCGTTAGAAGTGTTTCAATCAGATATGGTCTTGGGCGGGTCCTACGTACAGTTCTTCTGTTCTTGCATGCAATTAGCATAATATCCACATGGTCACGTGCACCCAAACTTTTGAGAGTTTTAGTAAACACTTTAAGAACCCAACTTTAATAGTGTAAATATGGTGCATCCTACACAAATCTACTTTGCATCAAAATACTGGAAATCATTTTCCCATCACACAGATACCAAATATTTCCCATAATTGAGGTAGAAGTTAATAAGAATTTAGCTGTGATAAATGTCTAACATACAGAAAGAACTCCACAGGTTATATAAAACACACATGATACATTGAGATATATTTTAGAGCACCTTCTGGTGATTACTTCCATAATTAAGGTAAAAAAAACAACATAAAAATCAGCTATAATAAATGTTTGACACACAGAAAGAACTTCACAGGTTATATGAAACATACATTTTACATAAAATATATGTCAGGCACCTACTGGTGATTAATTCATTTTATTGACAGCGTTTTTTGAGACTGTTGTTTGTTAAAACCATGAGTGAGCTCTTTGAGGTCTCTGTTGGGTTTTAGAGAGAATCTCTGGAATGTGCAGATTGAGAGAGAGGAGGTGTCCAGAGGGAAGCAAGGTGTCACTGCTTAGGGATCTACTCTATAGTGATTTCGGGCCAATGGACTGTCTTCGCAAACCTTCGTTTCCTGATAAGACTTTAGATTTATGCATTAGGGTCACAGCAGTGTTTCTTGCCCATGTGGTCTTACGGGGGTTTTATGTTTGTGGAAAAAAGAAAAGTCTTCTTTATTGACCAGCACTGTCCTTGCAACGCTGTTTTGAGACTAGGCAGGCATGGGGAAAAGGTCCCCCCTTTGGCCATTTTAGCCCCATGGACTAGCTAATGGTTCGGTGAGGGGTCTTTGTGATCTTTGGAATGTGATGTTTTGTTTGTTTGATGAGCTTTGTTCATGGATAATCCTACAAGCTGCTTCAACTCGAGCTCTGATATACCCCCACAATGGCTAAATATAGGATATGATTACAAAGGGCAAGGTACCTAAGATGGAGGTGAAGGGATGCTGAAACAGCTAAGACTGGAGAGAGGTAAGCAGCTGCTTATATATTCTGGCTGTTGATTGGAAGCTTAGATGGGCTCGCTCCTCAATAACTTACATTTAGGAACTTCATCTGTTTTCTGAGTTTTGTGGGTCACCATTGTGCTAAAGAGTAGAGCCTGTGCTTCAGTCCAGGAGAAGACCAAGAAACATTGCTGTTATGCTGCAAATGTGCTGTTGTTAACTAGCAATTATCTGCAAGAGAATTTAGTTAAATTGATGTTTCTAGTTAACTAATTTAAGTTAATATTATTTTAAGAAGCATTCTTTTTTCAGTGTACTTGAATGAAATGAGTATTCACAGTATAACTATTAAACGGCAATTTACCAATTTAAGATAACTGGTTTCCTTAAATGAAAATTCAGTGCATGGTATTATTACAGTAGCATACTGTAAAGATTACAGTAAAAAACTAAATTCACAGCTGCTCTCGTTTTGTTGCTTTTACAGGTGTGCTGTATTTTTACAGGTGTGCTTTGTTTTTACAGTATAATTGTAGTTGCTGATTAAGGTACTCTTGTAAATTTACATGCTTACTGGCAACCAAAATTGCCAGTAAGTTATTGTAAATTTTACAGCAATTTTTATAGTGTAAGTATTGGATTTAAATTTACTCCAATATCTATATAATACAAATGTACAACAATTAACTTTAAGCATTTCAAATGTTGACATCTTACTAAGATATCTTACAGTTTATAATGTTTTATTATGTACATAAATGGCCAGAGTCCAGTGATGGCTCAGCACATGAGCCCGTTCCAAAGTCCGCTCCAGTCCCTGGGCCCGCTCCAATCCCTGAACTGATGAGCCCTATATGTCTCCAGGCCGACCCTAAGGTCATCCGCCCTGGTCCCCTGAGCTGCTGGCACCATCCTGGAGGCCTTCCGTTCTGCTAGGCCAAGCCCTTGTCAGCCTCCAGGGCGCCCACCCTCCCACCTCTTGGATTCATTCACCCATGTCCTCAGCACTACAACTCCCAGAATCCTCCCTGCTTACCACATGCTCACACCATCACCTGCACCTGCCAGCAATCACCCTCGGTATCTAACCCTTTATTAAGCAGTCGCTTTCCACCTCACAGTTGTCTGGTCTTGTCGTTGTTACCCTACACAAGCCTGACTACTTACCTGTTCAGCCAACCTGCTTTACTTACCTGAGATCGACTTCATACGTCTTCTGTCTTCAGCCATCCATCTTCTGTCTTCCCTCTGTGGTCCAGTCCTCGAGTGTTCCGTTCTCCAACCCCATCTGCTACATAGAGAACTCTGTTAACATCCAGCTAAGTCATCTACAAACTATCTGATTGCTGATATACTCCCTGTTGATTCCATCTCCCGCTGTTCTCCAGAACCTGCAAATAAAGAACTGTGTTTTGCTACTCACCTTGTTTGTCCTCTTCTGACAGTATGATGTTCCTGAAACATTCTTTCAACTTAATTTTCATGAACAACTCAACATTCTAAGAACGTTGATTTGTAACATTCCAAGAACATAAAAATGTCCAGTTTCCTTAATGTTAATAGAACATTATTTAAAGGTTAGTATGATGTTCCTGAAACATTCAAACACCTGCTGTTAACAAGTAGAATCACTGAAGGAACGAGAAACAACAAGAACAGAAACTACAACTGACTTCAGCCACAGCCTTAGATGAAATCAACTGAAGATAAAGGACATTAAATCTCTCAAGATCTCACAGCTTCACTTATTACTAACCAGTTTGACTTTATTTCTGTCATACGTGTACAAAAATTCTTCTTGAGAATTAATAAGTTTAGATGTTGATGTTTGGTTGAAAATGTTTCTCTTGAGGTCACTATTATGGTGATCAGTGTTTGCTTTAGTTGGGCTCTTGACCATTGACTTTTGTTAGTTTATTTCCCTTTAAGCAAGTGCAGGTGTTTTCAGAAAAGAAAAAAAAATTCTGCATTGATTAAGAAAGAGATTGATGAAAAGACAGATCAACATGTCTGTTTAAGTGGCAGTCAAATGACTGCATTAAAGTGGATTAAATGACTGCGTTTACTTGTAGTTTCATTACTGATGTAAATAGGTGAATGAAAAATAGTAATACATTCAGCCGATGTGATAAAGATGACATAACACTTCGATATGTGAGAGATCTTTCAAAACTGCTATAACCTCTGTTGTATAAAATTTGAGACACACTTTGTCCCCGATCAGACAGAACACGTTTTTTGAACCGTTTTCTATACGGCATTTCAGAATGTTTGTTAACAATAGGCACCAAGATACTTCCGGGTGGCAGAATGCGAGTGGCTTCTACTGACCAACTCCAGAGATCCAGCCGGCTACTGTAAACAGTTATAGTTAAAAACATTGTTGTTAATCAAAGTTGAATCTATGATGAAAACGTGTTGTGTTTGGGGTTGCGCCGCCAGATATACAGCAAAAGGTGTAGGATTTTATCGATTTCCTTCAGAAAAAAGTAAATATATCTAGTGAAACATGTGGGTGCTGAGGAGGTTAAAGCGAGTGAACTTCGTGTATTCTCAAAACTGTCCATCTACAAAATCATAGCAGAGCATAATTATCTTCAGCTGGGGAAATTCGAGACTAATATTAGTAAACTTAAGTCTTTTTAAGATCAAACTCATTGCCAGTCACTGACTATGTTTACATGCTCCCTCATAATGCGATTATAATAAGGTTTTGACAATATTGCGATTAAACTTTACCTCATGTAAACGCAATACTTCAATCAAACTAATGCGATTAAGCTCATGATCGTAGTAACCATAGTTGCATTTAAATAGGTGGCTTACGCCGATTTTATTCACAATAAACAGGCATGTAAACACCATTCTAGTGTCATGTAGGCTACTGATCAAATGTCAATGGAAGAAATAGGAAAAGCAAAACATAGTTGTAGGCTACTGCTGATGGATGATTGATTGATGCGTGTACCACATTAGTTTCATCATCCCCGCGAGTTTAGTTTGAGTGAATGCCTAGCTGAGTAGCTCTAGTCTACAGCGCGCTATCCTTTTCACCGTCAAAAGCTCACGTCTGTGCCATCCAATCCGAGCAACAGAAAACTATCATAGCCTTTTTAGTTAGATAATAGGGAAATAGACCATCTGCCTAACATATTGTAAGTCAAACAGCAACAGTCACTAAAATAACTACTCAATGGTAGGCCGAGGCTCATTTAAAAATTATGGTAGTAGACTAGCGCTACATCTACTAGACCAAGGTTTGGCATTTCATGTATTGCTATCTCCTGGATTAGTTAATGAGTCCCTCAATGATCATGTTAACTATGTCTGAATTTCCACCACGTCTGTTTTTGAATCAACTGTTGAAATGTAGATTAGGCTACTGCCGAGTGCCGACGGTGGGTCTCCTTCCAAGCAATTTACTAGCGCTGCCATAGGAATGCTTTGGCTTTTGCCACCTGGAAGAACATCTATTATTGTTGTGACGTCATGGTGAATTGTCGTATTGGCAGTGAGGGTTTTGTGCACTGTTTATGCGCAAAAAGCGGGCCTTCCGTTGTGGTGACGGTTACCTTGATTAGACTGACAGCACAGCTGATTCGGGAGTTGCCTAGCAACATTTGTTTTTTTTTAAACAACGCAGGTTTGAAAACGCAAGGCGCACCGCACTGACTTTTTTTGGCAGTTCTGTCTGATCGGGGCCTTAGACATCAACACTCATCTGTAATGTCTAGTGTTTTGGTTTTGTTTCATGTTCATGTTTCATGTTCCTATTTTGTCATGGTCACTGTCATGTTTCCTGCGTCCAGAGACTGCTCCAGCCCCTCACCAGCATCTAGGTCCGCCCATGCTCCCAGGACCATCTATGCAATGCCAGGGTCTATGTCCTGTCCCCCTGCACGGGCCTGGCCCACCATCCCTCCTCCACTCCACCACCCTCCAGGACTTTATGTTTTGGTTTTGCTGGGCATCAGGAGCTGCCCTTAGAGGGGGGGATCTGTAATGTCTAGTGTTTTGTTTTTGTTTCATGTTCATGTTTCATTTTCTTATTTTGTCATGGTCACTGTCATGTTTCCTGGTTTTGTCATGTGTTCCTGTTTGTCATGTGTTCCTGTTTGTCATGTGTTCCTGTTTGTCATGTGATCCTGCTATGTGCTCCATTGTCATGTGATTCCCTTGTCCTCATGTGTTATGTTCTCATTGGTTGTTTTAGCCATGTGTTCTCAGTTTAGTTCTGTCATTGGTTCATTGTTTTGATTGTTCACAGGTGTGTCTTGTTAGTCATTAGTCTTTGTGTATTTAAGCCCTCATGTTTGCCTTGTTCCCTGGTTGAGTATTGTTTCCTGTAACCACTGTTGGTGAGAGTCTGTTTCAAGTCAAGGTAATTTTTTTTATGTTGTATCTGTTCATGTTTGTTAATAAACTGCACTTGGGTTCTCACATCGAGCTTGCCTCTAGTGGACTCTGTTACATCATACAAACCTCAACAATATTTAAACAGAAATATTAAAAGAATTCAGCTGCATAATTTATTCGTGTTGCAATGCATGCTGGGAGCCATGGATGAGTTTTGTATGCTGGCTTGAAGCGTCACCATTGTTGAGATTCATAAGCCGATTGTTGATGTCTGTTATTGTATAAGAAGCATTGTTGTTATTAACTTCATGCTCAAAACATGTTTTCATTTTTCAGAAAATCTAATTTTCACAATAGTATCATATGGTCAGTAGTACAATATTTAAACAAATTAATATCAAAATACACTTTTGAGCAGTGATTAGACTTCAATGTGATCAGTGAATCAGACCACTTCCTGAAGCTGTCACCATCAACTGATGTTTTTCTGCCTCTTCAGAAACAGTAAAAGTGTTTTCTGAACACACTAATACAACAGCCAGAGACAAACTAATAAATCAAGTGTCGTCACTAATGGTCACACTGAGCACTGTTCATGAAACATGGGGAATTTTGCTGTGTAACATCCAACCGTAAGACATTTTTAAGCCAAACATTTTGTGATCCTTAATATTTAAAGGACGTTTGAAAAATGTTGTTTAACCCTCTGAACCCGAAGAACGCGCCTGCGCGTTTTGCTGGATTTTTCCTCATGACAGTGTAAAACAACTTAAAATACTCCGTCATTTTTGGCCTCACAGACATGAACGATATGTCTTTACAAAGCTTAAAGTGTCTATTTTTATTTATGTACACTCAAAATAAAAACTAAATGTTGTGCTTTTCGCTAAATAAAGAAAACAAACAGGATGCGCTAGTGCTGGGCGGTATAACAGTTCATACCGAATACCAGTGTTTATTTTTGTTATGATATGAATTTTGATTATACCACAATACCTGTATATGTCGCTTAAACAACGTTCAGAACGTGGCGCAGCGCGACACTGTTTGAGAGGGGTCCCTTTTTTACTGTTGCACTGTAGTGAGGACACCTATGGCTGAATCCGAAATGGCCCCCTAAACCCTCATTCACTATTCCTTACGTTAGTCCACTAATACAGTTAACTTGAAGGAGTGAATGAAAACGAGTGAGGGAATTCGGGCAGCCGTTGTGTGTACATAGGTTGCACACTCGTTATTGCGGTGCAATATGAGATTAAATGAGTGCACTCAATAACGTCCACTATGATTTTGGACACCACTACAGATGGCTGTCCCCTCAAATAATGGCCTATTTGAGGGTATAGGGGGGCGATTTCGGATTCAGCCTATGATTACAGCGGAGAATTCAAACAACACGCGCCGCGATGAGATTGACAACGCTCACCACATGGATCATATACAGTCCAGAGCGAGTGCATTTAAGTTTTTTATGGACATATTTCATATACTCTATTGCTCTAAACATGAACTAGCAGCGTGTATGCGCACATATTTTATCATGTCTTCTTCAAATGAATTACAGGTGCTGGTCATATAATTAGAATATCATCAAAAAGTTGATTTATTTCACTAATTCCATTCAAAAGGTGAAACTTGTATATTATATTCATTCATTACACACAGACTGATATATTTCAAATGTTTATTTCTTTTAATTTTGATTATTATAACTGACAACTAAGGAAAATCCCAAATTCAGTATCTCAGAAAATTTGAATATTACTTAAGACCAATACAAAGAAAGGATTTTTAGAAATCTTGGCCAACTGAAAAGTATGAACATGAAAAGTATGAGCATGTACAGCACTCAATACTTAGTTGGGGCTCCTTTTGCCTGAATTACTGCAGCAATGCGGCGTGGCATGGAGTCGATCAGTCTGTGGCACTGCTCAGGTGTTATGAGAGCCCAGGTTGCTCTGATAGTGGCCTTCAGCTCTTCTGCATTGTTGGGTCTGGCATATCACATCTTCCTCTTCACAATACCCCATAGATTTTCTATGGGGTTAAGGTCAGGCGAGTTTGCTGGCCAATTAAGAACAGGGATACCATGGTCCTTAAACCAGGTACTGGTTGCTTTGGCACTGTGTGCAGGTGCCAAGTCCTGTTGGAAAATGAAATCTGCATCTCCATAAAGTTGGTCAGCAGCAGGAAGCATGAAGTGCTCTAAAACTTCCTGGTATACGGCTGCGTTGACCTTGGACCTCAGAAAACACAGTGGACCAACACTAGCAGATGACATGGCACCCCAAACCATCACTGACTGTGGAAACTTTACACTGGACCTCAAGCAACGTGGATTGTGTGCCTATCCTCTCTTCCTCCAGACTCTGGGACCCTGATTTCCAAAGGAAATGCAAAATTTACTTTCATCAGAGAGCATAACTTTGGACCACTCAGCAGCAGTCCAGTCCTTTTTGTCTTTAGCACAGGTGAGACGCTTCTGACGCTGTCTGTTGTCCAAGAGTGGCTTGACACAAGGAATGTGACAGCTGAAACCCATGTCTTGCATACGTCTGTGCGTAGTGGTTCTTGAAGCACTGACTCCAGCTGCAGTCCACTCTTTGTGAATCTCCCCAACATTTTTGAATGGGTTTTGTTTCACAATTCTCTCCAGGGTGTGGTTATCCCTATTGCTTGTACACTTTTTTCTACCACATCTTTTCCTTCCCTTCGCCTCTCTATTAATGTGCTTGGACACAGAGCTCTGTGAACAGCCAGCCTCTTTTGCAATGACCTTTTGTGTCTTGCCCTGCTTGTGCAAGGTGTCAATGGTCGTCTTTTGGACAACTGTCAAGTCAGCAGTCTTCCCCATGATTGTGTAGCCTACAGAACTAGACTGAGACTACAGCCGTACGTCAGATCACGACCGCGATGACACGATGGATTAATCTGCTACACCGAAGACAATGATGTAAGTTAATAGACTGACAATTCAAAGAAGAACGGGCAAAAAAGTAACTTTATTCTTTCTGTGTTAAACTTACGTGTGTCATTTGTTCAGAGACTGTAGTGCTCTTAAATGTATTGAAAATATCCTTAGACCTTTTAAATGTTCCTCCGCATTTCTCCATCGTTTTGGCAGTTTGTTAGGGTTAGATTTTTAAAATGCTTAAGGTGCATACCGCCCAGCACTAGGATGCGTGTTCTCCCATCTGTCTCCCTGTGATGTCCACTCTGAAATGCATCTGAAAATGAACTCAGAACTCAGAGAATACCTGCCAGACAGACATGACAGATATCTCTTTATAAAGCTTGGAATGTCTACTTTTAAATGAAAATATAAAAATATTCTCTGTTTATGTAATCCATATGAAAACAGCGAGAGGTACAGTTCCTCAAGCGGTGCCTCATTATCTTTAATGTGACCACACCCACGTGCGCAAAGTGATTCACATGCAAATCGTCCACGTGAAGGAACGCAAACCTGTAAACGCCCCCCATCACCTCAAAACAAAGAATCAGCTTCATCATTCTTCTGATTTTCATTAAGTTTGGAAGACACGCTGTGAGTTTACCTTGGATTTAAGAAGAAGAAACAGAACGTGATTTTAACATGAGAATTTTTAAGGTAAAACATTTCTTCTCACTTATATTAGCGTTATTGATGCATAAACTTCACATTGTAGGCTACTAGTTGAACTATTGCCAGACTAAAATGTGTGAAATCAATGGAAACACGTTGAAATATGAAATAGGTAGGCAACCTTTCAATGCTAAATAAAGATACACGTACGACATGGGGATATTTTTATGCTCTATAATATTAAACACAGCATGATATAAAAGTAGGGTTGCCAACTGTCCCGTATTAGCCCGGGACGTCCCCTTTATTGGGCCTAAATGTCCCGTACATGACTGTCCCGTTTATTGATTGCTACGCTGATGTAACCACTGACTAAAGCCTTGTTTATACTCGACGCTTCCGCACAGCAAAAATTAGGTAAACACGGAGTGGGCGGTCGAGCGCGCTGAGAGCGCGAGACCCCATTTTGCTTGCCGGTGTGCACGTCAACTTAGCGAGCGGCTCCGCAACCGAAGATGCATGAATTTGAGGCAAATCTGGCCGAGCATGACGTGTGAAAAGTTACAAAAAATGCGCTGCACACCGCCACGCGAAATGGGGTCTCCTGCACTCAACGCGCACTACCGCCCACTCCGCGATGACGTCATTTTTGCCGTGCGCGCCATCTCGCTCGTGCAGACGCGTCGAGTATAAACAAGGCTTAAGGGGCCATTCACATATGCCTCTTTTGCACGCTCAAGTTAGTTATTTTAAATGTAGACGTGCGATAAGCACGCTCAAATAGAGAGACTAAAATTGCTAAGTATTTTTATAATTTAAAATAATTGTTTTTTATTTGGATATATTTTTAAAAGTTTCACATGATCCATCTCTTATTATAATGAATGTTGAAAACAGTTGTGTACCATTTATTTCAGGATTCTTTGATAAATAGAAAGTTCAAAACAACAGCATTTATCTGAAATAGAAATCTATTGTGACATTATACACTACCATTCAAAAATTTGGGCTTAGTAAGAGTTTAGTTTTTTTGTTGCTTTTTTGTTTTTTGAAAGAAATTAATACTTTTATTCACAAAGATGCCTTATATTGATCAAAAACACAGTAAAGACATGTATAATGTTAAAATATCTTTTTATTTCAGATAAATGTTATTCTTTTGAACTTTACGTTCCCTCTGGGTTAAATCTTTGGTTTATCAAAGAATCCTGAAAAAAAATTACACAACTGTTTTCAACATTCATAATAATAAGAAATGTTTGTTGAGCATATATATCAAATCATCACATTAGAATGATTTCTGAAGGATCATGTGACACTGAAGACTGGAGTAATGATGATAAATTCAGCTTTGAACACAGGAATAAATTACACTTTACCATGTATTCACACAGAAAACATTTATTTTAAATTGTAAAAATCTTTCACAATATTACGGTTTTTACTATTTTGGATTTAAATAAATCCAGCCTTGGTGAGCAGAAGAGACTTTTTTTTTTTTTTTTTAACATACAGATCTAAAACTTTTGAACGGTACTGTAGGTCTAAAGTCTTTATGTAAAGAAAATGTATAGTCAGATTACTTCTTTTAAATTAAACGTGATTTTGTGAATAAGCTACAAACAATACATTGAATCATGAAGTCTCCTCACATTCATTCTCTATAGTTCCCTCTGTCACATTCCTCATTGATATTCAGGAGAGGAGTCGTTGACGCCTCAGGTGTGAATCTCAGCATTATTCATCCACATCCTCCCCGCATACAGCCATTCTGACAATAAGTGTCTTACAAAAGTCAAATGACTATATTGTTTTGTATGAATGAGTGATCAAAATTTTCACATTGTTTTGAAGAAAAAAACTCTAGGCAACAACATCCAGTTCTGAAAAGCCTTGTGAACAAAAGTGTGTTATATGGCCTTATTTCAGTGATTTAATATTTTAGTTTTTTCAAAAACTACGCATAAACATTATTTTCTCAAAACTACAAACTTTTATGTACATGTTGCTCACATATTACTGTAGCCCTGTTTGTGCTGAATACAGTGTAGTCAGACTTTAGCCATTAATATGCTTTAAAGCAACTGAAAAAACACAAATGTCAGAGCATTTCAAACTTTTCAAACATTTAAAAGGCCACAAAATATCCTTAGGGTCCAGAGGGTTAAAGGATGTTTTCTGCCGACATTATGAGAACATTCAACAAATACTAATGACAATATGTGCTGATTTCACAGCTGTTTTTAAAGTGTTTAAAGTGTTTAATTCTAACACTTTATAACCTTTACACAAATTTAAGAGAAAAATTAGGAACAAGAACTATGGGACAGGCTACAAAACTTTCCCACGTTCCAAGGATGTTCTTTTAAAAGAGCAAACACAACCATATTCATTTGAAGTCAGTTGTCATTCTAAATGTCTAAAGAATGTTCCAAGAATGTTGTTCTAAGAACGTTTTCTCCCAACATTATGAGGACATTTAAAAAACCTTCTAAAAACTATGTCAATAACGTTTTTGTGCTAAACTGTTGATGTTGTGCTAAAGTGATAAACTGTTTGTGATGTTCCTTTGGATAAAAGCATGAATAGTTGAATGTTACCCTTACTATGACTATCTTGTTATTTAAATATATTAGGAGAATTCTTGTAAATAGGATGTTCTACCTTAGTTCTCTGAGTGTGTTTGCCACACATTAGTGACACTTTTTTCAAGCTCTTGATTGGTCATTCATTTGACCACATTTCATCCACATTACAATTGTGAACATATGAAGATATTCCCCCTTCACAAGCACACAAAATACATGATCTTACATGTTTCTTTTAACTTTTATTTCATTTTTTAGTGTCTTAAATTTTAGTATCTTCTTTTCATCCATTTAAAGCAACACATTTGAATGAATGAATCTGACATGAAGAACAGTGGTTTTGAATCAAATTAGCAAACTATTTTCAGCAGATTCATTAAACAGAAATACTTAAGTATGACTTTTTCACAAATACGACAACATCATTACACAGTACAGCTAGTTTAGCAATCAGCATAGACATAAACTTTAATACATGATATTGCCTTTCTTGGCAAAAGAACTGCATTTCAATGATTTAAAATGAATCATTCTGCCACAACCTCTATTGTGTTTAATGAACAAAATTGCATTGCATATATAATCAAGTAAATCACACACACACACTAAAAATGTATGGTAACAAAATTAACATGCCATGTTAAATTCACTGGTTGGTTAATTTGTTTCTGATTAAGCGTTATAACTGCTCAACTGGCACAATCAATGCATTTGTTGAAATGCAAACACTACTCTGTATTCTGCTTATTGTTTCTTTCATTTGATAATTACTCATAAGACTATGAGTACCTGCAAAACAGAATAATACCACAGAAAGAGCTGGAGTTTGTGGTTATGTCATGTCCATTCATTAGGGCCTCTATGTTTTTAACATGTTCATTCTTTCAGCCCAGTTAATTACTGCTTATTGGTAACTGACTGTAGCGTATTCTTTGATGTCTATTTGGAGCAGTTTTAAAGGGATTCTGTTTGAAACAATTAGGTTGTCATACAGACTCCTAATAAATGGCTTTAGTGAAGACGGAGAATCAACGCACAGATTATAGACTACGAATATTTTCTCTTTATTCATACATTTTACATAACAATCGTGCTTTTTCATATGACACCATTTAAATACATGTCCTATGTTATAATTTTAGGCAGTGTAACAGTTAAAAATATACAAAACAATATTATTTCTTACGAGACATAAATCCTATTTGTTTTATAATCCTTTTTATAATCATCACTCATAATTTCCATAAGGTATGTGCTTCAGAGATCAAAATATTATTGCAGAAAACAGCAATTGTTTTTCAAATATTTCAACATTTAGACAAAAAACTTAATGGAGTACAGACATTCACGGTTACATATTTTACACAATACAATTTTACAATAAAGTTCCAGATAAAACTGCAGTAAAGTATCTTTGTACAAAACTCACAGGACATAGCCATTTCACATTTTATGTAGGTACGTATCTCCTCTTAGTAAACATGTTTAACATGACCGAATACTTTTCACGTGTAGCTGCCTTTGACGGAAACTGTCAGCACATCATTGCCCTGTCATCGGAGAAGTCTCTGTACTCTAGGTTTTGTGCTTTTGTTCTTTTTTTTTTGGGGGGGGGGGAGGGGGCAGAAAAGCCCTAATTCTATTTTAGTATATGCTACTTACTTAAAATATGGTATTAACTATTAAGAAATTAATAGTTATTAATAACTTTTTCAAAAAGGTATGGCACAATATAGTATAGTGTAAACCATTGTTATCGATCGAGTGGCCAGTTTGTGTGCGTTTCTGCTTTGTTTTAACGATTCAACATTTTGGCACATGAAGTAACTAATGGTCATGCAAATCAGTACTACATAAATCACAGGCTTAAGGAGCTGATATGCACTCAGGGTCAGAGACATATCTGAGTTTTTTTTTTTTCGTTTTTTTTTTGGATATTCCTGAGGGGACATGTAAACAGGACACTGAATTGACAGCACTCATCAGTAATCTGTAGAATAATCAGCAAAAATGTTCACCCTGTGTTTTGCAGTGTTCAAATGTTCTGTATTTTTGTACCCTGTGCTTTACAAACTACACACTGCCAGGCATAGATTTGTTTTTGCTTTAGTCTATGATTTTGGTCCTTGGTCTCAACATTAAAGTACAAAGCATTCTAAAAAATAATTCTAAAAATCACATACAAGTATTTTCTTTCTTTTTTTAGCTCAGAAAAGAAAAAGAAGTAACAGATAGTAACAGTCTCTCTCAACAAAAATATTCAACAACATATAATGGGTCATCGAATAAAAATTAAATGTGCTTCAGACACAGGGCTTGCTTCATGCACCTTAGTTTTTCCAGATGACCCACAATGTAACATAATCGTAATCACTTTTTCTTTGATACTCACGAACTCCCACGGACTCTGTCCCAGTGCAACATAGAAACTGTTTATACCTCACATAAATAGCTTATGCACTGCAAAACAATGCACTGTCCTTAAATCTAACTCACAGTATAACCTTAGTAGAGACAAATTCACATAATACATAGTATAAGTCATTTTTTAACACCGACACTCTTTGCTTCACATTTGGAAAGCTTACAGTTTGTGTGTAAGTTTTTCAAATGCAAGTGTTTTTTGTGTTTGTTTTTTTTTCTTTTTTTATCACATTTTATGTTTAGTTTGATTATTTATGACCCCTGGAGGTAGATGATTCTATTACTGTATAAACATGGAAGTCTTCTGTGTTGTTAATCTTTGATTGCTCTCTGCTGGGGTTCACCTCTACTGCTTTTAGACATTGGCATCGCTGCCAGGGTTAGTTGGAGATGGACTATCAGCCTGCGGCTGTGGCTGAGACTGTGGTTGAGGTTGAGACTGCAGTTGTGACTGCGGCTGCGGCTGAGACTGCGGCTGTGGCTGAGACTGCGACTGCGGCTGCGGTGGCGGTGGCTGTTGCTGTGGTGATTGTGCTTGCTGTGGTGCCTGGTCGGCTTGTTGTGGTGATTGTGGCTGTTGTGGTGCCTGGTCCGGTTGCTGCGGTTGTTGTGGTGATTGTGGTTGTTGCGGTGCCTGATCCGGTTGTTGTGGTGATTGTGGTTGTTTCGGTGCCTGATCCGGTTGTTGTGGTGATTGTGGTTGCTGCGGTGATTGCTCCGGCAGCTGTGGCTGCAGCTGCAGCTGCTGTTGCTCTGGCCCATTCTCCTGAGCACGCCTCACTGCTGGAGGCTGCAGCATTATCCTGAGCCGCTGAAATGAGGCCCCAGAACCAGCACCAGTCAGCACAGATATACCATCTAATGCCTCTGTTAACATTGTTCATTATTGTATATGTAAATGAAAAAAGTTACCTCCTTATATGTCCCCTTCAGGGTGAGGAACATGTAGCCCATATAACCAGGAATGAGAACCATAGAGGATAAAGCCATGAGCCAGCCTACTCCCTGTCCCCATTTAGGGAACACGTAGTTGTTCATTGTGAGAGGAACCATTTGCACCGCGCTGAAGAGGAACACACCCTGCAGGGAAGCTCTGTTTAAAAATACTGCAGTTTTGACATAATTACTTCTGATGGATTTGATAACACTTGAGTAATTACTAGTGGGTTACTATGATCTTCACTTTAGAATACTGATCCAAATAATTAGTAATTACTTTAGAAGGATGCAGTAACACTTTAGTCATTACTATCCAAAACCTTACAAAAAAAAAAAAAAAAAAAAAAGTAAAAGTTTACAATGACTTCAATATTAGAGAGTTATCGTGTTTTTCACTTTAGAATACTGATCCAAATCATTAGTAATTCCATCTGAAGGATTTGGTATTACTTGAGTCATTACTGATGGGTTACTATGATCCTAGAATTAATTATACATTATGCATTATTCATGTTAAATATGAATCTGTATATGGGCGTTTCTTCAACTAGGGGCACTTTTAGCCATGTGAAGTTGAATAAAAAAAAACTTGTTCAAAAGTCGCGTAACAGTCTCATATGTTTAAATAATTTGTCTAGTTTTAAGGTCTGTAAGAGGACAAACTTAGATTACAAGATAATTTGTTAATATTTTGCATTTTTCCGACCTGCAATTAACAAATGTAATTTCCACCACATCTCAATATACAGCTATTATTTAAAAACAGAATAACTTATGCCACTCAAGAATTGTCTAAGATCATTTTTGTAACTAGTTTTACCAGTTTGTCCACAATGTACAATAATTTTACATTTGTCAATGAGATAAATGAACTGCCCTAAGGACCAGATGCTGAACTGTACACCTGTCACACTCTGAAATGTAATATTGGTTTGGGTAAGAGCTTATTAGAAAATAAATAACTTGAATTTTTATATTAAGTAGAGCATGATCTCATAAATTTGATACATTTTTAATGTGTGATGACAACTTTTTAAGTATTTTTTAAAAATGTGTGTGGTGATGGAAATGACAGTGTTGTGGAAATGACAATAAATTAACGTGAATGTAGAGAAACAGTAGATAAATATAAAAAGTATTGTAATATATTATAATATAAAAATTATTACATAAATCTACTCTGGCAATCCATATCAATTGTTCTTTGTAATTATAAATGTCATTTCCACCACATGCTGTAATTTCAACCACAGAGGGCAGTGTGGCGGAAATGACATTTCTGTAGTTTTTTTGTGAAAAAGTGGAAGATAACTTCACTGATTAGCTTTGAATTAATACTTAGCATTTCATGTATGCAAAATACTCTTATTTAACTTAAAATGTTTAGCTTTTTAAAAACACCCTTGAAGGTACAGCATGTTTGGAAATGACGTAGAATAAATATATTAACTGTTCAAGTAATATTTAGCTTGATTTTTCTTCATTTTTTGTTGATGAAAATTTAAATTCCCTCCATGTCCAACATGTGCTCTGATGTCACTGAATATTTCCATAGAAACCACCTAAACAATATTTCACACAAACTTTTTAAAGGGACATTACAGGTGCTGGTCATATAATTAGAATATCATAAAAAAGTTGATTTATTTCACTAATTCTATTCAAAAAGTGAAACTTGTATATTAATTCATTACACACAGACTGATATATTTCAAATATTTATTTCTTTTAATTTTGATGATTATAACTGACAACTAAGGAAAATCCCAAATTCAGTATCTCAGAAAATTAGAATATTGTGAAAAGGTTCAATATTGAAGACACCTGGTGCCACACTCTAATCAGCTAATTAACTCAAAACACCTGCAAAGGCCTTTAAATGGTCTCTCAGTCTAGTTCATAGTATCATGGGGAAGACTGCTGACTTGACAGTTGTCCAAAAGACGACCATTGACACCTTGCTCAAGGAGGGCAAGACACAAAAGGTCATTGCAAAAGAGGCAGGCTGTTCACAGAGCTCTGTGTCCAAGCACATTAATAGAGAGGCGAAGGGAAGGAAAAGATGTGGTAGAAAAAAGTGTACAAGCAATAGGGATAACTGCACCCTGGAGAGGATTGTGAAACAAAACCCATTCAAAAATATGGGGGAGATTCACAAAGAGTGGACTGCAGCTGGAGTCAGTGCTTTAAGAACCACTACACACAGACGTATGCAAGACATGGGTTTCAGCTGTCGCATTCCTTGTGTCAAGCCACTCTTGAACAACAGACAGCGTCAGAAGCGTCTCGCCTGTGCTAAAGACAAAAAGGACTGGACTGCTGCTGAGTGGTCCAAAGTTATGCTCTCTGATGAAAGTAAATTTTGCATTTCCTTCGGAAATCAGGGTCCCAGAGTCTGGAGGAAGAGAGGAGAGGCACAAAATCCACGTTGCTTGAGGTCCAGTGTAAAGTTTCCACAGTCAGTGATGGTTTGGGGTGCCATGTCATCTGCTGGTGTTGGTCCACTGTGTTTTCTGAGGTCCAAGGTCAACGCAGCCGTATACCAGGAAGTTTTAGAGCACTTCATGCTTCCTGCTGCTGACCAACTTTATGGAGATGCAGATTTCATTTTCCAACAGGACTTGGCACCTGCACACAGTGCCAAAGCAACCAGTACATGGTTTAAGGACCATGGTATCCCTGTTCTTAATTGGCCAGCAAACTCGCCTGACCTTAACCCCATAGAAAATCTATGGGGTATTGTGAAGAGGAAGATGCGATATGCCAGACCCAACAATGCAGAAGAGCTGAAGGCCACTATCAGAGCAACCTGGGCTCTCATAACACCTGAGCAGTGCCACAGACTGATCGACTCCATGCCACGCCGCATTGCTGCAGTAATTCAGGCAAAAGGAGCCCCAACTAAGTATTGAGTGCTGTACATGCTCAAACTTTTCATGTTCATACTTTTCAGTTGGCCAAGATTTCTAAAAATACTTTCTTTGCATTGGTCTTAAGTAATATTCTAATTTTCTGAGATACTGAATTTTGGATTTTCCTTAGTTGTCAGTTATAATCATCAAAATTAAAAGAAATAAACATTTGAAATATATCGGTCTGTGTGTAATGAATGAATATAATATACAAGTTTCACCTTTTGAATGGAATTAGTGAAATAAATCAACTTTTTGATGATATTCTAATTATATGACCAGCACCTGTACTGTGTTTTTTGACACCAATACTGTGCGACAGCTATATTTTGTATAAAAAGTAATATTGATAGTGGTCTCACATTAAATATTATAATGCATTTTAATTATTTTACTAGTGCTTAATTCAGGTGAGTTAATCGTTACCAGATAAGTCATATGTTTAAACTGTATTTTCATTGTTGAAGTTAAAAAGTTTGTGTGTGCGACAAGGAGAAAACAGTGATTTATTGATTAACTAATAGTGAACTACCACCTTCAACTAAGCAATATTACTTACTAATTTATAAATTAGAGTTTCTTGTTAGGTAATATAAGTGGTAACACTTTAGAATAATGGTCCATCATTAATAAGTAACTATGCAGGAAGTAATGCAGGACTAATCAGTAGTACTACATTAACACTTCAGCTACTACTATTAACTAATATAGAAACAAGCTTAACTAATCAATAAGTAACATCGAATTTAGGAGATAGTTCCTTGTTAAGTAGTCAATAATTACTTAATGAGATTAACCTCATTAATAACTATTAACTGACTAATTATTAATAACATTTATTGTCATCTTTTTTATTCTTTTTCATCATAATTTTTTTTGTCATAAAATGCATCACTAATTACAAGTGTTACCTAGTCACTATGCAGGAACTACTAGTGACCTGGACCATTATTTTAAAGTGAAAAATATGTATTTTAACTTTAAAATAATGGTCCAGATCACTAGTAGTTCCTGCATAGTGACTAGGTAACACTTGTAATTAGTGATGCATTTTATGACCAAGTTGAGAGTAAAAAAAGACAATTGCTCAAATCTCAGGCATGCTAATTAGTAATAAATTAGTAATTCTTTATCATTTGTCATAGTTATTTATTAGTTCTTAGTGATGCCAATCTCCTTCAGTAATTATTGATTTCCTAATAAGGAACTATCTCCTAAATTCGATATTGCTTACTGATTAGTTAAGTTGTTTCTATATTAGTTAATATTAGTAGCTAAAGTGTTATGTAGCTAAAGGACAAAGAATTGAACTGTTTTACAGCAAATAAACCCTCAGCCTTAAGATTTTATTCTATTATAAGTATTATTGCAAATTTAGGTTCATGTTAGGTATTAAGCTGTAAACTACATTTTTATTTACCATAAACCACCATGGATCATGTTTGGAAGTATGGCCATCTTGATTAAGGGCAAGGGTCATTATGTGTCCCTTATTAACATGTGCACTGTAAAATCGAATTAGTTAAACTTACTTTAAAAAAGTAAGCAAACCGATTACCTCAAAACCAAGTAAAGTGAAATAGGAATAGTATGTTGTACTGAAAAATGCTTAGTTAGTATAGTTCACTTACACAAGAGTTCTAGTAACAAAAAAAAACTGTAGAGAGTACCTGATAATTTACTTTAGATTTACTCTTGACTTAGTATAGCTACCATTGTTGTGTTTTGATGCTGAATGTTGAAGTCTGTGTGTGCATGTTGAAGTCTCAAGCATGGTCAACTGCAAGATATTGTCACAAATACAGAAGGATTATATCAACCCAATTAAGAGTTTCACAAGGAGTTTATGACATAAGTGTTAGCAATAAAATTGTAAAAGATCATTATACAACATGAAGGGAGTTAATAAATAGGTTGCTTTTAAAAGATGTTCTAACTCCTGACTAAATCCTTAACTATAGTTAAAGTTTTAGTCAGAAGTTAGGTCACCTTTTAAAAGCAACCTATTGATTTTTTGTTGCATTAATAGGAAGAGAATTACAGTAATATAAGTGAAGTTCCAAGAGCCAAACCAAAGGGACACTGATCACCATAATGGTGAGTTCAAACAAAAACATTTTAGGAAAATCAACACCAATTTATGAAGTCAGCTTATGTGATGTTCTCTCAAATTTTTCCGTTGTATTGACAATTTAACATTCAAGATGACTTTGAGAGATGAGTGAAAGATAACTGTCTATTAAGTCTATTAAGAATTGCCCCACCTCAAAAACGTTCTCATTTTTATGTGGAAATATAGACTTTAATAATGAATAGCTGATTAACTGGCACTGAAACTATTGCAAGACAACTAAATTTGACTTGAGCTGAATAATGACACTATTGGCTTCAGTACATCTGCTTATAGCTGAATTGAACTAAATTGATGCACTTTGCAATATTAACAGTATTATTTTCCTGTTTATGAGAAGCTGCTTTGAAACAATCTGTATAGTATTAAGTGCTATATAAATGTCACTTGACTAACTTTTACTTTGTGTTACAGTAATTTTTCAATGCATCGAAAAAAAATCAGTAGCATAATTTTATTTTCAAATAGTCAGCCCTGTGTTTCCAATTCCTTTCCTACATTTTTCACATTTTGGATTTGACACAGTATTCAAAGAATTTTAAAACATTACATCATCTTTTCAGGAAAGGACTTCAAAAATAACAAGTATACCCTACTGTTAATCATTTATTTTAATGTTTGTCACAAAAACGGCAAGAGCCTTTACAAAGATTATGTTTTATTCTTCATGTAATGTTACATTAAAAAGAATAAAGTAGGTTACTTACAGCAACAACTAGAGGGGTGAAGAAAACCCAGCACAGTTTCCACCATATACAAGGCTTGTATCCAATCATTTCCTGGATGTTATCATAAAACTTGTCCACACCTGAAATTACATAAAATTTAATAGGGATTAGACCAATTCACTATGTTGCAACAATTGGATTGACGGAATAGACTGAAATACATCCATCTATCAATCCATTCATCTTTCTATCTGTAGCAGTACTGAGGATTCAGGGGTACTCAATTCAATCCGAACCGAGACATGTGTTGTGTCCGAAATAGAATACTCGAAAAAACATACATTGTTGGGCAGTAACGCACTACTATCAACATGTTACAGTAATAAGATTACCTTAGTAGTAACCAGCTACTAATAAGATTTCAGAAATATTACAGTTACAATCCATAAAATAGCTTTTTACAATGTTATTTTTGTTGCCTCAACCGCTACTGATTTAAAATCCAACAATCCAATCATTCATAGATTCATTTTCGTAATCTTCATGACTTGCGGGTGCATGTGAGGTCACCATTGCAGCAAGATAGCATGGAATATGGAAAGCTTACATTCAGTGGCTGGAAATATTGACATTACTTTGATTTTGTCAGGAAAAAAATTACAAGAACACCATTGTCAAATGTAAGTTGTGGCATTACTTTACTCTGGCATTACATGGCTTGCCCATCCACATCCCTCTGATCCCGATATACAACTGTTATCAAAAATACAGAAAACTAAACACTTTCTTACGACCTTACGTGAATTATTCATGAAATATAATCGCATCAGGGTAACAAGTGAATTATAGCTATAATTAGCATCAAGCTACACATGATAATTTTTGACAATTATGTTGTTTGTAGCATTTTAGAATCCAAATCATATGACAAATTATATGCTGTCGTAATTCTCTGTTTATTTGCTTCATGTTTCATGTACAGAAATTCATGTATATGGAATTTCTCTCACTGGAACAGACTCAGGAATTTCTCTCACTGGAACGGACTCAGGAATTTCTCTCACTGAAACGTACTGAGAAAGTTCACTCACAGGAACAGACTGGTGACTAAAATCTGGGATGAGGTTGAACACTGGGACTGGGATGGGCTTGTGACTGGACTCTGGGGCTAAATTCACTGTTCTTCTCCTTGTTGACTTCTTCAACAGTATAGGGAGAGCCACAAATCAAATCAACACCCTGTCTAAATATTGTCTTAGAGTGAGGGTAGGACTGCCTGGTGGTATCAGTTGTGCTATGTGATGGTCTAATCCAACCCAAAACAAGTCCATGAGAGATTGGTCATCACAGGGTAAATGACAGTACTGGACACATTCCCCCATTTTGATCGATGGAGCACAGAATGTCTTGCACAGATTCCATCGTAGATTGATGATTCCTTCTTGAAACAAATGGCCTCTGTGGAGTTATTGTTAAGTGGTCTGGTCTTCTGTCATAACACAGAAGGAGGCAACACAGGTAAGTAGCGAATCACTGGTATTTTATTTGTAGGAACCGGAAGCAATAGCAGGAGAGAGTCAATGGTGAGTATAACTGCAGTCAGTTTGAGGATGACTTAGCTTGATGATAACAGGAAGCTTTGTATGTTTCAGAGGCTGATGGCAGGACGGATGGAGACTGGTGACAGAAGACAGAAGACTGGAAACAGGAACTGGACAATGGCGGTAGCACATAAGTAGATCAGGTAAGTAGTCAGGTATGTGTTCGTTGGTAACGACAAGACCAAACAACTGTGGTGAGGAAAGTGACTACTTAACATAGTGAGTGAGATAACGAGGGCAATAGCTTGCAGGTGCGGGTGATTGAGGAGTGTGAGCAGGTGTGAGCCAGAGAGGATGATGGGAAGTATAGTGCTGAGGAGACAGGCATGGTGAATAGAGCTGGTGAGCTGTTGACACATACATTTTCAGAAAAGGTACAAAAGCTGTCACTGGGGCAGTACCTGTCATGGTCATGTTCTTTTTCTCTGTCTTGTTTAGTTTTAGTCTTAGTTTTCCTTGTGTTTCCTTGTTCCTTTGTCTGAGTTTAGTCATTTATTAGTTGCCATGGTCCCTAATTAGTCCACACCTGTTCCCTGTACTGTTGATTACCTTCCTCTGTGGGGGGGTGGGCGTGAGTTATGCCACGGTCATGTTTTGTTACTCTGTATTGTTTAGTCTTAGTTTTCCTTGTCGTCATTTGTCTGTTTAGTCATTCATTAGTTGCCATGGCCCCTAATTCTTTTGTTCTTTGTTTTGTGTTAACATTTATGGATTGTTTTGTTTGAGTTATCTTCCTTGTGAATTAAGCTACAAAAACCCTGTTACAGAACACAAGACCGCAAGATTGGATTATATCTGGATTTATATTGGATTATAAACTATAGTCTATATAGCGCAAGTACACGCTTTCCGGGTGGGCGTGAGTTATGCCACGGTCATGTTCTGTTACTCTATATTGTATTTTTTTAGTCTTAGTTTTCTTTGTCATCATTTGTGTTTAGTCATTCATTAGTTGCCATGGTCCCTAATTAGTCCACACCTGTTCCCTGTTCTGTTGGTTACCTTCCACTGTGTATTTAAGCCTTCAGTCTTCCTCAGTTCTTTGTCTTGTGTTAACATTTATGGATTGTTGTGTTTGTTAAGTTAACTACGTGTTTAATAAAAGTAGTATATCTTCATTCATTCTGCGTCACGCATCTTCCTTGTTGATTAAGCTACAGCAACCCCATTACAGAACCCTTTTAAAAGGTAAACTTGTGTACCTTATTTACCTCTAAAGGCTGCATATTAGTACTGTACCATATTAGTGCCTAAATGGTACATGTTAGTACCTTCTGAAAGGGTACCACCCTTGTGACAGCTTTTGTAACATTTTTAAAAGAAAAAGTAATACGAATTTTTACAATGCCCAATCAGAGAAGCATAACATCATAAATTATGACAACACTCTCCGGTCCTCTCAGGTAGGTAATTTGTTTTGTCGAGTCCTGTTAGCAAAATAGTAAATGTCGTAAGAATTGGCAATGGCTAAATTGAGAAGCGTACTGGACAGTGAAGAAGCGCGTGCCGTAGGTAAGTGTTTTTGTAAATATTTCGCTGTATTTCTTAGCGTATTACGTGCTAGAAGGAGGATACATTTAGATTTTGTACTTATTTATCTACTCATAATTTTACTGTGTTAGCAAATTGTATTTGATTTATAACCACGGCTGTTTAAAGAAACGGCCGCGTTGTGCTGCACTTAATTGTTATTGCTGGCTTTTAGCACTGGTAGTGAGTCATAGTTTCGTTTTGATTGGAGCCATTGACAGGCTTTTGCCTTGATTCTTTGTGCTAATAATAAAAGCGTCCACAGCTGTTCTCACTCAAGTAGTGAAAGCATCAGCGGAAGCGTCAGCAGAAGTGTTCAGCCTCCTCGTGTAAAGACCGACTCGGGTAAAGACATTCGACTCTACCTGCGTGCGACTCCACCGAGTAAGGCCACCGGTAAGGCACTTAAGTATCTCCTTTTCCTGTCCTCTTTCACCTTCCTTCCTCCCTGTAACCATGTGCTTTCAGTACATTCCTGTTATCTCACAAACATGCACCACTACCACACACAGAAGGCAGCGCAACGCTTCTAATCTACGCCCTATTCCCTCTTCCGCTAATACTCCTCCCTCTTTCTCTGTGGGTCTATGGAATTGTCAGTCAGCTGTCTACAAAGCTGACTTCATTCCAGCCTTAGCCACCCATTCCCCTCTCAATATCTTGGCCTTAACTGACACCTGGATCCGTCCAGAAGACTCAGCAACCCCTGCTGCTCTCTCTAACAACTTCTCCTTCTCCCACACCCCTCACCACACTGGGAGGGGTGGAGGCACAGGTCTTCTCATTACTAACAATTGGAAATACTCAACCCACACCTCTCTATGCAATAACAACCCATTTGAATACCATGCTATTACAGTTACAACTCCCGTTAAAATCCATCTTGTAGTCATTTACCGCCCCCAGGTCAATTGGCCACCTTTGTTGAGGAACTGGATGTGCTGCTGTCCTCTTTCCCAGAGGATGGCAGCCCACTTGTAATCCTGGACAAACCTTATGCTACAGATTTCCACTCCCTCCTAGCCTCATTTGATCTCAAACGCCTCATCACTGCACACACCCACAAATCTGGCAACCAACTTGACTTCATCTACACACGCAACTGCACTACGGACAACATTTTGGTGAAACCTTTAAACACCTCAGATCATTACTTCATCACATTTAATCTACAACTTACTACTCGTGCACCTCCAGTCCCTCTACCCGTTACTTTCAGATGTAAGCTGCGCTCTCTTTCTCCCTCTCATCTCTCCTCTGCTGTGTCATCCTCCCTTCCCTCACCCACACAATTCTCATCTATGGATGTCAACACTGCAACAGACACCTTATGTTCTACCTTAACTTCCTGTCTCGATAGTATCTGCCCTCTATCTTCTAGGCCAGCACGCCCTACTCCCTCTAACCCTTGGTTATCTGATGTTCTTCGCGAACACCGGACCAAACTCAGGGCAGCAGAGAGAAAATGGCGAAAATCAAACGACCCATCTGACCTGGGTAAGTACCAATCTCTGCTCTCATCCTTCTCAGATGATGTCCATGCAGCTAAATCCTCATTTTTCTGCAACAAAATCAACAGCACCTCAAACACATGCACACTTTTCAGAACATTCAACTCTCTCCTCTGTCCCCCTCCACCACCTCCCACCACCTCCCACCACCTCCTACCACCTCTTTATCTGCCGACGTTTTTGCCCATTTCTTTACTGATAAAACAACAATCATCAGTAGTCAGTTCTCACCTCCACACACACAGGATCTTAGATCAGCCACATCCACAGACAAACATCTTCTCTCCTCCTTCTCTACACTCACTGAGACAGAAGTATCTAAACTTCTCCTTTCCAGCCATCCTACTACTTGCCCCCTAGATCCCATCCCCTCACACCTCCTACAAGCCATCTCTCCTGTACTCCTAAACCAATCAGGTTTCAAAAAGGGCCACTCAACAGAGACTGCATTTCTGTCAGTCACTGAAGCCCTGCGGATTGCAAAAGCTGCTTCCAAATCATCAGTCCTCATCCTCCTAATTCTATCTGCTGCGTTTGACACTGTGAATCATCAGATTCTTCTATCCACCCTCTCATCACTGGGCATCACAGGGATTCCACTCCACTGGTTTGAGTCCTATCTCACAGGTAGGTCTTTCAAGGTTGCCTGGAGAGGGGAGGTATCCAAAGCACATCAACTAACCACGGGGGTTCCTCAGGGCTCAGTGCTTGGACCTCTCCTATTCTCCATTTACACTACATAACTGGGACCCATCATACAGGCACATGACTTCTCATACCATTGCTATGCTGATGACACACAGCTCTACCTCTCATTTCAACCAGATGATCCCACAGTAGCTGCATGAATCTCACGCTGTCTAGCAGACATCTCGTCATGGATGAAACAACATCACCTGCAGCTCAACCTGGCAAAGACTGAGCTTCTCGTCTTCCCTGCTAACCCAACTCTACAACAGAATTTCACCATCGAGCTAGGTTCATCTTTGATTACCCCTTCAGAGTCGGTCAGAAATCTCGGAGTAATCTTTGATGACCAGCTGTCCTTCAAAGACCACATTTCAAAGACAGCTCGGTCATGCAGGTTTGCGCTGCACAACATCAGAAAGATCAGACCGTTCCTTACAGAGCATGCAACACAGCTTCTTGTCCAAGCCCTGGTCATTTCTAGGCTTGACTACTGCAATGCGCTTCTCGCTGGACTTCCATCGTGTGCAATCAAAACACTTCAAATGATTCAGAACGCAGCGGCACGTCTTGTCTTCACCTCTCTTCATCTCTCTGCACTGGCTACCACTCGCTGCCCGCATTAAGTTAAAGGCTTTGACGCTTGCTTATGGATCCACCACAAGCTCAGCACCCGCATACTTCGACTCGATCCTACGAGTCTACACCCCTACCAGAAGCCTCCACTCAGCTAAAGAGCGGCAGCTTGTGTTACCATCCCAGAGAGGCATGAAATCCCTCTCCAGAACTTTTTCATTCACTGTTCCTAGCTGGTGGAACGATCTTCCCACCTCCATCCGGATGGCAGAATCACTAACATCGTTCAAAAAACAGCTAAAAACCCATCTCTTCCACGAGCACTTAATCTCATCATAAAAAATTAAAAAAATTTATTCTTTTTTCCTCTATCTTTCTCTACACCCACCCTATTCTTGCTTACACTACTCTGAGCAATGCCCGAAATGTAGTATTTAAGGCACTTCTTGCGTTTCTACGCCTCTTCATAACGGATCGCTTCCTGTACTCCTCAGTTGTAAGTCGCTTTGGATAAAAGCGTCTGCTAAATGCATAAATGTAAATGTAAATGTAAATTGTCAGATCTGAAGAAAAGTAAGATTGGCAAGAAAAATTGTGAATTTGCAAAAGACTGGAAGACAACTATGCATTTATTCTATTATTTAGTCGAAAAATATGCTGAATGTCAACTTTTTGTCAAAATTTGGTTTTCATTAAATGATTATTCTATAGCATCTTGTCTATCATTTCTAAAAATATCTTGGCAAAATTCACTTGTTTAGTGCAGAAAAATAGCAATTTATAGCGGCAAGCTGAAAAGACTCTCTAATGTTTTAGAACACGCCCGGCGGAGGTGCAAAAAATAAATAAATAAAAAAATAAAAAAATTGCCCATTCGCTCTCTTAACACTACAAAGACAGTTCACCCATCAAAATAATCTCCATTACATGTAGAATAAAGGTGTATCAATGCACATTTCCCGCCAGTCCTATGTAAACTATGGCACGCAAAGTTTTTTTTTAATACAACGCTATCATAACGTGAGATGGCAGAGCACAAGAGAGTCTGAAGTAGCTGCTTGCTTAAATTATCTCGCTCGCCTCAGTCTGCTCAATCCTGGTGATGTCAGTGCCCTAAACGATTTTATAATGGATTATTTCACATCCAGAGATGAAGGATCGGATGATGGAGAAGTTACTGAAGAGGAGTCAGTTTAGCTATACTGCAAGGTGCGCTATGCTTGCTGTTCTTGTACACTAGTTGTTTGATCTAAACATACAATGGGTGATTAAGTTCAGAGTCCATGATAAAGAATGGAAAATGTATTTCACTACTTACTAAGTTGCTGTCCTCTTCAGGGTAACGTTAGATAGTCCCCTTGTGTAGTGATGTAGCTTATAATTTCTAGTTTTAATATTTTCATATTCAGTTCAGGCCTTTATTTTGAAATAGCGATGAACACGGCAAAAAATTAAAGATTGGTAGACAACCAATTTGTTTTCATGCCAAGAGTTCAAAATATAACATCAAGTAAATTTTTTGAGATAAAACGTTCTGGAAATGTTTTAAATATAAAGTAAAAAAAATTGCCATTTGATGCAGCAGGGCTTTAATGCACATTTAAAAAAAAAATATTTGCTAGAGGTTGAATTCAAATAAAATACTGCCAAACTGCCTATACTACTTCTGAATAGGATGTTTACTTCATAACATGTAGGAAAATTATGGAAATATAGTATGGTTCAGATCACTCAAACCATATATAAATGGAGGAGCCCATATATGGTCAGTAATGGAGCTTAGGCGTAATCTAGTGAAAAAGTTTGGTACTGCATCCAAACAAAATCTTACTGAAAGCAAATTTTTTATATCAACTTAAAATTTGGAACACAACGTGTTCATATTTCTGGCTTTGATTGTATTGTAGTTTTAGAGTAAAACATGTTTTGTAAATTTTCTTTTACATTTTCATAAACTTAAAGGGATAGTTAAAAATCTTCATTTGTGTTCTATTGAAGAAACAAAGTCACCTACATCTTGGATGCCCTGGGGTAAGCAGATAAACGTCAAATTTTCATTTTTGGATGAACTATCCCTTTAAACTTTTAGAACTGTTTTTCTATTTTACGTTCAGAATTTATTTAACTTCTACAACAATCTGCCAAGTGTCTTCTTTAAAACAAGAGCTTAGGTCTATATTCCAAAGCATTCTTGAATTACAGACATTTAAGTTTGGATCGTGCATTTTCATGTCTATGCGAAAAAAGGGGGGTGGTCGGTTATTTAAAATTTCTCAAAATTCCGTTCCTAAAAATCATAGCGATCAGCCGACTTCAGATAACCATAACTTTTGTTTCAGACAAGCCATGAAAGAAATAAAAATATATTTGGAAAGGGCTTGACATATGCCCAGCTTTCATATGGTAAGAGGTGTAAGAGGTGTAAAACCCATCACATGGTGTAATTTTCAAAGATCACATCACAAATGTATTTTGAGCAAAATTACCCATATAACATGGAGGTGATAAAAAAACGTAATGAGATGAGAGAATCATATTAAGTATCTAGACATATTATAGCCCTGTGGAGTCTGTGGACCTTCATCTCAGTGAAAAATTGTTGAGTGGACTACAAAGGCAAAGGGCTTCATTGCATATCAGACACATGGCTCTCAAAGATGAGCAGCTAATACAATTTCCCAGGCAGCTGCTGAATGACAGATTTGATTAAGCCAGGAGGATCTGTGGAAAAACAGGCCCCTCTCTAGAATGTCACACTAGCAGACAGCAAAGGTGGTAAACAATGAGAAATCCTACAAATGGCCTTAGTTGAGGACCGAGGGAAAGCAGAAGCACTAATGATGGCAACAGACATATCAGGGGAAATATACAGAGGTAACAATATCAAGTACTCAAGGTACAGAGACTCTAGAAGAAAGCTCATGAGACTATTAAGTACCTGCAGGCAGCAGCATCAAACACTAAATTAATAACTAAGTCATCAAGAGTAATGCCCAGAAACTGGCGGAAAAAAGGCAGTGGTGATGTAGTAATCCCAAATAAACAGGTAGCAAATCCCGTACCATAAACAAAAGAGCAGAGCTTGAGAAATAGAAGCTATAGGCAAACCAAGACCAATGTAGCGCTGAAGGTAGTAAATGAATGAATGACATATCGATATCAATGAAAATGATTAGTACAATGAATCTTAAGTACTATTTTTGTCTAAATTATAACTTTTAATTTATAATTGGCATGGTAAAAAAAACGTTGCATATACATACGTACATGTAAAAAAATATACAACATACAAATGTATACAAAAGTATTTTTGCAACAGTAATGGCATTGTCATTTTGCATTCAGAGTGGGCCTGTCCCACTGGCTGTCTTTTGTTGTGACAATTATTGATGACTATTTATGACCGATGAACAAAGCATTTTTGTCCATTTTTATAATGCTGTACAGTGCAAAGGACAAGCAAAATAAAGACACTGCACAACAGGATGTAAAAAAGACTCACCATAGCACCAGGAGATTGAGATACACTCAAAGAACACCAGGAAGAGCAGACACATCCCACTGGCTGAGTAATAGTCGAAGAGTTTAAACACATAGAGGCCACCCTAACACAAGAAAAACACAAGCGTGTACAGTAATATAAGTCCCTCTAGCCTGCAATCATTATCTCCTCATCTGCTTTAATTCAAGTCTGATTTACCTGTGTGATATTGGACAGCCCAATTGCGTAGGACACAATGCAAACACATGCAATGAAAATCTCTCTCCTCTTCCTGAGCACCTGCGGGAACTCATCCACCAGAGCAGTGATGAAGCCCTCCACTGTGCAGAACTGCAAAACAATGTCAACAATGCTGTTGTAATATTACATATATATTGCAAAATTGTTGAAAGGTTGTTTAAATATTTTTCATGGCTGTTTGTTGTTGCATTCAATAAGCTGGTGAGCACTGTATCAGCTACTGCATAGTGACTTTGAGCATGGCTCCTCCAATCAGATTTTTGCTTTTTTATTTTGGTTTTATATGGCTTTCCAAAAACAAAGAAAAAAAAACTAACAACAATAAAAACCAACACAACTCAATGACATTAAAACATTTACAATTTCCTGAATTTGATGCCACAGGGTTGGGATTCCACTATACAAAACTCCAGCTTAAGGGATAAAGAACATCAATTTAAAATCATGTCCCTTAAAGGCAGAAATCAGCATCAAAAGATTTTATTGGGCTCAAGGCTAATCAAGTTTTTAATGCTCCTTATGTTTCCTCGTGTGGCCACCAGGGACAGCGCCTCTGATGCTGGAGTACCTAGCAGATCTCGTTCACTTCTGTTTCTAGGTCAGAGCTTGAGTATGTGATATTCTCACCTGACTGTCGATTCCCAGCATCAGCAGCATGGAGAAGAAGAGAATAGCCCACAATGGTGAGACGGGCAACTGCGTCACAGCTTCTGGATAAGCTAAAAATGCCAAACCAGGACCTGCGCAAGCCATGAAAAAAAATAAAGCATTTCAGTTATCTGAAAGAAATATATAACTTTTTGAAAATACCACTACTTTAAAGTGCAATATTATAATTATGTAAAATGAATTAATTACCGGATGCAGCTACATCAGCTATTGGTCTCTTTGTCACATGTGACATGAAGCCCACAATAGAGAAAATCACAAATCCAGCAAACATACTAGTGAAGGAATTTATACAGCACACGATGATAGAATCCCTGCAGAAAAAAGGGGGGAAAGGATTCTGTCTTCAAACGTGCTAGAAGCATCTATTAAACGTTCTCCTAACTGACCTGGAAGCTGCACATCCATTTGGCATTTAAGGAAAAGATGGATTATGTAAGCGCAGAATCAACTGTTTAATTTAATAGTAATTCTCGCTATTCACAGGTCTGATAATGGGAACATCATGACAGTCAGTCACAGTTATAAGGCTGACTTGTTCACATTTTCAAGCAAACATTATTCACAGCATCAAAAAAATTTAAGGGCCTGAAACAGGGTTGAGTTATGCTAACTGATTTTAAAAGATTATGTCACTGTGTCATTCATACCTGTACACATTGTTATTGAAAGGGTTGTAGCTGCCCAGAGCAATAAGGGAGCCTAGACCCAAACCATAGGAAAAGAAAATCTGTGTTGCAGCATCCAGCCAAACCTGAGATGGAAAATAAAAATATTTAGCAGCTAGACTGTGTTTGATTGATCCTGTTTGAATGATTAAACGTGTGAAATTACCTCAGACTCCTTCAGCTTCTCAAAATCAGGAGTGATATAGAACTTTATTCCCTCTTTAGCCCCAGGCAGTGTCACTCCACGGATAAACAAAATGAACAACATGAAGTACGGGTAGGTGGCAGAGAAGTAAACAACCTGCAAAACATTGATTTCTCTATAAAGTATTCCCCACATGTATTTGTTCAGCATGTGTAAAAACAAACAGCAGGAAATATTGTGCATTTTTTTCATGGGACAAGAAACTCAGTTCACAGTTCATTGCAACCATATGTGCTTTACATTCGATGTGGTGAAATTATTACAAACTCACTCAAATTCCAGACCGAATCCCTGAAGAGAGACCAACAAAGACCTCACCTTTCCAGTCCAGCTAACACCTTTCCAGATACAGAAGTACACGAGGACCCAGGCAATGGCCAGTGTTATTGCAAGTGGAACACGAATTTCACCAGGTTTTTCTAAGCCATCAGTCATTTGATGCACATTGCGTCTGTATAAGCACATCATGCAACACAATTACACTTGACAACAACACACTTATACTAAACACATGTTAATGTACAAAGATCAAAGAAAGATCAATATTTCATCAAATCTTACTCCCAAAACTCCATGACAGCACTGGTGAGATTGGTGGTGTCTACTATGCTGTAGTTTGTATAACATCTTTCTGTATTCCATGGATTGTTACAAGTTTTCCATGGAAGCTCCTACAAAGAATAGAACAATGCTTTACATTTTTTTTTATATTTAATAAATACCCCAGAATATTTACCTAAACATGCCATTTTGCATGCAAGCACTTGACAAGGAATGCTTACAGTGGTAAAGGAGTTGTATAAGTAGTACAGGGCCCAGGCAATGATGACAATGTAGTAAATGTTCAGCCAGAATGAGAGAACAGCAGCCGCAAGACCAACACCTGTAGTTATGACATATTGTGTTATAACTTAAATGGTCAAAGCCAGTATATCAAATACGGCTTTTATGCAGCATTGCAGACGGCGGCTTATTAGATTATTTGTCTTAAATTTGGAAGATCTGTGAGTACTAGCATCTTCAGAACAACAGATATCAGCCATAACAAACTTAGAAACACATAACCCATGCGTTTAAATCTACTCATTTACTGAAGGTCTCACACACCACCAACACTTCTAGAAACCAGCTCGTATTAAGTAATGGGGCTGATGAGAAAGAAAAGTGCTGAATAGAAATGATATACCTTTGAACATTGGAGCTAGTTTCCAAACCCCAAGGCCGCCAATGGATGTGTATTGTCCAAGAGCGCATTCAAGAAAAAACAGAGGAACTCCCGCAAAAAATAGCGTCAAAAAATAAGGAATCAAGAAAGCCCCTGGAATCACAGAAATACATGAAAGCACCAAGTGGGGCTATGCACAGCAACACAAAGCACACCGCACAACATCTCAGACTCTTGGAGAAGGTGATCTGCTCTTACCTCCGCCGTTTTTCCCGCACAGATAAGGAAATCTCCACACGTTTCCCAGGCCGATGGCGTAGCCCACACATGACAGGAGAAAATCAAATTTCCCACCCCAAGTTTCTCTGGCTGGAATGTCTTTCTTCTTCTTCTCTGGTTTGGCGTCCTCTGATTTGGGTTTGTCGTTAGTTGTGATCTCGTTGAGTTCCGTCACAACTTGTCCATCGGTGTTTTTGGTGTTGTTTGTCGCCATGTCTCAGATTTCAGACAGCAGTAGAGATCCACACAAACCCCCGATCGAACTCGACACAGTTTCGGTTAACCTGAAGAAACCGAATCACACGAAATCATTGGGTTTTTTTAGTCCGCTGTTTGAATTCGAAGGCGACACACACAAAAACACTACGAGATCTGCCGTCTCACAGTCAATTTGAATATTTTTTTCGATCGAACGAACAGTTAGCTTTTCAATTATGCTTTTCGTCAATGTTTTGATTACTATTGTCATACCCCTTAAAATGAATGCATATAAACGCACACACTTACACTTATTTGAACATTTTCAAATCATTTCCATCTACTTACAGTGAATTTGGATTCTTTTCCAAAGGGAATATGTCCGTATGTCATGCAGGGATGTGTCCGTATATTCCTCTCTTAAGTTGTAAACTTCCAGTATGACTTGGCACATAAATGAGTGTTGTGTCCATGTAAAGGGGTCCTGCGGGAGCTGTCCACGGGCGCGTGGTGCTGAATCCGCCGCGCAACGACTGTCTGAGATCAGCAGCTACTCAACATTTCCAGAGCGTCAATGTCATGTGAAAGTCAACACCCCCCACCAACAGTCCCCAACGGACACACACACACACACATTTTCAAGTCAGGCACGCAAGTCTTTACCTTTATGTGCATAAGATTAACATCGTACACAAAGAAAATGATTCTGATCTCAGTAAAATATTATCAACACTTTGGAATTTAAATGCAATATAGAGACTATGAGCTATTCATAAGTTATGTTATTCCCCTTGAATGCTTAAAATCTTGATTTAAAATTCATGTCTCATTCATTTGCTCACACACACACATCTGGGGCTGCCATGAGGTAAAAATGAACTCATTCTAAAGAAGAATCACAATCCTCAAACCCAGCCCACTTCAAACCAAAATATATCATCATAAATATGGCAGATGAGAAGCAGAACAGGTGAAGCCACTGACACAGCATCAGGTGTGAGCAGCAGTATATCTGAGGACACTTCAGAGGAAGAAAGAATGACAAAATGGTCTGGGACACTATCTTTTATCGGACGCATTATTGGACTGCAGCGTCTTGACCTTCTGTTGGAAGTCCATACATATGTGGTAAGCATTTTCAACATTTTCAATCCATCCAGAACTTACTTTTCAGTTAGCGTTTTGATTTCTTCTAATACCACAAATGACAGAATTGTGAATGTCAGTAAACATTGGTTAAACTCAACAAGGGATTTGGGTCAGAGTGGTATAGATTTCAGCTCCTCTCTCTGAGCTTGGCTCAGAGTGGAGAACTCAATTGGAAGCAGATGGTGAACCAATGAGGGGTGAACTAACCTACTAATGATACTACATGAAATTTAGCATTTGCACTCCATCTGGCTGCATCTCCCTTTGGTTATGGGCTGAGAAAACATGACATATTTATGCACCTGCTGTGGACGCTTGAGTACTTTGGCTTGCTGGTGACACCCATGGTATTCCCAGACAGACAGAGTATAATCAACTTAGTGCTATCGATCAAGGATATTCAAAATAATTATTTAAAATGAACTATACTATAGTTTGGAGTCTGTTGTTATGTATTTGAGAGAAACTTGCTTGGTTTTTGATGATTTGAGAATTATGTCGACCCTTGATTTGACTTAACCTAATGCAGTCACAATGTCACCATACGCAGCAAAAAAGAAACATCTTCTTAATATGTAAATTATAAACCAAACCATACATTTGAATTATATGATCTGAAAGAACTATTATATCTATTTATTGTTTATCAGGCTTGTGTATAGATCATCTTAAATGGATTATTTATTTTAGTCTGTAAGTTGAGGAAGTCTTCATAGGTTGCACAATATGACGAACAATTGTTCGAAATTATCTGAGAAAAAAAGTTATAATTCTGCATATTTATAAATGATTTCTCTCATCTACCCCATAGTGACGTAGGCTTGATTTTGCTCTAATGAAATATGCAAATCCTGTCGGCTGTAAGAGAGTGATCAATCCTTCTAGTGTCACTATTATTTGAGAATGCTTGTGTTCAGTGTCTCTGACCTGACTTTGCCAATCTTGACCAATATATTGTCGGGAACAAGTACAGCGGATTCTAAGTGAACCAGGTTCTGTGTCCATTTAGGTGGGCTATACAAAAATATACATCCCTCAAAGCAGTATGGGGCATCGGAATCGTTTTTAAAATTTTGTTCAAGTGTTGCTAGGCAACAGCAAAATGGTCTCAGCCTCCTTGTTATATTAGTGTTTCTGCTGGGGTTTGCTCCCATTGATATCTTTAGGTTCTTTTCTCCTTTCATTAGCAAATATTAAACTTTTATTTTTTGTTTTTGAATTGTTTTATGCTTCAGAAATGCACTCGAGTTACAGAAAGGCCTAAATGTTTAAGCCAGAATTGAATTGGCTACATCATTTGTTCTTCAAAACATTGAAAAAATACTTTCCCCTTCATTGTTAATTAATATGTATGCACACAAACCATCATAGCAAAACACATATGTGACCCTGGACCACAAAACCAGTAATAAGGGTCACTTTTTTGAAATTGAGATTTATACATAATCTGAAAGCTGAACAAATAAATTAGGATGGGACAATATTTGGCCGAGATACAACTATTTGAAAATCTGGAATCTGAGGGTGCAAACAAATCTAAATATTGAGAAAATCACCTTTAAAGTTGTCCAAATGAAGTCCTTAGTCCAATGCATATTACTACTAATAATACTACATTTTTGATATATTTATGGTAGGAAACTTACAAAATATCTTCTTGGAACATGATCTTACTATCCTAATGATTTTTGGCATAAAAGAAAAATGGATAAGTTTGACCCATACAATGTATTGTTGGCTATTGCCACAAATATACCCGTGAGATTTATGACTGGTTTTGTGCTCCAGGGTCACATATGGTGTGTTTGCTAACAATAGGAATCATTTTTAATGAAACATTGAAATGCAGACTTCTGTTTTTAAGATCTACAGCCAAATATATCATGCACAGAACACAATGGGCACTATTTAACATTGAGCATGTCACTATGTCTGCACTCTCTCTTCGCTACACTGTGCTACTAATCTACTGCATTCACCGCAATCACTATGGAAACTGACTTTTGCCACATAGCCGCTACTGGAACAGACATGCAGCAAATGCTGTCAGCAATTGTCCACTGACGCATGTTTACATGGAGGTCTGAATCAGTGTTTCTTGTAGACAACAGCAAAATTAGCATTTCATGACTTAAAACAACAGCATAAGAATGGAAATTGTACAAGAAATCAGTAGTGTGGCATATTTTACGACGTGAAGTAAAACAAACTCTCAAATTTATGTGCAAATTCTAATCTAGATCCACACAGCAAATTTGACACTGTAGTCCACAGACAAAACGGCAATTCCTTTGTTTTATTATATAGAGGTTTGGACAAAAGGCGTACTCTAGCGAACACATTGAAACCCTTTTAATCTAACCACCTGCCTCTGGCTAAAATGTATAAAAATGCTCTTCATGGTTTTAAAGGGTTTATCTGCTTCAAAGGCACTCTGACCGTGCAGTCCTCCAGCCCCAGAAAGAATGTGCTCAAGTTTCTGAGCTCAGTCCTCATTCAGGGGACAGGCTTCCCTTTTTTTCGTTTTTTACATAAGGCAAATTTACACGTGCTGATGATGTCAGCTCTGATTCTGCACACTGCCTCCCCCCTCCCAAAAAAACATTTACAAAAAAAAAAACGCATTTTCCTCTTGAGTGCAAAGGACGTCTGTCAGAGATTTAGCATGCATGTTACGCTGTAGCGTCATTTTTGTACATTTAAAAAAGCATTGCTGTAGTTGTGTTTATGATATTGATTCATGAATGTAGTGTAATGCATGAAAGCAATGAAATGCTGAATGCAAAAAAGCACGGGGTGGGGGGGGAGGACTAATAATTGACTGCTGATAGATCATTCTGATTGGTTATAAAATGGCATGCGTGTATAATGGCAGCGTGCTGATTTGTGGAGTAAAAACACAAGGGAAGCATCCTAAATCTGAAAAGAAAATGATCCTTCCCTCTTTGTGCATGTTGCTGTCACCCTGGATCTTTTCATAAAACCGCCACGAGCGTGCCTCGCATTTGAATTAGGCTGATGAGTGGAATCTGTACCCACAGAGAGGCCAGCGGCACTTTCCAACATCACATGACGCTTAATTAGGGATTCTTCTACATTATAAGGCTGGATTTCTGCCAAATGTCTATCAGTCGTTTCAGTCAATGCACTAATCATTGCGTTCGCTGCTGCCAGAGGTGCATCGCTGGGCTGCGTTCTCTCTACGGCATCTCAGACAGAAAAATCCCAACAGTCAAGGTTGAGTCCAAACCTCAAGCTTCTCTTTGATGATTATTTGAAGGTTTGGATATGAATCTCTCATTCTTCTCTATACATATGGCTATAGTAAGTAGCAACATCTTGCTGTTTAAAAATATAGTGTAACCAAATAACACTTTAGAGAGCTAGTTGCACTTCTCACTTGGCAGACATGGAGATGTTAATTACCCTAAACCTATATTCTGGGGGTAAATGGGGGTAATGGGATGCACTGAGAAGAATAATCTTTAGTTATTAACTACAAATCTTCCCCTCCACTATAGCTTTAATCTCATTAGTGTTTAAATTTTTTTCAAAAATGTTTCAATACTTTGAGTAATGTTAAAAGTTAGCTCGGCTAACGTATGCACTGTTATTGATATAGTTAATGATACAGTTCCCAAATGTGCACCCCAAAGAATTAGAAATATACTCATCGGTTTGTTAATGCTGATCGAGGCATCTCATAATGTACGACAAACCGAGTAAAAATGTATCCCTAGAAACGTCCTGCTCAAGTAGTCCTTGCGATGGAGGTTTGGGTTGAATAGCTAGTTTTTCCAATTTTTCATCAATTTGACTCGCGCTCGAATTGATAATCAACCCCATCGTTACTGTCCTTACAGTGTGTACAACAGACATGGTCTTATTATTAGGAGCTACAAGGGTCTGTGGCTCTACCATTGGAAAAAGCATAACAGCTAACTTGGATCCCGCATGCCTTGATCACATTACAGCCTTGACGTCACCTGACAGTCACCTGCGACAGTCAATCACTGTTTGCGGATACCATAGAAATGAATGAGAAGTGCTGAATATAAACCTGAATCAAACCTGTTGTGCAATTGTTTGTCTTCTCTTATAAAACATATTTTTTTTGTTTACACCATAAAAATAGATCAATCCAAAACAAATGTTTAAGAGCAAACATGTTGAAGATTAGCCGATGGGCTCTCGATTCAATAAATGATAAGCTATTTCCTCACAAAAGAGAAGCCTCTCTATTGACATCCATTCAAAAAATGGCCTCTTGTCTCCTTCCCTGCGTACTGCAGCGTTAGCAGGCGTTACACTTTTTTGCAGGCTTGTCTTTGGTGTACAAATGCTGAGGATACGAAGCCTCTGGAGCTAAAATTCATGGTATGGTTATGATAATGGTAAAATCCTTTTGTTACTGACACATGCTATAAGCAGTACACCACAAATTTCCCAGTGTTAAATTAACACTGCTCAGTGTTTATATAATCCACACTCATATAGTGTTATAAGTAACACTGAATCATTGTTGAAGTTAATGAGATAATTAAGAGATGAATTAAGTGATGATTGAGCATTAATGATGAACACCTGATGATAATGAGCAGGTAATTTCACTGAAGGAAAGAGAAACACAAGAACTACAACTGACTTCAGCCACAGCCTTAGATGAAATCAACTGAAGATAAAAGAAGACATTAAATCTCTGAAGATCAGAGCAGAGGAGGAGTAAACAACTCCACAAACAGCATTACCAGCTTCACGCATTACTAACCAGAAAAAATTCTCATTGAGAATTAACAGAGGTTTAGATGTTGATGCTTTTTTATTATTATTTCTGATTGAAGTCACCATTATGGTGATTGGTCTTTGCTTTAGTAAGGCTGTTTGACTCTTGACTTTTTAACATTGCTTTTTCTCTGGCTGCTGTATTTGTGACTGTTATGTCAAGAAAAGTAAGAAAATATGTGAGAAAATAATGTTCAGCTGATGTGAGCTACTTGATGATAAAGATGTAGTCTCCATGTAATAGTCTAATTTACTGATATTATTCAGAGTCCCCCGTGACTGCATATCTTGATATTCTAACACTGTTGTGATAACTTGAAAAATATTAATAAATGTTATTTTTTTGTGAAAAGTTCTAAATACTGAAAAATCAGGGGCTACAGCCAAAAAATCTCAAAAAGTTCTGGAAAATCTGTATACACACAGACATCAAGAATCAGCATAGGAATCTCAACAATGGTGACATGTATCATGCCACAATGCATGATGCATTTTTTTAACTACTTTATGTTGATGAAAATTACATCACCTTATCATCTTTGTTTATGGATTCTTTACAAACAAATTATATGTTTTGACAAACACACTGTTAAAAAAAGACCACAAACGTACATATATGTTACGTACTGCTCCGAGACGAAGGTTGAGGATCCAAATGCAGTATTTATTGGGGTAATCCACAATCGTAGTCAACAGTACAGGCAAGGTCAAAACACAGGCAGGCAGTCCAAACAAACAAACAAATAAAGTAGGGGACAGAGGCAAAAGGGTAATCCAGGAAACAGGCAAGAAATCCAAAGAACGAAGAGACATGAAACTGGTGACGGAGAAGATTTCAGAATTAGAGACTCGCATCCAGACTTTATCTGAGAGTAGTGAGAATGTAACAGCTTTAGACACTGCTTTGGCTGCGACTAGCTTAGTGAACTCTGTACATTGTTAGGTTCCGGCTGAAGAGCCCTTGCAGCAGGGCAACTGGGTGACGGTGAGACGACATAGTCGCGCATAAAAAAAACACTCTTCCGTTCCAATTAGAACATCAAACAGGTTCTCCCCGCTCAGTGATGCACCCACTGAGAATCCTGCTGAAAGTGCCCTAGTTATTGGCGATTCTATTACACGGAACATGAAAATAGAGACACCAGCCACCATAGTCACATGTTTACCGGGAGCCAGAGCGCCTGACATCAAAGCAACTTTAGAAGTGCTGGCTAATGCTAATCGTAAATTCTCTAAGATTATTATTCACTTCGGCACTGATGATGTTCGACTTCGCCAGTCGGAGATCACCAAAATTAACATTAAAGTGGTGTGTGAACTCGCAAGTACGATGTCACGTAAAAAAATTTGTTCTGGTCCCCTCCCCGTTAAAAGGAGTGATGAGATACTTAGCAGACTATCATCACTCAATGGCTGGTTGTCTAAGTGGTGTCTGCAAAATAACATAGGGTTCATAGACAATTGGAAAAGCTTTTGGGGCAGACCTGACCTGTTGAAAAAATATGGCATCCATCCTTCCTGGGGTGGTGCCGCTCTTCTCTCTAGTAATTTGGCACATAGTCTTAGAGCTAAACCTTGACTAATTGGGGCCCAGGTCAGGAAGCAGACGGACTGGCTTACCCGACCGTCTGCTAGCTGTCTCACGTCACAGACGTCAGATAAATCCCAGCACATAGACTCTTTCACCTAGATATTATCACATAGAGACTGTGTCTGTTCCACGAATTAGTAAATACAAAAAAACACCAAAACCATTCAATGGTAAAAATTTAATTGATGTCCAATAAAATAAACAACAGATATAATACAGATGATCAAATGATAAAGCTTGGGCTGCTGAATATTCGATCCCTTTCCTCAAAAACGCTTATTGTTAATGATATGATTACAGATAATAATCTAGATGTGCTGTGTTTGACAGAAACCTGGCTAAAACCTGACGACTTCATTACTTTAAATGAGTCCACGCCACAAGCGAGCCACGTCTGAAAGGTAAAGGGGGAGGTGTTGCTGTAATTTATAATAATATCTTCAGTATTACTCAGAAGTCTAGTTTCAAATATAATTCCTTTGAAAGTTTGGTGCTTTACGTAACGTTATGTAGTGAAATTGATAAATCCCATTTGACATTTGTGTTGGCTACTGTATACAGGCCACCAGGGCACAATACACACTTTACCAGAGAATTTGCTGATTTTCTATAGTAAGTCAAGTCAACTTTATTTATATAGCGCTTTTTACAATGCAGATTGTTTCAAAGCAGCTACACAGTGTTAAACAGGAAAATAATGCAACCGAATTTGATTCGGCTGTACAGCCGCTATGGAGAAAACGGTGATGTCATCTAGCTAATTTCAGTTATCATATATATTCAAGTAATGTAGTTGATATAGTTAATTTAGTTTAGTAATTAAATTTATTTGGATATTTATTTGAAAATTTAGTGTCCCCAACTGAGCAAGCCAAAGGCGACAGTGGCAAGGAACCAAAACTCCATCAGGTGGCATAATGGAAAAATAAAAAATAAACCTTGGGAGAAACCAGGCTCAGTCAGGGAGCCAGTTCTCCTCTGGCCAATTAACAAATAGTGTATGATTATTTTTTTGGCAGCCTTATAGGTCAGAAGTAATATTAGATCGGAATATTCGAAAGATCGGAGGCATCACGCCGGAGACGGGTTCATTGAGGATGGCGTGTCGATTAAACAATTATTAAATAGGAATATTCAAAATATTGGAGTCATCACGCCGGAGATGGGTCCATTGAGGATGCCATGTCGATGAGCAATTTCAGAGGGTAGACTAATTGACACAGTCTCTGCAGACACTTCAGGGATGCGTTGGTAATGTCTGGGTGCTGGTCCACCATCTGATCTGGATACGGCCCGGATCCGGCTGACTGCAGTAAACCTCGGAATAAACAGAGAGACTAACATTAGCGTAGATGCCATTCTTCTTATGATGTAACGAGTACATCAGGTGTTATGGGAAGTGTCCCCGGTAGTTAGTACTGGCTGCAGATAAAGTCCTAATTGTTGGTGATTTTAATATCCATGTAGACAATGAAAAAGACGCATTGGGATTGGCATTTAGAGACATTCTAAACTCTGTTGGAGTTAGGCAACACGTGTCAGGACCCACTCATCGCCGTAATCATACCTTAGACCTAATACTGTCACATGGAATAAATGTTGATACCGTTGAATGTCTGCAGCAGAGCTATGACATCTCAGATCATTACCTAGTATCATGTATACTTAATTTAGCAAAGGCTGCAAAGCCATCCCCTCGCTTCAAATATGGCAGAACTATCACTGCTGCGACTAAGGATTGCTTTGTAAATAATCTTCCTCATCAGTTTCATCTCCTCAGCATCCCAGATAACCTAGAGGAACTCAATGTTGCAACAGAAACTATTGGATCTCTCTTTTCCAGCACTTTAGACACAGTTGCTCCTCTGCGCTTAAAGAAGATTAAAAGAAAATAGTCCAACGGCGTGGTACAACGAGCACACTCCAGAAAAATGGAGCGTAGCTGGAAGAAAACAAAACTGGAAGTTTTTTGCATTTCGTGGAAAGAGAGCATGATTTCTTACAGAAAGGCCGTACAAACTGCTAGATCTGCTTATTTCTCGACTCTCTTAGAAGAAAACAAACACAACCCTAGGTATTTATTCGATACAGTGGCTAAATTAACCAAAGATAAAGCTTCAACTTCTGATGTTTGTAAACAGCACAGCAGTAATGACTTTATGAACTTCTTTACTTGTAAGATTGATAATATTAGGAAAAAAATTATAACCATGCAGCCGTCTACTACTGTATAACATCAGACAGTGAATTGTAGTGTCACTGAGGAAAAATTACATTCATTCACTGCTATAGGAGAAGAATTGGCTAAACTCGTTAAATCATCAAAATCAACAACATGTATGCTCGACCCTATACCGACTAAACTACTAAAAGAGATGCTTCTAGAGGTCATAGATCCTCTTCTTAATATCATTAATTAATCTTTGACATTAGGGTATGAACCGAAAACTTTTAAGCTGGCTATTATTAAACCACTTATTAAAAAGACGCAACTTGATCCTACAGAATTAGTCAATTACAGGCCAAACTTAAATCTACCCTTTCTGTCAAAAATACTAGAAAAGGCAGTGTCCTCACAATTATGCTCCTTTTTTAGAAATAAATGGTATCTGTGAGGATTTCCAGTCAGGATTTAGACCGTATCATAGTACTGAGACTGCTCTCATTAGAGTTACAAATGATTTACTCTTATCATCCGATCGTGGTTGTATATCTCTGTTAGTGTTACTCGATCTTAACGCTGCATTCGATACTATCGACCACAAAATTATTTTGAATAGACTCGAAAATTATTTTGGCATTAGTGGAATTGCATTGGCATAGTTTAAATCATACTTATCTGACCGTTATCAGTTTGTAGCAGTAAACGAAGAGATGTCACACCGATCACAAGTTCAGTATGGAGTACCGCAGGGCTCAGTGCTAGGACCGTTGCTTTTCACCCTGTACATGCTACCACTGGGAGATATCATTAGGAAGCATGGCGTTAGTTTTCATTGTTATGCTGACGATACTCAGCTCTATATTTCTTCACGCCCTGACGAAATGTACCAATTCACAAGATTAACGGAATGCATAGCTGATATAAAAAATTGGATGACTAGTAATTTCCTGCAACTTAAAACTGCATTCTACCATAAAACTGCATTCTACCATCTTAAAAATATCTAAATTACGGCATATGCTTTCAATGCAAAATGCTGAAGAGTTAGTTCATGCGTTCATGACCTCAAGGCTAGATTATTGTAATGCTCTACTGGGTGGTTGCCCTGCTCGCTTAATAAATAAACTGCAGCTGGTCCAAAACACAGCAGCTCGAGTTCTTACTAGAACCAGGAAGTATGACCATATTAGCCCGGTTCTGTCAACACTGCACTGGCTCCCTATTAAACATTGCATAAATTTTAAAATCTTGCTTATTACTTACAAAGCACTAAATGGTTTAGCTCCCCAGTACTTGAGCGAGATCTTAACGCATTATACTCCATCACGTCTATTGCGGTCTCAAAATTCTGGCCAGTTGATAATACCTAGAATATCAAAATTAACTGCAGGCGGTCGATCCTTTTCCTATTTAGCACTTAAACTCTGAAACAACCTTCCTAGCATTGTTCGGGAAGCAGACACACTCTGTCAGTTTAAATCTAGACTAAAAACACATCTCTTTATTATGGCATACACATAAAAAAATTTTAATTAATATTTTATTCAAATCAATTAAATGATTGTTAGGCTGCATTAACTAGTTCAGCCGGAACCGGGAACACTTCCCATAACACCTGATGTACTCGTTACATCATAAGAAGAATGGCATCTACGCTAATGTTAGTCTCTCTGTTTATCCCTAGGTTTACTGCAGTCAGCCGGATCTGGGCCGTATCCAGATCAGATGGTGGACCTGCGCCCAGACATTACCAATGCATCCCTGAAGTGTCTGCAGAGACCGTGTCAATTAGACTCCCCCTTGAAATTGCCTCACCGACACGGCATCCTCATAAACCCGTCACTGGCGTGATGCCTCCGATCTTTCGAATATTCCGATCTAATATGACTTCTGACCTGTAAGGTTGCCAAAATAATAATCATACACTGTTTGATAATTGGCCAGAGGAGAACTGGCACCCAGACTGAGCGTGGTTTCTCCCAAGGTTTCTTTTTCTCCATTAGGCCACCTGATGGAGTTTTGGTCGCCTTTGGCTTAGCTTGCTCAGTTGGGGACACTAAATTTATATCCAAATAAATTTAATTACTAAACTAAATTAACTATGTCAACTACATTACTTGAATATATTTGATAATTGAAATGAGCTAGATGACATCACCGTTTTCTCCAGAGCGGCTGTACAACCGAATCAAATTCAGTTGCATTATTTTCCTGTTTAACATTGTAAAAAATGCTATAAAAATAAAGTTGACTTGGTGATATGGCAATAGTCTGAGGTGGAATGCTCTCTGGTGCACTACACAGGAACTCTCACTGGTGATCGTGACTATATAAATGCCCAGTGTCAAGAGCCCAACTAAAGCAAACACTTAAGTGTTACTTATAACACTCTGAGTGTAGATTATATAAACACTGAGCAGTGTTAATTTAACACTGGGAAATTGACTGTGTAGACCAATCAAAACAGATGCTCCACAACAGACAGACACATGGAGGGTGGTGGAGCGGAGGTGGAGCGGAGATGGAGCGGAGGTGGAGCGGAGATGGAGCGGAGATGGAGCAGGGGGAGGGACGGAGAGATGGAGCAGGGGGAGGGATGGAGAGATGGAGCAGGGGGAGGGACGGAGGGATGGAGCAGGGGGAGGGACAGAGGGATGGAGCAGGGGGAGGGACGGAGGGACGGAGGGATGGAGGGATGGAGCAGCCCGGCCAGCATCACTGACTCCGCCTCACTCCATTTTTTAAGGAGATTGAGATGGTAAATCTGATGTGCCCCTCCTGTCTGTCCGTACCTGTCTGTCCGTACCACCTCATAATTGAGATCTCCCAACTCCCCGTGTGACCTTGAAGGGCCCTTGCCACTTTGCAAGCATTTTAGAAGTAGAGGTTGGGAGTAATACGAGCACTTTATCTCCCGGTGCAAACTCGTAATTTAGTTCCCCTGTTGTACAGCCGGCTTTGTCTGTCCTGGAACAAATTCTCCATGGAAAGCCGCCCCAAGGTGTGGAGTTTTGTTCTCAGTTCCAGGACACACTGAATTTCGTTTTTACTGTCCGAAGGTCCGTCCTCCCAAGTTTCTCTCAGGATGTCCAACACCCAGCAGGGTTGACGTCCGTAAAGAAGCCTGCATAAGAGGGAGTGGCTGGTGGGAGTGGCCTTTTGGAGTGGCCGGTGGGTTCACCAACTGACATTCACGACAAGACACACATCACCTGCGCACATTCTCGTGAATGCCCGGCCAGAAAAATCGGGTCATTAATCGGTTCAGTGTTGCTGCCCGTCCTAAATGCCCAGCCATGGGATTACAGTGCCTGGAAAAGCATTTCCCAGCGGTATTTTGGTACTAATAATTGGGTTGTATCTTGTCTAGATTGAGTGTCTTGGGTCACTCGATACAACCGGTCTTTTAAAATAGTAATATGGATATGAGAGCGGTCGATTAGGCTGGAGAAGCTGTCCATCGATCGACTGGACCTGTTCAAAGGCATTTTTCAGCGTTTCGTCCTGGGACCGCTCCAGGGGAAAATCATCACACTCCGTGAAACTTGTTTTCTCGACAGCACTCCATTCCCCTGGACCAGTACCCAGTGGTCCTGGCTCCGCTTCTCCCGCCTGAGCGACCGCCCCCCTTTTTCCGTTCTCTGTTCTCCCAAGAGACATCCACACAAAAATACCCCAATAATAGGCTAAAACCTGGCCAATCTGTTCCTAAAAATCAGTGGATGTCTGAGGTGCGGGCTAACTGCAACCTCTACACTATGATTTTGTCCCTGAAATGTAATATCCACCGGCATCAAAGGATAACTCACCACATCCCTGTGTACACACCGAACCTTAACCATGCGGCTCCTATTCCATGCCCCTGATTGAATCAGGCTTTGGTGTAGTGAGGTTTGGTTACAGCCTGAATCCACCAAGGCCTGATACGTACCCTCTTTATTCTCACAGGTATTTGGTACAGGCCAGCTTGATCACGGGCAGCCTGTAGGGTGCCCGGGACCTGGATCAGTGACCCACCTTCATCTCTGGACAACGATCGATAAAATGTCCCGGGTCCCCACACTGCCAACAGGCCGGCCCAGGCCTACCCGCCGCCCTAGTGGCAGGAAGTGGGTCAAGGGATTGGCGTGGAGAGAGCGGAGGAAGAGAGATAGCGCTGGGAATGGCACCGGCCATTTCCACCCCACTGGGCAGTGCCCTCTGGCCCACTGCCAGTCCGGTAACTGGCCCACTCCTCCACTGCGGTGTGGGTCGCACCAGGAAACTCCCACGGGACCTAGGAGCAGGGACAGGTTTAGAGGGAGAAGGAGAGGGAGGAGACAAAGAGGGAGAGGGAGAGAGAGAAACCGATGGCAGAGGTTTGCTGACTCCTGGGCACGCCACCGTCTGGTCCTCCGCCAATTGGATGGCCTGGTCCAGCGACGTCGGTCGGTGGCACTGGAACCACTGCGCCGTTTTCAGAGGCAAACGCGCAATGAATTTCTCCAGTACCACCGGGATGATGTCATCAATGTCGCTCCCATCGGCCATCAGCCATCTTTCTCGATGCTGTTCTGGGGTGCGGCCGACTCGCTGGATGATGGCGCGTTTCAGGTCTTCGTAGACCAGGAGTTTTTGGACCTTGCAATTGCTGCGCCTCCTCGGACAGCAGCGGAATGAGCCGCACTGGCCAGTCCTTCTTGGGCCACCCACATGCCTCTGCTGACCTCTCAAACAAGTCCACGAACGATCATCCAGAGGACCCATCTTTCTGCAGAGGCACATGAGTGGGCGGGGCTGGGGAAACACCTCAAATGGTGAACCTGGCAGAGATTGCATGGCGGCTGCACTCTTCTTCCTTCCCGGGTTTCGGCACCAGTGTAACAAGGTTCAATGTAGAGAAGGAATAAGATAGGGTCGGCATCACTGGAAACTCATGCTTTATTTGTAACTTTGCAAACAATAAATGGCGCACACAACGCATTCACCGTAGTTTCCTACAGCATAAACATTAATCATAGTTTCTGGATCAGTTCAGTCTCTGGTCTGCAGCGCGAGTTTCCAGTCCTCTCTCTCTCACTCTCTCCTTCTCTCTGGTCGCTTTTATGCGGTCTCTCCATTCCAATCACTGCAACAAGACACAGGCGTTTGTCACCTACTTACACGCCACTCATTTCCTGCCTCTCTCTTCTTGCGGAGTCCACTGAACTATGCCCCCCTCGCCACACTCGTGTATTGTCCCTAACAACGTGCAAGCAGTTGCGCGGAGGTATGAAAATACATATGTTGTCATGCAGGTAGGACATCATATCATTGCATTCAGACTGTTTCGAACATGTTTTGGTCCTGAGACTTCTACAGAAGATTTTCTACAGAAGAGGTTTTAATATTTAGACCCTTTCAATTATTGATAGCTATCAGGATGTGAAGAGTGTTTCAACCAGGATAACAAAAAGTGTTTATAAAAAAATTACTTACGCTACCTTTAATGATTTATCTCTCATCCACCCGTGACTCACCCGCAAGTAATTGTAATGTTATTTTTTATTACTTGCCTACCCAACCCACGGATTATCTGTAGTGTCCGCGGATATAACCACAATCCACTCATCACTACTTTGGCTATACAAAGAAAGCAGCGCTTGCTTTAACCATTGTTTACACCAGTCTCGCTCATAACAGACGGATTCATTTAGCTTTTTCTATTATGTTTGCTAAATTGTCACTGGCAGCCCTTGGTTATTATAAAAAAAATCCACAGTTCAAATGAGATGAAATGACAAGTGTCTATAGTGTGTTCCCTCTTTACTCCAACGTTTCTTTGCTTTTGTCAGTATTGTTTTTTTTCTTGTGCACTTATTCACTAAGCTGAACAGCCAACCAGAGTGATCTCTCTCACCGACGAGCTCCACCGCTGATTCAACATGCAGAATCGGCCAAAAAACAGCCAATGGCGTCCGACTAGAGCCAACAGTGTGGAACACACCAAAAAAAATTGTCCGGGCTTTAGACAAACCCAGTTTTCCTTAAAAAGCAAGTTTAGATAGATAAATAGACAAAGGAGTTCTTAAACAGATTAAGTTTACAGCATCGAACTCTGTATCGTCTATTTTGACAGCAACATCTGACCGTTATCCAAATAACTTTAAAAGTTATATATATTAAAACAACCAGAATATCCATTCATGTCCATGTCACTTTTATCCCATCTTGAAGTGTGACCAAGCATCCAGAATTATATCTACCTATATTGTATTTAACTCTTTCCCCGCCAGCGTTTTTGAAAAAAAGTTGCCAGGCAGCGGCACAAAAGTTGAATGATCCCCAGAATATATTGTTGAATGAATATCTGAACATGCAATATATCAAAGACTTTTACTATATTCTTTAAAATATCTTCCTTTGATATTTTTTACTTTTTTACTTTTGACCAAAAGAACCAGACAAATCCTCTGCACAGACCTATGACCAGCTTCATCTCCATACTGGCATGATGAATCCAATCTTCAAGCAAAAGGAACTGGATGAAATATTTGAATGCTTCCGATCCCAATCGGATTTTTGACCAGTAATGCTGCCTGAATCATAATGTATGATTTGGAAGATTATTCCAAAGAGTGGGGCCAGCCAGCCACTTTCCCCTTGTCTTTGGTCGGGTTCTGGGGTTATGAAGGAGGAATTCACCGTCTAGGCCTAGTCCACACGTACACAGGTATTTTTATAAACAGAGTTTTTCCTCCGTTTAAAAAAAAATTGTGTCTACATGAAAACGCAAAAACACGCTATGAGGCACTGTCAAGAGCATGCCAAACCAACAGGTGGCAATGTATCCCTAACCGTAAAGCCATGTTGGCCAATCAGAAGCCTGGAAAACAGGTTATTGCCGGTTCCGGTTTTGACGTAACAAGCCAAAATCTCCGGTTTCACTATCCACATGACAACACTGCAACCGGAGTTTCTAAAAATCTTCACCCTGGCAGGAGATTTTAAAAAAGTTCAGTTTAAAGACCGGATACTGCGCTTGCATTTGGACGCATAGAAAAGGCTGGTTTCGTGTGGACAGGGCCTTAGTCCCTGCGGGGTGTAGGGGTGGAGTAGAGTCAAATAAGAAGGTGCTAGATTATTTAAAGATTTATAAACAAGTAGTAAGATTTTATATTCTATTCTATAATGAGTAGGCAACCAATGTAGGGATCTCAGAAGGGGCGTGACGTGATCAAATTTTTTACGTTTTTAGAAAGAGAACGAAAATAGAAAAAACTTGAACCTACAACAGTGCTGATTTGTTTGTCAAATTTCAAGCAGCTGTCAATTTCCATATCCAGATGCTGCACTTGGGGAGAGATAAAGGAATTTACGGACTCAAGATCAAGTTGATTTGGTGTCCTGGCATCAGACTGTTTTATCTGTGTTCGGAAAGAGAACATTTTTGGAAAGCCATGATTTGATGTCGTCCAGACACGCTGATAGAGTATTAAGAGCACCCTTATTTTTCCTATCATAGACCCTTTCCTATTTAAATAATTTTTTAACCCTAAGTGTAATGCTTAAGTGCTATATTATTTCAACCATGTCACAATATGTTTGGCTGAATTTACACTTTATACAACTGGTATAAATTCCAGTGTCAGTCAGTTTAATGTGCCTTTAAATCACACATTATAATTTAAATATCAACGAACACCCACCAACACCACATTATTCACAGTCAAAGTTTTAGCACTACTGTATGTGCAATAATCTACAAAATTTAGAAGATAACAAAAATGAAGCAAAAAAAAAGTTTGAACCATATGGTCGAGAAGACTTTCCAGTCATTCTCTTAAATATTCAAAAAGAACAAACAATTTTTGAAGGGGGAAAATGTCACCATACTAAGGGACAAAGGCGAACAAAACTACATAGATGTTTAAAAGAGTTTAATTAGAATTCAAGTGATTCAAACACATTATCAGCACATCATGAAGTTAAGATATTTCACAAAGCTTCTAGTAAAATTTCAATAGATTTACATGAACACAAGCACAGTTCTGTTTTCAGGAGAGGATCTATTTTCTGGCGGTCTTAGAGTCACACAAAAGAAGGGGGTGGACTGTGATGCGCTGGCCTGGAAGAGTCGAGCCCCCGGGTGGAGGTACTCAGGCTGGAGGTAATAATGTGGCTACAGTCTCATTATAGGTCCAGTGCAGCATTATAAATGTGAGCTGGAGCTGTGGCTAGAGCGCATGCTCTGTAAGTGATAATTGCAGGGCAGAGCGACTGTGTGGAGAGATAAAAGTGCCTTGAGCTACTCTTCTACTCTTCCTGTAATCCCATTCAAACATGCTGATGGGGCCGGAGCATGTGACCACACACATATACTGACACTCAGACTATATAACCTGTCCATGGCCCTGGACTCGCGCATTGAGTTACTATATAAAGTCTGTTCCTCAAGGGAAGGAAAAATCTAAGTGTCATCAGAGTAAAATTAATCTTTTCACTGAAAACAATAATACCTGAATTCAGCTGTGAAACTTCACTTTAAAAAAAATGCTGGGTTATTTCAACCCACGTTTGGGTCAAATATGGACAAACCCAACTATTGGTTTATATTTTTAAGTTGAATTTTTAAACCAATGGTTTTGTTTGTTTATATTTGACCCAAATGTGGGTTGAAACAACCCAGCATTTTTTTCAGCATTTATTTAAAATTTTCTCCAACACTGTAAAAACAAACTTATAGAGTCTGATAAAACAAAATAAAGGTAACAATTTATACTCAATTTGTTAAGTTAGATTTTATCCCATGTTTTGAGTAAAGACTAAAAGTAATGACACACTAAAAGAAATTGGGTAACGTCTACCAAACTTTTCTCAAAACATTACAAAACTTAAAGAAAGTGCTCACTTTCCACTGTTGGTGCTTTCGGCGGTGGACAGGGGTCAGCATGGGCACCCTGACTGGTCAGCGGCTATGCAGCCCCATACGCAACAAAATGAGATGCACTGTGTATTCTGACACCTTTCTATCAGAACCAGCATTAACTTCAGTAGCTCGTCTGTTTGATCGGACCACACGGGCCAGCCTTCGCTCCTCACGTGCATCAATGAGCCTTGGCCGCCCATGACCCTGTCTCCGGTTCTCCACTGTTCCTTCCTTGGAGCACTTTTGATAGATACTGACCACTGCAGACCGGGAACACCCCACAAGAGCTGCAGTTTTGGAGATGCTCTGACCCAGTCGTCTAGCCATCACAATTTGGCCCTTGTCAAACTCACTCAAATCCTTATGCTTGCCCATTTTTCCTGCTTCTAACAGATCAACTTTGAGGACAAAATGTTCTGCCTAATATATCCCACCCACTAACAGGCGCGGTGATGAAGAGACAATCAGTGTTATTCACCTCACCGGTCAGTGGTCATAATGTTATGCCTAATCTGTGTATATTACAAAAAATGTTTGGGTCTTTGCCGAATTGCTTTGTTTCTCTTTTGTCTTTTTAGATAAAAACATCTGAATGTATATAAAATTTAATGAATTAATTAAAGTAAATTAGTATGTGTGAGGACATAAAAAATGCTGAGAGATAATGTTTTGATGCTGCTGTTGATGCTGGTGTTTGGTTCATTAAAAAAACTCCCCAAATTGTGTTGATTATTTCAAGAACAGACAGATACAGACAGGGTAAAATGTATGTGTGCATGTGTTTTCCTCATGTATTCTGCTGTCTTAGCTCGTCTTTTTCCTTTCATGTGAGTGCGAGAGGAAATTGCTGTGTTCATCTGTGCTCTGCTACTATATGGTTTCTATGGCAACCTCTCCAAAATGATGTGCTCTGAATGAGATGTGCTGGTGATTACAGTCTAGGAAGGAAGGCTGATGTTTCTGTTAGCCATCGCCTGTAAAGGGAAGTGTGCAGTGCGCTAATAAAAGCATGCTTCCTGTCTTCATGCCATGGTTCTGCTGCATATCTTCTACATGTCAGCAGATATATTTGAATATACTGCCCCCTTCAGAGTGCACAGGAAGTATTATTGGTATAGAAATTGTGTGTTATTTTGAATGTAAATGTAAATATGTGATATTAACGATCAGCTCAGATTCCTGGAGCCTCATTATAAAATGCATGAACAATCAGTTATGATTATAAATTTCATTGATTTGATTCTATACAGTACAAGTGAAGAATAATGCTTTTTGGTGAGTGATCAGTTGTGCAAGTTAGGGACAAATGTAATCTCCTAAACTTACCTCAACCTAACCTGCTGAGAACTGTCCAAGAAATATAATGCATTTGTGCTCGAGCAAAGTGGAGCCCAAAAACCAAAATAGTTGGATTATTAAAAGGTCTGTGTAATGCCTTAAGTTAACAGCTTTATTATCCTCAAAACTAGCCAAATTATACTTGCCTACTGTATGCTCCACAATGTGGCCTTGAATCATGAACATAACATACACATGACCCTGAACATAAACATGATTGTTAGGAACAGGTTCCATTTGTCGTTTTCATTTCATTCTTGTTTTTGTATTTCTTGTGTCTCCTTTCAGATTAGTCCTTGAAAAACCCTGCTCTTTCTAAGACTAAGACTGGGAATATTTTGTTTACCTGTTTCTTCTTCTTCTTCTTCTACCACAGTTGTTACAATGACCCTGAAAGCCAGATGAGCAATTCATTTTATTTTTGACTTCCGGCAACATGGTGAGCTAGGTTAACAGATTTTCAACCTTATTGATTAATGTTTATTTGATGTTTTCTCATCTACCACCCTCAGGTAGGTAGAGGTAGTACCATGTTTACATGGAAACTTTTTGCTTCTATCTGAATTAATTAATTCCGATTGATGAATTTGAACGTAGTGTTTACATGAACGCTAAATAAAGTGATCGGGTTGATGTGCGCGTTTATATGTCACAAACTTCTGATAGGATTTAATCTTTTGACATACGCACACTTCATGAATTTACAAGTTTCCCTCTGTTGTTGCATGCTAACCATACTCCTTTTCTTTATTTTAAAAAGCAGACTTAATATTGCTCTATTTCGGGTCCTTATTAGGCGACAATGAGCACAAGAACCGTTATGCCGTGCTGCTTATATTAATCAAGCAGTGAAAACGCCCCTTCCCGAGCCCAAAACAAGGCGTCTGAGGATAAGAGTTCGAAACAAGGCCTGGTGTGACGTTGTCCTGCTCCACTTCACAGACGATGAGTGGAAGGAGAGTTTTAGTCCTTTATGACTCTTCATTCATCAACAACAGCTCGTTCCACACGTCATTACGCATACACTCTACTCTACAATTTTGTTTCTTGGGAACAAAGTGTATAAATGTACCTTTAGAGGTACACAATTGGTCCTTAGGGTACAATTATACCATTGTTTTCCTCTACTTAGAGCAGGGGTAGGCAAGTTCGGTCCTAGAGAGCCACTGTCCTGCAGAGTTTGGCTTCAACACTGAAAGATATCTATAGAAGCTCTTATTGAGAATTAACAGAGGTTTAGATGTTGATGTTTTATTGAAATGTTTGGTCACCATTAAGGTGATCAGTGTTTCCTTTAGTTGGGCAGTTTGACTATTGGCTTTTTTATGTGAGTTTGTGGTTTTTGATAGAGTGTTAACAAAACACATAATCTGTTCAAATCAAAAGAAGTCATAAAGAAAAATTGTCATGAAGAAAAATGTTTGACTAAACTCGTCACTGATAACAATACTTTCTTGCCACAGATCAGACTTTCTGAATTCTGATTTTTAAATACATGCTAGGGGGAAAAAAGTTTAGACGCACACAGATATCAAGAATCTCAACAATGGTGACATACTTAATGCTGCAATGCATGCTGGGAGCCATGAGTTTTATACTGTGGTGGCTTAGTAGGGTTGGAGCTAATCTCTGCAGGACATCGGCTCTCTAGGACCGAACTTGCCCCTGACTTAGAGATACAAAAATGTACCCTTAAGGGTACCACCCCAGTGACGGCCACTTGTACCTTAAAAGGGACAGTTTTGTACTCTTATTTTTGAGAGTGTATGTCATTGCACATGCACAGTACTTTGCAGTTCCGGTTTTCAATCCGATCAAGTGTTTACACGTCCTCTTGATCAGATTAGGAAAGGTTTAAACCACCCCTTGCATTCCATGTAAACGCTGCTACTGTTGATGTTGACAATTAATGTTGAATAACACAAATATACTTTGTTTTTATTAGAATGACAGCAGCTGAAAGGTTTGCTTGAGCGGTGCCCTCTACTGTACAGGTGTGAATTTGCATTTCCTTCAGCCTGAGGCTTATTCATTTCATGTTTGGTGTGAAAGGGCCTTTACATTTGCCAAAAATAGAACTTTTGTGTTTTTGGTTGCTAAAAAACAAATATAAAATCTAAGGCTGTGTCTGAAATTGCATACTCTTTTGAGTAGGTACTTATTTTGAATAAGTCACGACTGCTAAGAAAGTATGTTCTATACAGTATGTGTGTGTGTGTGTAGTATGAATGTGATCAGTTGTGACGCTTCACTGCCATTCACGTGGCCTCATAGGCTAGTAAAGTGTCCATCATATACACATTTTGCCTACTCTTTAATGAGTACTGTTAATTCAGACATACTTATTTTACCACATACTGTTTTTCGCCTACTATATAGTAGGGTAGTATGCGATTCGGATGCAGCCTAAATCTCTGGTGGTCTGGTTTGTCTCTGTGGTCTCATTTGTGGAGAAACCCCACCACCTAGTGGCTCACATGGGTTGGCATTCTATCAGAAATCATCTACTCAGTATTCCCTGTCCCTGATTTGACTGGTTCTGTCTCTGACTGGTTTTGCTGTTCAACTAGATCATCATTTGCGTTCTCACTGAAGAATTTATTCACAAATGTGGTGTTTTTTTTATTTTATGTTCCACCTGAATCTTCAATGGTCACAGAATTCCCCTTTCTGGACACAACAGTGTATGGAACTTGGTTGAATGCCGTTGTCAGTTTGTCTGTCTTTTATGGGCTCTCCTGTTGGCAGAGGACCTAATATATCAGTGGCTAGATCCTGCCAAGGGCTTTCGGGTAGATGTGTCACTCTTAGTGGCTCTGGGCTATCAGGTCTCATAACTAATTGACATTCATGGCACGATCTGACAGGCCTCTCTGCTTCATTGTGGCAGGCCACCACACTTTGCTTCGAAGATTCTGTTTGGTACCTGCCATGCTCAAATGTCTTTATTGAGCTACATTTAAAGCTCTGGCACAAAGTGACTGTGGTACCACAATGCGTGTACTATGCCTCTCAAGACTAACTGTCCAATCATACTTATCTCATTGGCAATAAGAGAGCATATGATTTGCAGCCTGTTTGTATGTCCTGTCTGACTTCCCTTAAATCACTGTCCGTTGCTGATGCTTCTTCCACAGCCCTTGTTCTGAGTGCTCTTCTAGCATTTCACAGCTACAAATCTCAGGTAGACACGAGTGTTCTGCTTGCCGGAAATATGAATTATCCGAAAATCATATGGTCACAATCTGAAAACCTTATTTTTGTGTAATTTGATGGAGGAAGGACTGTCTCACTAATGCAGTGTTTACTCTGGGAACAAACTAAGCATTTAGAGCGAACACAGCAGTGTCATAACCTGTGTAACTGTCGTAAGCCAGTATGAGCTCGATCTTACTCTGTCTTAATCGTATTGAGTAGGCCCTGTGTAACGAATCCAACCCAAATGCAGTTTATTCCAAAACAAAACATGAACAGATGCAAAATAAACAAAGACTTGACTTGAACAAAGACCTCACCAACAGCGGTTTACAGGGAACACACATGCAAGAACAACGACCGACAAACAACAACTGAAGCACTGGGGAATATATACACAAAGGGAAACTCTCAGAGTTACTTGACTGTAACCCTGTTCCCTAATAAAGCAGAACGAGATGCTGCATGAAGTATGCGTATGGGAGCGTCTTTATTGTGACCGGCTGTGAAATTGACTCAACGTATTATAGCCTCGGTCGGTGACGTCATCAGCACACCTGCTGCACGAGGCTATAAATAGATGAGCCCTAGCTGTAAGCCCTCAGGTTTCTTTTGTCTGAAGAGCAGTCCTGGGACATCATCAGCACGGCACTGCAGTGCAGCATCTCGTTCCGCTTTATCAGGGAACAGGGTTACAGTTAAGTAACCCTGAGAGTTCCCTTTCAAAAGCTTCACTCAATGCTGCATGAAGTATGCATATGGGAATGAGAATACCCACGCCGCCGTGCTTGATGGTGTCTGGACCCCCTACGGTTGTGTAGGTGTGCACAAGGATGCAAGAGGCCTCAGACATTAGCTTGCGATGTCGACTCAAGGACATGAGAGCCCGGAGTGGCATGAGCATCCAAGCTATAAAATCTTATTAATGTGTACGGAGAGGACCAACCTGCCGCATCACCAACACTTTGTAAGGGGGCCCCCCTTTGCTAATGCAGTAGAGGAGGCGACCCCCCTGGTGGAGTGAGTCCTTAAGCCTATTGGCGAAGCTTGACCGTGCGCCTCATAGGCAAGAGCAATAGCATCCCTGACCCAATGTGACATGGTTTGTTTGGTGGCGGGCAGAACCTCTGTTTTACGGCCACCATGACAAACAAACAATTGCTCTGACTTACACCACTGGCTAGTGCGGTGGACATAGGCCTGTAGAGCACGAACTGGACACAGTCTATGAAGTCTCTCCTGATCCGGCATTTCGAACGGCGGAGGGCAGAAGGTTTCAAGAGTGACAGGATGTACAGTCGAGAAAGGAACCTTAGGCAGGTAGTCAGGATGAGGATGCAAAATCACTTTCACCATTACTGGGGCAAAGTCTAAGCAGGATGGTGATACTGACAGAGCCAGGCCTCAACCGCCTGGCCCCGCGAATAAAGCGAGTGAGCAGAGGATGCCTCCCGAGCGGCACCCCATCCACCAGGGCGTGGCAAGCCGAAAGAGCGGCCACATAAACCCTGAGAGTGGAGGGGCAAGTGCCTGTTGACAACTTTTCTTGCAGAAAGTCCAGAACTGAAGCAACCTGGCAGTTAACTGGATCTACATTATGTGTCGTACACCATCTTTCAAAGACACCCCATTTATTGGCATAAACTTTCCAAGTGGAGGAAGCCCTAGCACTTAGGATGGTCTCAATAACTGCAGGTGAAAGCCCAGTGTCCCTCAGTTGGTGCCCATCAGGGGCCAAACATGAAGGTTCCACAGGCCTGGGATGGAATATCGTGCCCTCTGCCTGAGACAGAAGGTCCCTCCTCGCCGGAATTGCGCATGGCGAGCCGTTGAGGAGAGACACTATCTCCGAGAACCATATTCTGTTTGGCCAACGAGGTGCTATCAATAAGAGGCAAGACCCTTGTTGGCGAACCCTGGCTAGAACTCCCGGGAGCAGAGCGACTGGAGGGAAGGCGTACAGGTGCATTTTGGGCCATGTATGAGCCATCACATCCAGACCCAATGGAGCTGGGTGACTGAGAGAGAAGTAGAGGGGACATTGCGCTGTCTGATAAGAGGCGAAGAGGTCCACTTCCCCTCCGTAAAATCTGGTCCAGATCTGATTGACTACTTCTGGGTGGAGTTTCCATTCCCCCATCTGTAATTTCTGTCTGGACAGTAAATCTGCTCCCACATTTAGTTGCCCCAGAATGTACACTGCTCTGAGTGACAGGAGCTTGTCCTGGGCTCAGAGAAAAATCTGTCTCACTATTCTGTTCAGATAGCTTGAGCGCAGACCTCCCTGGTGATTTATATATGAGACTGTAGCTGTATTGTCCACCCGCACTAAGACATGACAGCCCCTCAATTGGGGAAGAAAGTATTTCAGGGCGGGGATGGAGTGGTTTTTAGAGGGTATCCAGCAGGAGGCACCAGACTGGGCGCCAGACCATCAGGACTTCTTTTTATTGATGATAGTCCTGAAGTCCGCCCTGGGAGGTTGCTGAGGGCGACGAGCCGGTCCCCAGTCTTTACGAGGGAGAGCGCAACTTTTTTTACCTCCCTAAATCTTGAAGGACCGAGTGCATCGAGGAAGAAACTGAGTGAACACTTCCTTGTGTTTCTTCCACTTCTCTAAATCTGGCCACTACAGAGTTAATTGAGTCACCAAATAAACCCCTCAAATCCTTCAGGAGGTCAGCCTGGTATGCCTGCAAGATAGCCATAGTGTGCAGCACATCACCAGCCTGACCTCTATTTATTTATTTATTTTTATATAAATAATATAATATATATATATATATATATACACTCACCTAATGTTACATGTCTAGTCTGTTTTTGCTTGTCTTTGAGTTTGTTCCTTTGTTCAGTTTTCCCGCCTTTGTCTTAATGAGTTAATTCCTTCACCTGTGTCCAGTTAATTAGTAATGTCTAGCACCTGTGTCTTGTCAATTACCTCGTTTGCCCTGTGTATTTAGTTCTCAGTGTTTCTTCAGTGTTTGTCCATCGACGTTCATGTATACTGGTATTTCTAAGTGTTCCCTGTGAGTTTCTGCATTAAAGTTCCTGTTCCAAGTTCTTCTTCACGAGTTTTGAGTTACACCTAGTATTGTAACAGATTGACGGACCAAAACAGTTTTTTTTGTGGCGTTTTCCCTCTTTTTTTTGAGTTTTTCCCCGTTTCCCCATGGCCCTTCCCGCTGTTCGACTTCTCTGTTTGGAGCAGGAAGACCGTTCGCTGGAAGCGCATACACAGGACTTCCTCGACCTTGCGTGGCAGACGCACTTCCCAGAGCGGTCGAAGGCACGCGTTCCAGCGAACGGTCCCAAGGAGGATTTCGCCGCATTGGTCAGTCGTCGACCTGCCTGCACCTTCGGCTTCGTCTGGCTCCGCCTTCCCCTCTGCGTCGCCTTCGTCCTCGGTCCTACTGGCTCAGCCTCTGTCCTGTGGTCATCCGGCTCCACCTCGGACGTTCGTCGCCGCGGCTTCTCCTCGGTCTCCTGGACCTCCGGTCTCGTGCGGGCTCATCGACCCAGCAGCTCCTCCAGTGTCTCCATCAGTGGCTGCTTCCTCGTCGGTCGTCCCCAGGGTGTCTTCCACCGAGTCGTCGACACCATGGCTCCTCCCTCCTCCGACTCCGCCCTGGGGCCTCATCTTGGCTGGCCTCTGGCTTGTCACCTGGCTTCTCCTGCTCCAGGCCCCTCACTGGCTCCTCCCACCTTCAACTCCCCCATTGGACTGGTTTTCTTTGTTTTGGACTTTGTTTTTCTTGTTTGTTTCCTCGCCCTCCTCCAGAGCCCCCACCCTCCCTCCTCAGATGTTCCTTGTACAGCGCGAGGACGCGCCTAATCTGAGGGGGCGTAATGTTACATGTCTAGTCTGTTTTTGCTTGTCTTCGAGTTTGTTCCTTTGTTCAGTTTTCCCGCCTTTGTCTTAATGAGTTCATTCCTTCACCTGTGTCCAGTTAATTAGTAATGTCTAGCACCTGTGTCTTGTCAATTACCTCGTTTGCCCTGTGTATTTAGTTCTCAGTGTTTCTTCAGTGTTTGTCTGTCGACGTTCATGTATACTGGTGTTTCTAAGTGTTCCCTGTGAGTTTCTGCATTAAAGTTCCTGTTCCAAGTTCTCCTTCGCCTTCGTGAGTTTTGAGTTACACCTAGTATTGTAACACCTAAAGGATTATTAGGAACACCTGTTCAATTTCTCATTAATGCAATTATCTAATTAATCAATCACATGGCAGTTGCTTCAATGCATTTAGGGGTGTGGTCCTGGTCAAGACAATCTCCTGAACTCCAAACTGAATGTCAGAATGGGAAAGAAAGGTGATTTAAGCAATTTTGAGTGTGGCATGGTTGTTGGTGCCAGACGGGCCGGTCTGAGTATTTCACAATCTGCTCAGTTACTTGGATTTTCACGCACAACCATTTCTAGAGTTTACAAAGAATGGTGTGAAAAGGGAAAAACATCCAGTATGCGGCAGTCCTGTGGGCGAAAATGCCTTGTTGATGCTAGAGGTCAGAGGAGAATGGGCCGACTGATTCAAGCTGATAGAAGAGCAACTTTGACTGAAACAACCACTCGTTACAACCGAGGTATGCAGCAAAGCATTTGTGAAGCCACAACACGCACAACCTTAAGGCGGATGGGCTACAACAGCAGAAGACCCCACCGGGTACCACTCATCTCCACTACAAATAGGAAAAAGAGGCTACAATTTGCACGAGCTCACCAAAATTGGACAGTTGAAGACTGGAAAAATGTTGCCTGGTCTGATGAGTCTCGATTTCTGTTGAGACATTCAGATGGTAGAGTCAGAATTTGGCGTAAACAGAATGAGAACATGGATCCATCATGCCTTGTTACCACTGTGCAGGCTGGTGGTGGTGGTGTAATGGTGTGGGGGATGTTTTCTTGGCACACTTTAGGCCCCTTAGTGCCAATTGGGCATCGTTTAAATGCCACGGCCTACCTGAGCATTGTTTCTGACCATGTCCATCCCTTTATGACCACCATGTACCCATCCTCTGATGGCTACTTCCAGCAGGATAATGCACCATGTCACAAAGCTTGAATCATTTCAAATTGGTTTCTTGAACATGACAATGAGTTCACTGTACTAAAATGGCCCCCACAGTCACCAGATCTCAACCCAATAGAGCATCTTTGGGATGTGGTGGAACGGGAGCTTCGTGCCCTGGATGTGCATCCCACAAATCTCCATCAACTGCAAGATGCTATACTATCAATATGGGCCAACATTTCTAAAGAATGCTTTCAGCACCTTGTTGAATCAATGCCACGTAGAATTAAGGCAGTTCTGAAGGCGAAAGGGGGTCAAACACAGTATTAGTATGGTGTTCCTAATAATCCTTTAGGTGAGTGTATATATTTCTATATAAAACAATATATAATATACAATTTATATATATAAGCTTTGCCCACGAGAGCCGAAGTCTGTTTTCTACATGGCTTCGTGGGGAGGTAGGTCTCTTTAATGAAGATACAAACCCAGGCGTCTCTTCCACCTGGGGCATCTCTACATACCCACGCGATTTCGCACCCACGATAGTCGAAAATGACGACGTCGAGGGCACAAAAACACTTGAAGTAAATGGTTTTCTCCATGACTTTGCCACCGGACAGAAACCTAACCTCAAGCTCACTGCGTTTGGGGATCTCTCATTTACGGTGCCAGTCCAACTGTACCCTGGCCACCACGCGAACAACCACCTCGATAAATTCCTCGTCATGGATTTACTATCATGTGAGGAACGATCACAGGCTGGCTGCTAGAAGTCCACAGACCCAGAGATTCATCATCATTCCCCGCACGAGCCGAAGAAACGCCGGAGCGCGCTTCGGGATCACGCGAGGAAACATGTAGATTTGGTGAGCGAGCAAGCGAAAGGGATGGACCTGTCTCTTGCTCGTCAGGGTGCGGACTGAAAGTAGCCAAGACGAGCACAAAGCATTTTAACTGTAAAGGCTCGCAATGCTCGCACTCGCCTGACTCAATGCAGCGACCACATGCTCTTCCCCAAACACACACAGCAGTAAACGTGTGTATCCAGTTCTGTCATTTGGAAGAGAACATGGAGAGACACAGCGTTTACCCTGCTGACTCCTTTTCAACTGATAGATTTCTTTTAACTTGAACTCTTTTCACTGATGTTTTTAACAGAGATGAGAAAGAGAGAAATCTGCACACTGCCAGTTGAAAACTAACTCCTAACAAAGATCTCAAGTCAAGACTGAAAGGTTTAGAGAGAGAGATTTTTCAGAGAGGTTGTTTGCACACCACACAGTTTCGGTCTGAAAACAAAAAGACCTGAGGGCTTACAGCTGGGGCTCATCTATTTATAGCCTCGTGCAGCAGGCCCATACGCATACTTCATGCAGCATTGAGTAAAGCTTTTGAAAGGGAACAAGGTTAACAAGGGGAAGTGGCTAATAGGCAACACCTGGGGAAAACTAATCATCCATAAAGACTACAAAGAACTACAAAACATGACACAAGGCAGGAAATAACAAAAATCGGTAACGCTTTAGATTGGAAAGTACTGCGTAAGTAAATCGATTTACAGAGTAACTTTAAGTAATTATAGTGTAACTATAAAGTAAGTATGTGTAGGTATAAGGGAACAATATGTAATATTTGGGGAATAAAGGGGTAACTATCAGGACAATTAACAAATAATTTATACTGTAAGTATTTTTTAATTAAGGGGTAATTATCCATGTAGTTACAGGGTAAGTACAATAAAAACACGTACTCACACGTACACCCAAAAATCCTCACAAGACAAGGAAACACAGGCTGGGATCATGACATCCGGTTACATTTGGTGCTGTGACCTGGATGGGATGAGGTTTAGAAGGGTGAATGTAACTGTTGTAGGCCAGTAAGAACTGTGCGTGTAAACCTCACTCCCCTGATCTCAAGAGGGCGCTCCCGCGACTGACGCTAGAGAAGTTTAAAAAATGCAGATAGTGACAACAGCATTTACAAAAATTCTACACAGTGTACGGAACCGAACTGAATGAGTTGTTAATGACGTACGATGAGAGATATGAGAGAAGACAGATGAGAGATATATCTCTGATGCATGCTAAAATACGAATACAAAATACAAGATGTATCTCTTGTCTGTATGTGCTACAAGCCGGACTCGTGTTTTCAGATCTTGTAAGCAAATCAACGAACAAGAAGAAGCCCATAAAAAAACGAATAAATGGAAATAGTTTATGCTGAAAATAAGACCGAAATATCGCGACCCACACCTGCTCACTTTAATAACTCCAGAAACTTGATCTCTGTATATGTCGAGCTGAAACAACAACCCCAAAAAAACGCAGTTCTGTCAAGTACAAAGACAGCACTCTGAGACAGCAATAAAGTTGTAATGAAACTTTGCCCTCATTATTTGCTCTGGAACAAATAATAGATTAATGAGACCAAAGATTGTCCATTAGATATACTCAAAACGTATTATATCTCATGTTTAACCTAGACATCAGAGCAAGATGAATTTCAGAAGAACTGTCTGAGATAAAGCTGTTCTCTGCAGGTACATGAACGCTGAATGGCGGCTGTCACCCTGGAGCTCACAGCTTCGAAAAGGTTGAAGCAAATTTTCAAACAGGTGCCATCTTTATAAATAAACTGCATATTTGAAGTTTTAAAAAATACATTCTCACCTAAAAAATTCTACATTCCAAACTACATTCCATGACACAACAACAGTAGTATTGTAAAATTATGATGGGTTTGCTCTTCCGCCATGACACTCACTGTGAGAAATGCTGCAAGCAGAGTGATTCAAACTGTGAAACGGTTTCAGTGCTGATACTGGTAGAACATCGCATGGCTGGAAAGACCTCTCAGCCAATCAGAATTGAGGACCAGAAGTAACTGTTGTATAAAAACTCAATGAGGTTGGGAAAACGGACTAGTGAGTAGATGAGTTTTTCTGTTCGGCTGATGATGTCCTCAACAACCTCTGTAGTCAAAATTGTTAAATAGTTTTTCAAGGCAAGTAAAAGTTTTAATAAAATCACAAGCATGTATTACTGATGTATTTTACGTCTTATAATAAATCATGAAAATATGCATTTGTGTTCACCACAGACTTTATTTCAGGCATTTTACCAAAAGGGTAACACTTTAGAATACTGTTCATTAATGAATAACTACACAGGAACAAATGAGTAATGCAATGTTAACACTACTATTAACTAGTATTAACACAGCATTAACTGACAAGAAACTCTGATTAACGAATTAGTAGGTCATAGTGCTTAGTTGAAGGTGGTAGTTCACTATTAGTTAATCAATAACTACTATTCTTTTCATAACTCCCAGAGGACTACTAGGAACTACTATGACTACAACTAAGCACTATTACTTACTAATTTATTAATCAGGTTTTCTTGTTAGTTAATAGTTAATAATGCATTACTCTTGTCTTGTCCCCCTCAGTATCTATGGTGGTTGTGTGCTACCAATGTGACACAGACCATGTTGTCAAGCATTTTTTTTAAAGCCCAGGTAGCTTGTTCTGTCTATCTAGCTTAAATTTCTACAGATCACATTTCATTTGACACTGACATCATACCTCCCTGAGTACAGTATATTATACATCCAAGTGAAATACATCCAAGTGAAATTTGTTTTACAATCAGTCACAATGATGAGATAGTTTGCCCTTCTATTCTTGACTGAACCCCCACCATGACTACATGACTGTTTTATCAGGATGGAGTGACTGTGATGGACAATCCCAGAGAGGGGCAGGAGGGAACAGGCTGTCCTGTTCTCCGCCTATAAAGCTCTGTGTCCTGCACTAGCGTCCTGGCCTTCTGATCTCCTCACATCTCCTCACAATGAACGATATCTACAAAGCAGCGGTGAGTCCATGCAATTTCCCATAGAACTTTCTTGAGTTTAAAACAAAGTCTTTCAACAATGCATTAAGCATTCATAATACTTACACTTTTTCATGAACTACAGTTATATAATACATCTTAATACTTTAGCTATTCATGTTTGCACTTTTAAAGAGTACAGTATTATTATTATTTTTTTTCCTCTTGGCAAATTATTTGCAAACTATAGTTTATAGTTAATATATTGTAGTCTCTATATTGTTAATATATTAATATGATATATACAAATAGTCAGTTCTTCGTATTGTCAATGTAATTAACTAAATTAGTATTGTTTAATTAGCTCATATGAAAAAGAATTTGATTTTTTATGCTTTGTTAACAACTTATAACTGTAAATAGTTTTCACTTTAGATTAGGTCACAGAAAATTTAATTATTTGAATGCTTTATACCGTATTAAGTGTTCCTTAAAATTTTGTTTTCTGTGATGGGTAGGGTTAGTGTAAGGGGATAGAACTGTAAAATCTAATTAGTTAGACTTACTTAAAAAAAGCATGCAAACCGATTGCCTTAAAAAAACAAGTGAAGTGAAATAGTAATAGTATGTTGTACTGACAAATGCTTAGTTAGTATAGTTCACTCACACAAGAGTTCTAGTAACTAAAAAAGAACTGTAGAGAGTACCTGATAATTTACTTTAGATTTACTCTTGACTTAGTATAGCTACCATTGTTGTGTTTTGATGCTGAATGTTGAAGTCTGTGTGTGACTCAAGCATGGTCAACTGCAAGATATTGTTACAAATATAGAGGGATTATATCAACCCAATTATGTTTCACAGGTGTTTATAATGTAAGTGTTAGCAATAAAATTGGAAACGATTATTATACGACATAAAGGGAAATATTACATAGGTTCATTTTAAAAGGTGACCTTAATTTCTGACTAAATCATTAACTATAGTTAATTATTCAGTCAGAAGCTAGATCAACTTTTAAAAGCAACCTATTTAGTACTTCTCTTCCTTTGAAACCAAATCACTGTGATTTTGTGTTGCATCACTGCATCAATAGAAAGAGAGTTATAAAAGAGCCAAACCAAAGGGAACACTGATCACCATAATGGTGAGGTTTTTTTTGTTTTTTGCTTGACAAAATGGCACTCAAACCAATTAATTAATCTTAACTTGGGTTTTCTGAGTAAACAAGGAATAGTATGTGAATAGTACAGATTACTAGATTTTTACAATTAAGTTAAGACAATAAGTAAAGTTAACTAAAAAGTGTTAGTTAGAATCACTGTTGGATTTTACAGTGTACAGTTTGTACAGTATAAAAACCATTACGCCTATGGAGAGTCCTATTGTCTACTGTAATAGATAAAGTCAGACCCTTGGGGTAAGATGACCCTCCCAGGATTGGCACAGAAGGCCACAAGTGGCATGTTGATATAGTGTTATTATTTTTTCATTTAATATTTATTGTAATTCATGGGGTTATTATTCCATGAGGTAGATGTACATTTCAGATGTCTTGGCTGTTCATTAAACCTTACCGAGGTAAAACCTTAATTGAGTGAAATCCATTAATCAGAATTGCCAGTACAAAAGTCACAGAATAATTTACCTTTCAGACTAATCTCTTTTACTCTGAAGGTTATATTGATTTTTGAATTGTCAGAACACAATTTTAAAGAGAATAGTTGAATTAGTATTTTATATTAATAACACTTAAAAAAGTGTATCATCATCCTAAACATGCTAAACTTAAATCGGGCACATTGATGCACTTAAGAGGGGCATCTTCCTGTATCTTACCCTATAATGCATTACTGTAACACAGGACATTTGGCATTTGGTGCTGAAATGCAATCTACCCTTTAAATGTAACCATACATAACCATAAATATCTATGTTTATTACAGCTGTGGTTAGAAAATATTCAGGAAAATATACTCATCATAATGAGTATTATATGGCTTCATAAACACATTATTGATTCATAGAAAAAGTGATTGAATAATATCTGAGGCTATTATAGTATAAGGATTTATACTACTACATATTAATGTTCAAAATAAAACAACATTATTATATTCTCTATTGCAGCAACAATGGCTGGAAATTATAATGTGCATAAATGAGGCATCACTCAAGCCGACGTAAAGCCTTAAAAAGACAGCTCAAAATACCTTGACTCTTGAGCATTATCAGAGTTAGATAGGAGCCACTCGAGAGGGCAGCGACACTATCATTCATGACTACACATGGAGCACCGCCTACCTCCCATGGCTAATTTTGGCATGCTTTGCTCAGCCGTGTATATGTGTCTGCATGCTGAAAATGCAGGCGCTTAAGATAAAACACTCAAAGTCAGATTCCAGCATTGTGTGTGTGTGTGTGGTGGTGGTGGGGTGGGGGGTTATCTCCACTGATCTCTGCCTGAGATATAACAGGGACTGTGAGTCTGGGAAGAACATCCTGATTCATGTGTATGTGTCACATCAGTCTGGTGGTTTGTGTTGGATCAGAACACTCTTACTTAAGCAGCTGTCTCGTGAGTTACCCATCCATTGCTGGGCCACCTCATATCATGTATCTACGGTTTGTTTATTTTTAACCCCGATATACCTTTATCTGTATTGAGTAATCTGCAAAATAACAAATCTCAGTCTGTGTCTTTGAATAAAATATGAGTTTGGACTAAATGAAAACATGTTGTTAATGGGGACACAACTTAGAAATATGTTTTGGCAATTTACACAAACAGGGTACACATTTATCCCATACACTTGACGCATTTTAGCAGAGTCGTGGGGCATTCTTTCTTGTGAGATTTATTTTATTTACTTATTCATTTCAAAATGTTTATTTATTTATTTATTTTTGTGGTAGATTACTTGTATCCCACACCTGCAAAGTTGTGTTGTGACCTTAAAGAGCGTGATGGATTGTAGTGTGATAGAAGACTGAGCTAAACCATTTAAAAATGGCCAGCTTGAAAAGTCTTAGGACATGACTCAGAGATAGAGACGAGTTAATAATACTGACAGGAGACTCTTCTGCTACAGGTAACAACTCTTTCAGTAGTTTAATGGGTATTGGATCTAATAAACATGTTGGTTTAGATGCAATGATAAGTTTATTTAGCTCTTATAGTTGTACATCACTGCAATTGTTGTTGAGGGGCGATAATTGAGGCTGAATCATAAATTGCTGCCAAAGGTTGTACATTTACAATTGTATTCCTGATGCTTTCTTGGTGAAGAAATTCATAGTCATTACTACTAAACTGTGATAGAATATTCAGTTCAGGTGACGTCTGTATTAAGTAAAATCCTTGGATTGTTTTGGTTATTTTCCATGAGTTTGTGGAGATACTCCGTCATTGATCGTTATTGTTTGTTAAACATAAAGTGTTGTAATTTCTGGGCAGGAAGCTAGATCTCCAAATTGAGCAACTTGCCATACTGTGTGATGCAACCCTGTTGCTCACTGTTGGTCCTTTTAATTAATATGTTTAATATTTCATTTAATGTTTGTTACAAAAATACCAATACCACACAAATCCACACAATATCTGTGTGGATGCATGTTTGTGTTTATTTGTGTGGTGTACATTATGTTTTGACTTTGCCATAATGATTGAGCCATTGATGTCTTCAACAGGCAGAGCAGCTCACTGACGAGCAGAAAAACGGTAGGTATAGTAATACTATATAGCATTTGGTCTCAGACTGGCCAAAAATGTTGTGTTATGTTCTAAAATGCTACCTACAGTGCTGTAAAATCTTACATGATAACAGTGTAAAATAACAATGAAAATATAAATGGACCCCACGCCATTTAAATTGGATTTGATATTTGGACAGTAATTTGGCCATCCAAAGTCATTCCTTTGTGCATGTTCATATGTAAATTGTGTGGGCTTATTTTGTCCATTAGATCAAAAGATCTGAAAAACAATATATACTTATAGCCGCCTATAGACCCTCCCCTCGGAGAAATCAGGACAGAAGTGGTTGAAACACCAGGTGTAAACGAGTATGTGTCTCCCTTGATCCGATCAACCAAAACGCATTGTGATAGCGTAAACAGGGCCTCAGACCTTCCCTTTCATGTGGAACTCAACGCTGCATCACAACGTTGATGTTATAAAAATGGTAATACCCACATTGCCATACTGAAGGCATGCCTGACCAATCAGATTGTGCACCCTATGGTGCAAGAACAGTTACCCAAAAGAGACAAACCTGGGTTAAATCAACTCATTAATAAATATAGGCAAATTTGTGTGGAAAGGGCTAGCCTGCCGCAGCACAAACATAAAGAAGTATAATACTTCTCCAAGAAGGTAGTTCTCCTAGTACCAGGAGGTGAAGTATACACCTTATAGACCTGAAAGAGAACTAGACCTGACAAAGGTCATGGCTTTTCTCATATTAGCCATAATGGTACTGTGACAAGCAGGGCAGGCGAGAGCCGTGAGGGAGTGGTGCGAGGCCGGTGGCGTGATTGCAGATCACGCCGCTTTCTCACGGCTCTCACCCGCCCTGCTTGTCACAGGTACTAATGGTACAAATGCTTAGAATTGAAGCATACTGTGTGCCTTAAAGCAATGAAAACTGATACAGAAGAATTAACCCAAAAGGACACGAGTTCCTGGGGTTGAATCCATATTCAGACTGTAAAACCTTATAAATGTGTGCAGGGAGGCAAGCACTTTAGAAGAATTGACACTCCTGGTGGAATGAAGGACGACCGAATGGACACCTTTGGAATGTAATCCGGCCTCGGGTGCAATATGATCTAACCAATTCAAGGGCGAAGAGTAGCCAGGATAGGGCAACTGATAAGGCTTGCAAATCTGCTATACTTTTTATCGAAGTTAATGCTAATAACAGAGCCACTTTGAGTCAGAAACTTCTCTGATGCTGACTCCAAATGTTTGAATGGAGCCTCTGGTAATCCTTACAGGACTATGGAAAGATCAACTCGTGGTCTGCAGGTAGGCCATCTGGCACCATGAAGAAAGCGAGATATCAGTGGATGCCTCCCCACAGTTACTCCATCTGTGTGGTTGAGGAAAATAGATATAGCGGCCACGTATACTTTAAGTGTAGCAGGGGATAAATCTGAAAAGCCATTGAAAGGCACTCCTGTATATGCTCCTGCACTGAAACAACCGGGCAGTGTACTGGGTTATTTTGGTGCCTTGCGCACCAAGAATCAAAGAAACACCACTTCGTGGCATACAGTTTTCTAGTGGAGGGAGCTCTAGCATTTAGAATGGTCTCAACAACCTCGACTGAGAGACCAGAAATGTATGAGCTGGTTCCCTTCAGGGGTCGGACCTACAGCTTCCATATCCCAGGCCAAAGATTGTGCTTGTTTTTGAACTCCTAACACAGAGAACAAGACTTTCCACACACATGCAAACAAGCAGCTTCCTGAAGCTTCTATTTATGGTTTCGTTGACGCGCTGACGCTACTTTACCTGACCACGCTTCATCACCGGCCAATCAAGATCAGGGTTTACCACACATGCTTCAGACACCAGCTCATGCAGAAGCGTTCCCATAGCGTCAACGTTATGAGGCAGCACTGAGTTCCACTCGAAGGGGAACATCAAGCATTTTGAGATATATACTGTAAGGTGTGGCCTACACTTTTGTACACATTTTCTACGGTGTGTAATACCTTTTCACAGTACTGTATGTTTATAAATTTGAAACATTTGTTAAATTGCATCATTACCAATACAAAACAAAAACTGGCTGAATTTCACACCCATGCCCAACTAATAAAAAACAACAGCAGCATTATTTATAGCATTCCTGCAAAAAAAAAATCCAGCTTTGCTGAAAGGTATGTTTTGCACGCTAGACCAGCATGGGAAGCAGGAGTGCCTGTGGACCAGCTAAACCAGAACTATTCCAGGTCCAGCCAGAATAGCCTGGACCAACATGGAATTAATGCTGGTTTATGCTGGGGGTTTTTAGCAGGGCTCTATGCAATAAAGATTTACTAAACTGACTCACATTAACAATATCATTAAGTTGTTGAGACTATACTGTACACAACAGCTTAACTAACTGCCAAAGTCCTGTGGTCGTGTTTTGTAGAGTTCCGCGCAGCATTTGATATTTTCGTTCAGGACGCTGAAGATGGCTGTATTAGCACAAAGGAGCTCGGGAAGGTGATGAGGATGCTGGGCCAGAACCCCACGCCGGAAGAACTCCAGGAGATGATTGACGAGGTGGATGAGGACGGTAAAGTCTACAACAATCCAGAATAAATAGCATTCCAGAACCCTAACCTATAATGTCAACAAGTGTTTTAGTCAAGTCCACCTAAACCGAGACCAAGTCAAAAATAAGACCAGTGCGTGTTGTGAATAAGACATTGAAGGGTTGAGACCAAGACAAGACCGAGACTAAGGCAGGGCAAGACCGAGTCAAGACTAAGACCAGACCAGCGTTTCTCAAATTCATATAAAAGATCCACATTTACTGCCTGAGAAATGTCATATTTAATAAAAAAAATAAAGTAATTTTTAATTGAAAAATAAGACAACCAATCAAATGAAATCACTAACAACAAACTGCAGAGGTGGCACAGAAACTATAATAACAACTGCAAGAAATTATGTTTTAAAAATAACATTTTGTTTATTGAACATATAAAATCAATATCACGTTTGCAATCGTGCACATTTTTATGAAAACAGTTATTTTTCTCTTGTGATATATCATATGTTATAATGTGAAAAACTAAATTTTTGCTATCATATCTTGAATTTTTGGGCCTTTATCTTAATTTGATATGGCTACCGCCATATCACCCTGTAGCCCAAGACTGGTTTCCCACTGAAGCTAAGCAGGGTTGAGCCTGGTCAGTAACTGGATGGGAGACCTCCTGGGAAAACTACGTTGCTGCTGGAAGAGGTGTTAGTGAGGCCAGCAGGGGGTGCTCACCCTGTGGTCTGTGTGGGCCGTAACGCCCCAGTATAGTGATGGGGACACTGTCCTGTAACAAGCCCCGTCCTTCAGACTCTCTGGTCATTAAAAATCACATGGCACTTCTCGTAAAAGAGTAGGGGGTAAACAAGGTTTCCTGGACACATTTCTTCCATTGCCCTTATCAGTCATGTCCTCCTAATAAACCCCATACACTGAATTGGCTCGATCACTCTCTCTCTCCTCTCCACCTATAGCTGGTGTGTGGTGAGCGCACTGGCGCCGTTGCTCTGTGGTGTCATTGATTTCTGACCCAGCATCACAATCAATAACATTTCTAATTTGATTTCTTTTGTTACTGTTTTGCCTGGTCAGAAATCAAATTAGACATGTTATTGATTGCATCTAAAGCAGGAAGTTTTACATCCAATCACAGTAATGATGTTAACAAATAAATCAGACAATGCACCAGCAATTTAGTGATATCCCCACTGTTGTGGTCTTGACCGGTCTTAAAATAAAATCCTGACTCCGCTTAGTCTGAGACAGAGACAAGAGTGAGTGAAAATACGGTTGAGACCAAGACAAGACCAAGACCTTCAAAAAATTGTCTCTACAACACAACAATATAACACAAAAGAGGTACTACAACACTAATATCAACTAAAATACACTCTCCTATATCTTACAGGGAAAAGCAAGGCAACTTTGACATTTAACAGCATGTTATAATGATAAATCTTCATAAAATGCTACAATCTGTTTGCAATCTCAGAGATTTTGATATTATATTCCAACTTTTCTCCATTCAAGGAATAGGTCACCCAAAAATGAAAATTATGTCTTCATTTACTTAGGACATAAGTGTAAAAGTACCAAGTAGAGATGGGTATTATATTGATACCTCTGAAAAATATCGATATTAGAATGATATTAATACAAAATGTGGGTTTCGGCATCTCTTTCAAATGTTTCAAGTACTTTTTTAATATTTGAGCCACAACACCCCTCACATATTTAGCTGACCTGTGTCACATGACTGTGAGAAGCGAGCGTAGAGCCATGCACAATGGCAGAAAGGAAACGTCTCGGTTACGTATGTAACCCTCGTTCCCTGAAGGAGGGAACGGAGACGCCACGTCGGAGTACCGACGAATAGGAATCTCGCTCGCGAGAGCCAATCTGACTGGCACCCCAGCAGGGTGCAGAGGGCATGGCGACGGGACGTGGGTTACATATATGTAACCGAGACGTTCCCATTCAGTCGGTCACTCTCGACGCCACGTTGGCATACCGACGAATAGGAATCCCTACCAAAGCGCCATGGCCTTTGCCCCCATCCAGTGGCCCGTGTGAGCCTCCTGAGCTCTCTTACCTGATGAGACGGGGCTCACACAGAGAAGTCCATCACTGCTGTTCCGCATGACCCGTTCAGTGACTATTGGATAACACTGGGAAAGCGTGCCCTAGTGAAGGAAACGCTGCGGAGCCCACATCATACCCCGAAGGAGTTATGTGGAGTACAATGCTGAGCCATAGCCCGCAATGGAGAGAGGGTGCTCAGTCCCAGTGACGGGAAGGCTCTCCCAAGGGAAAGACACGGGCTTCCCGTAGGAGCGACCGTGGAAAAATATATGGATCCCCGCAGGGTCACTCATATATCCCCAGCCCAGTACCGGTTCTCAAGGATTCAGCGGCAAGGGGCCTGATGTCAGACGTTCCGCCACGTCCGGCACAGAGGGTGATGGAGGACTCGACAGAGTTTGCTTCTGGAGAAATAAAGCACCGTGGCGCAGCAAGCCGACAAGAGCCAGGGCCTCTCAGTGCTTCTACCCGTTTGAGGCGAGAACACAGGAGGACACTGGCTCTACACGTAGACTATAGAATCTAGCGAACATGTTGGGTGTCGCCCAGCCCGCAGCTCTACAGATGTCTGACAGCGAGGCGCCACGTGCCAGCGCCCAGGAGGATGCAACACTTCTAGTAGAGTGTGCTCGCACCCTGAGCGGACAGGGCACACCTTGTTGCTTGGTAAGCCAAGGTGATGGCATCCACTATCCAGTGGGCCATCCTCTGCTTGGAGACAGCCTTTCCCTTCTGCTGGCCTCCGTGACAGACAAAGAGCTGATCTGAGGTCCTGAAGCTTTGAGTTCTATCCACGTAAATCCGCAGAGCGCGGACGGGACAGAGCAAAGCTAGGGCTGGGTCTGCCTCCTCCGGGGGCAGCGCTTGCAGGTTCACCACCTGGTCCCTGAAGGGAGTGGTGGGAACCTTGGGCACATAGCCAGACCGGGGTCTCAGTACCACGTGGGTGTCACCCGGCCCGAACTCTAGGCAAAATTCGTCAACCGAAAATGCCTGCAGGTCCCCTACCCTCTTGATGGAGGCCAGTGCGGCCAACAGCAAAGTCTTCATAGACAGAATCTTTAGCTCTGCTGACCGCAAGGGCTCAAATGGGGCATTCTGAAGTGCTTGGAGCACCAGAGCAAGATCCCAAGAGGGTATGGAGGGAGGACGAGGAGGATTTAACCGTCTCGCCCCCCTGAGGAACCTGACGACCAGGTCGTGGTTCCCAACCGTCTTACCTTCTACGTGGTCGTGATAGGCGGATATTGCAGCAACATAGACTTTGAGAGTGGAGGGCGACAGCCTACGCTCCAACCCTTGTTGCAGGAAGGAAAGCACAGACGCGATCGAACATCTTCGGGGGTCTTCTCTGTGAGAAGAACACCACTCGACGAACAGGTTCCACTTCAAAGCATAAGCCTGTCTTGTAGACGGTGCTAGTGCCGAAGTGATGGTGTTAACTACCTCTTGGGGTAAGTCACCTAGAACCTCCGCGTCCCATCCAGGGGCTAGACATGAAGCTTCCACAGATCTGGACGCGGGTGCCACAGGGTGCCCCGTCTCTGAGTCAGAAGGTCCTTCCTCAGAGGAATCGGCCAAGGAGGGGCTGTCGCAAGGAGCATAAGTTCTGGGAACCAGGTCCGGTTGGGCCAGTAAGGCGCCACCAACAGGACCTGCTCCTCGTCCTCCCTGACCTTGCACAATGTCTGTGCAAGTAGGCTCACTGGAGGAAACGCATATTTGCACAGCTCCTGGGGCCAGCTGTGCGCAAGTGCATCCGTGCCGAGTGTACCCTCGGTCAGCGAATAGAACCACTGGCAGTGGGACGTTTCTGGGGAGGCAAACAGGTCGACCTGTGCCGCCCCGAACTGTCTCCAAATCAGCTGAACCACCTGGGGGTGGAGTCGCCATTCCCCTGGGAGTGCAGCTCGTGAAAGCTCGTCGGCCACACGGTTGCTCACACCAGGGACATGAATGGCCTGAAGTGACCTCAGACACTTCTGACTCCAGAGGAGGAGATGGCAGGCGAGTTGCGACATGCGACGGGAGCGCAGAGCACCTTTTCGGTTGATATACACAACGGTCGCAGTGTTGTCCGTGCGGACCAGTACATCTTTGCCACGTAGCAGCCTTTTGAGGCGGCTCAGAGCGAGATGCACTGCTAGCAACTCGAGGCAGTTGATGTGCCAATGCAGGTGCGGGCCCATCCAAACCCCTGACACTGCATGCCCGTTGTACGTGGCTCCCCAGCCCATGGCAGAGGCATCCGTGAAGACCACAGCATGCCTGAAGACCTGTTCCAGAGGCACTCCGGCCCGAAGGAACGAGGGGTCTGACCATGGGCTGAAGGATTGGCGGCAGGCCGGTGTGATGCTCACCCGGTGAGTGCAGCGTTGCCATGCCCATCTCGGGACTCAGCCGGTCTCAGGGCCGCTTGCCCTTACTCTTGCCACCCCTCTTGGGAGAGGCCTGGACGGACGGGGCGGCCTGCTTACGCCCGGCTCCACGACGTCGCTTGGGTGGAGGCTGCTGCTGCGACGCGGGAGCGGAGGCAGACGCAGGCGGCCGCCCTCGGCGACGAGCAGGCTGAGGCGCTGCCGGCGGCGGGGTGGAGACAGCAGCTGTCCGCTGTGGCAGGATGTGACTGATCGCCTCAGTCTGCTTCTGTGCGCCCGTGAACTGCTGGGCGAAGTTCTGGACCGCGTCGCCAAAGAGGCCGGTCTGGGACACGGGGGAATTAAGGAACCTGATCTTGTCGGTTTCCCTCATGTCAGCCAGACACAGCCAGAGATGGCGTTCCTTGACCACCATAGTGGACATCGCACGACCCACTGCCCGCGCCGTAACCTTCGTCGCACGAAGCGCGAGGTCCGTTGCGGTTCTCAGTTCCTGGAGAACTGCGGGATCGTGACCACCCTCGTGCAAGGTCTTCAGTGCCTGGGCCTGATGGACCTGCAACAACGCCATAGCGTGTAAGGAGGAGGCAGCATCCCCACAAGCCTGGTAGGCCTTTCCGATCAGATCGGATGAGTACCTACAGGCCCGGGAGGGGAGACACAGGTTCCCCCTGGAAGTGGAGTTAGGGCACAGTTGCATAGCAACGGCCTGTTCCACAGGAGGAACCTGCGTGTAACCCTTCTGCGCTCCCCCATCGAGGGTGGTGAGGGAGGAGGAGCCACTGGGCCGGTTTCGGGCAGTGAAAGGTGCCGTCCACGACCTAGTGAGCTCGTCATGCACCTCCGGAAAGAAAGGAACCGGGGTGGGGTGCTGAGAACCCAATCGTCCAGCCTCGAGGGTTCGGGACACGGTGGAGGGTTCCACACGAGCCCGACTCTCTCAGCGGCCCGGGAAAGCATGGCCATCATTTCCGGATCCGTATCGGGCACAGCGGATCTTTCCGAAGGAGCCCCCTGCGCCGACACGTCATCTCCAGAAACTTCTGACCCTCCCTCCGATGCAGTGATGGACATCTGATTGTCAAGAAGAGCCCCGAAGGATACGGATGGTACACACCTCATGGGTGGCCCACCGCGTTCCAACGGCAGCTCTACTGGCTGCGAAGTGCGGGAGGGGTGAGGGTTCCCCGGGGGTTGGGTCCCTGGGGGAAGCGCGCTCACCGTAATCCTCAGATCACCCGCGCTACTGCCTGAAGTAACCCTCTGTGGAGGATTAGATCGAGGCAGAGGCACGGGGACTCCACCCCTTGCGAGATGGAGTCTCGACCGCAACTCCGAGATGGTCATGTTCCCGCAGTGAGAACATGAGTCATCCACCAGCGCTGCCTTAGCGTGCTGAACGCCCAAACACGAGATACAGCGCTTGTGACCATCCCTCGGTGACAGATAACCACCACATCCAGAAACACACAGATAGAATGTCATCCTGAAAAGGACGCAAGCTCTATCTGTGTTGCTCTATTAGAAGGACGCTCTCCTTGGGGCTGAAGCACGCAGGGGGAGGGGTCGCAGCGACACAGTCAGGGGATAGTGCAGCCTGACGTGCACGCTCTCTCACACGAAGGCGCTGTCTTACCAGCCGTAAGAACGGCTTTTCAGCGCTCTCCACCTAGCGCACCGAACCAGCTGTGAGAACAGCCTTTGTGTTTGCTCAAAAAAGAGAAAGAGAGATGATCGAAAAACCACACGACCCGCTGCAGTGCCGTTACACCAACACCGACTGAAGAGATCGCTTCCAAAAGGGCAGGCTTCTTTTCAGTCAGGACTGCGAAGTAGAGAGTGATATCTGGCTGAACCATCTACCACTCGGCTCCGAAGCAAAAAGCTAATTTGATGCAAACATGTGTCTCATTTATGAGCATGAGCACCTGGTGCAGTCATTGCATGCCAATGTGCATTGGCTCATTTAGTTTCACTCGAAGTAGATTGGCTCTCGCAAGCGAGATTCCTATTCGTCGGTACTCCGACGTGGCGTCGAGAGTGACCGACTGAATGGGAACGTAGTATTTTCAAAAATCCCATACCCATTTAAGAAATAATCAGTATCGGTATCGTTAAAATTGTAACAAAAGTATCGGGATTAGGTCAAATTTAAAAAGTTTGTTATCATATTTAGAAAAGTAGTAGTTTTTGTTGTCAACTTGACATTATTTGTTTTCTGGAGAGGTGCAACTATTCTGTAACAAATCTTTTGTAGTTGAGCCAATTCAACATTTTGTGTCAATTGGAAAACAGAAGTTCTTAAGAATGAACAGGTTTAGATGTTGATTTTTTATTGAAAATCATTTGGTCATCATTTTGGTGATGAGCGTTTCCTTGAGTAGAGCAGTTTGACTCTTGGTGTGAGTTTGTGGTCTTTGTAACAGTGTTTAGCAAAACACATAATTTATTGCTAAGAAAGAAAGAAAGAAAGAAACAAACAAACAAACAAACAAACCAAGATGATCAAGTTTTCAGTCTCATAAACTAGAATAAATCACTTATCTTGTTTCTGACCTAAAGATCAGACATTCTGAATTCTGATTTTAAAATACATTATGGGGAAAAAAGTTTTTTGACACACACACATTTAAGAATCAGCATATGAATCTCAACAATGGTGACATGCTCCCAGCATGCATTGTGGCATGAAACATGTAACCATTGTTGAGATTCATATGCTGATTTTTGATTGTGTGTGTGTACGTGTATACGTGCATAAAAGTTTTGTTGGTAAATATAATATATTATTCACAAATAATCACTTTTGATCAGGTATAAGGGTAGTGAACTACTCCCCTTTATAACACTGTTATCTAGATCATCTGATCATTTTAGTTTATGGCTTTCTTTGCAACAAATTATGTGTTTTGTTAAACACTGTTACAAAGGCCACAAACTCACATAAAAAGCCAAGAGTCAAACAGCCCAACTCAAGGAAACGCTCATCACCAAAATGGTGACCAAACATTTTCAATAAAAAAATCAACATCTGAACCTGTTTATTCTTAATAAGAATGTTTCCAATAGACACAAAATGTTGAATTGGCTCATCTAGATTTGTTACAGAATAGTTGCATCTCTCCAGAAAACAAATAATGTCAAGTTGACTCAAATGTTTTTTTTTTTTTAAATAAAACAACTTATTTTCAGTTCATATAACTGTTACAAAAGTTGAGTCAACAAGAAAAAGCCAGGGGAATTTTTTTGTTGTTGTATGAGATTCTTACAGTGTATTTATTTAACTCAATAATATATAGTAATATTTGAAAAAAGGAACATTCTTGAGGGAAAAAAACATTAAAATGCGGCTTAAAGCGTAAAAAAAAAAAAAAATCAGTTTATGAACTCATTGGGACACTAAATTTTCAATAAATATCCAAATAAATGTAATTACTAAACTAAATTAACTATGTCAACTACATTATTTGAATATATATGACAATTGAAATGAGCTGGATGACATCGCCGTTTTCTCCAGAGCGGCTGTACAGCCGAATCAAATTCTGTTCATTATTTTCCTGTTTAACACTGTGAAGCTGCTTTGAAACAATCTGCATTGTAAAAAGCGCTATATAAATAAAGTTGACTTGACTTGATTGAAATTCTAAAATGAGCTTGTGCTAAAATGATTGTTGGTGCATGTATGCAGGCAGTGGTACGGTGGATTTCGAGGAGTTTTTGGTCATGATGGTGAGATGCATGAAAGATGACAGCAAAGGAAAGTCAGAGGAAGAACTGGCAGAACTCTTCCGTATGTTTGATAAGTATGTGTGTCCTTAAACTGAATTAAGAGAACTGACCTGTAGTGGGCTTAGTGGTTTCTGATGGTTTTTGATTGTATCTGGACAGGAATGCAGATGGGTACATAGATCTTGATGAACTGAAGCTGATGCTGGAAGCTACAGGTGAAACCATCACTGAAGATGACATTGATGAACTGATGAGGGACGGAGACAAAAACAATGATGGAAAAATTGATTATGATGGTAAGCATTTGTTATACTCAAGTTCACTTATACTTTAAGTTCAGTGTTATACTCAAGTTCACTCAACAACCCCCCCACCCTGCATGCATAATTAGAGTTCTTTAAACAGTTGTGTTAACTTTTATAAAAGCCTTCCCATTTAACTAGAAATCTGGAACTTCAGTATGTTCCTCTCAGAGCAATCTTCTTAGACTCTGGACAGTTTGATTATGCTGCATTGTAACCACTTACTTAACTCCTCCCCCGCCATTGGAGGAATTTTTCATCATTTATGGCACACCGCTTCACCGCCATTGACAGAATTTTCCGGCAATCCATGTTCTCTTTCGAGGGAACTTCTACGGTGCGTCAGCTGCTGATGCTATGGGGATGCGCCCTTGCAGAACCTGGTGTCTGAGGCAATGTGTACAGACATGCCATTCAATGACCAACGCAGTGTAATGATGTCGCAAGGTGTGCCCCAGTGTATAAGACAGACAGCTTCTGATCTTCAAGAAGCCGCTTGTTGGTGTGCTGTGTGAAGATAGCTGTGTGTGTAACAGAAAGGATAGAAGGTGGACAGCATATGGCGAGCAGGCAGTTCAAACACCATGTTCATCTATGCTCTCGGTTTTCTGTCTAGGAACGAAGCATGCACGTTCGGCCCTCAAGGGGGCTGGTTGTATTAATTGCAATGCTCTCCCATTGAGGAAAAACTTTGCTCCTGGCTGGTCAAGCTGCTGAGTCACATAGCTCTAGCATATAGTTTGCTGAGGCAGCTTGCAGGCTGTGATCGCAGGAATCTCATAAGGAACTGGTTGAGGAGCACGAGAGAGTTCCCTTCACCTCTCACGCCGGTTCCATTGTCCTTATGCCAGAAGTGAAAGCCTGCTTAGCAGCTTCCTCCACAGAAAACGAGGACTCGTTGCTCGCCTATGATTCTGATGGAATAGATGTGGTGTCAGTAGAGATATAAAATATATTGCCAAAAGTATTGGGACACCCTTCCAAATCATTGAATTCAGGTGTTCCAATCACTTCCATGGCCAAAGGTGTATAAAATCAAGCAGTGGTATTATAACAAAGTGGAAGCAATTGGGAACAACAGCAACTCAGCGGCCATGTAAAACCACAGAGCGGGGTCAGCGCATGTTGAGGCACACAGTGCGCAGGAGTCGCCAACTTTCTGCAGAGTCAATAGCTACAGACCTCCATACTTCGTGTGGCCTTCAGATTAGCTCAAGAACAGTGTGTAGAGAGCTTCATGGAATGGCTTTCCATGGCTGAGCAGCTCATCCAAGCCATACATCACCAAGTGCAATGCAAAGCGTGGGATGCAGTGGGGTAAAGCACGCCGCCACTTGACTCTAGAGCAGTGAGACGTGTTCTCTGGAGTGACCAATCACGATCCTCTGTCTGGCAATCCGATGGAGTCTGGGTTTGGCGGTTGCCAGGAGAACGGTACTTGCCTGACTGCATTGTGCCAAGTGTAAAGTTTGGTGGAGGGGGGATTATGGTGTGAGGTTGTTTTTCAGGGGTTGGGCTTGTTCCAGTGAAAGGAACTCTTAATGCTTCAGCATACCAAGACATTTTGGACAATTTCATGCTCCCAACTTTGTGGGAACAGTTTGGGGATGGCCCCTTCCTGTTCCAACATGACTGCGCACCAGTGCACAAAGCGTCGGTCCATAAAGACATGGATGAGCGAGTTTGGTGTGGAGGAACTTGACTGGCCTGCACAGAGTCCTGACCTCAACCCGATAGAACACCTTTGGGATGAATTAGAGCGGAGACTGCGAGCCAGGCCTTCTCGTGCAACATCAGTGCCTGACCTCACAAATGCGCTTCTAGAAGAATGGTCAAAAATCCCCATAAACACACTCCTAAACCTTGTGGAAAGCCTTCCCAGAAGAGTTGAAGCTGTTATAGTTGCAAAGGGTGGGCCAACTCCATATTAAACTCTACGGATTAAGAGAATGGGATGTCATTGAAGTTCATGTGCATGTAAAGGCAGAAAACTTTTGGCAATATAGTTTATCTAATAGATCGGTTTCCTGCTCCATGCAGCATAACACTGAATACGATGAGCTAGTGGAGCTTATGACTTGTGCCACAGCCTGATTAATCTTGAACTTGATTAAGCTTTAACACGAGACTGCAGAGATCAATGTTTATGGTTTGTTTCCACTGAGCGGTACGGTTCAGTACAGTTCAGTACGGTAAGCAATTTTTGCTGTTTCGATTGTCAGAAATTATGAATGGTACCCTATTTCCGAACCGTACTGTACCACCTTTTTATTACCCTTTTGTTGGGGTACCTAGCACAGTAGTCTAGTACTAAAGGGTGGAGCTAGACTCACTGCAGAACATTGATTGGTGGGCAGAGAATCGTCTTTGCCTCAAACAAAGGTGGAAACGAGCCATTAGATGAACGATAATTGTGGAGTTATAAGTGTGCAGCTCCGGTGAGCCTTCCTTTTCTCCTAGACCTGCACACTGAGGTGTCATGTGCGTGGAGACATCCAGACTCTGCTCACGTGGTTCATTCGGCTTCGAGTTATTCGAATGTAGAGGGGCTCAGCGAGCAGGGTTATGGGTGGATGCCTCAGGTGGAAAGGAATTTAGCGATTACCTTTCCCCTGAGACATTCTCATTACTGAAGGCTCGTATTTTGCCCTCTAAACCATGGGCAAGTGGGCAAACTGGTGGAGCTTTGCACACTATGGCAGTACTGCAAATTTATCAGACAGATCTGCTCAAATACCTGGATCAAGGGGAGGGATTATCCCCTGAGATGGTCTCTGAACTGCGTATAGCCACAGATCTAGCTCTCCGGGCCAGATCGGGGAGCTGTGGGTGCGACAAAAAAAAGGAGAGTGATTAAGTGGGGCTGAGGCCTAAGCTCTCAACCCCTTTTTTTCATTCCTTTCAGCGCCCCCTAAATTGCCCTTTCCAGGATTGAGTTCTCTCTTGAGGAGAGAGTGATTTCAGTTTTCGCCCCTTTTTTCATTATTTTTCTTCTTCCTCCTTTTTCCAGTCTACCCCCTTCCCTCCCTCCCTCCCTCCCTCCCTCCCCCTCTGAGGAGGGTGTTGGGGTACAATGTACAATAGGTTGTTTTTAGAGGGGAATTAGGTTGAGCCTGGCACTTGTGGCTGTTTTTTAGGACTAGGGGCAGTGTAAACTGAGATTGGGCCCACTCCTTACCCTGAAAAGTAAGATGAGCTTGCTTTACTATATAGAAGCCTGCTCTTCGGCTCCCTGATAAAATATTTTAGAATTAGAGCTGGACAGATGTTTGAGATGTCGTTATACTCTCTTCTCTACACCTACTCCAGGTTTGGACATTAAGTGAGGTTATGCTCCTCATTACCCATATAGTTAGATGTGGGTCATGGGCTTAGCTGAGGCTTTGTCTATTTTCAGGTAGCTCTGCTCCAAGGGGTCTAGACTCTCTTGGAGCATGGCTCAGACTAGTTTAGAGTCCTTTTGAGCATAGAAGCTTCAGGACCTTCCTAACATTGTTATGATAGCAATGTGTTGCAAGGTGTAGGCTACCGCTCGCCCTCTGACACTTTAATGGTTTAGGACTGAGGCCTCCGAGCTTAGTGCTTAGGTTATTATTTTGCGAACTACAAGCAGGCATTGGTCAGCATGGTCAGTTGGTATGGCATCCCCATAGTGTCAGGGGTAGGGGGTGCTATTACACATCTTCTGAAACAGTACAGAATCTCTGGATCAAAACAGAGGAGAAAAAGAAGCAGAAACAAGCAATAGAAACATTGCTTATGCACATGTTGTAGTCAAAATGTAGTTTTTTTATGAAACTTATCGACATTTAAGTGTTGATCATATTTAATGCATTAATCTAGAAGACAACAAAATCTTCCAGGGGCCATAAACATTTTGTGAAAATGATAAATAAATAAAAAAGCCGGTGGTGGCTGGCAACTTAAAAAAAACAATGCTGACAGGGAAAAAATTACAATTGCTAAATTTGATAAAACAAAGTCAGCAATGGTGTCCGGAGGCAGTGTCCATGATGTTTTGTAATGATGGAAGTGCACAGTTTTGCTACAGTATTTGTGTCAACCCTTAAAGACCCAATGTGATGCAACTCTATCCTTGTCCCTGTCCCATGCATCTCCACTATCCTTTTATTGCAGAGTTCTTGGAGTTCATGAAAGGGGTGGAATAAATGATGGAGGAATGTCTACCCGGTGTTTATCCCTGGATTGTCACACAAAAGGATAGTAATTATTCAAGCTTGATGAGAGAGATCAATAGAGGATCTGTCAGTCTATGATGTATCTTATTAATATGTCTATAATTTTCAAGACAATATTTTCAGAAGATTCAATTATTGTACACACTTGTAAACATATTTTGAAGTCAAGGCCAAGTTGTGTAGATTTAAGACTTTCATTGGGTTTAATTTGTCTACTAATTTATTCATTTTACTGAAAACATTTGACCTTGATATTTATTTAGTAAATCAGTTATGATTAGTTACACACTAACCAGACTTGGAATCTGAGCCTAAATATTTGTGTGACTTTATTTGGCTAGAGGCTAATTTAATGGTCTAATGCTCTGACGTTCTGCTCTATTCCTCAAATTATTTCTCAAATTAATTACATTCTATTGCAGTCTGTTTTACACAAGAAAATAAATAATTATCCTAAAGTAAATCACATAATCCACCTTTTAATCTTTTTTTTTTTAAGTAAATACTGAGTTTACATTTGAGAGTGTATTGTTATATGTCAAATTAACAAAATTAATGAAAATAGAATAAAGCTTTTGAGAATTTTGGCCTGTTTTATTCCTTGAGTCATGCATTAAAACATAACATGGATGCCTGGTTTCACAGACAAGGCTTAAGTCTAGTCTCAGACTAAAATGAATGTTTGAGCTGTTTTAACTGAAAGCATATCTTAAAATATGTCAGTGCCATTGTTTTGTCTCAAGATGCACACCAGTAATGTTTTTTTTTTCCCCCTAGGGCACATTTTACTTGAGAGTATTAGAGAGTTATACTAGCATCACTAGTATTTATAGGATGGTGTGATCTGTTGTAGTGGCTAAAACTTTTTGATTGGTTGATGAATTATCAATCCCCTAAAAAGTAAGCAATAAGACATCATGCCAACTTGACCTAACTAAACCTCAGGTTACTCTAGGAGGACTTAACCTGTAAGAACTGAAGATTCAGGCTGTTTGAATAAAAGTGTCTCCTAAATGACCAGAGAGCTCTTCTTGTAACTAGATAATATTGTAATGGGCATCATAAACATTATTTTCAAACCACTGCAGCCTAAGCTTGATTCTCTGCCCTTGTGAAAAATCCAGCATAAGGTATATTTTTCATGCTGGGAGCTGCATGGGATGCTGGTTGCTGGTTTGATAATCCTCAGCATGGGACCAGCTACACCAGCTCAGTTTTGCTTGAAAACAGGATGACTAGGCTGGTCCACCAGCTAGATTCGCATTATACCAGCTCAAACCAGCCTGGACATACACATGAAACTCATGCTGGATATTTAGTAGTGCATCTCTTTTCATTGTTTGACCTTAGCGGTGCTATTGATACTGTGACCACAACATTCTGTTGGATAGGCTTCAGAATCATGTTGGCTTTTGTGAGCAGGCATTAGCATGGTTTAGATTGTATTTATGCAATTATTATTAGTTAGTCTGTGTTGTGAAGAAATGTAAGATAGTACACAAGTTCTATACGGAGTGCCACAGGGATCAGTATTAGACCCCCTGCTTTTTTCATCATATGTTTCCACTCAGGGACATTATCAGGAGACATGGAATGCGTTTCCTCAGCCTTATTTCACATTAGAAACATTGTTAAACTACAACACATGCTGTCTGTTTCAAATACTGAAAAGATAATTCATGCATTTATGACCTCCAGATTAGATTTTTTCAGTGCTTTGAGTGGTTGTCACATGTCTGTCTTGTCTTGTTTAACACATGTTGTGTTTTTGTTATTTTCTGTGCATGTGCTTGTGTTTTGTCATGTTTGGTGTGAGCACATGGCTCGTCACGTGTTCCTTGTGTCATGTGCTCTGCTGTCTATTGTCTTGACCGCACCCCTCTTGTTATCTGATTATTGGTTTATTTGCCTCACCTGTTCTTCCCCATTACCTGCCTTGTTTGTCCCCTATTTAATCTCCTTGTGTCTTCAGTCCTGTGCTGGTTCGTTATCGTTGGTATGTTGTCTGTTCCTGTTTGGTTGCTCCCTGCATCATGTTTGTTTTCTCCTGGTCACTAGTATGTATTATGTTCTGTTTGATTTCACCCTCGTGGGTGTTTTGTTTGTTTATTTTATTTTGTTTTTATTGCACTTGAGTCCTCGCTCCCTTTCACCCATACCCAACCGTGACAGAACGAAACCAGCCATTAGACGACTCCGCAGAAGATGGGTATCTTCCTTTTTCCATCTTCCCCCACTGAACCCTCCAACTATCTGCAACTCGCCAGATATGTGAACTCTCATTACATCCATCAGCAGGGAGCTGACGTGAGGGACTTCGCCTGCAGTTTCCTCATTGAGGTTGATCACATGGTTTACACTGAGGCAGAGATTTAAGGAGGTGTTAAATATCTGTCTGGACATGCCTCCCAGCCCGGGGGAGATGGAGAAGCTGGGGCATCTGGGATTCTGGGACTTTGTCCACCACATCTACCATCTTGGTGAGCCAGAACATCTACGGCCAGCAGAGTCCCAGCCCACTGACTGTTCCCTTCCATCTACAGTCAGTGGAGGCCCCAGCCCTCCGATGACCCGGAAACAGAGAAGGAGGAAGAACAGGCCGACCTCGTCGGAGACCTCCGCTGAGGAAGATCCGACTTTGGGGGTAGCAGGTCCGGTGGTCCCAGGTCCGGTGGTCCCAAGTCCGGGGATCTCAAGTCCAGTGATCCCGGAGGGTCGGACTGCAGTGGTTCCTAGTCTGATGGTCCAGGAAGACCCGACAGCAGTTACTCCTGGCTCAGAGACTGTCCCGAAGCCCGCTGGCCCTGCCCGCGCCGCTGAGATGCATTGCCCTGGCATGGCCAGCCACTGACCAGCGTCCAGAGATGGCTCCAGCCACTGACCAGCGTCCAGAGGTGGAATCCCTCCACTCCACCTCCCCATCTCTTTATTTCTCTTTCTTCTATGTAGTACGGTTATAGTGGGGTTTAGCTTGGAGCTTGAGCCTCCTTCGAGGACAGCAAGCCAAGTTAATTTACCAGTAAATATTTAGACTGGATGGGCAGGAGAACTCGTTAAAATATAATACACTGTGACTTCGTAACCTGGACTATAACCATATGTGACCCTGGACCACACAAATAAGGGTCATTTGAAAATTTGGAATCTGAGGGTGCAAAGAAAATCTAAATATTGAGAAAATCGCCTTTTAAAGTTGTCCAAATGAAGTCCTTAGCAACGCATATTACTACTAATAATACATTTTTTATATATTTACAGTAGGAAATGTACAAAATATCTTCATGGAACATGATCTTAATATCCTAATGATTTTTGGCATAAAAGAAAAATGGATAATTTTGACCCATACAATGTATTGTTGGCTATTGGTTTTGTGCTCCAGGGTCACAATATAAACCTTCATAAGCACATAAACCATCAGGTAAAATAAAAGTTCAAAAGTTGTGTCTCAATTAAGTTTATTTAACACAGACACAATAAACACATTTAAGAGCATACACCTCTAAAACGTGCCAGCATGAGATGACAATAGACAAACTTTTAATCTTTTAAGTATCAACCAGACGTGCCATCAACATAAAACATGTTATTTATGAGAGCTATTTGTGCAAGTGATTCACTACAATAATATTATCAAAAGAAAGACACATCATGCTGATATTTAAACAAAAACAATGTCAGAATGTCTCTGGTAACCTTGTTCTAATATTGAAATACAGCTCACAACATGTTTCCCTTTAAATCAAAACCCATATTGGTCATAAAACATGTCAGTTCTCACAGAAACCTCTATGAACACACACTGGACACAGAGCTATGAGGGAAACTACAGCGGGGAAACTCAAAAACAAACACTGGATTCAAACATACAGTACCACCAATAAATAATACTTCTCTTCATATTTACAGCACACTAAAACATTAAGATGTCTGTTAATAGATATTTATTTTATACGAATAATTTGTGTAAAGTGTACAATTTACATTTAATGGGTGCCTCAATCTGTAAATACAATAAGATTTTTCTGGAAATGTAAACAAAATATAAAAAGAAATTATAATGTAGTGCATTTCTAGATATTTAGCTCAAAGAATACTTATGAATCTCGCAAAACTTGTCAAGGACATGCTAAGGACATTATATTTTGCGTAAAAAGCCATTTTAGTACCATTAAAATTTTACTCTGTGAGGTGATTAAAAAATGTCTCAAGAAAATCATCACTGAGAATAATAAAAATTAACAAAAAAAAAAACAAACAAAAGTAAACCATAATGCAAATTTGGGGGAACTTTAGGAAAATCGGCCTAAATTTCCTAAATGAACCTAAAATTATTCCTCTTTATTATATATATATATATGTGTTCTTTTTTGCTTATTAATGAAATGATTATCGCAGAAAAAAATCCAGCAGCACCCCAATCACACGTAATGACAAGAAATGAATAACATAAATAAAATATTCTCTAAACTAAAGCAAACACTGGTGCTGTGAGGATGAGAAAGGAACTGGCTCTGTGTCTTTAGTCGGTCTGGGGCACAGAGATGGCAGGACCCTTGGGGTCGTCGAAGCGGTCCATGGTGCGGAGCTGCATGATCATGTGCAGGCCGTAAGTGAGAACTAACACCATGAGCAGAGACGTGACAAGCCCCATCCAGATACCAGGAGTGAAGAAACTAGCACAGTCACTGGCGTAAGAGAAGTCATTCCCAGCTATGTTAAAGCCCTGGACCTGTCCCATGAGAGAGAGAGAGAGCGAGAGAAGGAGATTACTGGTTTGAATACCATTCCAGGGTTTCACCTGTCTTCCATTTTGTTGAGTAGAACATGACATTTGATGGGAATCACTATGGATGGGACTTGATTTAACCATCAGGATTTAATTGGATTGTGAAACCTTGGCTATTAAGGCTTGTGCACACCGGGACGATTATCGCGGCCGCTTTGTGTAGCAACTCATAATGTAATAACTGCACATAATGTAATAAGTATAACATTATTATTATTATAATATGTTCATAATGTAATAATTTTCTCAAAATGTAATAAAATCTTGAGCTCATAATGTAATAACAATTTTTACATTATAAGATAATTGTTACATTATAAACTCACCATAAACATGTCAATATTTTCATTATTGTAAAAGTTTATAAAACAAAAAAAATAGTATTCCCTTACAGTACATTTTTAAAAATCTACCACCAGTCTTAAACTACCTGCGAAATGCAACATTTAAATAATCATATTCATATTATTATTATATGTTTATTGAACATAAAGCATTGGTATTCCTTTACAGTACATTTTTTAAATACCAATGCTTTGTTTATTAATAATAATAATAGCATGAATATTTAAATCTGTTGCATTTCGCAGGTAGTTTAAGACTGGATTTAGATTTTTTTTAAATGTGTTTTTTATGTTTTAAAACCTATTACAATAATGAAAATATGACATGTTTTTGGTGAGTTTATAATGTAATACATTTCTCATAATGTAAAAAATTTTTCTTACATGAGCTCAAGATTTTATTACATTTTGAGAAAATTATTACATTATGAACATTTTATTACAATAATAATGTAATACTTATTACATTATGTACAGTTATTACATTATGAGTTGCTACACCTTGTGACTAAACAAAGGGCGCCAATGTCAGTGTGCACACCGACGCGAGGCATAAAAGTGTCATTTGAAAAAAAAAACGCCTCTGGTTCGTTTTTTTTGTTTGACGTACCACGTTAAAAACTGGCCGACCAATGAGATTGGCGCTTTTATTCACGTGCCTGGAGCTGCTGATGTTACAGTACAACATGACTTGGTGGCGCTCAAGCACAAAACGGTCTTACCGAGCACACATTGATACCTAAGAAGAAGACGACGAAGAGGAAGTGAGCAGACGAAGAAGAAGATGCAACAAGGCAAGATGATCATAGAGCTGCTGGTTCCTTTGGTATCTGAACACAGAGAACTTTATGACAAACGCCACAGCGACTACAAAAATATTGATAAGAGGGAGCTGTTATGGAGAGGAATTGCAGATCAATAAGCACCATCTACTGTCAGGGAGTGAATTTGCACATTCACTTGGTGCATCGCCAGTGAAAATTGCTTGAACATATGTGGTATGAACACAAAGACGCGTCGAAAAATGCTTGCCGGTAAGCGTGCACGATAATTGTCCCGGTGTGCACAAGGCTTTACATTATTGGGGAATATTATTTTTCAGAAGTCATTTCAGAAGTGGAGAAAGTTAATGAAAGATTATGAAACCCCAGGCACAGTACGGCGCGATCACACTAGTCAAAAGATCCAGACTTTGGGAGTCAAACGTGCTCGGGCACACCCTAAATGTCCTCCCCTTGATTGGCACTTAGTTGCTTTTAAAATGCACTCATAAATTTGAATAGGGGTAACTCAGAAAACGTTAGGGGCCTATTGGGAGTTGATCTTGAGGAGGAATTTCAAGTATCAGACTGGAAAGCGGCATGTGAGACAGACACCCTTCTACTTAGCAGGTAGACATAGACAAAGTGAACGCAGACATAAAATTAACCCTAATGTATCCAGCCTCTGCAATAGATAAAAGCTCTGAGGGAACACTAATGTCCAACAGTTTTAGTCGGGTGTTTTGCCTGGAATTGGGAATGATGTTCTCTTGCTCACTGCAACCAGGGCCTAAGGTCTACTTATTTGGCCTTACTATGGAAAATGTTCACTATAGACTTTAAACCATGGGAACCATAAAGTCTAGTTGTTTTTGGTTCCATTTTGTCAGAACCTACCTGGAAGTCCTCAAAAGAGATGTGCCAGTCGTTGGCATTGTCCTTGTCTGAGTGGGGTGACAGCTGAGGGTAGTAGGAACTGCTTACAGATTCACAGCGGTATGAGTACTCGGACGGGGCATAGATGTGACGGCTGCCATTGAATGAGGCCATTTTCCCATCATACTCCAGCTGAACCCGATCCATGGTGAACCAATGACGGGCAGAAACCTTGTAGTGACATCGATTCATTACAAAACTGAGGAGAATATAGAACACAGTCAAGCCCAGTAGACAGAGTGTGTGTTTGTGTGTGCATGTTTTTCTATCCCAGTGGGGACTTCAACCTGAATGCACACAGACTCAGAGTTTATAAATCATACAGAATAAGTTTTTTTGAAAATGTAAAAATGCAGAAAGTTTTGTGTGATGGGTAGGTTTAGGGGTAGGGTTAGTGTATGTGTGTGTGATGGGTAGGTTTAGAGTTTGTTTATGTGTGTGTGTGTATGTGTGTGATGGGTAGGCTTAGGGGTAGGGTTAGCGTGTGTGTGTGTGTGTGTGTGTGTGTGTGTGTGATGGGTAGGTTTAGGGGTAGGGTTAGCGTGTGTGTGTGACAGGTAGGTTTAGGGGTAGGGTTAGTGTATGTGTGTGTGTGTGTGTGTGATGGGTAGGTTTAGGGTTAGTTTATGTGTGCGTGTGTGTGTGTGTGTGATGGGTAGGCTTAGGGGTAGGGTTAGCGTGTGTGTGTGTGTGTGTGATGGGTAGGTTTAGGGGTAGGGTTAGCGTGTGTGTGTGTGACAGGTAGGTTTAGGGGTAGGGTTAGTGTGTGTGTGTGTGTATGTGCGTGTTTTTGTGACATATCAGGACACAAATTTGTATAATGACATGGGTATGACACAGGTATTACAAGGAGAGGGTGACTTATGAGGACATTACCCATGTCCCCATTTTTTAAAAGGCTTATAAATCATACAGAATTAGATTTTTTTTGAGAAAGTAAAAATGTGTTTCCTGTGATGGGTAGGTTTAGGGGTAGGGGTAGTTTAGGGGGATAGAAAATACGTTAGTTTAATACAAATGTGTGTGTCTGTGTGTGTGAATAAGAGAAAATAAGACACTTACATAAGCTTGAATGAACGGTAATCCAGGACATCTTCATAATTCAGAACCAACCTGTATTTCGAGAGAAATTTCAAGTGAAATACTGTGGTTCATGAACTGCAAACATTAAAGACTGTGACACACCATGCTGACATCAAACAACTAGCAACGCCGAAAGCAATGTTGTCGCCTCTGCACGGCCTACCTGAGCATTGTTCTGACCATGTCCATCCCTTTATGACCACCATGTACCCATCCTCTGATGGCTACTTCCAGCAGGATAATGCACCATGTCACAAAGCTCGAATCATTTCAAATTGGTTTCTTGAACATGACAATGAGTTCACTGTACTAAAATGGCCCCCACAGTCACCAGATCTCAACCCAATAGAGCATCTTTGGGATGTGGTGGAACGGGAGCTTCGTGCCCTAGATGTGCATCCCACAAATCTCCATCAACTGCAAGATGCTATCCTATCAATATGGGCCAACATTTCTAAAGAATGCTTTCAGCACCTTGTTGAATCAATGCCATGTAGAATTAAGGCAGTTCTGAAGGCGAAAGGGGGTCAAACACAGGATTAGTATGGTGTTCCTAATAATCCTTTAGGTGAGTATATATATATATATATATATATATATATATATATATATATATATATATATATATATATATAAAGTTATTAAATATGTTTATTAAGATAATTACATAAAGGATTACATAAATTTAAATAAATGAATTAAAAAATTCATCCCATTTAGGTAACAGCTGCAGAACTGGCTAAAAAGTGATTACTGATTACAGACAGAATGACTGCTTAGGGAACATATCCTGGAGGAGTTCTTTAAAAAATAAATAAAATAATCAAATATAAAATAATATAAAATGTGTTATGTTGCAAGTTCACATACTTGATCTCATGTTTTATTGTTGAGCTGTCAAGTTGTCTTGTGTACTTTATGTTTGAGACTACGTTTGACCCAGGAAAAACCCTGCGGGCTGTATACGAAACCGCCCTCTATAACCTCATTCAAAGGATGCCATCTTCTGGTTATTTACAAAAAAGTTATTTGCATGTAGTAGTCTAAAAGGTAACAAAAATGTAATTACATGTAATTCTAAGGATCAAAAAAAGAGTGGAAAACTGAATTAAGACTAAAGCTAACACTAGATGTGGATATCAGGGGGGAAAAATAAATGCTGTAGAAAATGGTCCCTTAAACCTGAATTCCCCCTGCAATTAATAATTTTATCCCTTAAAACTCATCTTTGATAATCATAATGACCTATTTCAATGTTTTTTTTCCTGTGAAAAATGTATTCCTCCCTTAAAATAGCTTGAATATAACTCTACACCCTTGCTTCATTTAGGGTATACTCAAACTAGGCGATCTGAACCGTAAATTAGTCCCCGCCACCACTCAATCCACTCAGGACTACCTGATCAACACGGCCAACTGTAGTAAACCCTACACAATGTCAAGTGGAAATATTAGTTTAATAAAGCAAGAGCACCCTCCGTTGATAATGTAATAATATCATATTGTCAAAACAGATTTAGTGAATGCTCCAGTGCGTATTTGTGTTTGCGCCCGGGAGAACGTCAAATGTTTCTATATACAACGTGTTTTTGCAGCGGTGAGCAATGTAGCCAATCACAGACATGTTTGTTGATCTCTTGAATGCAGTGGCCAATCAGAAGCATTTAATTTAGTCAGAATCCACTTACCGCTCAAAACGGCAGAGTTTTTGTTCAGTGCTGAGTTGTTCATGCTCGCGAATCCTCTTTTATTAACAAATGTAGACATGATGTAAATAAAAGATTCCTTGTGCGGTGTAGACAACTAAATTGATTATCATGGAGCTTTGTGAGGTGGCGAACTGAGATGAGTGACAGCTTTTTAGTGATTGTAAAAGGAGCGCTGTTTGCATGCTTTCTAGGCTTTATATAATCCATTCAGAATTTGATATGATTAGCCTTTGGCTTGTCTACATTATCAAACAGCTGTTGCTAATGTGTTGCTAATGTTACACAAACCATGTTCCCGTTCAACATCTCACACAGCTGCCTTCTAAAAATCATCATCCTTAGAAATAGCGATAGAAAAACCCCACCCTGCAAGTTGACGGGATTGGTTACAAGTTTGACGTAGGAATTAGGGGCGGTTGCAAAGCGTGTCTTTGGTTCACTGTGGTTTTAAGGAGAAAATACTTAGCAATTAAAGCATATTAAAATACCACATAGACATTAAAAACTTACTTTTCACCACATGGGATCATTAAAATTGCTAAACCCCACAAGCAGTTGGACACTATTTACCGAGAGTGAGTCTCATTGCAGGAGGATCCAGACAGGTTGGGTGTCACACCTTTACCGAAGGTTTTGGAGGTAAGGTCATGCCTCTCCCATTTTCCCGAGCGATACTGACTGACCACCACTGTCTCAGCCCACAGGAGAATGCAGGTGGAGCCCTTTTCCTTAAACTCCACAGGCGGGTTGGGAGCGGAAGGTTCCTCACGACGAGACTGCAGTAGGGATCGTGACCAGACAGTGTGCACAGCTGGAGACGGCTCCTCAATCACCTGAGACAAACACAAGCCACCTCAAATTACCTTCAATCTACTGTGCTCACGTTACAGTTCTACACTGGTGTGACACAATCACACAACAATGGTGCAACATACCTAATTAATATAGTAAAAGTTTCAACAGACGTGCGGCCACAGGTATTGTATGCATGCATACTCTGTAGTCCTTCTTGTCAGATGTCTGTCATCTGTGCTCATGCAGCTGCACACGATGGGCCAAACAATGTAATACATTTGCAGGGCTCGACATTAAGCCTTTTTATGTGCTTGTCCTTCGGATAAGTAAATCGGTCATTCACTTGTCCGAGTAAAAAATTTGCTTGTCCGGAAAAAAATAGGATTTTTTTGTGTCGAAAATATTATTTATTCTGAAGCATCAGTGTTCAGTCAGCTTTGAAATATTTAAATCTGCATATTTATGATATTTTTTTACCTTTATAAAAGCTATAATAAAAAAATAAAAAAATAAAAAATAAAATATAAAAATATATATATATTTTTAAAATATATGCTTCATCATTCGTTTTAAATTCTTAAATTCGATCAATTAATTCCATTAGAATAATAAGAAACTACAGGGCTGTTACCAATCAAATTAAATAATTTACACTGAAAAATTACAACTGCATTAAAAATGTTATGAGATTGCTTTGAATATACAAATAAGAAATGTTTGAAAGAATGACTCTTTTAAGCATGAAAGTAAACCGCCAGTAGGTGCGGCCGGTCTTAATGAGTGAGTCATTCAATCAAACGATGAAATGAAATCATTTTCAGTCGTGATGTATTCAGCACTCTTGGTCATGTGATGTTGCTTAACTGTATCATATGTTAAAATTATAACAACTCCACATTTAGAATTTTTACCGCAGTAAGTTAACTGAGTTTCTTTGAGCTGCGATCATTTGTTGCGATTTCTCCTTGAGAGGCTAAGTCAGTACATTATTTATTATATTATTATTCACTATCAATTACCACTTACACTAAATGAATGCAGAATCATGCAATAATATATTATTATTAATATAATAAATAAAGCAATACATTTAGCTAAATCAATAATTCAAAATTAAATGAAATCAGTATGAACAAACTGAGGGATAATCTTTGCACTGTAGTGGCACAAGCAGCTATGGCAAGCCGTTTTGACCAAGGATATGAATTCTTGATATCAACAATTGAATTTGAATGGCAGCCTATGGTGACATTTCAGTAGTGAAAATACAATTACTGATATCAATAGTTAAGAGTTTTTACTAGTGGAAATTCAATTGTTGATATCAATAATTAGCATTTTCATCAAAAATTCATATCCTGTGAATGAATAAAAGCCAAAACGGCTTGCCATAAGCTGCATTTAGATCAGGGGTGTCCAATCCTGTTCCTGGAGATCACCTGAAGCTAACTATTAGTAAACCCCCCACTATTACAAAAGTACATTGTTGAGAACGGCAATAATGTGGCTCGATTTACTAAGGCAGCAGACTCTGCATGCAACCCATCTGCTTGTGTGGATGAAGTCATATTGACCACAAATGATGTATTTGACCTTTTACAGCACTATCATTTTCCTGTTTTTACACTTGAAGAGGCATTTTGTCTACTGTCGTATGCGCGTTCACGAGAGACTGGCGTTCCAGCGTATGATGTAGGACGCAGGCCTGGCGTAAGTTCCAGTGACGAACGAAGAAACGCAGAGGATGGAGCAAAACGAAACTTGGTTCTCGCGGGAACTAGCATATTCTCACCGGAGTGTCCTACGTCATACGCTGCAACGCCAGTCTCTCGTGAACGCCCATACGACAGTTAGTGAAAGTTAGAGATTACAGTTTGTAAAGTTTTAAAAATTAATATTTTTCTTACACAAATGCATGGCTTCGCTTCAGAAGGCCTTTATTAACCCCCTGGAGCCGTGTGGAGCACTTTTATGATTAATGGATACACTTTTATGGACTTCATAACAGAAACAGCCATTCACTGCCATTATAAAGCTTGGAAGAGCCAGGAAATTTTTTAATACAACTCTGATTGTGTTCGTCTGAAAGAAGAAAGTCATATACACCTAGGATGACTTGAGGGTAATGACTTGAGTAAATCATGGGGTCATTTTCATTTTTGGGTGAACTATCCCTTTAAGGTGGGGTAGAATCAACTGAACGGCAAAACGCAGCATTTTGTTTGAGTACCCCAGCTGTCACCTCAAGTACCCCAGTTTGGGAACCACTGATGTAGACTCATCCAACCAGATATCAGAGTTGGAACTATTCCTTTACAGCTTTACAGTTTTTGTTTGCATCCATTACGTTTTAAATCATAAAATGAGGTAAAGTACCTTTCATTTGAAAAGTAAAATGAACAATATTGCATTGCATACTGTTGCCATCATATAAAATGACTCGTATTCTAATGAAAGATTTTGGTCATAGTGCCCAGCCCTAGCTGAAGGTTTGTAAGTGTACACAGGGTTGTTGAGAGGTTGCACTTACCCTTGAGGGCCCCAGCGCAGTGAACACTGCAGTATACGGCACAGACTGAGCTTTCATGATGCTCAGCACCTGACCAACTACCTCATCTACAACAAACAACACAATGCCATTCATTTGCAGGAAAACTCTTCTTTGTCATTTTATCTTGGCTTTTTTTTACAATAATAATAAGGCTTTGGGTTTTTAGGGCTGTTTGAATACCACACGTACCGTTTCCACTGAGCACCTCTTTAGTAGACATCAAATCAGCCCTGCAAGAAAAAGACAGTCCTCATAATATCAAGAGTTCTGGTTTTCTCATCTCCTTTTCAGATTTAAAAAAGGTCCAAAATGTATCTTGGCATAGTAAGCTAATTTTCTGTAATCGTGAAATATGCTGATGACGACTACCTATTTCCAAATGTACAGTATACAACATAGCACACTGTGTGAAATACTGTATCCCATAATGCAATGTGTTCAACTTGACCATCTATTGAGGTGATTTTAACATGGCAGAAGCCATTGAAATATGCTGGTAAGTTTAGTGGCACATCTGGTGTTTTAGTGGCATATGCCACTGAGAAGTGCGGAACATAACAGTGTGTGTCGTAGCGCCTGCAGTGGTGTCTGACACATGAGCTGAGGAGTCGGCAGCTACACTGATGTAACTGAGCTACAGTTGTTTTTGTTTTATGGGTGCTTAGTGTCTTAAGTAGCTGAGTTCAATTAAGTAATCATAATGCTTGATCTAATTCTTTAAGAGAATATAAATAATTTAACAAAAAAAAAAGTATACTTTATAAGTATTCTTTTTACATTGTGGAAAATTTAATCGTATTTATGAATTATTCATAATTTTTAATGAATGTAGTGCTACTACCAGTGCTATTATATGTTGCTGCTGGTCACTAAAAATACTGCATGAACAGTGCCATCTATAACTTTAAAACTGTGTTTTGGCATGATGCAGAATGCGCGGCAGTAGATGTCAGAATAAGGTGGCTCATACCTATGCTGGTTGGCACCACTTTCATATAGAACACTTCACTTTTTTAGTTGTGGCCACCAATCTACATAGAGTCTATAGCCTATGTTTATTATTCCAAATGGCACATGGCTCAGCTAAACTGCCGGTTCTATTTAAATAGCAGGAGTTGAGTAGTTCAGCCAAAAATGTAAATTCTGTCATTAATTACTCCCTCTTATGTCGTTCCAAGTCCTTCATTCGTCTTCAGAATACAAATGAAGATATTTTTTATGAAATCCGAGAGCTCTCTGACCCCTCCATTTAATTAACATTTTCAAGGTCCAGAAAGGAAGTAAAGAAATCGTTAAAATAGTCCATGTGACTCCAGTGGTTCAACCTTAATGTTATGAAGCCACGATAATACTTTTTGTGTGCAAAAACAAACAAAAATAACGACTTTATTCATCAATCTCTTCTCGTCTGTGTCAGACTCTTGCGCTGTTGACGTTGGTCAGCTTCTGCGTCAGTGTCACACGCATGCGTCGTGGTGCTCATGTGATCAGCATCGGCCAGTGGTAAGCCGGCATGCTCCGACGTAACTCGGAAGCGCTAGACTGTATTTACTACGTCAACAGCGCAGGAGACTGACAGACGAGAAGAGATTGATGAATGAAGTTGTTATTTTTGTTTGTTTTTTGCGCACAAAAAGTATTCTCGTGGCTTCATAACATTAAGGTTGAACCACTGGAGTCACATGGACTATTTTAACCATGTTTTTACTTCCTTTCTGGACCTTGTTAATTAAATTGCTGTCTATGGAGGGGTCAGAGAGCTCTCGGATTTCATCAAAAATATCTTTATTTGTGTTCTGAAGATAAAAGGTCTTATGGGTTTGGAACGACATGAGGGTGAGGAATTAATGACAGAATTTACATTTGTGGGTGAACTAACCCTTTTAGTCATTAAAAAATTTGAATTCAAAATAAAATTTTCACAATATTTTGTATTGGGTTACATTGTAAAAAGCATATAAACGTAACAAAAATATACAAAAATATTACAATATATACACATTACCGGTTGTAATAAGTCTGTAATAACATAAAACGAGACACAAGACACAGCGGCATGTGTCCGATAAAAAGCACATGGATTCTGATATTCTCAGATCGGTTTTAGGCCTCATTCATATGTGAAAATAAATCTGAAATGATTTGGAAACGTGCATTTGCATCTGCCATGTAAGCAAACAGATCGGCTATTCCCCTGTCAATGCGAATTGAAAAAGGGACAGAGGCGAATGACGTCAACTCAGGGTGGACAGACACCAACCATAATCACATGATTATTTTCAATGCCCACACTGCAACAAGGGCTCTGCTCTGTTTTCTCCACCTTTAGAGACCAATGTTTCACTGACACTTAAAAGATGGTGTGGAAAAGCTTGCATTATCATTTCTTCTGCGTCCATTGCAAATCACAACGTTTTTTTTCTTCATTTTCAGCCTAAGCTTTTCCGGGTCAGTACGTCTATAGTTGTTTCGCCAAGTGTATAGTGTAAATGCAGATATTGGATATGGGTCACTTCTAAAAGAAGATGTAAGCTGGTCGTCAAAAAAATCGAAATATAGTCAACAAATTAAAATTGGGCATCAAGACCTGCAGTGTAAATGTGGCCTAACTGTGCTCATTTCCATCATTGGTTTACGTTGCAGAGGGTGGTAATACATGAGAAATCTGTTTATATCATCATACTGTTCACATTTCTTCAGGCATTTCAGCATTCCCACAGTATGAACAGTGAAATTACCCTGCAGTTTTTACACCAAACTGAATTAAATATGTAAAACAACTATTTTTTTGGAGATGATAACTGGAAGGCACTTGCTACTTGCATGAGTGAGGTCATGTGACAGTGTAACAGAACTGTTTAAAACATTACCCACTGCATAATGAATTACTTCACATACTGTTTAAAAAAATTGTTATCAGAGTTTGCTAGTATTCCATTCTAAACTCGATCCAGTGTCAAAGAGATTGGTTTACCTGCTGCTGTAAGGGAGGCGGAACACCAGCAAGGCAGCAACAGATGCATTGAGACGGAGTTGAGCAAGCGTGTCCGGGGTCATGTAGAGAGGAGCCGCATCAATCTGATTCTGTAGCAGTGTAGAGACCAAAGCAGCGGCGGACGATGATACAGATGGCAACCATAAGGAGGAGGAGGACAGCAGAGCCTCCTGTGAAAACGAAAAGAGCTTGATACATCAACAAAACTTGAGAGATTAATATTTGGGCTAGGCACTTTTCAAGGTGATTTTACACCTTGGCAAGCACTGATACTCTAAAGAGTATATCTTCACGGTTAAAAATGTTAGTGTGTGATGACAGTATATTCAAGGTTAATAGCTGCATGACTTTCACAGTAATTCCACAGTAGGACTTCTCTTGTCTCAAACTGCACTCTTGGAATATCATACAGTATTTCTACAGTGCATATGTACATATGTATTTTGTTGGTTTGATCTGTGCTGCTGAACTTATTTTTGGTTCACTTTTAGCAGTTTGTGTTTGTTTATTTTGTAATGTTCAGAATTTATCTTTTTTATTATTATTTGTTGAGTGTCACCATTGTTGTGTTTTGTATGTCAAGTATTGATGTCTGTGCATCATTAGGTGATGGAAGAATAAAAATATTGTGTTGCAAGATGGTCACACCTTTCAAACATAAATCTCAGTTGCTTTACTATTGTGAAATATCCATCTACAAACAATTATGAATTTGAACAAGATACTGGTAAATCTTTATGCTGAAATAACGCTAATAATATTATAGTTTGACTGACTTAAAATCAGCCAATCAGCTTATTTTAAAATTTAGGTTGTCACTGTTTTAACGTTTTCATTTGTCACACTTCTGACTTGGCTAGATCAGAAATTTGAATTTGAATATACAAGGTCCAAGATCCAAAGCTAATGAACACTGATCACCATCATGGTGACCAACACATTTAGCTACAGTACTGAACAATATAATTTCTTACAGTGGCATAAAGACAACTTTATCATGTGGATTCACAGTAAATGACTGTGATGTCAGCATTATTTTGCTGTTGACTAACGGTAATTCATAAGAAAATGACCCAGCATGCATTCATTTCCCTGTGAATTTCTGACTACTGTAATTTATTGTAAAATAATACTGTAAATTCCTGGCAGTTTTTTTACAGTTTTGGCTTCACAAAACATTAGTATTTAGTTTCATAATATATTTTTGAAGAATTATATTGCCTGGCGATATACTTACAAAAACAATCTCCTGTAAGTTATCTAAAGTCAAAATCATAAGCAGTAATAAATATCAAAAGCAGTGACAGGTGGAAAACACATCAGCATACCTCAAGATTTTGGAAGACACTATCCTGTTTGTTCCCGAATACTCCTCCGTACATTGTGAAGTCATCAACACTCAACTGAATGAGAAACAGGGAATTCAAGCAGTTAGATCGGTACTGCCTGAACTAGCCTAATGCCAGTGGTTGACAGTGTAGCACTGGGTTCATGTGTCACTTGAGTTTAGGCATGTGCCGGTATCGAATTTTCATGTTGCGATTAATTGCTGAAGCTTATATCACGGTATACGGTATTATCACGATATTGAAATAAGTTGCGAAAAAAGTGTTGTCATACTATAACAGATTTAATAACTTTACGACAAAAAACATTTAAATACAATAAAGCAATACACAAAAATGTAAAGTACACAAATATTTCAAACAGATTAAAGTGCAAAAGAATTATAAAGAACAATAGGTAACACTTTACAGTAAGGTCTCACTAGTTAATGCATTAACAAAGAGCAAATAGCTACATTTTTACAGAAGTTATTCTTCTTTGATAACGTTAGTTAAAAAAAGCAACTGTTAGTTAATGTTAGCTCAGTTCCATTAAATAATACAGTTACAACTTTTGATTTTAATAATGTGTTATTAAATGCTGAAATTTCCATTTAACTAAGATGAATAAATGCTTTAGAAGTATTTTTCATTGTCAGTTTGTTAATTAATTAACTAATGTTAAATAATGGAGCCTTATTGTAAAGTGTGTGACTGAACAACAAAGAATCAGAACATATTCAAACAACAGGGCATGTAGTCCAGATTAAAATATAAAATGTTTAAGTTTGAAAATGAATAGCGTTAAATCTTTAAGTTTTAAGTATTTGGTTATGTGATGAGCACCATAGCAGAAATCTGAATGGCTGTGTGTTTAGTAGCAGAGCGTTTTGTTTACGAGGGTTACCGGGTAAACGGCTGCATTTCTGCCGTTCCATCAGCGCCATCTGCTGTCAGAGAGTGCGCGTCTCCTTCACTCGTCCCGCCATGCGCTGCTCATGCGCGTTGGGTCTGTTTACATCAGTGCGCGTTGCTCGTTGACGTGTTGTTCATTTTAAATGGTTGATGGGTAAAGTATTCTTAAAATGCATTCTAAAAATCGGAATAATTCGTAATAAATAATTATTCACGGTATTTTGAAGTGCCCACGATAACAATATTGTGCATGTTCATTATCGTGATATATCGCATTACCGTATACCGGCACATGTCTACTTGAGTTATACATCTCACAATAGCAAGAACCAATCACTTCAGATTGTTGTCTTTATTAAAACTAAACATTCATTAATTGTCTTCTTCTGACAATGTTTCTCATGGTTAGGGATGGTATCGAGAACCGGTTCCAAATTTCCCAGAACCAGTGATTTGATAAGAAACACGCATTTCGATTCTGCTTATCGGTTCCTGTGAGCACATTTTAATGTAATTTTAAACCATTCAAGCTCAAAAGACTGGCACACTGTTTTCTTGTAAACACAGTCAGTTATGTCTAAAGACAGTTAAAAGGAAAGATGAAAATGCGCGTGTAACAGTATATTGGATCCGTGCAGCTCTTAAAGTGATGGCAGATTTTCTCTTAACTCATTTAAGCCTTGCAAACATTTAAGAGCAAGATGCGAAAGAGTACTCGCGCGTGCTGAGAGAAGATTTGTGTGTGTGTGCACTCATCTGAAGCACGCACATGGCATGTTGCAGATAGTGCGCAAATATTGAGTTCTCTTTCAAGTCTTGAGCTTGAATAGACAAATTCACACAACAATTGTCATCATGCCCGTCTTGGCGAGTATTCTAGCAAACCTAGTCGGTTATGTCTTAAGTAAAACGTAAGCAGTCGAGAAAGACGTGTTCATGTGTAGAATGTACTGAATCTGTGCATTATGTCTTTAAGGGAAAGAAGCCTATTCCTGCTGTCTGTGTTATTAATGTTACTCAAACAACAAATGACAAAGAAATCACTCACTGCTCTTGACTGAATAGCTTTTGTAACTTCAATAATGATTCATCTTTATTTAATTTATACAGTGAAAAAATTGCCAAGTATAATAAAAAGATTAGCAATGTACTGAATACTGATTTTGAGTTGTGATAACAATAGTGTTTATACATATTCTATTATAATATGCATTTTATATTTGATTACTTTATTCAATTTGTGTATCTGAAAACTACTGTTAGATACCTGAAAAACCTGAAAAGCCCTGTTTATTTTATATGCATTTTTGCTCTATTGTATGTAGTTGTGTTGTTGCTTGTAGTTTGATTATGTGTTCTTATTTTCTTTATTTTTATTTGACAGTTGAATATAGCTAATAACTCATTTCCCTGCACATACCAGCCGTACCGAAACCGTGACCCTAAATGATAACGTTAATCAAACAAAAGACAACAAGAAAATTCACTTGCTGTTCTAGACAGAATAACTTTTGTAACTATATTTGTAATGTTCAGCCTATATGTTATTAATAAAGTGCAGTGTTATTTTACATTTGATTACAGTTTCTGTACCTGAATACCTGAACATATTTATTTCAATTGTTTCTTTGTATTTATTTGTGCAATAGCTAATTTGCTTATTTGTTCTTTTTTAATTACTTTTTAAATTTTGCAATAAGAATAAATGTGAATGATATCTAAGGTTTTTGTTTTTACCTTATTGGAATCGAAATTTAGCCTGACAAGCCAGACCCACATCAAGTCTGTGTGTCTGGGAACACACCATTGGCAGGGCTCAATCCGAGGGGCGGGATAAACGGTTGTCTTTCAAATTCCCTCTGCACGCAATAGGATAGCACTACAACCAACCAGAGCAATGAAGAAGGTGACATAGTCAGAATGACGGAAATGAGTCCATGGGGGAGTGTTCCGCGTATAGTGTGTTGTGGAAAAGTTTAATGAGATTCCTGTAAGCCAACAAATGTTATGGTAATGAAGCCCAACAACTGTTGCCGTTTTTGCGAAAAGAATATGAGAATTGCAGGCGTGCTTGTGCATTCACGCGGAACCGTCGCCATTACGTTAAGCCCGCCCACCGACTCTATACACGATGTGATTGGCCTGACTAGAGTTTGGTTTTTCAAGCTCGCAAGCCAACGGAGAGTTGCTAGACGACCCCGGCTGCAAATTACATTACTGCCGGTAGGGTGCGTCTAGATTTCTAGGCTAATTGAAATTAGGAATCGCTAAGAATCGGAATCAATAAGCAGAATCGGAATCGGAACCGTTAAAATTAAAACAGTACCAACGTTACTCATGGTAAAGCAGTTAGAAATGTATATCTATCATGGGTGATATTGTGATCTTTGTTTTTGTTGTTCTTTTTTTGTTTGTCCTTAATAGACATGGCAACACACTGACATAGTGCATTACGTATGAAATTAAGAGACCATCTGTTACAGGACTCCTTATTCAATCAAAAATCTTGTAGAAGAAATGTTTGGAAATATAAAAGGAATAGATGTGTAATGTGTATATGCGATATACTTTATCCTGCAGGAAGAGCAGTAGATTATTAGGTGTAGTGCTCAGCGCTCGGTTCAGGGCTGATTCCAGCTCATCCACAGACACCGTGTGACCTGCTGCTGGAGCGTTCACAGGAGACAAGACAAACCTGCACACAAACCCATACAATCACATCAATAGAACTTTTACAAACAACAATACATTGTATGGGTCAAAATTATCAATTTTTCTCTTATGCCAAAAATCATTAGGATATTAAGATCATGTTCCATGACGATATTTTGTAAATGTCCTACCATAAACATATAAAAAAATATATTATTAGTAATTAGTAATATGCGTTGCTAAGGACTTCATTTGGACAACTGTAAAGGCGATTTTCTCAATATTTAGATTTTTGTTGCACCTCAGACTCCAGATTTTCAAATAGTTGTATATCTGCCAAATATTATCCTATCCTAACAAACCACACATCAATGGAAAGCTTATATATTCAGCTTTCAGGTTATGTTTTTTTAATTGACCCTTATGACTGGTTTTGTGGTCCAGGGTCACATATATGACGGTCCTATGCTGTCTTGATACGTTACTGTGTTTTGAGACAGCCATCACTGCTCAACACTAATGTAAACACGCTTTTTTTGTTGATAAACATTGTGTTATATTACTAAATATGTGTTTTATGAGATAATTGAATTGCTTAAAGCTCATATTAAATGTGTTTGCTCAGACATGTTTCAGTACTGGACAGCGACCGGGTCGTTCTGCTAGCAAACCGCCAAAGCTATATCGCCATCAATTCTCCGTGACTAATCTAATAATAATAATAATATCAGTCCTTTACCCGTCACTCGCCCATGCGACCAGAGGGACTTGCTCATCGCTCTTCGCTGCTGCGAACACACAGAGAAAGACATGTAAAATCATCCTGGCGCTACCGGAGACCTTCCACAAAGCGGCCATCTTCAGCTGATCGACCGTGACGTCACCGCCGGCCATCTTCAGCTGATCCGTTCCCTTGCGCTGATTGGTTAACCGTCATCAACTCTTCCTCAGTTCTGTGAGGGTGCCCTTCTTCTTTCTTTTCTCTTCTTCTTTTTTAATTAAAGCCAAAATACTTACATGAAACTGCAACAAGTACACGACAACAAGAATATCATAAAATAATATAAATAAAATAGATTCAAAGCCAGGAGGGAAAAGTTATACAAGGTACATGAAAGTAATTTTTGACTTTTCTATCAAAGACAAAACATAGAAATTATAGTCTACCAGAAAAATGTACAGTAGCGGGTGCTTCTCATTTCTTTTATTAAATCAAAATACTTACACTGCAACAAGTACACGACAAGAACAACAGAAAATAAGACATAGGTCATAAAAATATTACAAATAAAAAATGGGAAAAGTCATAGCATACAAGGTACATAAACACTGAAAGTAATTTTTCAAAGACAAAACAGAGAAAATATAGTCTACCAGAAAAAAGTAGCAGTTCTTACCCCAAAAATTGCATTTGTGTATAAAAAATTGCCAAGTATAATAAAAAGATTAGCAATTAACTGAATACTGATTTTGAGTTGTGATAACGAAAAATCATATTAAAAGTGTTTATACATATTCTGACATTTGTTTGTGTTTTTCTGAGATAGGTATAACTCGTTCAAGCTTTAACACAAACCCATTCACAAAAAAAGATGTACAATTGTCTTTTTTTCAATATTTTGAATATATTTATTGAGTACACTTTAAACGTGACTTCTTTTATCTTGTTTGTTAATACATATTTGTGTGGAAGAGACCAGACCAAATTCCAGTTCACATTGTAGAACGGCATCTATTTAAAAGAAGATGCTGGAATAGATTTTCTGTTGATATGATTGCGAACAAAGTGGTTATTGAATTTGTCAACACAACAGTAATCAAAATTCCTTCAACTTAAATAGAAGTGTTACACTGAGAAATAGGATAGGTTTGATCTCCTTTCAGGAGAGTTTATACCAGAGTGGTGTTGAATACAATATTATACTCATTTAATGAAGCCCCAAAATCTATTTTCTGGAGAATTCTGAAAGGAATGAACCTGATCACTGTTATCTATCAACTGATTAACAACAGGGAAGACCGGGGATGGTTGTAACATTTTTTACATTTCTGTCTGTATCTTGGAGTTTTGTGAATTCAAAATATGATTCTTACTAATTACAAGTGTCAGCTATTAAATGATATAGCTGTTATCTTTGCAGCACAAACAGAAAATGCGTGGTTTAGCTTTAAACACGAGGAGTGAAATGTTACAATTCACCCCATAGTCCGGGTTAGTTGTAATAATCCCTGGGGTGATCTGTAGCATTATGAAATAAGGATTATGACAACAACAACAAAAAAAAGGATTTTGAAAGCTTTTTATTCAACACAGACTTAACATAATTGGTGTGTGTGTGTGTGTGTGAGATAAATTAATAAAATGAGCAAATGCTCTTTTTCCACCCCTCAGTTTGTCTTTCTCTTCCAAGATTTAGGCCAGTGGTGTCCAAACCTGCTTCTGGAGCACCACCGTCCTGCACAGTTCAGCTCCAACCCCAATTAAACACACCTGAACAAGCTAAACAAGGTGTACTAGGCATACTAGAAGTGTGTTGAGGCAAGCTGGAGCTCCAGGACCCACTTTGGACACCCCTGACCTATAGGCATACTAAGAAAACATAAATATAACTAAACATTTACAACTAACACAGAGTCTTGTAGCTATTCACCTTACAGCTAACAGCCAAAACATTAGCACTAACAACTTGCAACTTGAAAAATATCTACACAATAAATTAACTTTGATGAGTTTAACTACAAAGCAGGAATTGCCATAAAAAAAATAAATGAAATTAAAAAAAAGTTCTTTTTTTTACATCAAAATCTGTTTTCTGCTCTAAAATCTGCTGTGTCTGCCACAGGGCTGTACTTTCTCACATGTGGAAGGAGGACTAAGCTGAACAAATGAAGTGAATCAGGTGATTTGTAACTTGTTCCTGATTGGAGAAATAGGAAGTGTTACAAATAGCCAAATAGTGTTACAAATGTTATAACCATCCCCGGTCTCCCCTATATATAGTATTTCATTAAAAAAATAATGATTTATTTCTGATCATCTAACAACTCCACATATTAAAGTCATCAATGTGTTGGATGCAGCATAAATGGGCAGGAATACAAATCTGAGAGCTAGATCTTTGACAAGGGCCAAATTGTTACGGCAAGGTGACATGACAAGGCCACAAAACACAATTAGAGTGATGATGACCCTGTCCACCATTGAAAGCGCCTACAATGGACACACGAGCTATGGAACTGGACCTTGGAGCAGCAGAAGAAGATCGCCTGGTCCGATGAGTCCCGTTTTCTTTTACATCACATGGACAGCTGTGTATTTGTGTGCCATTTACCTGGGGAACACATGGCACCAGGATGCACTTTGGGACGATGACAAGGCGGCGGAGGCAGTGTGATGCTTTGGGCAATGTTCTGCTGGGAAACCTTGGGTCCTACCATCCATGTGGATGTTACTTTGACACGTACCACCTACCTAAGCATTGTTGCAGACCATGTACACCCTTTCATGACAATAGTGTTCCCTGGTGGAAGTGGCCTCTCTCAGTAGGATAATGCACACATTGTTCAGCAATGGTCTGAGGAGCATGATGAAGAGTTCAAGGTGTTGCTCTGGCCTCCAAATTCCCCAGATCTCAATACAATTGAGTTGGACCAACAAGTTCGATCCACGATGGCCCCACCTCACAACCTATGGGACTTGAAGGATCTGCTGCTAAGATCTTGGTGCAAGATACCACAGGACACTGTCTGCGCTGTTTTGGCAGCACGCAGAGGAGGCAGGTGGCCATGTTTTGGCTCATTGGTGTATTCTTTTTCCATATCTGTCCTATAAATTCAGCTCAGTATATTGTCTAAACAACATGACTGCTGCTTAATTACACTTAAACGGATATTGGTGTCGTAGTCTGTCCTAGCAGGCCACCAACATCAGAAGACGCTGCAATTTGGTCAATAGGTTCTGACTATGGGTGAACAAAATTCAATGTCAGGGCAATGTCTAATGTCAACATCAACTAGATGTAGAATGTGATGACAGCTGACATTGATATTTTGTTGGTTTTAAAGTTGCAGTGTGTAGTTTTTAATGAGGATCTATTGACAGAAATGCAATATAATACACATAACTATGTTTTCAGTGAAGTCGCCATGTTTCTACAGTAGCTCTAAACGGACAAACTGCTCTACTCTACTAGCTACTCTCTGCTGTCTCAGACGACGACATTTTTGTCCTGTGTCGGCCACCGTAGCTTCTCTGTGTGCTTCGAAAGTGAGGGGAACCTTTAAGTTGTAAGGGAACCATGGTTATAATTAAACAAAAACCCAACGTCTGCTAAACGTCATACGATTAACCACGTTTTTATAATTATAGCATTTTTTTTTTACATTTTTTTTATTTTTATTTGGCATTTATGGATTTGATCAGTTCTCTCATTTTGAGTTCCATGTCCCACACACTTATTTTCAGCAGTCGGTGGACGGATGATTTAAAAACAATATTCTTTTGGTCTTGTAACATCATACTGTATCCTTCTTATTTTAAAACACGGACGTAAGCTATTTTTTGTGAACGTGCGAGAAGTCAGATTCATTTACCACTATAGGTTAATAACTATAAGAATTATGCAGTTTTATGCATAAACGATAAAACTATCTGCTCAACAAACCGTGTTTCTAATTATGACAATACATTAAAATAATTTAAATCAAAATGCAATATCAAGCCATTTTGTACAGCTAAAAATAACTGGAAAAGGATGACACCGGAAGCCAGACACATTCAATTTACAAATGATCGCAACGCTCTTACGTCACAAATGAGGTGGATAATAACCTTAAAGGAACACGCCACTATTTTTGAAAATAGGCTAATTTTCCATCTCCCCTAGAGTTAAACAGCTGAGTTTTACCGTTTTCAAATCCATTCAGCTGATCTCCGGGTCTGGCGGTAGCACTTTTAGCATAGCTTAGCATAGATCATTGAATCTGATTAGACGGTTAGCATCTCACTCCAAAAAAATGACCCAAGAGTTTCGATATTTTCCCTGTTTAAATTTTTCGATGTTTAAAACTTCACTCTTCTGTAGTTACATCGAGTACTCAGACGGAAAATGAGAAGTTGCGATTTTGTAGGCCGATATGAACTATACTCTCATTCCTGCGAAATAATCCAGGAACTTTGCTGCCGTATCATGGGTGCAGCGGCGCAATGATATTATGCAGCGCCTGAAAATAGGCTAACTTCTGTCACAACCTGCTTGCACAGGGAGCATGCTGGGGACTATTTTCAGGCGCTGCGTAATATCATACCCATGGTACAGCAGCAAAGTTCCTGGATTATTACTACACAATGTAACTACAGAAGAGTCAAGTTTTAAATAGGAAAAATATTGGAGTATTGAATATCGAAACTCTTGAGTCATTTTTTGAGCGAGATGCTAACGGTCTAATCAGATTCAATGATCTATGCTAAGCTATGCTAAAAGTGCTACCGCCAGACCCGGAGATCGGCTGAATGGGTTTGAAAACGGTAAAACTCAACGGTTTGACTCTAGGGGAGTTGGAAAATTTGCCTATTTTCAAAAATAGTGGCGTGTTCCTTTAAGAAAAAACACTTAACACTGGCCTGGAAATTCATAAATGAAATTCACATTTTCACACCAATGGATGTAAATATTTGGAATAAATATTACTTTAAAATACTGATGCTACTGGTGTTTGGAAGCTCGCTTTATTTAAGATTGAATCAATTGTTTGCTGTCATGTTTTCTGTTTTCTGCCTCACAGATCAGTTTTTTTCAAATGAATCAAACCATGTGCCACTGACAAATTAACATCAGTAGTGAAAAGAGAGAGATTTGTTATAAAGATCTTTAGCCATTCACATTTTCATCACCTTTCATTGTTTAAAACTGAGAAGTCATTGTAGAAAAACACCATAAATACATGACATTTCATGATGATGCTATAAAAATTACAATGTAGCCAGTTTTATTTTTTTATTTTACTTTTTGATTTTGATTTTGAACAATATATCAATGTCTATGTAGCCCTAACAAAACATTATCAACTTTCACATGGTTCTGATCAACTCTCACGCCATCATATGATTTTAAGTATCATAGTACAGCAGAATTATATATATTCTGTTTCTTCCATCAATGCAAACGAGAAAGAGAAAATATATCTGGGTTAGGCACAAATAAGATGTACTTATTTAATTACATGAAATAATTACTGCTGTGTTCACAGTCAGAATTCTGTATTTACAGTGAATGTACAGTCAAATACTGCACCGAATATAAAAACGGCTAGTACTGTCATCTCAATCTGTCAACATTCCCACAGTAAATCAAGAATTTGCCATTGTTAATTTGCCTGCCATGACAATTACTGATCCAACTATGACAACTGAGCATGCAAACAAACATGTTCAGATGTTTAAGAAAATAATCTCACTGACATGCGTTACTTTTTTTTTTTTGATGGGTTAAGTATTCTGTGCAATTAAATAGAAAACAAAGACTGTGGGAGAATGCAACACATTGTGCTCCACAGTCTGAAAGGCATTTCCTGAGGTCTTGAACATGGCTTAAAAAAAAGTCACAACTCATTTACAACAACTAAAGAGCTCTGCTTTCCACGCATAAATCAACTGATACACCACCATGTCACTTCATCATCACACATATATAATAATCCTTAAAAGGATTGCGTGAACCTCTTTGTATCTAGTCATCCGTATGTTTGTTTCTGCTGAGTTGTGAAGGCAGGGTTAGCTGATTATGTGCGGTTCTGTATCCTGTGATGAAGAGCCTCTGCCTGGGCTTTCAAACTGTAAAATTCCCCTTCAATAAAGTCTGTCACTGTTTTCCGCATTTCCACCTGTAGAAAAAAATTGTATTCAACTGCAAGACTATCATTTTGAAACACTCACCTCAATGCGACATGACCACCTACCGGAGTCGTGTTCTCAGCTCTCAGTGCATTTACCAGATGTCTGACCGTGAACGGTTTTCCAACTAGAACAGTTATTCGCTGCACAAAAGGAAAGTGCACTCAGAGTCAAACCTGTTCAATGTGACAATGGAAAATATGACACATCACACAAGGAAAATGTGTATTAACCTGTCCTACTCGAGGGATGTATGGAGCTTGATTTGGTAGGACATCATTCAGACCTGAAAAAATACAGTACATCGTAAGGAATCGCTCAAATATTCATTCATGAAGTTATGGCAGCAACTTTTTCCGTGCGTAACTTACCGAAATGCCACATAGGTAAAATGATTGGGTGAAGAGAGCACTCGGTAATCAAACGTCCAATTCCTGTCAAGAAACAAAGGATTTATTTAACTAAGAATCAGGGTAAAACAAGTGGTATCTAAATATTGGAGCATAAATCTTACCCCATTTTATCCTCATGAACTCTCCAGTCATGTTAACTTTACCTGGGAGGAAAAAATTTATCATATTTCTGAAGACATTAGGAAAGCTGTACACTAAACAAATTATAAGGTTAAAAAGTGTCTGAGTGTCTGTACCCTCTGGAAATATGTGTACCCATTCCCCCTGATTCAGCCTTTCCAAAAGGAAATCCATTCCTTTCTGATAGACTCCATCTCCTAAAAAACAGAGGACAATTGAGCTGTTTGATGCACTCACACGGGGCGTCAGCGCTTTTCATTTACTTTGAATGGGTGACATCCATCATGCGTTGCCGAACTGAATTGTGGGTTATGTTGCGTCGCGTCACTAGTGTTGCTCGCAACAGAAGTTGAAAATTTTTCCAACGCAGGCGTCAGCCAATCAGATCGCCTATCAGGGCTCTAGACTGCAACCAAAATGGTTGCAAATGCGATGATTTCTTGATAATGTGCGAGTTAAAATTTTACACGGTCGCACTGGTGCGAGTGCACAATGCTATCTCCCTTTAGCTGGCGCAAGCCAGAGACGGACTCGCTCAGCGCTTGATGACAACTATTCAGTGTTTTCCACCACATAAGGTTTATTTTACATTTCACACATTTAAATACACAAGTACTAGCAAACAATACATTTATAGTTTGTAAAATACACAGTGATGTCTATAGACGCGGCAATAACAATCCATTAACAACGTGGTATATTCATATCAGATACACATTGTGTAGTAACTATAAAGTTTACTCTATTCTTCTCCCACTTCACCGGCCACTTACTTTCATGTATTTCAGGAGAAGTGGATGAATTGACGTTCATTAACATGGCGACGCCCATCACGCATTATAGATCAACTAACATGATCATTATATTTTTCAACAACAAAACACGTTCACTTACATGTATTTGAGAATCAAAATATCAGGTAGTTGATGACACAGCCAGCAAGTTTGTGAATATTTTGAATAAAAAAGAAAAACTAAATAAAAGCGGATCTGCCATACAGCGCTATTGTAGCTGCGGTGTGTGACATGACAAGCATGACGTGCCGTCATGGAAATATTACTTCAATAATAACACCCATGGAAATAATACTTTTGTTATATATGTTATGTGTGATAATATATAATGTTCAGATTAAAATATTTTGCAAATATCAAGCTTTTAGTCACGTCAATCTTTACATCAATGCAAAACCAGCATATAGAAATCAAGAGAATGATTCATCATCAAAAAAAAGGGTGCGACCAAATTGTAAATTGGTGCGACCAAATGAGAAAGTTAGTCGCACCAGAGCAACCAGTGGGAAGAATGAGTCTAGAGCCCTGCCTATGTAAATATCCTAGTGCAGACGCTAGCCAATTGCATTCATGCAACACCGGAAAAGTAGTATGATTGGCTGTTGTCACTATGACGGCCGTGCGTCAAGCGTTGTCGCCGACGCCCGGTGTGAATGCAGCGTGATGCATTTCATAAAATTGCCCTTTACATTTTTTTTTATCAAAACAAATACCTTAAAGCCCTCATCAACTCCAGTGTCTATATAAGTGGGATTTAAAAAGCACTGAGAACTGTACTATTAGCATGTCCTTGTGATTCATCTCATTTGACAGTCAGTTGCAGCAATTAGGTAGAGCTAAATTACTCTTCTTCTGTTGCAGCGCACTTTGTAATGCTTTCCTCAACACTGATAAGTTTAAGCCTAAAGGGATAGTTTAACCAAAAAAGAAAATTGTCATTTACTCACCCTCAAGTTGTTCCAAACCTCTATGAGTTTCTTTATTCTGTTGAACACAAAAGAAGATATTTTAAAGAATTGCATTTTTTTCCTACTCTGGAAGTCAATGGCTACTGTCAACTGTTTAATTACCAACATGCTTTAAATATCTTATTTTGTGTTCAACAGAAGAAAGAAACGTATAGAGGTTTGGAACAACTTGAGGATGAGTAAATGACAACATTTTCATTTTTGGGTGAACTATGCCATTAATCTGACTCTCCTTTCCAAACCATGACTACTTCTAAACACAGGTACCTGCCTCCAATAAGGCATACTGCTTTTAAAAAAGTCAAATGTTTCAGACTAGGGATGTGTGTCAGAAGCCGCTTACCTTATTCGGAAAGGCACAGATAATGGCTTCAAAACAAATAATAAATTTGACTGAATAATAGACTTGTGGTAACAGGTAAGCCAGAGGACATCACAATAGTATAGCTATATAAAAGTCTAAAATCACTCTGCTATAATAACAAGTGTGTGAATTGAATACTACATCATACACATGTTCTACTAGTTGATAGTTGTCTATTTAAATGTTTTAAACCTTGTATGATCTGCTAAATGAAGAACTGTCAAATCTATGAATGAAATGAGCGCAGCAGTCGCAAATCAAACAGCTGCGCTGTCGCTCTGTGCGTCTCCAGAAACAGGAGCTTGACAAGAGCAATATCAACTAAGATACCGAATCATACACATGCTCTACTACTGACATATCTTCAACAATATGATAGGCTACATGATGTGTTAATAAATGCTGTAAAATGCTTTTAGTAATGTTAACAAATGAGACTTTATTGTAAGTGTTACCAAAGTTGTTTTAGCAATTTTCATCACTTTCAGCTATTGTATGTAGAATCCTCTTATTTGAGGTTGTGGATGATTGTCCAAAGTTTGTCTGGAAAATAAAAAATAAAGATTGTTTTATTTAATATTTAGTATTATTGGTTTAATTAGAAGATATTTAAAGAAAATTTATAATATCTGAGTTATGCACGGCATATTTGTTAAATGAAAACTATGAAGGGGACAGAATTAAAAAAACTGGCTTCTCATGTAATTTCCAGAACTTCCTCCGGTTTTATCCGAATGTGGACATTAAGATCAGATTTTGGCTCCGCTGCACACCCCTATTTCTGACAGTCCATTTGATCAGTGTTTTCCGTTTTGCATGCAAATAAGACTACTTTGAAAATGCATTATTGACTGAATTTTAATTTAGTATAAACATTTAAAAAAACTGGGAAATAAAAACAGACTGCAGAAACAGGGTTCCCACTCTTTTTCAGCGATCATTTTCCAGGACATTTTCAATTTTACTACATCGAGATTAAAAGACAAGGATCTTAATGGGAATCTAAGGTAACAAGCTCTCAAAGCCTTTAAAAGGCGTACAGTTTATTGCCATGACTAGACTATAAAACCAGTTTTTAATATGAGCTCTTAATCATACATTATGACTATGGAAGCTTGTTTACGCCACAGAATAAAAATAAAAAAGGTAATTGCGACTTTTTTCTTGCAATTGCGAGTTATAAAGTCAGAATTGTGAGATATAAACTTGCAATTCTGAGAAAAAAAAAAGTATTTTTTCTTCAGAATTGGACTTTATGAAATAACTTTATAACACAATTGTGAGTTAATATCATATTATTCTGACTTTATAACTCGCAATTGCAAGAATTTTTTTTTTAATTGTGAGATAAAAAGTTGCGATTATCTTTTTTATTTTTTATTCAGTGGCACAAACAAACTTCCATAGTTTATAGGAATATCAACTACTTGTCAAAACTCCTGAAGCATTCCTGAACAAATCGCACTTTCTGCAACCAACGGTAATTGTTTTGGGCCAGTGATAAACTCTTGTTTTTTTACAGGGTTCCCACTCTTTTTCAGCGATCATTTTCCAGGACTTTTCTAGGACATTATCAATTTTACAATGGCGGGAATAAAAGACTCACGCCAAATTTTTTTTTTTTTTAAAAGGTAATTGCAACTGATCTCGCTATTCTGACTTTTTCTCGCAAATGTGAGTTTACATAATTGTGATATAAAGTCAGAATTGTGAGATAAACGCAATTCTGAAAAAAGTATTTTTTTCAAAACTGGACTTTATAACTCACAATTATATCTCACAATTCTTAGAAAAGTAGTAAGAATTGCAAGATATAAACTTGCAATTGCTAGAAAAAGTCAGAATTGCGAATTTATATCATGCAATTCGGAATTTATAACAACTACATCTTGCAATTTTGACTTTATAACACATTATAAATCACAATTGTGTAAACTCGCAATTGCAAGATTTTTGTTTTTAGAATTGTGAGATAAAAAGTTGCAATCACCTTGTTATGTTTTATTCAGTGGCAGAAACAGCTTCCATAGTTTATTGCCATGAATTAACTATAAAATCAGTTTTTAATATGAGCTCTTAATCATACATTTTGACAAATGTTCTCGTTACCAGTGTCAATATCACTGAAAAAAAATATTATAACTATTTTAATTTTTTGTTTAATGTAATTCTTTTGGGCCAGTGATGAACTCTTTGCTTTATAAAAAAAAATTCCAGAACCACAACATGATTTTCCAGAACATTTGACATTTTCTCTAATTTTTCTCTAAATTTGTCATCAATTTTCCAGATTTTCAGGGATGAGTGGGAACCCTGAGAAATGAGCAAATGTGGCATTAGATGTGTTTACCTCTAACAACAGGCACACATTTCCCTCTGCTGAAGAAGCTGGAGTGGAATTCTCTCGTGAAGCAGATATCAGAGGCAGCAGGTGCCCTGGGCACACACAGATACCAAATGACATGATATGAACTGACAACACCTTTACACCAGTCTCCAGATTCTGCCTTCATTCACACACCATCTCATCCTGTTAAAGTTCCACAGATGCCGGAGCTTCAGAACTCCTGAAAAACACCATAATGCCATTTATATTTTATACTGGCAAATCTATTCTAAAACTATCTGAGGCTCCACCTACCCCAGATGTGAGGATCATCCATACAGGACTGATGGTTGCACAATGTGATGAGGGGCGTGTCCCGAGGACGCTCATCGACCAGGTCCAATAACACATCCCGGTTGTGCACCATCAAAGAGTTAAAATACTCTACAGAGGCAGACAAATTAAGTGAAGGTCATTCAGTGACATCTGTCTTAAAGGGATAGTTCACCCAAAAATGAAAATGACCCCATGATTTACTCAAGTCATTACCCTCAAGTCATTCTAGGTGTGTATGACATTCTTCTTTCAGACGAACACAATCAGAGTTATATTAATACATTTCCTGGCTCTTCCAAGCTTTATAATGGCAGTGAATGGCTGTTTCTGTTTTGAAGTCCATAAAAGTGCAACTATCCATCATAAAAGTGCTCCATAAAGGCCTTCTGAAGCAAAGCGATGCGTTGGTGTAAGAAAAATATCCATATTTAAAACTTCAAAAGACTAAAACAACTAGCTTCCGGCAGAAGGCCTACGCAAGTCGACTTTCACCAAAAGAGTAACTTGTGACGCGATGTATGATGCATGATGTAGGAGTATGGCAAGCTTTGACGCCTCTCACGTTTCAAACAAATAGGGCTGGGCAACAAACTCAAGCCCCTATTCTCTTATATCAAAATCTTTTTAGACTTCTAGTTCATGACCGGTGTTTTGTCTATCCTCTGCGCTTCCGTGTGCATCAATACGTCAGGTCAGGGTTTACTCTTTCGCCGTAAATCGATGTGTACGGCCGTCTGTCGGAAGCTAGTTATTTTAGTTTATTAAATTTTAAATATGGATATTTTTCTCACACAAACGCATGGCTTCGCTTCAGAAGGCCTTTATTAACCCCCTGGAGCCGTGTGGAGCACTTTTATGATGGATAGATGCAATTTTATGGACTTCATAACAGAAACAGCCATTCACTGCCGTTATAAAGCTTGGAAGAGCCAGGAAATGTATTAATATATTAATATGATTGTGTTCGTCTGAAAGTAAATCATGGGCAAATTTTTATTTTTGGGTGAACTATCCCTTTAAGTTCATAGTTCAAAATACAAGTATGGAGAAACATTACTCACTGGTCCAAAGGTAACTGTATGAGCCCACCATTCCCGTGACCGCTCGGCTGGATATCCTCCAGCCCAGGCGGGGGCATTGTGGAAAGGGCCATGCCACCTCCAAGGGCATCGCCACAGCATTCAGCCACACTAGACATCACAACAAAGAAAGAACAGGCTTTAACATCCGAAAGGATTTCCGACTGTTAGGACTGTACATGTGTATGCAGTTCATTTGCTGAGTATATATTTGCTCCAGATGAATCAGATGTGACAATAGCATGTAATAACTTTGGGATAGTTTAAGCATAAACTCTATGTCCAACTAAAATACAGGAGCAGTAGTTAATACAAATTACACAATCTTGAGAAATAGTGTGATGTGTGAATACACAAAAATGTCATAAAATCTGCTGAATGCTAAAGAAGTCAAAACATGAGAAACTTCCTCATTTTAAACTATGTAAACAAGATAATAGCACTGAATTTAGTTATGGAAGTAGTTCGTTGTTGTGGGATTGTCTGTAGTGAGTTAGATTTATTGTAAAAGGTAAGGTTAGTTGTAATCTCCCCACCTTCCGTCCCGTCAGCTGATGGCCGCACAAATGCAGCTGTACCGGAAGTACAACTCCACCATGAGCGAGCGATCGTGGGATTTGTAGTTTTCATTGGTTTCCTTAGCCATGCCCATGAGATATTAATACTAACGACACATACGACACATACATCTGAACATTATTGATGATATAGTATTAGGAGGACAAAAAGAGTGTCGCAAAACTTCTGAAGGGCATATTATTTATGTTAACATCGCGTTTTACGACACACACGGATTGGGAAGTGGTGGCAGAAAAGCTTCCCACTCAAAAGTCTGGCGCGAAGCAGAAACAAAACGTACTTTTGCCTATTTATTACAATTCTGTGCTGTGCTACTGGCTGTCAGAATCATAGAGGCAGAAACCAGGGGCTTCATTTTAAGGATTCGTCCGTGTTTGAGGCTACAAATTTGAGCTTAAACACATGTAGGCTTCCAACGATACAGAAAGTCAGTGCTAGTTATTTTGCAAAAAAAGGTGTGTGTGTTTTGTTTATAAAAGAAGTCACTAATGCCCATCAAGGCTACGTTTATTTGATCAAATATACAGTAAAAAGACATTATTACAATTTTAAATAAATGTATTCCTGATGACAAAGCTGAATTTTTTAGCACATTACTACAAAGTCTTGCATATTCCTTCAGAATTCATTCTAATGATAATTTGATGCTCAATAAACTTTTTTCCCCCTTTTCTTTAAACAGTTTTACAGCATAATATTTTTGCAGAATTTTTCTTTTTTTCTGGGTTTTTTTATTTATAGAGAACAACATTTATTTGAAATATTTTGTAATATTATAAATGTCTTTACTGTCACTTTTGATCAATTTAATGCATTCTTGCAGAATAAAAATATAAATTTCTTTAAAAAAAAAAAAAAAAACATACTGCCCACAAACTTTTGAACAGTAGGTTATATCATATATGTATATTTTTAATTGTTCATAAAAGTTTCAATAAAAATTTTTACAAATTAGTTTGTATTTTCCATCTGCGTTGTGCGGTTGTTTTGTAAGAATTCTCAGGCAGGGGCAAAGAACACACTATTTCACTTAGCTTCAACTTAAATTATAAATGTATAATGAGAAGAGGGGTCTAATTTCAGAGAGTCACAAAACAAAAAAACACATTTTTTGGCTTATACAGAAGTATGTCAAACACACATCTCCCATCCTTGAAGAAAGACATGCCATAGCTCTTTGTTATACAAACAAAGATTAAACAAATAGTTGTAAATATTTTGCATACACCCATAACACTCCCATGCCTCAATGAATTCTAAAAGTTTGTCAATTCGCACAAGTTTGCCTTGACGCAAACTTTGTTTTCATGATCGATCGGTGTCACTTCAGAGCAGTGCTCAAATGGAGGAAGCTTAGGGGCTGCCCAAGATATTTTAATCTTAGTAAAAAATAATAATGACAAGTTCAAAAGAACACTTATCTGAAGCAGAAAGCTTTTGTAACATACATCTGTGGAACAAAGTTTGGGGTCAGTACGTTTTGTTTTGTTTTCGGGTGGGGGGGTGGGAAGAAATTACACTTTTATTTAGCAAGGAAATTATCAAAACTGACAGTAAAGACATTTATAAAAGATTTATTGTTAGATAAAAAATTCATTAAGATTTCAGAAAAAACTGTTTTCAACATTGATAATAATAATAAATGTTTCTTAAGCAACAAATCAGCATATTACAATGATATTTCACAATATTACTGTTCTTGCTGTATTTTGGATTAAAAAAATGCAGTCTTGGTGAGCAGAAGAGAGTTCTTTTAAAAACATTACAAAATCTTACCGATCTTAAACTTTTGAACGGTAGTGTATATTTAATTTTATTATGTATATTTATTTTAATTGAGACCAAAATGTTGCATTGTCTGGAGTGCAGGTAAAGAGGACCTCCATTAAGGCAAGCGCAGTCCATGCAGTTTAGCAGAAGGCAGAGCACAGGTCTGCAGCGACAAGATCATAAGAGGCCGAATGCAGTGATAACAACAGCGTCGCATGGGTCTGCACCAACAGAGGCTCAGCTCAGACAGCAAACCTCCACCAAAAGCACAGAGCAGGTCAGAAGCTCCTCCAAGGAAGTTGATACTTGGAGAAATCAGTTAGAAGTATGGAGGAAACAATACTCCCCATGGCTGTACATCAATGAAAACAAAACTGGATGTATTGCATGAAATGTAAAACAAATGTGTACAAACAAAAAAAAAACTGTTCAAGTGGCAGAGGAGTGGGCTTTAGGAGGGTCCAAGCAATGAATGTAAAAAAAAAAATACAATAGCCTGGCTCATCAGAGGGCTCTACAATGTTTGACAGTTGATGAAAGCAGTAACTTTGGTAAAAGCTATTTAATAATTAACTTGAGAGCAGGTGACAGGCAGAGAAGATACTGAAAACATTTTCCTTGATCTTGTAGAGCTAGATAAGGGAACAACAGCTGTGTCTCATTTCGAAGGCTGCGTCCTCGGGAGGTCGCATACGTCATGAAGGATGTCTTATTTCAGAACAGTAACCATTATAAAATTGACCGTTGTTCCTTTTTAAGCGTAAATTGTTGTGGTTTTTAAATGAGTTTCAAATGTAGTGGTGAGTTAAAGGTGGGGTAAGTGTTATTTCAAAACTGCTTTAGAAATGTGACTTGGGCCGAGTAGTCAAGTCAAGTCAAGTCAACTTTATTTATATAGCGCTTTTTACAATGCAGATTGTTTCAAAGCAGCTTCACAGTGTTAAACAGGAAAATAATGAACAGAATTTAAATCGGCTGTACAGCCGCTCTGGAGAAAACGGTGATGTCATCAGCTCATTTCAATTATCATATATATTCAAGTAATGTAGTTGATATAATTTTGTTTAGTAATTACATTTATTTGTATATTTATTTGAAAATTTTGTGTCCCCAACTGAGCAAGCCAGAGGCGACAGTGGCAAGGAACCAAAACTCCATCAGGTGTCCTAATGGAGAAAAATAAACCTTGGGAGAAACCAGGCTCAGTCGGGGTGCCAGTTCTCCTCTGGCCAATTAACAAACAGTGTATGTTTATTATTTTGGCAGCCTTATAGGTCAGAAGTAATATTAGATCGGATTATTCGAAAGATCGGAGGCATCACACCGGGTTTATTGAGGATGGCGTGTCAATTAAACAATTATTAAATAGGAATATTCGAAATATCGGAGTCATCACGCCGGAGATGGATCCATTGAGGATGCCATGTCGATGAGCAATTTCAGAGGGTAGACTAATTGACACGGTCTCTGCAGACACTTCAGGGATACGTTGGCAATGTCTGGGCGCTGGTCCACCATCTGATCTGGATACGGCCCGGATTTGGCTGACTGCAGTAAACCTCGGGATAAACAGAGAGACTAACATTAGCGTAGATGCCATTCCTCTTATGATGTAACGAGTACATCAGGTGTTATGGGAAGTGTTCCCGGTTCCGGCTGACCTAGTTAATGCAGCCTAACAATTTGAATAAAATATAAATTAAAATGTTTTATGTGTATGCCATAGTAAAGAGATGCGTTTTTAGTCTAGATTTCAACTGACAGAGTGTGTCTGCTTCCCGAACAATGCTAGGAAGGCTGTTCCAGAGTTTGGGTGCTAAATAGGAAAAGGATCGACCGCCTGCAGTTGATTTTGATATTCTAGGTATTATCAACTGGCCAGAGTTTTGAGACCGCAATAGACGTGATGGAGTATAATGCGTTAAGAGCTCGCTCAAGTACTGGGGAGCTAAACCATTTAGTGATTTGTAAGTAATTAGCAAGATTTTAAAATGTATGCGATGTTTAATAGGGAGCCAGTGCAGTGTTGACAGAACTGGGCTAATATGGTCATACTTCCTGGTTCAAGTAAGAACTTGCGCTGCTGCGTTTTGGACCAGCTGCAGTTTATTTATTAAGCGAGCAGGGCAACCACCCAGTAGAGAATTACAATAATCTAGCCTTGAGGTCATGAACGCATGAACTAACTGTTCAGCATTTTGCATTGAAAGCATATGCCGTAATTTAGATATATTTTTAAGATGGTAGAATGCAGTTTTACAGATGCTAGAAACGTGGCTTTCAAATGAGAGATTGGTATCAAAGAGCACACCCAGGTTCCTAACTGACGACGAGGACTTGACAGAGCAGCCATCAAGTGTTAGACAGTATTCTAGGTTATTACTTGTAGAGTTTTTTTGTTCAATAATTAAAAATTTAGTTTTTTCTGAATTAAGTTGCAGGAAATTATTATCCAATTTTTTATATCAGTTATGCATTCCGTTAATCTTGTGAATTGGTAAATTTCTTCAGGGCGTGAAGAAATATAGAGCTGAGTATCGTCAGCATAACAATGAAAACTAACGCCATGCTTCCTAATGATATCTCCCAGTGGTAGCATGTACAGGGTGAAGAGCAACGGTCCTAGCACTGAGCCCTGCGGTACTCCATACTGAACTTGTGATCGGTGTGACATCTCTTCGTTTACTGCTACAAACTGATAACGGTCAGATAAGTATGATTTAAACCATGCCAATGCAATTCCACTAATGCCAACATAATTTTCGAGTCTATTCAAAAGAATGTTGTGGTCGATAGTATCGAATGCAGCGCTAAGATCGAGTAACACTAACAGAGAGATACAACCACGATCGGATGATAAGAGTAAATCATTTGTAACTAATGAGAGCAGTCTCAGTACTATGATACGGTCTAAATCCTGACTGGAAATCCTCACAAATACCATTTCTTTCTAAAAAGGAGCATAAATGTGAGGACACTGCCTTTTCTAGTATTTTTGACAGAAAGGGTAGATTTGAGATTGGCCTGTAATTGACTAATTCTGTAGGATCAAGTTGCGTTTTTTTAATAAGTGGTTTAATAATAGCCAACTTAAAAGTTTTCGGTACATATCCTAAAGTCAAGGATGAATTAATGATATTAAGAAGAGGATCTATGACCTCTGGAAGCATCTCTTTTAGTAGTTTAGTCGGTATAGGGACGAGCATACATGTTGTTGATTTTGATGATTTAAAGAGTTTAGCCAATTCTTCTTCTCCTATAGCAGTGAATGAATGTAATTCCTCAGTGACACTACAATGCACTGTCTGATATGATACTGTAGTAGACGGCTGCATGGTTATAATGTTTTTCCTAATATTATCAATCTTACAAGTAAAGAAGTTCATAAAGTCATTACTGCTTTGCTGTTGGCAGACATCAGAAGTTGAAGCTTTATCTTTGGTTAATTTAGCCACTGTATCGAATAAATACCTAGGGTTGTGTTTGTTTTCTTCTAAAAGAGTCTAGCCGTTTTTACAGCCTTTCTGTATGCAATCATGCTCTCTTTCCACGAAATGCGAAAAACTTCCAGTTTTGTTTTCTTCCAGCTGCGCTCCATTTTTCTGGCTGCTGTTTTAAGTGCCTGGGTGTGCTCGTTGTACCACGGCCTTAGACTATTTTCTTTAATCTTCTTTAAGCGCAGAGGAGCAACTGTGTCTAAAGTGCTGGAAAAGAGAGAGTCAATAGTTTCTGTTACAACATCGAGTTCCTCTAGGTTTTCTGGGATGCTGAGGAGATGAAACTGATGAGGAAGATTATTTACAAAGAAATCTTTAGTCACAGCAGTGATAGTTCTGCCATATTTGAAGCGAGGCTTTGCAGTCTTAGCTAAATTAAGTATACATGATACTAGGTAATGATCTGAGATGTCATTGCTCTGCTGCAGAATTTCAACGGTATCAACATTTATTCCATGTGACAGTATTAGGTCTAGAGTATGATTACGGCGATGAGTGGGTCCTGATACGTGTTGCCTTACTCCAACAGAGTTTAGAATGTCTCTAAATGCCAATCCCAATGCGTCTTTTTCATTGTCTACATGGATATTAAAATCACCAACAATTAGGATCTGCAGCCAGTACTAACTCTGATAGAAAATCAGCAAATTCTTTGGTAAAGTGTGTATTGTGCCCTGGTGGCCTGTATACAGTAGCCAACACAAATGTTAAACGGGATTTATCAATTACACTACATAACGTTACGTAAAGCACCAAAACTTCAAAGGAATTATATTTGAAACTAGAAACTTCTGAGTAATACTGAAGATATTATTCTAAATTACAGCAACACCTCCCCCTTTACCTTTCAGACGCGGCTCGTGTTTATAACAATAATCTTGTGGGGTGGACTCATTGGGGGGTGGAAAAGGTCAGCAGCTTTTCCAAGGAAGTTGATACTTGGAGAAATCAGTTAGAAGTATGGAGGAAACAATACTCCCCATGGCTGTACATCAATAAAAAAAAAAATTATGTATTGCATGTAGAAATGTAAAACAAAAAAAGTGGCAGAGGAGTGGGCTTTAGATTGGCTCATCAGAGGGCTCTAGAAATTGAAGCCCAAAAAGAAAAAGAGATCCTCCCCACACTAACAGAAAAGGTTAATAATGCTCTTGATATGCTGCGCGAGTTACAAAGACAGCAGGTTAGGGTAATGAATATTAAAATCACACCTGATCAGCATTGAAATCTTTATTTCAAAGTTGTATATGTTTTACCACCAATCTCCAAAAAATGCCAGACTGCTCTATGATGCCGCCACTCATGTTAACATCTCACTGCTAAAAATTGGGCAGATTTTCTCAGTTCACTGGGTTGCCAGCAGTTTCAGCACACAAATGCAGAATGCTTCTGTGGATTTTTTCCTACACTGATTTGGATCGGCGGAAATGTAGTGGACTATTGAGGAGACTCAGCAGCACAGGTTTTGTTAAAGACCTTGCACTGATGAAAGATATGTTGCGCAAGTTACAAAGTCTCTCCCTGAAACTGCAAAATTGAAACACATCTCTCACTGATGCCAGTCTGTGGACTCTTTTGACTTGGAGGTCCTGGAGGCCATGAAAACAACACCAGGAAAGTCACTAGCAAATGCTGAAGTGAGGATAACATGTTCAAAAGGCATCACACTAGAAGCCTCCAAGGACAGCAATCAATAAGGTGCAGTTCCTTCAGGCTGTCATTGATAATCTTTCTGTACGTCTCCCTGACTCACATTTGTGACCTTGCTAAGCATCTGGGAGTACCCACTAGAGCTGCTGTACAGCGTAGGTTGTGGAAACCTGAAGGTGACCGTCCCATTAATGCACACAAAACATAATTTTAAATACATAGTTTTAATGCAAAAACTTTTTTAAACATCCAGACGTAAATTCAAACATTGTCAGGTGTAAATTAAACAGTATCATTATTATTAAATAGCAAATAATTAACATAATAAGATAACATTCATGATACATATACATACAGTACATTCAAGTAATATGCATGACATAAGAGAGTGTCTTAGAAAAGTAACAGACTTGACTGTAAACTGTAAAGGCACAAAATCTGTCTGTAAACCAATATGCATTTGTGTCTTTCTGTCCTTTAGTAAAGACATGCAACGACACTGTCTGAAATGACACAGAAAGAGTATTTAATAAGAACCCTCGTCAGTTGTCATCGTGAAATCACCAGTCTGGAGCCATGTAGTTTAAGCACTTTAGCGTAACCTCAAACCCTAGAAAACAAGCCTACAAGCAGGATAAACACAGAGCATAACACTATTAAAAACATCAACACTCATTATAGCATTCTGTGCCCCTTGAATAGCAACTGATAATGTAAAATGTATTGCATGAGGGTGTTTTCTTACCGCATTAGCAGGAAATGCTCGTAACATGACTGCGCTTAAGCCTTTGTAGAGAGCATGAGCTCCTTCCTCTCTTAACAGTGTTCTCAACACGTCTCTTAAACCCTGGTAACGCCCATCTGTGGCTGTGGGACAGACGACAGAACATTGTCATGGTCACATTTTTGGTTTGAACCATAATCTACAGTACTACAACTATATGCTTTTGATATAAAGCATAATTACTGATATAGGCATCTTTGGTAATTATGAGCAAACCGCACTATAAAAAATCATCAATTTAAAAGTATTCACAAAAATGTAACTTTTAAATGGAGTAAAATTATGTGTATTAAAATTTATTTTATTTTTTTCTCCAAAACATAACATAAAAGTTATTTTAATGTTGCAAATTACATAAGGCTAACATCATTTATTCTTATGTATTAATGTCATGTCCGTAAATATAGAAAATTGGCCAGACTGGTTCAGTTGATAGAAAAGCAACAGTAACTCAAATAAGCACAAGCGAGGTCAGCAGAAGAGCCTCTCTGAACGCACAACACGTCGAAGCTTGAAGCAGATGAGCTACAGCAGCAGAAAACACAACGGTGATGCTCCTGTCAGCTGAGAACAGCAAACTGGTGTACAAGGGTGTACATGGTCTGCAACAAGCTTAGGTAGGTGGTACGTGTCAAAGTAACATCCACATAGACGGCAGGACCCAAGGTTTCCCAGCTGAACATTGCCCAAAGCATCACACTGCCTCCGCCGGCTTGCCTTCTTCCCATAGTGCATCCTGGTGCCATGTGTTCCCCACAGGGGTCAGGACAGGGGTCAGCATGGGCACCCTGACTGGTCTGCAGCTATGCAGCCCCATACGCAACAAACTGAGATGCACTGTGTATTCTGACACCTTTCTATCAGAACCAGCATTAACTTCTTGAGCAATTTGAGCTACAGTAGCTTGTCTGTTTGATCGCACCACACGGGCCAGCCTTCGCTCCCCACGTGCATCAATGAGCCTTGGCCGCCCATGACCCTGTCTCCGGGTCACCACTGTTCCTTCCTTGGAGCACTTTTGATAGATACTGACCACTGCAGACCGGGAACACCCCACAAGAGCTGCAGTTTTGGAGATGCTCTGACCCAGTCGTCTAGCCATCACAATTTGGCCCTGGTCAAACTCACTCAAATCCTTACACTTGCCCATTTTTCCTGGTTCTAACACATCAACATTGAGGACAAAATGTTCACTTGCTGCCTAATATATCCCACCCACTAACAGGTGCCGTGATGAAGAGATAATCAGTGTTATTCACTTCACCTGACAGTGGTCATAATGTTATGCCTGATCTGTGTGTATACAGGGAGTGCAGAATTATTAGGCAAATGAGTATTTTGACCACATCATCCTCGTTATGCATGTTGTCTTACTCCAAGCTGTATAGGCTGGAAAGCCTACTACCAATTAAGCATATTAGGTGATGTGCATCTCTGTAATGAGAAGGGGTGTGGTCTAATGACATCAACACCCTATATCAGGTGTGCATAATTATTAGGCAATTTCCTTTCCTTTGGCAAAATGGGTCAAAAGAAGGACTTGACAGGCTCAGAAAAGTCAAAAATAGTGAGATATATTGCAGAGGGATGCAGCAGTCTTAAAATAGCCAAGCTTCTGAAGCGTGATCATCGAACAATCAAGCGTTTCATTCAAAATAGTCAACAGGGTTGCAAGAAGCGTGTGGAAAAACCAAGGCGCAAAATAACTGCCCGTGAACTGAGAAAAGTCAAGCGTGCAGCTGCCAAGATGCCACTTGCCACCAGTTTGGCCATATTTCAGAGCTGCAACATCACTGGAGTGCCCAAAAGCACAAGGTGTGCAATACTCAGAGACATGGCCAAGGTAAGAAAGGCAGAAAGTCGACCACCACTGAACAAGACACACAAGCTGAAACGTCAAGACTGGGCCAAGAAATATCTCAAGACTGATTTTTCTAAGGTTTTATGGACTGATGAAATGAGAGTGAGTCTTGATGGGCCAGATGGATGGGCCCGTGGCTGGATTGGTAAAGGGCAGAGAGCTCCAGTCCGACTCAGACGCCAGCAAGGTGGAGGTGGAGTACTGGTTTGGGCTGGTATCATCAAAGATGAGCTTGTGGGGCCTTTTCGGGTTGAGGATGGAGTCAAGCTCAACTCCCAGTCCTACTGCCAGTTTCTGGAAGACACCTTCTTCAGGCAGTGGTACAGGAAGAAGTCTGCATCCTTCAAGAAAAACATGATTTTCATGCAGGACAATGCTCCATCACACGCATCCAAGTACTCCACAGCGTGGCTGGCAAGAAAGGGTATAAAAGAAGAAAATCTAATGATATGGCCTCCTTGTTCACCTGATCTGAACCCCATTGAGAACCTGTGGTCCATCATCAAATGTGCGATTTACAAGGAGGGAAAACAGTACACCACTCTGAGCAGTGTCTGGGAGGCTGTGGTTGCTGCTGCACGCAATGTTGATGGTGAACAGATCAAAACACTGACAGAATCCATGGATGGCAGGCTTTTGAGTGTCCTTGCAAAGAAAGGTGGCTATATTGGTCACTGATTTGTTTTTGAATGTCAGAAATGTATATTTGTGAATGTTGAGATGTTATATTGGTTTCACTGGTAAAAATAAATAATTAAAATGGGTATAAATTTGTTTTTTGTTAAGTTGCCTAATAATTATGCACAGTAATAGTCACCTGCACACACAGATATCCCCCTAAAATAGCTAAAACTAAAAACTACTTAAAATATTGATACAAAAATATTCAGCTTTGATATTGAGTTTTTTGTGTTCATTGAGAACATGGTTGTTGTTCAATAATAAAATTAATCCTCAAAAATACAACTTGCCTAATAATTCTGCACTCCCTGTATATATATATCAGGGGCGTTTCCTCCGAGTAGAAAAAAAAAACTGGATGAGAAAATAATCAATATTACAAAAATAAAACAACGCAAATATTACAAAATGTGACATTAAAAAGTGTAAAAGTCAGTTGTTTTTATAAAGTAACACTGCCCAAAAGCGACACCCGCAGGTGAAGTTACTGCAGGAGGCCACATCTAGCCTGACGTCGTCAAGGCTCTAGTCAGAATATGAGTCTGATACTGCTCTATTCAAGTATAGGTCTCTGCAGGATAGTAATAGGAGTTACTAGATCAGTGCGCCGCGAGGCCATAAACAGAGGGGCGTTTTCCACTGCGTTACCTGATTTGCTCACGTCACAGTGTGGGTAGGGTTTAGGGGTGGGGTCGGGTGAAGGGGATCATTTTCATTGCACACCCACAAATTTACAAACACCCACTTTTGTTCCGCAGAGACCCCATACTCGCTCCATTGGGCTGTGATTATGGGGCGTGTTTCAACCGAACCAGGAAAGAAAATGCCTCTGCACTCAATTGGATAGACCTACAACCAATCAGAGCAACAGAGTAAGTGACGTATGTTGAGCAACGCATAGTTGTCAACTAGTGATGGGCATTCTGGCTCTTTTTCGTGAGCCGGCTCGTTTGACTCAGCTCACTCTTTTAGCTCACATACGGCTCTTTAAAAAATAAATGTTTTAACTATGACTTTGACTATGATAGGTGTGAAAACAATTCTAATTAAATTATTAAATGAAATCACTGACTCACAATGTCTCACAATTTCTTTAAAACGCATTGATTTGTTATGAAAAAAGAATACTGTTAAACATTTACTGTTACAACTTTTTAATGTATAGAAACAACACTCAAAACAAATACAATCTGAATCTGAACAACATAATAGAACCCATATTATTCAACTACTCGTCTGACTGTGTGTGTGTGTGTGTGTGTGTGAGATGGCTCGGTCCTCCCTGCAGTATAATTGTTTGACACCGTGTGTATGATTGACAGGAACAGAATGTGAGGCTGATCAGACAGTTGAAAGGAATGTGTGTGCGCCTTTAGGCCTATATAATAATTTTTTTGTTGTTCTTTGAATTAGTCTATTATTTTAAATACAATTAAAATCATTCATTATTTCATTATTACATAATGATTTAATTTCTATAGGCTATATTTTTAAAAATAGAGTCGGCTCTTCAGATATGCGAGCCATCAAGAGCCGGCTCATTCGCGAACGACCCATCACTATTGTCAACAGAACTCAACTGCACGCACGCTGGAAGAAGTAGAAGAAGAAGATGTAAACAATCTTTGCCGGTGTTGTGAAAATGATTTAAGGATACACGGAGTACTTACCAACACGATCATCATTTTTGAGAGAAATAGTAACGGTGAATGTATATACGAAAAAGTTCTCCGTTTAGGATTAGAACGAATTCAACCCAAGCGCTCTTTGGTGACGTGGATGATTACTGTTGATCATCTGTCCATCATCGTATAAAGCCCTGACAATTTGATTGGTCCGAACAGCTCTGGTTCGAGCATAGTTGCTCCACAATGGATCAAGTCCAGACCGAACTTCCCAGTCCAGACCTCAAATGTTGTGAGCGTGGCTAAGTTTGGCTGGCATCCAGGCTACCTCTGGTCCCCACTGACTTAAAACTGACACCCCAAAGCATGCAGTGGGTTTAGTGGGGGGTAATTGAGAATGAATGGGGGGAAGTCACGTGAGAGGTAGCAATGGCTCCATCGCGCTATGATTGGATATGATCGGACATGATTGGATATGATGGGTTCGTGCGATAAATCACGTCTGTGCTGAACACAATTTTCAAAACAGAACTGCCTCATACTGATATGGTCTGCTGAGACTGTACAGAAGTGTGATCACCTGAATCCACTGTCAATCCTTGGCTGCCTGGCAAGTCTGGACTTATCAACACTCCTCTCCAAATTAGTTTGCAGATGGTTAGTGAATATGATGCAGGGTTTTGCAATGAAATACCACACACTAAAGTGGAGGAACCGTTCGGTGAATTGACCACATAACTTCCTTTTTAAGTTTCATGTGTGGCTCTAGGGTAAAATGTGGAGCCATTGTATGGCATGTTTGTAATATAATTCAACTTGAAAGGAAATAATCAGAAGAAATGTTTGTTGTGTACCTGTTTGGTAGTTTGACTTAAGCACATCTGCAGGCAGAGCAATCAGCCAGTTTAACATGCCAGCAATCCCACCCGCGAGAAGAACTCTGGATGTGCTGAGATGATGAACACTTGGAAAAAGTAAATGAATATTAGATCAAAATCTTGATATTATTTATGGCCAGGACAACAAACTGATTCTTACCACTCTCCATCAGGGGTCAGATAGTGTTTTAAGTAGTCATAAGTTAGAAAGTATACACCATTAGAGGGCACATCTAAATAAATCAAAAACAAAAATATGTTAGTGTTTATCATAATCATCTTCATAAAATGCATAGCTGTGCTCCTTAAGGCAGATTAACAATTCCCTTACAAAAAGAAGTTGATTCAAATGTGCTATTAGTATATACTTCTTTTAAACTAAAAAATAAGAAAGTGTACTTTTAAGTCTATTTAGTATGTACTTCTTAGAAATAATCCTATACTAGAAAAGTCTAAGTATATTTGACCTAGATTTGTTTGAAAATATTGATTTATGAAGAAAACAGATGTATTCCTAATTCTGAGTATGTGAATTTTTGTGTAGTACACTGGTAGTATACATTGGTATATTTCAAGTATAAAAAGTAATACCTAAATAGGAATATAGTAGTATACTTAAAGTACATAAATAATATCTAAATAGTAAACTATAAGTATGATGATAAGTTCACTTAAAGAAAACTTACAAGTATACTAGCAGTATAAAACTACTAAACTAGTAGTTTACTGAGAGTACACTTCAAAGTTTACTTTCATAAACTAAAAATGTGCTACAAGTGTACTAGTATGACCAGTAAACTGTCAGTATACCTATACGTTCATTTGTAGTATAGTTGCAGTACAAATGAAAAACATAGTACATTAGTTGTGTACTCAAAGTTTACTACTGTTTATTAAGTATACTTAATAAAATGAACTTGAAGTATACTTATTTTTGTATGGGTTGCTGTTCTGATAAAATACACAATATAGAGTGCGTTTACATGCACGTTCTTAAACCGATTATGCTTAATAAGCCGACAACAAACATGGTCATGTAAAGGCTTAAGCATAAACCGGTCGACACAGGTAGTTTTTTGCCTCTTACCCCGATTTTGCGCGGCATGTAAACGCATTAACCTGCTTTCTGTCGGCGTATTGAAGAGCGCATGTGTGATAGGTGACAAAAACGCATACTTAGAGAAGATTTAAATGCATCCAGACAGAGCGAGTGTTTTGCATGAAAGAAAGAAGGAAATATATCACAAACGCAGACTCTTTTAAGAACCAGAAAATTGTAAAAATGTGTTCTCATCTCATGCAGCAGAAGTAGAGGAGGTTCAGTCAAAACGCTGCATCTGTAACTGCATGAGAGAATAATAATTTATTTAAAAATTTCCCGCTGACATGTTGCAAGCATTATTTAACATCACAACTGACATAACATTTGGAATACTCTGAGTCAGATACGGACCCGGTTTATTAATAAAGTCATGTAAACGCTGTTTACTTGCGTTGTCAGTTTACTGGTTTGCATCTAAAATATGAAAACGGGTTATTTCAATAAGCTGATATTTGTGAGTTATCAGCTTACTGGTGTGCATGTAAACGTGCTCATAGTAACGGCTATGGCATGACAAACTGGTTCGCCAAGCTTAATGTGTGTGTCACTGTGCAGCATCCATAAAGGCCAGCTGTTGATCTTAGTTTACAGGTCAGGGACTATATGATATCACATCTGAAGAACACACACATACAGTACAGTACAGTATAGTATACACACACACCTCTGATTAGAGTAAAAACAGTGCCCTTGTAGACACTGCAAATTCCCTTTTCCTTATAAAGTCTCAGTCCACAATCCACTGGTCCGGTGTACTTCAGCTGCCCGACCGAGGACTGGGTCTAAAACACACATGCAATCGTCAATAAAACACACACACACAAAAAATACTAAATACAAAATTGTTCTTAATTCTATTCTTTCTTTTGAAGTTTCAAGGAATTTATAAATGTTCCCTCTTGTGACTAGGCCCATTGTGATTTCACAGACATGATGTAAAATTAACTAAATTTACTGATCACATGTTTTTGCAATGGTTATGTTTGGTATTGACATTCTGCTCACTTTCCTTTAGTTCCTGTTTCCCCGTTCTAGGGCTTTTCAGACTGTGCGTAACACCGGGTTATTGTTTTAAACACCACTTTTAACCCCGGGTAAAGGAGTGTTTCACATTATGAAACCCTGCTCCGGAGCAGGGTTAGCACCGCTTTTGCAGTGTTAACTCCACATTGCTGTGCCAAACTTGTACAGTGTGAAACGGTGTTAGAATGTTAAGGCTAGACGCTCAGCAAAAGACAACCAATTGTGCACTCATATTTGTGTACTTTGGACAGTCACGGAAACACTGCACATTGTATATGAACCAAGCATGCCGCACACTTCCTGAAAAGTGAAGCTAAAGTGTTTTGATCGCCCCCATGTGGTTGGTCCCAGTATAGAGACAGAGCACATTTAGGCCACGCCCACACCTGAGGGGGGGGGGGGGGGGCAAACCAACCATCTCCATTGACTTTGTATTGTGTGAAGCGGTCTCCTTATCATTTCTGACTTATAACAAAAAACAGAACAGAAAGCTGTTACGTGACAAGGTGTACAGCAAACATTGACTGAAACAATGTGTCACGTTTGTATTCACATTGTACATTCCTAAACCCTGGGTTAACGTTCTTATTTGCTTATTTGTGGTGTCAGTGACATTGATTGGATGAACGCAGCATGTGACCTGTTTATGATCTTTTTACATAAAAGCTCTAGCATTGCGCATCTTCATATTGCTGACTGTATTATCAAGTTTATACTGAATGGACATTTCGGACTATAAAGGTAAGAATGAAACGGTCTCTTCCTCACTCAAATTGTCGTGTTTTCTGTCAGCATTTGACATTTTTCCTTTCAAACGCTGAATTTACTTTTTTATACAATGCAAAGTGTTTCCTTGACTGTCCAAAGCACGCAAATATGAGTGTGCAATTGGTTGTCTGTTGCTGAGCGTCTAGCCTTAACATTCTAACACCGTTTCGCACTGTACAAGTTTGGCACAGCAATGTGGAGTTAACACTGCAAAAGCGGTGCTAACCCTGCTCTGGAGCAGGGATTCATAAGTGGCGCTAAATTACAAGTGTGAAACGCTCCTTTACCCGGGGTTAAAAGTGGTGTTTAGAACAAGGATAACCCAGGGATAAGCGCAGTGTGAAAAGCCCTTTAGAGTGTCAAATTAAGTCTTTTATGTTATAGACTTTCTGACAGGAAAATAGTTTACATTAATGAAGGTCAAGTGAGCGATACTGTATGTTGCTATAGTCAATGTCATGAAATTGGTTAGGTTTTATTCATGAGTCTTTTTATTACTATACTAATGGTGTCCATACTATGGATACAGATGTATTTATGTGTGTGTGTGTGTGTGTGTGTGTGTCAGTAATGTGCCCTGCCTGAAGTAAACACTTGATTCTCTCCCCAGGGGCCACGATCACAGTGGTGAACACTCCTGCCAGCATACCTGCCAAGTAGATCTGTGTGTACCTGACAGAAATAAAGCCATGAAAAAGAGGAGAAAAGAGAAGCATCAAACTGAACAAATCTGCTGCTGCCTTCAGATATCTGAAGATAAACATATACACTACTTTTATTAAGACTACAAACTGTACCTTCAGACACATGATGGAAATTGAAAGTATTAAATGTGACATATTCGGCACAGACTTGACATGGTTTTGAATGACAAATGTCCCCTTTCTCTCCGGTACTAACGTGATTGGTACGGTGGGGTCACGGTGCAGAAGTTCCTTTCCCAGCCCAAAGCCAAAGAAATTCAAAGCCATCATTGGGGTAACACCTGCTAGCGGAGCACCCATCCCTTTATACAGGCCAAATATTCCCTGCAGACATTAAAACAGGGTAAACGTGACTGGAGAAAGAGAAGTGTACACTGTAAAAAGTGAACGTGCAGTTATTGCTTTAAGGAGGTATTTCTACCTGATTCTACCTATACATTTTAATTTTGTTGTTGTAACCTAATTCAATCAGGTTTATGTAACACAAAACAAGGGAATGCTGTTTCAACTTGATTGAGTTACATTGACCCTACATACAATTTCCAATAAAGCTCAGGATTCGACACATGCGCACCTGCTCCTTGCTGATAGACGAATTTTGCTTAAATGAGAAATTGTGATTTGGGGTTATTAAACACATTAACTTGCACAGAAACTCCTCTAAATGTCCAACATAACTGAACATTAACATTAACATAAACTACCAACATCTTTCCTTTTACTGAAAAACACATGAAATAACACTTAATCTAGGAGCTGCGTTTCTCAAAAGCATTTGTGAGCAAAGTTGAGTTATCTTAGAGACCATTGGTGGCAAAGGCTCTACGGTCTACTTGGCTCACAATGCTAAACGCAGCCCTGGACAGTGGATCTGTAGTTCCCAGCATGCTTTGCGAGGGACTGTATTAGGAGAGTAAAAAACTGTTGAGTCTCATGTCTGCTGTGATAACATTGCGGACAGCAGGTTAGCAAAATACATATGCTTTTAAATTCTTCTCATATCTTTTGTTGTTGATGTCAAAGGTTGTGCATCCAATCAAAGTATTTTGGTGTAAATTAATTCATCTTTCACTTGTCATATAAAAATATTACACACTAAATATTTAGCCAGAGAGTTGTCATGACTAGATTCATAAATGTATTAATAATCACATTTATAGACCTTTTTATAGTACAATAAACTAATTTGGTCAATGTCAAATGTAGGTCCTCAAGCAAAACCAGCTGAGAGCCATTGAACAAAATAACCAAAATGTCAAGAAAAAATGTTGTAACATAATTGACTAAAATCATTTATTCTGCTAACAATCTCTGTTTTATAAAGCATTACAGAAATAAAGCTGACTTGAGTTTAAGGCTGGCACATGTAACAACAAAAGTGAGTTTCCATGACACATAAACTATATTGCCAAAAGTTTTGGGACGCCTGCCTTTACATGCACAGGAACTTGAATGACATCCCACTCTTAATCCGTAGGGTTTAATATGGAGTTGGTCCACCCTTTGCAGCTATAACAGCTTTAACTCTTCTGGGAAGGCTTTCCACAAGGTTTAGGAGTGTGTTTATGGGAATGTTTGACCATTCTTCTAGAAGCGCATTTGTGAGGTTAGGCACTGATGTTGGACGAGAAGGCCTGGCTCGCAGTCTCCGCTCTAATTCATCCCAAAGGTGTTCTATCGGGATGAGGTCAGGACTCTGTGCAGGCCAGTCAAGTTCCCCCACACCAAACTCGCTCATCCATGTCTTTATGGACCGACGCTTTGTGCACTGGTGTGCAGTCATGTTGGAACAGGAAGGGGCCATCCCCAAACTGTTCCCACAAAGTTGGGAGCATGAAATTGTCTAAAATGTCTTGGTATGCTGAAGCATTAAGAGTTACTTTCACTGGAACTAAAGGGCCAAGCCCAACCCCTGAAAAACAACCCCACCCCATAATCCCCCCTCCACCAAACTTTACACTTGGCACAATGCAGTCAGGCAAGTCTCGTTCTCCTGGCAACCGCCAAACCCAGACTCGTCCATTGGATTGCCAGACAGAGGATCGTGATTGGTCACTCCAGAGAACACGTCTCCTCTGCTCTAGAGTCCAGTGGCGGCGTGCTTTACACCAGTGCATCCCAAGCTTTGCATTGCACTTGGTGATGTAAGGCTTGGATGAGCTGCTCGGCCATGGAAACCCATTCCATGAAGCTCTCTACACACTGTTCTTGAGCTAATCTGAAGGCCACACAAAGTTTGGAGGTCTGTAGCTATTAACTCTGAAGAAAGTTGGTGACTTCTGCGCACTGTGACCCTCAACATGCGCTGACCCCGCTCTGTGATTTTACGTGGCCTACCACTTCATGGCTGAGTTGCTGTTGTTCCCAATTGCTTCCACTTTGTTATAATCCCACTAACAGTTGAGCGTGGAATATTTAGTGTTGTGGAAAATTCACAAATGGACTTATTGCACAGGTGGCAACCTATCACGGTACCACGCTTGAGTTCACTGAGCTCCTGAGAGCGACCCATTCTTTCACAAATGTTTGTAGAAGCGTCTGCATGCCTAGTGCGTGATTTACACATCTGTGGCCATGGAAGTGATTGGAACACCTGAATTCAATGATTTGGAGGGGTGTCCCAATACTTTTGGCAATAGTGTATTTCAGTAATATCTGGCGTCTGTCATGTGATGGGGACATTTTTGTATGCTATTCCACAAACATTTGCTTACAGAAAGCTATTACCTCTTTGAAAACAGTCTTTCGGAAGCAGTCATATGTTCCTCTATAGACGAGACTTCCCTGTGTTTGCAGACGGACCTGTTGAAACATGAATACTCGCATAACTCTCACAGCAATGTGAAGTAAGACACGTTTATCTTCATTTGAGATAAAGCATGGTCTAATAAATACTGATAAAGCCATATGTCAGTAGAAGCAGGCGTTATCTGTTATTTGCTCCCTCTGCGTCTTTGGATAACATATCACTACAGTCACAAAATGTCTTATTGTTGAAACGTCAGTGTGAGTGTGTTACTTCATCTGTCCTCAAAACATTAACCACTCTAAACTGCAGAGCAATCAATTATTGAAGGAATTGTGAAGAGAAATAAAATAAGGCATTCATGCATTAAGCACTCAAGTCTATAATTGTAAATATTTGGCAGCCGAGTGAATTCTGTCATGTAAAGAACAGAATTAATTTTGCACAATAATTGTGATCTATTCTGATCTTCTGTTTACATGGTATCAGAATAGCAGTATATGCATTATTATGTTTGTCTAGATGAATGCCAAAAGTATCACTCCTACTAAATCATACAAAAGCAGATAAAAATATTATTTTATAAACTACACCCTTGTCAATTAATGTTCATCCTCATTTTATTCTGTTATTTCCTGAATCGTATTATTCATCTTATTCTTCATTTTTACCTTGATAGTGTCCAGCGGATGTCCAGCGAATAAGAGACATATCCCACCAACCCCTCCGGCCACAAAGTTCTTCAGAGGAGAAACCCTTCTGTCGGACTCTACAGTATCCATTATTACAACTACACTACTGAGTATTCAACAAAACCCACAACTACCTCTGAGTTGATCATCTGCTTTGAATGGACTTTTACCACTGTTTCCCTGAGCTTGCAGAACATCATTCCACCTTTTACAATGGCCTCCTCTACCGGCAATTGGTATGAATCGCATGTAGAATAAATATAATAAATTATAATAAATTATTATTATTTTAAATATTTGCCCGAACCCCTGTGGTCCACACCCTTCACAACCGTACTTCACGACATTCCAAAGCATAATATTGTACTTTTTACTGCACTACGTTTCATATGGAATATAATTTATCATTTAATACTTAATTACATTAAAAATGTACTTTATTACCTTTACTCGTAATTCAAAGTTTTACTTGAGTAGAAGTAAGAAAATATCCTACTACATTTTTAATGTAAAGTATTAAAGGTAAATATATATGTAGTGCAGTAAAAAGTACGACATTATGCTTTGTAATGTAGTAAAGTAAAAGTTTTCCAAAGAAAAACACTGATAAAGTACATATACTTGATAAATGTACTCAAGTAGAAAGTAAAAATAGGCCTACTTCACTACTGTCCACCTCTGGTTATAACAAACAAAGCGTAAGAGATGTAGGCCTATTGTGCATTTATTAGCTATAATAACAGTGGGTGAACTCAGTTAGTCGCAGTGGTTTCAGGGGTGACAAAGGCATTTAATTACGGGAATTACTCCTATCGTAGCAACGTAAACAGGACATTTATAAAATGTACAATTCTGAGGGGGAAAAATTATATCTCGCAATTCTGACTTTATAACACGCAATTGCGACTTTATATCTACTATCATACTATCCGACCTAAAAAGTACTGAATATTACTAATGTCACATACTATTATTTAGGATGGATAGGTTGCACACTGACTGCAGAACCAGTCAAATCCCTGGCGCTGGTCTATAGGGCTGTTGTCCAGCAGGTGGCGCTGTGGCGCTGTGGCGCTGAGCTCACTGTCACCCATCAGCAGCAGAAGAAACAACCGGGAATCTGCTCTGAGAGAGAATTAAACATCACTGACAGGTGAAAACAGTTTTAAACACCCTATCCTGTATTATCATAATCATTATGATTTACTGAAACATTCCATTTCGTGTGTGTGTGTGTGTGTGTGATACTCAGGAATCGACCGATATGTCTCAGAGGAAGAAAGCGGTTTCAGCTTCTCAGAACAAAACACAAAGAGTAAGAAATCGCACTTACAAACGTGTTAAATAAATTAAATATACTTGTTTTGAAGTTATGAATACGATAGTAGCCTATATAATTAAGTGATTTTACCTTGTGAGCGATCGCATTTGAACTGTTGTATAATGACAGTATATGATCATCTAAGTTAAGGGAATTAAGTAAAATAACAATCATCAATATCTTGTTCTCAGAGTGTTGATCTTGCATTCAAATTATGGTTATACCAAAGTGCAGGTAAAATTGGCAGAGGAAACAGTTATTACATGTCAATGATATTGTGTGTGTGTGTGTGTGTGTGGACTGCAGCGCTCTCAGGCGTCGTTGAATGAGGAGGATGAGGATGTGACCCTCAGCCAGATCACATCATCACAGGTCCAGAGAGCCCGAGAGAACTTCACACCGGACCAGATAGACCGCAAGGTACCTGTGAAGGCATTTATGATACTCATTTCTTTTTTAAATCATGTATTCTGCATGTGAAAGAGTTAGTCTGGTCATTTAAGATCTGTGCTAGAGAGTTAATGCTCTGTAAAAGTAGAGTTCGTACTGATGGGGTTCAGTCCTGTAGATGAAGATGTTGAAGTTTATTAGCAGTAACAGAGTACAACTGAGTTTGAATAAACACTGAACATCCTAAACTAAAACATTTTATAATCTAAAGGCCCCAAGTAACTTGGAGGCACTCAAGGGGCAATTTGGAAAGTACTGTGGAGTCCTGTGGAAGAGACAAGACATGGTTACAGTTTCCATTTCAAGCATCATATGTGACCCTGGACCACAAAACCAGTAATAAGGGTCAGTTTTTTAAATTGAGATTTATGCATAATCTGAAAGCTGAACAAATAAGTTAGGATAGGACAATATTTGGCCGAGATACAACTATTTGAAAATCTGGAATCTGAGGGTGCAAAAAAAAATCTAAATATTGAGAAAATCACCTTTAAAGTTGTCCAAATGAAGTCCTTAGCAACACATATTACTACTAATAATACATTTTTGATATATTTACAGTAGGAAATTTACAAAATATCTTCATGGAACATGATCTTAATATCCTAATGATTTTTGGCATACATTTTTTTTTAAATAACTGTGACACATTCAATGTATTGTTGGCTATTGCCACAAAAATACCCGTGCGACTTATGACTGGTTTTGTGCTCCAGGGTCACATATAGGTCAAACTTGACATCGACAGAGGAGGATCAACTGATCGATTAATTCACCAGCAGAACACACAGAAAAATATATACGAGACACAACCTGTCTGACAGGATCTCTTGTCAGAAAGCCATTCCCCAAATGGCAACAAGGCCATGATGAGCCTTTTGCAACAGCATATCTTTGGGAAAGTGCATTCAGAATTCAGTTCTGCTGTAAATGAGCTCTAAAATGACAATAGTAAACAGTTATTATTCAGTTGAAATCAGTTCACTGTTGATTCAGTTCAGTTCAATAACTGTAAAATTCATCAGTTATGAATTCAGCTCTGCAGAAAACAGTGTATCATCATCATCATCATCATCTCAGTTCAGTTCTCATCCAATAGTGTCAGTGCAGTCAAATCAATAATATTGCTAAATATCAAGTGTCCCCAACTAAGCAAGCCAAAATGTTATAAAAATGTTGATCAGTAATAGTTATATTTTAATATATTTCTCTGCCTTTATGCAAAGGTGGCAGAGGTGGTCCAGTTCATCTTGATTAAAGACCAAAAAAAAGTACCCATTCGAAGAGCAGGTTTGTCTTCTAGAGTCAGTGAATTACACTTTATTAGATCCCTATCATACACGTATACAAAATTAAGGGAACACTTAAATCACAAAATTGTGACAACAGTCAATGAAAACCAATATCATCAACACACTGAGGGCTGGATTCAAAGTCAGACCAAAAATCAGTGTAAAAAACTGAAGTTACAGGCTGATCCAACTGATCCAACATGAAGTTCATCACAGCAACTCCTAATGTAAGTCAGTAGTGTGTATGGCTCCCACGTGCCTGTATGGACTCACGACAGTGTCTGGGCACACTCCTGATGAGATGGCGGATGGTGTCCGGGGAATCTCCTCCCAGACCTGGATTAGGGCATCAGTGAGCTCTTGGACAGTCTGTGGTGCTACTCTGCTTCGGATGCTCCAATATATAATGTCCCAGAGGTTCTCAATTGGATTCATGTCTGGGGAACGTGAGGGCCAGTCAATGGCATCAATGCTTTCGTGATCTAAAAACTGCCTACACACTCTAGTCACATGAGGCCGGGCATTATCATGCACTAGGAGGATCCCAGGGCCCACTGCACCAGCATAAGGTCTGACAATGACTCTAAGGATTTCATCCCGGAACCTAGCAGCAGTAAGGGAACCTTTGGCTAGCACGTGGAGGTCTGTGTGACCCTTCAAGGATATTTCTCCCCAGACCATTACTGACTCTGCCAAACCGGTCATGCTGGATGATGTTGCACACAGCATAACGTTCCCCACGGCATCTCCAGACTCTTTCACGTCTGTCACATGCTCAGTGTGAACCTGCTCTCATCTGTGAAGAGAATGGGACGCCAATGGCAGATGCCAAATGAGCTGCGGGCCCTCGTTGGAGGATGTCCAGCTCTCATGCCACCCTCATGAAGTCTGTTTCTGTCATTTTGGTCAGAAACATGCACACCAGTATCCTGCTGGAGGTCATTTTGTAGGGCTCTGGCAGTGCTCCTCCTGTTCCTCCTCATACAAAGGAGCAGATACCGGTCCCAGTGCTGGGTTGTTGCCCTTCTACATCCCAGTCCAGCTCTCCTCATGTAACTGCCTGTCTCCCAGTATTTCCTCCATGCTCTTGAAAGACACACCAAACCTCCTTGCAACGGCACGTAGGTTTTGGTTTTTGGTTTTGGGTTGCAGGTACTACCTCATGCTACAGACAGTGACAAGGACCCTAACAAAACACAAAACTAAAGACAAATCAGTCAGGAAGAATAAGGAGCGAACAACTGTTTATGGCCACCACCTGCAAAATCATTCCCTTTTGGGGGTTGTCTTGCTGTTGCCTCTCCAGTGGACCTGTTGTCACTTTTATTTGCACCAAAGCATTACCTGCTTTGGTGCAAATAAAAGTGACAACAGGTCCAACTGATTCACAATCACTTATGCTTCCTAATAGGACAGATTGATGTCCCTGAAGTTTAATTGACTTGGTGTTATACTGTGATGATTAAGTGTTCCCTTAATTTTTTTAAAGGTGTAGTATTGCTTTATAGAGAAATAATTATTCATAATGGAAATATTGTATTTATATTTAATACATTTTATTTGTGTTTCCTGTCTTTTGACTGATTTCTGCAGACATTGGGAAACATGTGATAAAGGATTACAAACACCTCTATGCAGACATCATCAACAGAGTTTGCCGTACATTTGAGCAGGTACAACAGCTGGAGAATACCGTGACTAAATGGCCTTTTATAGGTGTGAATTGGAGCAGAGGTTAACTCATGTATTTGATGCAGGTGTTTGGATTAAAGCTGGTGGAGACTGATCCCAAAAATCACATTTATATCCTGATCAATAAGCTGGAGCCCATTCATGGAGAGCCTGTGAGCATGTAAGTAACACACACACACACACTTTGGATAAACACTACTATAACACACTTCCATGTACAAGTATGTATTAGTGCTGTCAAAAAAAACAATAAACAGTGCTTTCAAAGGCTTCCATAGTATGAAGATAGAAATTCACTAAAACAGCACAAATACAAAATTGGAGTCCAAGGTAGGGATGTCACGATACCAAAATGCCAGTAGTTAGTACCAATACCATAAAAATGTTACGGTTCTCGGTACCAATTTTGGTACCACAGCAAAATCAGTTTGAACTATTTTACTATTCTATTTAACTATAAAAAAAATTTAAATTAAATATGACGGTAGTTTTTCTTAAATGAAACGATAAATGCTCATGAAGTGACTCTCAGAGCGGCTCTGGAGATGAAGTTTATGCGTTCATGTCCTCATACAGAGACACAGCAGAGGCTAAAAAGACAGCGAGTGTCAGTGTGTGCGCTTGTGCTGCAAATGAAACTGATCATTCATTCACACAGAGACACAGAACATGCAGGATTAATATTTAAATAATCTTTTGCGGTTTAATATTCACAGACACTAGTATATATTCGGCTACAGTCAGGAGCCCTGCGCTTAGATAAACACGAAATCGACTGATAGCAAATTTTTGTACCGACTTGGTACCAAAGTACCGGTACTTGTGACATCCCTAGTCCAAGGGTACATTTACATGACAACGATGTACTAAAAACTGAAACGTTTTTCCTTTGCTTTTTTTGCGTACAGACAGCAACGTTGTCAAAACAATTCCTGTTCACACAGATCCGTGAAAATGACAAAAACGCTGTATTATTCATGCCAGGCCAGTAGATGGCAATGTCACTTTGTAAAGAAACACTTCAAGCTGCTGCAGCAGTCACTTATTAGTGCCATATGTTTGTTTTTCAAAATTAGTTAAGACTTGATGTGCTTCTGTAGTAATTAAATTCTACTTACAAATTACTTTATTTTGTCTAGTCTGGGTTTAAGTCAAGTCACTTTTTTTTTTCTATAGCACTTTCTACAATACTGTTGACTGTTTCAACGCAGCTTTACAGTGATAACAGGAAAATTATGATTAATTGTGCAAACAATTCAGTTCTGCTGTAAAGCAATTCTAAAAAGACAGCAGTCATTATTCAGTTGAAATTAGTTCAGTGTTGATTATTTCAATAACTGTGTAAAGTTATCAAATATGAAATGAGTTATAAAGCAGCTCTTGAGAAAACAGTGTATCATCGTCCAGTTCAGTTTAGTTCTCATCCAGTGTCAGTGCAGGCAAATCAATACAAGTTTAACAACAGTGTACCCTTAAAAGGATGTTCATCTATCGCTCAGGCCTGTTTCACTCATATTTTGTGAGCGGGGCGTATTAATTTTGCGAATGGGACGATTCTGAACAGACTGTATCTATTGAACTTTCTGTTTCCATTGCAGTATTGGATATAATAGACAGACAGATGGACTGAAATATGAAGCACATATAGTTTTTGTGAGATTCACTGTCTTGGGCTACACTGTTTCTTCTGTCCACGCAGGCGTCCTAAAAACCCAAAGAAGGGCCTGCTGTTTGTTATTCTCAGTGTCGTCTTCATGAAGGGTGGTGTCGTCAAAGAGAGTGAGTGGTTCGCTATTCACACAATCACATGACACCATTACTGATACGTTTCTGTGATGTTTGCTAATGTGTTTTCCATGAATGCTGTAGATCTGGTGTGGAATACACTCAAAAAGCTGCGGGTGGATCCAGGGTTTGTGGACAAGATCCTAAAATAATAATTTAAGAAATCATTTTGAATTATTTTGTTTTTTTAATTAGTCACTTGTGATGCTTGTGTCTCCTCACAGGGAGAAGCATGACGAGTTTGGTGATGTAAAGAAGGTGGTCACAGATGAGTTTGTACGGCAGAAGTAAGTAAATGTGTGCAACAAAATGATTGGCTTTCATTCAATGGTGCGGTGTAACCCAAGCCCTCACTTTGAATACTCATTAATGAGCTCAGGTACAGCGACTGATGTACCCAGGGGCTGTGGGTTTGAGTCCCAGCTGAGTTGGTGTGTTCAGAGCTGCTGTTCCTCAGACCATGAACAGGTGGTTTATATCACACCATAGACAATGACGGGGTCAAGCAGAATGAAGACAGAGAAAGATTCATGATCTTCATCAGAGGACTCCTGACATGTTTCTTTGACTTCTAGCAATAACTATAGTAGCATTGAGCAACTGTTTGGGAAGATTTCTATTGCTGTGGGACTGTTAATGAAATGAGTGTACTGAGAGTGACTTTAGATAAAGCCTTGAGGGTAATGGTTAAAGATCTTTGCTGACACCGCAAGGGCTGAAGGTTCTTTTGACAGCTTTTAACATTAAAGGGTTAGTTCACCCACAAATGTAAATTCTGTCATTAATTACTCATCCTCATGTCCAAACCCGTAAGACCTTCGTTCATCTTCAGAACACAAATAAAGATATATTTCTGATGAAATCCGAGAGCTCTCAGACCCCTCCATAGACAGCAATTTAATTAACACTTTCAAGGTCCAGAAAGGTATTAAAAACTTAGTTAAAATAGTCCATGTGACTCCAGTGGTTCAACCTTAATGTTATGAAGAGAGGAGAATACTTTTTGTGTGCAAAAACAAACGAAAATAATGATTTTATTCCTCAATCTCTTGTCGTCTGTGTCAGACTCTTGCGCTGTTAAAGTAGTAAATACAAGTCAAGTCAAGTCACCTTTATTTATATAGCACTTTTTACAATGCCGATTGTTTCAAAGCAGCTTCACAGTGTTAACAGGAAAATAATGCAACAGAATTTGATTCGGCTGTACAGCCGCTCTGGAGAAAATGGTGATGTCATCCAGCGCATTTAAATTATCGTATAGTGTCAATGTGGGCAGATCAGAAACGTAGTTGAAATTTTTGTGTCCCCAACTGAGCAAGCTAAAAGACAAAGGCGATGGTGGCAAGGAACCAAAACTCCTTCAGGGCCAGAATGGAGAAAAAAAACCTTGGGAGAAAGCAGGCTCAGTCGGGGTTCCAGTTCTCCTCTGGCTGACGAACAAACAGTGTATGATTATGATTCTGGCAACATTACAGGTCAGAAGTCATATTAGATCGAAAGATATTTGTAAGATTATTCGAAAGATCGGAGTCGTCACACCAGAGCGGGTTTAATGAGGATGTTGTGTCGATGCGGCATTTACAGGGTGGAGTTTAATTGACACGGTCTCTGCAGACACTTCAGGGATGAGTTGGTCATGTCTAGACACAGGTCCACCATCTGATCTGGATACGGCCCGGATCCGGCCGACTGCAGTAAACCTCGGGATAAACAGAGAGACTAACATTAGCGTAGATGCCATTCTTCTTATGATGTAACGAGTATATCAGGTGTTATGGGAAGTGTTCCCGGTTCTGGCTGACCTAGTTAATGCAGCCTAACCATCATTTCATTGATCTGAATAATAGAAATTGATAATGTTCTATGTGTATGCCATAGTAAAGAGATGTTTTTTTAGTCTACTTGCGAGTTCACACACCTCTTTAATGTTAATTTTGGTGATCTCCAACTGGCGAAATCAAACATCATTGGTGCCGACGTGAATAATAATCTTAGAGAATTTACGATTAGCATTAGCCAGCACTTTTAAATTTGCTTTAATGTCAGGTGCTCTGGCTCCCGGTAAACATGTGACTATGGTGGCTGGTGTCTCTATTTTCATGTTCCGTGTAATAGAATCGCCAATAACTAGGGCACTTTCAACAGGATTCTCAGTGGGTGCGTCACTGAGCGGGGAGAACCTGTTTGATGTTCTAATCGGAACGGAAGAGTGGTTTTTAGATCCGCGACTATGCCGTCTCACCATCACCCAGTTGCCCTGCTGCACGGGCTCTACAGCCGGAACCGAACAGTGTACAGAGTTCACTAAGCTAGTCGCATCCAAATCAGTGTCTAAAGCTGTTACATTCACTACTCTCAGATAAAGTCTGGATGCGTGTCTCTAATTCTGAAATCTTCTCTGTCAGCCTGACTATCTCCCTGCATTTATCACATATGAAGCCCTCTTCGCCGACATAGAAGGTAATTGCTAATCATGTAACAGGCAGTGCAAGTGACAATAAGAGGAGAAGATGACATGGCTTACCGTGTTTGTTGACCAATCCAACTCACCACAGTCACACAGTCCAGAGTTACGTCAGAGCTACGGCAGCATGCCGGCTTACCATTGGCCGATGCTGATCACATGAGCACCACAACGAATGCGTGTGACGCTGACGCAGGAGCTAAGCAACGTCAACAGCGCAAGAGTCTTACGTGTTTGGAACGACATGAGGGGGAGTAATTAATGACAGAAATTTCATTTTTGGCTGAACTAATCCCTTAAGGCACTACAAGTCATGTTAGCAACTTTTTCATTTCATGTGTCTGTTTTAGATATTTGGAGTATGTGAAGATCCCTCACACAGAGCCGGTGGAATATGAGTTCCGATGGGGTCTGCGGGCGGAGAAGGAGGTGTCCAAACTCAAGATACTGGAGTTTGTTGGAGAGGTTTGTTCATTTTTACTTATGTTACATCCACCGTGCAGAGAGTTTCTCATAGGCAGAGGATCAAATGTAAAAAAAGGGGCATTTATCACTATAATTTGACCACAATATTATTGTTGATAATTTTTGAGAGGGGCATTCATTTTTGAAAATGAATTTTTTGGCTCGATGTCGTGCATTCAAATCGTGTAATGTAATATAAATCGTGTAACCTAGCCGTGTAATGTAGGGGTGTAATGGTACACAAAACTGACGGTTCAGTACGTACCTCGGTTTTGGAGTCACGGTTCGGTACGGCTTTGGTACAGCAGTTTTACAAAAATACTTTTTATTTATTTTTTATTAAACAGTGGTCTACTGAAAAAAATTGTCTTTCCTTAAATGAATTCAATTATAAGTTTTTTAAAGATAATGCTGTGAACTATATAGGGAGCCCTTACTTGCACATTACTGTAATATTAAAGGTTAACAACAGAGCTCAAACTATTAGCCTAAATTCAGTTGCTATTTATTTTTAGATATAATAATCAACACTCAAATAACATATTGTATGCAAACATGTAAACTTCACATAAGGCAGTTTTTGCACTAACTTCTAAATCTAATTATAAAATTATGTTTTTACTCCAATTCGTTGTTGTAATATAATCATGTATACACAGTGACTGTCATTTTCATGACAGATTTATTTAAACATACATTAAATAATCAAGACATCACTAACAGGTTAAGTAGAATATAATGACACTGTTTATAATGGTTGAAACACTTTCCGCTACGCTGATTGAGCGATTACATGACATATGATATGTTTTGGTATGAGCTGTTGATTCATGTTTATTCTTTGACTAGGAAGAGATGATCGCGTTCACTCGTGCCGTGCCACCGCTTGAACTGACGCGCCTATACACTGATTTACATTTACAGTGGTGGTCAGAATTATTGGCAAATATGGCTGTAAATAATAAATCTGCATTGTTTATCCTTTTTTATATTTTATTTAAAAAATCCACAAAAATCTAACCTTTCATTGAAGTAAAAGAATTGAAAGTGGGGGGTAAATCACATTATGAAATAAATGTTTTTCTCCAAAACACGTTGGCCGCAATTATTGGCACCCTTTTATTAAATACTTTTTGCAACCCCCTTTTGCCAAGATAACAGCTCTGAGTCTTCTTCTATAATGCCTGATGAGTTTGGGGAACACCTGACAAGAGATCAGAGATCATTCCTCCATACAGAATCTCTCCAGATCCTTCAGATTCCCAGATCCATGTTGGTTCTTCTTCTCTTCAGTTCACCCCACTCATTTTCTACAGGGTTCAGGTCAGGGGACTGGGATGGCCATGGCAGAAGCTTCATTTTGTGTTCAGTGACACATCTGTGTGTTGATTTTGATGTTTGTTCTGGATCGTTGTCCTGATGGAAGATCCAACCACGGCCCATTATAAGATTTCTAGCAGAGGCCGTCAGGTTTTAATTTTTTATCTGTTGGTATTTGCTAGAATCCATTATAACACTGAACAAGATGTCCAGGACCTCCAGCAAAAAAATAGGCCCACAACATTAAAGATCCAGCGGCATTTTTAACCGTGGGCATGGGGTACTTTTTATCCCTGTTTGCACCAAACCCATCTGGTGGATTTGCTGCCAAAAGCTCTTTTTATAGTTATCTGACCACAGAACCAGGTCCGTCTGAAGCTCCAGTCATGTCTGAAAACTAAATATGCTGGAGTTTGTTTCTGGATGAGCAAGAAGGATTTTTCTTGAATCCCTCCCAAACAACATGTGATGTAGGGGTGGTTTGATCTTTTTTTAGTCTTTCTGACCCCAAGACTCAACTAATCTCTGCGATTCTCCATCTGTGATCTTGGAGAGTCTTTGGCCACTCAAACTGTCCTCTTCCAGGCAGATTCGTGAGATCTTTAGTTGATTGGAACTTCTTAGTTATTGCCCTGATGGTGGAAATGGGAAGTTTCAATGCTTTAGCTGTTTTCCTACAGCCACTTTCTATTTTGTGAAGCTCAACAATCTTTTGCTGCACATCAGAACTATATTCTTTTGCTTTACTCATTGAGATGAATGATTAAGGGAATTTGGCCTTTGTGTTTCCTCATATTTATACTCCTGTGGAACAAGACATCATAGCTGGACAATTTCATGTTCCTGGTCACCCTGATGTGCTAAAAAATTTAAATATTAATGGGAATATACTTCAGATATATTTTACTCATAAAAAATTCTAGGGGTGCCAATAATTGTTCATAATGTTATTTACCCCCCACTTTCAATTCTTTTACTTCAATGAAAGGTTAGATTTTTGTGAATTTTTTTAAAATAAAATATTTATTTTACAGCCATATTTGATCATATTTACCAGGGGTGCCAATAATTCTGACCACCACTTTATGGTTTGAATTTCGTGATAAAATGGACTGAATACTTAATATGTGCATGTGGTTACTCAGATTAAAGTATGTTCCACGCTTAAAACAAGCCGACTGTTAACTGTTAAAGATTGCATTCAGAAACCATTTGGTACACACGTGCACCGTACAGAAAGCCCTGTACCAAAACGGTTCGGTACGAATACGTGTACCGTTACACCCCTAGTGTAATGTAATATATCCCTTACATCAGCGGTGCAATACACCAGTTCCTGGAGCCCTGCACAGTTTACCTTCAACCCTAGCAGAGAGCACGGCGCACACACACACTGAGCGGAGCAGAGAGCAGAGCGCAGCGCACACACACTGAGCGGAGCATTGAGCAGAGAGCACGGCGCACACACACACTGAGCGGAGCATTGAGCAGAGAGCACGGCGCGTACACACACTGAGCGGAGCATTGAGCAGAGACCCACCCACACACACTGAGCGGAGCATTGAGCAGAGAGCACGGCGCACACACACACTGAGCGGAGCATTGAGCAGAGAGCACGGCGCGTACACACACTGAGCGGAGCATTGAGCAGAGAGCACGGCGCACACACACACTGAGCGGAGCATTGAGCAGAGAGCACGGTGCACACACACACTGAGCTGAGCATTGAGCAGAGAGCATGGCGCACACACACACTGAGCGGAGCATTGAGCAGAGACCCACCCACACACACTGAGCGGAGCATTGAGCAGAGAGCACGGCGCACACACACACTGAGCGGAGCATTGAGCAGAGAGCACGGCGCACACACACACTGAGCGGAGCATTGAGCAGAGAGCATGGCGCACACACACACTGAGCGGAGCATTGAGCAGAGAGCATGGCGCACACACACACTGAGCGGAGCATTGAGCAGAGAGCATGGCGCACACACACACTGAGCGGAGCATTGAGCAGAGAGCATGGCGCACACACACACTGAGCGGAGCATTGAGCAGAGAGCACGGCGCACACACACACTGAGCGGAGCATTGAGCAGAGAGCATGGCGCACACACACACTGAGCGGAGCATTGAGCAGAGAGCATGGCGCACACACACACTGAGCGGAGCATTGAGCAGAGAGCATGGCGCACACACACACTGAGCGGAGCATTGAGCAGAGAGCATGGCGCACACACACACTGAGCGGAGCATTGAGCAGAGAGCATGGCGCACACACACACTGAGCGGAGCATTGAGCACGGCGACCACACACACTGAGCGGAGCATTGAGCAGAGAGCATGGCGCACGCACACACTGTGGGTGGGTGGGTGGAGCATTGAGCAGAGAGCATGGCGCACACACACTGAGCGGAGCATTGAGCAGAGAGCATTGAGCAGAGAGCACGGCGCACACACACACTGAGCGGAGCAGAGAGCACGGCGCACACACACACTGAGCGGAGCATTGAGCATGGCGCACACACACACTGAGCGGAGCATTGAGCAGAGACCCACCCACACACACTGAGCGGAGCATTGAGCAGAGACCCACCCACACACACTGAGCGGAGCATTGAGCAGAGAGCATGGCGCATGGCGCACACACACACTGAGCACACACTGACAACCTGAGAGCACGGCACACACACTGAGCGGAGCAGAGAGCACGGCGCACACACACACTGAGCGGAGCAGAGAGCGCGGCGCACACACACACTGAGCGGAGCATTGAGCAGAGACCCACCCACACACACTGAGCGGAGCATTGAGCAGAGACCCACCCACACACACTGAGCGGAGCATTGAGCAGAGAGCGCGGCGCACACACACACTGAGCGGAGCATTGTGCAGAGAGCATGGCGCACACACACACTGAGCGGAGCATTGAGCAGAGACCCACCCACACACACTGAGCTGAGCATTGAGCAGAGAGCACGGCGCACACACACACTGAGCGGAGCATTGAGCAGAGAGCAGAGAGCACGGCGCACACACACTGAGCGGAGCAGAGAGCACGGCGCACACACACACTGAGCGGAGCATTGAGCAGAGAGCATGGCGCATGGCGCACACACACACTGAGCACACACTGACAACCTGAGAGCACGGCACACACTGAGCGGAGCAGAGAGCACGGCGCACACACACACTGAGCGGAGCAGAGAGCGCGGCGCACACACACACTGAGCGGAGCATTGAGCAGAGACCCACCCACACACACTGAGCGGAGCATTGAGCAGAGACCCACCCACACACACTGAGCGGAGCATTGAGCAGAGAGCGCGGCGCACACACACACTGAGCGGAGCATTGAGCAGAGACCCACCCACACACACTGAGCTGAGCATTGAGCAGAGAGCACGGCGCACACACACACTGAGCGGAGCATTGAGCAGAGACCCACCCACACACACTGAGCTGAGCATTGAGCAGAGAGCACGGCGCACACACACACTGAGCGGAGCATTGAGCAGAGAGCAGAGAGCACGGCGCACACACACTGAGCGGAGCAGAGAGCACGGCGCACACACACACTGAGCGGAGCATTGAGCAGAGAGCGTGGCGCACACACACACTGAGCGGAGCAGAGAGCGCGGCGCACGCACACATGGCGCGCACACACACTGAGCAGAACACAAGCTGTACATCTTCAGAAGGGGAGCGCAAAGTTACAAAACATGCTGCGCGAGAGTGAAACCTGATCGTTGAACACGGAGGGCTGGGGCGGCATATTTTCTGCTCATATTTTCTGCCTTTTTTGTCTTTCGGCCAAAAACCGAAAATGCCATTTCCGGACGATAATTTTCGGCGGCCGAAAGTAGGGATGGTGCATCCCTACTCTGCAGGACTGTGGCCCTTCAGGAGCAGAGTTTGACACCCCTGCCTTTACATATGACATTTTTAGCACTCGTTTAACAATAACCATTATAACCTCCCTTTCTTGCCTTCTGTAAGTGTGCAATCACTCTCTTTTTTATCTCTCAAACTGTGCATCTACAGCACACTCTACTAATATGTGCACCTTTTGATAAATACAAGCAAAACAGTGATCTATATAGATTTTTTTCCATGGATTACTTTTACCTTTAATCCTAAATATGACTACAGCTTTTCAAAGTGCAAATTGTTACTGTATTTATCATTACTAACTCTAAAGCAATACATTATTATTTATATTAATTATACATTATTTAAAAGAGTTTGTCTTTTAAATATATGTGTATAATTAACCCTAATATTACCACTCTGCCTTATAAATTATACTTAATAAACCATGACCTACATTTTGGTCTTTTTCACCCCTGATGTGTTTGAATCCATGATCATTGTCTGCTAGCTAATAAACAGATACATTGGCTCTGACATATTCTTGACAAGGATTTAGCCTTAAAATGAATGAGTCTGTTGTCTCGCAGCTGTTTGAGCAGGATCCTCAGAGCTGGACGCAGCAGTTCAGAGAGGCCAGTACCGCTGACACCAGCAGCCAGAGGACATCCTAACCTGCCTTCACATCAAGTTTTCAATTCAATACTAAACTGTTGTTTTTCATAGTTTGTTATGTAAAAGTTATGTGCACTTGACTATTTTAATTGTATATTTCTTTGTATTTTGTAAACAAAATAAATTTATTTTTCAATTCTCTTACTGCGTTCACAGTGTTTTCTTACAGCAGTCTGGTATGGTTTAGTGGTAATGTGGCCAAAAGTAAAGAAATGCACCTTCATAATTAACAGCTTATTCCAGCCATTCCAATTGACAGATCAGTGCTTCAAAATCAAATGACATTTTAGAGAATTATGTGCTCGTCAATGTCTGTGTGCACAAAGCCTCACACTTGAACCATCAGATCTGGGCCAAAGACTTTAGTCAAGTCAACTTTATTTATATAGCGCTTTTTACAATGCAGATTGTTTCAAAGCAGCTTCACAGTGTTAAACAGGAAAATAATGAACAGAATTTGATTCGGCTGTACAGCCACTCTGGAGAAAACAGTGATGTCATCAGCTCATTTCAATTATCATATATATTCAAGTAATGTAGTTGATATAATTTAGTTTAGTAATTAAATGTATTTGGATATTTATTTGAACATTTTGTGTCCCCAACTGAGCAAGCCAAAGGCGACAGTGGCAAGGAACCAAAACTCCATCAGGTGTCCTAATGGAGAAAAATAAACCTTGGGAGAAACCAGGCTCAGTCAGGGTGCCAGTTCTCCTCTGGCCAATTAACAAACAGTGTATGATTATTATTTTGGCAGCCTTATAGGTCAGAAGTAATATTAGATCAGAATATTCGAAAGATCGGAGGCATCACGCCAGAGACGGGTTTATTGAGGATGGCGTGTTGATTAAACAATTATTAAATAGGAATATTCTAAATATCAGAGTCATCACGCCGGAGATGGATCCATTGAGGATGCCATGTCGATGAGCAATTTCAGAGGGTAGACTAATTGACACGGTCTCTGCAGACACTTCAGGGATGAGTTGGTAATGTCCAGGCGCAGGTCCTGGATCTGGATACGGCCCAGATCCGGCTGACTGCAGTAAACCTCGGGATAAACAGAGAGACTAACATTAGCATAGATGCCATTCTTCTTATGATGTAACGAGTACATCAGGTGTTATGGGAAGTGTTCCCAGTTCGGGCTGACCTAGTTAATGCAACCTAACAATCATTTAATTGAATTGAATAAAATATAAATTAAAAATGTTTTATGTGTATGCCATAGTAAAGAGATGTGTTTTTAGTCTAGATTTAAACTGACAGAGTGTGTCTCCTTCCCGAACAATGCTAGGAAGGCTGTTCCAGAGTTTAGGTGCTAAATAGGAAAAGGATCGACCGCCTGCAGTTGATTTTGATATTCTAGGTATTATCAACTAGCCAGAGTTTTGAGACCGCAATAGACATGATGGAGTATAATGCGTTAAGAGCTCGCTCAAGTACTGGGGAGCTAAACCATTTAGTGCTTTGTAAGTAATTAGCCAGATTTTAAAATGTATGCGATGTTTAATAGGGAGCCAGTGCAGTGTTGACAGAACCGGGCTAATATGGTCATACTTCCTGGTTCTAGTAAGAACTCGAGCTGCTGTGTTTTGGACCAGCTGCAGTTTATTTATTAAGCGAGCAGGGCAACCACCCAGTAGAGCATTACAATAATCTAGCCTTTGAGGTCATGAACGCATGAACTAACTGTTCAGCATTTTGCATTGAAAGCATATGCCGTAATTTAGATATATTTTTAAGATGGTAGAATGCAGTTTTACAGATGCTAGAAACGTGGCTTTCAAATGAGAGACTGGTATCAAAGAGCACACCCAGGTTCCTAACTGACGACGAGGACATGACAGAGCAGCCATCAAGTGTTACACAGTATTCTAGGTTACTACATGTGGAGTTTTTTTTGTCCAATAATTAAAAATTCTGTTTTTTCTGAATTAAGTTGCAGGAAATTAATAGTCATCCAATTTTTTATATCAGCTATGTTCTATATCAGTTTTTTCCATTTTTCTTTTATGCCAAAAATCATTAGGATGTTAAGTAAAGATCATGGTTCTTTCTCTCCTGATCTTCTAATAGTGAAGAGAATTAGAATCTTTTGTGTCAATAAATGTAAAATACTAAATAAAATATTCTACTTAATTTTATTTTGACAATTTAGTAGAATAATTGAATAACTGATAACAGAAAAATCTGAATCCCATTAAAAGATATTCATCTGAAAGGTAAAATTGTTTTATGACTTATGTACAAGCATATGAATATTTACTTATTTAACTGCCCATATTTTAATTGAAGATATGTCATAATAAAAATAAAAAAACATAATAGATTTTGTCATAATAGAATTCACTCAATTAACCTATAGGTTTTAATGTAAGATGCCTGAAATGTACATCTACTTCATGAAAATATTAAATAATAGCCCCGTTAATTACAATAAGTATTACATTTAAAAAACACTTCAAAATAAAAGCTATAACATTTACTCCACAAAACCAAAAACATTGTGTCCACAAATCCCTCATTAACAAATAGACACAAAAACTTTGATATTCAACATAATACAATGTCATAGATCACTATTTTCGAGAGACACACAATTAGATCAAAACTGTTTTGACTGACTAAATCTCACAAATGTTGATATTAAGATGAAATGACAAAATTAAAAATAGTATATTCATTCATCAAAAGTGCTGAGAATAGAAAAGATTAGGGCTCAGAGAGTGAGGGAGAGCCCACTAAGCATCAGCCAAATCAGACAGTTACAGGCTGTCAGTAAAGGTATAGTAAGAGTAAGATGGATAATTTGTATGGACAAGCACCCAATCCTCAATGCCAATGCCACCCCACCCTAGTGCCACTTTATTTGGTTTGGGCCACTGCCCCTCAAAATGTCTGTGCACGGCCCTGATTAGTAGTAATATGCATTGCTGAGGACTTCATTTGGACAATTTTAAAGGCGATTTTCTCAATATTTAGATTTTTTGCACCCTCAGATTCCAGATTTTCAAATAGTTCTATCTTGGCCAAATATTGTCCCATCCTAACAAACCACACATCAATGGAAAGCTTATTTATTCAGCTTGTATAAGTCTCAATTGACCCTTATGACTGGTTTTGTGGTCCAGGGTCACAAATATGACATTCATTTGTATTTGTGCAGGTCTTCAAACAGGTTTTAAAAGCCTTACATTTAATATTAAAAATCCAGCAGATACCCTGGACAGTTTATGTCAGATTTGTTGCTGATTTTAAATATTTATTTTTTAAATAAATATTTTTAAATATTAGTGGCAGAACTAGAACTTGTTGTCTTGCATTAAATTTTACTATAGGGATATGCCATACCTAAAGCAATTTCACAAGATAGCAGTGTTTATTCTTTTTATTTACTCTATGTTTGAGAGAAAGGACCACAGGCGCTAAAGAGGCTGTAGTTCTCTCCCTGGGTCGTCGGTCAGGAGGCAGGGGTCAGTTTGAATCTGAACATTTCTTCAACAGCACAGACATACACTATATTGCCAAAAGTATTGGGACACCCCTCCAAATCATTGAATTCAGGTGTTCAATCACTTCCATGGCCACAAATGCGCTTCTAGAAGAATGGTAAAAAATTCCCATAAACACACTCCTAAACCTTGTGGAAAGCCTTCCCAGAAGAGCTGAAGCTGTTATAGCTGCAAAGGGTGGGAGCTGCAGTTGTGTTACAGTATTTGGACAGGGCATATCAGCTTATATTGATGGAAATGGTGGGTTTACATTATATACGTGTGTGTGTGGATTTCTCGAATGGACACACACCGTTATTGATAAACACCACAAACACTTCTCGAACAATCTTCTTTCTTTTTTTTACAATACACAAAATGTATTAACAATATGTTCAACGTCATCTGAACATGCAGGAGAGAAGAAAAAAAGTTAATCATTTGCACAAAAAAAAAGAAAAATAGGAGAAGATCGAAAAAATACCATGAGAGTAAGACATTATTTTATACATCAGTTACAAATTAAAGTCATTACAAATTGAGTTTTACTTGCTTTCTTATTTACTGGGGATGAAATGGTGTTAAGGTACATTTTTAATAAAAAAAAAAAAAACAAGAAAAATTGATTTGTTGTTGTTTATATTATCTTTAATAAATGTGTCAATATTTTTCCATAGTTGTTCAGTAGAAACATGACCAAAATAAATGGTTCTGTGTGAACCATCTTGTGTCAATATTCATTTTATATTTAATCATAAAATATTTAACAGGGTAAAATGTATTTATTATTTTGAAAGACACTACTTTTACTTTATTAGTGAGAAAATATTTTTGTTGTAAGGACCAAATCTTTTTCCAATTTAAAATTTTTAAAATTATTCCAGTAAAAGATTGCAGGAGATACAGAAAATTCAGAAAAACATATTGTACCTATTGAAGTTTCTATTGGCTCAGGAAAAGTATTAGTTGTTTAATAGATAGATCCCTTAGAAGCCAACCTTTTTTTTCTTTACTTTCTTTTTTCAAATAAGGAGACACTGGGCATCCCTGTCGAACACCACGATTTATTTATTTAATTAAGCTATTTTCATTTACATATAACATTTTAACCATCTTACAAGTGCTTGAAATAAAAAACCGTGTTTCAAAGTTCTCGAACGATCTTTCCGTAACTATTTCTAGTAGTGTATTTTCACCGTACATTAAAGTAGAATTTGGGAAAATGTAATATATCATTAAGTCCCAGCAATATGAAGATTTAAAGACTTCCTCATAGGACATCACAAACCACTAGTGGGCCTGCTTACTGGGGCGGGGCGTCTGACGCATAGATATGTATACGGTCTGACTCACACTAACTTCTCGCGATATCCTTCATGTTTGAGAGAGAGTTTTGACGTCTCGCGATATGTGTTGTGTTTATGGAACAGCCATCGCGATTGCGCGCGCTGCAGCGGGATTCAACGGACGCTTGTTTTAGTTATGTTATAACGAATATCACAATTATATATTAGTTTAATTTTAGTGTTGTTCTGCTTTGAAGTGCAGGTTATTTTAGAGATATATTAGTCTGTCTTTGTCGTTCTCCGCGTTGATGCTAGCCCGCTTTCCTTTTCCGTGCTAGCATTCGGCGCTCTGAACAGCTTCACATTTAAAAACATTTTTATTAAACTCTTCGGAACAAGTAATCCGCCATGGGCTACCTAAAGTTAATAGAGATTGAAAACTTTAAGTCTTACAAAGGCAGACAGATAATCGGGCCTTTCCATAAATTCACAGCGATTATTGGGCCGAATGGATCAGGTAAGATGTTCGCTCATAATAATAACAACACTTTTAACAAACACTGAATAATAATCACACGTTTGGACATATTAACACATGCACATTTCACCTCATTCACTTATGCTCAGTATTTTACATTCAATTAACGTTAACCGTCAGGCAAACTGCGCGAATGAGATGTAACGTTACCCATCATATTTTATGTCAAATCCTTCAATATTCAATCAATAGTTAATTTAAGTAGTAAGACACTATTTACCAATCAAATAAAATCAGTATCAATGAAACCCATCTTTGCCCTGTAAAGGGTGATGAAAGCTGCATATGAAGTGGCATTCAAATGTGTTTTCACAGGCTTGAACTGTTTAACTCCGAGGTGGCATGCATGCATTGCAAATGTGGTGTAAATGCGTGTTTACACTAGGGTGTACTCTTTACAAGGAGAAATAACTCGGACCTCTTTCAGTACCAATAAAGTGATCAGTTAAAAAAATCTCACCACCTGACTTATCATAGGCCACATTTACTGGTTTTGAGCCAGAATTATTATGTATTATTATTATAATATTATCAGGATTTTGTGAGACTATGGTAGGTGGACCTCAGACCTGGTTAAATCCTCCTCCTTAAAGTTTTGTACATTTTAAAGTTAAATGCATAAATCAGGTGCACTTTAAGAGCAGAAAGGACACCTGATATCCGAAGGTTATAAGGAGTCAATATAATTCAAAACTATGCACATAAAATAAACATTCCTGAACATTTTCAATTGTAATTTTTAACATTTTCATAATTCACAGTGTACACTCACCTAAAGGATTATTAGGAACACCTGATTCAATTTCTCATTAATGCAATTATCTAATCAACCAATCACATGGCAGTTGCTTCAATGCATTTAGGGGTGTGGTCCTGGTCAAGACAATCTCCTGAACTCCAAACTGAATGTCAGAATGGGAAAGAAAGGTGATTTAAGCAATTTTGAGCGTGGCATGGTTGTTGGTGCCAGACGGGCCGGTCTGAGTATTTCACAATCTGCTCAGTTACTGGGATTTTCACGCACAACCATTTCTAGAGTTTACAAAGAATGGTGTGAAAAGGGAAAAACATCCAGTATGCGGCAGTCCTGTGGGCGAAAATGCCTTGTTGATGCTAGAGGTCAGAGGAGAATGGGCCGACTGATTCAAGCTGATAGAAGAGCAACTTTGACTGAAATAACCACTCGTTACAACCGAGGTATGCAGCAAAGCATTTGTGAAGCCACAACACGCACAACCTTGAGGCGGATGGGCTACAACAGCAGAAGACCCCACCGGCTACCACTCATCTCCACTCCAAATAGGAAAAAGAGGCTACAATTTGCACGAGCTCACCAAAATTGGACAGTTGAAGACTGGGAAAATGTTGCCTGGTCTGATGAGTCTCGATTTCTGTTGAGACATTCAGATGGTAGAGTCAGAATTTGGCGTAAACAGAATGAGAACATGGATCCATCATGCCTTGTTACCACTGTGCAGGCTGGTGGTGGTGGTGTAATGGTGTGGGGGATGTTTTCTTGGCACACTTTAGGCCCCTTAGTGCCAATTGGGCATCGTTTAAATGCCACGGCCTACCTGAGCATTGTTTCTGACAATGTCCATCCCTTTATGACCACCATGTACCCATCCTCTGATGGCTACTTCCAGCAGGATAATGCACCATGTCACAAAGCTCCAATCATTTCAAATTGGTTTCTTGAACATGACAATGAGTTCACTGTACTAAATTGGCCCCCACAGTCACCAGATCTCAACCCAATAGAGCATCTTTGGGATGTGGTGGAATGGGAGCTTTGTGCCCTGGATGTGCATCCCACAAATCTCCAACTGCAAGATGCTATCTTATCAATATGGGCCAACATTTCTAAAGAATGCTTTCAGCACCTTGTTGAATCAATGCCACGTAGAATTAAGGCAGTTCTGAAGGCGAAAGGGGGTCAAACACAGTATTAGTATGGTGTTCCTAATAATCCTTTAGGTGAGTGTATGTAATCAGTGCAACAGCAAAAAGTGATAAATTTGTATCAAAAGTTTTTTTCTCCCCAAAGAAGGGGAATAACTGACTTATACACAGATGCATTTTTTTACAATGTGAATTTGACATGGAACGACTTGTAAGGTGAGACTTGTTTTTTTGGTAGTGAATGATATACTGACAGGGTTCCCTGTATAGTTTACCGCTTTATTTGAGTTTTTTATTTTCTTAACCCTCTGGTCCTCTTCGTTTTGGGGTCACACTTGGCTTCTTCGCGGTCAAAAGTGACTGAAGCCTTAAAATGTACCTCTTTTTTTTTCCAAGAAAATCCAATGTAATATATTTTTTTTGATTATTATTTAGAATTTTGAGGGTATTTTATGATACTATGCAATATTTATACATTTGTATTAGCTATTTTCCCCTTTAAAAAATAATACACATTTTTCTTTAATATATTTTTAAATTATATTTCAATTAAAGCAATATTCCATGTTAAAATAGACAAGGCATTTAAAATCCAATTTTTATTAGTGCGATCTGGTGGGAGTAAAAAAAGAAACTATTTCAAGTGTCATCCCATTCCGATGAATCAAAAAATAATAATTTCAAAACATAAAATTTTTGGGCCGAAGAGGACCAGAGGGTTAAGAAAAATGTATGTGTACTGTACCTGATATATCCAAATTAATAAATATCAAATCAAGATCTGAATCGAATGAAGAGCTTGTGATTCGGAATCAAATCTAGTTATTTTTTTGTGCTGTTTTTCATGTCTTTTTTGATGTTTATCTAATGAAAGCTTTTTATTATCAGGCAAATCGAATCTCATGGATGCTATCAGCTTTGTTCTGGCTGAGAAGACCAGTAACTTGCGTGTGAAAACCTTGAAGGATTTGATTCATGGAGCTCCAGTGGGTAAACCTGCAGCTAACCGAGCATTTGTGAGCATGGTGTACCAGCAGGACAGTGGACAGGACCTTACATTCTCCAGGATCATCATAGGTACTTCACACACTCTTGAAGCCTTATGTTGTGGTTTTTCAATACCAAATTGTAGAAGTCGGCACTAGGGCTGCATGATTAATAGGGTTGAGTATCGTTTGAATTTTTGCAATTCTGCTTATCGATTCCAATAAGGTAAAAAAAAAAAGGTCAGTCATTTACATATCAAACATTTATTATGTGTGTTTTTGCAAAACATTGTTGCAGCTGAATACCATTAACAAAAATCAGCAGCCTAAAGAACACTTACACAGGGAATTTTTGTCTATGGTTTTAACACAAGCAAACCACACCAAAAACAACTAGACTAATATAGATTTCAAACATTATTAAAGACAAGTAAACAGTCAGTTATAAATAAGAACAAACAAATTAGCAACAGCACAAACAAATACAACTGAATAAAGTGGAGGTACAGAAATGTAATGTAAAATAACAGCATGTATAATAATTTTTCTTTTTATAAATAAAATATAGATTCATCGTTATTAAAGTTGTCAAGTTCAGTGAATCATTATCTTTGTCTTTAGTTCTTTGATGTTTTTGTCCTTTGTCAAGCCCTGCATATCGTGAAATAAGATTTTGATCATATCGCCCACCCCTAGTCTAAATGTTCCGTCATTTTTTTCCCCCTCATGTCGTACCAAACCCGTAAGACCTTCGTTCATCTTCGGATCACAAATGACACAAGATATTTTTGATGAAATCCGAGAGCTCTCTGACCCCTCCATAGCAATTTAATTAACAGTTTCAAGGCCCAGAAAGGTAGTAAAGACATGGTTAAAATAGTCCATGTGACTCCAGTGGTTCAACCTTAATGTTATGAAGAGAGGAGAATACTCTTTGTGCGCAAAAAAAATTACGCATACGTGTGATGCTGACGCAGGATCCGGCCAATAATGAATAATAGAGCCATATTTCTTAATTTGTGTCGATGAAAATTAATTATTGCTGTTTTTTAATGACTGTAAATTTAAGACTTCCCAATGGTCCTTTTGGCAGCATGACATGGAACGATACATGCTACAGTCTTACAGGTGAATTTAAGTACCTCTTATTCGCGATTGCTTTCATGCGCACAACGGACGTGATTGTGATTGATTACACATTCTGCTTCACTAAAATACACTATATTGCCAAAAGTTTTGGGACGCCTGTCTTTACATGCACATGAACTTTAATGACATCCCATTCCTAATCCGTAGGGTTTAATATGGAGTTGGCCCACCCTTTGCAGCTATAACAGCTTCAACTCTTCTGGGAAGGCTTTCCATAAGATGTGGGGGTGTGTTTATGGGAATTTTTGAATTTAAGTGCATTTGTGAGGTTAGGCACTGATGTTGGACGAGAAGGCCTGGCCCGCAGTCTCCACTCTAATTCATCCCAAAGGTGTTCTATCGGGATGAGGTCAGGACTCGGTGAAGGCCAGTCAAGTTCCTCCACACCAAACTCGCTCATCCATGTCTTTATGGACCGACGCTTTGTGCACTGGTGCACAGTCATGTTGGAACAGGAAGGGGCCATCCCCAAACTGTTCTCACAAAGTTTGGAGCATGAAATTGTTCAAAAGCGTGATTGGTCACTCCAGAGAACACGTCTCCTCTGCTCTAGAGTCCAGTGGCGGCGTGCTTTACCCCACTGCATCCCACGCTTTGCATTGCACATGGTGATGTAAGGCTTGGATGAGCTGCTCGGCCATGGAAACCCATTCCATTAAGCTCTCTACACACTGTGTAGCTAATCTGTGGGAGCTAATCTGAAGGCCACACGAAGTTTGGAGGTCTGTAGCTATTGACTCTGCAGAAAGTTGGTGACTTCTACGCACTGTTCTTGAGCTAATCTGATGCGCTGACCCTGCTCTGTGATTTTACGTGGCGTACCACTTTGTGGCTGAGTTGCTGCTGTTCCCAATTGCTTCCACTTTGTTATAATCCCACTAACAGTTGAGCGTGGAATATTTAGTAGTCCCGAATGGATTTATTGCACAGGTGGCAACCTATCACGGTACCACGCTTGAGTTCACTGAGCTCCTGAGAGCGACCCATTCTTTCACAAATGTTTGTAGAAGCGCCTGCATGCCTAGTGCTTGATTTATACACCTGTGGCCATGGAAGTGATTGAACACCTGAATTCAGTGATTTGGAGGGGTGTCCCAATACTTTTGGCAATATAGTGTACTTTAAGTAGGTCGTTTGTAATTTTCTTTTTCTTTTTTTAATAAATGAGCAGCCCTAGAACAGAGTGGAATACTTTTATGACTTTTCATTTTTACTGCATTCATATCTAAACTGTTCATGTCTTGTGTAGGTTCCTCATCAGAGTACCGCATCAATAGTAAAGTGGTGGGTCTGTCTGACTACAGTGAAGAACTGGAGAAACTGGGAATCCTCATCAAGGCCAGAAACTTCCTCGTCTTTCAGGTTATTCAAGCTGCTGCTTTATATTTGTCACATTTTAAAGGTGGAGTATGTAATTTCAGTGCACCAAACTGAATTGGTTTGTTTGGCAAGCAGTTCTAGGCCGCGTTTCTCAAAATCATCGTAAGACTAAGTATATCATAGAACCATTGGCACCAATCGTCTCTACGATCAAAAAAGTATTTTTACTTATGCAACGTCTTTTAGATGACACTTTGACTTAGACCTATCTAAATACTTTACCAAATTATTCTAATTACAGGGAGTGCAGAATTATTAGGCAAGTTGTATTTTTGAGGATTAATTTTATTATTGAACAACAACCATGTTCTCAATGAACACAAACTCATTAATATCAAAGCTGAATATTTTTGTATCAATATTTTAAGTAGTTTTTAGTTTTAGCTATTTTAGGGGGATATCTGTGTGTGCAGGTGACTATTACTGTGCATAATTATTAGGCAACTTAACAAAAAACAAATTTATACCCATTTCAATTATTTATTTTTACCAGTGAAACCAATATAACATCTCAACATTCACAAATATACATTTCTGACATTCAAAAACCAAACAAAAACAAATCAGTGACCAATATAGCCACCTTTCTTTGCAAGGACACTCAAAAGCCTGCCATCCATGGATTCTGTCAGTGTTTTGATCTGTTCACCATCAACATTGCGTGCAGCAGCAACCACAGCCTCCCAGACACTGTTCAGAGAGGTGTACTGTTTTCCCTCCTTGTAAATCGCACATTTGATGATGGACCACAGGTTCTCAATGGGGTTCAGATCAGGTGAACAAGGAGGCCATATCATTAGATTTTCTTCTTTTATACCCTTTCTTGCCAGCCACGCTGTGGAGTACTTGTACGCGTGTGATGGAGCATTGTCCTGCATGAAAATCATGTTTTTCTTGAAGGATGCAGACTTCTTCCTGTACCACTGCCTGAAGAAGGTGTCTTCCAGAAACTGGCAGTAGGACTGGGAGTTGAGCTTGACTCCATCCTCAACCCGAAAAGGCCCCACAAGCTCATCTTTGATGATACCAGCCCAAACCAGTACTCCACCTCCACCTTGCTGGCGTCTGAGTCGGACTGGAGCTCTCTGCCCTTTACCAATCCAGCTACGGGCCCATCCATCTGGCCCATCAAGACTCACTCTCATTTCATCAGTCCATAAAACCTTAGAAAAATCAGTCTTGAGATATTTCTTGGCCCAGTCTTGACGTTTCAGCTTGTGTGTCTTGTTCAGTGGTGGTCGACTTTTTGCCTTTCTTACCTTGGCCATGTCTCTGAGTATTGCACACCTTGTGCTTTTGGGCACTCCAGTGATGTTGCAGCTCTGAAATATGGCCAAACTGGTGGCAAGTGGCATCTTGGCAGCTGCACGCTTGACTTTTCTCAGTTCACGGGCAGTTATTTTGCGCCTTGGTTTTTCCACACGCTTCTTGCGACCCTGTTGACTATTTTGAATGAAACGCTTGATTGTTCGATGATCACGCTTCAGAAGCTTGGCTATTTTAAGACTGCTGCATCCCTCTGCAATATATCTCACTATTTTTTACTTTTCTGAGCCTGTCAAGTCCTTCTTTTGACCCATTTTGCCAAAGGAAAGGAAGTTGCCTAATAATTATGCACACCTGATATAGGGTGTTGATGTCATTAGACCACACCCCTTCTCATTACAGAGATGCACATCACCTAATATGCTTAATTGGTAGTAGGCTTTCCAGCCTATACAGCTTGGAGTAAGACAACATGCATAACGAGGATGATGTGGTCAAAATACTCATTTGCCTAATAATTCTGCACTCCCTGTAGTATCATATGATTTGTATGTTCTTTCTTTGTGGATTTGCTTTTTCTTGTGACAATTTGCGTCATTTACGGCAGCGAATTGTTGTGTGAATAATGGGAACAGCCCTATACTCTGTTATTATTCTAATTGAAATCAGTTTGATTGTCAGAATTTGACATAAAAAGTGTGCCCTTATATAGCTAAAAATGCCCCTGGAAATCAATTTAAGGTGGCAAATATTGCCCCATAATAAAAAAAAGTTATTTTCTGTCACTACTGTGAACTGACCATCACAGAATATGAAGAATATGAATGTCTTTGTGAGTCAGCTGACCATAACATGCCTAAATCAGCCATGGTACCAGCACAAAAACACACTCAGGAAAATAGCATTTAATTATTATCAACAAAATCTTTGAAAAGATTGAGATATTATTTGTCAATATTGCACACCCCTAATGTTCAGTATTAATTTATTTCTTCTGGTCCTAAAAGGTCTTAAAGCCTTAAAGGGGTGGTTGATCAGCTTTTTTCCAAGGCTTGATTGTGTTTATGGGGTGCACTGTAACATGGGTTCATGCCTCGTTTAAAAAAAAAATGTTTTCACACATTTTACCTTTTATTCTACAACCACTGTGTCCCTTCTTTTAAAAACATCCGGATGGCTTCCTGGTTCTATGAAGGCTCTCCCTCAGAAATACGCAATGGGCTCAGATTCTTGCAAAACAACAGCTTCTGCTTTTAAAGTGGGAACTGCTGTCCTCCGTAAAATGTGCAGCACAGAAAGCTACATTTGCATTATAATGTTCAGGAAGGTTTAGCGTTTCGACGGCATGGCAACAACACTACTCCTGCTTCCTCTTCTCAACATGGCCAACACAGCCTGTTCCCAGGGGCGGGGTTTGTCAATTTTAGGGTTAGTGGTGTCACTAACCCACAAGAAGCTAGTTGTTTTCTTTTCTTTTTTTTTTGTACTCACTTCAGGGTCTCTTTAGTTTTTGAAAGCAAAAACGTAAAAAAAAAACATGAAGCTTGTACTTTAAGTTTAAATTAGTCAGACTATAGTTACAGTTACAGGTCAGATTAATTGACACCCCTAAAAGAAATGAAAGGCATAAACTAGAACATACAGAAAGTAGCTAAGTGTGGATGTCTATGGTGTTTTTTTCCAAAGGGTGCGGTCGAGTCGATTGCAATGAAGAACCCCAAAGAGAGAACTGCTCTGTTTGAAGAGATTTCTCGCTCTGGAGAGCTTGCTCAAGAGTACGACAGACTCAAGAAAGAAATGGTGAAGGCCGAGGAGGACACGCAGTTTAACTACCATCGGAAGAAAAACATCGCTGCTGAACGAAAAGAAGCAAAGCAGGAGAAAGAAGAGGTGGGCTCCTAATGTAGTCATGCTAGTTTTTCTAAGTGTAGAAATAGATTTGAGTGTTTGAAAACCTGAAGGCAGAGATGCATGTTTATAATCTAAGCTATGTTCTCCATGTGTTGTGTGTAGGCGGAGCGTTACCAGCGGCTGAAGGACGAGGTGGTGCGCGCTCATGTACAGTTACAGCTCTTTAAATTGTACCACAACGAATCAGAGATTGAGAAACTGAACCGAGAGCTCGCCCACCGCAACAAAGAGATCGATAAGGACAGGAAACGCATGGACCGTGTGGAGGATGAGCTGAAAGACAAGAAGAAGGAGCTGGGCAGAATGATGAGAGACCAACAGATGATTGAGAAAGAGATCAAGTAAGTCTGAGGCCCTGTTCACTCCTGGTATTAATGCGTTTTGGTTAATCAGATCACAAGTAGACAAGAGAGACACATTCCCGTTTACATCTGTTGTTTTAGTCTGTCTCTTTTGTAGGGTTGGGTATCGTTTGGGTTTTTTATGGTACTGGTGCCTTTCTTTGAACCGATACTTTAAAAAAAAAAAAAAAAGAGCCACAAAACGACGGTGGATGACATTAAAGAATGGCTTTTTATTGGAAAAAAAATAAAGACATTTTTTAAATTGAACAATTTATTAAAAGTTTAAAGTATACTTTAAATATATAAATATAAATAGATACAAAACACAATTTACTTAAAGGAACACTCCGACTTTTTGGGAGCTTATTCACTGTATCCCCCAGAGTTAGATAAGTCCATACATAGCATTTTTATCTCTGTGCGTGCCATAACTCTGTCTGACGCACCCACCGCTAGCCTAGCTAGCGTCTTTTTTTTCCCTTGTACTCACTCCAGGGTCTCTTTAGTTTTTGAAAGCAAAAATGTAAAAAAAAACATGAAGCTTGTAATTCAAGTTCAAATTACTCAGGATTTTTTATGGCACGCACGGAGATAAAAATGGTATGTATGGACTTATCTAACTCTGGGGGATACAATGAATAAGCTAAAGTCCCAAAAAGTAGGTGTGTTCCTTTAACATATTCACAGTAAAACCTAACCCAACTACATCAGGCCTAATTTAACACTGAATAACAGTTACAGTACTAATAACAGCAAAGTAGTCGGTATTCTTGGTATGCTAAACCAGCTTCAAGGTTCAGCATTATTTTGCAGAAATATGGCCATATTCTCTGGCTAGATATTTTAGAATGCCTCGCCTTATTGTTTCCATGGCGATGCGTCATGCTTCTCATGTGACACACAGCAGCTGCAATAGTGCTGTATGACAGCTGTATCGGTTTTATTTAGTTTTTTTCTTTTTTCTTCAAAATATTCGCAAACTTGTTAACTATGTCATGAACTATCTGATATCTGATTTTCAAATATGTGTAAGTGAATGTGTGTTAGTTGATCTATAATGCGCGATGGGCTCCATCATGTTAGTTTGCGCCACAATTCAGAGAATCGGATCTGTCGGATTTACATCACGTAAATTCATCCACATCTCACGAAATACAAGAAAGTAAGTGACCGGTGAACTGGGAGAAGAATAGAGTAAACTATATAGTATATAAACTATATAGACGGAAAAGTTACATAGTGCACCTTTAAGAGCTCCTCCAAGGGGATTCATGCAATTCATTCCAAACGTCAACATGATGCCAAGACATTGAGGATGCTAAATTGTGAACAGATATTAGATATTTTCAAAAGGTGTTGCCATAGCAAGGGATTAAATTGCAGACAAAAAAAGTGTCATATCTTGTATGCATTGTTTGATTTAAATTATATAAATTGAGAGTGCATGTTTGGTAATGGTGCCTAAATGCAGTGCTAATTTCGTTGACTAATAATTTTCGTCAATGGCATTTTTTTTTCACTGACAAAAACAAGACGATTGGATTTTTTAAAATGGTTTTGATGGACCCCTGAAAACAATCGTGAGGCAGCTTTTCTTTTTGGTAAATCGTTTTCCCTTGGCACTAAATAAGACTTATGTTAGAGAGTAAACAATTATTGATTATGTATAATCTTGCTTTATCACCTGACTAAGCAGAGTTAGGTTCAACTGTGAAAATGTATAAATAAAAATAGCTTAAAGACAACCAAAAATGTAGAGCCCTGAGCTCTTGCGGAACTTATCAGGACAGGCTAAGGAGATGTAATGTAGTCTGGAGATCTCTATATGATCACATGTGATAATGCATGATTAGTGCTCAGCTAGTTGTAAAATGTCCATTGATTTTATTTGACATGTTGACAGGGAGAAGGATGCAGAGCTCAATCAGAAGAGGCCTCTGTACATTAAAGCCAAGGAGAATACTGCTCACAAGATAAAGAAACTGGAGGCTGCTCGTAAATCACTGCAGAACGCCCAGAAATGCTACAAAAAACGCAAGGCAGACATGGATGAGCTGGACCGTGAGCAGGGGGCAGTGGAGATGGCCAGACAGGAGTTTGAGGAGCGGATGGAGGAGGAGGCTCAAAGTCAGGGACAAGATCTACAGCTAGAAGAGAACCAGGTACATCTGATAAAGGGCTCTAGACTAGTGGTCAGCGTGGGACGGATTTCCACAAATATGTTTCCTTCTCCCACTCCCACCTACACATCCCAGCATAAATGCTCCAGATAAATGATTTGTTAAAATCATCTACATATAAAAACCACTGTTAATTTCATCAGAAAAGCAAGAGCAGGCTACTGGATGATTGTTTTAGCTTGGCAGAAAGCGTGCAAAGAGCGTTTCCTTTATAATCACTAAAAAGCTGTCACTCTTTAGTTAATATAATCTAAAGTTAGTCTAAAGTTCCATTATGATCCAGAAAGAGCAGTTGTCATGTTTAGGTATGAAAGAGCTTCACAAACAGTCTTTTCAACCACACCGTATCATTATTTCGTTTACAACAAGTGACATCACAGAAGTACTGGGATAAACGTTTTGCTATAGTTCATGTCTATAGAAGCGAAAATAGAGTAAGTCAAGTCAACTTTATTTATATAGCGCTTTCTATGTATGTTTATTATTTTGGCAGCCTTATAGGTCAGAAGTCATATTAGATCGGAATATTCGAAAGATCGGAGGCATCACGCCGCAGACGGGTTTATTGAGGATGGCGTGTCGATTAAACAATTATTAAATAGGAATATTCGAAATATCAAAGGCATCACGCCAGAGATGGATCCATTGAGGATGCCATGTCGATGAGCAATTTCAGAGGGGAGACTAATTGACACGGTCTCTGCAGACACTTCAGGGATGCGTTGGTAATGTCTGGGTGCAGGTCCACCATCTGATCTGGATACGGCCCGGATCCGGCTGACTGCAGTAAAACCTCGGGATAAACAGAGAGACTAACATTAGCGTAGATGCCATTCTTCTTATGATGTAACGATTACATCAGGTGTTATGGGTCATATTAGTTTTAAAATTCAACAGTATCCAGATGAAAACAAACATTAAAACGAGACACTGAATAAACTGAATGTGCAGTTACATTAAACCCAACATTGTGTTGCTGAATGTATAAATAAATATACTCGCCATACACTTTTATTGCATATTTTTCCCTTTTCAATAATTTTCATTAAAGTGAGTGATTACAGACTAACGTTATTCCTAACATGTTACGCAAATGAATGCAAGTTTAAAATCTGAGGGTGGTTAAATTTATTTTACTTTTAGGTGAATATTCAAAACACGTACAGTTGTCTGCAGTCCATACTGACCGTGCCATGCATTTTCTCTGTATACTATAAATCATTAGCATATTTGGATTTCATGCATATGGTGTACTATAAAAATCCTGAAGGGAATTTCCTGCAAGGTAAATTTCTTCACTGCGACAGCCCTAGCTCTGTGGAAGACAATACTGATGTTATTCAGCTTGGGTCAGTTCAATGTTGATCCAGTTGATCCATTGTTGAGACTCTGAAGCTTGTGCTGTATGCAGCAGACGCTTTCAGTTTATAATTGTAGTGTCTGTTGTCCAACTGAACTAAATGGTTTTTATTGCAATGCTGCGTTGGGCAAGTAATGTAATTCAGACTGCAGGGTAACTTATCAGTGGCCCAAAGCACGATGAACGTCCTTGTAAAAACTGCACAGATGCCTATGGTCAGCTATGAACACGTCATACCAGGGCCAGCTGGGACTTAAACAGAGCTCTCATCTAGTTGTTGAGGTCTAGTTGCATAGTAAAAGTATACTTTTACCAGGGTAAAGCATAAACTTGCAGAGCATTGCCTTGAAAATGATTAAATGACAGCTTCCATAACATGCAATAGTAAATTTTTATTTAATAATACTGCTGTCTTTGTTTATGTTCAGGTCAAGGCATATCACCGTCTGAAGGAGGAGGCGAGTAAGCGAGCTGCTACACTGGCTCAAGAGCTAGAGAAATTCAACAGAGACCAGAAAGCTGACCAGGACCGTCTGGACCTGGAGGAGAGGAAGAAAATAGAAACAGAGGTGCAAAAAGTTTCCGCAAACTTAATTTATTAAGTGAAAATAAGCAAACAGAGCAGCTTGATTTGTTGTGATTGTTGTCACTTATAGGCCAAGATTAAGCAGAAGATCAGAGAGATCGAGGAGAACCAGAAACGCATTGAGAAGCTGGAGGACTACATCACCACCAGCAGGTACAAACCATAGGTTAAATATGGATTGACTCTTTCATTATAGAAAAGTGAAGCCACCAGTGTCTCATTATGGCACTGATTCGGGGCCGAGTCTGCGCAGTAGTGAGCGTGAAGTTGCCCTGTGGCCCCATCCACACTCGGTTACACAGATTTACTGCAGAACAACTCATTATGTGGGTGTAAAATAAACGGTTATGGAAATGTAGAAGTTAAAGTTAGAGCTCCAATCTCCTCCCGAAAATCCCGGAAAAAGTCCATTGGTGCCAAATCAAATCATGATATAGACTAGTGTCTGTGAATAATTAAACCGCAAAAAGTCCTGCATGTCCTGCATGTTCCTGGTGTCTGTGTGAATGAATGCCGCAGACGCAAGGTTTCATTTACCACACACACACACTATAACACGCGTGGTGCTCACAGTGTTTTTAGCCTCTGCCGTCTCACTATATCAGGACATGAACACATCACGAGCATTTTACAGTTTCATTTGAGAAAACTATCGTTATATCATAAACGTACAGAAACGCAAAGGTCTTCTTGCCAACCCGTCAACATCAAGTTTGGTTTAACTTGACAGAAATATATTAGTTAAAATGTTTCTTCCATGTTTTAATTTTAACAGTATAAAGCTCAGTTGTGCAGCATGTTTGACAAAAGTTTTATTATTTTATGATTAAAAGATAAATTCATGTTTTATGTCTTCATTTGATTACCAGAAAATACACAACACAGAATTTGTGTAAAATTTTTTTTTTAATAATTGTTGTTTTTATGAATTAAATTAATTAGACATGCTTTTTGATTACAAATTTTTTTATTAAACCATAAAAAAACAAGTATAACATTTTTTCCATAGGGCACAAGTTGTCAATCATGACTTTTTTCATCATTTTTTTCTAACATAAGCTTGATTAAAAACTACCTAAAAAAAGAAAGAAACCATCATTGGAAAATTTATTTGAAGTGTAATTTGATTTAGTTTGTCTCAAGTCCAATTAGATTACATGGAGAGGGCCGGGTTTATGCCCTATACTGGGTCCAGCCTCCTGGAGGCAATCAAACATTTTGGCTTCACTTTTCAGGACTTGTGCAGCACACTTGATACAAACACATCACAAAGCCACATCTGATCTGGCAGACAGCTGTTAGTGTCTGTGCATCATTGCTTTTATTTTATTTATTTTTCTGCTCTCCAGACAGTCTCTGGATGAGCAGAAGAGGATGGAAGAGGAGCTCACAGAAGAGGTGGAACAGGCCAAACGAAGAATAGATGAGATCAACATGGAGCTTAACCAGGTAAAATTTGAGAGAGGCAAACATTAAAATTAGGGCTGTTTGATTCCGAAATTTTTGGAATCGATTCCAATTCCTGGTTCTGGAATCGATGGAGTCGATTCCAAGAGTTGATTCCTCACTGTTGTTTTCGGTTGCGGTCTTGTTTTTTTAATGAAAGATTGGAGGAACCTAGTCCCGGAGTGACCACAGGATATAAGGATGTAGAAAGTTTCCTTCTCTTGAGCTTTATTTGTAAAATGAAGATGCATTTCAATAACTCTGATTGATTTTAAATTGTAATTATGGATGCTTCTGAAATGATGCATAACCCAGCAATAAATGCAATTTAATAAATAAATAAAAAAGCACAGTATTCAAGGATGTGCATTTATTGCATGGATAGAACTACATGATATGTCTAAAATGCATGTACACAGTTTAGTTAAATGCCAAAGTTTACTTTAGTGCTTTTGCATAGAATGTACGAGGCAAATTGTTCACTGAAATTGTGAAGTTATGAAGTTTTAACCACAATATTAACAACAGCAATGATACAACAATGCACAGCTTATTTGTCAGTCGGCGCAAGGAAGTTACGTTCGTTACTATAGCAGCAGTAGGCTCTCGGCCATTAATCTGTGCTCTAGGCACATTTTCTTTCAGAATTATCATTGGATTATAGAAAGGAAAAAAAACTGCATTTTATTTAAAGGGGAGATGAATTGAGAAATCAACATTCCCTTGAGCTTTTGATGTATAAAAGGTCATGGTAATATAAGAATACCCTGTAAGTTACAGAGCTGAAAACTTCCTTGTTAGTCAAAGAAAAGCTTTTATAGACACCAGGCCCAGCAAACGACAGGTTGGGGATCTATGACGTCAAAGGGAGGCAAGCACCGCCTCAGCAGAAGAATATCAACGCCTACTTCATCACTGCCTGTTTAGCCCTGCCCACCGATTCACGCATGTAACATAGGCCTAGTGTTAACAAAGAGCTACAAAGCAATAAACATGCCGTTGAGGATTACAAAATATTGTGCAGTGACTGGGTTCAACAGTAATGCAACATGTGAGTAACTGTGTTCATTCTAATGCCTGATCTGAAATGTGATGATTCATGTAGAGTCAGATGTTCTTTGACTGTGTGTCAGTAAATCAGACCAGTGACTAAACATCAACTTGCGTTGTTTCTCTTGGTAGGATAAAAATAATCTGTTATTTAACTCTTGGAATTACGCAATGACGCAAAATAACCGCTGAATTGTTCTATTTTTTACTGGTTCATTGAAACTAACCTTTTGCAGAAATTAAATGGACTTCCAATTACTATTAGTGACCAATAGACAAATTAATGATTAACTCTGTTGAACTAAAAAGGGCTCTTAAAGAGGAATCGATTCCAAACTTTGGAATTGACACTCGATTCCCAACGCCTTGGAATCAAGGAATCGATTCATTTTGGAATCGATTCCCAGCCCTAGTTAAAATACTTTCACACAATTGGCATTCAGCAAATATGCAGTTATATCACTTTTTAGTTTTAGTTCACAGGCTCCAGTAGGAACCAAAAGTGTGTCGTCTTCCTGAACAATGCTATGAAGACTCTTTCCGAGTTTGGGTGATCAATAGGAAAAGGATTTACCGCCAGCATTTGATTTTGATATTCTAGGTATTTTTTATTTTGTTTTATTTTTTGAGATTGCAATAGACATGAAGGACTATAATGCGTTAAAGGGTTAGTTCTCCCAAAAATGAAAATTCTGTCATTAATTCCTCTAGGGCTGCAACAACTAGTCGATCAAATTTTTGTTTTTGTTTTTCTTTAATATCATTTTAATGTAGGGATTTAAACTGTCCTTTTGCTTAGTAACTTTTTTTTGTACATAAAACATATAGCACAGATATACCCTTACGAAAATTAACTATGGTTTTATTATTGTTTTTGCCATATTGATTACCATTTGTATAACCACAGAAATACCATATAGGTAAACTATGGATTTGACGCAAAACTATGGTTAATTTATGTAATGGTAGATATATTCACTATGTATGTTTTCATAGCACTCAGCTGACACGTTTGTTTGAAGGACAGCATTGGGCAGGATGGGGTATAGTGTGTTTTGTCAATTAAAAAAAGGGTCTATGCCTGTTTCACATCGCAAGCGTCAGAAGAACAGGAACAACGTGTATTTTGTCACTGCCCATGTTAATGAATTAGAGGGTCGGCCGTCATGCATCCGATGTGAACGCTCTCACGGTGCGTGCACACTAGCGCAGAGCGAGCATTTTCAGATCATTCCTGGAAGTTAAGCTTGCGCGTGAGCATGAAGCTCAACTTCCATAGGAATGAATTGAAAATGCTCGCTCTGCTCTGCACTAGTGGGCACGCACAGTCATTCATTGATTTGGGCATCGACAAAACGCGCGCTGCTCACGTCACGCTCCGCTGACGCTTGCTATGTGACGTTAACCTTTGAAAGTGCAACCTTTAAGTACCTTATTAAAATCATTCAAATATTGCAAGCCATTGTGATATGCATATTGTGATATGTACTGTACATTTGCAATATTTTGATATTTTTGATAGTGCAGCCCTACTATTGATTAATTGATTCAATTTTTGTGTAAGGACTCGGAGTATGCTCGGATTGCGGTTATATCCGCGGGATAGGTGTGGGTAGGCTACAGTAATAAAAAGTAACATTCCAAAAATTGCGGGTGGATGAGAGATCAAACATTAATGTGTTGATTTTAATAAAGACGCGGAACTCTCATTTCACGGTAAAACGCAATGATCGTGTGTCATTCTTTTAACTTTCGGTTTCAGCTAATTTCAAGATCAAAGACCGCAATGCGAGAGAGAGTGGCATCAGCAATGGTAATATAATTTAGTCTCGCTATTTTTAAATGAAGACAACTGTGTGTTGAGCTTCAGGATGCGACGCTGAACATTTAAGTTTCATTTGCAGCAGTTCGAGCGTCAGCTGAAGAGATACGAGCAACTCGAAACACATGAAGCGATCAGCATTAATGGAGTTTGCACATGCATCACCGTCATTGTGATGTGTATGTGAAATGTTTAATGGGACTTTATATATACTTGATATCTCCAAAATATACCATTTAAAATGTTTTCAAAGCTAAGCGCAACAAATAGCAGAACAAGCTGTAAATGTTGTGTGCGCGTTATGCGCAGCGCTCCTGCTTTCAGAGCTGTGTGCTTTCATTGATTCGTGTAATTTAAATCTCACAACTTTAATCATATTTATAGCTCCTAACTTCATAAAACAAGCTGTGTTAGTATGATGAATGATTAGTTCAAAATGTAGATCTGTATGTGCGATGTACTTTATCTGAATTAAATACAAACACATCTCTCGCTTTTGCTCATGTTCCAGTGGCTACTCCTCCGTGTGCTGTTTATGTTGTCGACCCTGTTTAGGTTATTTAAGAAATGTAATTTCGCCAAAGAAGATTTTTTAAAGCAGCCTACTTCAGTGTAGCTAATATGTTACGATAGCATCATGCTTAACATGCGTTAACAATAATTGTAATGTGACTTTCGGGTGCGGATATCTAAATCAGAGAAAATCATGTGCAGGTGGATGGTTTGTTTTTAACAGCGGATTTGGTGACGTTAGAGCTGATCCGCGCATCTAGTATGCACATCTCTACTCTTGTTCTTGTTCCAAGTTATCTTCCTGTCCAATATTTTTTGCTTCTTACAAAAGCCACAAAGCCTTCCAAGAAGACAGTAAAGGCTTATGTCATACCTGAGCTGAAGCTGAAACTTGAAAGTTAAGTTGCATAACATAAATGCAATGTTTAGGCATTATTATTATTTATATTAGTATTATTTAGATTTTATAGGTTGTAGGTTTAGTTTTACGTTGTACTATGTTTACCTTTTTTTTTTTTTTTTTTTTTTTTTTTTTAATTTGAAATAGATTTTTATATTTTTATTTATGATGTTTGTTATTTATATATTTGTATTTGCATTTTGAATATAATATGGTAATTGAATGCACTAAATTGGTATGCAATTTCAGCAATAAAACAGAATTTTTTTCTTAAAAGGAAACAAATTAGTAGTTCATTTTAAGAGACCCGTCTTATTTTCTCTTGTATATTTTAGTATTACTTATCCGATTAATCGTTGGAATAATCGGTAGAATACTCGATTACTAAAATAATTGATAGCTGCAGCCCTACTCATTATCATCATCGAGTGTTCTCATTTGCCGTTTGGGGTCCTGGAGTTTGCACTAGTTTTAGGCTTGAGGCATTCGAGATGCAGTTCGACGCGGGTTGCTTGATGTACCCACTCGATGAGGGACTACTCTGGTTACTTCATTTACTCTACTACTCATTCTGTTTGGGTTGTTGTTCATTTTTCACTCCGGACTATGCATTTTACTCAGTCTCCATGATCATCTGTGGTGTTTGTGTATATATTGAATTGTTTCTTATGTGTCCTGTTTTTGATGTATTTGTGTTTATTGATTGTAAAGCACTTTGAGCGTGGGGAAAATTATACAACAAATTAAACAATATTGTTGTTATTATTATTATTATTAAATCATTTTCACCCTCTTGTCAGACTGGAATGTCCACAGGCATGCCAAGAATGACACTAGGCTGTTCCTACTTTTGACAAGGTGTACATTATCATGCTATAACTGATAGAACAGCTACCTGAAATCTTTGAGAGGAATGAAAGGTTATGCCATCAATAAAAGCTCTATTTGCTGAACTGTATGATGTGTGTTATGCAGGTGATGGAGCAGCTGGGTGATGCTCGAATCGACAGACAGGAGAACAGCAGACAGCAGCGTAAGGCTGAGATTCTGGAGAGCATCAAGAGGCTGTATCCTGGATCAGTGGTGAGAAGTGTCTCCTTTTATTTTTCATTTCCTGTATAGTGGATATAAAAAAAGTCTACACACCCATAGGCTGTTTTTTGTGATGTAAAAAATAAAACGATGATAAATCGTATCACATCTTGTGCACTTTTAATATATAATTAATGAATTAAGTTATAACCTATGCAATGGCACAAAAAAAAGTGTAAAGAATAAATAAAAATAAAAAGCTTGGAATAACAAACTGCATAACCCTGCCTGAACTATTGCTTGAGGCACCCTTTGGCCCCATTTACACTGCATGGTTCAAGTGACCCAATTCCGATTTTCCCCTCTCATGTGGCACAGATCGTATATGACATGTGAACGTGCAAGCAGGAAAAAAAACGCATGAATTCCGATATCCTCAGATGGGATTCAGGCCTCACTCATATGTGGTAATAAATGATTCGGATACGTGCATTTGCGTTTGCCATAGTGTTGTCAAAAATATCAATATTTCGATATGTATCGATACTGAAATATCTGAAACGATGCCAATACTCCTTTCTACAGTACACCGATACCAGCTGCGATCTCCTCTCCGACCGACAGCGAGTTGACACGCACCTGCCTCCTCTCATTCAGTCCGGTTAACCCTCTGAACACGGCGAACGCGTCGGCGCGTTCTGCTGGATTTTTTCTCATGACAGTGTGTTAGTGTTGGTGTGACCGGTCTGAATTTCGCGCGGGATTGCACATAATTCTACTCATTTCCGCAGATTTCGTGCTTACATCTGAAGCGCACACACATATCGTAATAAAGCCGCCTCTGACATACAAGTGCAAAAATTAACTCCTTTTTCCAGCTTATTAATGGTCAAATACACAAAAAAAAAAATGTCACAACGGCCATCTTGGTGAGTATTAACGTAAACACAGTCGTAAACCGTTCAGGAAGAATGAGTAACAGGAACAGTCTTTTGATTCCATGCGTGCGTCAGGTCTTAAAGGGCCAGCAGTTATTTGTTATTCAAACTACAGTTTGTTAATCTCATGTCAATCTTGAGTACCTATAGAGTAGTATTGCATCCTTCATATCTCCGAAAAGTCTTTAGTTTTATCATATTTATAAAAGAAAGATGCGCTGAGTCTTTCTCAATAAAACCGAGCGGCTGTAGGCGTATTCTGTGGGCGGAGCTAAAGAGCCACGCGCGTGCGCAACTATTGTGTTGAGAGCGTCTGAAAGCTGTGACATCCTTAGAAAACGTGGAAAAAAAAACGTTGTCCTAAATAAACGATGGCTATCAATCAGATTCAGCCATACATATATGATCCAGAATCAGATCCAGAGGCTGAAATTGAAGAGCAGCAGCAAAAACGACTACAACAGGACGTCTCTATGTGGTAACGTTATGTACTGTAACTGTATATATTTGCTTAGCGGCTTGTGTAAATTAATTTCTACTTTTCATTATGTCGTCCATTGATAAATAAACTATACGTGATCATGTTGTTTATTTGATGTGCACTTACGGGCCGATAGCCAACAACACACACACAGACATTTGAAGCAGTTTTACTCACCACCTGCGGTTACAATGCATGACTGTGAACCTTTATCGTTGGGACCGCTCCATCTTTTAAATCCGGAGTTGAACTGGGCCTTGTTTATAAAACAATAATCGCCGAAATGTAGGGAACAAACTGAACAGGGCTGTCTAAACACTTCTTTGGTGACATTGTTGATTTCGTGAAGTCCTGTGACCTCTGCAGCGCAGCCGACGACTTCCCTAAAGCCGAGCAAAGCGCGTTGTTGGGCGTGCTGCTTTCGCTCTCTCGCTCTGGTCGAAGAAGTGTGCGCGCGCCCTTCCGGGAGAAGTGCCCGTACGGCCTGTACAAGGAAATTCTGCCCTTGTTGACATCATGCAGACCCATACTCTGAAAAAACTTTCCGAAACTTGTGAGAAACTGGATAGAGTATTTTTGGCACAGAAATCAGATTCAGCCATACATATATGATCCAGAATCAGATCCAGAGGCTGAAATTGAAGAGCAGCAGCAACAACGACTACAGCAGGACGTCTCTATGTGGTAACGTTATGTACTGTAACTGTATATATTTGCTTAGCGGCTTGTGTAAATTAATTTCTACATGGGGGGAAAAAAAAGCATAAAAGCTTTGTCATATAAAGTGATCGTCGTACGTCATTGAAAAAGGGACAGAGGCGAATGACGTCAACTCAGGTGGACTCTAACTGCGATCACATGACACTAATGGTGCAATGGAAGAAGAGAGCAATGTTTTGCTGACCTTTAAAGAGTGCAGAAAGCAAAACGTTGAATAATAATTTCGTCTGCGTCCATTGCATATCGCGCCATTTGACTTCCTTTTCCGGGTCAGAACGTCTTGGGCTGTTTCGCCAGTGTATAGTGTAAATGCAAATATCGGATACGGGTCGCTTTTAAAAGATGATGTAAGCGGGTCATCAAAGAAATCGGATATAGTAATCCAAATCGGAATTGTGCATCAAGACCTGCAGTGTAAATGTGGCCTTTGATTTGATTACAGCACTCGTTAAAAGTTAAATTATACATATCTTTACATAAATCACATTTCTTATTAATATATATAAATTGAGTGACACAGTGAGGTAAACTAATGACGCAGTTACTAAGACTACAATCATTATAATGGCGTCTTAAAGATGCACAGATAGAGATGGGTGCAAACAGAATCGCTATAATTTGTCACTGTATAGTAGGCTATCACGAAGAAGTAAGGTCAATGGGTCTCATTCACTAAGCATGCATACGCAAAAATGTGTGGGAACAACTGAAACCACACATACGCAAAAATAGCTTACTCTGTATGGCTTTATAATCGTGTTAAGAAGTTATATTTCATCTAACATGACTATAATTACATTGAAGTATATTGCATTAATTGTATTATGTAATCCATATCTAAAATTATATAATGAAATTATTAAATAAAATTTTATTTAATCTTAAATGCATTCGATCATATACAGTTAAAGAGTAAGAAAAGCTGCGTTATATCTTCAGCTGTGAGGTTTCTCTGAATAATGCAGATATACGCATATGTACAGGTGCTAATGAGATCTCTGTAATCTGGGTCTTTATAAAAAGTGTTTATTGTGAGAACTGGTGAGAGTGGCTCACTTGGCATTGCTCGGGCGAGAGGATCGGGCGAGAGCGCATCTGCGAATGGGCAAGTTTGACGAGAGTGACAAAAGGCTGTGCGGAAAGCCCTTATATGGAGTAGGCGTGTGCACGATTATTCGATCTGTAATTAATATTTGAAAAATAAAAATACTATTCGAACTTTACTATGTTGCTTTGTTGGCCGTAAATGCCGTGAATCTGATACATTTCACTAAAACTCGCACTTAACTAAATCCACTGGGTGACGCTGTGGAGTGGGTTAAGATGATTGGATTTGATCACATAATGTCGTCGTCTGCCTCGCAATGTTCAGAATTACTCAGATGAAAATTGAAAATGATCTTACAAAATGGAGTTACTTTTGATAAAATGAATTATATCACGAGCCCAATGAGAAATCGCATGAAATCCAAACACCAGGCGAATGAGGAAAGACAGCTGTCTATGCATTCACGAGTGCAGGTAAGCTCAGATGTTCACCGAGTGAGAGCAAGATAACGTGTATATGATAGCAAAATGATCGAGAGACGCATGCTTCCTTTTAAGTTTCGTTAAAGGTTTAAAAACAGAAAACATAAAGTTAGAAACTTCACTTAACACCGTTATATTTGTGTCTCTGCAACGTCTATTCTCACCTGAGAATAGTATCATCCACATGATATTGTTTTTCTCAACATGAAAAAGTGAAACAATATAAACACAATAACCATATACCGACTTAAGTGTATATGTAAGTTTATAAGTGTTTTTTTTCTGCTCGTGCCGCTTGAGCTTATAATGCTTTTGTTCTTTTGGCCCATATATTTTTTGTTTACACATTGTTGAATGTTTTGAACTGAAAGAAAGCCTTAAGATATAACGTAAGCTTGTTGTGTATGTTGCCTAATCGTAAGTTTGTTCAGAAATGGTGACCACAACTTGATGTATAAAAAAAAGTCTTTCTCATTTACTAATGTCGAGGTCACGTGATCACAGGTTTTGTTTGTTTTTTCTCTGAAATGTGACTTCAGTGGCAGTGCAGATGTTCTGATATGATGTATCTTTGTTTCATTTTTTTACATCACAAAAAGCAGCCCGTTTAGTGGGGTGTGTAGACTTATATTTGTGTGTGTGTGTATGTATGTATGTATATATATATATATATATATATATATATATATATATATATATATATATATATATATATATATATATTACACATATTACACACATTACACATATTACACACACACACACACACACACACAAAATAAATATGTATATATATGTGTGTATATATGTCTTATATAGTTGTATGCTCACGTATGATCCTCTCATACTCCAGTATGGCAGACTGATTGACCTGTGCCAGCCCACACAGAAGAAATTCCAGATCGCTGTCACTAAAGTGCTGGGTAAAAACATGGATGCAATCATTGTGGACTCTGAGAAGACCGGACGTGACTGTATCCAGTACATAAAAGAGCAGCGTGGCGAACCTGAGACCTTCCTGCCCCTGGACTACCTGGAGGTGATGTGACTAGAATTTATTTTATTAAATGTGTTGTGCTTTAGCATGTTGATTCATGTATTATAATGTCCTCAACAGGTCAAGCCCACAGATGAGAAGCTACGTGAGCTGCGTGGTGCCAAATTGGTGATTGATGTAATTCGATACGAGCCACCACATATTAAGAAAGCCTTGCAGTACGCCTGTGGAAACGCCCTGGTCTGTGAGAACGTGGAGGATGCTCGCAGGATTGCCTTTGGGGGACCATACAGACATAAGGTACAAAGAAAAAAATGTCACAAAATCAGATCTGTGTTTCCCTAGTTTTGAGCGGATTACGCATTAGATGTTCCATAGATAAGCCCAGAGTATTCTTTAGTTTCTGCGTCCGTTCTCGTCTCGCGCGCAGTCGTGTCCACACAGCTTTCAGAGTGTACTCAAACACGGAGGGCTGAGTGTGCAGTACAAATTTTTTTTTAATACTCTACCAGACATCGGAGGGCAGCACTGAGTTGTCATCAACCGGGCATTTGCTCAACAGGATCGAAGAAGAAAAGTAGTAGATCAACCATTGCAACGTAGTTCAGAAGAAACAAAAATGCATAAACTTTGCACAAACGCTTGTCAAGTTCGCCGTCCATTGTAGTGTTTTCCTCCTGTTTCAAGCGTGTTGTTTTTGAATGTGCTCTGTACTGTGCGTATTGCCACCTAGTGGACTCTCCTGCGCACGTCTGTGCTGTCTCAAAAATTGGGCTGCACGCGGACGGGGTGTTTGGACGTCCGCAAACCCTCCTGACAACGAAAATGTCCGGATACGGACGGCCAAAGTATACTTTGTCACTGAGGCCTGTGAAACCCCAGCGACTACTCTGAACGCCTTAGCAACCCAAAACACCCTAGAATTTGGTGATTATTGCTTAGACAAGCACTACTCATTTTTGTGGGAAATGTAAAAATGTATGTTGTATTTGCTAGTTTATTGATTTTGTTTTATGTATTGTTTAGACTGTGGCTCTAGACGGGACGTTGTTCCAGAAGTCTGGAGTGATCTCCGGAGGTGCCAGTGATCTGAAGGCCAAGGCTCGGCGCTGGGATGAGAAAGCTGTTGATAAACTGAAAGACAGAAAGGAAAAACTCACAGAGGAGCTTAAAGTAAGTAATGCTGAATTAGAAGGGTGTTTATGGGATTAGATGTGCCGTGACTGATTGTTTGTGTGTTAATATCAGGAACAAATGAAGGCCAAGAGAAAGGAGGCAGAGCTGCGTCAGGTTCAGTCTCAAGCTCATGGTTTGCAGATGAGACTCAAATACTCTCAGAGTGATCTGGAGCAAACCAAGACCAGACACTTGTCCCTTAACATGCAGGTACCCACCACTTACACCAATTTGCATGGCTATCACATGCATGGCTGCTTATTGCTTTTTTAAAATGGTAGCAACAATAAGTCCCTAATATTCAGGGCAAATATTATTCAGTAGAAACTATTGGATAGGGTTGGGAATCTTTTGGCACCTCACGATTCGATTCAAACCGATTCTCGATGTGCATCGGTATATTGGATCCATGCATTAGCTCTTAAAGCGACAGCCTATACCTGCTGCTGTCTGTGTAATTAATGTTAATCAAAGAACAAAAGAATAAATCTGTATTTAATTCATGCAATGAAACATTCAATGTATTCAATTTCTGTAGTATTCTTGTACTTGAATACCCAAAAACCTTAAAGCACTCTGTAGTTTTATTTTATTGTATTTGTGTGCATCCGCTTGTAATTAGTTTTTTTGCTCGTTTACTTGAAATCAAGCTTCCTTGTGCTCTGCAAACTCATGCGCAACAAAAATTAACCCATTGCAAAAACGCACAAACATAGAGCGAGCAAACATTTGTCAGATAAATGTAATTTTTAAAAAGCCATTTTTTTCCAAAATGAAATTCAGTCCCTGAACAATCTGTATTGTATAAATCATTATAAATAAAGGTGACTTGACTAATAATCAAAAAATATTCTTTTGTGATCTAATGGCACATAACTGCACACCGTTTACAGTTGTCAAATCAGCATTGCCACTTAACACATTAATTTTAAGTTCAATTGGTGGTCACAGGTGTGCGTTTTGTTGAAAAACAGCATTGTACAACAACACATTTGAATCAGAACTAATCTGTTTTCCTGTTCTTTTCACTTTTCTTATATGTTTGATTAATATCTAGTTATTGTGGTGATTTCAGGAAAAGTCAAAGCTGGAGAGTGAACTTGCTAACTTTGGTCCACGCATTAATGACATCAAGAGAATCGTCCAGTCACGAGAGAGAGATATGAAAGACTTGAAGGACCGTATGAACTTGGTAGGACACAGCAGAGTCATCTAAAAACAACTTTAACTTAGTTCATTTATCACCTATCTTCAGTCATGTTGGTGTTTGTCTTTCATTCCAGGTGGAGGACGAGGTGTTTTTGGATTTCTGTAAAGAGATTGGAGTTCGTAACATTCGTGAGTTTGAAGAAGAGAAAGTCAAGAGACAAAATGAGATTGCAAAAAAACGGTGAGATCATTGAAAGAATCTGATTTTTGTGGATACATTTTCAAAAAAGATACTACATTACAAAGAAAATGGCAAAAAAAACGATTCGGCCTGATGATCATCATGACATTGATCATTATTCTTTTTATATTTTTAACAAGGTCTATCAGAATTTGTGGGGAACATTTAATCTGTCATAATTCTCCATCAGATGCAAATAGTTATGGTAACCATTTGATTTTCTGTAGTTGATGTAAATGATAATTCATCCTTTCCTCAAACTCTGGTAGCCTGGAATTTGAGACTCAAAAGACTCGTCTGGCTATCCAGCTGGACTATGAGAAGAATCAGCTGAAGGAAGACCAGGAGAAGGTGATCATGTGGGAACAGACGGTCAAGAAAGATGAGAATGAGATAGAGAAACTCAAGAAGGTATAGGACATTCAGATACTCTCATGATGATACTCCATTGAGCCTAGAAATAATGTTTGCTGAATTTCCCAACAGGAAGAGCAGAGGAATATGAAGATCATTGATGAAACCATGGCACAGCTGCAGGATCTCAAAAACCAGCACTTGGCCAAGAAATCTGAGGTTAATGATAAAAACCATGAAATGGAGGAGATCCGCAAGAAACTAGGGGGTGCTAACAAGTGAGACCTTTAACTGATTTATTCCAGACATGCATGTTGTTGGAGAAATTATGTTGCAAGGAGAAACCTATTTGTGTGTGATTTAGGGAGTTGACACAGCTGCAGAAAGAAGTGACGGCCATCGAGACCAAGCTGGAGCAAAAACGCAGTGACAGACACAATCTGCTGCAGGCTTGTAAGATGCAGGACATCAGACTTCCACTCCGATCAGGAACAATGGATGACATCAGCCAGGAAGAGGTGCCTTAACTTTTCTTAAAGCAGATAATGAAGAAAAGCAGTCAGCAATGTCCAGCAATAACTGGAATAATTGCCATTCTTGTAATGTCCCACATTTGTGTTGTTTCATGGTTTTCATGAATTAAAATTATTTTTGAAATAACATTTTTACTATAATTGGGAAATAAACAAACAATTTTACTAGTGTAATATCTTGCTTGTGTTTGTGATGTAGGGCGGTTCTCAGGCTGAGGAGAGCCTCAGCAGCAGTCAGAAGACATCTAGCACCGTCCTAGCCAAGGAAGCTCTTATTGAGATTGACTACAGCAGCTTGTCAGAAGACCTAAAAGTACATCAATACTTGCATTACTGTTTACACTATCATCAACATTAGTGTTATGTGATCTGACTGATGCTGCTTGCAGGACTCACTGTCAGAAGATGAGATTAAGGGGGAGATGAACACATTACAGCAGAGACTCAATGAGCAGCAGAGCATCCTGCAGAGGATCAGTGCTCCCAACATGAAGGCCATGGAGAAACTAGAGAGCGTCAGAGACAAATTCCAGGAGACCAGTGACGGTCAGACATTCCTAGCCTCTGTCGAAAAATAACATGCATGAGAATAAAAGCTGGGGCCAGTTGCATAAACACAGACATTATGTTAAGACTGAGTTTTAAGAACTAGTCTGATCAACTAGCAGTTAGCCTAGGTGAAATCAGTCTTACTTTTTGGTTTCAAATTAGACCAATCTACCTGTTTTAATAATTTACGATTATTAACGAATTTTAAGATTGACCATTCTTAACAAAAAAATGTATGACTAACTTGTAAACCTAGTCTAAGCTATTTATGCAACTAACCACAGTCTGATCATCTGTTATTTAGCTTGTACTTAAACTTCATTATCTGGTAATATAGTCATGGAAAAGAAATGTGCTTTTGACACTGGCGTAAAAAGATTACTTAGCTTTTTTAAAACCATTTTTTTGGAGAAAAATCTATTTATATACATTTGCTTTAGTGTGCCACTAGGAAAGTTGCCACGTTTCTTATGGATAATTTTTTGGGAGATTGTTTACCCAAAAATGAAAATTGTCACCATTTACTCACCATCAAGTTGTTCAAAACCTGGACGAATTTCTATCTTTTACGATCTGTTTATAAACGTTTAGAAGCGTTATAGTTCTTTTCATCACTGTTTGTATCACTCAGCTTGTCTGTGTTTTGCAACTTTTGAATGTAATTTTTTTTTTCTTTATGTCATAGAGTTTGAAGCTGCCAGGAAGAGGGCGAAGAAAGCCAAGCAGGCCTTTGAACAGATAAAGAAGGAGAGATTTGACCGTTTCAATGCCTGCTTTGAGTCTGTGGCCACCAACATCGATGAGATATATAAAGCTCTGTCCCGCAACAGCAGTGCCCAGGTACTTATACAATGACACATCATCTCTAAAGGACCACGATATACTCACAGCAAAGTTCTGCAAAAGCATCTGATCAATAGCTACTAGGGGTGTAACGGTTCTCTGTAAAAAAATCTAACCGTATGGTTCTCCACCCACAGTTCGGCACGCACTTGCACCGTGGATCATCTCAAATCTGACGTGCAAATATTGAGTTCTCTTTCAAGTCTTGCGCTTGAATGGATAAATTCACACAAAAATTGTCATCATGCCCATCTTGGGGAGTATCCTAACAAACATAGTCGGTTATGTCTTAAGTAAAACGTAAACAGTCGAGAAAGACGTGTTCATGTGTAACAGTATGTACGCTTTCCGTGCATTATTTCTTAGCCTATTCCTGTTGTCTGTGTTATTAATGTTAAACAAACAACAAATGACAAATCACTCACTGCTCTTGACTGAATAGTTTTTGTAACTTCAATAATAATTCATCTTTATTTAATTTATACAGTGAAGATTATATGCAATGTTATTTTATATTTGATTACTTTGTCTGTGCCTGAAAACTACTGTTAGATACCTGAAAAGCCCTGTTTATTTTATATGCATTTTTGCTCTATTGTATGTAGTTGTGTTATTGCTTGTAGTTTGATTGTGTTCTTATTTTCTTTTCTTTTTTTTTTGGCAGTTTAATATAGCTAATAACTTATTTCCCTGAGCATAGCACATACCAAACTGTAACGAAATCGTGACCCTAAAAAAGTGATAAAAACCGAACTGTTACACCCCTAACAGCTACATAGATGTTTGTACCAGCTCTGCAGTTCAGCACTCCAGTCAAGTCACATTTTTTATTTACCACTTTATACCTCTTTAAAGTAATCAGCTTTACCGCATTAAAGGTGAAAAAGTGTCAAAAAATGTACTCACGAACATCCAGCCTCAATGGACTGAACCAAAGAAAATTTCCACATCAAAGGCGGCAGAGCCTCAGAGCACACCTACCAATACATAGTCGCCACAGACCAATGGAAGTTTGAAGGTGTTTACCAGTTTGCTTTGCCATGCCATTTCTGACTCCCAAAACAAACTTCGCTGTGTGTGTATGTGGCTGTGTGTTACATTCGTTGTGCTGATTTCCACGTGTTGCACCATTCGTTCACAGACACGCAGAAGATCGGTGCATCTCTACTTACAACCTATTAAGTAAATAAAGTGCTTGTGTGCTTTTTTTTTTCTGCTACAGCTTGCTTTGTGACCATCTATTTTTCTAAATTTTCAACAAATCTTGCTTGTCGAGTTATGCAGTGCAGAACTACACAATGCAAAGCCCGGGCTAATCTCTAATTAAATTCATTGTCAGTTATTTTAATTTGTCATTTTTTTCAGTAATTTCCCCAAGTTGTTGCAGCACTAATCCTCTCATAAAAATCTTGTGTTTTGCTAGGCATTTCTGGGACCTGAGAACCCAGAAGAGCCATACCTGGATGGTATCAACTATAACTGTGTGGCCCCAGGCAAACGTTTCAGGCCCATGGACAACCTGTCTGGAGGAGAAAAAACAGTGGCTGCTTTAGCCTTACTGTTTGCCATTCACAGGTATGTAAAGGTATATTTACCTTCATGTCAAATCACATCCTTCATCATTCTGTACCTGACAAGTTTCTCCACCTCTACAGCTATAAGCCTGCTCCCTTCTTTGTGCTGGATGAGATTGATGCAGCACTGGACAACACAAACATTGGCAAGGTTTGTTTCTCACCAGAGTTTATTACAAAACCTGCTTAAAATAAGTCACACACGCTATCATTACGATACAGATGAGGGCCACGCAGTTTTGTCAGTGTGATCATTTTGTCTTATTGCTTCTGCAATTTAAACTGCAATTAGGCCTGGGTGGAATGACAATATATAATGTTACCACAGTATAAAATGTCTCTTGTTAGAGATTTTGATGTATCGTGTATATTGTGGTATGTAAATATATGCATGTCACAGCATTATTGACACTTCAGAGTGATGAAATGCATGAATGAGACGTGCTTGATGTTAAAAAGAGTCATAAGCGCAATATATCCTTAAAAGGAACTCGGTGCAGTGCTCGTACTGACTGGCACACTGCCAAAGTGCGCACAGAAAGCTGCCTCTCTCAGAAGGCCATTGCGAATTTGCGAGTGTGTTAAAAGGTGTTAAGCACAATAAGCAGTGAACAAGAACTCAATGCTGTGCAAGTGCTGACTGACACACAGATAAGCGCACGCACAGAAAGCCCTGTCTCAGCATCACAAGTTCAAACTACATGCACCCACAGAAAGATACGCTTTGAGCCCAGTACTGACAACAAATTAAGGATGCACCAATATGAACATATACGCTTATTTAGTATTTAGCCAATACCGATATATTGGCTGATAAATCTAAATCCAATTTTATTATTTAACTTGAGAGCCTGATTACAAAAAACAAGTCTCACCATTGCACTTTAAACATAAATCAAACATATACAGTACAGTCCTCATGAACCGAAGTTGCAGATGACTTTACTTCAGTCTTGTGACTTATTTCCAAAGTGAAACTGAATATTGATTAGAGGGCAGGGTTTTATTTTAGCGCACATCCTCTCTATCTCTCGCTTATAGCAGACTGACGGTTGGAGGGGAGTGGTTAAGGATATTCAACCCAAGCCATCAAACTGGTGTCATCAGAGAAGTCATCAGCCATTTCCAGAGCAGAAGCAAACTTTCTGATTTTGATTTAAAGATTACCACAACAAACAATTGTCTGTGTATTAACTTGCACGGATTAATTGTTCACCACAAGACTAGTAATGTGAGCTAACAGAGTAAATAGGGTCAATATTGATTTCATGGCTACTTTAAAATTAGGTTTAAAATGAATTTTACATTATTATGGACAACGTTTTATTACGATCAGTTATTAATGTTGTGCATTGCTGTTTGAGCTGGGTGCACTGAAGCTGAAGACCTGAATAAACACCAGTAAACTGAAGCACTATATTACCGTGTTAATTAACCAAACTCTGTATGAGACAAATCAGAGATATATATATATATATATATATATATGCAAAATAAACAACATTATATTGAAACTTACAATTGCAAAGGCTGCAAATGCAATGTCAAGTCAGCTTTATTTATATATCACTTTATACTTTATACGGCTATCAGCGGGTACCGGTACTGCAGAACGGCAGATATCGTCACGTTAAATTATCAAATAAATCTTTGGCAGGACAAACCATTAACAAAAGAATAAATGCTCTTAATTTTCATAACCTAATAATTCTCTGAGATTTATATGTACTAAGTTGTTCTTTGCATGTGTTGTGTAGGTTGCAAACTACATCAAGGATCAGTCGGTGCAGAACTTCCAGGCTATCGTGATCTCTCTGAAAGAGGAGTTTTACACTAAAGCAGACTCCCTGATCGGAGTCTATCCAGAGGTCAGGGTTCACACGTTCACGCATTATTTCAGTACATTACAGTGATGTATTATGGCATGACTTTACATCAGCTTCTCGATGAAACTGGATGGGCAATATGACCAGAATATTTCATCGTGACAGTGATACTTATCACCTAATAATTCTGGGTGACAAATGTTTGTTGCTACACCAAATGTGCAAAATTATTAAGTTTTCATAATATTCAATATCATGGAAAAAATTTATTACTAAATTAAATTGACAACCATTATACATATGTCAAACTTAACCTGCTTACAGACTCACATACAGCGATATACACTCACTGGCCACTTTATTAGGTGGACCTTGCTAGTACCGGCTTGCAGATTTGTTGGCTGCACATCCATGATGTGAATCTCCCGTTCCAGAACATCCCAAAGCTGCTCTGTTGGATTGAGATCTGGTGACTGTGGAGGACATTTGAGTTTAGTCCCACACACCATTACACCTCCAGCAGCCTGAACCGCTGATAGAAGGCAGGATGGATCCATGCTTTCATGATGTTTACTCCTAATTCGGACCCTACCATCAGAATGTTGCAGCGAAATCAACATTTGTCTAATCTTCTATTGTCCTTTTGGTGAGGCCGTGTGAATTATAGCCTTAGTTTGCTGTTCAGGAGCGCCACCGGTGTGTTTTCTGCTGCTGTAGCTCATCTGCTTCAAGCTTCGACGTGTGTTCAGAGATGCTCTTCTGCAGACCTTGGTTGAGACGAGTACTTATTTGAGTTACTAGCCGTGTGCTTCCACTGCCGGGCCCGTACGAGCCAGATCTTTCATCGGGCCAGGCTGGGCTAATAGCCTTGGACCTGTAGCACCGAGCCTAAAACCACACTGCGTTTTTACCGACGGGCCAGAGCCTCCGCAGCGCTTCACTAAAACTCGCCTGTAACATGCCTCACTGGAACAACGCCATACAAACCCATCATTTTACCAACGCATGGAAGTTTTATCAGAAATCGCTGAAAAATCAGAAATCGTCTGATTTCTTCAAGCAGTCGTATTTACCATGTTTACTGTGGTAATGGTTAGCGCAAATAGTCTTTTGCATGGCATATAAATATTTCTGCCTTATACAGTGATCAGAATCCACATCGGATCTCAAACAGAAGTTATTCAAACACTCGCTGCTGTCTGAAAGTGAGTTTTGAGCTAAAATGATTTTAAAAGTATTTAATGCTGGCATATGATATCATCCGTGCCCGCAGCGCTGCCGTCTCCAGACTCAGATAAACTCCACTTTTGTTCGTAACCACTCCTCAAGCCCGAGCTGGCCCGCTTTGGACCAAGGTATTGGCCATTGGCCCTGAGGAAGCCCCGACGAGGCCCGATCAAGCCCCGGAAGTGACGGTGGAAACACGACTGGCCCTGGTGCACACTAAACGCAGCTACTGTTGCCTTTCTATCAGCTGAACCAGTCTGGCCGTTCTCCTCTGACCTCTGGCATTATCACCCACAGAACTGCCGCTCGCTGGATATTTCCTCTTTTTCAGACCATTCTCTATAAACCCTAGAGATGGTTGTGTGTGAAAATCCCAGTAGATCAGCAGTTTCTGAAATACTCAGATCAGCCCGTCTGGCACCAACAACCATGCCATGTTCAAAGTCACTTAAATCAGCTTTCTTGTCCATTCTGATGCTCAGTTTGAACTTCAGCAGACTGTCTTGACCATGTCTACATGCCTAAATGCATTGAGTTGCTGCCATGTGATTGGCTGATGAGATATTTGCTTTAACCAGCAGTTGAACAGTTGTACCTAATAAAGTTGCCAGTGAGTCTATATTCTATAGCAAATCTCAACCGCACACCCCATGTATTATCACCAAATGTAAACAATACTGTCGCCCTGCTCTAAACTGCTTAATGTGGACTATAAAGCATTAAGCAATTATAAACTTTAACAGTATGAAATTCTTTAAAGCTGTTTTAAATGTGTATTGTAACTAGACATGTGCCGGTATACGGTAATGCGATATATCACGATAATGAACATGCACAATATTGTTATTGTGGTCACTTCAAAATACCGTGAGTAATTATTTATTACGAATTATTCCGATTTTTAGAATGCATTTTTAGAATACTTTACCCATCAACCGTTTAAAATGAACAACACCGCTGTATGCTGCATCAAAGAGGCACGCGCACTGATGTAAACAAACCCAACACGCATGAGCAGCGCATGAACGAGTGAAGGAGAGGCGCTGAATGAAAATGCACATTCACTCTCTGACAGCAGATGGCACTGATGGAACAGCAGAAATGCAGCTGTTTCCCCAGTAACCCTCGTAACAAAGCAGACTCGCGCTACTAAACAGTATCTAAATGTTTCAAACAGCCATTCAGTTTTCTGTATTCGCTACGGTGCTCATCACATCACCAAATACTTAATACTTAATACTTATTGTAAAGTGATACCTATTGTTCTTTTGCACTTTAATCTGTTTGAAACATTTATTTACTTTATGACAAAAAACATTTAAATACAATAAAGCAATACACAATGTATAAAGTTATTAAATCTGTTATAGTATGACAACTCTTTTTTTGCAACTTATTTCAATATCGTGATAATACTGTATACCGTGATAAAAGCTTCAGCAAATAATCGCAACATGAAAATTTGATACCGGCACATGCCTAATTGTACAAATCACTGAACAAATAAGTGGCTTGACTTACTAATCATGTCACTCATTGTCTGTCTGTCTCAACAGCAAGGAGACTGCGTCATCAGTAAAGTCCTGACCTTTGACCTCTCCCAGTATCCTGATGCCAATCCCAATCCCAATGAGTGACACATTCACATTCTTGGAAACATTTGTGTTTTGCTCTGTAGTTTCTAAAAATCAGCTTGGCTTTTTTATTTTAGTATTTACATATTTGTCTCTTGCTGGATTTAAATATTTCATTATGAATTTTTGTTTTTCTTTTTTCCTTCATATGGGAATAGGCAAAATCGTCTGTGTGTTTCTGTTTAGTACATTTTGGCAATCATGTAATTGATTAATAATTAACTAGATTAGTCTGACTTTTTTACATTTTTAACTCTGCATAATTTGCTTTTAAAGCTTTATAGTTCAAAACATCACAGTAGAGTTCGAGTAAATGTCAATCGACTAAGACCTGCATCCTGATTATTTTTGTTTATTGGTAAAATAATTGTATTACCACTTTTGTAGTCACTGTTTTTGTCCTAATTTTACTATAATAAACCCTGCTTTTCAGTAGTATTTGATTACACATGGATTTCTTGGGCTTCACATTACCATCATAACATGTTATATGGTTGTAATGCCTTGAAATCTCACTCTGGCTGCTGTAATAGATCCATGCGATTTACTAAGTGTTTACTCACATAAACATGCAGACATAATTAAATTCAGTTAACAATGTATATAATGGCTAGACTTATATAATGGGACAGGAAATAAATCTGCCTGAATTTGCATGTCTATGCAGTTACTTAACTATCACAAGATTCCTGTCTGACTGTCACTGAGCCGAGCTTTACAGTGGTGATGTTCAATTGATTGGGTGGCCGGCTGAAAGACAAGAATTTGACAAGGATGGTGGTCCTTCATCCAGTTTGACTCAGGCAGAGATGTGTGCTGAGATTGTAGGGTTGTCTAGCTCCTAAATGACAGGAGCTGTGTATAATCCACATAACCGTAATAAAAGCAGCCATGAGACATTATGACAGGCTAGGTGTATTGTGTATATGAACTATTTTAGTAGCTAAAGGGTGCCTAATAGAGGGTGGTGTACACTGTGGCGGTTAGGTGTGTAGGTCACCTGTTCACATCACATGATATTAACCTTCTCTTAGTATGGTTGTACTCAACAGGTACAGGTGGCAGAAACATAGTTTGTCCCGAATGTCCACATGCTCTTTATAAATGTTTTTTTTCTAATGTTTTTCAATAAACTATCAAATCAAGAACATAAGTGTTGTGGGAATATTTATTTGCAAGGGTGTGGTTTCATTTTGACATAAAATTTTCTTTTTTTTCATTTAGTTTTTTTGCATATGTATGTTTGGCCATATTTGTAACCTATAGACCTTAGTCAGGGTAGTGCCATATTTAATTTTTGACAGGAATGAAAACGAGGCTGTGAGGGATAGATTTATGCTGTCTCCACATGCTATCTGAAATGTCCTACTTCCCACTTCTGAAGTCGTGATTACAAGCTCGTCACCTTAGAGGGCTTTTTTCAAGCACTTTGGAAAGAATAGGGTATGGTATATACACCAATCCGGCATAACAGTGAATAACACTGATTATCTCTTCATCACGGCTCCTGTTAGTGGGTGGGATATATTAGGCAGCAAGTGAACATTTTGTCCTCAAAGTTGCTGTGTTAGAAGCAGAAAAAATGGGCAAGCGTAAGGATTTGAGCGAGTTTGACAAGGGCCAAATTGTGATGGCTAGACGACTGGGTCAGAGCATCTCCAAAACTGCAGCTCTTGTGGGGTGTTCCCGGTCTGTAGTGGTCAGGATCTATCAAAAGTGCTCCAAGGAAGGGACAGTGGTGAACCGGAGACAGGGTCATGGGCGGCCAAGGCTCATTGATGCACGTGAGGAGCAAAGGCTGGCCCGTGTGGTCCGATCAAACAGACAGTAAAGACATATATATTGTTAACAAAGATTTCTATTTCAAATAAATGCTGTTCTTTTCTATTCATCAAAGAATCCAGATGAAAATGTATCACAAAAATATGAATCATGCAGAAATGTTTTTCAACATTGTTAAAAATAAGAATCATTATTAATAATTGATAATAACGAAGCACAAAATCAGCATTTTACTATGATTTCTGAAGACTGGAGTAATGATCACAGGAATAAATGACATTTAAATTATATTAAAACAGAAAACAGCTATTTTAAAGTGTAATGTTTCACAATATTGATCAAATAAATACAGCCTTGGTGAGCTGAAGAGACTTTTTTAAAAAACATTTACAAATCTTAATGTCTCCAAACTTTTCACCAGTACTGTGTATATATATTACACAATTTTTATGGTTTTTATGGTATACATCACAATGGCCAGCAGGATTATTCTGAGACATTGAAAGACAGTGAAAGCCCCAGAAATAAAAGAGTGGGCCAGTGTATCGTATGAATTATACTTAGTGTGTGTATATATATACACTCACCTAACGGATTATTAGGAACACCTGTTAAATTTCTCATTAATGCAATTATCTAATCAACCAATCACATGGCAGTTGCTTCAATGCATTTAGGGGTGTGGTCCTGGTCAAGACATCTCCTGAACTCCAAACTGAATGTCAGAATGGGAAAGAAAGGTGATTTAAGCAATTTTGAGCGTGGCATGGATGTTGGTGACAGACGGGCCGGTCTGAGTATTTCACAATCTGCTCAGTTACTGGGATTTTCAGGCACAACCATTTCTAGAGTTTACAAAGAATGGTGTGAAAAGGGAAAAACATCCAGTATGCGGCAGTCCTGTGGGCGAAAATGCCTTGTTGATGCTAGAGGTCAGAGGAGAATGGGCCGACTGATTCAAGCTGATAGAAGAGCAACTTTGACTGAAATAACCACTCGTTACAACCGAGGTATGCAGCAAAGCATTTGTGAAGCCACAACACGCACAACCTTGAGGCGGATGGGCTACAACAGCAGAAGACCCCACCGGGTACCACTCATCTCCACTACAAATAGGAAAAAGAGGCTACAATTTGCACGAGCTCACCAAAATTGGACAGTTGAAGACTGGAAAAATGTTGCCTGGTCTGATGAGTCTCGATTTCTGTTGAGACATTCAGATGGTAGAGTCAGAATTTGGCGTAAACAGAATGAGAACATGGATCCATCATGCCTTGTTACCACTGTGCAGGCTGGTGGTGGTGGTGTAATGGTGTGGGGGATGTTTTCTTGGCACACTTTAGGCCCCTTAGTGCCAATTGGGCATCGTTTAAATGCCACGGCCTACCTGAGCATTGTTTCTGACCATGTCCATCCCTTTATGACCACCATGTACCCATCCTCTGATGGCTACTTCCAGCAGGATACTGCACCATGTCACAAAGCTCGAATCATTTCAAATTGGTTTCTTGAACATGACAATGAGTTCACTGTACTAAAATGGCCCCCACAGTCACCAGATCTCAACCCAATAGAGCATCTTTGGGATGTGGTGGAACGGGAGCTTCGTGCCCTGGATGTGCATCCCACAAATCTCCATCAACTGCAAGATGCTATCCTATCAATATGGGCCAACATTTCTAAAGAATGCTTTCAGCACCTTGTTGAATCAATGCCACGTAGAATTAAGGCAGTTCTGAAGGCGAAAGGGGGTCAAACACAGTATTAGTATGGTGTTCCTAATAATCCTTTAGGTGAGTGTATATACACTTATACTATGCTTAGGAGAGTAAACGGCGTTAGAGAGTCTCTCTCGCATGAGTTCTGGATACATATTACAGTTAAAGATCAAAATGAATAGATTTTTTGTTTTATTTTGTACCTTGTACTTTTGTATTTCCTTTTATCGTTAAAACGTGCCTATAGAAACCTAAAAACCCTTTATTATGATTGTAATGTTGTATGCCTGTCAACCTTCCAAATAAAAAAAATCTATAAAAACTTCAGTAAAAAAGAACATACGAGTTCTTTGCATATTGTTTATTTTATCTATTTTAATCTACGCTACTAATAGCCAATCATTGTACTGAATATATTCAAATTGTGGGCCCACAATAAAAGGTACTATTAAAAAAAAGGTCCAATATTTGGTATTTCATTTCAAGAAAGTTATGATCTACTTAAACCGAAAGCATTAATTGAAATAAGATAATTATTTATAGAGTACTTAAGGAAGTTGCTATTCCAAACCCGCTACCTCTAAATTTCAACTATGGATACATGTTTTTTTTTTAATTAACAAAAAACAAAATGACTACATATTTTAATTATATATAAAATGTGTCATAGGCTGGTCCATGGGCGTCTATAGGCCCTTTTAGGGGGTTTCAGCCGAATTTTAGCAGCGTGACTCGACATCAAGTGAGAGATATGTAAGTAGCTAAACTAAACATTTCATATTTGACAGCTGCTTCTTTAAGTCTTTTAATTTTAAACAAATGACAAAAATATTCAGGCAAATTAATAAACTTTTGTTTAAGTTCACCATTTTGAATTGAAAATAGGCCTATGTGATTCATAATGTAATTAACGAACAAGAAATATTAACAAAGCCGTTTTCTTTAGATTAGGCATAACATAATAATGAATGTGTACATATTGTAAATTTATATAATTCTATTTGTAGCCTTCAGTAAATTAAAAAAGCTCAGCTTTTTTCAGCCTGTATTGGGCATTAGATTAGCAATGAATGTGTGCATATTGTGAATTAATTTAATAAACTTAGTTACCTAGCCTTCCTGGTAGCCTTCAGTAAATTAATGTGTCTAAGAAAATGATTCATAAAACATATAAATATCAGTTAACCATATGTTTACTTTCTTCACTGACGAAAATGGAAAAACTATACAGTCAAAGCTCAGCGTTAGGAGGGGAAGAGACAGAGCAAGATAAAAACAGAGAGAAAAAGAGAGGTGTGGAGATAAGAAGACAAATAATCTACTGCCCACTGACATGGTTTTCAGGCTATTGTTATCTAATTTTTTGGCCTTCAGAACATCTTAAAATGCACATATGTAGACCATAGAATTCAAAATTTTCTCAGGGGAGCATGCCCCCCAACCCCCCAAACTACCTCACATTTGGGATCTCAATGATTATAAAACCCTGCCTACATTCCTGTGTATGATTAAGGGTTGTACAATATAGTCATGCAATAAGGCATTAATATTTACTTTATAAGTAATAATAAACAGCCGATATTCCAGTAATATGCATGCTAATAAGCTACTAGTTAATAGTGAGAATTGGACCCTAAACTAAAGTGTTACCATTTTCTTCATACCCTAAAATGAAAATCCTAGAATCGCCCCTGGGCTGGTCTCATCCCTTAGATTTTGAGCAGAATATGAGACTGCATCCCTGTCCATCATGGCATATAGCAAGGTGTTAGATACCATCATTTTGGTAGTGACAATTTAAATAAGTAAAAATAATTAAGGGATATGTTCTTCCAAAATAAAAGGATTTTAGTTTAAGAAAGTCGATCAGTTTTCCAAAATTTGTTTCACATGTTCTCGGATCACAGTCCCATGTGACACTTGGTTAGAGTTAGCGCTAAACTTTCACTGCAGATGGTATACAAACAACACACACATGGAGGAAATAAAATACACTGCACTGATATTCAACTTCTCTAACCGGCATGCATTTATTGTGAATAAATGCATTCACAATAAATGCATTTATAAGCAGGAAGTAATTGCAGGGCACACAAGCACAAGCACAATACTCCCTGGTAATTGATGTACGCCACCACCGCTGTCTCTCACGAACGGGAGAAATTCCTGTAGTGCCAAGCGAACAGCTTCCATTTCCAAGCAGTTTATATGCCAGTGTTTTTGGTCTCCCACCCACGTACTGAACGCTGGTCTGCCAACGCAGAGGGCTCCCCAGCCTGACAGTGATGCGTCCGTGGTCATCACACAAGCATCATGCGTGAGTCCAAAACCATACCCAGAAAAGTAATCAATTGGCAGGGCTGAAGTGTGCTCTTATGCATGTTCACAGACAGGCCCAGGCACATTAAGTGAGCGTGGAGCTTGTGTTTGTGATCCTCAAACACACTCCTCGATTGAGTGATGATGAGCCAGTCGTCAAGGTAGTTCAGCATGCACATGCCACTGAGTCTCAGGGGGGAAAGTGCTGCATTCATGCACATTGTGAACGTGTGGGGGGCCGGGGCCAGCCCGAACGATAGCACTTGAATTGGTACGCAACACCTTCGAATGCAAATAGCAGAAAGCGCCTGTGATGAGGGGCTATCTGAATATTAAAATAGGCATCTCTCAGATCCACTGCTATGAAATGGTCCCCGGGTTGGATGTGCGTGAGGATCTGCTTCACTGTAATCATCTTGAATGTGCGTTTCGCAAGCGCTCTGTTTAGCGGTTGTAAATCCAAAATCGGACACACATTTTTTTTCAGAACATGGAAATAGCGTCTGTATAGCCCGCACTCCCTCTGATCCTCGGGTACTATCTCTACCGCCTGTTTGGCTTGAAGGGAGGAGATTTCTGCCCGTACCAGCTTGGGTGGTCTGTTCTGACACTTCTGACAGAATCATGCCGCTGAAGCAGGGTGGTCTGCGAGTGAACTGAAGACTGTAGCTGCGTTTTATAGTGTTGATCACCCAATCTGACGCCACCATGAGAGCTGCCCATGTGCTCAGGTTTTTGGTGCGGCAAGGGCTATGTGCCAGTCGCCGGCAAAACATTGATGACAGAAAAGAATGACAGGTGACAAATCTGTGGCTTGTCACACGCACCTGAGAGCTCGAGCTAAGCAGAGCTTCCGCTCTGCCAAACCTCTTCCGGAGGATGCATTCTTGGGGTTCTCTGCTGGCTGCCGAGGGAACTCTGAGCGAGAACGCACTCTCTTGGTCGCTGGTCCGCTGTCGTTCATAGACCGCACTCTTTTCCTCCTGGCACGAACATCAGGAGTGCTGCAGCTTTTTATCTGCCAGGCGTCCCTGTTGAGGAGGGGCCGGCTTCGCCCTGTAACAGGACTTCTTGTGCAGAAGTCTGTTGAAGTGGTGGCACAGCCCATGCATCCAGTTGGCCACTGAGATGATGACGATCTGGACCTCGCCCTGGGGAGAGCGTTGGATTGCTTGGGGAGGAGGTGTGGCAGCATCTTTGACTGTTTGACTCCTTGTATTTCTCAGAGAACGCCTCCAACACGACTCCAAAGAGGCCTTGTGGGCTCACTGGCGCATCAAGCAACTACATCTCTGCATCCCGCATCTCGGTGAGCATCAGCCACAGGTGGTGATGCAGAAAGATGAGGCTGCCCATACTGTGGCCAACTTCTTGGGCAACCTTTTTAGCAGCAGACAAGGCCATGAAAAGGAACAAGCTGCTGCTCTGACCCAGGCAGAAGTGCAAGAAGCAGCTGTAGCAGCAATTGAGGACAGTACACTTTAGGCCCCTTAGTGCCAATTGGGCATCGTTTAAATGCCACGGCCTAACTGAGCATTGTTTCTGACCATGTCCATCCCTTTATGACCACCATGTACCCATCCTCTGATGGCTACTTCCAGCAGGATAATGCACCATGTCACAAAGCTCGAATCATTTCAAATTGGTTTCTTGAACATGACAATGAGTTCACTGTACTAAAATGGCCCCCACAGTCACCAGATCTCAACCCAATAGAGCATCTTTGGGATGTGGTGGAACGGGAGCTTCGTGCCCTGGATGTGCATCCCACAAATCTCCATCAACTGCAAGATGCTATCCTATCAATATGGGCCAACATTTCTAAAGAATGCTTTCAGCACCTTGTTGAATCAATGCCACGTAGAATTAAGGCAGTTCTGAAGGCGAAAGGCGGTCAAACACAGTATTAGTATGGTGTTCCTAATAATCCTTTAGGTGAGTGTATGATCCTTATGCTTCATGTTTCTCTCAAAATATTTAGCATGTCGTGAGCTTGTAAATACAAGTCTCGTTAAGTTTGACGACAGACCTGAGTTTTAATCATGGAAATAGGCCTTTGTTGGAGCCACATGACTGTTAACTAATTCAAAACTCATAACCACAATGACATATTACTTAACAATTAGTTAACAGTCATGTGCCTCAACAAGTAAAGTCATAACATGATATCTTTGCAAATCGTTAGCTAATGATTCATTAAAGCAGATAACTGGAAGCTGAAGTACATCCAAGCTTCTGTGGTCATCCGGTCATCTTGGCTGGAGTGGAATGGGGTGACTGAGGCTGAGTGGTCGTCTCAATGGACTGGTATGTGGAGGGTGCAGGTTTAGAGTGAGCTGGAGCATTTAAGCGCCTTTGAGATGGGACTGGATGAGGGATGTTGTTTTCTTTAATTTCTTCAACAACAAAATCAGAACCATTAAGACAGAGGGTGAAATTAATGGACTCGAACAAGGACAAACAAGGCTCAGGAGACAGAAAACGAATGACTTCCTCATCCAGTCCCATCTTAAAGTAAGCAGTGAGCGTAGAATCGCTCCAACTCACCAGATGGGAAAACTTTACAAACTCTTCCACATACTGTTCCAGAGGACGACCACCCTGCTGGAGGGAGAGGAGAAATTATTCAGCCAGTTTTGGTGTTGGTCTAGTCATCTGTAACATTTGGGTTTGCACAGGAACAGGCTGAAGACTCAGAAGATCCAAATATAAACTTTAACAATGCTCAGGAACAATCAGAACCGCAGGGAACCACACTCCAACATAACAGTGACTAGACAAAGACTGAAGGTTAGGGTGTAACTTAAGCAGTGAACAGAAACAAGATGATTAACAAAACACAGCTGGGACAAATTAACTAATGAGGGTAACCATGGGAACAAACAAGTGACTGGAAACTAAGACACGTGAAAAGGAACACGTGAAAGGATCAAAACAACTGAAAGATCAACAAAACAGACATGTCATGTGTCAACAGTCATGTGACAATAGCTTTGACCATTGTGGTAATTAACATATGAATTGACATTATTAGTTAAAAGTTATTAGGGAATTAATACATGATGATACATTTAATTAATAGCAATTCATATATTACTTAATCTATTAATCATATAGAATGTTCATTAGTTGCTGATGCAGTAATCATTAATAAATGGTTTAGTTCTTCATAAGTCATACATTAACTCATGATTATCTGTGCATTAGTTAAGCATTATTTAATGCATATTAGTGCACCCGTATTGTAAAGTGTTACCGAATCATCTGACCATGTGAAAAGGTTACGGTCAATTCATGTCAGAGATCCTGTCAGAGCACTACAAGTTGCCTGGGAAAGATTAACAGAATGTTATGGTGCACCTCAGATAAAGGCTCGAAAACGTTCCCAGGGTTCTTAGTAAGGACTTTATCAAGTTAATAGAGTTAGGTGATCTCCTGACAGAACTACAGGCAGCCAAGCAAGATGGCTATCTGCATGAACTAACATATCTGGATACTGCCTCATTCCCTCCTTTCTGATATTTTGTTAGTTTCATCTGTTATGAGGCAAAAGCCAGAAACGATCCAAGCTTCACAATTGCTGTTCCTCCTAAAAGGTGAGAAATTCTTGAGCAAACAAACACATCAGAGGATGCCCATATCTGTTCATAAAATTGATGTTTCTCAAAAGGCCTACCCCAGTAAGGACTCGGGCACCAGTGATAAAAACCGTAAGAACTGCCCTATACATAAAACTCATCTACTGAAGAAGTGTTGTGGGTTCCGGATGAAGCCATTAGAGGGACGAAAGGCCTACCTGAAGGAACACGGTATCTGCTTTCGATGTTATACATCTTCCCACGCAATTGCAAAGCTGCAGTGAAGTGTACAGAATGTGACAGTGCAGTGAAGACTACAACACTGTGTCACGGTTCATGAATTCACTGACTCCTTCTGTGTGTGTCTGTGTGCATGTGGGTGTGGCCGCTGATTACCACTGATCCAGATCATCAGCGCCAGCTGCGACTGATCAGCCTTGTCTATTTATAGTCTTTGTCATTCATCTTGTGTTGTCAGATCGTTGTGGATGTTCCCGGTGTCGTGTCTTGTCTTCTGGCGGTTCTGAGTTTCTGTGCTCAAGTTGGACTATTGGAGTTCCTGATCCTTCTGCAGTTCTTCCTTGGCTTATTCATCTGGAGTCTGAGTCCATGCCTGGGTTCGTGTGGATACCTTTTCGCTTCTTCTTCAACGAAGGATCGGGTTGCCCATTCAACGTTCCTGCACTGTCCAGAGAGACTGTTCTGCACCTGCATCATCTGACCATTTCTGCTTGCTTATCATTTTGTTCAATAAACTCTAATTTTACTTGCAATTGAATCCTCTTCTTCATTTCAGCGTGACACACTGCCCTCCACCCAGGACCAGCACCATGGGTCACCAAAACCTCAGCCTCCTCTTCAGAGTGTGGTGTGAAGAGGAACTTTCATCACTTCCTGTGAACAGCGCCTGTATTAAAGTCTGTGGGGAAGGTTTGTCAGTTAAACCTTGTTCTAAGATGACAGTGCCCAGATCCTCATGCTGTTGGGTCGTGATGCTCTGAGAGTCACAAACATTTCCTTAGCTCAAGCTCTCAGGTGCGTGTGACAAGCCACGGATGTGTCACCTGTCATTCTTTTCTGTCATCAATGTGTTTTGCCGGCGACTGGCACATGGCCCTTGCCGCACCAAACACCTGAGCACGTGGGCAGCGCTCCCGGTGGCGTCAGATTGGGTGATCAACACTATAAAACGCAGCTACAGTCTTCAGACGCCAGATAAATGAGCCTCATAATGCTCCTTTTGCGATTTATAACAGATTTAGGTTGGCTTATAGTTGGTGTATGCTTGGGTAATTCTCATAAACCAAGTGTGTTGAGTTACAAGACACATGTGCTGGACAATGGTATAACCTCATACTTTCATCAAAGTCACATCAACCAGGATATTTTAAGTCTCACAGCTGAAGTACAAGGTCCCCTCTTATCTACAAGGGTGTATGTCCAAGCAGAGAAAATCACCTTGGCTGTTCGGTGTTCAGGCGCACAAGGGATGACAACAAGCCTGCTCTATCTGTTGAGGATCATCTCTTCTTGGAGCTCATGGACAACAAGTTTTTTAGAGATAGTGACAATAGCTTGGTGGGTCCTCTTCCCAAGGCCTCTACTTCCCAATAACAGAGCATGCTCTCACTCGGCTCTGCTCTCTGTCGCACTTTACTGAAAAGATCAGATATGAAATAGCAGTTCACAGACTTCATGCAAAGGTTGCATGAAACCGATCACGCCGAGTATGCTTCTCCCCTAAGTGATGACCAGGAAAGCTGGTATTTGCCATTCTTCAGAGTTTATCGTCCTAAAAAGCCCAACCAAATTAGAGTGGTGTTTGACTCCAGTGCCCAATATCAGGGTCTCTCACTGAATAGCGTCCTTTTGGCAGGACCAGATTTAAACAGCTTGTTAGGTGTGCTGATTCGATTCAGGAAGGAGCCTGTAGCTGTTGCCGACATACAGCAGATGTTCCACTGTTTCACAGTGAAGGAAGACCACAGAGATTATTTGAGGTTCCTATGGTTCCATGACAATGATCTCAACAAGGATATAATTGACCTATCGGTAAGCCCTGCCCGCCTTAGTTACTGTTGCTAACTCGGGCAAACAAACAGAGTTGCTAACTGTCTTATAATGACAGCTGTCAGTGTGAAAACTTTATCCCATGATGTTTTTGGACACAGAATGTAGCGTACACCGTCTGAACGATGGCCAAACTTTACTGATGGTTTAAGAAGTTTATTACATTGTTTTTCACTCCAAAAAAATCACTGTAAGAGCTGAACAAACAAAGCATAAGAAGTGCGCATTAACGTCTCATTCACAAACTCTCTCCGTTGTATTATCATTAACATACACAGCTAAATTACACAAAAACACTACAACTAACAGTAAACAAACACATACAGACCTTATGCCTTTTCGGGGGTGCTAATAAACTGTAAACTTTGTATCTGCAAAACAACTGATAAACTGCAAGCTCTCCCTTTCATTACCCGTAGACTATAATACCCATCAAAATAGGAGTCCTCCTTAGTAAGACAGATAATGCAGATCTTAAACATGTCTAAACTCACAGAAATATCAAAAATGTATACAAAAACAAATGAGATAAATCACAATAAAGTCTGTGACACAGAAGGACCACCTCTCGTCGAGCAGCATTCAAGTGGGACTTAAATATATAAAAGATTTTAAAATAAATATATTGGGAGATTATTTTGGAAGCTAGGGTTTAAAAATCAGAATGCAAGCGGGAGAAGCCTCACGTACGCTACACTCGTCACGGTCGCAGATGACAACATCCAGGATCAACACTGTTCATGTACCGCAGAGTAAGATTAAATTAATTTACATTTAACCAGTTTAAAATGGAGAGGCACTGAAATGTAGACCATCGTTTATGTGTTTTTGACCTACACCGTTACATGACGTGAGAACAGTTAGTTCGGTTTGTGCGGTAGCAGGGTCTTTAATCGTAATTTAATGAGAGTATGACAACCAGAAAATCCTCTCAGGATCCCTGGAATCAGTGTTACAGTACCCCGGGCACATCGTTTTACCATTTTTGTAGCATAAACACCATCAAACCGATGAGAGCTTCGGATTTTCCAATGTTTCTCTATGACATTGAAACCTAAAGATGTCCGAGTTCCATTCCCAGCGCAACTGATACTCAACTGCCATTGGCTCATCTGCGTTCGAGGGAAGGGGCTTACCGATAGGTCAATTGAATGTAGGATGAAAGTCCATGTATTCGGGAAATAGCCCCTCTCCAGCAGTGGCGATCTACGGACTCCATCGGGCTTGCCAAAGAAGGAGAGCCTATGCATGGAACTGACACCTATAACTTTGTGAAGAGAGATTTTTATGTGGACAACGGTCTGAGATCATTTCCGACTGCCTTCGAAGCTGTTGATTTACTTCGGAGGACACAACTTTACTTTTAAGGCTTCACAAGATAATGTCAAACAGCCCATTAGTGTCGGCAGCCTTTCCACCTGAAGACTGTGCTGAAGGTGTCAAAGATCTTGATTTCGGAGACCTGGAGAGAATTCATGTTTAGAGGACATATATAGCCTCAAGTCACTCTCAAAAGCAAAATGTACAGAGCTGTGCATATTTTCAGATGCCTCTTTTTAAGGCTATTGGAGCAGTAGCATAGACTATCCATGAAGATGGACAGATCAATGTTGGTTTCGTCTTAGGTAAAGCTAAATTGACACCTCTAGATAAACCTACGTTAGAACTTTGCACAGCCATGTTAGCTGTTGAGATCTCAGATTTCATCTTGGATGAGATTTATTTTTAAACCAGACTCTGTGAAGTTTTTTTGCGACAGCAAGGTCGTATTGGGTTACATACACAATGAAAGTAGGAGGTTCTATGTCTATGTGCACAATCATGTTCAAAGAATCAGGCAAATATTTATAAAAGGCTGAGCAATAGTATTTTGTGCCTACCGAACACAATCCAGCTGACTGTGCCTCTAGGTCTGTTCCAGCTACTCTTCTTACAAACACCATGTGGCTGACAGGACCAGACTTTCTTTATGGACTTTCGGAAAATGATCTAACCTTGCAAGAGACCTTTGAGCTGGTGAATCCAGAGACAGATTCTGAGGTTCGTCCTTTACCTCAAGTGAGCCGTGCTGCCACAAGTATAAGTGAGAAACCACTTAACCCAGAAAGCTTTGAGCGCTTTTCCGCATGAAAATCTCTGTTGAGAGTAGTGACATGCTTGATCATGTTGCCCGTTCCTTTCATTCTATGTCTAGGGGACAGACATAAATGTCATCAACCCTATTGCCTGAGTTGGCCCAAGCCAAAAAAGTCATCCTCCTTTCAGTCCAAAAGTCTGTCTTTCCAGAAAAGTACAGTGCTCTGAGACATGTTGAAAGCTTTCAGAATAGTCCTCTAAAGTTGAATCCTGTTCTGGGTGAAGATGGACTAATCAGAGTTGGTGGTCATCTAACACATGCACCTGTGGTCAGTGATGAGGGAAATCCCATTGTTTTACCTGGACGACATCATATCTCAACCTTCCTAATTCATCAAGTGAAGCATTTCACCGAAGGAGCTCTATGCATTGCAGGATTCTGGCTAATTAATGGACAGAGATCTATTAGTAGTGTGTGTTGTATGCTGGAAGTTGCATGGGAATACAGAGAGTCAAAAAATGTCAGATCTTCCAGAGGAGCATCTCAGTCCATCCCCACCATTCACTTATGTTGGCTTGGATGTGTTTGGTCCTTTCTCAGCCTCAACTTGTCATACAAGAGGAGGTCATGCAGAAAGCAAGTGTTGGGCCATTCTCTTCACTTGTATGTCCACAAGAGCTGTTCACATAGAGGTAATTGAATGACACCTCCAGCTGTATAAATGTGCTAGGGAGATTCTTTGCCATTAGAGGGCCCGTGAAACAATTGGTGTCCAAAATCTTTCCAAGCTCTAATGGAAGAGTATGCAAAGTTCAGTTAAAAGTGACTAAAAGTGGATCTGGAAAGGATGTAAAGTATCCTTCCATTTGCCTAAGAACTTAAATGAGACATCCTTAGGATGTCTGGCAGGGAGTGTTCTGCTCCAAGTTTACTTGTCACTTGTATTTTGTATAGTTGTTTTAGTTTTGACACCACCTAGTTGCAGTTCTCTAGAAAATAATTGATCACATTTTACCAGTCAACTTCTCCTCAATCTTTGGATGCCATCCTTTGTTTTGGTTTTGTAAAAGCACCATCTGTAAGTTAATTCTTCATTACATAATGCTTGATGATACATATTTGCATATATTTGTGATTTGTCATAAGTTTATTCAAAGCTTTGATTTAATGTAATTTTGGTGATAGCCTTTAGCTAATTGCCTAGCCTTTGTTTGATATAGCACTCAATGTGTTAATTTCAATCTACTTTGGTAAGATAACTTCTCTGTCTATCTGTATTTGTTCTATTTTCTTGGTCATCTGATAATCCCTTTTATGTTAATTGATTACATTGATTTCATTTTGGGGGCATTTTCAGACAAGAGTTTCAGAATGTTCTTTAGTCACTGGATAATTGTTCTAATTAGTTTTTTTTGTTTTTTTACAAATTTACTCCTAATTCGTAATGTACTTGGCATCTTATTAAATGATTAAGACTGTACTTTACGGATGGAGTTTGGCTGGCTGTTAAATTACATCTGTACATGCAAGAAGAACAGTAATGTAATTTTCAGTGTCCACGGCAGAAAAGAGTGGTAAGGGGTCTAAGGGGTTTCTCAAAGGGTTTTTATTATTATTATTATTATTTTTTTTTAATAATTGCTGGTCCTTAAGCACTTTCCTAAAATAAATTAACTCAAAATGGAAGAAAAAAAATTGTTGCGCCATATGTCTATGGAATATCCCCATAAAACATGAAAACCCAAGGCACACACACACACACCCACACACACAGATGCGGCATGTTCTCAAGTTCAAGGCGACAATGCAGTGGATCTTTAAGAAGGGAAACTATGCGAGTGGCGCTCTGTGGCACGGCAGGATTTTGAAGAGCTCTGCGCTTGTGCGACCGTAATTAATGTTACCTCTGTGTTACGCAACTAATGTTAATATTTTCACCATGTGCCGCGCCGCCGTACGTCAAAATAAATGCTTTGCTTCTTTCAACAGTGTGAAATGGAATCGCATACGGGTTGGCCAATCAGATGTCAGGGGTGTCCAGTGACACAAACACTACAGGGCAAATATAACCACAAGTGAATCTCTTGCGAGTTGCTTAGGATGGTTACCTTTTAGAAACACATGACAGCGAACTATGGCGAAAAGTTCTTTTAGACAACCCTTCGCCGTTGGAAGGAACCCAAGCGACGTAATCATGACTAGTGAATATTAAAGAGAGAAGCATCGGGCAGCATCGGTATTTTGTCTGTGTGTAATCGGTGTTTGTGTTGATATGTGTTTTTATGGAGAGTCGTGGTAAGAAAGTCATCATGAGAAAGAGAACGCGCTGCGAGAGCACAGGTTAGACACAAGTATACACGAGTATAACGCATGGACATATATATTTTAACAGAGAACTGTGTGTGTGTGTGTGTGTGTGTGACACACACGTTGGGTTTTCATGTTTTATGCGGATATTCCATACACATAAAGGTTTTTATACAGTACAAACTGTATAAACCTACCCTTCAAAGAAAACTTTATGCATTTTTACATTTTCAAAAAACATCAAACTTAGTATGCGTTATAAGCTGTTTTCCTCATGGGGACCAAATTGTCTCGACATGGATTTTGGATAGGCTCTTGCCATCTTTGTGGGGACATTTGGTCTCCATTAACATAGGATATACCTGAATCACACACACACACAGACACACACATAAATAAATAGGTGTCTGTACTGGCAGAGCTGTAGTGTCTTCTTACAGATGTGTTTTGGATTATTCAATGCATTAAAATCCTACAGGTTCTTATTTATTGATTTTTTTTAAAATTTATTTTGTTGTTTAAAATAAGACGTTTCTAGGTATTCTGGACGAATTGGCTTTTGCCTTTCAGTAATGGAATAGAGGAGTCAATTTAATGATTATTAGTTGCATACTATATATTCAGATCATGCTGGTTTTGTAGTGAATATTGATAGGTTGTTGTGTGTAACGTGGCTTGATGCGCCTCCTGTACCAGGGTTCACCAGTTTAAACACATCTGCTTCAAAGTGGACAAGGTTACACATACATGACATTACACAAACAGACATCGGCTTGCTTGACTGGTCACTTTGTGCATTTATTATACACACACCTGTATATAGCTCACACAGACTCAGCTGTATCGCACATATTGGTGAATATGTATCACTCACAAATGGAACTTACACAAAATCCTCTGGAGAAGATCTGGGTGCCGTGGATGAGCAGCAGGCTGAGACAGAGAAGAGGCTGTAAGTCAGACATCTAAAGAAACATCTCTCTCTGTCTCATCCTTCACTCTATTTTTGTGGTCTTACCATCAGTTTATAAAAGTATCAGTTAGTAGATATCTTGTTTATTCATTACGCTATTAGAAATGTATCTTGCAAACAGGACTTTGTAAACACCTTTTTTTTTTGTAAAACATTTGTAATTTCCATTTATAAGACCTTTAACTAATTTTCATAAAACCTTCAAAAATATTTTGAGACTGCCTAAGTGAGAGTTAGATAGATAAGAAATCATACTGCATAGTGAAAATGCTTTTAAATAAAATCATAGAGAATATTCCCTAATACTTTTCCTAGAACGTTTGTTGTGTGAGTAATTGAGATGAAAATCAGTTTTAGTGATGTTTGACAGTGCATGATGGTTTGTGTCCTCAGGGCTGTTCACCTCACAGTCCAGTTCATTGCCATATACGCGCACACACACACACACACACACACACACACAGAAATGACTTATACATGAGACACTACTGTTTCTTTAGTAAAGTAAATAACATCACTAATTAACAATGAAATAAGTGGGAGTGTAAACATGGCTTCTGTCTCCATAGAGAAATGCAAAACCATATCAAATGATCCATCTGTTTGAAACCAAATGTTAGATTAATATACTGTGTTTGAAACTATCATGAGTTTTATTTATTTATTTATTTAGACATAATGTGTGTGCTTGTTTCAGCATCAGTTCCACAGTTCACCAACTCTCCCACCATGATTGTGATGGTTGGTCTGCCTGCCCGTGGAAAGACCTACATCTCTAAGAAACTCACACGCTACCTCAACTGGATTGGCGTTCCCACCAAGGGTGAGAATTATTATTCATGGAAACATAATATAAACAGATCAATTTATCAAAGTAGCAGGTAGAATCACAAAATCTTCTCACACATTCTAGCCAAGCATTTTTTAACCAGCAGTTGATCCTAGATAATATTGCATGAATGTTGAAATAGTGCTTATAATGGCTAATATCCAAGCCAATATCTAAAAAAAATTATATATGTTTTTTTTTTGCAATTTTTGAAAAATGGCTATATACAATTCAGAAGGCAAATGAGACACACAATTGCCAAAATTAATTGAACACTTTAATATCAATAAAGCCAAAATTAACTAAACATATAAAAAAAAAAAAGTTCATTATCCACTGACAAGGCTATTGGTAGATTTAGATACTATATGTTTCTGTTGTACACTTACTGGTCAATATAGATTATTGCAGCCTGATATATTGGTAGATGACTGTTGAACTATGTACATTTTTATTGGTAAAAATATGGTCATTTTTGGCATTTTCACTGTTAATTGGGCAACAAAATGTTTGGTTGTTTTTCAAATTCAGTAGTCTTTAAAGAACTTAAAGTGCCCCTATTATGCTAATTTAAAGTTTCCTAATTTTGTTTTGGAGTCCTACAACAGGTTTACATGCCTCAAAGGTCAAAAAACACTTTAATTTTCTCATAATATACATTGCACATCACCACATTTTTAAATTATTTTCTCAAACAACTCTTTGGATGAATCAGTCTCTCTAAATCCCTCCTTTCTGCAAGCAACTCTGCTCTGATTGGCCAGATGGCCCAGTCTGTCTGTGATTGGTCTACCGTTTAGCACATGTTTGAAACAAAACGCCCATTACCATAAACTTCAGCTCCGGAGGCTTCCTAAAGCTCAGCGATTGTACACACTGTAAAGACAGTAATGATGACGTTTATTTTTACCATATCAATCCGAGCACGAGTCCAATGATGAAACATTGGAAGAACTACTTATTCAACCCAAACCTCCATCGCAAGGACGACTTGAGCAGGACGTTTCTCAGTGATACACTACTCATTTTGAAGTACATTATGAGATGTTGAAACTGTAATTCCTCACCATCACATTAACAAGAGTACGTCCATCAACAAAATGATGTGTATATTTCTAATTTATTGCGGTGCACATGTGGGAACTGTATCAATAACAGTGCATACGTTAGCCCAGCACTAACGTGAATGACTGATGTAACAATTAAGTTTGCAAAACAAATCTTGCTTCATTCTTTATCTTTACTCAAAGTAGTAAAAAGACAGACAATCTGCATTAATAGACACAGTTTTACATAATAATGGCCCACAGCTGCTTAGCAGAAGTATTTCAGTAAGACAGTAATAACGTTAGTTATTAGCCGGTTCCCTTTCAGTCGGTCACGTTCAACGCCACGTTGGAATGTCAGCGACGTATTGGGATCATGCCAGGGAGCCCAATCATCTTTGAGTGTAAACTAAACCAGCCAATGGAGATTGGCGTGCGAGATTTGCATCTCCGTCCTGCAGAGCGGGTATAAATACAGGAGCAGATGCAATGCACATTTGCCTTTCGCTTTGGAGCCAAGCGGTTTGTTTGTCCTGCTTCCAGTCCCTAGAGTATGTGCTATAAAACGAGTGTTCTTCAGGAAGAAGCCTCTTTCCGGTGTTGGTGTGATGGCGCAGCAGTGGTGGTTGCAACTTATAAGAGCATTATAAACTGCTGTTTTCACAGCCTTCAGAGTGTGGGCACCTTCAATGAGTTGCTGTTTATACAGTTGAAAGAGAAAGTTGCGCCTTCAATGAGTTCCTTACAGTTGGCCATCCCCTGTGTGCTCCAGCACTACAAGAGAGCAAATTCCTAAAAGAGCTTACACAGGTGTGACACTGTGTCTTTTTCAAGGTGTCATTCCACCCGTGTGTTTCTCGGTGCAGTCGCTTCCTAGCGCTGGCTGACGGTCACGATCAATGTCTTACGTGTTTGGCCATTAAGCATGCTGAGGCTGCGTTTGTGGATGACTCATGTTCCCACTGTGGGAACATGACCATCTCAGTGTTACGGTTGAGACTCCAATCGAGGTCCCCTCACCTATACCCCGATCTAGTTCCTCTTCTGGGCCACCCCAGAAAAGGGCTACTTTGGCAAATAGCCAGGGTGACTTGAGGATTACAGTGAGGGCTTCCCCACCGAGGCAATCTCCGTAGGCCCCTCACTTCTCCTGTGGAACTTCCAGATGCGCCGGTCCTTCGTATGGGGGGATGGTCGTAACACCTGAGACCCCGCTCAGTGTAGGCTTGCTGCACCACTCGCCTCCTATGGAGCAAATATGTGCGCTTAACTTGCTCCAGTGAGTTCCCCAGATTGGCGAACCTTGTCGAGTTCCTCCCCCACCCTCGGCAGTCAGACGTGGCGGAGTGTCTGACGCCAGGCCTAACACTTGTAACACTTATGCATTGTTGGAACCTGTACTAGGCTGGGCAACTTTGCCATATGTTGTGATCCCTATGGTGATCCCATATGTGTATTCTTCCACGGTACGGCTCCCTACAGTAAGCCTGTGTTTTTCCCTTGGCAGAGTCCACTCTGCCATCCCTACCGGTGTTGATTCCCTCCTAACTTGGCCGGAGCCACCTCAGAGACATTCCATATGTTGCACTGCCCTAATTGGCCAGTTCATATGTGTTATTCCACATGATACCTCCCTACGGGCAGGATGTGGCCTCCATAGCTTTCCTTTCCCGCTAAGGAAGGGCACGCTTTCCCAGTGTTATCCAATAGTCTCACTGAGTGGGTCATGCGGAACTCTCTGTGTAAGCCCGGCATCTGCCCCAAGAGTTGCGGGGGGATTAGGAGGCTTATGCAGAGTGCTGGAAGGGGCAGCAACCGTGGCTCTTTCCAGGGGATCCCAATATATCGGTGATGTTCCGACGTGGCGTCGAGCCTGACTGCGATGACTGAAAGGGAACGTCTCGGTTACGTATGTAACCCTCGTTTTACTGAAGGAGGGAGAGGAGACGTCACGTCCTGTCGCCACAGTTGCTGTACCACCGTTGTGAGTCACTGGCTCGGCTCCTCAGCGAAAAACAAATGTGAATTGCATCTGCTTCATTAGAAGCAGTCGTCAGTAAAATTACGTGTTTGGTCAAGTTGTTCGCGGGGGCAGACAAATGTCTTTTCAAATGTCAAATGTCTTTTCTAGTGACGTAGAACCGTAACACAGTGGGATTCGAATTGCAGACGTCTCGTTTAGACGGTTCAGAGTCGATTCTTTCTTTTGGGAGACAAATTTATTTATACGTACAACTTTGCAGAATGTTTACATTTACAAACAGCTATATTACACACTGCATGAAAGGAATATTTGAAAAATCATAATAGAGCATTATTTCTTGCACTAAACATTCTCACTAATGTGAACCTATTTTAACAGTGTTTAACGTTGGACAGTACCGTAGGGATGCCGTTCACACCTATAAGAGTTACGAATTCTTCCGACCAGACAATGAAGAGGCCATGAAGATTCGCAAGTGAGCAACTTACACTTTACACAACAGTGATTCATTTAAGTAATATGACATGAGCAAGAGTGCTGTTGGTCCAAAAATCAATATTAAGTTCCTGATTATGTAACTGTTGTAGAAAAGCAATATCACGCTGTCAATTATGCTATTGGTCTTAATATTCAGTATCAGCACTTCTGTAATTTGGTCACGGCCAGAGGCTGCAGGCTGCAGAGTTCAATAAAAATGAAGTTAACATTGAGTAACTTACATTTTAGACACAATATTGCATGTCAGTTTGTCTATGGTCTATTTGTCTTTATAGCCAATGTTTGTTCCTGAATTGATCAGTTGAATGGCGTCATCCAGCCCAGTTCAGTTCTCATCTAATAGTGTCAGTGCAGTCAAATTAATAATATTGTTGAATATTAAGTGTCCCCAACTAAGCAAGCCAGAGGCAACAGTGGCAAGGAACCCAAACTCCATCAGGTGACAGAAATGGAGAAAAACCTTGGGAGAAACTAGGCTCAGTCGGTGGGCTCTGGCCAACGATACTTGTGACTGACTCACTCATAAAGACAGTTACTTGCTGCTGGAGTAATGTAATGTAACCTGCCCTTTGTAGTGAGTAGGGCATAGGTATGTTCATTTTGCGATTGGAATTCGCCCTATATTGAACACCATATGGCTAATCATATTTGAGCACCATAACCTGTTGTATAAATTATATTGTACACATTTTTGGGTGTGTTTGTTACTGTATTTTTGTTTTTTTTTTGTCGTAAATTGTGTGCTTTAGAGCGTGTGCTCTGGCGGCATTGAAGGACGTCTGTTGTTACTTCACTCAGGATCATGGACAAGTGGCAGTAAGTGACAGCACACACACATGCTCATCTCAACACAGACAAGAGTTACTGACGTTTCTATAGAACTTAATGAATTTAGAAAAGCTGAGATTAGAAACTTAACAGCTTCTGTTTTAGAACAATTAGCAGTAAAAGCTGGTAAGGCAGTAAGTATTAGCACAGTAGTTTGTGTTTAATGCATGATGTTTTATACACAACCAGTCAAAAAGTTTGAAATAATTAAGATTTTTTTTTTGAGTTTTTGAGTCTATTATTCTCACCAAGGCTGTGTTTAGTTTATCACAAAGATAAAAAATAGTAATATTGTGAAATATTATTTAAATTTAAAATAACAAATATGTATGTATGTATTTGTGTGTATATATATTATAAACATATAAACATTTCTTATTATTATTGCTTTTGCTGCTTAATATTTTTGTGGAAATCGTGATATACTACCATTCAAAAGTTTATGGTAAGAGTAATGCTGTTAATTGAATAATACAGTTTTTACAAAAAATATTAAGCAGAAAAAACTGTTTTAACATTGATAATGATAAGAATTGGTAACACTTTATTTTAAGGGTCCAGAATAATGCATTAGTTAAACTAGTAATTAATGATTTGCTTGTTCACAATTATGCATTAGTTAAGCATGGACACAATAGTAATTAATTAATTAACTTAACACCATAGTAAGGGCATGTTAGCCATTATTTACAACTTAATAAGCCATATATTATTTTTGTGTTGTGATGTAGTTATATTTCTATGCCATTCTGTTAAGTTAACTGAACAATAAGCTAGTAATTATGTTTAATTACTGCTGATTTTGCCGTTATAAATTGCTAAAATAGTGTAATAAGTACAATTTGACCTCCTATTCTAAAGTGAAAGTGTTATCCTCATTAGTTATGGCACTTACTGAGTGATGTTTAAGTTTATTGACCAGAATAAGCCACTAATTAAGGCTAAACTGCCATTAATATTACTAATAAAGTAAAACCCCCTATTCTAAAGTGAAAGTTATATCCTCAATTATGGCAGTTATTTGTTATATAAGTTAATAAGCAGCTTTTACAGACACAAAACATACTTTTTTGTATATTTGGATAAATGGTGAAAGGTACATGAACGTATTGGCAACATTTAAACAAACGTATTATATATTATAAATATACACTCACCTAAAGGATTATTAGGAACACCTGTTCAATTTCTCATTAATGCAATTATCTAATCAACCAATCACATGGCAGTTGCTTCAATGCATTTAGGGGTGTGGTCCTGGTCAAGACAATCTCCTGAACTCCAAACTGAATGTCAGAATGGGAAAGAAAGGTAATTTAAGCAATTTTGAGCGTGGCATGGTTGTTGGTGCCAGACGGGCCGGTCTGAGTATTTCACAATCTGCTCAGTTACTGGGATTTTCACGCACAACCATTTCTAGAGTTTACAAAGAATGGTGTGAAAAGGGAAAAACATCCAGTATGCGGCAGTCCTGTGGGCGAAAATGCCTTGATGCTAGAGGTCAGAGGAGAATGGGCCGACTGATTCAAGCTGATAGAAGAGCAACTTTGACTGAAATAACCACTCGTTACAACCGAGGTGTGCAGCAAAGCATTTGTGAAGCCACAACACACACAACCTTGAGGCGGATGGGCTACAACAGCAGAAGACCCCACCGGGTACCACTCATCTCCACTACAAATAGGAAAAAGAGGCTACAATTTGCACAAGCTCACCAAAATTGGACAGTTGAAGACTGGAAAAATGTTGCCTGGTCTGATGAGTCTCGATTTCTGTTGAGACATTCAGATGGTAGAGTCAGAATTTGGCGTAAACAGAATGAGAACATGGATCCATCATGCCTTGTTACCACTGTGCAGGCTGGTGGTGGTGGTGTAATGGTGTGGGGGATGTTTTCTTGGCACACTTTAGGCCCCTTAGTGCCAGTTGGGCATCGTTTAAATGCCACGGCCTACCTGAGCATTGTTTCTGACCATGTCCATCCCTTTATGACCACCATGTACCCATCCTCTGATGGCTACTTCCAGCAGGATAATAATAATGCACCATGTCACAAAGCTCGAATCATTTCAAATTGGTTTCTTGAACATGACAATGAGTTCACTGTACTAAAATGGCCCCCACAGTCACCAGATCTCAACCCAATAGAGCATCTTTGGGATGTGGTGGAACGGGAGCTTCGTGCCCTGGATGTGCATCCCACAAATCTCCATCAACTGCAAGATGCTATCCTATCAATATGGGCCAACATTTCTAAAGAATGCTTTCAGCACCTTGTTGAATCAATGCCACGTAGAATTAAGGCAGTTCTGAAGGCGAAAGGGGGTCAAACACAGTATTAGTATGGCGTTCCTAATAATCCTTTAGGTGAGTGTATTTTATATAATAAAAAAGGTGTACAATTTCCCTTTTACCATTTTATAGATACATGTTATATCCCTAAACCCAAACATCACCATTTTACAGAGAAAAAAAAATGACAATACAACTTAATGGGCAGAAATGTTTGGGAAAATGATATTACTCAAACCTCTAAATCTACACATAACCATTTCTTAAAAAGTATGTAGGGTTATAAAGAAAAATGTAACTAACAAAAGTGTAATCACAATAATTTCTTTATTGTGAAAATGTCAAAAGCGGTACCAATAGTAGTCCTAATGATGATGTGTTGCAGTCGCAGTCCTTCTCTGGTGATATAGTTTTGTATGAGGTACAGAGCAGAAATTATTTAACTAATGCATAATTGTGAACAAGCAAATCATTAATTACTAGTTTAACTAATGCATAATTCCGGACCCTTAAAATGTAAAGTTAATCATTAATTAGTAGTGTGTTTGTGTTTAACTAATGCTTAATTGTGAACAAGTTAATAATTAATAAATGCTTAACTAATGCATTATTCTGGACCCTTAAAATAAAGTGTTAACAAACAATTCAGCATATTAGAATGGTTTCTGAAGGATCGTGTAACACTGAAGACTGGAGTAATGATGCTGAAAATTCAGCTTTTCCATCACTGGAATAAATTCTATTTTAAAATATATTAAAATAGAAAACAATTATTTTGAACTGTAATAATTTTGCACAATATTACGGTTTTACTGTATTTTCGATTGAATAAATGCAGCCTTGTATGCATTGGTGGAACCTGTGCTAGGCTGGGTGCCATATGTTGTGATCCCTATGGTGATCCCATATGTGTATTCTTCCACGGTTTGGCTCCCTACAGTGAGCCAGTGTTTTTTCAGATTTGAAAGGTTTGTTGCGATGGTACGATTCAGCAAATTTATGTTCACTTTCAAAGTGGAACTTCAACGCTGCATCATTGTGTTGACGCTATGGGAAAAGATGTCTGAAGCATGTGTGCATACACACCAATTTTTGATTGGCTATGGCAGTCAGATGACATCACAGTCACGCTGACATGCTATTAAAGGGCGCCTGAACAACAAGTCATCAGCTCTTTTGTTATCAGGATGGAGCTTTATCTGTGTGTGTGTGTGAAATTTAAACCTGCGTGTCTTTCATGTTTGTTTTAGTGTTAAAGCAAAGATGGTTTGTGGGTTTAGAAAGTGTCACACGCTGCATGAGTCATCATGATACAGTGTATTCCTCATTCCTGAATGAATCAGCCATTTCAACAAATGGACTCAATGACTCACCCATTAAGACCTGCCGCCACCTACTGGCAGTTTAGTTTCATGTTTAAAATTTCTTTCTCAACATCAAAAAATATTTAAAACAATCTCAACATTGTTTAAAGCAGTTGTAATTTTTCAGTGTGAATTATTTAATTTAGGGCTGTCAAAAGATTAATCACGATTAATCGCATCCAAAATAAAAGTTTGTGTTTACATAATATATGTGTGTGTACTGTATATAATTATTATTTATATATAAATACACACACAAGCATGTATATATTTAAGAAAAATGTATTATATTTATATATAAAATATTCATATTTATATATAATATAAATTACATAAATGTATATACAGTATATACATGCACATATTTCTTAAATATATACATGAATGTGTGTGTATTTATATATAAATAATAATTGTACACAGTACACACACATATATTATGTAAACACAAACTTTGTAAACACAAACACACCCTTCCCTTTCAAAACACATAGAGAAGCTACGGTGGCCGACACAGGACAAAGATGTGGTCGTCTGAAACAGCAGAGAGTAGCTAATGCTCTGTAGAGCAGTTTGTCCAAAATGGTGACTTCACTGTAAGGGGAAAACATAATGGTTCATTATGTAAGTTCTTTATACACCAATGAAAACATAGTTATGTATACTGTATTGCATTTCTGTCAATAGATCCTCATAAATACCACACACTGCACCTTTAAGAGGAGTTAAGAAAAAAAGAAAGAGAAATCCCACCACTCCTGCATTGTGTCTGTTCGCTTCTCTGGAGGACCAAGCTCAGTGTTACATCCAGCTATTACAGTGGTGTATGCTCAGGGTATGCTTTCTCCTCCTGTTGGAGAAGGTGTAATTCTTCCCTGATGCAGGGAAGCGCAATGGGTAATGTTCACATTTAACACTGTTCATAGAGATGATGCAGTAGGAGCTTTTTGCTGTTTGCTCCCATGCTCTCTCTCATCTGTTGCCCCTCCCTCTGAATGTAGTCATTATGATTGTGTTTTCTTTATACCGTCCCACTTCATCTTTTGCCCTCCCCAATTTCTGGTGTACAATGATAGAATTTGTGTGCTTTCCTTGTAATCACATCTCATGATCACACTGGCAGGAGGGGCGAGGTTTAGCGAGGTCTGCAGCAGGAGAGAGAGCTGGGAGAAGACCGGGAAGAAAGTGGGTTAAGTACAAATGAAAAACACCTGTCTTGTTTCAGTAATTGGTGTGGAGAGACCGGTTAAAAGCCACCAGGAAACGAGCAGTGGGAGAGAGAGACAGGACTGAGAACTTGTGTGACGTGAATGCTCTGGAGAGCTACAGCAGTATCGTGGATTGTGGACTGTGTTATTTTGGGATTGAGTAATTTGTAACGCAGTGAGCGCGTATTTTGTAGATAAAAGCACAAGTCTCAGTCAGCCAACCATGTCTTCTTCCTTCCTTACAACGAACATTGTTACACACACACTATGGGCTGTTACGGAAAAAGAAAGTGGTCACATTTGCCTCAGTGCCCCACTTTTCTCATCTGAAGCCTTCTCCATTACTTATGGAGATAGCATAAGTGTGTTTCGCTTTTATCATAAGAGGAGAGGGCTTTTCACAGATGAGGAAGTGGATTTTATCGCTATGAACATCCTGCTCCCTCATCTCCATTTTCTTTTCTGTTGCCCCACCTATACATGGAGTATGAAAGCAGTTTTCTGATGTGCGAGGGAAGAGGCTGATTACAGAATAGGAAGCGTGGGCATGACCACTAGTAAAGTCCCACTTTACTATCTGTTGCCCCCTCCGATACAATGACCACGGAGGTAGTATCAATGTGCTTCTCCTGTAATCACATACGAATGGGCTGTTACAGAAGAGGAGAATGGGCATTAATGCCACTCACGTCTCATTCCCAGCGTGGACCTGGAGGTGATAGTGTGAACATAGTGGTTGGAATAATGTTAAAATATTTCCTGATGGTTATGTTGTCATTAGCGGCCTACTCTCTGTCCTCTCCTCGAGCACTTCTTCTAGAGGTAAATATGCGTCTACGCTCCCTTGCTAGAATTGTGAGTTATAGGGAACCATTAGCTGACGAAGGCCACTTAGTAGAGAATATTTCAGAGAGGCGCTACGGCCTGCTCTCTCAGCTGCCCTAGTGGTTCAGCACTGAAAGTCTTTAGGTAATAGGACACCTTAGAGAAAGACGTTATTGCAAACAGGCATCCCCTTTTCTCTGTCGCCTCCTCCAGATGTTTAGCTTGGAGGTAGCAAGTGTTGACTAGCTTTGCTGACACATTTCCATAATGGTCCGCGATGGAGAGCATGACATTTTTAGCGCTGCCATGGGCGCTCCACTCTCTGGGCTCTCGCCAGATCTCCCAAAAGTGCTTTCGCTATTTTTCCTTGAGGAGAATTGTGGGTAGAGCAGACAGTTCAGAGAGCACTGCTCTCTCCTTCTTAAATATGTGATCCACTCGGTTTTATTGCCCTTCAGAGCTTCTGACTGAGGTCAGGGAATGGTTGGAGTAGCAGTACTTTGGTCTGCCTTCCAATTTGGAAGTTCCTAGCATATGCAGTAAAGCTGGGATCTCCAGTTAGCTCTGCTCCCGGGCCAGTAATAGCCTGGCTTCGCCCTCCTACGTACTTCCGCTCAATTTTCATTTTCCTTCAGTACGTCGTCTGGGTTTGCAGAATATTCGCTGGTTTTCTCCGGCCAAATTTTAACCGGTCCTATCAGCGAACAGAGGGAGTGGCTGAGAACGATAAAGTTGATGTACTTAAGTAATGGCGGCGGAGAAAAATGCGAGCGAAGCTGTTTGGTCCGTTGTGGCAACGCTGCCGAATATCTAGAAGTTAAACCTTTTTAGCAGAGCTTTTGGTTGATTTGATACTTCTTCATTTTTTTAATTTTTGGTTGTTTTTAATCTGTAGCACTTTGAGATTTTGTTTAATATAAAGTGCGTTACAAATAAAATGTATTATTATTATTATTATTATTAAAGCCAGAGCAAGAACAATCTTTGCTGAGTTTTGTTGGTGGCCATGATGTTGTGGCCCTCCTCCCCACGGGATTTGGGAAAAGTTTGATTTTCCAGCTTGCTCCGTTAGTGGTGAAGGAGTTACCATGACAAGACAAACGCATGACATACGTCACGACCAAACGTTACCGATTGGTTATGGCAGATCCAGAGTGGCTCTGGGCAGATCCAATAGTTTTAAACGTCAACAGAGTACCCGCCTTCAAGGAAGTTAGCGCTTGTCAATGGAGAGTGGCCAGACTCTCTGTACAAACCGACCCTGCCTTCTTCCTTTCCTCCACAAACGAACGTTGTTACACTGGTGCCGAAACCCGGGAAGGAAGAAGGCAGGGTCGGCGATAAGCTGGAACTCGTGGGCTTTATTTTCACTTTAAAACATAACATAAACTGGCGCCACGCGCACTTAGTCAACTGAACACTCCAAGTACTCTCGATTCGTCACTGTCGTCGTTTTTCCTTCTTTCAGGCTCACTCTGTCCGTCCCACAAGTTCTCAGCTTCCCTCTCTTCCGGCACTCTGTTCCTGCGTGGCTTTTAACCGGTCTCTCCGCGCCAATCACTGCAATCAGACACAGGTGTTTATCATCATGCACTTGACCTACTTTCTCACTGCTCGTCTCGTGACTCCCTCCGTCTGTGCAGACCTCGCGAAACCACGCCCCCCTCGCCACAGCCAGTTATACAGGTAAGTAAAAATGGGAGGGCATTGAGCTGCAGAGCTCGCTCCTAAGTTCTTGGTCACTCGATGCGCTGTTTGGCGGCCTTTGGCTATATCCTAGCTCGCTCAGTTAATTTCACAGCTCGGTGAGCAGGCATTTGTTCAGTATGGTGCAGTAGTGTCAACTCCAGGAGTCTCGTTCCATACGTAATGTGAGACGTTCAGGTGGGTAAGAAAAATTATCTCATTGAATTATCTCATTGAAGTTTGCAGCGTAGCAGTGACAAAGTACATGAAGCACCTTGGGATCATCGGAGTTAGATTTGAACCCTGAACATCCTAAACTCATCATATAAACCTTTTATACAGTTACCACCACTAATGTAAATAAAGTTGCTCCTGTTGTAACAAGCTGTGGTCTGTATGTTAATAAAGGTCTCACCCACTCCCATTCTACAGTTGATGACTATTTGATTAGGATGTGATTCACTCAAATGGTGCAATGACTTCTCTATTATAATTAAGCCAGTTTGGGAAATGAGCATGTTCAACCACTTATCTTACAGGTGTTTGATGCGACCAACACAACAAGAGAACGTAGAGAGGTGATTCTCACCTTTGCTAAAGAGAACGGCTATAAAGTGAGTGAAGCAGGTGAATTGATGAGTTAATATTCATCAAAATGAATATGGATTAAAAATATCTCTACAGGATATCATTTTTAAAGTAGGGATGTCTTTCTTGTAGGTCTTTTTTATTGAGTCTCTTTGTGATGACCCAGACATCATTGCAGAAAACATCAAGGTAATAAGGATATTTCATTGTGTGTATAATATATATAATATATATAATATAAAAGAAACTAAAAAAAAAAAATATATATATATATATATATATATTTTAGTTTCTTTTTTAAGGATTATTGATCTATGTGTATTAATGTATCTGTGTGTGAGTTGCTTTTTACTGAGATGCATAGTTATTAAGATATTACCTGGTCATTTCTTGACAGTTTTTTTTAGGATTTTGTTGAGTTGTCTGGGTTGGAATATATGTTTTTAGAAAGCAATTCTTTACAAATATTCACACTCTACATCCTGTAAAGGACCTTTGTTTTCTGTCTGTATCTTGCAGCAAGTGAAGCTGAGCAGTCCTGATTACATTAACTGTGATGAAGAGGAGGCTGTGACTGACTTCCTCAAGAGAATAGACTGCTACAAACTCGCATATGTTCCTTTAGATGATGACAAAGACAGGTGAAACATTGTCACCCAGAATGAATTTGACAAACATCTGTTGTTTGACATGATTGTAGTGGAAGTCCTCATTATTACTGTCCTGTCTCTGTGTGTCCACAGGAACCTGTCATACATTAAGATCTTTAACGTGGGCAGTAGGTACCTGGTAAATCAGGTTCAGGATCATATACAGAGCAGGATTGTCTACTACCTGATGAACATCCATGTCACTCCTCGCACGATCTACCTCTGCCGTCATGGAGAGAGTGAGCTCAACCTTTTGGGGCGTATCGGAGGTGATTCTGGTCTCTCCTCACAAGGAATGAAGGTTAGCGTAATGCTGATCTAAAATCTAAAATAATGGAAATAGTGTTGAGCAGGACTTTGAATTAATCAAAAAAATTGGGTGATTTGTTACCTTAAAATAAAAACACTTCTTAATTTTTAATCTTTACAATCTCTCCAACTGATAAATGACAACTTGCAAATAGACAAATGGAAGGCATAAAGTGGTATAAAATGTTTTTTTGAAGGGTGTATGCAAGCTTTTGTGCCCATTATACTGGGTGTATATTACCTTAGCATTTTAGTAAAATACTGCAGTTATTTACATGTGCAAATGAATAGGCTGCATCTGAAAACTAATTCTGTGTCCCTGTTCATCTACTTATACTAGTATGCCTGTATAAGTACATACTTGCATACCAATAGTGTGCGGTGGTGTTTTAAAATGAGGATGCAAAGTCTCACATTTTTATATATGTATGTATTTATGTCCCTGTTAACAATTAATTTTCTGTGTGCTGTGGTATCTGGCACCAAGATGTTAGCAGGAGATCCTTTAACCCCTAGTCACCTTTATTTATATAGCGCTTTTTACAGTGCCGATTGTTTCAAAGCAGCTTCACAGTGTTAAACAGGAAAATTATGCAACAGAATTTGATTCGGCTGTACAGCCGCCCTGGAGAAAACAGTGATGTCATCCAGCTCATTTAAATGATCATGCAGGTGCTGGTCATATAATTAGAATATCATCAAAAAGTTTATTTATTTCACTAATTCCATTCAAAAAGTGAAACTTGTACATTATATTCATTCATTACACACAGACTGATATATTTCAAATGTTTATTTCTTTTAATTTTGATGATTATAACTGACAACTAAGGAAAATCCCAAATTCAGTATCTCAGAAAATTAGAATATTGTGAAAAGGTTCAATATTGAAGACACCTGGTGCCACACTCTAATCAGCTAATTAACTCAAAACACCTGCAAAGGCCTTTAAATGGTCTCTCAGTCTAGTTGTGTAGGCTACACAATCATGGGGAAGACTGCTGACTTGACAGTTGTCCAAAAGACAACCATTGACACCTTGCACAAGGAGGGCAAGACACAAAAGGTCATTGCAAAAGAGGCTGGCTGTTTACAGAGCTCTGTGTCCAAGCACCTTAATAAAGAGGCAAAGGGAAGGAAAAGATGTGGTAGAAAAACAAGTGTACAAGCAATAGGGATAACCGCACCCTGGAGAGGATTGTGAAACAAAACCCATTCAAAAATGTGGGGGAGATTCACAAAGAGTGGACTGCAGCTGGAGTCAGTGCTTTAAGAACCACTACGCACAGACGTATGCAAGACATGGGTTTCAGCTGTCGCATTCCTTGTGTCAAGCCACTCTTGAACAACAGACAGCATCGGAAGCGTAAAGACAAAAAGGACTGGACTGCTGCTGAGTGGTCCAAAGTTATGTTCTCTGATGAAAGTAAATTTTGCATTTCCTTTGGAAATCAGGGTTCCAGAGTCTGGAGGAAGAGAGGAGAGGCACAAAATCCACGTTGCTTGAGGTCCAGTGTAAAGTTTCCACAGTCAGTGATGGTTTGGGGTGCCATGTCATCTGCTGGTGTTGGTCCACTGTGTTTTCTGAGGTCCAAGATCAACGCAGCCGTATACCAGGAAGTTTTAGAGCACTTCATGCTTCCTGCTGCTGACCAACTTTATGGAGATGCAGATTTCATTTTCCAACAGGACTTGGCACCTGCACACAGTGCCAAAGCAACCAGTACCTGGTTTAAGGACCATGGTATCCCTGTTCTTAATTGGCCAGCAAACTCGCCTGAACATTAACCCCATAGAAAATCTATGGGGTATTGTGAAGAGGAAGATGCGATATGCCAGACCCAACAATGCAGAAGAGCTGAAGGCCACTATCAGAGCAACCTGGGCTCTCATAACACCTGAGCAGTGCCACAGACTGATCGACTCCATGCCACGCCGCATTGCTGCAGTAATTCAGGCAAAAGGAGCCCCAACTAAGTATTAAGTGCTGTACATGCTCATACTTTTCATGTTCATACTTTTCAGTTGGCCAAGATTTCTAAAAATCCTTTCTTTGTATTGGTCTTAAGTAATATTCTAATTTTCTGAGATACTGAATTTGGGATTTTGCTTAGTTGTCAGTTATAATCATCAAAATTAATGCATTAATGCATTATGATTCTGGCAACATTACAGGTCAGAAGTCATATTTGATCGAAAGATATTCGTAAGATTATTCAAAAGATTGGAGTCATCGCGCCGGAGACGGGTTTAATGAGGATGTCGTGTCGATGCAGCATTTACAGGGTGGAGTTTAATTTACACGGTCTCTGCAGACATTTCGGCCCAGATCCAGCTGACTGCAGTAAACCTCGGGATAAACAGAGAGACTAATATTAGACACTTCACTTCGAGGGTGGAGGGAGACAGCCTTCGCTCCAGCCTATCTTGCAGGAAAGAAAGCACAACATTAATCGAACACCTTCGGGGGTCTTCCCGGCGGGAAGAACACCACTCAACGAACAGGTTCCACTTCAGTGCGTAGAGGCGCCTCGTATAGGGGGCTCTAGCAGAAGTGATGGTGTCTACCATTGCTTGCGGCAGGCCACCTAGAACCTCTGCGTCCCGTCCAGGAACCAGACATGGAGTTTCCAGAGGTCTGGACGCGGGTGCCATAGAGTGCCCCGCTAGTGAGAAAGCAGGTCCTTCCTCAGGGGGATCGGCCAGGGAGGGGCTGTCCTGAGGAGTATGAGTTCGGAGAACCAGGTCCGGTTGGGCCAGTAGGGCGCAACTAGCAAAACCTGCTCCTCGTCCTCCCTGACCTTGCACAGTGTCTGTGCGAGAAGGCTCACTGGGGGAAACGCATATTTGTGTAGGTCCTGGGGCCAGCTGTGCGCCAGTGCATCCGCTTTCAGGGAATAGTATAACTGGCAATGGGTCGAGTCCGGAGAGGCGAACAGGTCTACCTGTGTGGCTCCGAAGAGGTCCCATATCAGCTGGATGCTCCGGGGGTCTCCCGAGGTGTCGACTGACGAGAGAGCTCGTCAGCTGTCTGGTTCAGCGCACCTGGGATGTGAATGGCCCGAAGCGACCTCAGACGCTTCTGACTCCACAGGAGGAGATGGCGGGCGAGCTGGAGCATGCAACGGGAGCGTAGACCACCCTGACGATTGATGTACGCAACGGCCGCAGTGCTGTCCGTACGGACTAGTACGTGCTTGCGCTGTAGCGGCTTTTTAAGGCGGCCCAGGGTGAGATGTACTGCCAATAACTATAGGCAACCCGAAACTGCGTGCCCGTTGTACGTGGCCCCCCAGCCCATGGATGAGGCATCCGTGAAGACCACAGCATGCCTGGACACCTGTTCTAAGGGCACTCCCACCCGTAGAAATGAAGGGTCCGCCCACAGGTTGAAGGTTTGGCGACAGTAAGGAGTAACTGAGACCCGGTACTTGCCGCTCTGCCACGCCCATCTCAGGACTCGGTCGTGAAGCCAGCGTTGAGCGTCTCATATGAAGCAATCTAAGCGGCGTTACCGCGACTGCAGATGCCATATGCCCCAGGAGCCTCTGAAAAAAATTCAGTGGGACCGCTGTGCTGCCTTTAAACGTATTCAAGCAGTTCAACACTGACCGGACTCGCTCCTCTGTGAGGCACGCAGTCCGGTTGACCGAATCCAGCTCCATACCGAGATAAGAGATCCTCTGTGCGGGACAGAGTTTGCTCTTCTCTCGGTTGACCCGAAGGCCCAACAGGCTGAGGTGACGGAGCACCATGTCCCTGTGTTCGCACAACTGATCCCGGGACTGAGCCAGTATGAGCCAGTCGTCGAGATAGTTGAGGATGCGAACGCCGCGTTCTCTAAGCGGAACAATGGCTGCCTCTGCGACTTTCGTGAAGCCGTGAGGCGACAGGGACAGCCCGGAGGGCTTCAGGACGATCGCTGCGAACCAATCTCGGGGACAGATGCATTCGAAAATGCGTTTCTGCGTTACCATTCTGAACGGGAGCTTGTGCAGGGCCCAATTCAGAATGCGCAGGTCCAAGATTGGCCTTAACCCGCCACCTTTCTTGGGTACAATGAAGTAGGGCCTGTAGAATCCCGACTTCACATCAGCTGGAGGAACCGGCTCGACCGCGTCCTTCGCCAGCAGGACATCAATCTCTGACCGCAAGACATGGGCATCGCTGCTCCGCACGGTGGTGAAGAGGATGCCCCTGTACTTGGGAGGCCGGCGAGTGAACTGAATCACGTAGCCGAGTCTGATGGTACGGATGAGCCAGTAGTAGATAATTGTATAGTTATAATTTTCTTCCTAATATTATCAATCTTGCACGTAAAGAAGTTCATAAAGTCATTACTGCTGTGCTGTTTGCAAACGTCAGAGGTTGAAGTTTTATTTCTTGTTAATTTAGCCACTGTTTCAAATAAATACCTAGGGTTGTGTTTGTTTTCTTCTAAGAGAGCAGAGAAATAAGCAGATCTAGCCATTTTTAAGGCCTTTCTGTATGAAATGCTCTCTTTTCACGAGATCCGAAAAACTTCCAGTTTTGTTTTCTTCCAGCTGTGCTCCATTTTTCAAGTCAAGTCAACTTTATTTATATAGCGTTTTTTACAATGCAGATTGTTTCAAAGCAGCTTCACAATGTTAAACAGGAAAATAATGCAACCGAATTTGATTCGGCTGTACAGCCGCTCTGGAGAAAACGGTGATGTCATCTAGCTCATTTCAATTATCATATATATTTAAGTAATGTAGTTGATATAGTTAATTTAGTTTAGTAATTAAATTTATTTGGATATTTATTTGAAAATTTAGTGTCCCCAACTGAGCAAGCCAGAGGCGACAGTGGCAAGGAACCAAAACTCCATCAGGTGGCATAATGGAGAAAAATAAACCTTGGGAGAAACTAGGCTCAGTCGGGGTGCCAGTTCTCCTCTGGCCAATTAACAAACAGTGTATGTTTATTATTTTGGCAGCCTTATAGGTCAGAATTAATATTAGATCAGATTATTCGAAAGATCGGAGTCATCACGCCGGAGATGGATCCATTGAGGATGCCATGTCGATGAGCAATTTCAGAGGGTAGACTAATTGACACGGTCTCTGCAGACACTTCAGGGATGCATTGGTAATGTCTGGGCGCTGGTCCACCATCTGATCTGGGTCCGGCTGACTGCAGTAAACCTCGGGATAAACAGAGACTAACATTAGCGTAGATGCCATTCCTCTTATGATGTAACGAGTACATCAGGTGTTATGGGAAGTGTTCCCGGTTCCGGCTGACCTAGTTAATGCAGCCTAACAATTTGAATAAAATATAATTTTTTTTTTTTTATGTGTATGCCATAGTAAAGAGATGCGTTTTTAGTCCAGATTTAAACTGACAGAGTGTGTCTGCTTCCCGAACAATGCTAGGAAGGCTGTTCCAGAGTTTAGGTGCTAAATAGATAAAGGATCGACCGCCTGCAGTTGATTTTTATATTCTAGGTATTATCAACTGGCCAGAGTTTTGAGACCGCAATAGACGTGATGGAGTATAATGCGTTAAGAGCTCGCTCAAGTACTGGGGAGCTAAACCATTTAGTGATTTGTAAGTAATTAGCAAGATTTTAAAATGTATGCGATGTTTAATAGGGAGCCAGTGCAGTGTTGACAGAACCGGGTTAATATGGTCATACTTCCTGGTTCTAGTAAGAACTCGAGCTGCTGTGTTTTGGACCAGCTGCAGTTTATTTATTAAGCGAGCAGGGCAACCACCCAGTAGAGCATTACAATAATCTAGCCTTGAGGTCATGAACGCATGAACTAACTGTTCAGCATTTTGCATTGAAAGCATATGCCGTAATTTAGATATATTTTTAAGATGGTAGAATGCAGTTTTACAGATGCTAGAAATGTGGCTTTCAAATGAGAGATTGGTATCAAAGAGCACACCCAGGTTCCTAACTGACGATGAGGACTTGACAGAGCAGCCATCAAGTGTTCGACAGTATTCTAGGTTACTATATGTGGAGTTTTTTTGTCCAATAATTATATTAGTTCTCACCAAAGCTCTCTCTATTTAGCTATAGATCATTAAACTGTTACACTACCTCAGAAGTCTGTCCGAAATTAGTTTCATGAGGTTCCTTCATGCACAAAATGCTGCCTTTCAAGCCATTGTCTAATAAGGCAGCGGGGCAACAAGTCAGCTGTCTAGGTTTTCGGACGCAGCCTTAAAGTGTTTAGGCAATATTAGACAATATATGGTGATGGGTAAGTTATTAAACAACAGGGAATGATATTTAAATAGAGATTCAAAAGCAAATAGCACACGCGAGCACAGCAGCAGGACAAACAGGAGGCAGACAGAAGCAATCGATCAGGAGCCTAGACGTCGCCTAGTCTGAACTCAGACACAAACACAGAACTGACGGACAATGATCACATAGAAGCTAGCGGCGTTTGTTGCCGGTGTGACTTAGCGAATACCTATCACACAAACATGAAACATATGTCTAAAGAAACGTTGAAATGTCAGGTTTTAAATCATGTGCATCAAAACGAAAACAAATATTCTCTGTTTATGTAATCTGAGAGAGAGATTTCAGTCGTTCGCGAGCCTCTTCATTATCCGCTAATGCGGCCACGCCCACGGAGCGCGCGTTCTTTTGAAAGTCAAATACTAACGGCCACATCAACTCAAATAAACACATCAACAGTCTTGCATGTACTTTACATCGTTTTGAGACGCGGTGAGGAGGAAAAATCCTGGAATAATTTAACACAGATGAAAAGCTGTTTATTTCTAAGAGCAACGGATTCAGCTGCTGATTGAGAGGTAACTTTATTCGGTTAGTGTCTGTGAATATTAAACGCAAAAAGACCGTTTAAAAGAATCCTGCTGCAACAGGACAGATTATGTCCTATTGTAAAATAGCCTAGTGTCACATCAGTAAAGCTTTTATTCGCAAATTTCTGCTCAGATTATATAGTAACGTTACCAGTCAAATGTTTTGTGTTCAGTAGTCATTGAAACGTATTTTGTTTCATATTGATGTTTAAATATTATAGCCTAATGGTATTTTTTAATTTAATATATGTTGATTGTGAAAAGCGAACAGCACGAGTAATAAAGGACACATCATAAAATGTGCAATATATCAGAAGACATGGAGTTTTTTCAGAAATGATTTTGACCACTTCATTAAGTTTTGATTTGTAGAAAGCCTTTCTTTAAAGTGAATTTCGTTTTGTATAAATTGTATCTTCATTTTAATCAACGTTTTTAATATATTTGCTTCTTATTCAATAAGAAGCAAGCTATAGCGCTGTCGCGATTATGCATTGCACGCGCGTCTCATAAATGAAACGAAGCGCGAAATTATATTTGAGTATCGAATCTGAAATCAAATGATTCAGAAACATTTTGCCATTGAAATGACTGGGAAAAAGTGTCCCAATCAACCTGAATTCACCCTATACTCTTTGAAATCATAATTGCACTGCATTATGTTGTTTTAAATCCCAAATATTTTACTTATAACATTCATCATTACCAATTATTTAGTTATTTGTATTTACTGAATACTGAATTGTATTCAATGTCACAATATTACTGTTTTTTTAGCATGAGACTTCTTTCAAAAACATTAAAAATAGTAGTCAAATCTTTTGATAATTTAAAATATAATAGGCCTTTGTAATGTGCCTTTGTTGACTACATTCTAAATAAACTACAACAAAAATATATTTATTTTGTCCTGTTGCTTAGCTCTCTCAGTCACATACCTGAGGCTCATTCATTATGCAGGTCATTATGCGGCTCATTATGGGTTCTTTTGTCTCTCAGGTGTGATTCACAGCATTATTCGTGATCATTCACACCCCTTCGCATACGGCCTTTGTAAAGAAAAAGTGTCCCAGTTTGTGCTGAATACAGTGTAATGACACTTTTGCCATTAATGTGTTTATAAGCAACTATAAGCACAGATGTCAGAGCATGTCAAAACTTCTAAAGGGCCCCAAAACAGCTCAGACTTCAGAGACTCCAGACTTCAGAGGTGGGGCCTCCGTGGATTGGACTTGTTTGTTCAGCACATCCTACAGATGCTCGATTGGATTGAGATCTGGGGAATTTGGGGGCCAAGTCAACACCTCAAACTCATTGTTGTGCTCCTCAAACCATTCCTGAACCATTTTTGCTTTGTGTCAGGGCGCATTATCCTCTGAAAGAGCCACAGCCACCAGGGAATACTGTTATCATGAAAGGGTGTACATGGTCTGCAACAATGCTTAGGTAGGTGGTACGTGTCAAAGTAACATCCACATGGATGGCAGGACCCAGGGTTTTCCAGCAGAACATTGCCCCTGTTGGCGCTTTCGGCGGTGGACAGGGGTCAGCATGGGCACCCTGACTGGTCAGCGGCTATGTAGCCCCATACGCAACAAACTGCGATGCACTGGTGTGTATTCTGACACCTTTCTATCAGAACCAGCATTAACTTCTTAAGCAATTTGAGCTACATTGATCAATGAGCCTTGGCCACCCATGACCCTGTCTCCGGTTCACCACTGTCCCTTCCTTGGACCACTTTTGATAGATACTGACCACTGCAGACCGGGAACACCCCACAAGAGCTGCAGTTTTGGAGATGCTCTGACCCAGTCATCTAGCCATCACAATTTGGCGCTTATCAAACTCACTTAAATCCTTACGCTTGCCCATTTTTCCTGCTTCTAACACATCAACTTCGAGGACAAAATGTTCACTTGCTGCCTAATATATCCCACCCACTAACAGGTGCGATGATGAAGAGATAATCAATGTTATTCACTTCATAATGTTATGCCTGATTATTATTTGTGACCTAATAATGTTCAACTTTTCTTTTTAATAGTCAACTTATTTTCAGCAGTCATCAAGCTTGTACACACTGGTCACAGACACGAAGATGTAACTTTAACTTCACCAAGCTGATTGCTCACTAAAAAAAACCACAGTCATTGTGTTTTTAGGCCAAGTTTGATTTTGACGCAACAAAGTGGTAATATCTAAATGGCTGAGTTGTTTACTTACTTTTTAATTAGTCTTCCCATTAACAGCATCATTTTCTTCATTCGGGCCGCGTGAGAATGAGCACGAGAACAAGAGGTGGACTTTATCGTATGAACCAATCATAACCAATCATAACCGATCATATGCGATGGAGCCATTGCCTCCTCTAACAGGACTTTTCCCCAATCATTCTCAATTGCCCCCCACTAAACCCACCACACACATTAGGGGGTCAATAGGATCAGAGGAGGTGTGCCTCCCACTGTAACTTCACCTGCAGGTGTCGCTGTTGGGCAGTGTTACTTTATTAAAACGAGTGACTTCTACACTTTTTAGTGTCATATTTTGTAATATTTGCATTGTTTTATTTTTGTAATATCGATTATTTTCACATGCAGTTTTTTTGATGAGGCACTGCCTCCCCCCAGAGGAAACGCTCCTGTTGTATACATAGTGTGTAACAACAGAGCAGGCAAGTTTTGGGACATACTGTACAATGTATTTAACAGATCATGCTGTTGCATAGTTATGTGCATCCATTCCTGTCACATTAAGCTGTCCTGTCAATCATGTTGTAACATTTAATGTTCTTTTATACACACTCCACATTTTAGTTAATTTAATTTACACTACAATGCTTCCTACCGTATTGGAGAGAAAAGACGTTGCACATTGATCTTCCAATTGTGGGTCTTTCATGTGGAGAATTCTCCTCATGTTTTGCATAATGATGCATTTACAAAATTTAAAAGCCAAACATGTCTTCATTAAAGTTCACAGTGTTTTTGCAGGTGAAAATAATTGTTTTAATCATTTTAGATACTGATTAATCACTCAAACCCCTTTATCTAAACCTCTCTACTTGATCATTAGTCTCATACACTCACCTAAAGGATTATTAGGAACACCTGTTCGATTTCTCATTAATGCAATTATCTAATCAACCAATCACATGGCAGTTGCTTCAATGCATTTAGGGGTGTGGTCCTGGTCAAGACAATCTCCTGAACTCCAAACTGAATGTCAGAATGGGAAAGAAAGGTGATTTAAGCAATTTTGAGCGTGGCATAGTTGTTGGTGCCAGACGGGCCGGTCTGAGTATTTCACCATCTGCTCAGTTACTGGGATTTTCACGCACAACCATTTCTAGAGTTTACAAAGAATGGTGTGAAAAGGGAAAAACATCCAGTATGCGGCAGTCCTGTGGGCGAAAATGCCTTGTTGATGCTAGAGGTCAGAGGAGAATGGGCCGACTGATTCAAGCTGATAGAAGAGCAACTTTGACTGAAATAACCACTCATTACAACCGAGGTATGCAGCAAAGCATTTGTGAAGCCACAACACGCACAACCTTGAGGCGGATGGGCTACAACAGCAGAAGACCCCACCGGGTACCACTCATCTCCACTACAAATAGGAAAAAGAGGCTACAATTTGCACGAGCTCACCAAAATTGGACAGTTGAAGACTGGAAAAATGTTGCCTGGTCTGATGAGTCTCGATTTCTGTTGAGACATTCAGATGGTAGAGTCAGAATTTGGCGTAAACAGAATGAGAACATGGATCCATCATGCCTTGTTACCACTGTGCAGGCTGGTGGTGGTGGTGTAATGGTGTGGGGGATGTTTTCTTGGCACACTTTAGGCCCCTTAGTGCCAATTGGGCATCGTTTAAATGCCACGGCCTACCTGAGCATTGTTTCTGACCATGTCCATCCCTTTATGACCACCATGCACCCATCCTCTGATGGCTACTTCCAGCAGGATAATGCACCATGTCATAAAGCTTGAATCATTTCAAATTGGTTTCTTGAACATGACAATGAGTTCACTGTACTAAATTGGCCCCCACGGTCACCAGATCTCAACCCAATAGAGCATCTTTGGGATGTGGTGGAACGGGAGCTTCGTGCCCTGGATGTGCATCCCACAAATCTCCATCAACTGCAAGATGCTATCCTATCAATATGGGCCAACATTTCTAAAGAATGCTTTCAGCACCTTGTTGAATCAATGCCACGTAGAATTAAGGCAGTTCTGAAGGCGAAAGGGGGTCAAACACAGTATTAGTATGGTGTTCCTAATAATCCTTTAGGTGAGTGTATATCTGCAATGTTTGCAGTTTTTTAACACTTTATTTGTGTTTGTAGTTCTGAACCGAAACCTACTCCAAAGCAATGGGTTGTTGGCAATATAAGCCTGGAAATCTTAGACAATCAGGGTTTCTTTGAAATACTTATTTCAACATATTACAATTTGAGACTAACTTAATATTCAACAATATTATTGTACTTTTTTACTGCAATAACACTATTAGAGTGTTTTCTGCAGAACTGCTTTATAGATTAAATGAACTAATTTAATAATTGATGATATTTACAATGGAACTGAATCAACACTGATTTACAGCTTTAATGTTTGCATCACTGAATCATTTTCCTAATCATTTATCACTGTAAAGCTGCTTTAAAACAATCTGTATTGTATAAAACACTATATACATAAGACTTTACTTGACTTTACACTAATTCTAATCAGAAACCTATTTTGTCAGTTTGCTGCAGCTCTAGGGACATATATCAGGGGTCAGTACATCTTGGACCTGAAGATCTGGACCAGTCACATGAGGAGAACAATCCAGACCGCGGAGGCGATTGGAGTGCCCTATGAGCAATGGAAAGCACTGAATGAGATTGATGCTGTGAGTCTAGTCCTATTTCTAGTTGCACATATGATATTGTCCGCAGTGCCCAATGGGCAACAGCCACAGTTGCCATTTGTTTCGGTTCTTTTGCAAAGTGTGTTTGATTTTGAATGAGATATATTTGTCATGAAGTGCATGTGTTCATGTGCAGGGTGTGTGTGAGGAGATGACGTACGAAGAGATTCAAGATCACTCTCCTGAGGAGTTTGCACTCAGAGACCAAGACAAATACCGGTACCGCTATCCAAAGGGAGAGGTGAGTATATTGTGGCAAGAGACATAAAGAACTTATAGGTCACTGATCTGTGCATTAGTACATTAGTAATTTGTTGAGCTTTGATGATGCATACATTTCCACAAAATAATGCAAATGAGTCTGGGTTTAGTTTTTATCAATTATGATAATTATGCTCCAGGATACAGATTATATCCTTCTGCACAGGTGCATTGGCTGGATATACCTGAATTTTTTTTAATTCTTTTTATCTCACCCTCATTTTGTTCTAAACCTGTATGCATTTCTTTCGTCTGTGAAACACAAAAGAAAATATTTTTGTCCATTCAATGAAAGTCAGTAGGGTACCATAGTTTTACAAAATATCAGGTTTGGAACAGCATGAGGGTTAGTAAATGATGACAGAATTTTCATTTTTTTTGGGTAAACAATCCCTCTAATTGCATTAAACATTAATTTAATTGAGAGTTAAATTAATGTTAGACTGAGGTCAGGTAGACAACTCATCCCAGATACTTTATATCTAACTGTAGAACCGCAGAACCACACATCACAGCAGTCTGAGGACAACAGTGCCAGGCCTGATGTTAGTTGGTGTTGGTGCTGATAATCGCGTAACCTGCCTGCCCCAACCACTAACCCTACCTTTCACAATATGAGCATAAAATGAGCGTAACAAATGCAAATGCAACCTATAGCACAACAAAAGGTTAATAATTTGTATCCTTGTTTTAGTACTACAGTGCTTTTTTGTGTGTGTGTGTGTGTGTGTGTGTGTGTGTGTGTGTGTTTAGTCCTATGAGGATCTGGTTCAGCGTTTAGAGCCTGTAATCATGGAGCTTGAGCGCCAGGAGAATGTTTTGGTCATATGTCATCAGGCTGTCATGCGCTGTCTGCTGGCATACTTCCTGGACAAAAGTGCAGGTAGAGTGAAACTTTTGGAACATTAATGTATTCCAATACTTGGGCTGTACAGAAAAAGTTTGCAAACCCTTCAAAATGACTGGGCTGCTCTTCCCAAAAGCATTGTAAGCCTAAGTAGATCGTAGAACCATAGCCACCAATGGTCTCTACGAACTTGGCTCACAATGCTTTTGGGAAATGCAGCCCTGGATTTCTGCATTGATTACTCATAAAAAGTGTTGTGATCTTCATCCGTGTACAAGTAAATGGCTCTAACAGCATTGCTAAAGCATTGTTAAAGAGTGAACTGAGCTGGATGACATCACTGTTTTCTCCAGAGCGGCTGTACAGCCAAATCAAATTCTGTTGCATTATTTTCCTGTTTAACAATGTGAAGCTGCTTTGAAACAATCAGCATTGTAAAAAGCGCTATATAAATAAAGGTGACTTGACTTGACATTGCATTGCTGGGTATTACAGGGTGTTCGTTAATCCATGGTAAGACAAGTTGTGTACAAATGGAGAAAATGTAGGACTGTTGCTACTCTCCCTAGGAGTGGGCATTTGAGTCCAATAGGCAACTCTACAAACTGCAACATTCTTTGTTCATGAAAACTGTAGAAGTATTTATTTTACATTCATTTAGAATACGATTTAAAGGGGTCATATGATGCGATTTCTTGTTTTCCTTTCTCTTTGGTGTGTTATGTAGCTGTTTGTGCATGTATAAGATCTGCAGAGTTACAAAGCTCCAAGTCTCAAACCCAAAGAGATATTCTTTGTAATAAAGTTAAGGCTCAGCCACACCTTCCTAAAACGCTTGAGTTTCATAACACCACATATACGCAAAGAAAGAAGGTGTATCTTTTATTCTTGCTGTAGTATTGTTGCCGCCCACGCCACCATGTCATGAAAACACTGTTTATTTGGTCTTTCAAAAGAAGACACAATTAGAAAACAATGGTTAAGCTTTAGTTACAACACTGTTCTAAAACAGTACAACCCAAATATTCAATTGTGTGCTGCACATTTTTCGGAGGACTGTTTCTAGGAGAGCACAAAGGCTGATTCTAAAAAGTGGGGCAATTCCGTCTTTGCAAGTACAGTCTGGCGCTTCTGACTCACAGACATACTTACAGCCTGTAAGTATGTTTTCATTTTTTAAGAGTTTGCTACTGACTATTCAAACGCGAGTTTTGAGCAGTATAGAGTAGTGCTTGTTTGTCGTTTCTATGATAACAAATGCAAACTTACCAATCTGATACTTTCTGGTCCAGTCGCGCTGGCATCATTGATTGATCAGCTTGGTCATCTGCATCATCCGACCTCGAATTGATAAGGTAGGACCAACATTATCACCTGTCAATATTGCTTCGGGAGCTGGATGTTCCAAATATGGTAAGGACCGTGACATTTCCGTCACATGCTTAAGGTATTTGGGCCAATCACATTGCACTTCATTGCTGGCCATTCAGAGCTCAGAATGACCACAACTGGAGCACTAGCCAGATTACAAGGGCTCAGCTGAAAAGGGGCATACCATGAGTAATGGGCCTGGTAGTGAGTTCCTCCGCCAAACTCATCTACCACAATAGTGATTGAGAAGGGTGGCCCAGGGTTCATCATTCAAGGGAACGTGTGACTGGATCTCAGGGAGGGGAAATGTGCTAATGCAAACATTACATCCAACCAGTCTGTCGGAGTTTTACCTGTTATTGCCTAAGACTTGAAACTAAACTGTTTTCATGTGTATTTTTATAAAATCTTGCAAAAGTGTTGGGTCTGCTAATGAAGCACCATTTGCCAGAGCTGTTGTAGCTGTGATAAATCTGGTGGAGTATCTTGGTGTTGAATACATGAAAGAATATGTTTCTGCATGAGCATTTTGAACGGAAGCTTGTACAGGGCCCAATTCAAAACTCACAGGCCTAAGATTTGTCTCAACCCACCTCCTTTCTTTGGTACGATGAAGTGGGGGCTGTAAAACCCCTTGTTCATCTCAGCCGGAGGGACAGGCTGTATTGATGTCTGACCGTCGTGAAGACGAGGGCCATGAACATTGTGTGTGTGTGTGACCTAAAAATGGCCACCTTGGGAGATGGTGGCATTGTAAAAGCACACTTTCTCCGCATCCTGCAGCTCTGCAAGGTTGAGCCATACAGTGGGTAAAATAATTATTTGATCCCCTGCTGATTTTGTAAGTTTGCCTACTTACAGAGAAATTAAGGGTTTATCATTTTTATCGTAGGTGTATTTTAATGGATAGAGACAGAATATCAACCAAAAAAAATCAAGAAAAACATATAACGGTTATAAATTGATTTGCATTTCAGTAAGTGAAATATGTATTTGATCCCCAAGCAAAACATGACTTAGTATTCTGTGGAGAAACCCTTGTTGGCTATACCTGTACCTTTAGCAGAGAAATAACCCCAAAGCATAATGTTTCCACCTCTGTGCTTGACTGTAGGGATGGTGTTCTTGGGGTCACAGTCAGCTTTTCTCTTCCTCCAAACGTGGCGAGTTGAGTTTATGCCGAAAAGCTCAATTATAGGCTCATCTGACCACAGCACTTTCTCCCAAGCCTTCTTTGAGTCATTTCGATTTTCATTGGCAAACTACAGACGGGCCTGTACATGTGCCTTTTTGAGCAGGGGGACCTTGCAGGCGCTGCAGGATTTCAATCCATTGTGTTGTAGTGTGTTACCAATGGTTTGCTTGGTGACTGTGGTCCTAACTGCGGCAGCACAGACGAGTCATCCTCGTCGGAAGGCGCAAGCCTCCGATGCTGCGAGTGACACTTCATCTTCCTCTCTATCCCTGAATGAGAAATTAAGCTCGCCCATGAGCAAACCACCAAACTCATCTGGAAACCGGGGGAACTGAGCGTGCTGAAGAATGAGAGGCTCGTGGGGGCTGACCCGGTGGCAGCTCTCTCATTGTAGCCCTCAGATCACCTTCAGCGCTTGCCGCCGAGGCCTCGTAGCTGGAGGTAGAAGGACCAGGACGGGAATCATCTGAGGATGCTCTTGGCCTTTTAAAGAGGTACGAGAGTATGACTGTAATGTCCCAGTGGGCATGCTCTCGCAGTGAGTGGATGAACCATCCACAAAAGGTTTTTCAGTTTGGGTGTTTCAAACAGTGATTGAGCCCGTCCGAGGGAGAAAGAAAACGCCCCAAACAGCAGCAATCATTTCTTTGCAGAGGTAAATGGAAATTGTTTCTCTTTAGAATCAAGAGATGCTGGCTTAGACCTTGAAGAACAAAGCTGAAGTGTGTGTGCAGGCTGCCTTATATACCCATATGTCTGGGGGCATGCTCTGCAAATTCCACACACCAATTCCATTAGCCTTTTCTGAATACGTCAGAGGTGTTTGGGGCTCTCAGGGGTGACCCCTAGTGCTGATATTTCAACACAACATTGAAAGTGACTAACAGAAAGGGAACAAAGAAACCTTGATGAAGTGGAAGTTTGTGTTTTGATTTATAGGGGGGATATTCCAGGTGGTGTTCATTTTATAAGCAGCTAAAGTAAAGATTTGATAGAACGTGTGCTGCTGCTAAAGATCTACAAATTGTTAAATTCGGTGGTTAGCTTACTTTTTCCAGCCTGCACTTGGAAAAGTACAACTGCTTGTGTGCTATTAGTCAGATTGTGTTTGTGTATAATTGTGACTTCATGAAGATCAGACCATCAGTAATCAATGCAGAAATCCAGTTAAAAGAGTAGTTCACTTTAAAATGAAAATTACCCCATGATTTACTCACCCTCAAGCCATTCTAGGTGTATATGACTTTCTTCTTTCTGATGAACACAATCAGAGTTACATTAATAAATATCCTGACACTTCCAAGCTTTATAATGGCACAGCTCCAAAAATCGCTCCAGTTAAGTTTAGAAGGTAGATATTTTTCTTTATAAAGCTTTAAATATGGATATTTTTCTAACAAAACCCCATCGCTTCGCAAGGCCTTTATTAACCCCCGGAGCCGTGTGGAGTACGTTTATGAAGGATGGATGTGCTTTTTTGAGCTTCAAACGCAATGGACCCCGTCACTGCCATTATAAAGCTGGGAAACGTCAGAATATTTATTAATATAACTCTGATTGTGTTCATCAAAAAGAGGAAAGTCATAAACACCTAGGATGGTTTGAGGGAGAGTAAATCATGGGGTCATTTTCATTTTAAAGTGAACTACTCCTTTAAGTTCACAAACATTTTGTTGATCACTGATATTTACAGTTTTACTCCTTGTAATTGCTTTGAAATAAAAACATCAATCAAGAGTGTACATGTAAATTTGGCTGAACAGTCTTTTTATTGACTGCTCTGTCCTGACATCACACTAGATGAGCTGCCTTATCTGAAGTGTCCTCTGCACACTGTGATGAAACTCACTCCTGTTGCCTATGGTCAGACTCTCTTACTCTCTTCTGAAATATAACTGTTTACATAAAGATCAATTAGATCATAAAATGATCTATTTTTCTTTTGTGTTTCCAGGCTGTGATGTTGAGTCCATTTTCCTGAATGTTGAAGCAGTGAACACACACAGAGACAGACCTGTGGTGAGCAAAGTAAATACTGTAGCACTTCTGAAATAAAGAGCAGTGCAATTCTCCAGTAACAGGGTTAGGGTTAGGTTTTAATCCCTTTGGTACAACCTACAGTTAGGGCATTTTGAAAAATGCAATAAAATCAAGAATCTGTGATGTTAAATGAAGTTCCAGGAGGAGATCTTCAAATCACATCCCGTATTGATTTAATACGGAACGCATCATTTTACCTTTAAATACGGGACGGTCCGTATTTTACAGGATGGATGGCAAACCTAATGTTAGCGGAGACCACAACGACTAGACGAGACCTAGAGACAGATCCCCAGTGAAGACCTCGTTGACACAACAGCCAACTGCACAGATCTGCAAAGACCACTTAATATTTAATAGTATTATTGATTGGACTGCGCTGACACTATTGGATGAGAACCGAACTGAGCTGAATGATGATCACTGTTTTCTGCTGAGGTTGCTTTATTTCTTCTGGATATGGAGTAACGTTGGTTTTTCTGAGTTTCACAGAACTAAGATATGGTGTCTTTTGCTTGAATATACTTGTGTGTCATCTTCGCTTGTTTGTTTATTATAAGCTTGGAACACCTAAACCTCCTCCACTGCCCGTTTCAAGTATTGGATCCCAAAGTGTGTCTGAAGAGTGAGATAACATGGCATGGTGGCAGACCTAGGCCATAGAGAAGAGGCAGACCTGGACAGTGGCAAAACCAATGGAGCCTCGTGTGACCCTGGTGTAGCCAGCGGAGATGGATACCACCAGTGCAGAGCCAGCGGAGGAGATAACATCACAGCAGTTTATGGATGGCCTCCGTGGCCTTGACAGAGGGAGCAGATGTCTCACTGGGTTTTGTAACAGAGCACCATTTATCCCAAGTTTATCCCAAGTGCAGTTTATTTAGTTTACTCTGGGATGGATTCCTGGGCTGTTGTGGACTCTGGGGCGGGCACATTGGCTGGAGCAGATTCATGGGCTGGAGCCATTACTGGACACTGGTCGGGGGCTGGAGCCATCACTGGACGCTGGTCAGGGGCTGGAGCCATCACTGGGTGCTGGTCGGGGGCTGAAGCCATCACTGGACTCTGGACGGGGACTGGCTACCTCTCCGGACTCTGGACGGGGACTGGAGTCCTCACTGGACTCTGGATGGGGACTGGAGACATCACTGGATTCTCTGGACGGGGACTGGAGTCCTCACTAGACTCTGGACAAGGACTGGAGACATCACTGGACTCTGGACGGGGACTGGAGACATCACTGGACTCTGGACAAGGACTGGAGACATCACTGGTCTCTGGACGGGGACTGGAGACATCACTGGACTCTGGATGGGGACTGGAGACATCACTGGATTCTCTGGACGGGGACTGGAAACATCACTGGACTCTGAACAAGGACTGGAGACATCACTGGTCTCTGGACGGGGACTGGAGACATCACTGGACTCTGGATGGGGACTGGAGACATCACTGAATTCTCTGGACGGGGACTGGAGTCCTCACTAGACTCTGGACAAGGTTTGGAGACATCACTGGACTCTGGACGGGGACTGGAAACATCACTGGACTCTGAACAAGGACTGGAGACATCACTGGATTCTGGACGGGGACTGGCGTCCTCACTGGACTCTGGACGGGGACTGGATACATCACTGGACTCTTGATGGGGACTGGAGTCATCTCTGGACTCTGGACAGGGACTGGTATTGGTTCTGACCAAAAGTCGATTATCCAGTGGTCCCCTGCTTGTTCTGGAGAGGACTGATTTCCAGGTGCAGTCATCTTGGCTGAAGACAGAGGTGTCGGCCATGACGGGACAAGGACCGAAAATGTCAAGTCCAACATTCGTGAACGGAGGAACCATGGTGAGTCTGTCCAGAGGTAAGTCAGCCATTTTTTGTTCTTCCAACTTTCCTCTTAATCTTTTGCAGGTCACACATTTGTGAATCACACTTGACACCAATCTCTTACTTCCTGTTATCCCCAGTCCAGCTGTTCGAACTGCGCCTTCAGTGAAGTGTCTTCCTTGGTGAGCAACCTGTTCATGGAAGTGTCTCACCAGCAGAGTAGAGACATGATGGTTTTTTGGAAGAAGGATTGGATGCTTTTCTTCCCAGGACATGTCTGCTGACGATATTCGGCCTCCAACTCTCAGCAAACCATTATCATCAATGATGGGATCCAAACTTCTGACTGAACTGTGTCTTGAGACTTCTTCACCCTTTGAGAGGTTTTTAATTTCCTGTTTAAAGAAGTCCTGTTGTACGCTTCTTATAATTATGAGTTTTGCTTGAGGAAGCTCACCCATTCTCTGTTTGTGGTCTGTATTTTTGGAGTAGGCTCTGGCCCTTTGAATGAGCCTGACTGTTGCATGGGTAAGTGATTTCCAACTGGAGAATCTACTAAACCGATAAGAGCCGATACCTCCTCCTGTAACTTTTGTAGCATAGGTTGAAACTTGAGGGCGAATTTCTGCATCAGACTCTGGATGTAGAAGATCAAATATCTCTGGCTGAGGAGACTCATCCAACTCAGGTTTCGTCAGAAAAGCTGGACCTGAAAACCAGTTGGTGTCCTTTAGGAGAGTGGCTGGGACAGACCTGGATCCGTGAACTGCCGGATTATGGCTGGTGCTGATGTAGTGCCACTGATTAGGGTGCGAGGATTTCCTGATTCTTGTCACTCTGTTTGCGACATAGACATAGAAGTTCCTGGACGTGTTATGAATGTAGCCAAGTACAATCCTGCTGTCCGTGTAGAACTTGACTGTGTGAATATCCACATCGATTTCATCCATTATCAGGTCTGCAAGCTCTGTTGCCAAGACAGCTGTGCACAGCTCCAAACGAGGGACAGTGTGCGCAGGACGTGGAGCCAGCTTGGACTTCCCCATGATGAACCCGACATGACTGTGTCCTTCTGTATCAGCTGCCTTCAGGTATGCTACGGCGGATATAGCTAGAGTCGATGCATCCGCGAAGACACGAATTTCTCTGTGTACAGTGGCAAGCAGAGAAACAGAAAGGTAGATCCTCTGGATCTGGACTAGCTTAAGTTCCATCAGGGAATCTTTCCAGGCTTTCCACTGAATCATTTTGTCGTCTGGCTTCTTCTACAGTGGAGAATGAGGCGAGTCTATTATCCACATAAAAGTTCCGCATGACGAACTGCTTAGCATCTTGGCCATATTCCTTTTGTCCTTCTTGCGCTGCCCGTCTCAAGCCATAAATGGCCACAGCTGGTAAAGGGCTGTTACCGAATACATGTACTGTCATTCGGTATTCAGTCACTGGTTTTGTGAAGTCGTTATCTTCGAACCACAAGAACCTTAGGAAATCACGGTGTTCCTCACATACTGTGAAACAGTAAAACATCTGTTGCACATCTGTTGTGACTGCAAAGGGCTCCCTGCGGAAACGAAGAAGGACGCCAAGAAGAGTATTATTGAGGTCTGGTCCCTTCAAGAGGATGTCGTTGAGGGAGACACCTTCGTACCTGGCACTGGAGTCAAACACCACCCGTATTTGGTCTGGTTTCTTAGGGTGGTAGACATCAAATGTTGGTAGATACCAGCACTCTTGATTCTCTTTCAATGGCGGAGCTAGTTCTGCCTGGTTTGTCTCGAAGATTTTCTGCATGAAATCCATATATTGTTTTTTCATGTCTGGCTTTCTTTCCAGTGTGTGACACAGAGATGAGAGACATTTGACTGCTTGCTCCCTATTATTTGGGAGACGGCGCCTTGAGGAATGGAATGGTAAGGGAGCTATCCAACTGTTTGCATCATTCATGTGGACGTTTTTGTCCATGATCTCAAGGAAGGCTTGATATTCAATAGACAAAGCTATTTTCTCATCCTCTTTTGTTCTATTGAATACTGTGCTTCCAAGATCATCTGTGTCATCCGCCAGTATGTCCATCTCTTTCAAGGTTTGTATACCGTGGATTGATCTCCTCTTGTCAAATTTTTCTTGGATGTGAATAGCACTATAACATGGTCTAAGGAAAGACGTACGCCCAGTAGGTAAGACATCGGTCCTGTAAACATTAATGCTGTTAGGCTTGTGGGCTCCTCTGAGACATACTTCTCCAACAATGACCCAGCCGAGGTCAAGTTGTTGAGCATATGGAGCATTGTTGGGTCCATTATACTGTTTACGTACTTTGTGTACGCGCAGTATGTCTCTGCCGAGTAGAAGAAGAATGGCTGCATCCGGATCAATGGCTGGAATTTTATCCACCACTGGCTTGAGGTGGGAATAATGATGTGCTATTTCTGCTGAGGGGATCTCTGAACAGTCGTCTGGCATCATGTCACACTCTATGTTGCACTCTTTGCACTGCACAGATTTGTCACAGTTCTTGGCGAAGTGACTTGTTGAGGCACAACACTTGAAACAGATAGGTTTGTCTTTGAGGTATGCTTTTCGTTCATCTAAGGTCTTGCTGCGAAAGCCACGACATTTTCTTAGAGGATGGGGCTTATTATGTAACGGACATAATCTATCTGGATCCTCAACCTTTTTCTCCATAATGTTTTGCTTATCAACACTTTCTGAAGAAACCTCAGTCTTCCTGGTGAACACAGATGATTTGGAGGATTTCAGAGGTTTATCCGTCTTGACTCATGGTCAGTTCGGCAAAGCTGGGGTCGTTTCTTGTCTTTGCTTGGTCGCAAAAGGTGGGATATTGAACCTGATGGTCTTCTTTATATTTAGAGCCAACTGAGATCCATTTCTCCAGAAGGTAATAGGGGAGCTTCTGTGCGATGGGATTGACTCCCCGTGGTGTGTTGAGGTAAGATAGTCCAGGTAAGAATCCATCTTTCCTAGCTGCCTCCAGCTCTAGCAACTGGTCCCCTAGCTCCCATAGCTTCTCAATGTCCTTGTTTGATATTTTTGGAAACTCCTCTAACTTCTTAAGCAGAGCGTTTTCTATCATTTCTGCTGATCCATAACATTCTTCCAATCTCTGCCACACCATTTTGAGTCCTGAGCTGGCATTATTGATGTGAACTACACGGATGCGTTTGGCCTGCTCTGCAGACTGTGGTCCCAGCCATTTAGTTAGTAAATCTAGCTCTTCCCTGAGGGTTAAGTTCAGATCACTGGTGGAGTTGACAAAGGAAGCTTTCCAGGCCCAGTAGTTTTCTGGTTTATCGTCAAACTTTAGGAGCCGAGAGCTAACTATTTCTTTGCGAATCAGGTATCTGGCTAAGTCTGTTGTGTCTGACTGATCATGCAGGGATGCTCTAGAGGGCATGAAATAGGTTTTACCTTCAGATTGTGGGATGTGAGTCTGTAGAGGGCGGCGTTCATTTTGGTAGAACTTCAAAGGGCGAGCGTGGCTTTGCTGAGCTTAGGCTGTGCTCGTGCTCTGGCGTTGTGCTGGTAATTCTTGGAACATGACATCGCTACATTCTTCTAAACTGTGTGTTTGGATTCCACGATTATCTGTGTCACCGTTGTCCATGTTTGGCTGGTGCTCTGGTGAAAAGATGGGTTGTGGTTCCATGAGTTGAGACTGTTGATCCCCATGCTCCTGAGAATGTTGTTGCACATACTCACTACTGCGTTGATGTGAGTGATACGGAGCTAATTTGGTCACATTCTGCTGTGTTGGTTTTCCAACTTCTTCCTCATAAGCTGCTTCAAGGATTTCAGCCTCCAAAATAGCTGCTTCAGCAGCGCCCTGTATTTTCAGTGCTTTGAGGTTGGCCTGTAACTCAGTTATCCTACGTTTCAGTTCCACTTCAAGCTCAGTTTTTCTCTTAAATTCTTCCGCTTCTATCCGTGCCTGCTTTATTAGCATGTCTGCTTCTTTTTGTGCATATGAAGCTTTGACTTTTGCAGCTTCCGCTTTAGCTCTAGCTCTTGTGGCAGCAGAACCATATGATAAGGCACGACTAGAATGAGTTGAGTGTTTGGAATGGTAGGAGTATTGAGACTGCCCATCTTCTGTGTATAGCGGAGGTTTTTCTTCACTTTGTTCCTCCATGATAGATTGTTGAATCTATGCTGAGCTTCTGGGTTGCAGTGTTGATAACTCTCTCTTCTTATGATAGCAGACTGAATTTTAAGTCTTTTTACTTTTCTGCTCTTGCTTTAACAGGTTAGCGTAGCAGATAGCTAACATAAGATCCATGAAATAAAGACCCAGGAAACCGGAGTAGAGAGAGGCCTTTAGTAAGGATCTTTCCAATCTTTTTGTAAAACTGTGAAAACATAATAATATGGCATTACAAACTGCCCATATATACATATACATGAATATGCAACTCAAGTCTAACATATATAGCTATCACATAAGAAAAATTTGCCATCATAATGAGACTAGTAAGCATTTAAGCTAACTTTAACATTAGATTAGATTAGATTAGATTCAACTTTATTGTCATTACACAAGTACAGGTACAAGGCAACGAAATGCAGTTTAGGTCTAACCAGAAGTGCAATAGCAGCAAGTGCAGGATATACAGTGGTTTCATAAGTGCAGGACATGAATATGTACTGAATATATATAAAGATGGCTATTAATATAAATAGAATTTTACAGGTTAATATGTACTATGAATATAATATACAGATGGCTATTACTATAAACAGAATTTACAGATAGATATGTACTGAATATAATATACAGATGGCTATTACTATAAACAGAATTTACAGATAGATATGTACTGAATATAATATACAGATGGATATTACTATAAACAGAATTTACAGATAGATGTATATAATGATATGTTAGGCTAAGATGGGCAGTATAGCAATGGACGATATAGTGCAAATGAGCATATTCCAGTTAGGTATAGTAGTGCAAGATGCATATATGAACAGGTGTTACTGTAATAAACAGTCGATAGTGCAAATGAACATCCAGTAGTGCAAATAACAAAGTGAAGGCAGATGTGAGGGGGAGAGGAAGGTTAGCAGTATATAAGGGGAGTGGGATCAACAAGGGTTAGAGTTCAATAAAGAGACAGCTCTGGGGAAAAAAAATGCTCTTTAGTCTGCTGGTCCTGGTCCGGAGGCACCTGAAATGCCTACCGGAGGGCAGGAGAGAAAACAGTTTGTGGGCTGGGTGAGAGGAGTCCTTAAGGATGCTGCGAGCTCGATGCAGACAGCGTTTCCTCTGGATGTGGTCGATGGCAGGTAGTGGAGTCCCTGTGATGCGCTGGGCGGTTTTCACCACCCGCTGCAGTGCCTTGCGCTCTGCAACAGAGCAGCTCCCATACCATACTGTAACACAGTTGGTCAGGATGCTTTCTATTGCGCAGCGATAGAAGTTCACCAGTATAGCCGAGGATAGCTGATTCTTCCTCAGTGTCCTCAGGAAGAAAAGATGCTGGTGAGCCTTCTTGACCAGGCTGGAGGTGTTGGTTGTCCAGGACATGTCCGCCGAGATGTGGATCCCCAGGAACTTGAAACTGGAGACACGCTCAACAGCCATTCCATTGATGTGGATGGTGTCGTGTGTGCCTCTTGACTCTTTCCTTAAGTCCACGATAAGTTCCTTCGTTTTGGTGGTGTTGAGGAGCAGATTATTTTCAGTGCACCATATGACCAGGTGCTGGATCTCCTCCCTATAGGCAGTCTCATCGTTGTTGCTGATGAGTCCAATCACCGTAGTGTCGTCCGCAAACTTGACGATGGAATTAGATCCATACACAGGCTTGCAATCGGAGGTGAAGAGGGAGTAGAGAAATGGGCTTAGCACACAGCCCTGTGGTACACCAGTATTAAGTGTGATGGAGGTGGAGCAGGTGGAGCCTGATCGAACATTCTGGGGTCTGTTGGTCAGGAAGTCCAATATCCAGTTGCACATTGAGGTGTTGATGCCCAGGTCTCCAAGTTTGGCTATTAACTTGGTTGGGATAACAGTGTTGAATGCTGAGCTGAAGTCAACAAACAGCATACGTGCATACGTGTTCTTATTGTCCAGATGTGTGAGCACAGAGTGCAGTGCCAAGGAAACTGCATCCTCTGTGCTCCTATTGCTACGGTAGGCAAACTGGTGTGAGTCCAATGTGGATGGTAGAGAGTCTTTTAGATGTGCCAAGACCAGCCGCTCAAAGTCAAGTCAAGTCAAGTCAACTTTATTTATATAGCGCTTTTTACAATGCAGATTGTTTCAAAGCAGCTTCACAGTGTTAAACAGGAAAATAATTAACAGAATTTGATTCAGCTGTACAGCCGCTCTGGATAAAACGGTGAAGTCATCAGCTCATTTCAATTATCATATATATTCAAGTAATGTAGTTGATATAATTTAGTTTAGTAATTAAATTTATTTGGGTATTTATTTGAAAATGTAGTGTCCCCAACTGAGCAAGCCAGAGGCGACAGTGGCAAGGAACCAAAACTCCATCAGGTGTCCTAATGGAGAAAAATAAACCTTGGGAGAAACCAGGCTCAGTCGGGGTGCCAGTTCTCCTCTGGCCAATTAACAAACAGTGTATGTTTATTATTTTGGCAGCCTTATAGGTCAGAAGTAATATTAGATCGGATTATTCGAAAGATCGGAGGCATCACGCCGGGTTTATTGAGGATGGCGTGTCGATTAAACAATTATTAAATAGGAATATTCGAAATATCGGAGTCATCACGCCGGAGATGGATCCATTGACGATGCCATGTCAATGAGCAATTTCAGAGGGTAGACTAATTGACACGGTCTCTGCAGACACTTCAGGGATGCGTTGGTAATGTCTGGGCTAGCTGGTCCACCATCTGATCTGGATACGGCCCGGATCCGGCTGACTGCAGTAAACCTCGGGATAAACAGAGAGACTAACATTAGCGTAGATGCCATTCCTCTTATGATGTAACGAGTACATCAGGTGTTATGGGAATTGTTCCCGGTTCCGGCTGACCTAGTTAATGCAGCCTAACAATTTGAATAAAATATAAATTAAAAATGTTTTATGTGTATGCCATAGTAAAGAGATGCGTTTTTAGTCTAGATTTAAACTGACAGAGTGTGTCTGCTTCCCGAACAATGCTAGGAAGGCTGTTCCAGAGTTTGGGTGCTAAATAGGAAAAGGATCGACCGCCTGCAGTTGGTTTTGATATTCTAGGTATTATCAACTGGCCAGAGTTTTGAGACCGCAATAGACATAATGGAGTATAATGCGTTAAGAGCTCGCTCAAGTACTGGGGAGCTGAACCATTTAGTGCTTTGTAAGTAATTAGCAAGATTACTGCTGTGCTGTTGGCAGACATCAGAAGTTGAAGCTTTATTTTTGGTTAATTTAGCCACTGTATCGAATAAATACCTAGGGTTGTGTTTGTTTTCTTCTAAGAGAGTCGAGAAATAAGCAGATCTAGCAGTTTTTACGGCCTTTCTGTATGAAATCATGCTCTCTTTCCACGAAATGCGAAAAACTTCCAGTTTTGTTTTCTTCCAGCTGCGCTCCATTTTTCTGGCTGCTGTTTTAAGGGCCCGGGTGTGCTCGTTGTACCACGGCGTTGGACTATTCTCTTTAATCTTCTTTAAGCGCAGAGGAGCAACTGTGTCTAAAGTGCTGGAAAAGAGAGAGTCAATAGTTTCTGTTGCAACATCAAGTTCCTCTGGGCTATCTGGGATGCTGAGGAGATGAAACTGATGAGGAAGTTTATTTATAAAGAAATCTTTAGTCTCAGCAGTGATAGTCCTGCCATATTTGAAGCGAGGGGACGGCTTTGCAGCCTTTGCTAAATTAAGTATACATGATACTAGGTAATGATCTGAGATGTCATCGCTCTGCTGCAGAATTTCAACGGTATCAGCATTTATTCCATGTGACAATATTAGGTCTAGAGTATGATTACGGCGATGAGTGGGTCCTGATACGTGTTGCCTAACTCCAATAGAGTTTAGAATGTCTCTAAATGCCAATCCCAATGCGTCTTTTTCATTGTCTACATGGATATTAAAATCACCAACAATTAGGACTTTATCTGTAGCCAGTACTAACTCTGATAAAAAATCAGCAAATTCTCTGATAAAGTGTGTATTGTGCCCTGGTGGCCTATATACAGTAGCCAACACAAATGTTAAACAGGATTTATCAATTTCACTACATAATGTTACGTAAAGCACCAAAACTTCAAAATAATTATATTTGAAACTAGACTTCTGAGTAATACTAAAGATATTATTATAAACTACAGCAACACCTCCCTCTTTACCTTTCAGACGCGACTCGTGTTTATAACAATAATCTTGTGGGGTGGACTCATTTAAAGTAATGTAGTCGTCAGGTTTTAGCCAGGTTTCTGTCAAACACAGCACATCTAGATTATTATCTGTAATCATATAATTTACAATAAGCGTTTTAGAGGAAAGGGATCGAATATTCAGCAGCCCGAGCTTTATAATTTGTTCATCTGTATTATATCTGTTGTTTATTTGTTGGACATCAATTACATTTTTACCGTTGAATAGTTTTGGTGGTTTTTTGTATTTACTAATTCGTGGAACAGACACAGTCTCTATGTAATATCTAGGTGAAAGAGTATCTATGTGCTGGGATTTATCTGACTTCTGTGACGCGAGACAGCTAGCAGACGGTCGGGTAAGCCAGTCCGTCTGCTTCCTGACCTGGGCCCTAGTTAGTCAAGGTTTAGCTTTAAGACTATGTGCCAAATTACTAGAGAGAAGAGCGGCACCACCCCAGGAGGGATGGATACCATCTCTTTTCAACAGGTCAGGTCTGCCCCAAAAGCTTTTCCAATTGTCTATGAACCCTATGTTATTTTGCGGACACCACTTAGACAACCAGCCATTGAGTGATGATAGTCTGCTAAGTATCTCATCACTCCTTTTAATGGGGAGGGGACCAGAGCAAAAAACCCGATTTGCCATCGTACTTGCGAGTTCACACACCTCTTTAATGTTAATTTTGGTGATCTCCGACTGGCGAAGTCAAACATCATTTGTGCCGACATGAATAATAATCTTAGAGAATTTACGATTAGCATTAGCCAGCACTTTTAAATTTGCTTTGATGTCAGGCGCTCTGGCTCCCGGTAAACATGTGACTATGGTGGCTGGTGTCTCTATTTTCATGTTCCGTGCTATAGAATCGCCAATAACTAGGGCACTTTCAACAGGATTCTCAGTGGGTGCATCACTGAGTGGGGAGAACCTGTTTGATGTTCTAATCGGAACGGAAGAGTGTTTTTTTGATCTGCGACTATGCCGTCTCACCGTCACCCAGTTGCCCTGCTGCATGGGCTCTACAGCCGGAACCGAACAATGTACAGATTTCACTAAGCTAGTCGCATCCAAAGCAGTAACTAAAGCTGTTTTGTACTCACTACTCTCAAATAAAGTCTGGATGCGTGTCTCTAATTCTGAAATCTTCTCCGTCAGTCTGACTATCGCCTTACATTTATCACATGTGAAGCCCTGTTCACCAACGGAGACAGATATACTAAACATGAAACATGTAGTGCAGGTGACAATAAAAGGAGAAGACATGGCTTACCGTATTTGTTGATTAATCCAACTTACCACAGTTGTTTGATGGACTAGTAAAGGCACGAGAGACAAAAACAGGAAACCCGGATGCACAAATGGCAGGCTAACAGGCTAGTGAAATGCTAACGCATTGTGAAATGCTAACACGTTGTGATAGTGATTTAAATTAAAAGCTAACAATGTCAATTTTAACGTGATAGGCAATATTAAACAATATATGGTGATGAGTAAGTTATATTTAGCAGTATAAACAACAAGAAAAGATATCAAATAGAGATTCAAAAGCAAAGCTGTTCAGAGCTGCAAACACTGCGACCGGCAGACAGGAGGCAGACAGGAGCAATCGATCAGGAGACCCTGAAAAAGCACTTCATAACGATGGGTGTGAGTGCTACAGGGCGGTAGTCATTAAGGCACATCGGGCTAGAGTGTTTAGGCACTGGCACAATGGAAGTGCATTTAAAGCATGTTGGTACAGTTGCTTGGGCAAGAGACAAGTTGAAAATGTCTGTAAAAACCCCAGCGAGCTGCTCTGCACATGCCCTGAGTACGCGTCCAGGGATGTTGTCTGGTCCAGCAGCCTTGTGCGGGCTGATTCGGCACAGTGCATTGCAGACATCTGTGGAGGAGAGTGTGATTGGCGAGTGGTCAGCTGAGGGTTTGGCCTTGGTGGCAGTTTCTCTGTTGTCCCTTTCAAAGCGAGCATAAAAGTAATTTAGCTCGTTCAGGAAGTTGATATCAGTGGCTGCGGGGGTGGAGTGGGTGGGTTTGTAGTCACTGATGGCCTGAATGTTTGTGTAAACATGGTCTAAAGTTTTGTTTCCTCTGGTGTGACAGGAAACATGCTGGTGAAATTTCGGTAGCACTGACTTTAAGTTTGAATGATTAAAATCACCAGCAACAATAAACGCAGCTTCCGGGTGAACAGTCTGTTGTTTACTGATGGCTGCGTGAAGTTCTTTCATAGCAAGCTTAGCATCAGCATCCGGGGGAATATAGGCTGCAGTTATAATGGTGGAGGTCTACATTTAATCATGAGAAACTCAAGGTTAGCTGAACAATGTCTCCCAACAATAGCAGAGTTTGTGCACCAAGCTTTGTTAATGTAAATACACAATCCACCACCTCTGGTCTTACCGGAGCCATCTAATGTTCTATCCACGCGGAGTGTGTGGCGTCCCGCTAGTTCAATAGTGTTGTCCGGTATTCCGCTGTTTAACCATGTTTCCGTGAATATTAAAACGTTACAGTTCAAAAATCTCTTGCTGTGTGTGATACTGAGTCGAATCTCCTCATTTTGTTCACCAGCGACCTTACATTGGCAAGGAAAATGCTGGCCGCCTGCGAGCACTTCCGCCTGGACGGGTAGAGTGCATAGCATCGGGTGTTCTGGTGATCTCAGGAAGGAGTCGAAGGTTGTCCATAAAACTGTCGGACCAATATCCAATATCCAAAAGCTCACATCGGGTGTACGATGTAAAGGCACAACTGTTCTGCACGAACAGACCCGAAATGAGCAAGAAATATATTGAAACATTGCAGAATCTGGAGAGACCCCGAGCCTCGCGATGTACTCGCATGGATGTCTATGGAGAGATGCTAATCGCGATTATTCTCTATTAGTACAACATACATATTATGCTAAAATGGACAATACACAAAGACTATAGCAAAGTAGATATACTTCCTACAGAAATACTTACAGACTTAGACCTTCAAACTACCAAAGGCAAAGAGAAAAGAGTAGCTGCTGCATGTCCTCTCCGTAGATTAGAATCAGAAGCAAACAGAAAAACTATGGCAAGAGAGGAGGGACTAAAATATAAGAACTCAAATGCAATACAACTTTAAACCACTAGATGTCTCTAATGCAACACAAAGTGGGGGGCAGAACAGACTGGCACTATCATTCGACGACTTTAACACACACCTTACAGCCAGTCAGAATCGGGTATTCAGATTTTAGTCATATTACAGAACTCATGTCTTTATTACACAAAATCGATGAAAAAAATACTGATTTTGGCTGAGATTAATTATAGATAGTTACGTTAGTATAGGATGTTCAGTACTGTAAAAGCCACAGTATTGTAAATACATTTACTTTATTGGTAGCAATTTGTCTTTGGTTGTGCAGATCACTGGTTTGACTTGACAGCTCTATTTCACTCTTCTCCTTCACTGCATCTGCCTATTCTCATGTACATTCAAGGCAAGACTGTTTACTTTGTATTTTTTTATCTGTTCGCTTTTAGCAAGTTTATTGTCAGCGCTTGTGCTGCACCAAATGCTTGGGTCTTGCCCACACCTAGGATCCGACTGACCTCATTGTGAGAGTATAAATATCAAGGCGCGTTGTTTCTGGGTTGCTGTCTTTGCAAAAACACCCAATGCCTTACAGGGACATTTTAAAGGATGTTTAAGTAAATATAGTTTATATTCATTAATCTGATTTGTAAGCTTGCACAAACATATAACCACAGTATTTGTGTACATTCTTTGTTATTAGAGAAGTGCATGATTTCCCAAACATTAACCATGTTTATCTTCTATTGTTCAGCATCCTCCTGTCTTTGTTTGAGATGTGAATTTGTGTGATACTGATCATCTTCTTGTGATGTTTCAGAATGTGGATGTGGACAGAGATCCAGAGGATGCTTTACTGACCGTACCAGAACACAACTAGACAAGATTTCCTCTTAATGATTACATATATTGTCCTTACTTGTAGGGCCTTATGACCTTAGATGTAATTGGATGTAAACTCTTTTGGACTGTTATTTAGACTTATACAATGATGTCATGAAAATAAAGGTTTATGTTTAATCTAAAAGGCCAGTCAAGTAAAAGATTAATTGAGGCAAACAAGACAAGAAGGTCTGATTGTGCTGTTCTGAAAATGTTCCTGCTTCTGAGTCAAATGTCATCCGGTCCGGAGACATCACAGCCCTAAAATTCAGCCCTGACAAACCCAGCCCATCCGGCCCATGATGTCACAGTCACGTTTAGTTTCAGTTTGATTGGACTTTCAGTTTGTTTGTATCTGTCACATGTTCCTTTGTTCTGTTTCCCGCCACTCGTCTGTCTCCCCGGTTACCATTATTAGTTCATCTGTGTCAGCTGTGTGTCATCATTATCCTCATTGTGTTCCTCCAGTCTCTGTCCGATCTCAGTTATGTTTTAGTGTTTTGTGCTGTTGCCCGTCTGCCTTTCTTGCCTTTATCTACGATTAAATCACGTTTGGAATTGTATCTGCCTGTCTTCGTCTTCCTGCCTGCACACACCCATGACACATGTGAATGTTTTTGCTGGGGTTAGGGCCTTAAATTGGAGTAAATAAATAAAACTAGGACAGGGACAAATAATGATGGATATTATCGAATTTACTGCAAATGCATGTAACAAACTTAATATTGCACTTTTGTCACACAGAAATGCACTTGACAGTAAATAACTGATTTTGAGCTAGGATGCAATAAAATAAATTTACTGCTTTTTAAATGCTGTCATCATTTACTCACTCTCATGTCATTTCAAACCTGTATGACTTTCTCTCTTCCGTGAAACACAAAAGAAGATATTTGGAAGAATGTTGGCAACCAAACCATTTTGGTTAGGCTACCATTGAATATTGTATGGACAAAACACCAGACTCAAATGATTATATTGTAAACATGTAGAAAATTCAAAAACAGCCTCTTTAAAAGTGATTTATATTCCGCAATATTTAATGTACGTAATAATAGCAAAAGTTAATACATTTCTTCCAAAACACCATATTTCTTCACTGTTAGTAGCTGCAAGGTAAATTGTGGTTGTGCTAGACTAGAGTGACAAGTTTGTAGTTGATTCACCACAGAACCTGTAATGTTGCCATCACACGATTGTATAAAACAAAATTTGGAGTTAAAGTGCCAGTCATCACTTCATCGAGCAGCAGAAACGCAGCCTACGTTTGTCAGCGGCAGCGCTGTGCGGATATTTGCCATTTACAGTTTCCCCATGCACAAAAAAAAAATTATGTTATACATCTTCCTTATGGTATAAGATTTAACACCAGACCGGATAAATCGGGCCATATGGTATTGTAAAATGCATTAAGCATTTGTTTATATGGAAAGAACCAAAGCTTGTAACGCAGGAACTTCTAAATGATAGAATTTGATAAATATGGACGGAGAGGCCCAGCCTGCCGCCGCACAGATATCTTCAAGTGGTATTCCACTAGACCAAGCCCATGACGAGGCTATGCCTCTGGTGGAATGAGCTCTGACGCCTAAGGGGCAGCAGAGACCCTTTGACTCATAAGCCAGCGAGATAGCATCTACTATCCATAGCAACAATCTCTGCTTCGAGATCGTGCACCCTCAGGTGTGGCCGCCAAAGCATATGAAGAGCTGTTCCGACTGCCTAGATGCGGTGGAACGCTCTAGATAAACTCTTAAGAGACCTGACGGGACAGAGTAGATTCGCGTCTCTTTCATCCTCAGACGATGGCAGAGCTGATGAAATAATCTGTGCTCTGAACGGAGTGGAGAGCACTTTGGGTACATACCCATGTCTTGGTTTGAGGACGACTTTGGAAACGTTAGGCCCAAACTCAAGGCAGGAAGCTCTCACTGAGAGTGCATGTAAATCACCAATTTGCTTGACTGAAGCTAGTGCCAGCAGGAGAGCAGTCTTTAGCGAAAGGTGCTTCAAGCTCACAGACTGAAGTGGCTCAAATGGGGGACTTTTCATGGCCTCTAGGACCGTGGAAAGGTCCCATATAGGAACCAATGGAGGTCGAGGTAGGTTCAGCCTCCTAGCCCCTTCTGAGGAAGCGCGCGACTAGGTCGCTTCTCCCCAGTGGCTGTCCGGCCACATGAGCGTGAGACGTTGCTATGGCAGTCACATATACTTTGAGCGTGGAGGGGGAGTGACCCGCATCCAAAAGCTCTTGAAGAAAGGAGAGCACTTTAGGCACTCCACATGAGTGTAGGTCCAGGTTCCGAGCTGCACACCAGCTAAAAAAAAGAGTGTATGAGTGTTTTAAATATCCCGCTGTAATTCCAGGTGCTGTAAACATTTTTGAGAGTCGTCTCGGTTACGTATGTAACCCTCGTTCCCTGAAGGAGGGAACGGAGACGTGCGTCGAACGTGATTGACTGAAAGGGAACTTAAATTTCCTGCTGTAATACCAGGTGCTGTAAGCATTTTTGTTTTATAAAAAAAAAGGGTGTATGAGAGTCTTAAATTTCCTGCTGTAATACCTGTAACAATCTCTGGTGTTCAAAACTCATGAAGACGATGAAGAACTTGGAACTTTTAATGACAAAATCTCAGGAAACACTCAAGTAAAACCAGTATACAATAACGACAAACACTGAGGGAGAACTCAAGACAAAATACACAGGGCAAACAAGGTGATTGACTAGACACAAGTGAATGACATTAATAATTAACAAGACACAGCTGGGACAAATGAACTAATGAGGGTAACCATAGTGACAAACAAGTGGCGGGAAACTGAGACAAAGGAACACGTGACAGGATGAAAACACAACTGAAGCCAGACAGACATGTAACATAATGTCCCCTCCGAGTAGGCGCGTCCTCGCGCCGTAAAAGGAACAACTGAGGAGGGAGGGAACAAAAGAAAAACACACAGTCCATGGTGGAGGTAGGGCTGATGACTCCAGGGGGGCCCGGAGGAACTGATGGACTGAGGGGCCACAGTGGAGATGAGGGAGGTAGGAGCCAAGGTGAAGCTATTAGCACGATGGGCCAAGGCAGAGTCCAGGTCACGGAGGTTGGAGGCGGAGACCGGGAATCCCTGGACCCCGATGGAGCTGGAGACTGGCTGACCCACAGCGAGCCCACACCTCCCATAGTGGGCTGAGGGTGAGCAGAGGGGCTGACAGGCAGCAGCGGAAACGGGGATAAGGTGTGGATGATGGGAGGAGGTGGGAGAGGGAGGCTGGATGGGAGGAGGTGGGAGAGGGAGGCTGGATGGGAGGAGGTGGGAGAGGGAGGCTGGGTGGGAGAGGGAGGCTGGGTGGGAGTTCAGGACGCCCTGGCGGTGCTGGAGTCCAGGACGCCCTGGCGGTGCTGGAGTCCCCTCTGGACTGGAGACGGGAGGCGGAGTCCCCTCTGGACTGGAGACGGGAGGCGGAGTTCCCTCTGGACTGGAGACGGGAGGCGGAGTCCCCTCTGGACTGGAGACGGGAGCTGGTTCAGTCCAGAAGTCGATAAGCCAGCCATCCATTGCGGGCTCAGGTTTGTGCTCTGGCGTGGCGGTGGCCATCTTGGCCGGAGACGAGGGCTCAGGCATGGCGGCGGCCATCTCTGCAGTGGGTGTGAGCACTGGGTCTAGCTCTGGGGTGGTGATGGATGGTAAGTGGGGCTGGACGCTGGCGGTGGGATCCTCTTCTACCTCACCCACTATGAAAGAAGATCCTTCCACCCATAAGGCAAAGTTGATATACTCCGACATTACTAATTAACAAGACACAGCTGGGACAAATGAACTAGTGAAGGTAACCATGGTGACAAACAAGTGGCGGGAAACTGAGACAAAGGAACACGTGACAGGATGAAAACACAACTGAAGCCAGACAGATATGTAACAATACCAGGTGCTGTAAGCATTTTCGTTTTATAAAAAAATAATAAAAAATTAATTAAAAAAGAGTGTATGAGTGTCTTAAATTCCCCGTTGTAATACCAGGTGCTGTAAGCATTTTTGTTTTACTAGAAAAAAAAAGAGTGTATGAGTGTCTTAAATTCCCCTTTGTAATACCAGGTACTGTAAGCATTTTTGTTTTACCTGAAAAAAAAAAAAAAAGAGTGTATGAGTGTCTTAAATATCCCACTGTAATGCCAGGTGCTGTAAGCATTTTTGTTTTAATAAAAAGAAAAAAGGAATAAAAAAAGAGTGTATGAGTGTCTTAAATTCCCCGTTGTAATGCCAGGTGCTGTAAGAATTTTTGTTTTACTAGAAAAAAAAAAGTGTATGAGTGTCTTAAATATCCCGCTGTAATACCAGGTGCTGTAAGCATTTTTGTTTTACTAAAAAGAAAAAAGAAAAAAAAAGAGTGTATGAGTGTCTTAAATATCCCGCTGTAATACCAGGTGCTGTAAGAATTTTTGTTTTACTAGAAAAAAAAGAGTGTATGTGTGTCTTAAATATCCCGCTGTAATACCAGGTGCTGTAAGCATTTTTGTTTTACTAAAAAGAAAAAAAAAAAGAAAAAAAAAGTTTAAAAAGTGTCTTAAATATCCCGCTGTAATACCAGGTGCTGTAAGCATTTTTGTTTTACTAAAAAAAAAAAAAAAAAGAGTGTATGAGTGTCTTAAATATCCCACTGTAATACCAGGTGCTGTAAGCATTTTTGTTTTACTAAAAAGAAAAAAGGAATAAAAAAGAGTGTATGAGTGTCTTAAATATCTCGCTGTAATACCAGGTGCTGTAAGCATTTTTGTTTTACTAAAAAAAAAAGAGTGTATGAATGTCTTAAATATCCCGCTGTAATACCAGGTGCTGTAAGCATTTTTGTTTGACTAAAAAGAAAAAAGGAATAAAAAAGAGTGTATGAGTGTCTTAAATATCTCGCTGTAATACCAGGTGCTGTAAGCATTTTTGTTTTACTAAAAAAAAAGAGTGTATGAATGTCTTAAATATCCCGCTGTAATACCAGGTGCTGTAAGTATTTTTGTTTGACTAAAAAGAAAAAAGGAATAAAAAAGAGTGTATTAGTGTCTTAAATTCCTTATTGTAATACCAGGTGCTGTAAGCATTTTTGTTTTACTAGAAAAAAAAAAGAGTGTATGAGTGTCTTAAATATCCCGCTGTAATACCAGGTGCTGTAAGCATTTTTGTTTGACTAAAAAGAAAAAAGGAATAAAAAAGAGTGTATTAGTGTCTTAAATTCCCTGTTGTAATACCAGGTGCTGTAAGCATTTTTGTTTTACTAGAAAAAAAAAAGAGTGTATGAGTGTCTTAAATATCCCGCTGTAATACCAGGTGCTGTAAGCATTTTTGTTTTACTAAAAAGAAAAAAGAAAAAAAAAAAGAGTGTATGAGTGTCTTAAATTTCCCGCTGTAATACCAGGTGCTGTAAGCATTTTTGTTTTACTAAAAAAAAAGAGTGTATGAATGTCTTAAATTTCCCGCTGTAATACCAGGTGCTGTAAGCATTTTTGTTTTACTAAAAAGAAAAAAGGAATAAAAAAGAGTGTATGAGTGTCTTAAATATCCCGCTGTAATACCAGGTGCTGTAAGCATTTTTGTTTGACTAAAAAGAAAAAAGGAATAAAAAAGAGTGTATGAGTGTCTTAAATATCTCGCTGTAATACCAGGTGCTGTAAGCATTTTTGTTTTACTAAAAAAAAAGAGTGTATGAATGTCTTAAATATCCCGCTGTAATACCAGGTGCTGTAAGCATTTTTGTTTGACTAAAAAGAAAAAAGGAATAAAAAAGAGTGTATTAGTGTCTTAAATTCCCTGTTGTTATACCAGGTGCTGTAAGCATTTTTGTTTTACTAGAAAAAAAAAAGAGTGTATGAGTGTCTTAAATATCCCGCTGTAATACCAGGTGCTGTAAGCATTTTTGTTTTACTAAAAAGAAAAAAAAAAGAGTGTATGAGTGTCTTAAATTTTTGTTTTAAGCATTTTTGTTTTACTAAAAAGAAAAAAGGAATAAAAAAGAGTGTATGAGTGTCTTAAATATCCCGCTGTAATACCAGGTGCTGTAAGCATTTTTGTTTTACTAAAAAAAAAGTGTATGAGTGTCTTAAATATCCCGCTGTAATACCAGGTGCTGTAAGCATTTTAGTTTGACTAAAAAGAAAAAAAAAGAGTGTATGAGTGTCTTAAATTTCCCGCTGTAATACCAGGTGCTGTAAGCATTTTTGTTTTACTAAAAAAAAAGAGTGTATGAATGTCTTAAATTTCCCGCTGTAATACCAGGTGCTGTAAGCATTTTTGTTTTTGTATTTGTTTGTGTATTTTTGTAATACCAGGTGCTGTAAGCATTTTTGTTTTACTAAAAAGAAAAAAAAAAGAGTGTATGAGTGTCTTAAATTTTTGTTTTAAGCATTTTTGTTTTACTAAAAAGAAAAAAGGAATAAAAAAGAGTGTATGAGTGTCTTAAATATCCCGCTGTAATACCAGGTGCTGTAAGCATTTTTGTTTTACTAAAAAAAAAGTGTATGAGTGTCTTAAATATCCCGCTGTAATACCAGGTGCTGTAAGCATTTTAGTTTGACTAAAAAGAAAAAAAAAGAGTGTATGAGTGTCTTAAATTTCCCGCTGTAATACCAGGTGCTGTAAGCATTTTTGTTTTACTAAAAAAAAAGAGTGTATGAATGTCTTAAATTTCCCGCTGTAATACCAGGTGCTGTAAGCATTTTTGTTTTACTAAAAAGAAAAAAGGAATAAAAAAGAGTGTATGAGTGTCTTAAATATCCCGCTGTAATACCAGGTGCTGTAAGCATTTTTGTTTTACAAAAAAAAAAGAGTGTATGAGTGTCTTAAATATCCCGCTGTAATACCAGGTGCTGTAAGCATTTTTGTTTGACTAAAAAGAAAAAAAAAAGAGTGTATGAGTGTCTTAAATTTCCCGCTGTAATACCAGGTGCTGTAAGCATTTTTGTTTTACTAAAAAGAAAAAAGAAAAAAAAAGAGTGTATGAGTGTCTTAAATATCCCGCTGTAATACCAGGTGCTGTAAGAATTTTTGTTTTACTAGAAAAAAAAGAGTGTATGTGTGTCTTAAATATCCCGCTGTAATACCAGGTGCTGTAAGCATTTTTGTTTTACTAAAAAAAAAAAAAAAAAGTTTAAAAAGTGTCTTAAATATCCCGCTGTAATACCAGGTGCTGTAAGCATTTTTGTTTTACTAAAAAGAAAAAAAAAGAGTGTATGAGTGTCTTAAATATCCTGCTGTAATACCAGGTGCTGTAAGCATTTTTGTTTTACTAAAAAAAAAGAGTATATGAGTGTCTTAAATATCCCGCTGTAATACCAGGTGCTGTAAGCATTTTTGTTTGACTAAAAAGAAAAAAGGAATAAAAAAGAGTGTATGAGTGTCTTAAATTCCCTGTTGTAATACCAGGTGCTGTAAGCATTTTTTTTTTACTAGAAAGAAAAAAGAAAAAAGAAAAAAAAAAGAGTGTAAGACTGTCTTAAATTTCCCGCTGTAATACCAGGTGCTGTAAGCATTTTTGTTTTACTAGAAAAAAAAAGAGTGTATGAGTATCTTAAATATCCCGCTGTAATACCAGGTGCTGTAAGCATTTTTGTTTTACTAGGGGAAAAAAAGAGTGTATGAGTGTCTTAAATATCCCGCTGTAATACCAGGTGCTGTAAGCATTTTTGTTTGACTAAAAAGAAAAAAGGAATAAAAAAGAGTGTATTAGTGTCTTAAATTCCCTGTTGTTATACCAGGTGCTGTAAGCATTTTTGTTTTACTAGAAAAAAAAAAGAGTGTATGAGTGTCTTAAATATCCCGCTGTAATACCAGGTGCTGTAAGCATTTTTGTTTTACTAAAAAGAAAAAAAAAAGAGTGTATGAGTGTCTTAAATTTTTGTTTTAAGCATTTTTGTTTTACTAAAAAGAAAAAAGGAATAAAAAAGAGTGTATGAGTGTCTTAAATATCCCGCTGTAATACCAGGTGCTGTAAGCATTTTTGTTTTACTAAAAAAAAAGTGTATGAGTGTCTTAAATATCCCGCTGTAATACCAGGTGCTGTAAGCATTTTAGTTTGACTAAAAAGAAAAAAAAAGAGTGTATGAGTGTCTTAAATTTCCCGCTGTAATACCAGGTGCTGTAAGCATTTTTGTTTTACTAAAAAAAAAGAGTGTATGAATGTCTTAAATTTCCCGCTGTAATACCAGGTGCTGTAAGCATTTTTGTTTTTGTATTTGTTTGTGTATTTTTGTAATACCAGGTGCTGTAAGCATTTTTGTTTTACTAAAAAGAAAAAAAAAAGAGTGTATGAGTGTCTTAAATTTTTGTTTTAAGCATTTTTGTTTTACTAAAAAGAAAAAAGGAATAAAAAAGAGTGTATGAGTGTCTTAAATATCCCGCTGTAATACCAGGTGCTGTAAGCATTTTTGTTTTACTAAAAAAAAAGTGTATGAGTGTCTTAAATATCCCGCTGTAATACCAGGTGCTGTAAGCATTTTAGTTTGACTAAAAAGAAAAAAAAAGAGTGTATGAATGTCTTAAATTTCCCGCTGTAATACCAGGTGCTGTAAGCATTTTTGTTTTACTAAAAAAAAAGAGTGTATGAATGTCTTAAATTTCCCGCTGTAATACCAGGTGCTGTAAGCATTTTTGTTTTACTAAAAAGAAAAAAGGAATAAAAAAGAGTGTATGAGTGTCTTAAATATCCCGCTGTAATACCAGGTGCTGTAAGCATTTTTGTTTTACAAAAAAAAAAGAGTGTATGAGTGTCTTAAATGTCCCGCTGTAATACCAGGTGCTGTAAGCATTTTTGTTTGACTAAAAAGAAAAAAAAAAGAGTGTATGAGTGTCTTAAATTTCCCGCTGTAATACCAGGTGCTGTAAGCATTTTTGTTTTACTAAAAAGAAAAAAGAAAAAAAAAGAGTGTATGAGTGTCTTAAATATCCCGCTGTAATACCAGGTGCTGTAAGAATTTTTGTTTTACTAGAAAAAAAAGAGTGTATGTGTGTCTTAAATATCCCGCTGTAATACCAGGTGCTGTAAGCATTTTTGTTTTACTAAAAAAAAAAAAAAAAAGTTTAAAAAGTGTCTTAAATATCCCGCTGTAATACCAGGTGCTGTAAGCATTTTTGTTTTACTAAAAAAAAAAAAAAAAAGAGTGTATGAGTGTCTTAAATATCCTGCTGTAATACCAGGTGCTGTAAGCATTTTTGTTTTACTAAAAAAAAAGAGTATATGAGTGTCTTAAATATCCCGCTGTAATACCAGGTGCTGTAAGCATTTTTGTTTGACTAAAAAGAAAAAAGGAATAAAAAAGAGTGTATGAGTGTCTTAAATTCCCTGTTGTAATACCAGGTGCTGTAAGCATTTTTTTTTTACTAGAAAGAAAAAAGAAAAAAGAAAAAAAAAAGAGTGTAAGACTGTCTTAAATTTCCCGCTGTAATACCAGGTGCTGTAAGCATTTTTGTTTTACTAGAAAAAAAAAGAGTGTATGAGTATCTTAAATATCCCGCTGTAATACCAGGTGCTGTAAGCATTTTTGTTTTACTAGGGGAAAAAAAGAGTGTATGAGTGTCTTAAATATCCCGCTGTAATACCAGGTGCTGTAAGCATTTTTGTTTTACTAGAAAAAAAAGAGTGTATGAGTATCTTAAATATCCCGCTGTAATACCAGGTGCTGTAAGCATTTTTGTTTTACTAAAAAGAAAAAAGAAAAAAGAAAAAAAAAAGAGTGTAAGACTGTCTTAAATTTCCCACTGTAATACCAGGTGCTGTAAGCATGTTTGTTTTACTAAAAAGAAAAAAGAAAAAAAAAAGAGTGTATGAGTGTCTTAAATATCCCGCTTTAATACCAGGTGCTGTAAGCAGTTCCCTTTCAACCAACTGACCGACGAATTGGGATCTATTTTCAGAGACCAATCTACTTCGAGTGTTTAAAAACGAGCCAATGAGGATTGGCATGCGGTAGACGCGTCCCACGGTCCGCCCCGCAGCGCGGGTATAAATACGGAAGTGGAAGTACCGCATATCGCTTTTCAACTTCGGAGCCGAACATTCATGTGCTTGTTTGTTCCTACGAAGAGTGTTTCCTGCGAGGACAAAGAGAGTTGGAGCTCTGCCAGTGTCGGTGTGACGGTGCCTGCAGCGGTGGTCGCAAATAGAGTTTTTTTTTCCCTCAGGGCGACGAAAGAATCGAGAACTTCGCCCAGCAGTTCTAGGTTGTCCAGAAGCAGACGGAGGCGATTAAAAATATCCTGCCCCGGCGACCTGCTGCTGCCTCCACCCAGTCGCCGGCTGCAGCGCCCCCGCCTGCTCGTCGCCGAGGGCGTCCCCCGGCGTCTGCCTCCGCCCCTGCCAAGCCAAAGCAGCAGCCTCCACCGGCAAAGCAGGGCACCAGGCGCAAGAGGGCCGCCCAACCCGTCCAGGGCCCCGCTGTCTCTGCAGGCAAGCGCAAGGGTAAGCGGCCCTGAGACGGGCAGCCCAGGGAGAAGAGGAGCTGTTCTCGGGGAGGTGGTGTCCGCACCCCTCCTCCCCCCGGAGGAGGACCGGGGGGAGAATGTCCATCACACTGGTGTCAACATCCTGCCGCTGGCTCTCCGGAGTCCAGCGGTGCCCACATTTTCAATAAAAGAGCAGTTTCCTCCCTCCCTGGGCCCCAAGAGGGTCAGGTTGGCAGTGTGCGACGCCCCCGGGCCTTGCCACTCCTTTCCTCCCCTCTCCCCCTCGCCAGGGGGCAGCAGTGTGGGCACCGAGGACGCCCCCGGGCCTTCTCACCCACACTCTGTCCCACACTGAAGTACTCAAGCAACACTCCGGGCCGCCTCCGGGCCTCCCGAGTCGGGCCTGGGTACCCCATCTTGCTGCCTCACCCCGGGCACGTCTGTGGTGCCGTTGGTCCCGCTTGTTCGGTCTCTGGGGGCCTGGTTAGGTCTCCCCAGGCCGTCTCGCTGGCTCATCCGTACCATCAGACTCGGCTATGCGATTCAATTTGCCCGCCGGCCTCCCAAGTTCGCGGGCATCCTCTTCACCTCAGTGCGGAGTTGCGATGCCCATGTCTTGCGGTCCGAGATCGATGTCCTGCTGGCGAAGGACGCGATCGAGCCGGTTCCTCCGGCCGATATGAAGGCGGGATTTTACAGCCCCTACTTTATTGTGCCCAAGAAAGGGGGTGGGTTAAGACCAATCCTGGACCTGCGTGTCCTGAATCGGGCCCTGCACAAGCTCCCGTTCAGAATGCTAACGCAGAAACGCATTTTCGAATGCATCCGTCCCCAGGATTGGTTCGCAGCGATCGACTTGAAGGACGCGTACTTTCATGTCTCCATTCTCCCTCGACACAGACCGTTCCTACGCTTTGCGTTCGAGGGGAGGGCAATTCAGTACAGGGTCCTGCCCTTCGGGCTGTCCCTGTCGCCTCGCGTCTTCACGAAAGTCGCAGAGGCAGCCATTGTTCCGCTCAGAGAACGCTGTGTTCGTATTCTCAACTATCTCGACGACTGGCTCATACTGGCCCAGTCCCGGGAGCAGTTGTGCGAACCCAGGGACCTGGTGCTACGTCACCTCAGCCTGTTGGGCCTTCGGGTCAACCGAGAGAAGAGCAAACTCTGTCCCACGCAGAGGATCTCTTATCTCGGTATGGAGCTGGACTCGGTCAACCGGACTGCGCGCCTCACAGAGGAGCGAGTCCGGTCAGTGTTGAACTGCTTGAATACGTTCAAAGGCAGGACAGTGGTCCCACTGAAATTCTTTCAGAGGCTCCTGGGGCATATGGCATCTGCAGCCGCGGTAACGCCGCTCGGATTGCTTCATATGAGACCGCTTCAACGCTGGCTTCACGACCGGGTCCCGAGATGGGCGTGGCAGCGCGGCAAGTACCGGGTCTCAGTTACTCCTTACTGTCGCCAAACCTTCAACCCGTGGGCGGACCCTGCCTTTCTACGGGCCGGAGTGTCCCTAGAACAGGTGTCCAGGCATGCTGTGGTCTTCACGGATGCCTCTTCCACGGGTTGGGGGGCCACGTACAATGGGCACTCAGTTGCGGGTCTGTGGACGGGGCCCCAACTGCATTGGCATATCAATTGCCTAGAGCTTCTGGCAGTACGTCTCGCCCTGGGCCGCTTCAAAAAGCCGCTACAGGGAAAACACGTTCTGGTCCGTACGGACAGCACTGCGGCCGTTGCGTACATCAACCGTCAGGGTGGTCTACGCTCCCGTTGCATGCTCCGGCTCGCCCGCCATCTCCTCCTGTGGAGTCAGAAGCGTCTGAGGTCGCTTCGGGCCATCCACATCCCAGGTGCGCTGAACCAGACAGCCGACGAGCTCTCTCGTCAGCCGACACCTCCGGGAGAGTGGCGACTCCACCCCCGGAGCGTCCAGCTGATATGGGACCTCTTCGGAGCCGCGCAGGTAGACCTGTTCGCCTCTCCGGACTCGACCCATTGCCAGTTGTATTACTCCCTGTCCGGGGGCACCCTCGGTACAGATGCACTGGCGCACAGCTGGCCCCGGGACCTACGCAAATATGCGTTTCCCCCAGTGAGCCTTCTCGCACAGGTTCTGTGCAAGGTCAGGGAGGACGAGGAGCAGGTCTTGTTAGTTGCGCCCTACTGGCCCAACCGGACCTGGTTCTCCGAACTCTCACTCCTCGCGACAGCCCCTCCCTGGCCGATTCCCCTGAGGAAGGACCTTCTTTCTCAGGGACGGGGCACCCGCGTCCAGACCTCTGGAGACTCCATGTCTGGTCCCTGGACGGGACGCGGAGGTTCTAGGTGGTCTGCCACAGGCAGTAGCAGACACCATCGCTTCAGCTAGAGCCCCCTCTACGATGCGCCTCTATGCGCTGAAGTGGAACCTGTTCGTTGAATGGTGCTCTTCCCGCCGGGAAGACCCCCGAAGGTGTTTGATTAATGTCGTGCTTGCTTTCCTACAAGATGGGTTGGAGAGAAGGCTGTCTCCCTCCACCCTCAAAGTGTACGTCGCCGCAATAGCGGCGTATCACGATGTAGTCGAAGGTAAGTCCTTAGGTAAGCACGACTTAATCGTCAGGTTCCTCAGAGGTGCGAGGAGACTAAATCCTCCTCGGCCAACCTCGGTACCCTCTTGGGACCTAGCCCTGGTGCTCAGAGCGCTCCAGGGCCCTCCCTTCGAGCCTTTACAGTCAGTCGAGCTAAACATCCTGTCCATGAAGACAGTGCTCCTGACTGCATTGGCCTCAATCAAGAGGGTAGGGGACCTGCATGCACTTTCGGTCAACGAATCGTGCCTAGAATTCGGGCCGGCCAACTCTCACGTTGTCCTGAGACCCCGGCCTGGATACGTGCCCAAGGTTCCCACCACTCCCTTCCGGGACCAGGTGGTGAACCTGCAAGCGCTGCCTTCGGAGGAGGCAGACCCAGCCCTAGCTTTGCTCTGTCCCGTCCGCGCTCTTCGCGCCTACGTGGACCGAACTCAAAGCTTTAGAACCTCAGAACAGCTCTTCGTCTGTTACGGAGGCCAGCAGAAGGGAAAGGCTGTCTCCAAGCAGAGGTTAGCCCACTGGATAGTGGATGCTATCATCTTGGCTTACCAGTCCCAAGACGTGCCTTGCCCGCTCGGGGTGTGAGCTCACTCCACTAGGAGTGTAGCCTCCTCCTGGGCGCTGGCTCAAGGCGCCTTGCTGACAGACATATGTAGAGCTGCGGGCTGGGCGACACCTAACACGTTCGCTAGATTTTATAGCCTCCGTGTAGAGCCGGTATCTTCCCGCATCCTCGCTCCCAGTGGCCAGTAGCGCTAAGTACCCGTTCTAGTGTCGGCTTGCATACGCCACTCCCGCCTCCGGGCCGGATACGTGCATCTATTGTCTCCAGTTGTGTTCCCCGGAAACGGCTAACCCTGTCGAGCTCCTCCGTCACCCCTTCGGTGTCAGACGTTGCGGCCGTCTGACACCAGGCCTACACCCGTATGCTTGTGGAACGTGTGTGTTAGGCTGGGTTCCATATGTAGCGGTTCCCTAACGGCAACCCCATATGTGTATTCTCCACGGTACCAGCTACCCTACTCGGCTAGCCCCGTGTCTTTCCCTTGACAGAGCCCGCTCTGTCGTCTCTGGTGGTGTTCTTTCCCCCCTGGGACCAGGTTGGATCCACCCCAGAGACTGCCATAGGTAGCACTACCCTGCTAGGTTAGTCCTTACGAGTATTCCACCTCTCCTTCCACTGAAGGACGTGGTTCCGCAGCGTACCATCTCCCTGAGACGGGCACGCTTTCCCAGCGTTATCCAATAGTCATGCTGAGTGGGTCTTGCAGGAACAGCAGTGACTGGCCTCCCTGACTGGAGCCCTGACTTCCGCACCAACTTAGGTGTGGTCCAGCGAGCTCGGTCAGGGCGCTGGAAGGGCCAGCATCTCTGGCGTGTTACTAGGGATCCCAATTCGTCGGTCAGTTCCGACGTACGTCGAACGTGACCGACTGAAAGGGAACGTCTCGGTTATGTATGTAACCCTCGTTCCCTGAAGGAGGGAACGGAGACGTACGTCCCGTCGCCAGGTGCTGTGCTTCAGCTGTAGGCCGAGCCACTTAGCCGGCTCCTCAGTTGTAAAGCGATTATGCGGTAATTCCACTTCCGTATTTATACCCAGAAAAGAGTGTATGAGTGTCTTAAATATCCCGCTGTAATACCAGGTGCTGTAAGCATTTTTGTTTTACTAGAAAAAAAAAGAGTGTATGAGTGTCTTAAATATCCCGCTGTAATACCAGGTGCTGTAAGCATTTTTGTTTTACTAAAAAGAAAAAAAAAAAAAAAGTTTATAAGTGTCTTAAATATCCCACTGTAATACCAGGTGCTGTAAGCATTTTTGTTTTACTAAAAAGAAAAAGAGTGTATGAGTATCTTAAATATCCCGCTGTAATACCAGGTGCTGTAAGCATTTTTGTTTTACTAAAAAGAAAAAAAAAAAAAAAGTTTATAAGTGTCTTAAATATCCCGCTGTAGTACCAGGTGCTGTAAGCATTTTTGTTTTACTAAAAAAAAAAAAAAGTTTATAAGTGTCTTAATATCCCGCTGTAATACCAGGTGCTGTAAGCATTTTTGTTTTACTAGAAAAAAAAGAGTGTATGAGTACCTTAAATATCCCGCTGTAATACCAGGTGCTGTAAGCATTTTTGTTTTACTAAAAAGAAAAAAGAAAAAAAAAAGTTTATGAGTGTCTTAAATATCCAGCTGTAATACCAGGTGCTGTAAGCATTTTTGTTTTACTAAAAAGAAAAAAAAAAGAGTGTATGAGTGTCTTAAATATCCCGCTGTAATACCAGGTGCTGTAAGCATTTTTGTTTTACTAAAAAAAAAAAAAAAAGTTTATAAGTGTCTTAAATATCCCGCTGTAATACCAGGTGCTGTAAGCATTTTTGTTTTACTAAAAAGAAAAAAAAAAAAAAAGTTTATAAGTGTCTTAATATCCCACTGTAATACCAGGTGCTGTAAGCATTTTTGTTTTACTAGAAAAAAAAGAGTGTATGAGTATCTTAAATATCCCGCTGTTATACCAGGTGCTGTAAGCATTTTTGTTTTACTAAAAAGAAAAAAGAAAAAAAAAGAGTGTAAGACTGCCTTAAATTTCCCACTGTAATACCAGGTGCTGTAAGCATTTTTGTTTTACTAAAAAAAAAAAAGAGTGTATGAGTGTCTTAAATATCCCGCTGTAATACCAGGTGCTGTAAGCATTTTTGTTTTACTAAAAAGAAAAAAGAAAAAAAAAAGTTTATGAGTGTCTTAAATATCCAGCTGTAATACCAGGTGCTGTAAGCATTTTTGTTTTACTAAAAAGAAAAAAAAAAGAGTGTATGAGTGTCTTAAATATCCCGCTGTAATACCAGGTGTTGTAAGCAGTTTTGTTTTACTAAAAAGAAAAAAGAAAAAAAAGAGTGTATGAGTGTCTTAAATATCCCGCTGTCTTACCAGGTGCTGTAAGCATTTTTGTTTTACTAGGGAAAAAAAAGAGTGTATGAGTGTCTTAAATATCCAGCTGTAATACCAGGTGCTGTAAGCATTTTTGTTTTACTAAAAAGAAAAAAAAAAGAGTGTATGAGTGTCTTAAATTTCCCGCTGTAATACCAGGTGCTGTAAGCATTTTTGTTTTACTAAAAAGAAAAAAGGAATAAAAAAGAGTGTATGAGTGTCTTAAATGTCCCACTGTAATACCAGGTGCTGTAAGCATTTTTGTTTTACTAGGAAAAAAAAAGAGTGTATGAGTTTCTTAAATTCCCCTTTGTAATACCAGGTACTGTAAGCATTTTTGTTTTACCTGAAAAAAAAAAAAGAGTGTATGAGTGTCTTAAATATCCCGCTGTAATACCAGGTGCTGTAAGCATTTTTGTTTTACTAAAAAGAAAAAAGAAAAGAAAAGAGTGTATGAGTGTCTTAAATATCCCGCTGTATAATACCAGGTGCTGTAAGCATTTTTGTTTTACTAAAAAGAAAAAAGAAAAAAAAGAGTGTATGAGTGTCTTAAATATCCCGCTGTAATACCAGGTGCTGTAAGAATTTTGTTTTACTAGAAAAAAAAAAGAGTGTATGTGTGTCTTAAATATCCCGCTGTAATACCAGGTGCTGTAAGCATTTTTGTTTTACTAAAAAAAAATAATAATAAAAGAGTGTATGAGTGTCTTAAATATCCCGCTGTAATACCAGGTGCTGTAAGCAGTTTTGTTTTACTAAAAAAAAAAAGAAAAAAAAGAGTGTATGAGTGTCTTAAATATCCCGCTGTATTACCAGGTGCTGTAAGCATTTTTGTTTTACTAGAAAAAAAAAAGAGTGTATGAGTTTCTTAAATTCCCCTTTGTAATACCAGGTACTGTAAGCATTTTTGTTTTACCTGAAAAAAAAAAAAAAAGAGTGTATGTGTGTCTTAAATATCCCGCTGTAATACCAGGTGCTGTAAGCATTTTTGTTTTACTAAAAAAAAATAATAATAAAAGAGTGTATGAGTGTCTTAAATATCCCGCTGTAATACCAGGTGCTGTAAGCATTTTTGTTTTACTAAAAAAAAAAAAATAATAAAAGAGTGTATGAGTGTCTTAAATATCCCGCTGTAATACCAGGTGCTGTAAGCATTTTTGTTTTACTAAAAAGAAAAAGAGTGTATGAGTGTCTTAAATTCCCCTTTGTAATACCAGGTACTGTAAGCATTTTTGTTTTACTAAAAAGAAAAAAGAAAAAAAAAAGAGTGTAAGACTGTCTTAAATTTCCCACTGTAATACCAGGTGCTGTAAGCATTTTTGTTTTACTAAAAAAAAAGTGTATGAGTGTCTTAAATATCCCGCTGTAATACCAGGTGCTGTAAGCATTTTTGTTTTACTAGAAAAAAAAAAGAGTGTATGAGTGTCTTAAATATCCCGCTGTATTACCAGGTGCTGTAAGCATTTTTGTTTTACTAGAAAAAAAAAAGAGTGTATAAGTTTCTTAAATTCCCCTTTGTAATACCAGGTACTGTAAGCATTTTTGTTTTACTAAAAAGAAAAAAAAAAAAAAAGTTTATAAGTGTCTTAAATATCCCGCTGTAATACCAGGTGCTGTAAGCATTTTTGTTTTACTAGAAAAAAAAGAGTGTATGAGTATCTTAAATATCCCGCTGTAATACCAGGTGCTGTAAGCATTTTTGTTTAACTAAAAAGAAAAAAGAAAAAAAAAAGTTTATGAGTGTCTTAAATATCCAGCTGTAATACCAGGTGCTGTAAGCATTTTTGTTTTACTAAAAAGAAAAAAAAAAGAGTGTATGAGTGTCTTAAATTTCCCGCTGTAATACCAGGTGCTGTAAGCATTTTTGTTTTACTAAAAAGAAAAAAAAAAAAAAAGTTTATACGTGTCTTAATATCCCACTGTAATACCAGGTGCTGTAAGCATTTTTGTTTTACTAGAAAAAAAAGAGTGTATGAGTATCTTAAATATCCCGCTGTAATACCAGGTGCTGTAAGCATTTTTGTTTTACTAAAAAGAAAAAAAAAAGAGTGTAAGACTGCCTTAAATTTCCCACTGTAATACCAGGTGCTGTAAGCATTTTTGTTTTACTAAAAAAAAAAAAGAGTGTATGAGTGTCTTAAATATCCCGCTGTAATACCAGGTGCTGTAAGCATTTTTGTTTTACTAAAAAGAAAAAAGAAAAAAAAAAGTTTATGAGTGTCTTAAATATCCAGCTGTAATACCAGGTGCTGTAAGCATTTTTGTTTTACTAAAAAGAAAAAAAAAAGAGTGTATGAGTGTCTTAAATATCCCGCTGTATTACCAGGTGCTGTAAGCATTTTTGTTTTACTAGAAAAAAAAAAGAGTGCATGAGTTTCTTAAATTCCCCTTTGTAATACCAGGTACTGTAAGCATTTTTGTTTTACCTGAAAAAAAAAAAAAAGAGTGTATGTGTGTCTTAAATATCCCGCTGTAATACCAGGTGCTGTAAGCATTTTTGTTTTACTAAAAAAAAATAATAATAAAAGAGTGTATGAGTGTCTTAAATATCCCGCTGTAATACCAGGTGCTGTAAGCATTTTTGTTTTACTAAAAAAAAAAAATAATAAAAGAGTGTATGAGTGTCTTAAATATCCCGCTGTAATACCAGGTGCTGTAAGCATTTTTGTTTTACTAAAAAGAAAAAGAGTGTATGAGTGTCTTAAATTCCCCTTTGTAATACCAGGTACTGTAAGCATTTTTGTTTTACTAAAAAGAAAAAAGAAAAAAAAAAGAGTGTAAGACTGTCTTAAATTTCCCACTGTAATACCAGGTGCTGTAAGCATTTTTGTTTTACTAAAAAAAAAGTGTATGAGTGTCTTAAATATCCCGCTGTAATACCAGGTGCTGTAAGCATTTTTGTTTTACTAGAAAAAAAAAAGAGTGTATGAGTGTCTTAAATATCCCGCTGTATTACCAGGTGCTGTAAGCATTTTTGTTTTACTAGAAAAAAAAAAGAGTGTATAAGTTTCTTAAATTCCCCTTTGTAATACCAGGTACTGTAAGCATTTTTGTTTTACTAAAAAGAAAAAAAAAAAAAAAGTTTATAAGTGTCTTAAATATCCCGCTGTAATACCAGGTGCTGTAAGCATTTTTGTTTTACTAGAAAAAAAAGAGTGTATGAGTATCTTAAATATCCCGCTGTAATACCAGGTGCTGTAAGCATTTTTGTTTTACTAAAAAGAAAAAAAAAAAAAAAGTTTATACGTGTCTTAATATCCCACTGTAATACCAGGTGCTGTAAGCATTTTTGTTTTACTAGAAAAAAAAGAGTGTATGAGTATCTTAAATATCCCGCTGTAATACCAGGTGCTGTAAGCATTTTTGTTTTACTAAAAAGAAAAAAAAAAGAGTGTAAGACTGCCTTAAATTTCCCACTGTAATACCAGGTGCTGTAAGCATTTTTGTTTTACTAAAAAAAAAAAAGAGTGTATGAGTGTCTTAAATATCCCGCTGTAATACCAGGTGCTGTAAGCATTTTTGTTTTACTAAAAAGAAAAAAGAAAAAAAAAAGTTTATGAGTGTCTTAAATATCCAGCTGTAATACCAGGTGCTGTAAGCATTTTTGTTTTACTAAAAAGAAAAAAAAAAGAGTGTATGAGTGTCTTAAATATCCCGCTGTATTACCAGGTGCTGTAAGCATTTTTGTTTTACTAGAAAAAAAAAAGAGTGCATGAGTTTCTTAAATTCCCCTTTGTAATACCAGGTACTGTAAGCATTTTTGTTTTACCTGAAAAAAAAAAAAAAGAGTGTATGTGTGTCTTAAATATCCCGCTGTAATACCAGGTGCTGTAAGCATTTTTGTTTTACTAAAAAAAAATAATAATAAAAGAGTGTATGAGTGTCTTAAATATCCCGCTGTAATACCAGGTGCTGTAAGCATTTTTGTTTTACTAAAAAAAAAAAATAATAAAAGAGTGTATGAGTGTCTTAAATATCCCGCTGTATTACCAGGTGCTGTAAGCATTTTTGTTTTACTAAAAAGAAAAAGAGTGTATGAGTGTCTTAAATTCCCCTTTGTAATACCAGGTACTGTAAGCATTTTTGTTTTACTAAAAAGAAAAAAGAAAAAAAAAAGAGTGTAAGACTGTCTTAAATTTCCCACTGTAATACCAGGTGCTGTAAGCATTTTTGTTTTACTAAAAAAAAAGTGTATGAGTGTCTTAAATATCCCGCTGTAATACCAGGTGCTGTAAGCATTTTTGTTTTACTAGAAAAAAAAAAGAGTGTATGAGTGTCTTAAATATCCCGCTGTATTACCAGGTGCTGTAAGCATTTTTGTTTTACTAGAAAAAAAAAAGAGTGTATAAGTTTCTTAAATTCCCCTTTGTAATACCAGGTACTGTAAGCATTTTTGTTTTACTAAAAAGAAAAAAAAAAAAAAAGTTTATAAGTGTCTTAAATATCCCGCTGTAATACCAGGTGCTGTAAGCATTTTTGTTTTACTAGAAAAAAAAGAGTGTATGAGTATCTTAAATATCCCGCTGTAATACCAGGTGCTGTAAGCATTTTTGTTTTACTAAAAAGAAAAAAGAAAAAAAAAAGTTTATGAGTATCTTAAATATCCAGCTGTAATACCAGGTGCTGTAAGCATTTTTGTTTTACTAAAAAGAAAAAAAAAAGAGTGTATGAGTGTCTTAAATTTCCCTTTGTAATACCAGGTGCTGTAAGCATTTTTGTTTTACTAAAAAGAAAAAAAAAAAAAAAAGTTTATAAGTGTCTTAAATATCCCGCTGTAATACCAGGTGCTGTAAGCATTTTTGTTTTACTAAAAAGAAAAAAAAAAAAAAAGTTTATAAGTGTCTTAATATCCCACTGTAATACCAGGTGCTGTAAGCATTTTTGTTTTACTAGAAAAAAAAGAGTGTATGAGTATCTTAAATATCCCGCTGTAATACCAGGTGCTGTAAGCATTTTTGTTTTACTAAAAAGAAAAAAGAAAAGAAAAGAGTGTATGAGTGTCTTAAATATCCCGCTGTATAATACCAGGTGCTGTAAGCATTTTTGTTTTACTAAAAAGAAAAAAGAAAAAAAAGAGTGTATGAGTGTCTTAAATATCCCGCTGTAATACCAGGTGCTGTAAGAATTTTGTTTTACTAGAAAAAAAAAAGAGTGTATGTGTGTCTTAAATATCCCGCTGTAATACCAGGTGCTGTAAGCATTTTTGTTTTACTAAAAAGAAAAAAAAAAAAAAAAGTTTATAAGTGTCTTAAATATCCCGCTGTAATACCAGGTGCTGTAAGCATTTTTGTTTTACTAAAAAGAAAAAAAAAAAAAAAGTTTATAAGTGTCTTAATGTCCCACTGTAATACCAGGTGCTGTAAGCAGTTTTGTTTTACTAAAAAGAAAAAAGAAAAAAAAGAGTGTATGAGTGTCTTAAATTCCCCTTTGTAATACCAGGTACTGTAAGCATTTTTGTTTTACTAAAAAGAAAAAAGAAAAAAGAAAAAAAAAAGAGTGTAAGACTGTCTTAAATTTCCCACTGTAATACCAGGTGCTGTAAGCATTTTTGTTTTACTAAAAAGAAAAAGAGTGTATGAGTGTCTTAAATTCCCCTTTGTAATACCAGGTACTGTAAGCATTTTTGTTTTACTAAAAAGAAAAAAGAAAAAAAAAAGAGTGTAAGACTGTCTTAAATTTCCCACTGTAATACCAGGTGCTGTAAGCATTTTTGTTTTACTAAAAAAAAAGTGTATGAGTGTCTTAAATATCCCGCTGTAATACCAGGTGCTGTAAGCATTTTTGTTTTACTAGAAAAAAAAAAGAGTGTATGAGTGTCTTAAATATCCCGCTGTATTACCAGGTGCTGTAAGCATTTTTGTTTTACTAGAAAAAAAAAAGAGTGTATAAGTTTCTTAAATTCCCCTTTGTAATACCAGGTACTGTAAGCATTTTTGTTTTACTAAAAAGAAAAAAAAAAAAAAGTTTATAAGTGTCTTAAATATCCCGCTGTAATACCAGGTGCTGTAAGCATTTTTGTTTTACTAGAAAAAAAAGAGTGTATGAGTATCTTAAATATCCCGCTGTAATACCAGGTGCTGTAAGCATTTTTGTTTAACTAAAAAGAAAAAAGAAAAAAAAAAGTTTATGAGTGTCTTAAATATCCAGCTGTAATACCAGGTGCTGTAAGCATTTTTGTTTTACTAAAAAGAAAAAAAAAAGAGTGTATGAGTGTCTTAAATTTCCCGCTGTAATACCAGGTGCTGTAAGCATTTTTGTTTTACTAGAAAAAAAAAAAGAGTGTATGAGTGTCTTAAATATCCCGCTGTAATACCAGGTGCTGTAAGCATTTTTGTTTTACTAAAAAGAAAAAAAAAAAAAAAAGTTTATAAGTGTCTTAAATATCCCGCTGTAATACCAGGTGCTGTAAGCATTTTTGTTTTACTAAAAAGAAAAAAAAAAAAAAAGTTTATACGTGTCTTAATATCCCACTGTAATACCAGGTGCTGTAAGCATTTTTGTTTTACTAGAAAAAAAAGAGTGTATGAGTATCTTAAATATCCCGCTGTAATACCAGGTGCTGTAAGCATTTTTGTTTTACTAAAAAGAAAAAAAAAAGAGTGTAAGACTGCCTTAAATTTCCCACTGTAATACCAGGTGCTGTAAGCATTTTTGTTTTACTAAAAAAAAAAAAGAGTGTATGAGTGTCTTAAATATCCCGCTGTAATACCAGGTGCTGTAAGCATTTTTGTTTTACTAAAAAGAAAAAAGAAAAAAAAAAGTTTATGAGTGTCTTAAATATCCAGCTGTAATACCAGGTGCTGTAAGCATTTTTGTTTTACTAAAAAGAAAAAAAAAAGAGTGTATGAGTGTCTTAAATATCCCGCTGTATTACCAGGTGCTGTAAGCATTTTTGTTTTACTAGAAAAAAAAAAGAGTGTATGAGTTTCTTAAATTCCCCTTTGTAATACCAGGTACTGTAAGCATTTTTGTTTTACCTGAAAAAAAAAAAAAGAGTGTATGTGTGTCTTAAATATCCCGCTGTAATACCAGGTGCTGTAAGCATTTTTGTTTTACTAAAAAAAAATAATAATAAAAGAGTGTATGAGTGTCTTAAATATCCCGCTGTAATACCAGGTGCTGTAAGCATTTTTGTTTTACTAAAAAAAATAAATAATAAAAGAGTGTATGAGTGTCTTAAATATCCCGCTGTAATACCAGGTGCTGTAAGCATTTTTGTTTTACTAAAAAGAAAAAGAGTGTATGAGTGTCTTAAATTCCCCTTTGTAATACCAGGTACTGTAAGCATTTTTGTTTTACTAAAAAGAAAAAAGAAAAAAAAAAGAGTGTAAGACTGTCTTAAATTTCCCACTGTAATACCAGGTGCTGTAAGCATTTTTGTTTTACTAAAAAAAAAGTGTATGAGTGTCTTAAATATCCCGCTGTAATACCAGGTGCTGTAAGCATTTTTGTTTTACTAGAAAAAAAAAGAGTGTATGAGTGTCTTAAATATCCCGCTGTATTACCAGGTGCTGTAAGCATTTTTGTTTTACTAGAAAAAAAAAAGAGTGTATAAGTTTCTTAAATTCCCCTTTGTAATACCAGGTACTGTAAGCATTTTTGTTTTACTAAAAAGAAAAAAGAAAAAAAAAAGAGTGTAAGACTGTCTTAAATTTCCCACTGTAATACCAGGTGCTGTAAGCATTTTTGTTTTACTAAAAAAAAAGTTTATAAGTGTCTTAAATATCCCGCTGTAATACCAGGTGCTGTAAGCATTTTTGTTTTACTAGAAAAAAAAGAGTGTATGAGTATCTTAAATATCCCGCTGTAATACCAGGTGCTGTAAGCATTCTTGTTTTACTAAAAAGAAAAAAGAAAAAAAAAAGTTTATGAGTGTCTTAAATATCCAGCTGTAATACCAGGTGCTGTAAGCATTTTTGTTTTACTAAAAAGAAAAAAAAAAGAGTGTATGAGTGTCTTAAATTTCCCGCTGTAATACCAGGTGCTGTAAGCATTTTTGTTTTACTAAAAAGAAAAAAAAAAAAAAAGTTTATAAGTGTCTTAAATATCCCGCTGTAATACCAGGTGCTGTAAGCATTTTTGTTTTACTAAAAAGAAAAAAAAAAAAAAAGTTTATAAGTGTCTTAATATCCCACTGTAATACCAGGTGCTGTAAGCATTTTTGTTTTACTAAAAAGAAAAAAGAAAAAAAAAAGTTTATGAGTGTCTTAAATATCCAGCTGTAATACCAGGTGCTGTAAGCATTTTTGTTTTACTAAAAAGAAAAAAAAAAGAGTGTATGAGTGTCTTAAATTTCCCGCTGTAATACCAGGTGCTGTAAGCATTTTTGTTTTACTAAAAAGAAAAAAAAAAAAAAAAGTTTATAAGTGTCTTAAATATCCCGCTGTAATACCAGGTGCTGTAAGCATTTTTGTTTTACTAAAAAGAAAAAAAAAAAAAAAGTTTATAAGTGTCTTAATATCCCACTGTAATACCAGGTGCTGTAAGCATTTTTGTTTTACTAGAAAAAAAAGAGTGTATGAGTATCTTAAATATCCCGCTGTAATACCAGGTGCTGTAAGCATTTTTGTTTTACTAAAAAGAAAAAAGAAAAGAAAAGAGTGTATGAGTGTCTTAAATATCCCGCTGTATAATACCAGGTGCTGTAAGCATTTTTGTTTTACTAAAAAGAAAAAAGAAAAAAAAGAGTGTATGAGTGTCTTAAATATCCCGCTGTAATACCAGGTGCTGTAAGAATTTTGTTTTACTAGAAAAAAAAAAGAGTGTATGTGTGTCTTAAATATCCCGCTGTAATACCAGGTGCTGTAAGCATTTTTGTTTTACTAAAAAGAAAAAAAAAAAAAAAAGTTTATAAGTGTCTTAAATATCCCGCTGTAATACCAGGTGCTGTAAGCATTTTTGTTTTACTAAAAAGAAAAAAAAAGAAAAAGTTTATAAGTGTCTTAATATCCCACTGTAATACCAGGTGCTGTAAGCATTTTTGTTTTACTAGAAAAAAAAGAGTGTATGAGTATCTTAAATATCCCGCTGTAATACCAGGTGCTGTAAGCATTTTTGTTTTACTAAAAAAGAAAAAAGAAAAAAAAAGAGTGTAAGACTGCCTTAAATTTCCCACTGTAATACCAGGTGCTGTAAGCATTTTTGTTTTACTAAAAAAAAAAAAGAGTGTATGAGTGTCTTAAATTCCCCTTTGTAATACCAGGTACTGTAAGCATTTTTGTTTTACTAAAAAGAAAAAAGAAAAAAAAAAGAGTGTAAGACTGTCTTAAATTTCCCACTGTAATACCAGGTGCTGTAAGCATTTTTGTTTTACTAAAAAAAAAGTGTATGAGTGTCTTAAATATCCCGCTGTAATACCAGGTGCTGTAAGCATTTTTGTTTTACTAGAAAAAAAAAAGAGTGTATGAGTGTCTTAAATATCCCGCTGTATTACCAGGTGCTGTAAGCATTTTTGTTTTACTAGAAAAAAAAAAGAGTGTATAAGTTTCTTAAATTCCCCTTTGTAATACCAGGTACTGTAAGCATTTTTGTTTTACTAAAAAGAAAAAAAAAAAAAAGTTTATAAGTGTCTTAAATATCCCGCTGTAATACCAGGTGCTGTAAGCATTTTTGTTTTACTAGAAAAAAAAGAGTGTATGAGTATCTTAAATATCCCGCTGTAATACCAGGTGCTGTAAGCATTTTTGTTTAACTAAAAAGAAAAAAGAAAAAAAAAAGTTTATGAGTGTCTTAAATATCCAGCTGTAATACCAGGTGCTGTAAGCATTTTTGTTTTACTAAAAAGAAAAAAAAAAGAGTGTATGAGTGTCTTAAATTTCCCGCTGTAATACCAGGTGCTGTAAGCATTTTTGTTTTACTAGAAAAAAAAAAAGAGTGTATGAGTGTCTTAAATATCCCGCTGTAATACCAGGTGCTGTAAGCATTTTTGTTTTACTAAAAAGAAAAAAAAAAAAAAAAGTTTATAAGTGTCTTAAATATCCCGCTGTAATACCAGGTGCTGTAAGCATTTTTGTTTTACTAAAAAGAAAAAAAAAAAAAAAGTTTATACGTGTCTTAATATCCCACTGTAATACCAGGTGCTGTAAGCATTTTTGTTTTACTAGAAAAAAAAGAGTGTATGAGTATCTTAAATATCCCGCTGTAATACCAGGTGCTGTAAGCATTTTTGTTTTACTAAAAAGAAAAAAAAAAGAGTGTAAGACTGCCTTAAATTTCCCACTGTAATACCAGGTGCTGTAAGCATTTTTGTTTTACTAAAAAAAAAAAAGAGTGTATGAGTGTCTTAAATATCCCGCTGTAATACCAGGTGCTGTAAGCATTTTTGTTTTACTAAAAAGAAAAAAGAAAAAAAAAAGTTTATGAGTGTCTTAAATATCCAGCTGTAATACCAGGTGCTGTAAGCATTTTTGTTTTACTAAAAAGAAAAAAAAAAGAGTGTATGAGTGTCTTAAATATCCCGCTGTATTACCAGGTGCTGTAAGCATTTTTGTTTTACTAGAAAAAAAAAAGAGTGTATGAGTTTCTTAAATTCCCCTTTGTAATACCAGGTACTGTAAGCATTTTTGTTTTACCTGAAAAAAAAAAAAAGAGTGTATGTGTGTCTTAAATATCCCGCTGTAATACCAGGTGCTGTAAGCATTTTTGTTTTACTAAAAAAAAATAATAATAAAAGAGTGTATGAGTGTCTTAAATATCCCGCTGTAATACCAGGTGCTGTAAGCATTTTTGTTTTACTAAAAAAAAAAAATAATAAAAGAGTGTATGAGTGTCTTAAATATCCCGCTGTAATACCAGGTGCTGTAAGCATTTTTGTTTTACTAAAAAGAAAAAGAGTGTATGAGTGTCTTAAATTCCCCTTTGTAATACCAGGTACTGTAAGCATTTTTGTTTTACTAAAAAGAAAAAAGAAAAAAAAAAGAGTGTAAGACTGTCTTAAATTTCCCACTGTAATACCAGGTGCTGTAAGCATTTTTGTTTTACTAAAAAAAAAGTGTATGAGTGTCTTAAATATCCCGCTGTAATACCAGGTGCTGTAAGCATTTTTGTTTTACTAGAAAAAAAAAGAGTGTATGAGTGTCTTAAATATCCCGCTGTATTACCAGGTGCTGTAAGCATTTTTGTTTTACTAGAAAAAAAAAAGAGTGTATAAGTTTCTTAAATTCCCCTTTGTAATACCAGGTACTGTAAGCATTTTTGTTTTACTAAAAAGAAAAAAGAAAAAAAAAAGAGTGTAAGACTGTCTTAAATTTCCCACTGTAATACCAGGTGCTGTAAGCATTTTTGTTTTACTAAAAAAAAAGTTTATAAGTGTCTTAAATATCCCGCTGTAATACCAGGTGCTGTAAGCATTTTTGTTTTACTAGAAAAAAAAGAGTGTATGAGTATCTTAAATATCCCGCTGTAATACCAGGTGCTGTAAGCATTCTTGTTTTACTAAAAAGAAAAAAGAAAAAAAAAAGTTTATGAGTGTCTTAAATATCCAGCTGTAATACCAGGTGCTGTAAGCATTTTTGTTTTACTAAAAAGAAAAAAAAAAGAGTGTATGAGTGTCTTAAATTTCCCGCTGTAATACCAGGTGCTGTAAGCATTTTTGTTTTACTAAAAAGAAAAAAAAAAAAAAAGTTTATAAGTGTCTTAAATATCCCGCTGTAATACCAGGTGCTGTAAGCATTTTTGTTTTACTAAAAAGAAAAAAAAAAAAAAAGTTTATAAGTGTCTTAATATCCCACTGTAATACCAGGTGCTGTAAGCATTTTTGTTTTACTAAAAAGAAAAAAGAAAAAAAAAAGTTTATGAGTGTCTTAAATATCCAGCTGTAATACCAGGTGCTGTAAGCATTTTTGTTTTACTAAAAAGAAAAAAAAAAGAGTGTATGAGTGTCTTAAATATCCCGCTGTAATACCAGGTGCTGTAAGCATTTTTGTTTTACTAAAAAGAAAAAAAAAAAAAAAAGTTTATAAGTGTCTTAAATATCCCGCTGTAATACCAGGTGCTGTAAGCATTTTTGTTTTACTAAAAAGAAAAAAAAAAAAAAAGTTTATACGTGTCTTAATATCCCACTGTAATACCAGGTGCTGTAAGCATTTTTGTTTTACTAGAAAAAAAAGAGTGTATGAGTATCTTAAATATCCCGCTGTAATACCAGGTGCTGTAAGCATTTTTGTTTTACTAAAAAGAAAAAAAAAAGAGTGTAAGACTGCCTTAAATTTCCCACTGTAATACCAGGTGCTGTAAGCATTTTTGTTTTACTAAAAAAAAAAAAGAGTGTATGAGTGTCTTAAATATCCCGCTGTAATACCAGGTGCTGTAAGCATTTTTGTTTTACTAAAAAGAAAAAAGAAAAAAAAAAGTTTATGAGTGTCTTAAATATCCAGCTGTAATACCAGGTGCTGTAAGCATTTTTGTTTTACTAAAAAGAAAAAAAAAAGAGTGTATGAGTGTCTTAAATATCCCGCTGTATTACCAGGTGCTGTAAGCATTTTTGTTTTACTAGAAAAAAAAAAGAGTGTATGAGTTTCTTAAATTCCCCTTTGTAATACCAGGTACTGTAAGCATTTTTGTTTTACCTGAAAAAAAAAAAAAGAGTGTATGTGTGTCTTAAATATCCCGCTGTAATACCAGGTGCTGTAAGCATTTTTGTTTTACTAAAAAAAAATAATAATAAAAGAGTGTATGAGTGTCTTAAATATCCCGCTGTAATACCAGGTGCTGTAAGCATTTTTGTTTTACTAAAAAAAAAAAATAATAAAAGAGTGTATGAGTGTCTTAAATATCCCGCTGTAATACCAGGTGCTGTAAGCATTTTTGTTTTACTAAAAAGAAAAAGAGTGTATGAGTGTCTTAAATTCCCCTTTGTAATACCAGGTACTGTAAGCATTTTTGTTTTACTAAAAAGAAAAAAGAAAAAAAAAAGAGTGTAAGACTGTCTTAAATTTCCCACTGTAATACCAGGTGCTGTAAGCATTTTTGTTTTACTAAAAAAAAAGTGTATGAGTGTCTTAAATATCCCGCTGTAATACCAGGTGCTGTAAGCATTTTTGTTTTACTAGAAAAAAAAAGAGTGTATGAGTGTCTTAAATATCCCGCTGTATTACCAGGTGCTGTAAGCATTTTTGTTTTACTAGAAAAAAAAAAGAGTGTATAAGTTTCTTAAATTCCCCTTTGTAATACCAGGTACTGTAAGCATTTTTGTTTTACTAAAAAGAAAAAAGAAAAAAAAAAGAGTGTAAGACTGTCTTAAATTTCCCACTGTAATACCAGGTGCTGTAAGCATTTTTGTTTTACTAAAAAAAAAGTTTATAAGTGTCTTAAATATCCCGCTGTAATACCAGGTGCTGTAAGCATTTTTGTTTTACTAGAAAAAAAAGAGTGTATGAGTATCTTAAATATCCCGCTGTAATACCAGGTGCTGTAAGCATTCTTGTTTTACTAAAAAGAAAAAAGAAAAAAAAAAGTTTATGAGTGTCTTAAATATCCAGCTGTAATACCAGGTGCTGTAAGCATTTTTGTTTTACTAAAAAGAAAAAAAAAAGAGTGTATGAGTGTCTTAAATTTCCCGCTGTAATACCAGGTGCTGTAAGCATTTTTGTTTTACTAAAAAGAAAAAAAAAAAAAAAGTTTATAAGTGTCTTAAATATCCCGCTGTAATACCAGGTGCTGTAAGCATTTTTGTTTTACTAAAAAGAAAAAAAAAAAAAAAGTTTATAAGTGTCTTAATATCCCACTGTAATACCAGGTGCTGTAAGCATTTTTGTTTTACTAAAAAGAAAAAAGAAAAAAAAAAGTTTATGAGTGTCTTAAATATCCAGCTGTAATACCAGGTGCTGTAAGCATTTTTGTTTTACTAAAAAGAAAAAAAAAAGAGTGTATGAGTGTCTTAAATTTCCCGCTGTAATACCAGGTGCTGTAAGCATTTTTGTTTTACTAAAAAGAAAAAAAAAAAAAAAAGTTTATAAGTGTCTTAAATATCCCGCTGTAATACCAGGTGCTGTAAGCATTTTTGTTTTACTAAAAAGAAAAAAAAAAAAAAAGTTTATAAGTGTCTTAATATCCCACTGTAATACCAGGTGCTGTAAGCATTTTTGTTTTACTAGAAAAAAAAGAGTGTATGAGTATCTTAAATATCCCGCTGTAATACCAGGTGCTGTAAGCATTTTTGTTTTACTAAAAAGAAAAAAGAAAAGAAAAGAGTGTATGAGTGTCTTAAATATCCCGCTGTATAATACCAGGTGCTGTAAGCATTTTTGTTTTACTAAAAAGAAAAAAGAAAAAAAAGAGTGTATGAGTGTCTTAAATATCCCGCTGTAATACCAGGTGCTGTAAGAATTTTGTTTTACTAGAAAAAAAAAAGAGTGTATGTGTGTCTTAAATATCCCGCTGTAATACCAGGTGCTGTAAGCATTTTTGTTTTACTAAAAAGAAAAAAAAAAAAAAAAGTTTATAAGTGTCTTAAATATCCCGCTGTAATACCAGGTGCTGTAAGCATTTTTGTTTTACTAAAAAGAAAAAAAAAGAAAAAGTTTATAAGTGTCTTAATATCCCACTGTAATACCAGGTGCTGTAAGCATTTTTGTTTTACTAGAAAAAAAAGAGTGTATGAGTATCTTAAATATCCCGCTGTAATACCAGGTGCTGTAAGCATTTTTGTTTTACTAAAAAAGAAAAAAGAAAAAAAAAGAGTGTAAGACTGCCTTAAATTTCCCACTGTAATACCAGGTGCTGTAAGCATTTTTGTTTTACTAAAAAAAAAAAAGAGTGTATGAGTGTCTTAAATATCCCGCTGTAATACCAGGTGCTGTAAGCATTTTTGTTTTACTAAAAAGAAAAAAGAAAAAAAAAAGTTTATGAGTGTCTTAAATATCCAGCTGTAATACCAGGTGCTGTAAGCATTTTTGTTTTACTAAAAAGAAAAAAAAAAGAGTGTATGAGTGTCTTAAATATCCCGCTGTAATACCAGGTGTTGTAAGCAGTTTTGTTTTACTAAAAAGAAAAAAGAAAAAAAAGAGTGTATGAGTGTCTTAAATATCCCGCTGTCTTACCAGGTGCTGTAAGCATTTTTGTTTTACTAGGGAAAAAAAAGAGTGTATGAGTGTCTTAAATATCCCGCTGTAATACCAGGTGCTGTAAGCATTTTTGTTTCACTAAAAAGAAAAAAGAAAAAAAAAAGTTTATGAGTGTCTTAAATATCCCGCTGTAATACCAGGTGCTGTAAGCATTTTTGTTTTACTAAAAAGAAAAAAGAAAAAAAAGAGTGTATGAGTGTCTTAAATTCCCCTTTGTAATACCAGGTACTGTAAGCATTTTTGTTTTACTAAAAAGAAAAAAGAAAAAAGAAAAAAAAAAGAGTGTAAGACTGTCTTAAATTTCCCACTGTAATACCAGGTGCTGTAAGCATTTTTGTTTTACTAAAAAAAAAAAAAAAAAAAAGAGTGTATGAGTGTCTTAAATATCACGCTGTAATACCAGGTGCTGTAAGCAGTTTTGTTTTACTAAAAAGAAAAAAGAAAAAAAAGAGTGTATGAGTGTCTTAAATATCCCGCTGTATTACCAGGTGCTGTAAGCATTTTTGTTTTACTAGAAAAAAAAAAGAGTGTATGAGTTTCTTAAATTCCCCTTTGTAATACCAGGTACTGTAAGCATTTTTGTTTTACCTGAAAAAAAAAAAAAAGAGTGTATGTGTGTCTTAAATATCCCGCTGTAATACCAGGTGCTGTAAGCATTTTTGTTTTACTAAAAAAAAATAATAATAAAAGAGTGTATGAGTGTCTTAAATATCCCGCTGTAATACCAGGTGCTGTAAGCATTTTTGTTTTACTAAAAAAAAATAAAAAATAAAAGAGTGTATGAGTGTCTTAAATATCCCACTGTAATACCAGGTGCTGTAAGCATTTTTGTTTTACTAAAAAAAAAGTGTATGAGTGTCTTAAATATCCCGCTGTAATACCAGGTGCTGTAAGCATTTTTGTTTTACTAGAAAAAAAAAAGAGTGTATAAGTTTCTTAAATTCCCCTTTGTAATACCAGGTACTGTAAGCATTTTTGTTTTACTAAAAAGAAAAAAGAAAAAAAAAAGAGTGTAAGACTGTCTTAAATTTCCCACTGTAATACCAGGTGCTGTAAGCATTTTTGTTTTACTAAAAAAAAAGTGTATGAGTGTCTTAAATATCCCGCTGTATTACCAGGTGCTGTAAGCATTTTTGTTTTACTAGAAAAAAAAAAGAGTGTATAAGTTTCTTAAATTCCCCTTTGTAATACCAGGTACTGTAAGCATTTTTGTTTTACTAAAAAGAAAAAAAAAAGAGTGTATGAGTGTCTTAAATTTCCCGCTGTAATACCAGGTGCTGTAAGCATTTTTGTTTTACTAGAAAAAAAAAAGAGTGTATGAGTGTCTTAAATATCCCGCTGTAATACCAGGTGCTGTAAGCATTTTTGTTTTACTAAAAAGAAAAAAAAAAAAAAAAGTTTATAAGTGTCTTAAATATCCCGCTGTAATACCAGGTGCTGTAAGCATTTTTGTTTTACTAAAAAGAAAAAAAAAAAAAAAGTTTATACGTGTCTTAATATCCCACTGTAATACCAGGTGCTGTAAGCATTTTTGTTTTACTAGAAAAAAAAGAGTGTATGAGTATCTTAAATATCCCGCTGTAATACCAGGTGCTGTAAGCATTTTTGTTTTACTAAAAAGAAAAAAAAAAGAGTGTAAGACTGCCTTAAATTTCCCACTGTAATACCAGGTGCTGTAAGCATTTTTGTTTTACTAAAAAAAAAAAAGAGTGTATGAGTGTCTTAAATATCCCGCTGTAATACCAGGTGCTGTAAGCATTTTTGTTTTACTAAAAAGAAAAAAGAAAAAAAAAAGTTTATGAGTGTCTTAAATATCCAGCTGTAATACCAGGTGCTGTAAGCATTTTTGTTTTACTAAAAAGAAAAAAAAAAGAGTGTATGAGTGTCTTAAATATCCCGCTGTATTACCAGGTGCTGTAAGCATTTTTGTTTTACTAGAAAAAAAAAAGAGTGTATGAGTTTCTTAAATTCCCCTTTGTAATACCAGGTACTGTAAGCATTTTTGTTTTACCTGAAAAAAAAAAAAAGAGTGTATGTGTGTCTTAAATATCCCGCTGTAATACCAGGTGCTGTAAGCATTTTTGTTTTACTAAAAAAAAATAATAATAAAAGAGTGTATGAGTGTCTTAAATATCCCGCTGTAATACCAGGTGCTGTAAGCATTTTTGTTTTACTAAAAAAAAAAAATAATAAAAGAGTGTATGAGTGTCTTAAATATCCCGCTGTAATACCAGGTGCTGTAAGCATTTTTGTTTTACTAAAAAGAAAAAGAGTGTATGAGTGTCTTAAATTCCCCTTTGTAATACCAGGTACTGTAAGCATTTTTGTTTTACTAAAAAGAAAAAAGAAAAAAAAAAGAGTGTAAGACTGTCTTAAATTTCCCACTGTAATACCAGGTGCTGTAAGCATTTTTGTTTTACTAAAAAAAAAGTGTATGAGTGTCTTAAATATCCCGCTGTAATACCAGGTGCTGTAAGCATTTTTGTTTTACTAGAAAAAAAAAAGAGTGTATGAGTGTCTTAAATATCCCGCTGTATTACCAGGTGCTGTAAGCATTTTTGTTTTACTAGAAAAAAAAAAGAGTGTATAAGTTTCTTAAATTCCCCTTTGTAATACCAGGTACTGTAAGCATTTTTGTTTTACTAAAAAGAAAAAAAAAAAAAAAGTTTATAAGTGTCTTAAATATCCCGCTGTATTACCAGGTGCTGTAAGCATTTTTGTTTTACTAGAAAAAAAAAAGAGTGTATAAGTTTCTTAAATTCCCCTTTGTAATACCAGGTACTGTAAGCATTTTTGTTTTACTAAAAAGAAAAAAAAAAAAAAAGTTTATAAGTGTCTTAATATCCCACTGTAATACCAGGTGCTGTAAGCATTTTTGTTTTACTAAAAAGAAAAAAGAAAAAAAAAAGTTTATGAGTGTCTTAAATATCCAGCTGTAATACCAGGTGCTGTAAGCATTTTTGTTTTACTAAAAAGAAAAAAAAAAGAGTGTATGAGTGTCTTAAATTTCCCGCTGTAATACCAGGTGCTGTAAGCATTTTTGTTTTACTAAAAAGAAAAAAAAAAAAAAAAGTTTATAAGTGTCTTAAATATCCCGCTGTAATACCAGGTGCTGTAAGCATTTTTGTTTTACTAAAAAGAAAAAAAAAAAAAAAGTTTATAAGTGTCTTAATATCCCACTGTAATACCAGGTGCTGTAAGCATTTTTGTTTTACTAGAAAAAAAAGAGTGTATGAGTATCTTAAATATCCCGCTGTAATACCAGGTGCTGTAAGCATTTTTGTTTTACTAAAAAGAAAAAAGAAAAGAAAAGAGTGTATGAGTGTCTTAAATATCCCGCTGTATAATACCAGGTGCTGTAAGCATTTTTGTTTTACTAAAAAGAAAAAAGAAAAAAAAGAGTGTATGAGTGTCTAAAATATCCCGCTGTAATACCAGGTGCTGTAAGAATTTTGTTTTACTAAAAAAAAAAAAGAGTGTATGAGTGTCTTAAATATCCCGCTGTAATACCAGGTGCTGTAAGCATTTTTGTTTTACTAAAAAGAAAAAAGAAAAAAAAAAGTTTATGAGTGTCTTAAATATCCAGCTGTAATACCAGGTGCTGTAAGCATTTTTGTTTTACTAGGGAAAAAAAAGAGTGTATGAGTGTCTTAAATATCCCGCTGTAATACCAGGTGCTGTAAGCATTTTTGTTTCACTAAAAAGATAAAAGAAAAAAAAAAGTTTATGAGTGTCTTAAATATCCCGCTGTAATACCAGGTGCTGTAAGCATTTTTGTTTTACTAAAAAGAAAAAAGAAAAAAAAGAGTGTATGAGTGTCTTAAATTCCCCTTTGTAATACCAGGTACTGTAAGCATTTTTGTTTTACTAAAAAGAAAAAAGAAAAAAGAAAAAAAAAAGAGTGTAAGACTGTCTTAAATTTCCCACTGTAATACCAGGTGCTGTAAGCATTTTTGTTTTACTAAAAAAAAAAAAAAAAAAAGAGTGTATGACTGTCTTAAATATCACGCTGTAATACCAGGTGCTGTAAGCAGTTTTGTTTTACTAAAAAGAAAAAAGAAAAAAAAGAGTGTATGAGTGTCTTAAATATCCCGCTGTATTACCAGGTGCTGTAAGCATTTTTGTTTTACTAGAAAAAAAAAAGAGTGTATGAGTTTCTTAAATTCCCCTTTGTAATACCAGGTACTGTAAGCATTTTTGTTTTACCTGAAAAAAAAAAAAAAGAGTGTATGTGTGTCTTAAATATCCCGCTGTAATACCAGGTGCTGTAAGCATTTTTGTTTTACTAAAAAAAAATAATAATAAAAGAGTGTATGAGTGTCTTAAATATCCCGCTGTAATACCAGGTGCTGTAAGCATTTTTGTTTTACTAAAAAAAAAATAATAATAAAAGAGTGTATGAGTGTCTTAAATATCCCGCTGTAATACCAGGTGCTGTAAGCATTTTTGTTTTACTAAAAAGAAAAAGAGTGTATGAGTGTCTTAAATTCCCCTTTGTAATACCAGGTACTGTAAGCATTTTTGTTTTACTAAAAAGAAAAAAGAAAAAAAAAAGAGTGTAAGACTGTCTTAAATTTCCCACTGTAATACCAGGTGCTGTAAGCATTTTTGTTTTACTAAAAAAAAAGTGTATGAGTGTCTTAAATATCCCGCTGTAATACCAGGTGCTGTAAGCATTTTTGTTTTACTAGAAAAAAAAAAGAGTGTATGAGTGTCTTAAATATCCCGCTGTATTACCAGGTGCTGTAAGCATTTTTGTTTTACTAGAAAAAAAAAAGAGTGTATAAGTTTCTTAAATTCCCCTTTGTAATACCAGGTACTGTAAGCATTTTTGTTTTACTAAAAAGAAGAAAAAAAAGAGTGTATGAGTGTCTTAAATTTCCCGCTGTAATACCAGGTGCTGTAAGCATTTTTGTTTTACTAAAAAGAAAAAAAAAAAAAAAAGTTTATAAGTGTCTTAAATATCCCGCTGTAATACCAGGTGCTGTAAGCATTTTTGTTTTACTAAAAAGAAAAAAAAAAAAAAAGTTTATACGTGTCTTAATATCCCACTGTAATACCAGGTGCTGTAAGCATTTTTGTTTTACTAGAAAAAAAAGAGTGTATGAGTATCTTAAATATCCCGCTGTAATACCAGGTGCTGTAAGCATTTTTGTTTTACTAAAAAGAAAAAAAAAAGAGTGTAAGACTGCCTTAAATTTCCCACTGTAATACCAGGTGCTGTAAGCATTTTTGTTTTACTAAAAAAAAAAAAGAGTGTATGAGTGTCTTAAATATCCCGCTGTAATACCAGGTGCTGTAAGCATTTTTGTTTTACTAAAAAGAAAAAAGAAAAAAAAAAGTTTATGAGTGTCTTAAATATCCCGCTGTATTACCAGGTGCTGTAAGCATTTTTGTTTTACTAGAAAAAAAAAAGAGTGTATGAGTTTCTTAAATTCCCCTTTGTAATACCAGGTACTGTAAGCATTTTTGTTTTACCTGAAAAAAAAAAAAAAGAGTGTATGTGTGTCTTAAATATCCCGCTGTAATACCAGGTGCTGTAAGCATTTTTGTTTTACTAAAAAAAAATAATAATAAAAGAGTGTATGAGTGTCTTAAATATCCCGCTGTAATACCAGGTGCTGTAAGCATTTTTGTTTTACTAAAAAAAAAAAATAATAAAAGAGTGTATGAGTGTCTTAAATATCCCGCTGTAATACCAGGTGCTGTAAGCATTTTTGTTTTACTAAAAAGAAAAAGAGTGTATGAGTGTCTTAAATTCCCCTTTGTAATACCAGGTACTGTAAGCATTTTTGTTTTACTAAAAAGAAAAAAGAAAAAAAAAAGAGTGTAAGACTGTCTTAAATTTCCCACTGTAATACCAGGTGCTGTAAGCATTTTTGTTTTACTAAAAAAAAAGTGTATGAGTGTCTTAAATATCCCGCTGTAATACCAGGTGCTGTAAGCATTTTTGTTTTACTAGAAAAAAAAAAGAGTGTATGAGTGTCTTAAATATCCCGCTGTATTACCAGGTGCTGTAAGCATTTTTGTTTTACTAGAAAAAAAAAAGAGTGTATAAGTTTCTTAAATTCCCCTTTGTAATACCAGGTACTGTAAGCATTTTTGTTTTACTAAAAAGAAAAAAAAAAAAAAAGTTTATAAGTGTCTTAAATATCCCGCTGTATTACCAGGTGCTGTAAGCATTTTTGTTTTACTAGAAAAAAAAAAGAGTGTATAAGTTTCTTAAATTCCCCTTTGTAATACCAGGTACTGTAAGCATTTTTGTTTTACTAAAAAGAAAAAAAAAAAAAAAGTTTATGAGTGTCTTAAATATCCAGCTGTAATACCAGGTACTGTAAGCATTTTTGTTTTACCTGAAAAAAAAAAAAAAGAGTGTATGTGTGTCTTAAATATCCCGCTGTAATACCAGGTGCTGTAAGCATTTTTGTTTTACTAAAAAAAAATAATAATAAAAGAGTGTATGAGTGTCTTAAATATCCCGCTGTAATACCAGGTGCTGTAAGCATTTTTGTTTTACTAAAAAAAAAAAATAATAAAAGAGTGTATGAGTGTCTTAAATATCCCGCTGTAATACCAGGTGCTGTAAGCATTTTTGTTTTACTAAAAAGAAAAAGAGTGTATGAGTGTCTTAAATTCCCCTTTGTAATACCAGGTACTGTAAGCATTTTTGTTTTACTAAAAAGAAAAAAGAAAAAAAAAAGAGTGTAAGACTGTCTTAAATTTCCCACTGTAATACCAGGTGCTGTAAGCATTTTTGTTTTACTAAAAAAAAAGTGTATGAGTGTCTTAAATATCCCGCTGTAATACCAGGTGCTGTAAGCATTTTTGTTTTACTAAAAAAAAAAAAAAAAAAAAAGTTTATAAGTGTCTTAAATATCCCGCTGTAATACCAGGTGCTGTAAGCATTTTTGTTTTACTAAAAAGAAAAAAAAAAAAAAAGTTTATAAGTGTCTTAATATCCCACTGTAATACCAGGTGCTGTAAGCATTTTTGTTTTACTAGAAAAAAAAGAGTGTATGAGTATCTTAAATATCCCGCTGTAATACCAGGTGCTGTAAGCATTTTTGTTTTACTAAAAAGAAAAAAGAAAAAAAAGAGTGTATGAGTGTCTTAAATTCCCCTTTGTAATACCAGGTACTGTAAGCATTTTTGTTTTACTAAAAAGAAAAAAGAAAAAAGAAAAAAAAAAGAGTGTAAGACTGTCTTAAATTTCCCACTGTAATACCAGGTGCTGTAAGCATTTTTGTTTTACTAAAAAAAAAAAAAAAAAAAAAGAGTGTATGAGTGTCTTAAATATCCCGCTGTATTACCAGGTGCTGTAAGCATTTTTGTTTTACTAGAAAAAAAAAGAGTGTATGAGTTTCTTAAATTCCCCTTTGTAATACCAGGTACTGTAAGCATTTTTGTTTTACGTGAAAAAAAAAAAAAAGAGTGTATGTGTGTCTTAAATATCCCGCTGTAATACCAGGTGCTGTAAGCATTTTTGTTTTACTAAAAAAAAATAATAATAAAAGAGTGTATGAGTGTCTTAAATATCCCGCTGTAATACCAGGTGCTGTAAGCATTTTTGTTTTACTAAAAAAAAAAAATAATAAAAGAGTGTATGAGTGTCTTAAATATCCCGCTGTAATACCAGGTGCTGTAAGCATTTTTGTTTTACTAAAAAGAAAAAGAGTGTATGAGTGTCTTAAATTCCCCTTTGTAATACCAGGTGCTGTAAGCATTTTTGTTTTACTAAAAAGAAAAAGAGTGTATGAGTGTCTTAAATTCCCCTTTGTAATACCAGGTACTGTAAGCATTTTTGTTTTACTAAAAAGAAAAAAGAAAAAAAAAAGAGTGTAAGACTGTCTTAAATTTCCCACTGTAATACCAGGTGCTGTAAGCATTTTTGTTTTACTAAAAAAAAAGTGTATGAGTGTCTTAAATATCCCGCTGTAATACCAGGTGCTGTAAGCATTTTTGTTTTACTAGAAAAAAAAAAGAGTGTATGAGTGTCTTAAATATCCCGCTGTATTACCAGGTGCTGTAAGCATTTTTGTTTTACTAGAAAAAAAAAAGAGTGTATAAGTTTCTTAAATTCCCCTTTGTAATACCAGGTACTGTAAGCATTTTTGTTTTACTCAAAAGAAAAAAAAAAAAAAGTTTATAAGTGTCTTAAATATCCCGCTGTAATACCAGGTGCTGTAAGCATTTTTGTTTTACTAAAAAGAAAAAAGAAAAAAAAAAGTTTATGAGTGTCTTAAATATCCAGGTGTAATACCAGATGCTGTAAGCATTTTTGTTTTACTAAAAAGAAAAAAAAAAGAGTGTATGAGTGTCTTAAATTTCCCGCTGTAATACCAGGTGCTGTAAGCATTTTTGTTTTACTAGAAAAAAAAAAGAGTGTATGAGTGTCTTAAATATCCCGCTGTAATACCAGGTGCTGTAAGCATTTTTGTTTTACTAAAAAGAAAAAAAAAAAAAAAAGTTTATAAGTGTCTTAAATATCCCGCTGTAATACCAGGTGCTGTAAGCATTTTTGTTTTACTAAAAAGAAAAAAAAAAAAAAAGTTTATACGTGTCTTAATATCCCACTGTAATACCAGGTGCTGTAAGCATTTTTGTTTTACTAAAAAGAAAAAAAAAAGAGTGTATGAGTGTCTTAAATTTCCCGCTGTAATACCAGGTGCTGTAAGCATTTTTGTTTTACTAGAAAAAAAAAAAAAAAAAAAGTTTATAACTGTCTTAAATATCCCGCTGTAATACCAGGTGCTGTAAGCATTTTTGTTTTACTAAAAAGAAAAAAAAAAAAAAAGTTTATACGTGTCTTAATATCCCACTGTAATACCAGGTGCTGTAAGCATTTTTGTTTTACTAGAAAAAAAAGAGTGTATGAGTATCTTAAATATCCCGCTGTAATACCAGGTGCTGTAAGCATTTTTGTTTTACTAAAAAGAAAAAAAAAAAGAGTGTAAGACTGCCTTAAATTTCCCACTGTAATACCAGGTGCTGTAAGCATTTTTGTTTTACTAAAAAGAAAAAAGAAAAAAAAAGTTTATGAGTGTCTTAAATATCCAGCTGTAATACAAGGTGCTGTAAGCATTTTTGTTTTACTAAAAAGAAAAAAAAAAGAGTGTATGAGTGTCTTAAATATCCCGCTGTATTACCAGGTGCTGTAAGCATTTTTGTTTTACTAGAAAAAAAAAGAGTGTATGAGTTTCTTAAATTCCCCTTTGTAATACCAGGTACTGTAAGCATTTTTGTTTTACCTGAAAAAAAAAAAAAAGAGTGTATGTGTGTCTTAAATATCCAGCTGTAATACCAGGTGCTGTAAGCATTTTTGTTTTACTAAAAAAAAATAATAATAAAAGAGTGTATGAGTGTCTTAAATATCCCGCTGTAATACCAGGTGCTGTAAGCATTTTTGTTTTACTAAAAAAAATAAATAATAAAAGAGTGTATGAGTGTCTTAAATATCCCGCTGTAATACCAGGTGCTGTAAGCATTTTTGTTTTACTAAAAAGAAAAAGAGTGTATGAGTGTCTTAAATTCCCCTTTGTAATACCAGGTACTGTAAGCATTTTTGTTTTACTAAAAAGAAAAAAGAAAAAAAAAAGAGTGTAAGACTGTCTTAAATTTCCCACTGTAATACCAGGTGCTGTAAGCATTTTTGTTTTACTAAAAAAAAAGTGTATGAGTGTCTTAAATATCCCGCTGTAATACCAGGTGCTGTAAGCATTTTTGTTTTACTAGAAAAAAAAAAAGAGTGTATGAGTGTCTTAAATATCCCGCTGTATTACCAGGTGCTGTAAGCATTTTTGTTTTACTAGAAAAAAAAAAGAGTGTATAAGTTTCTTAAATTCCCCTTTGTAATACCAGGTACTGTAAGCATTTTTGTTTTACTAAAAAGAAAAAAAAAAAAAAAGTTTATAAGTGTCTTAAATATCCCGCTGTAATACCAGGTGCTGTAAGCATTTTTGTTTTACTAAAAAAAAAAAATAATAAAAGAGTGTATGAGTGTCTTAAATATCCCGCTGTAATACCAGGTGCTGTAAGCATTTTTGTTTTACTAAAAAGAAAAAGAGTGTATGAGTGTCTTAAATTCCCCTTTGTAATACCAGGTACTGTAAGCATTTTTGTTTTACTAAAAAGAAAAAAGAAAAAAAAAAGAGTGTAAGACTGTCTTAAATTTCCCACTGTAATACCAGGTGCTGTAAGCATTTTTGTTTTACTAAAAAAAAAGTGTATGAGTGTCTTAAATATCCCGCTGTAATACCAGGTGCTGTAAGCATTTTTGTTTTACTAAAAAGAAAAAAAAAAAAAAAAGTTTATAAGTGTCTTAAATATCCCGCTGTAATACCAGGTGCTGTAAGCATTTTTGTTTTACTAAAAAGAAAAAAAAAAAAAAAGTTTATAAGTGTCTTAATATCCCACTGTAATACCAGGTGCTGTAAGCATTTTTGTTTTACTAGAAAAAAAAGAGTGTATGAGTATCTTAAATATCCCGCTGTAATACCAGGTGCTGTAAGCATTTTTGTTTTACTAAAAAGAAAAAAGAAAAAAAAGAGTGTATGAGTGTCTTAAATTCCCCTTTGTAATACCAGGTACTGTAAGCATTTTTGTTTTACTAAAAAGAAAAAAGAAAAAAGAAAAAAAAAAGAGTGTAAGACTGTCTTAAATTTCCCACTGTAATACCAGGTGCTGTAAGCATTTTTGTTTTACTAAAAAAAAAAAAAAAAAAAAAGAGTGTATGAGTGTCTTAAATATCCCGCTGTATTACCAGGTGCTGTAAGCATTTTTGTTTTACTAGAAAAAAAAAGAGTGTATGAGTTTCTTAAATTCCCCTTTGTAATACCAGGTACTGTAAGCATTTTTGTTTTACCTGAAAAAAAAAAAAAAGAGTGTATGTGTGTCTTAAATATCCCGCTGTAATACCAGGTGCTGTAAGCATTTTTGTTTTACTAAAAAAAAATAATAATAAAAGAGTGTATGAGTGTCTTAAATATCCCGCTGTAATACCAGGTGCTGTAAGCATTTTTGTTTTACTAAAAAAAAAAAATAATAAAAGAGTGTATGAGTGTCTTAAATATCCCGCTGTAATACCAGGTGCTGTTAGCATTTTTGTTTTACTAAAAAGAAAAAGAGTGTATGAGTGTCTTAAATTCCCCTTTGTAATACCAGGTGCTGTAAGCATTTTTGTTTTACTAAAAAGAAAAAGAGTGTATGAGTGTCTTAAATTCCCCTTTGTAATACCAGGTACTGTAAGCATTTTTGTTTTACTAAAAAGAAAAAAGAAAAAAAAAAGAGTGTAAGACTGTCTTAAATTTCCCACTGTAATACCAGGTGCTGTAAGCATTTTTGTTTTACTAAAAAAAAAGTGTATGAGTGTCTTAAATATCCCGCTGTAATACCAGGTGCTGTAAGCATTTTTGTTTTACTAGAAAAAAAAAAGAGTGTATGAGTGTCTTAAATATCCCGCTGTATTACCAGGTGCTGTAAGCATTTTTGTTTTACTAGAAAAAAAAAAGAGTGTATAAGTTTCTTAAATTCCCCTTTGTAATACCAGGTACTGTAAGCATTTTTGTTTTACTAAAAAGAAAAAAAAAAAAAAGTTTATAAGTGTCTTAAATATCCCGCTGTAATACCAGGTGCTGTAAGCATTTTTGTTTTACTAAAAAGAAAAAAGAAAAAAAAAAGTTTATGAGTGTCTTAAATATCCAGCTGTAATACCAGATGCTGTAAGCATTTTTGTTTTACTAAAAAGAAAAAAAAAAGAGTGTATGAGTGTCTTAAATTTCCCGCTGTAATACCAGGTGCTGTAAGCATTTTTGTTTTACTAGAAAAAAAAAAGAGTGTATGAGTGTCTTAAATATCCCGCTGTAATACCAGGTGCTGTAAGCATTTTTGTTTTACTAAAAAGAAAAAAAAAAAAAAAAGTTTATAAGTGTCTTAAATATCCCGCTGTAATACCAGGTGCTGTAAGCATTTTTGTTTTACTAAAAAGAAAAAAAAAAAAAAAGTTTATACGTGTCTTAATATCCCACTGTAATACCAGGTGCTGTAAGCATTTTTGTTTTACTAAAAAGAAAAAAAAAAGAGTGTATGAGTGTCTTAAATTTCCCGCTGTAATACCAGGTGCTGTAAGCATTTTTGTTTTACTAGAAAAAAAAAAAAAAGAAAAGTTTATAACTGTCTTAAATATCCCGCTGTAATACCAGGTGCTGTAAGCATTTTTGTTTTACTAAAAAGAAAAAAAAAAAAAAAGTTTATACGTGTCTTAATATCCCACTGTAATACCAGGTGCTGTAAGCATTTTTGTTTTACTAGAAAAAAAAGAGTGTATGAGTATCTTAAATATCCCGCTGTAATACCAGGTGCTGTAAGCATTTTTGTTTTACTAAAAAGAAAAAAAAAAAGAGTGTAAGACTGCCTTAAATTTCCCACTGTAATACCAGGTGCTGTAAGCATTTTTGTTTTACTAAAAAAAAAAAAGAGTGTATGAGTGTCTTAAATATCCCGCTGTAATACCAGGTGCTGTAAGCATTTTTGTTTTACTAAAAAGAAAAAAGAAAAAAAAAAGTTTATGAGTGTCTTAAATATCCAGCTGTAATACCAGGTGCTGTAAGCATTTTTGTTTTACTAAAAAGAAAAAAAAAAGAGTGTATGAGTGTCTTAAATATCCCGCTGTATTACCAGGTGCTGTAAGCATTTTTGTTTTACTAGAAAAAAAAAAGAGTGTATGAGTTTCTTAAATTCCCCTTTGTAATACCAGGTACTGTAAGCATTTTTGTTTTACCTGAAAAAAAAAAAAAAGAGTGTATGTGTGTCTTAAATATCCAGCTGTAATACCAGGTGCTGTAAGCATTTTTGTTTTACTAAAAAAAAATAATAATAAAAGAGTGTATGAGTGTCTTAAATATCCCGCTGTAATACCAGGTGCTGTAAGCATTTTTGTTTTACTAAAAAAAATAAATAATAAAAGAGTGTATGAGTGTCTTAAATATCCCGCTGTAATACCAGGTGCTGTAAGCATTTTTGTTTTACTAAAAAGAAAAAGAGTGTATGAGTGTCTTAAATTCCCCTTTGTAATACCAGGTACTGTAAGCATTTTTGTTTTACTAAAAAGAAAAAAGAAAAAAAAAAGAGTGTAAGACTGTCTTAAATTTCCCACTGTAATACCAGGTGCTGTAAGCATTTTTGTTTTACTAAAAAAAAAGTGTATGAGTGTCTTAAATATCCCGCTGTAATACCAGGTGCTGTAAGCATTTTTGTTTTACTAGAAAAAAAAAAAGAGTGTATGAGTGTCTTAAATATCCCGCTGTATTACCAGGTGCTGTAAGCATTTTTGTTTTACTAGAAAAAAAAGAGTGTATAAGTTTCTTAAATTCCCCTTTGTAATACCAGGTACTGTAAGCATTTTTGTTTTACTAAAAAGAAAAAAAAAAAAAAAGTTTATAAGTGTCTTAAATATCCCGCTGTAATACCAGGTGCTGTAAGCATTTTTGTTTTACTAGAAAAAAAAGAGTGTATGAGTATCTTAAATATCCCGCTGTAATACCAGGTGCTGTAAGCATTTTTGTTTTACTAAAAAGAAAAAAGAAAAAAAAAAGTTTATGAGTGTCTTAAATATCCAGCTGTAATACCAGGTGCTGTAAGCATTTTTGTTTTACTAAAAAGAAAAAGAGTGTATGAGTGTCTTAAATATCCCGCTGTAATACCAGGTGCTGTAAGCATTTTTGTTTTACTAAAAAGAAAAAAAAAAAAAAAAGTTTATAAGTGTCTTAAATATCCCGCTGTAATACCAGGTGCTGTAAGCATTTTTGTTTTACTAAAAAGAAAAAAAAAAAAAAGTTTATAAGTGTCTTAATATCCCACTGTAATACCAGGTGCTGTAAGCATTTTTGTTTTACTAGAAAAAAAAGAGTGTATGAGTATCTTAAATATCCCGCTGTAATACCAGGTGCTGTAAGCATTTTTGTTTTACTAAAAAGAAAAAAGAAAAGAAAAGAGTGTATGAGTGTCTTAAATATCCCGCTGTATAATACCAGGTGCTGTAAGCATTTTTGTTTTACTAAAAAGAAAAAAGAAAAAAAAGAGTGTATGAGTGTCTTAAATTCCCCTTTGTAATACCAGGTACTGTAAGCATTTTTGTTTTACTAAAAAGAAAAAAGAAAAAAGAAAAAAAAAAGAGTGTAAGACTGTCTTAAATTTCCCACTGTAATACCAGGTGCTGTAAGCATTTTTGTTTTACTAGAAAAAAAAAAGAGTGTATGAGTTTCTTAAATTCCCCTTTGTAATACCAGGTACTGTAAGCATTTTTGTTTTACCTGAAAAAAAAAAAAAAGAGTGTATGTGTGTCTTAAATATCCCGCTGTAATACCAGGTGCTGTAAGCATTTTTGTTTTACTAAAAAAAAATAATAATAAAAGAGTGTATGAGTGTCTTAAATATCCCGCTGTAATACCAGGTGCTGTAAGCATTTTTGTTTTACTAAAAAAAAATAATAATAAAAGAGTGTATGAGTGTCTTAAATATCCCGCTGTAATACCAGGTGCTGTAAGCATTTTTGTTTTACTAAAAAGAAAAAGAGTGTATGAGTGTCTTAAATTCCCCTTTGTAATACCAGGTACTGTAAGCATTTTTGTTTTACTAAAAAGAAAAAAGAAAAAAAAAAGTTTATGAGTGTCTTAAATATCCAGCTGTAATACCAGGTGCTGTAAGCATTTTTGTTTTACTAAAAAAAAAAAGAGTGTATGAGTGTCTTAAATTTCCCGCTGTAATACCAGGTGCTGTAAGCATTTTTGTTTTACTAGAAAAAAAAAAAAAAAAAAAGTTTATAACTGTCTTAAATATCCCGCTGTAATACCAGGTGCTGTAAGCATTTTTGTTTTACTAAAAAGAAAAAAAAAAAAAAAGTTTATACGTGTCTTAATATCCCACTGTAATACCAGGTGCTGTAAGCATTTTTGTTTTACTAAAAAGAAAAAAAAAAAAAAAAGTTTATAAGTGTCTTAAATATCCCGCTGTAATACCAGGTGCTGTAAGCATTTTTGTTTTACTAAAAAGAAAAAAAAAAAAAAGTTTATAAGTGTCTTAATATCCCACTGTAATACCAGGTGCTGTAAGCATTTTTGTTTTACTAGAAAAAAAAGAGTGTATGAGTGTCTTAAATATCCCGCTGTAATACCAGGTGCTGTAAGCATTTTTGTTTTACTAAAAAGAAAAAAAAAAAAAAAAGTTTATAAGTGTCTTAAATATCCCGCTGTAATACCAGGTGCTGTAAGCATTTTTGTTTTACTAAAAAGAAAAAAAAAAGAGTGTAAGACTGCCTTAAATTTCCCACTGTAATACCAGGTGCTGTAAGCATTTTTGTTTTACAAAAAAAAAAAAAGAGTGTATGAGTGTCTTAAATATCCCGCTGTAATACCAGGTGCTGTAAGCATTTTTGTTTTACTAAAAAGAAAAAAGAAAAAAAAAAGTTTATGAGTGTCTTAAATATCCAGCTGTAATACCAGGTGCTGTAAGCATTTTAGTTTTACTAAAAAGAAAAAAAAAAGAGTGTATGAGTGTCTTAAATATCCCGCTGTATTACCAGGTGCTGTAAGCATTTTTGTTTTACTAGGAAAAAAAAAGAGTGTATGAGTTTCTTAAATTCCCCTTTGTAATACCAGGTACTGTAAGCATTTTTGTTTTACCTGAAAAAAAAAAAAAAGAGTGTATGTGTGTCTTAAATATCCAGCTGTAATACCAGGTGCTGTAAGCATTTTTGTTTTACTAAAAAAAAATAATAATAAAAGAGTGTATGAGTGTCTTAAATATCCCGCTGTAATACCAGGTGCTGTAAGCATTTTTGTTTTACTAAAAAAAAAAAATAATAAAAGAGTGTATGAGTGTCTTAAATATCCCGCTGTAATACCAGGTGCTGTAAGCATTTTTGTTTTACTAAAAAGAAAAAGACTGTATGAGTGTCTTAAATTCCCCTTTGTAATACCAGGTACTGTAAGCATTTTTGTTTTACTAAAAAGAAAAAAAAAAAAAAAGTTTATAAGTGTCTTAAATATCCCGCTGTAATACCAGGTGCTGTAAGCATTTTTGTTTTACTAGAAAAAAAAGAGTGTATGAGTATCTTAAATATCCCGCTGTAATACCAGGTGCTGTAAGCATTTTTGTTTTACTAAAAAGAAAAAAGAAAAAAAAAAGTTTATGAGTGTCTTAAATATCCAGCTGTAATACCAGGTGCTGTAAGCATTTTTGTTTTACTAAAAAGAAAAAAAAAAAAAAAAGTTTATGAGTGTCTTAAATATCCCGCTGTAATACCAGGTGCTGTAAGCATTTTTGTTTTACTAAAAAGAAAAAAAAAAAAAAAAGTGTATGAGTGTCTTAAATATCCCGCTGTAATACCAGGTGCTGTAAGCATTTTTGTTTTACTAAAAAGAAAAAAGAAAAAAAAAAGAGTGTAAGACTGTCTTAAATTTCCCACTGTAATACCAGGTGCTGTAAGCATTTTTGTTTTACTAAAAAAAAAGTGTATGAGTGTCTTAAATATCCCGCTGTAATACCAGGTGCTGTAAGCATTTTTGTTTTACTAGAAAAAAAAAAGAGTGTATGAGTGTCTTAAATATCCCGCTGTATTACCAGGTGCTGTAAGCATTTTTGTTTTACTAGAAAAAAAAAAGAGTGTATAAGTTTCTTAAATTCCCCTTTGTAATACCAGGTACTGTAAGCATTTTTGTTTTACTAAAAAGAAAAAAAAAAAAAAAGTTTATAAGTGTCTTAAATATCCCGCTGTAATACCAGGTGCTGTAAGCATTTTTGTTTTACTAGAAAAAAAAAAGAGTGTATGAGTGTCTTAAATATCCCGCTGTAATACCAGGTGCTGTAAGCATTTTTGTTTTACTAAAAAAAAAAAAAAAAAAAAAAGTTTATAAGTGTCTTAAATATCCCGCTGTAATACCAGGTGCTGTAAGCATTTTTGTTTTACTAAAAAGAAAAAAAAAAAAAAGTTTATACGTGTCTTAATATCCCACTGTAATACCAGGTGCTGTAAGCATTTTTGTTTTACTAGGAAACAAAGAGTGTATGAGTATCTTAAATATCCCGCTGTAATACCAGGTGCTGTAAGCATTTTTGTTTTACTAAAAAGAAAAAAGAAAAAAAAAAGAGTGTAAGACTGCCTTAAATTTCCCACTGTAATACCAGGTGCTGTAAGCATTTTTGTTTTACTAAAAAAAAAAAAGAGTGTATGAGTGTCTTAAATATCCCGCTGTAATACCAGGTGCTGTAAGCATTTTTGTTTTACTAAAAAGAAAAAAAAAAAGAGTGTATGAGTGTCTTAAATATCCCGCTGTAATGCCAGGTGCTTTAAGCATTTTTGTTTTACTAGAAAAAAAAAGTGTATGAGTATCTTAAATATCCCGCTGTAATACCAGGTGCTGTAAGCATTTTTGTTTTACTAAAAAGAAAAAAGAAAAAAAGAGTGTATGAGTGTCTTAAATATCCCGCTGTAATGCCAGGTGCTGTAAGCATTTTTGTTTTACTAGAAAAAAAAAGAAAAAAAAAAGAGTGTGTGAGTGTCTTAAATTTCCTGCTGTAATATCAGGTACTGTAAGCATTTTTATTTTACTAAAAAAAAAAAAAAAAAAAAAGTTTATTAGTGTCTTAAATATCCCGCTGTAATGCCAGGTGCTGTAAGCATTTTTGTTTTACTAAAAAGAAAAAAAAAAAAAGAGTGTATGAGTGTCTTAAATATCCCGCTGTAATACCAGGTGCTGTAAGCATTTTTGTTTTACTAGAAAAAAAAAGAGTGTATGAGTATCTTAAATATCCCGCTGTAATACCAGGTGCTGTAAGCATTTTTGTTTTACTAAAAGGAAAAAAAAAAAAAAAAAAGAGTGTATGAGTGTCTTAAATATCCCGCTGTAATACCAGGTGCTGTAAGCATTTTTGTTTTACTAAAAAGAAAAAAGAACAAAAAAGAGTGTATGAGTGTCTTAAATTTCCTGCTGTAATACCAGGTGCTGTAAGCATTTTTATTTTACTAAAAAGAAAAAAGAAAAAAAAAAGTTTATGAGTGTCTTAAATATCCCGCTGTAATGCCAGGTGCTGTAAGCATTTTTGTTTTACTAAAAAGAAAAAAGAACAAAAAAGAGTGTATGACTGTCTTAAATTTCCTGCTGTAATACCAGGTGCTGTAAGCATTTTTATTTTACTAAAAAGAAAAAAAAAAAAAAAAGAGTGTATGAGTGTCTTAAATATCCCGCTGTAATACCAGGTGCTGTAAGCATTTTTGTTTTACTAAAAAGAAAAAAAAAAAAAAAAGTGTATGAGTGTCTTAAATATCCCGCTGTAATACCAGGTGCTGTAAGCATTTTTGTTTTACTAAAAGGAAAAAAAAAAAAAAAAAGAGTGTATGAGTGTCTTAAATATCCCGCTGTAATACCAGGTGCTGTAAGCATTTTTGTTTTACTAAAAAGAAAAAAAAAAAAAAAAGTTTATGAGTGTCTTAAATATCCCGCTGTAATACCAGGTGCTGTAAGCATTTTTGTTTTACTAAAAAGAAAAAAAAAAAAAAAAGTGTATGAGTGTCTTAAATATCCCGCTGTAATACCAGGTGCTGTAAGCATTTTTGTTTTACTAAAAGGAAAAAAAAAAAAAAAAAGAGTGTATGAGTGTCTTAAATATCCCGCTGTAATACCAGGTGCTGTAAGCATTTTTGTTTTATTAAAAGAAAAAAAAAAAAAAGTGTATGAGTGTCTTAAATATCCCGCTGTAATACCAGGTGCTGTAAGCATTTTTGTTTTACTAAAAAGAAAAAAAAAAAAAAAAGTGTATGAGTGTCTTAAATATCCCGCTGTAATACTAAGTGCTGTAAGCATTTTTGTTTTACTAAAAAGAAAAAAGAACAAAAAAGAGTGTATGACTGTCTTAAATTTCCTGCTGTAATACCAGGTGCTGTAAGCATTTTTATTTTACTAAAAAGAAAAAAAAAAAAAAAAGAGTGTATGAGTGTCTTAAATATCCCGCTGTAATACCAGGTGCTGTAAGCATTTTTGTTTTATTAAAAGAAAAAAAAAAAAAAAGTGTATGAGTGTCTTAAATATCCCGCTGTAATACCAGGTGCTGTAAGCATTTTTGTTTTACTAAAAAGAAAAAAAAAAAAAAAAGTGTATGAGTGTCTTAAATATCCCGCTGTAATACTAAGTGCTGTAAGCATTTTTGTTTTACTAAAAAGAAAAAAGAACAAAAAAGAGTGTATGACTGTCTTAAATTTCCTGCTGTAATACCAGGTGCTGTAAGCATTTTTATTTTACTAAAAAGAAAAAAAAAAAAAAAAGAGTGTATGAGTGTCTTAAATATCCCGCTGTAATACCAGGTGCTGTAAGCATTTTTGTTTTACTAAAAAGAAAAAAAAAAAAAAGTGTATGAGTGTCTTAAATATCCCGCTGTAATACCAGGTGCTGTAAGCATTTTTGTTTTACTAAAAGGAAAAAAAAAAAAAAAAAGAGTGTATGAGTGTCTTAAATATCCCGCTGTAATACCAGGTGCTGTAAGCATTTTTGTTTTACTAAAAAGAAAAAAAAAAAAAAAGTTTATGAGTGTCTTAAATATCCCGCTGTAATACCAGGTGCTGTAAGCATTTTTGTTTTACTAAAAAGAAAAAAGAAAAAAAAAAGAGTGTAAGACTGTCTTAAATTTCCCACTGTAATACCAGGTGCTGTAAGCATTTTTGTTTTACTAAAAAAAAAGTGTATGAGTGTCTTAAATATCCCGCTGTAATACCAGGTGCTGTAAGCATTTTTGTTTTACTAGAAAAAAAAAAGAGTGTATGAGTGTCTTAAATATCCCGCTGTATTACCAGGTGCTGTAAGCATTTTTGTTTTACTAGAAAAAAAAAAGAGTGTATAAGTTTCTTAAATTCCCCTTTGTAATACCAGGTACTGTAAGCATTTTTGTTTTACTAAAAAGAAAAAAAAAAAAAAAGTTTATAAGTGTCTTAAATATCCCGCTGTAATACCAGGTGCTGTAAGCATTTTTGTTTTACTAGAAAAAAAAAAGAGTGTATGAGTGTCTTAAATATCCCGCTGTAATACCAGGTGCTGTAAGCATTTTTGTTTTACTAAAAAGAAAAAAGAAAAAAAAAAGTTTATGAGTGTCTTAAATATCCCGCTGTAATGCCAGGTGCTGTAAGCATTTTTGTTTTACTAAAAAGAAAAAAAAAAAGAGTGTATGAGTGTCTTAAATATCCCGCTGTAATGCCAGGTGCTTTAAGCATTTTTGTTTTACTAGAAAAAAAAAGTGTATGAGTATCTTAAATATCCCGCTGTAATACCAGGTGCTGTAAGCATTTTTGTTTTACTAGAAAAAAAAGAGTGTATGAGTATCTTAAATATCCCGCTGTAATACCAGGTGCTGTAAGCATTTTTGTTTTACTAAAAAGAAAAAAGAAAAAAAAAAGAGTGCAAGACTGCCTTAAATTTCCCACTGTAATACCAGGTGCTGTAAGCATTTTTGTTTTACTAAAAAGAAAAAAGAACAAAAAAAGTTTATGAGTGTCTTAAATATCCAGCTGTAATACCAGGTGCTGTAAGCATTTTTGTTTTACTAAAAAGAAAAAAGAACAAAAAAAGTTTATGAGTGTCTTAAATATCCAGCTGTAATACCAGGTGCTGTAAGCATTTTTGTTTTACTAAAAAGAAAAAAAAAAAAAAAGAGTGTATGAGTGTCTTAAATATCCCGCTGTAATGCCAGGTGCTTTAAGCATTTTTGTTTTACTAGAAAAAAAAAGTGTATGAGTATCTTAAATATCCCGCTGTAATACCAGGTGCTGTAAGCATTTTTGTTTTACTAAAAAAAAAAAAAAGAGTGTATGAGTGTCTTAAATATCCCGCTGTAATACCAGGTGCTGTAAGCATTTTTGTTTTACTAAAAAGAAAAAAGAAAAAAAAAAGAGTGTAAGACTGTCTTAAATTTCCCACTGTAATACCAGGTGCTGTAAGCATTTTTGTTTTACTAAAAAAAAAGTGTATGAGTGTCTTAAATATCCCGCTGTAATACCAGGTGCTGTAAGCATTTTTGTTTTACTAGAAAAAAAAAAGAGTGTATGAGTGTCTTAAATATCCCGCTGTATTACCAGGTGCTGTAAGCATTTTGGTTTTACTAGAAAAAAAAAAGAGTGTATAAGTTTCTTAAATTCCCCTTTGTAATACCAGGTACTGTAAGCATTTTTGTTTTACTAAAAAGAAAAAAAAAAAAAAGTTTATAAGTGTCTTAAATATCCCGCTGTAATACCAGGTGCTGTAAGCATTTTTGTTTTACTAGAAAAAAAAAAGAGTGTATGAGTGTCTTAAATATCCCGCTGTAATACCAGGTGCTGTAAGCATTTTTGTTTTACTAAAAAAAAAAAAAAAAAAAAAAAATTTATAAGTGTCTTAAATATCCCGCTGTAACACCAGGTGCTGTAAGCATTTTTGTTTTACTAAAAAGAAAAAAAAAAAAAAAGTTTATACGTGTCTTAATATCCCACTGTAATACCAGGTGCTGTAAGCATTTTTGTTTTACTAGGAAAAAAAGAGTGTATGAGTATCTTAAATATCCCGCTGTAATACCAGGTGCTGTAAGCATTTTTGTTTTACTAAAAAGAAAAAAGAAAAAAAAAAGAGTGTAAGACTGCCTTAAATTTCCCACTGTAATACCAGGTGCTGTAAGCATTTTTGTTTTACTAAAAAAAAAAAAGAGTGTATGAGTGTCTTAAATATCCCGCTGTAATACCAGGTGCTGTAAGCATTTTTGTTTTACTAAAAAGAAAAAAGAAAAAAAAAAGTTTATGAGTGTCTTAAATATCCCGCTGTAATGCCAGGTGCTGTAAGCATTTTTGTTTTACTAAAAAGAAAAAAAAAAAGAGTGTATGAGTGTCTTAAATATCCCGCTGTAATGCCAGGTGCTTTAAGCATTTTTGTTTTACTAGAAAAAAAAAGTGTATGAGTATCTTAAATATCCCGCTGTAATACCAGGTGCTGTAAGCATTTTTGTTTTACTAAAAAGAAAAAAAAAAAAAAAAGTTTATGAGTGTCTTAAATATCCCGCTGTAATACCAGGTGCTGTAAGCATTTTTGTTTTACTAAAAAGAAAAAAAAAAAAAAAAGTGTATGAGTGTCTTAAATATCCCGCTGTAATACCAGGTGCTGTAAGCATTTTTGTTTTACTAAAAGGAAAAAAAAAAAAAAAAAGAGTGTATGAGTGTCTTAAATATCCCGCTGTAATACCAGGTGCTGTAAGCATTTTTGTTTTATTAAAAGAAAAAAAAAAAAAAAGTGTATGAGTGTCTTAAATATCCCGCTGTAATACCAGGTGCTGTAAGCATTTTTGTTTTACTAAAAAGAAAAAAAAAAAAAAAAGTGTATGAGTGTCTTAAATATCCCGCTGTAATACTAAGTGCTGTAAGCATTTTTGTTTTACTAAAAAGAAAAAAGAACAAAAAAGAGTGTATGACTGTCTTAAATTTCCTGCTGTAATACCAGGTGCTGTAAGCATTTTTATTTTACTAAAAAGAAAAAAAAAAAAAAAAGAGTGTATGAGTGTCTTAAATATCCCGCTGTAATACCAGGTGCTGTAAGCATTTTTGTTTTACTAAAAAGAAAAAAAAAAAAAAGTGTATGAGTGTCTTAAATATCCCGCTGTAATACCAGGTGCTGTAAGCATTTTTGTTTTACTAAAAGGAAAAAAAAAAAAAAAAAGAGTGTATGAGTGTCTTAAATATCCCGCTGTAATACCAGGTGCTGTAAGCATTTTTGTTTTACTAAAAAGAAAAAAAAAAAAAAAGTTTATGAGTGTCTTAAATATCCCGCTGTAATACCAGGTGCTGTAAGCATTTTTGTTTTACTAAAAAGAAAAAAGAAAAAAAAAAGAGTGTAAGACTGTCTTAAATTTCCCACTGTAATACCAGGTGCTGTAAGCATTTTTGTTTTACTAAAAAAAAAGTGTATGAGTGTCTTAAATATCCCGCTGTAATACCAGGTGCTGTAAGCATTTTTGTTTTACTAGAAAAAAAAAAGAGTGTATGAGTGTCTTAAATATCCCGCTGTATTACCAGGTGCTGTAAGCATTTTTGTTTTACTAGAAAAAAAAAAGAGTGTATGAGTGTCTTAAATATCCCGCTGTAATACCAGGTGCTGTAAGCATTTTTGTTTTACTAAAAAGAAAAAAGAAAAAAAAAAGTTTATGAGTGTCTTAAATATCCCGCTGTAATGCCAGGTGCTGTAAGCATTTTTGTTTTACTAAAAAGAAAAAAAAAAGAGTGTATGAGTGTCTTAAATATCCCGCTGTAATGCCAGGTGCTTTGAGCATTTTTGTTTTACTAGAAAAAAAAAGTGTATGAGTATCTTAAATATCCCGCTGTAATACCAGGTGCTGTAAGCATTTTTGTTTTACTAGAAAAAAAAGAGTGTATGAGTATCTTAAATATCCCGCTGTAATACCAGGTGCTGTAAGCATTTTTGTTTTACTAAAAAGAAAAAAGAAAAAAAAAGAGTGCAAGACTGCCTTAAATTTCCCACTGTAATACCAGGTGCTGTAAGCATTTTTGTTTTACTAAAAAGAAAAAAGAACAAAAAAAGTTTATGAGTGTCTTAAATATCCAGCTGTAATACCAGGTGCTGTAAGCATTTTTGTTTTACTAAAAAGAAAAAAGAACAAAAAAAGTTTATGAGTGTCTTAAATATCCAGCTGTAATACCAGGTGCTGTAAGCATTTTTGTTTTACTAAAAAGAAAAAAAAAAAAAAAGAGTGTATGAGTGTCTTAAATATCCCGCTGTAATGCCAGGTGCTTTAAGCATTTTTGTTTTACTAGAAAAAAAAAGTGTATGAGTATCTTAAATATCCCGCTGTAATACCAGGTGCTGTAAGCATTTTTGTTTTACTAAAAAGAAAAAAGAAAAAAAAAAGAGTGTAAGACTGTCTTAAATTTCCCACTGTAATACCAGGTGCTGTAAGCATTTTTGTTTTACTAAAAAAAAAGTGTATGAGTGTCTTAAATATCCCGCTGTAATACCAGGTGCTGTAAGCATTTTTGTTTTACTAGAAAAAAAAGAGTGTATGAGTATCTTAAATATCCCGCTGTAATACCAGGTGCTGTAAGCATTTTTGTTTTACTAAAAAGAAAAAAGAAAAAAAAAAGAGTGCAAGACTGCCTTAAATTTCCCACTGTAATACCAGGTGCTGTAAGCATTTTTGTTTTACTAAAAAGAAAAAAGAACAAAAAAAGTTTATGAGTGTCTTAAATATCCAGCTGTAATACCAGGTGCTGTAAGCATTTTTGTTTTACTAAAAAGAAAAAAGAACAAAAAAAGTTTATGAGTGTCTTAAATATCCAGCTGTAATACCAGGTGCTGTAAGCATTTTTGTTTTACTAAAAAGAAAAAAAAAAAAAAAGAGTGTATGAGTGTCTTAAATATCCCGCTGTAATGCCAGGTGCTTTAAGCATTTTTGTTTTACTAGAAAAAAAAAGTGTATGAGTATCTTAAATATCCCGCTGTAATACCAGGTGCTGTAAGCATTTTTGTTTTACTAAAAAGAAAAAAGAAAAAAAAAAGAGTGTAAGACTGTCTTAAATTTCCCACTGTAATACCAGGTGCTGTAAGCATTTTTGTTTTACTAAAAAAAAAGTGTATGAGTGTCTTAAATATCCCGCTGTAATACCAGGTGCTGTAAGCATTTTTGTTTTACTAGAAAAAAAAAAGAGTGTATGAGTGTCTTAAATATCCCGCTGTATTACCAGGTGCTGTAAGCATTTTTGTTTTACTAGAAAAAAAAAAGAGTGTATAAGTTTCTTAAATTCCCCTTTGTAATACCAGGTACTGTAAGCATTTTTGTTTTACTAAAAAGAAAAAAGAAAAAAAAAGAGTGCAAGACTGCCTTAAATTTCCCACTGTAATACCAGGTGCTGTAAGCATTTTTGTTTTACTAAAAAGAAAAAAGAACAAAAAAAGTTTATGAGTGTCTTAAATATCCAGCTGTAATACCAGGTGCTGTAAGCATTTTTGTTTTACTAAAAAGAAAAAAGAACAAAAAAAGTTTATGAGTGTCTTAAATATCCAGCTGTAATACCAGGTGCTGTAAGCATTTTTGTTTTACTAAAAAGAAAAAAAAAAAAAAAGAGTGTATGAGTGTCTTAAATATCCCGCTGTAATGCCAGGTGCTTTAAGCATTTTTGTTTTACTAGAAAAAAAAAGTGTATGAGTATCTTAAATATCCCGCTGTAATACCAGGTGCTGTAAGCATTTTTGTTTTACTAAAAAGAAAAAAGAAAAAAAAAAGAGTGTAAGACTGTCTTAAATTTCCCACTGTAATACCAGGTGCTGTAAGCATTTTTGTTTTACTAAAAAAAAAGTGTATGAGTGTCTTAAATATCCCGCTGTAATACCAGGTGCTGTAAGCATTTTTGTTTTACTAGAAAAAAAAGAGTGTATGAGTATCTTAAATATCCCGCTGTAATACCAGGTGCTGTAAGCATTTTTGTTTTACTAAAAAGAAAAAAGAAAAAAAAAAGAGTGCAAGACTGCCTTAAATTTCCCACTGTAATACCAGGTGCTGTAAGCATTTTTGTTTTACTAAAAAGAAAAAAGAACAAAAAAAGTTTATGAGTGTCTTAAATATCCAGCTGTAATACCAGGTGCTGTAAGCATTTTTGTTTTACTAAAAAGAAAAAAAAAAAAAAAGAGTGTATGAGTGTCTTAAATATCCCGCTGTAATGCCAGGTGCTTTAAGCATTTTTGTTTTACTAGAAAAAAAAAGTGTATGAGTATCTTAAATATCCCGCTGTAATACCAGGTGCTGTAAGCATTTTTGTTTTACTAAAAAGAAAAAAGAAAAAAAAAAGAGTGTAAGACTGTCTTAAATTTCCCACTGTAATACCAGGTGCTGTAAGCATTTTTGTTTTACTAAAAAAAAAGTGTATGAGTGTCTTAAATATCCCGCTGTAATACCAGGTGCTGTAAGCATTTTTGTTTTACTAGAAAAAAAAGAGTGTATGAGTATCTTAAATATCCCGCTGTAATACCAGGTGCTGTAAGCATTTTTGTTTTACTAAAAAGAAAAAAGAAAAAAAAAAGAGTGCAAGACTGCCTTAAATTTCCCACTGTAATACCAGGTGCTGTAAGCATTTTTGTTTTACTAAAAAGAAAAAAGAACAAAAAAAGTTTATGAGTGTCTTAAATATCCAGCTGTAATACCAGGTGCTGTAAGCATTTTTGTTTTACTAAAAAGAAAAAAGAACAAAAAAAGTTTATGAGTGTCTTAAATATCCAGCTGTAATACCAGGTGCTGTAAGCATTTTTGTTTTACTAAAAAGAAAAAAAAAAAAAAAGAGTGTATGAGTGTCTTAAATATCCCGCTGTAATGCCAGGTGCTTTAAGCATTTTTGTTTTACTAGAAAAAAAAAGTGTATGAGTATCTTAAATATCCCGCTGTAATACCAGGTGCTGTAAGCATTTTTGTTTTACTAAAAAGAAAAAAGAAAAAAAAAAGAGTGTAAGACTGTCTTAAATTTCCCACTGTAATACCAGGTGCTGTAAGCATTTTTGTTTTACTAAAAAAAAAGTGTATGAGTGTCTTAAATATCCCGCTGTAATACCAGGTGCTGTAAGCATTTTTGTTTTACTAGAAAAAAAAAAGAGTGTATGAGTGTCTTAAATATCCCGCTGTATTACCAGGTGCTGTAAGCATTTTTGTTTTACTAGAAAAAAAAAAGAGTGTATAAGTTTCTTAAATTCCCCTTTGTAATACCAGGTACTGTAAGCATTTTTGTTTTACTAAAAAGAAAAAAAAAAAAAAAGTTTATAAGTGTCTTAAATATCCCGCTGTAATACCAGGTGCTGTAAGCATTTTTGTTTTACTAGAAAAAAAAAAGAGTGTATGAGTGTCTTAAATATCCCGCTGTAATACCAGGTGCTGTAAGCATTTTTGTTTTACTAAAAAAAAAAAAAAAAAAAAAAATTTATAAGTGTCTTAAATATCCCGCTGTAATACCAGGTGCTGTAAGCATTTTTGTTTTACTAAAAAGAAAAAAAAAAAAAAAGTTTATACGTGTCTTAATATCCCACTGTAATACCAGGTGCTGTAAGCATTTTTGTTTTACTAGGAAAAAAAGAGTGTATGAGTATCTTAAATATCCCGCTGTAATACCAGGTGCTGTAAGCATTTTTGTTTTACTAAAAAGAAAAAAGAAAAAAAAAAGAGTGTAAGACTGCCTTAAATTTCCCACTGTAATACCAGGTGCTGTAAGCATTTTTGTTTTACTAAAAAAAAAAAAGAGTGTATGAGTGTCTTAAATATCCCGCTGTAATACCAGGTGCTGTAAGCATTTTTGTTTTACTAAAAAGAAAAAAGAAAAAAAAAAGTTTATGAGTGTCTTAAATATCCCGCTGTAATGCCAGGTGCTGTAAGCATTTTTGTTTTACTAAAAAGAAAAAAAAAAAGAGTGTATGAGTGTCTTAAATATCCCGCTGTAATGCCAGGTGATTTAAGCATTTTTGTTTTACTAGAAAAAAAAAGTGTATGAGTATCTTAAATATCCCGCTGTAATACCAGGTGCTGTAAGCATTTTTGTTTTACTAAAAAGAAAAAAAAAAAAAAGAGTGTATGAGTGTCTTAAATATCCCGCTGTAATGCCAGGTGCTGTAAGCATTTTTGTTTTACTAGAAAAAAAAAGAAAAAAAAAAGAGTGTGTGAGTGTCTTAAATTTCCTGCTGTAATACCAGGTACTGTAAGCATTTTTATTTTACTAAAAAAAAAAAAAAAAAAAAAGTTTATTAGTGTCTTAAATATCCCGCTGTAATGCCAGGTGCTGTAAGCATTTTTGTTTTACTAAAAAGAAAAAAAAAAAAAGAGTGTATGAGTGTCTTAAATATCTCGCTGTAATACCAGGTGCTGTAAGCATTTTTGTTTTACTAGAAAAAAAAAGAGTGTATGAGTATCTTAAATATCCCGCTGTAATACCAGGTGCTGTAAGCATTTTTGTTTTACTAAAAGGAAAAAAAAAAAAAAAAAAGAGTGTATGAGTGTCTTAAATATCCCGCTGTAATACCAGGTGCTGTAAGCATTTTTGTTTTACTAAAAAGAAAAAAGAACAAAAAAGAGTGTATGAGTGTCTTAAATTTCCTGCTGTAATACCAGGTGCTGTAAGCATTTTTATTTTACTAAAAAGAAAAAAGAAAAAAAAAAGTTTATGAGTGTCTTAAATATCCCGCTGTAATGCCAGGTGCTGTAAGCATTTTTGTTTTACTAAAAAGAAAAAAGAACAAAAAAGAGTGTATGACTGTCTTAAATTTCCTGCTGTAATACCAGGTGCTGTAAGCATTTTTATTTTACTAAAAAGAAAAAAAAAGAAAAAAGAGTGTATGAGTGTCTTAAATATCCCGCTGTAATACCAGGTGCTGTAAGCATTTTTGTTTTACTAAAAAGAAAAAAAAAAAAAAAAGTGTATGAGTGTCTTAAATATCCCGCTGTAATACCAGGTGCTGTAAGCATTTTTGTTTTACTAAAAGGAAAAAAAAAAAAAAAAAGAGTGTATGAGTGTCTTAAATATCCCGCTGTAATACCAGGTGCTGTAAGCATTTTTGTTTTACTAAAAAGAAAAAAAAAAAAAAAAGTTTATGAGTGTCTTAAATATCCCGCTGTAATACCAGGTGCTGTAAGCATTTTTGTTTTACTAAAAAGAAAAAAAAAAAAAAAAGTGTATGAGTGTCTTAAATATCCCGCTGTAATACCAGGTGCTGTAAGCATTTTTGTTTTACTAAAAGGAAAAAAAAAAAAAAAAAGAGTGTATGAGTGTCTTAAATATCCCGCTGTAATACCAGGTGCTGTAAGCATTTTTGTTTTACTAAAAAGAAAAAAAAAAAAAAAAGTTTATGAGTGTCTTAAATATCCCGCTGTAATACCAGGTGCTGTAAGCATTTTTGTTTTACTAAAAAGAAAAAAAAAAAAAAAAGTGTATGAGTGTCTTAAATATCCCGCTGTAATACCAGGTGCTGTAAGCATTTTTGTTTTACTAAAAGGAAAAAAAAAAAAAAAAAGAGTGTATGAGTGTCTTAAATATCCCGCTGTAATACCAGGTGCTGTAAGCATTTTTGTTTTACTAAAAAGAAAAAAAAAAAAAAAAGTTTATGAGTGTCTTAAATATCCCGCTGTAATACCAGGTGCTGTAAGCATTTTTGTTTTACTAAAAAGAAAAAAAAAAAAAAAAGTGTATGAGTGTCTTAAATATCCCGCTGTAATACCAGGTGCTGTAAGCATTTTTGTTTAACTAAAAGGAAAAAAAAAAAAAAAAAGAGTGTATGAGTGTCTTAAATATCCCGCTGTAATACCAGGTGCTGTAAGCATTTTTGTTTTATTAAAAGAAAAAAAAAAAAAAAGTGTATGAGTGTCTTAAATATCCCGCTGTAATACCAGGTGCTGTAAGCATTTTTGTTTTACTAAAAAGAAAAAAAAAAAAAAAGTGTATGAGTGTCTTAAATATCCCGCTGTAATACTAAGTGCTGTAAGCATTTTTGTTTTACTAAAAAGAAAAAAGAACAAAAAAGAGTGTATGACTGTCTTAAATTTCCTGCTGTAATACCAGGTGCTGTAAGCATTTTTATTTTACTAAAAAGAAAAAAAAAAAAAAAAGAGTGTATGAGTGTCTTAAATATCCCGCTGTAATACCAGGTGCTGTAAGCATTTTTGTTTTACTAAAAAGAAAAAAAAAAAAAAGTGTATGAGTGTCTTAAATATCCCGCTGTAATACCAGGTGCTGTAAGCATTTTTGTTTTACTAAAAGGAAAAAAAAAAAAAAAAAGAGTGTATGAGTGTCTTAAATATCCCGCTGTAATACCAGGTGCTGTAAGCATTTTTGTTTTACTAAAAAGAAAAAAAAAAAAAAAGTTTATGAGTGTCTTAAATATCCCGCTGTAATACCAGGTGCTGTAAGCATTTTTGTTTTACTAAAAAGAAAAAAGAAAAAAAAAAGAGTGTAAGACTGTCTTAAATTTCCCACTGTAATACCAGGTGCTGTAAGCATTTTTGTTTTACTAAAAAAAAAGTGTATGAGTGTCTTAAATATCCCGCTGTAATACCAGGTGCTGTAAGCATTTTTGTTTTACTAGAAAAAAAAAAGAGTGTATGAGTGTCTTAAATATCCCGCTGTATTACCAGGTGCTGTAAGCATTTTTGTTTTACTAGAAAAAAAAAGAGTGTATAAGTTTCTTAAATTCCCCTTTGTAATACCAGGTACTGTAAGCATTTTTGTTTTACTAAAAAGAAAAAAAAAAAAAAAGTTTATAAGTGTCTTAAATATCCCGCTGTAATACCAGGTGCTGTAAGCATTTTTGTTTTACTAGAAAAAAAAAAGAGTGTATGAGTGTCTTAAATATCCCGCTGTAATACCAGGTGCTGTAAGCATTTTTGTTTTACTAAAAAAAAAAAAAAAAAAAAAAGTTTATAAGTGTCTTAAATATCCCGCTGTAATACCAGGTGCTGTAAGCATTTTTGTTTTACTAAAAAGAAAAAAAAAAAAAAAGTTTATACGTGTCTTAATATCCCACTGTAATACCAGGTGCTGTAAGCATTTTTGTTTTACTAGGAAAAAAAGAGTGTATGAGTATCTTAAATATCCCGCTGTAATACCAGGTGCTGTAAGCATTTTTGTTTTACTAAAAAGAAAAAAGAAAAAAAAAAGAGTGTAAGACTGCCTTAAATTTCCCACTGTAATACCAGGTGCTGTAAGCATTTTTGTTTTACTAAAAAAAAAAAAGAGTGTATGAGTGTCTTAAATATCCCGCTGTAATACCAGGTGCTGTAAGCATTTTTGTTTTACTAAAAAGAAAAAAGAAAAAAAAAAAGTTTATGAGTGTCTTAAATATCCCGCTGTAATGCCAGGTGCTGTAAGCATTTTTGTTTTACTAAAAAGAAAAAAAAAAAGAGTGTATGAGTGTCTTAAATATCCCGCTGTAATGCCAGGTGCTTTAAGCATTTTTGTTTTACTAGAAAAAAAAAGTGTATGAGTATCTTAAATATCCCGCTGTAATACCAGGTGCTGTAAGCATTTTTGTTTTACTAAAAAGAAAAAAAAAAAAAAAGAGTGTATGAGTGTCTTAAATATCCCGCTGTAATGCCAGGTGCTGTAAGCATTTTTGTTTTACTAGAAAAAAAAAGAAAAAAAAAAGAGTGTGTGAGTGTCTTAAATTTCCTGCTGTAATACCAGGTACTGTAAGCATTTTTATTTTACTAAAAAAAAAAAAAAAAAAAAAGTTTATTAGTGTCTTAAATATCCCGCTGTAATGCCAGGTGCTGTAAGCATTTTTGTTTTACTAAAAAGAAAAAAAAAAAAAGAGTGTATGAGTGTCTTAAATATCCCGCTGTAATACCAGGTGCTGTAAGCATTTTTGTTTTACTAGAAAAAAAAAGAGTGTATGAGTATCTTAAATATCCCGCTGTAATACCAGGTGCTGTAAGCATTTTTGTTTTACTAAAAGGAAAAAAAAAAAAAAAAAAGAGTGTATGAGTGTCTTAAATATCCCGCTGTAATACCAGGTGCTGTAAGCATTTTTGTTTTACTAAAAAGAAAAAAGAACAAAAAAGAGTGTATAAGTGTCTTAAATTTCCTGCTGTAATACCAGGTGCTGTAAGCATTTTTATTTTACTAAAAAGAAAAAAGAAAAAAAAAAGTTTATGAGTGTCTTAAATATCCCGCTGTAATGCCAGGTGCTGTAAGCATTTTTGTTTTACTAAAAAGAAAAAAGAACAAAAAAGAGTGTATGACTGTCTTAAATTTCCTGCTGTAATACCAGGTGCTGTAAGCATTTTTATTTTACTAAAAAGAAAAAAAAAGAAAAAAGAGTGTATGAGTGTCTTAAATATCCCGCTGTAATACCAGGTGCTGTAAGCATTTTTGTTTTACTAAAAAGAAAAAAAAAAAAAAAAGTTTATGAGTGTCTTAAATATCCCGCTGTAATACCAGGTGCTGTAAGCATTTTTGTTTTACTAAAAGGAAAAAAAAAAAAAAAAAGAGTGTATGAGTGTCTTAAATATCCCGCTGTAATACCAGGTGCTGTAAGCATTTTTGTTTTACTAAAAAGAAAAAAAAAAAAAAAAGTGTATGAGTGTCTTAAATATCCCGCTGTAATACCAGGTGCTGTAAGCATTTTTGTTTTACTAAAAGGAAAAAAAAAAAAAAAAAGAGTGTATGAGTGTCTTAAAAATCCCGCTGTAATACCAGGTGCTGTAAGCATTTTTGTTTTACTAAAAAAAAAAAAAAAAAAAAAAGTTTATAAGTGTCTTAAATATCCCGCTGTAATACCAGGTGCTGTAAGCATTTTTGTTTTACTAAAAAGAAAAAAAAAAAAAAAGTTTATACGTGTCTTAATATCCCACTGTAATACCAGGTGCTGTAAGCATTTTTGTTTTACTAGGAAAAAAAGAGTGTATGAGTATCTTAAATATCCCGCTGTAATACCAGGTGCTGTAAGCATTTTTGTTTTACTAAAAAGAAAAAAGAAAAAAAAAAGAGTGTAAGACTGCCTTAAATTTCCCACTGTAATACCAGGTGCTGTAAGCATTTTTGTTTTACTAAAAAAAAAAAAGAGTGTATGAGTGTCTTAAATATCCCGCTGTAATACCAGGTGCTGTAAGCATTTTTGTTTTACTAAAAAGAAAAAAAAAAAGAGTGTATGAGTGTCTTAAATATCCCGCTGTAATGCCAGGTGCTTTAAGCATTTTTGTTTTACTAGAAAAAAAAAGTGTATGAGTATCTTAAATATCCCGCTGTAATACCAGGTGCTGTAAGCATTTTTGTTTTACTAAAAAGAAAAAAAAAAAAAAGAGTGTATGAGTGTCTTAAATATCCCGCTGTAATGCCAGGTGCTGTAAGCATTTTTGTTTTACTAGAAAAAAAAAGAAAAAAAAAAGAGTGTGTGAGTGTCTTAAATTTCCTGCTGTAATACCAGGTACTGTAAGCATTTTTATTTTACTAAAAAAAAAAAAAAAAAAAAAGTTTATTAGTGTCTTAAATATCCCGCTGTAATGCCAGGTGCTGTAAGCATTTTTGTTTTACTAAAAAGAAAAAAAAAAAAAGAGTGTATGAGTGTCTTAAATATCCCGCTGTAATACCAGGTGCTGTAAGCATTTTTGTTTTACTAGAAAAAAAAAGAGTGTATGAGTATCTTAAATATCCCGCTGTAATACCAGGTGCTGTAAGCATTTTTGTTTTACTAAAAGGAAAAAAAAAAAAAAAAAAGAGTGTATGAGTGTCTTAAATATCCCGCTGTAATACCAGGTGCTGTAAGCATTTTTGTTTTACTAAAAAGAAAAAAGAACAAAAAAGAGTGTATGAGTGTCTTAAATTTCCTGCTGTAATACCAGGTGCTGTAAGCATTTTTATTTTACTAAAAAGAAAAAAGAAAAAAAAAAGTTTATGAGTGTCTTAAATATCCCGCTGTAATGCCAGGTGCTGTAAGCATTTTTGTTTTACTAAAAAGAAAAAAGAACAAAAAAGAGTGTATGACTGTCTTAAATTTCCTGCTGTAATACCAGGTGCTGTAAGCCTTTTTATTTTACTAAAAAGAAAAAAAAAGAAAAAAGAGTGTATGAGTGTCTTAAATATCCCGCTGTAATACCAGGTGCTGTAAGCATTTTTGTTTTACTAAAAAGAAAAAAAAAAAAAAAAGTGTATGAGTGTCTTAAATATCCCGCTGTAATACCAGGTGCTGTAAGCATTTTTGTTTTACTAAAAGGAAAAAAAAAAAAAAAAAGAGTGTATGAGTGTCTTAAATATCCCGCTGTAATACCAGGTGCTGTAAGCATTTTTGTTTTACTAAAAAGAAAAAAAAAAAAAAAAGTTTATGAGTGTCTTAAATATCCCGCTGTAATACCAGGTGCTGTAAGCATTTTTGTTTTACTAAAAAGAAAAAAAAAAAAAAAAGTGTATGAGTGTCTTAAATATCCCGCTGTAATACCAGGTGCTGTAAGCATTTTTGTTTTACTAAAAGGAAAAAAAAAAAAAAAAAGAGTGTATGAGTGTCTTAAATATCCCGCTGTAATACCAGGTGCTGTAAGCATTTTTGTTTTACTAAAAAGAAAAAAAAAAAAAAAAGTTTATGAGTGTCTTAAATATCCCGCTGTAATACCAGGTGCTGTAAGCATTTTTGTTTTACTAAAAAGAAAAAAAAAAAAAAAAGTGTATGAGTGTCTTAAATATCCCGCTGTAATACCAGGTGCTGTAAGCATTTTTGTTTTACTAAAAGGAAAAAAAAAAAAAAAAAGAGTGTATGAGTGTCTTAAATATCCCGCTGTAATACCAGGTGCTGTAAGCATTTTTGTTTTACTAAAAAGAAAAAAAAAAAAAAAAGTTTATGAGTGTCTTAAATATCCCGCTGTAATACCAGGTGCTGTAAGCATTTTTGTTTTACTAAAAAGAAAAAAAAAAAAAAAAGTGTATGAGTGTCTTAAATATCCCGCTGTAATACCAGGTGCTGTAAGCATTTTTGTTTTACTAAAAGGAAAAAAAAAAAAAAAAAGAGTGTATGAGTGTCTTAAATATCCCGCTGTAATACCAGGTGCTGTAAGCATTTTTGTTTTATTAAAAGAAAAAAAAAAAAAAAGTGTATGAGTGTCTTAAATATCCCGCTGTAATACCAGGTGCTGTAAGCATTTTTGTTTTACTAAAAAGAAAAAAAAAAAAAAAGTGTATGAGTGTCTTAAATATCCCGCTGTAATACTAAGTGCTGTAAGCATTTTTGTTTTACTAAAAAGAAAAAAGAACAAAAAAGAGTGTATGACTGTCTTAAATTTCCTGCTGTAATACCAGGTGCTGTAAGCATTTTTATTTTACTAAAAAAAAAAAAAAAAAAAAAAGAGTGTATGAGTGTCTTAAATATCCCGCTGTAATACCAGGTGCTGTAAGCATTTTTGTTTTACTAAAAAGAAAAAAAAAAAAAAGTGTATGAGTGTCTTAAATATCCCGCTGTAATACCAGGTGCTGTAAGCATTTTTGTTTTACTAAAAGGAAAAAAAAAAAAAAAAAGAGTGTATGAGTGTCTTAAATATCCCGCTGTAATACCAGGTGCTGTAAGCATTTTTGTTTTACTAAAAAGAAAAAAAAAAAAAAAGTTTATGAGTGTCTTAAATATCCCGCTGTAATACCAGGTGCTGTAAGCATTTTTGTTTTACTAAAAAGAAAAAAGAAAAAAAAAAGAGTGTAAGACTGTCTTAAATTTCCCACTGTAATACCAGGTGCTGTAAGCATTTTTGTTTTACTAAAAAAAAAGTGTATGAGTGTCTTAAATATCCCGCTGTAATACCAGGTGCTGTAAGCATTTTTGTTTTACTAGAAAAAAAAAAGAGTGTATGAGTGTCTTAAATATCCCGCTGTATTACCAGGTGCTGTAAGCATTTTTGTTTTACTAGAAAAAAAAAAGAGTGTATAAGTTTCTTAAATTCCCCTTTGTAATACCAGGTACTGTAAGCATTTTTGTTTTACTAAAAAGAAAAAAAAAAAAAAAGTTTATAAGTGTCTTAAATATCCCGCTGTAATACCAGGTGCTGTAAGCATTTTTGTTTTACTAGAAAAAAAAAAGAGTGTATGAGTGTCTTAAATATCCCGCTGTAATACCAGGTGCTGTAAGCATTTTTGTTTTACTAAAAAAAAAAAAAAAAAAAAAGTTTATAAGTGTCTTAAATATCCCGCTGTAATACCAGGTGCTGTAAGCATTTTTGTTTTACTAAAAAGAAAAAAAAAAAAAAAGTTTATACGTGTCTTAATATCCCACTGTAATACCAGGTGCTGTAAGCATTTTTGTTTTACTAGGAAAAAAAGAGTGTATGAGTATCTTAAATATCCCGCTGTAATACCAGGTGCTGTAAGCATTTTTGTTTTACTAAAAAGAAAAAAGAAAAAAAAAAGAGTGTAAGACTGCCTTAAATTTCCCACTGTAATACCAGGTGCTGTAAGCATTTTTGTTTTACTAAAAAAAAAAAAGAGTGTATGAGTGTCTTAAATATCCCGCTGTAATACCAGGTGCTGTAAGCATTTTTGTTTTACTAAAAAGAAAAAAGAAAAAAAAAAGTTTATGAGTGTCTTAAATATCCCGCTGTAATGCCAGGTGCTGTAAGCATTTTTGTTTTACTAAAAAGAAAAAAAAAAAGAGTGTATGAGTGTCTTAAATATCCCGCTGTAATGCCAGGTGCTTTAAGCATTTTTGTTTTACTAGAAAAAAAAAGTGTATGAGTATCTTAAATATCCCGCTGTAATACCAGGTGCTGTAAGCATTTTTGTTTTACTAAAAAGAAAAAAAAAAAAAAAGAGTGTATGAGTGTCTTAAATATCCCGCTGTAATGCCAGGTGCTGTAAGCATTTTTGTTTTACTAGGAAAAAAAAAGAAAAAAAAAAGAGTGTGTGAGTGTCTTAAATTTCCTGCTGTAATACCAGGTACTGTAAGCATTTTTATTTTACTAAAAAAAAAAAAAAAAAAAAAGTTTATTAGTGTCTTAAATATCCCGCTGTAATGCCAGGTGCTGTAAGCATTTTTGTTTTACTAAAAAGAAAAAAAAAAAAAGAGTGTATGAGTGTCTTAAATATCCCGCTGTAATACCAGGTGCTGTAAGCATTTTTGTTTTACTAGAAAAAAAAAGAGTGTATGAGTATCTTAAATATCCCGCTGTAATACCAGGTGCTGTAAGCATTTTTGTTTTACTAAAAGGAAAAAAAAAAAAAAAAAAGAGTGTATGAGTGTCTTAAATATCCCGCTGTAATACCAGGTGCTGTAAGCATTTTTGTTTTACTAAAAAGAAAAAAGAACAAAAAAGAGTGTATGAGTGTCTTAAATTTCCTGCTGTAATACCAGGTGCTGTAAGCATTTTTGTTTTACTAAAAAGAAAAAAGAAAAAAAAAAGAGTGTAAGACTGTCTTAAATTTCCCACTGTAATACCAGGTGCTGTAAGCATTTTTGTTTTACTAAAAAAAAAGTGTATGAGTGTCTTAAATATCCCGCTGTAATACCAGGTGCTGTAAGCATTTTTGTTTTACTAGAAAAAAAAAAGAGTGTATGAGTGTCTTAAATATCCCGCTGTATTACCAGGTGCTGTAAGCATTTTTGTTTTACTAGAAAAAAAAAAGAGTGTATAAGTTTCTTAAATTCCCCTTTGTAATACCAGGTACTGTAAGCATTTTTGTTTTACTAAAAAGAAAAAAAAAAAAAAAGTTTATAAGTGTCTTAAATATCCCGCTGTAATACCAGGTGCTGTAAGCATTTTTGTTTTACTAGAAAAAAAAAAGAGTGTATGAGTGTCTTAAATATCCCGCTGTAATACCAGGTGCTGTAAGCATTTTTGTTTTACTAAAAAAAAAAAAAAAAAAAAAAGTTTATAAGTGTCTTAAATATCCCGCTGTAATACCAGGTGCTGTAAGCATTTTTGTTTTACTAAAAAGAAAAAAAAAAAAAAAGTTTATACGTGTCTTAATATCCCACTGTAATACCAGGTGCTGTAAGCATTTTTGTTTTACTAGGAAAAAAAGAGTGTATGAGTATCTTAAATATCCCGCTGTAATACCAGGTGCTGTAAGCATTTTTGTTTTACTAAAAAGAAAAAAGAAAAAAAAAAGAGTGTAAGACTGCCTTAAATTTCCCACTGTAATACCAGGTGCTGTAAGCATTTTTGTTTTACTAAAAAAAAAAAAGAGTGTATGAGTGTCTTAAATATCCCGCTGTAATACCAGGTGCTGTAAGCATTTTTGTTTTACTAAAAAGAAAAAAGAAAAAAAAAAAGTTTATGAGTGTCTTAAATATCCCGCTGTAATGCCAGGTGCTGTAAGCATTTTTGTTTTACTAAAAAGAAAAAAAAAAAGAGTGTATGAGTGTCTTAAATATCCCGCTGTAATGCCAGGTGCTTTAAGCATTTTTGTTTTACTAGAAAAAAAAAGTGTATGAGTATCTTAAATATCCCGCTGTAATACCAGGTGCTGTAAGCATTTTTGTTTTACTAAAAAGAAAAAAAAAAAAAAAGAGTGTATGAGTGTCTTAAATATCCCGCTGTAATGCCAGGTGCTGTAAGCATTTTTGTTTTACTAGAAAAAAAAAGAAAAAAAAAAGAGTGTGTGAGTGTCTTAAATTTCCTGCTGTAATACCAGGTACTGTAAGCATTTTTATTTTACTAAAAAAAAAAAAAAAAAAAAAGTTTATTAGTGTCTTAAATATCCCGCTGTAATGCCAGGTGCTGTAAGCATTTTTGTTTTACTAAAAAGAAAAAAAAAAAAAGAGTGTATGAGTGTCTTAAATATCCCGCTGTAATACCAGGTGCTGTAAGCATTTTTGTTTTACTAGAAAAAAAAAGAGTGTATGAGTATCTTAAATATCCCGCTGTAATACCAGGTGCTGTAAGCATTTTTGTTTTACTAAAAGGAAAAAAAAAAAAAAAAAAGAGTGTATGAGTGTCTTAAATATCCCGCTGTAATACCAGGTGCTGTAAGCATTTTTGTTTTACTAAAAAGAAAAAAGAACAAAAAAGAGTGTATGAGTGTCTTAAATTTCCTGCTGTAATACCAGGTGCTGTAAGCATTTTTATTTTACTAAAAAGAAAAAAGAAAAAAAAAAGTTTATGAGTGTCTTAAATATCCCGCTGTAATGCCAGGTGCTGTAAGCATTTTTGTTTTACTAAAAAGAAAAAAGAACAAAAAAGAGTGTATGACTGTCTTAAATTTCCTGCTGTAATACCAGGTGCTGTAAGCATTTTTATTTTACTAAAAAGAAAAAAAAAGAAAAAAGAGTGTATGAGTGTCTTAAATATCCCGCTGTAATACCAGGTGCTGTAAGCATTTTTGTTTTACTAAAAAGAAAAAAAAAAAAAAAAGTTTATGAGTGTCTTAAATATCCCGCTGTAATACCAGGTGCTGTAAGCATTTTTGTTTTACTAAAAGGAAAAAAAAAAAAAAAAAGAGTGTATGAGTGTCTTAAATATCCCGCTGTAATACCAGGTGCTGTAAGCATTTTTGTTTTACTAAAAAGAAAAAAAAAAAAAAAAGTGTATGAGTGTCTTAAATATCCCGCTGTAATACCAGGTGCTGTAAGCATTTTTGTTTTACTAAAAGGAAAAAAAAAAAAAAAAAGAGTGTATGAGTGTCTTAAAAATCCCGCTGTAATACCAGGTGCTGTAAGCATTTTTGTTTTACTAAAAAAAAAAAATAAAAAAAAAGTTTATAAGTGTCTTAAATATCCCGCTGTAATACCAGGTGCTGTAAGCATTTTTGTTTTACTAAAAAGAAAAAAAAAAAAAAAGTTTATACGTGTCTTAATATCCCACTGTAATACCAGGTGCTGTAAGCATTTTTGTTTTACTAGGAAAAAAAGAGTGTATGAGTATCTTAAATATCCCGCTGTAATACCAGGTGCTGTAAGCATTTTTGTTTTACTAAAAAGAAAAAAGAAAAAAAAAAGAGTGTAAGACTGCCTTAAATTTCCCACTGTAATACCAGGTGCTGTAAGCATTTTTGTTTTACTAAAAAAAAAAAAGAGTGTATGAGTGTCTTAAATATCCCGCTGTAATACCAGGTGCTGTAAGCATTTTTGTTTTACTAAAAAGAAAAAAAAAAAGAGTGTATGAGTGTCTTAAATATCCCGCTGTAATGCCAGGTGCTTTAAGCATTTTTGTTTTACTAGAAAAAAAAAGTGTATGAGTATCTTAAATATCCCGCTGTAATACCAGGTGCTGTAAGCATTTTTGTTTTACTAAAAAGAAAAAAAAAAAAAAGAGTGTATGAGTGTCTTAAATATCCCGCTGTAATGCCAGGTGCTGTAAGCATTTTTGTTTTACTAGAAAAAAAAAGAAAAAAAAAAGAGTGTGTGAGTGTCTTAAATTTCCTGCTGTAATACCAGGTACTGTAAGCATTTTTATTTTACTAAAAAAAAAAAAAAAAAAAAAGTTTATTAGTGTCTTAAATATCCCGCTGTAATGCCAGGTGCTGTAAGCATTTTTGTTTTACTAAAAAGAAAAAAAAAAAAAGAGTGTATGAGTGTCTTAAATATCCCGCTGTAATACCAGGTGCTGTAAGCATTTTTGTTTTACTAGAAAAAAAAAGAGTGTATGAGTATCTTAAATATCCCGCTGTAATACCAGGTGCTGTAAGCATTTTTGTTTTACTAAAAGGAAAAAAAAAAAAAAAAAAGAGTGTATGAGTGTCTTAAATATCCCGCTGTAATACCAGGTGCTGTAAGCATTTTTGTTTTACTAAAAAGAAAAAAGAACAAAAAAGAGTGTATGAGTGTCTTAAATTTCCTGCTGTAATACCAGGTGCTGTAAGCATTTTTATTTTACTAAAAAGAAAAAAGAAAAAAAAAAGTTTATGAGTGTCTTAAATATCCCGCTGTAATGCCAGGTGCTGTAAGCATTTTTGTTTTACTAAAAAGAAAAAAGAACAAAAAAGAGTGTATGACTGTCTTAAATTTCCTGCTGTAATACCAGGTGCTGTAAGCCTTTTTATTTTACTAAAAAGAAAAAAAAAGAAAAAAGAGTGTATGAGTGTCTTAAATATCCCGCTGTAATACCAGGTGCTGTAAGCATTTTTGTTTTACTAAAAAGAAAAAAAAAAAAAAAAGTGTATGAGTGTCTTAAATATCCCGCTGTAATACCAGGTGCTGTAAGCATTTTTGTTTTACTAAAAGGAAAAAAAAAAAAAAAAAGAGTGTATGAGTGTCTTAAATATCCCGCTGTAATACCAGGTGCTGTAAGCATTTTTGTTTTACTAAAAAGAAAAAAAAAAAAAAAAGTTTATGAGTGTCTTAAATATCCCGCTGTAATACCAGGTGCTGTAAGCATTTTTGTTTTACTAAAAAGAAAAAAAAAAAAAAAAGTGTATGAGTGTCTTAAATATCCCGCTGTAATACCAGGTGCTGTAAGCATTTTTGTTTTACTAAAAGGAAAAAAAAAAAAAAAAAGAGTGTATGAGTGTCTTAAATATCCCGCTGTAATACCAGGTGCTGTAAGCATTTTTGTTTTACTAAAAAGAAAAAAAAAAAAAAAAGTTTATGAGTGTCTTAAATATCCCGCTGTAATACCAGGTGCTGTAAGCATTTTTGTTTTACTAAAAAGAAAAAAAAAAAAAAAAGTGTATGAGTGTCTTAAATATCCCGCTGTAATACCAGGTGCTGTAAGCATTTTTGTTTTACTAAAAGGAAAAAAAAAAAAAAAAAGAGTGTATGAGTGTCTTAAATATCCCGCTGTAATACCAGGTGCTGTAAGCATTTTTGTTTTACTAAAAAGAAAAAAAAAAAAAAAAGTTTATGAGTGTCTTAAATATCCCGCTGTAATACCAGGTGCTGTAAGCATTTTTGTTTTACTAAAAAGAAAAAAAAAAAAAAAGTGTATGAGTGTCTTAAATATCCCGCTGTAATACCAGGTGCTGTAAGCATTTTTGTTTTACTAAAAGGAAAAAAAAAAAAAAAAAGAGTGTATGAGTGTCTTAAATATCCCGCTGTAATACCAGGTGCTGTAAGCATTTTTGTTTTATTAAAAGAAAAAAAAAAAAAAAGTGTATGAGTGTCTTAAATATCCCGCTGTAATACCAGGTGCTGTAAGCATTTTTGTTTTACTAAAAAGAAAAAAAAAAAAAAAGTGTATGAGTGTCTTAAATATCCCGCTGTAATACTAAGTGCTGTAAGCATTTTTGTTTTACTAAAAAGAAAAAAGAACAAAAAAGAGTGTATGACTGTCTTAAATTTCCTGCTGTAATACCAGGTGCTGTAAGCATTTTTATTTTACTAAAAAAAAAAAAAAAAAAAAAGAGTGTATGAGTGTCTTAAATATCCCGCTGTAATACCAGGTGCTGTAAGCATTTTTGTTTTACTAAAAAGAAAAAAAAAAAAAAGTGTATGAGTGTCTTAAATATCCCGCTGTAATACCAGGTGCTGTAAGCATTTTTGTTTTACTAAAAGGAAAAAAAAAAAAAAAAAGAGTGTATGAGTGTCTTAAATATCCCGCTGTAATACCAGGTGCTGTAAGCATTTTTGTTTTACTAAAAAGAAAAAAAAAAAAAAAGTTTATGAGTGTCTTAAATATCCCGCTGTAATACCAGGTGCTGTAAGCATTTTTGTTTTACTAAAAAGAAAAAAGAAAAAAAAAAGAGTGTAAGACTGTCTTAAATTTCCCACTGTAATACCAGGTGCTGTAAGCATTTTTGTTTTACTAAAAAAAAAGTGTATGAGTGTCTTAAATATCCCGCTGTAATACCAGGTGCTGTAAGCATTTTTGTTTTACTAGAAAAAAAAAAGAGTGTATGAGTGTCTTAAATATCCCGCTGTATTACCAGGTGCTGTAAGCATTTTTGTTTTACTAGAAAAAAAAAAGAGTGTATAAGTTTCTTAAATTCCCCTTTGTAATACCAGGTACTGTAAGCATTTTTGTTTTACTAAAAAGAAAAAAAAAAAAAAAGTTTATAAGTGTCTTAAATATCCCGCTGTAATACCAGGTGCTGTAAGCATTTTTGTTTTACTAAAAAAAAAAAAAAAAAAAAAGTTTATAAGTGTCTTAAATATCCCGCTGTAATACCAGGTGCTGTAAGCATTTTTGTTTTACTAAAAAGAAAAAAAAAAAAAAAGTTTATACGTGTCTTAATATCCCACTGTAATACCAGGTGCTGTAAGCATTTTTGTTTTACTAAAAGGAAAAAAAAAAAAAAAAAAGAGTGTATGAGTGTCTTAAATATCCCGCTGTAATACCAGGTGCTGTAAGCATTTTTGTTTTACTAAAAAGAAAAAAGAACAAAAAAGAGTGTATGAGTGTCTTAAATTTCCTGCTGTAATACCAGGTGCTGTAAGCATTTTTATTTTACTAAAAAGAAAAAAGAAAAAAAAAAGTTTATGAGTGTCTTAAATATCCCGCTGTAATGCCAGGTGCTGTAAGCATTTTTGTTTTACTAAAAAGAAAAAAGAACAAAAAAGAGTGTATGACTGTCTTAAATTTCCTGCTGTAATACCAGGTGCTGTAAGCATTTTTATTTTACTAAAAAGAAAAAAAAAGAAAAAAGAGTGTATGAGTGTCTTAAATATCCCGCTGTAATACCAGGTGCTGTAAGCATTTTTGTTTTACTAAAAAGAAAAAAAAAAAAAAAAGTTTATGAGTGTCTTAAATATCCCGCTGTAATACCAGGTGCTGTAAGCATTTTTGTTTTACTAAAAGGAAAAAAAAAAAAAAAAAGAGTGTATGAGTGTCTTAAATATCCCGCTGTAATACCAGGTGCTGTAAGCATTTTTGTTTTACTAAAAAGAAAAAAAAAAAAAAAAGTGTATGAGTGTCTTAAATATCCCGCTGTAATACCAGGTGCTGTAAGCATTTTTGTTTTACTAAAAGGAAAAAAAAAAAAAAAAAGAGTGTATGAGTGTCTTAAAAATCCCGCTGTAATACCAGGTGCTGTAAGCATTTTTGTTTTACTAAAAAAAAAAAATAAAAAAAAAGTTTATAAGTGTCTTAAATATCCCGCTGTAATACCAGGTGCTGTAAGCATTTTTGTTTTACTAAAAAGAAAAAAAAAAAAAAAGTTTATACGTGTCTTAATATCCCACTGTAATACCAGGTGCTGTAAGCATTTTTGTTTTACTAGGAAAAAAAGAGTGTATGAGTATCTTAAATATCCCGCTGTAATACCAGGTGCTGTAAGCATTTTTGTTTTACTAAAAAGAAAAAAGAAAAAAAAAAGAGTGTAAGACTGCCTTAAATTTCCCACTGTAATACCAGGTGCTGTAAGCATTTTTGTTTTACTAAAAAAAAAAAAGAGTGTATGAGTGTCTTAAATATCCCGCTGTAATACCAGGTGCTGTAAGCATTTTTGTTTTACTAAAAAGAAAAAAAAAAAGAGTGTATGAGTGTCTTAAATATCCCGCTGTAATGCCAGGTGCTTTAAGCATTTTTGTTTTACTAGAAAAAAAAAGTGTATGAGTATCTTAAATATCCCGCTGTAATACCAGGTGCTGTAAGCATTTTTGTTTTACTAAAAAGAAAAAAAAAAAAAAGAGTGTATGAGTGTCTTAAATATCCCGCTGTAATGCCAGGTGCTGTAAGCATTTTTGTTTTACTAGAAAAAAAAAGAAAAAAAAAAGAGTGTGTGAGTGTCTTAAATTTCCTGCTGTAATACCAGGTACTGTAAGCATTTTTATTTTACTAAAAAAAAAAAAAAAAAAAAAGTTTATTAGTGTCTTAAATATCCCGCTGTAATGCCAGGTGCTGTAAGCATTTTTGTTTTACTAAAAAGAAAAAAAAAAAAAGAGTGTATGAGTGTCTTAAATATCCCGCTGTAATACCAGGTGCTGTAAGCATTTTTGTTTTACTAGAAAAAAAAAGAGTGTATGAGTATCTTAAATATCCCGCTGTAATACCAGGTGCTGTAAGCATTTTTGTTTTACTAAAAGGAAAAAAAAAAAAAAAAAAGAGTGTATGAGTGTCTTAAATATCCCGCTGTAATACCAGGTGCTGTAAGCATTTTTGTTTTACTAAAAAGAAAAAAGAACAAAAAAGAGTGTATGAGTGTCTTAAATTTCCTGCTGTAATACCAGGTGCTGTAAGCATTTTTATTTTACTAAAAAGAAAAAAGAAAAAAAAAAGTTTATGAGTGTCTTAAATATCCCGCTGTAATGCCAGGTGCTGTAAGCATTTTTGTTTTACTAAAAAGAAAAAAGAACAAAAAAGAGTGTATGACTGTCTTAAATTTCCTGCTGTAATACCAGGTGCTGTAAGCCTTTTTATTTTACTAAAAAGAAAAAAAAAGAAAAAAGAGTGTATGAGTGTCTTAAATATCCCGCTGTAATACCAGGTGCTGTAAGCATTTTTGTTTTACTAAAAAGAAAAAAAAAAAAAAAAGTGTATGAGTGTCTTAAATATCCCGCTGTAATACCAGGTGCTGTAAGCATTTTTGTTTTACTAAAAGGAAAAAAAAAAAAAAAAAGAGTGTATGAGTGTCTTAAATATCCCGCTGTAATACCAGGTGCTGTAAGCATTTTTGTTTTACTAAAAAGAAAAAAAAAAAAAAAAGTTTATGAGTGTCTTAAATATCCCGCTGTAATACCAGGTGCTGTAAGCATTTTTGTTTTACTAAAAAGAAAAAAAAAAAAAAAAGTGTATGAGTGTCTTAAATATCCCGCTGTAATACCAGGTGCTGTAAGCATTTTTGTTTTACTAAAAGGAAAAAAAAAAAAAAAAAGAGTGTATGAGTGTCTTAAATATCCCGCTGTAATACCAGGTGCTGTAAGCATTTTTGTTTTACTAAAAAGAAAAAAAAAAAAAAAAGTTTATGAGTGTCTTAAATATCCCGCTGTAATACCAGGTGCTGTAAGCATTTTTGTTTTACTAAAAAGAAAAAAAAAAAAAAAAGTGTATGAGTGTCTTAAATATCCCGCTGTAATACCAGGTGCTGTAAGCATTTTTGTTTTACTAAAAGGAAAAAAAAAAAAAAAAAGAGTGTATGAGTGTCTTAAATATCCCGCTGTAATACCAGGTGCTGTAAGCATTTTTGTTTTACTAAAAAGAAAAAAAAAAAAAAAAGTTTATGAGTGTCTTAAATATCCCGCTGTAATACCAGGTGCTGTAAGCATTTTTGTTTTACTAAAAAGAAAAAAAAAAAAAAAGTGTATGAGTGTCTTAAATATCCCGCTGTAATACCAGGTGCTGTAAGCATTTTTGTTTTACTAAAAGGAAAAAAAAAAAAAAAAAGAGTGTATGAGTGTCTTAAATATCCCGCTGTAATACCAGGTGCTGTAAGCATTTTTGTTTTATTAAAAGAAAAAAAAAAAAAAAGTGTATGAGTGTCTTAAATATCCCGCTGTAATACCAGGTGCTGTAAGCATTTTTGTTTTACTAAAAAGAAAAAAAAAAAAAAAGTGTATGAGTGTCTTAAATATCCCGCTGTAATACTAAGTGCTGTAAGCATTTTTGTTTTACTAAAAAGAAAAAAGAACAAAAAAGAGTGTATGACTGTCTTAAATTTCCTGCTGTAATACCAGGTGCTGTAAGCATTTTTATTTTACTAAAAAAAAAAAAAAAAAAAAAAGAGTGTATGAGTGTCTTAAATATCCCGCTGTAATACCAGGTGCTGTAAGCATTTTTGTTTTACTAAAAAGAAAAAAAAAAAAAAGTGTATGAGTGTCTTAAATATCCCGCTGTAATACCAGGTGCTGTAAGCATTTTTGTTTTACTAAAAGGAAAAAAAAAAAAAAAAAGAGTGTATGAGTGTCTTAAATATCCCGCTGTAATACCAGGTGCTGTAAGCATTTTTGTTTTACTAAAAAGAAAAAAAAAAAAAAAGTTTATGAGTGTCTTAAATATCCCGCTGTAATACCAGGTGCTGTAAGCATTTTTGTTTTACTAAAAAGAAAAAAGAAAAAAAAAAGAGTGTAAGACTGTCTTAAATTTCCCACTGTAATACCAGGTGCTGTAAGCATTTTTGTTTTACTAAAAAAAAAGTGTATGAGTGTCTTAAATATCCCGCTGTAATACCAGGTGCTGTAAGCATTTTTGTTTTACTAGAAAAAAAAAAGAGTGTATGAGTGTCTTAAATATCCCGCTGTATTACCAGGTGCTGTAAGCATTTTTGTTTTACTAGAAAAAAAAAAGAGTGTATAAGTTTCTTAAATTCCCCTTTGTAATACCAGGTACTGTAAGCATTTTTGTTTTACTAAAAAGAAAAAAAAAAAAAAAGTTTATAAGTGTCTTAAATATCCCGCTGTAATACCAGGTGCTGTAAGCATTTTTGTTTTACTAGAAAAAAAAAAGAGTGTATGAGTGTCTTAAATATCCCGCTGTAATACCAGGTGCTGTAAGCATTTTTGTTTTACTAAAAAAAAAAAAAAAAAAAAGTTTATAAGTGTCTTAAATATCCCGCTGTAATACCAGGTGCTGTAAGCATTTTTGTTTTACTAAAAAGAAAAAAAAAAAAAAAGTTTATACGTGTCTTAATATCCCACTGTAATACCAGGTGCTGTAAGCATTTTTGTTTTACTAGGAAAAAAAGAGTGTATGAGTATCTTAAATATCCCGCTGTAATACCAGGTGCTGTAAGCATTTTTGTTTTACTAAAAAGAAAAAAGAAAAAAAAAAGAGTGTAAGACTGCCTTAAATTTCCCACTGTAATACCAGGTGCTGTAAGCATTTTTGTTTTACTAAAAAAAAAAAAGAGTGTATGAGTGTCTTAAATATCCCGCTGTAATACCAGGTGCTGTAAGCATTTTTGTTTTACTAAAAAGAAAAAAGAAAAAAAAAGTTTATTAGTGTCTTAAATATCTCGCTGTAATGCCAGGTGCTGTAAGCATTTTTGTTTTACTAAAAAGAAAAAAAAAAAAAGAGTGTATGAGTGTCTTAAATATCCCGCTGTAATACCAGGTGCTGTAAGCATTTTTGTTTTACTAGAAAAAAAAAGAGTGTATGAGTATCTTAAATATCCCGCTGTAATACCAGGTGCTGTAAGCATTTTTGTTTTACTAAAAGGAAAAAAAAAAAAAAAAAAGAGTGTATGAGTGTCTTAAATATCCCGCTGTAATACCAGGTGCTGTAAGCATTTTTGTTTTACTAAAAAGAAAAAAGAACAAAAAAGAGTGTATGAGTGTCTTAAATTTCCTGCTGTAATACCAGGTGCTGTAAGCATTTTTATTTTACTAAAAAGAAAAAAGAAAAAAAAAAGTTTATGAGTGTCTTAAATATCCCGCTGTAATGCCAGGTGCTGTAAGCATTTTTGTTTTACTAAAAAGAAAAAAGAACAAAAAAGAGTGTATGACTGTCTTAAATTTCCTGCTGTAATACCAGGTGCTGTAAGCATTTTTATTTTACTAAAAAAAAAAAAAAAAAAAAAAGAGTGTATGAGTGTCTTAAATATCCCGCTGTAATACCAGGTGCTGTAAGCATTTTTGTTTTACTAAAAAGAAAAAAAAAAAAAAAAGTGTATGAGTGTCTTAAATATCCCGCTGTAATACCAGGTGCTGTAAGCATTTTTGTTTTACTAAAAGGAAAAAAAAAAAAAAAAAGAGTGTATGAGTGTCTTAAATATCCCGCTGTAATACCAGGTGCTGTAAGCATTTTTGTTTTACTAAAAAGAAAAAAAAAAAAAAAAGTGTATGAGTGTCTTAAATATCCCGCTGTAATACCAGTTGCTGTAAGCATTTTTGTTTTACTAAAAGGAAAAAAAAAAAAAAAAAGAGTGTATGAGTGTCTTAAATATCCCGCTGTAATACCAGGTGCTGTAAGCATTTTTGTTTTACTAAAAAGAAAAAAAAAAAAAAAAGTTTATGAGTGTCTTAAATATCCCGCTGTAATACCAGGTGCTGTAAGCATTTTTGTTTTACTAAAAGGAAAAAAAAAAAAAAAAAGAGTGTATGAGTGTCTTAAATATCCCGCTGTAATACCAGGTGCTGTAAGCATTTTTGTTTTACTAAAAAGAAAAAAAAAAAAAAAAGTTTATGAGTGTCTTAAATATCCCGCTGTAATACCAGGTGCTGTAAGCATTTTTGTTTTACTAAAAAGAAAAAAGAACAAAAAAGAGTGTATGACTGTCTTAAATTTCCTGCTGTAATACCAGGTGCTGTAAGCATTTTTATTTTACTAAAAAGAAAAAAAAAAAAAAAAGAGTGTATGAGTGTCTTAAATATCCCGCTGTAATACCAGGTGCTGTAAGCATTTTTGTTTTACTAAAAAGAAAAAAAAAAAAAAAAGTGTATGAGTGTCTTAAATATCCCGCTGTAATACCAGGTGCTGTAAGCATTTTTGTTTTACTAAAAGGAAAAAAAAAAAAAAAAAGAGTGTATGAGTGTCTTAAATATCCCGCTGTAATACCAGGTGCTGTAAGCATTTTTGTTTTACTAAAAAGAAAAAAAAAAAAAAAAGTGTATGAGTGTCTTAAATATCCCGCTGTAATACCAGTTGCTGTAAGCATTTTTGTTTTACTAAAAGGAAAAAAAAAAAAAAAAAGAGTGTATGAGTGTCTTAAATATCCCGCTGTAATACCAGGTGCTGTAAGCATTTTTGTTTTACTAAAAAGAAAAAAAAAAAAAAAAGTTTATGAGTGTCTTAAATATCCCGCTGTAATACCAGGTGCTGTAAGCATTTTTGTTTTACTAAAAAGAAAAAAAAAAAAAAAAGTGTATGAGTGTCTTAAATATCCCGCTGTAATACCAGGTGCTGTAAGCATTTTTGTTTTACTAAAAGGAAAAAAAAAAAAAAAAAGAGTGTATGAGTGTCTTAAATATCCCGCTGTAATACCAGGTGCTGTAAGCATTTCTGTTTTATTAAAAGAAAAAAAAAAAAAAAAGTGTATGAGTGTCTTAAATATCCCGCTGTAATACCAGGTGCTGTAAGCATTTTTGTTTTACTAAAAAGAAAAAAAAAAAAAAAAGTGTATGAGTGTCTTAAATATCCCGCTGTAATACTAGGTGCTGTAAGCATTTTTGTTTTACTAAAAAGAAAAAAGAACAAAAAAGAGTGTATGACTGTCTTAAATTTCCTGCTGTAATACCAGGTGCTGTAAGCATTTTTATTTTACTAAAAAGAAAAGAAAAAAAAAAAGAGTGTATGAGTGTCTTAAATATCCCGCTGTAATACCAGGTGCTGTAAGCATTTTTGTTTTACTAAAAAGAAAAAAAAAAAAAAGTGTATGAGTGTCTTAAATATCCCGCTGTAATACCAGGTGCTGTAAGCATTTTTGTTTTACTAAAAGGAAAAAAAAAAAAAAAAAGAGTGTATGAGTGTCTTAAATATCCCGCTGTAATACCAGGTGCTGTAAGCATTTTTGTTTTACTAAAAAGAAAAAAAAAAAAAAAAGTTTATGAGTGTCTTAAATATCCCGCTGTAATACCAGGTGCTGTAAGCATTTTTGTTTTACTAAAAAGAAAAAAGAAAAAAAAAAGAGTGTAAGACTGTCTTAAATTTCCCACTGTAATACCAGGTGCTGTAAGCATTTTTGTTTTACTAAAAGAAAAGTGTATGAGTGTCTTAAATATCCCGCTGTAATACCAGGTGCTGTAAGCATTTTTGTTTTACTAGAAAAAAAAAAGAGTGTATGAGTGTCTTAAATATCCCGCTGTATTACCAGGTGCTGTAAGCATTTTTGTTTTACTAGAAAAAAAAAAGAGTGTATAAGTTTCTTAAATTCCCCTTTGTAATACCAGGTACTGTAAGCATTTTTGTTTTACTAAAAAGAAAAAAAAAAAAAAAGTTTATAAGTGTCTTAAATATCCCGCTGTAATACCAGGTGCTGTAAGCATTTTTGTTTTACTAGAAAAAAAAAAGAGTGTATGAGTGTCTTAAATATCCCGCTGTAATACCAGGTGCTGTAAGCATTTTTGTTTTACTAAAAAGAAAAAAAAAAAAAAAGTGTATGAGTGTCTTAAATATCCCGCTGTAATACCAGGTGCTGTAAGCATTTTTGTTTTACTAAAAGGAAAAAAAAAAAAAAAAAGAGTGTATGAGTGTCTTAAATATCCCGCTGTAATACCAGGTGCTGTAAGCATTTTTGTTTTATTAAAAGAAAAAAAAAAAAAAAGTGTATGAGTGTCTTAAATATCCCGCTGTAATACCAGGTGCTGTAAGCATTTTTGTTTTACTAAAAAGAAAAAAAAAAAAAAAGTGTATGAGTGTCTTAAATATCCCGCTGTAATACTAAGTGCTGTAAGCATTTTTGTTTTACTAAAAAGAAAAAAGAACAAAAAAGAGTGTATGACTGTCTTAAATTTCCTGCTGTAATACCAGGTGCTGTAAGCATTTTTATTTTACTAAAAAAAAAAAAAAAAAAAAAAGAGTGTATGAGTGTCTTAAATATCCCGCTGTAATACCAGGTGCTGTAAGCATTTTTGTTTTACTAAAAAGAAAAAAAAAAAAAAGTGTATGAGTGTCTTAAATATCCCGCTGTAATACCAGGTGCTGTAAGCATTTTTGTTTTACTAAAAGGAAAAAAAAAAAAAAAAAGAGTGTATGAGTGTCTTAAATATCCCGCTGTAATACCAGGTGCTGTAAGCATTTTTGTTTTACTAAAAAGAAAAAAAAGAAAAAAGTTTATGAGTGTCTTAAATATCCCGCTGTAATACCAGGTGCTGTAAGCATTTTTGTTTTACTAAAAAGAAAAAAGAAAAAAAAAAGAGTGTAAGACTGTCTTAAATTTCCCACTGTAATACCAGGTGCTGTAAGCATTTTTGTTTTACTAAAAAAAAAGTGTATGAGTGTCTTAAATATCCCGCTGTAATACCAGGTGCTGTAAGCATTTTTGTTTTACTAGAAAAAAAAAAGAGTGTATGAGTGTCTTAAATATCCCGCTGTATTACCAGGTGCTGTAAGCATTTTTGTTTTACTAGAAAAAAAAAAGAGTGTATAAGTTTCTTAAATTCCCCTTTGTAATACCAGGTACTGTAAGCATTTTTGTTTTACTAAAAAGAAAAAAAAAAAAAAAGTTTATAAGTGTCTTAAATATCCCGCTGTAATACCAGGTGCTGTAAGCATTTTTGTTTTACTAGAAAAAAAAAAGAGTGTATGAGTGTCTTAAATATCCCGCTGTAATACCAGGTGCTGTAAGCATTTTTGTTTTACTAAAAAAAAAAAAAAAAAAAAAGTTTATAAGTGTCTTAAATATCCCGCTGTAATACCAGGTGCTGTAAGCATTTTTGTTTTACTAAAAAGAAAAAAAAAAAAAAAGTTTATACGTGTCTTAATATCCCACTGTAATACCAGGTGCTGTAAGCATTTTTGTTTTACTAGGAAAAAAAGAGTGTATGAGTATCTTAAATATCCCGCTGTAATACCAGGTGCTGTAAGCATTTTTGTTTTACTAAAAAGAAAAAAGAAAAAAAAAAGAGTGTAAGACTGCCTTAAATTTCCCACTGTAATACCAGGTGCTGTAAGCATTTTTGTTTTACTAAAAAAAAAAAAGAGTGTATGAGTGTCTTAAATATCCCGCTGTAATACCAGGTGCTGTAAGCATTTTTGTTTTACTAAAAAGAAAAAAGAAAAAAAAAGTTTATTAGTGTCTTAAATATCCCGCTGTAATGCCAGGTGCTGTAAGCATTTTTGTTTTACTAAAAAGAAAAAAAAAAAAAGAGTGTATGAGTGTCTTAAATATCCCGCTGTAATACCAGGTGCTGTAAGCATTTTTGTTTTACTAGAAAAAAAAAGAGTGTATGAGTATCTTAAATATCCCGCTGTAATACCAGGTGCTGTAAGCATTTTTGTTTTACTAAAAGGAAAAAAAAAAAAAAAAAAGAGTGTATGAGTGTCTTAAATATCCCGCTGTAATACCAGGTGCTGTAAGCATTTTTGTTTTACTAAAAAGAAAAAAGAACAAAAAAGAGTGTATGAGTGTCTTAAATTTCCTGCTGTAATACCAGGTGCTGTAAGCATTTTTATTTTACTAAAAAGAAAAAAGAAAAAAAAAAGTTTATGAGTGTCTTAAATATCCCGCTGTAATGCCAGGTGCTGTAAGCATTTTTGTTTTACTAAAAAGAAAAAAGAACAAAAAAGAGTGTATGACTGTCTTAAATTTCCTGCTGTAATACCAGGTGCTGTAAGCATTTTTATTTTACTAAAAAAAAAAAAAAAAAAAAAAGAGTGTATGAGTGTCTTAAATATCCCGCTGTAATACCAGGTGCTGTAAGCATTTTTGTTTTACTAAAAAGAAAAAAAAAAAAAAAAGTGTATGAGTGTCTTAAATATCCCGCTGTAATACCAGGTGCTGTAAGCATTTTTGTTTTACTAAAAGGAAAAAAAAAAAAAAAAAGAGTGTATGAGTGTCTTAAATATCCCGCTGTAATACCAGGTGCTGTAAGCATTTTTGTTTTACTAAAAAGAAAAAAAAAAAAAAAAGTGTATGAGTGTCTTAAATATCCCGCTGTAATACCAGTTGCTGTAAGCATTTTTGTTTTACTAAAAGGAAAAAAAAAAAAAAAAAGAGTGTATGAGTGTCTTAAATATCCCGCTGTAATACCAGGTGCTGTAAGCATTTTTGTTTTACTAAAAAGAAAAAAGAACAAAAAAGAGTGTATGACTGTCTTAAATTTCCTGCTGTAATACCAGGTGCTGTAAGCATTTTTATTTTACTAAAAAGAAAAAAAAAAAAAAAAGAGTGTATGAGTGTCTTAAATATCCCGCTGTAATACCAGGTGCTGTAAGCATTTTTGTTTTACTAAAAAGAAAAAAAAAAAAAAAAGTGTATGAGTGTCTTAAATATCCCGCTGTAATACCAGGTGCTGTAAGCATTTTTGTTTTACTAAAAGGAAAAAAAAAAAAAAAAAGAGTGTATGAGTGTCTTAAATATCCCGCTGTAATACCAGGTGCTGTAAGCATTTTTGTTTTACTAAAAAGAAAAAAAAAAAAAAAAGTGTATGAGTGTCTTAAATATCCCGCTGTAATACCAGTTGCTGTAAGCATTTTTGTTTTACTAAAAGGAAAAAAAAAAAAAAAAAGAGTGTATGAGTGTCTTAAATATCCCGCTGTAATACCAGGTGCTGTAAGCATTTTTGTTTTACTAAAAAGAAAAAAAAAAAAAAAAGTTTATGAGTGTCTTAAATATCCCGCTGTAATACCAGGTGCTGTAAGCATTTTTGTTTTACTAAAAAGAAAAAAAAAAAAAAAAGTGTATGAGTGTCTTAAATATCCCGCTGTAATACCAGGTGCTGTAAGCATTTTTGTTTTACTAAAAGGAAAAAAAAAAAAAAAAAGAGTGTATGAGTGTCTTAAATATCCCGCTGTAATACCAGGTGCTGTAAGCATTTCTGTTTTATTAAAAGAAAAAAAAAAAAAAAAGTGTATGAGTGTCTTAAATATCCCGCTGTAATACCAGGTGCTGTAAGCATTTTTGTTTTACTAAAAAGAAAAAAAAAAAAAAAAGTGTATGAGTGTCTTAAATATCCCGCTGTAATACTAGGTGCTGTAAGCATTTTTGTTTTACTAAAAAGAAAAAAGAACAAAAAAGAGTGTATGACTGTCTTAAATTTCCTGCTGTAATACCAGGTGCTGTAAGCATTTTTATTTTACTAAAAAGAAAAAAAAAAAAAAAAGAGTGTATGAGTGTCTTAAATATCCCGCTGTAATACCAGGTGCTGTAAGCATTTTTGTTTTACTAAAAAGAAAAAAAAAAAAAAGTGTATGAGTGTCTTAAATATCCCGCTGTAATACCAGGTGCTGTAAGCATTTTTGTTTTACTAAAAGGAAAAAAAAAAAAAAAAAGAGTGTATGAGTGTCTTAAATATCCCGCTGTAATACCAGGTGCTGTAAGCATTTTTGTTTTACTAAAAAGAAAAAAAAAAAAAAAAGTTTATGAGTGTCTTAAATATCCCGCTGTAATACCAGGTGCTGTAAGCATTTTTGTTTTACTAAAAAGAAAAAAGAAAAAAAAAAGAGTGTAAGACTGTCTTAAATTTCCCACTGTAATACCAGGTGCTGTAAGCATTTTTGTTTTACTAAAAGAAAAGTGTATGAGTGTCTTAAATATCCCGCTGTAATACCAGGTGCTGTAAGCATTTTTGTTTTACTAGAAAAAAAAAAGAGTGTATGAGTGTCTTAAATATCCCGCTGTATTACCAGGTGCTGTAAGCATTTTTGTTTTACTAGAAAAAAAAAAGAGTGTATAAGTTTCTTAAATTCCCCTTTGTAATACCAGGTACTGTAAGCATTTTTGTTTTACTAAAAAGAAAAAAAAAAAAAAAGTTTATAAGTGTCTTAAATATCCCGCTGTAATACCAGGTGCTGTAAGCATTTTTGTTTTACTAGAAAAAAAAAAGAGTGTATGAGTGTCTTAAATATCCCGCTGTAATACCAGGTGCTGTAAGCATTTTTGTTTTACTAAAAAAAAAAAAAAAAAAAAAAGTTTATAAGTGTCTTAAATATCCCGCTGTAATACCAGGTGCTGTAAGCATTTTTGTTTTACTAAAAAGAAAAAAAAAAAAAAAGTTTATACGTGTCTTAATATCCCACTGTAATACCAGGTGCTGTAAGCATTTTTGTTTTACTAGGAAAAAAAGAGTGTATGAGTATCTTAAATATCCCGCTGTAATACCAGGTGCTGTAAGCATTTTTGTTTTACTAAAAAGAAAAAAGAAAAAAAAAAGAGTGTAAGACTGCCTTAAATTTCCCACTGTAATACCAGGTGCTGTAAGCATTTTTGTTTTACTAAAAAAAAAAAAGAGTGTATGAGTGTCTTAAATATCCCGCTGTAATACCAGGTGCTGTAAGCATTTTTGTTTTACTAAAAAGAAAAAAGAAAAAAAAAAGTTTATGAGTGTCTTAAATATCCCGCTGTAATGCCAGGTGCTGTAAGCATTTTTGTTTTACTAAAAAGAAAAAAAAAAAGAGTGTATGAGTGTCTTAAATATCCCGCTGTAATGCCAGGTGCTTTAAGCATTTTTGTTTTACTAGAAAAAAAAAAGAGTGTATGAGTGTCTTAAATATCCCGCTGTAATACCAGGTGCTGTAAGCATTTTTGTTTTACTAAAAAAAAAAAAAAAAAAAAAAGTTTATAAGTGTCTTAAATATCCCGCTGTAATACCAGGTGCTGTAAGCATTTTTGTTTTACTAAAAAGAAAAAAAAAAAAAAAGTTTATACGTGTCTTAATATCCCACTGTAATACCAGGTGCTGTAAGCATTTTTGTTTTACTAGGAAAAAAAGAGTGTATGAGTATCTTAAATATCCCGCTGTAATACCAGGTGCTGTAAGCATTTTTGTTTTACTAAAAAGAAAAAAGAAAAAAAAAAGAGTGTAAGACTGCCTTAAATTTCCCACTGTAATACCAGGTGCTGTAAGCATTTTTGTTTTACTAAAAAAAAAAAAGAGTGTATGAGTGTCTTAAATATCCCGCTGTAATACCAGGTGCTGTAAGCATTTTTGTTTTACTAAAAAGAAAAAAGAAAAAAAAAAGTTTATGAGTGTCTTAAATATCCCGCTGTAATGCCAGGTGCTGTAAGCATTTTTGTTTTACTAAAAAGAAAAAAAAAAAGAGTGTATGAGTGTCTTAAATATCCCGCTGTAATGCCAGGTGCTTTAAGCATTTTTGTTTTACTAGAAAAAAAAAAGAGTGTATGAGTGTCTTAAATATCCCGCTGTAATACCAGGTGCTGTAAGCATTTTTGTTTTACTAAAAAAAAAAAAAAAAAAAAAAGTTTATAAGTGTCTTAAATATCCCGCTGTAATACCAGGTGCTGTAAGCATTTTTGTTTTACTAAAAAGAAAAAAAAAAAAAAAGTTTATACGTGTCTTAATATCCCACTGTAATACCAGGTGCTGTAAGCATTTTTGTTTTACTAGGAAAAAAAGAGTGTATGAGTATCTTAAATATCCCGCTGTAATACCAGGTGCTGTAAGCATTTTTGTTTTACTAAAAAGAAAAAAGAAAAAAAAAAGAGTGTAAGACTGCCTTAAATTTCCCACTGTAATACCAGGTGCTGTAAGCATTTTTGTTTTACTAAAAAAAAAAAAGAGTGTATGAGTGTCTTAAATATCCCGCTGTAATACCAGGTGCTGTAAGCATTTTTGTTTTACTAAAAAGAAAAAAGAAAAAAAAAAGTTTATGAGTGTCTTAAATATCCCGCTGTAATGCCAGGTGCTGTAAGCATTTTTGTTTTACTAAAAAGAAAAAAAAAAAGAGTGTATGAGTGTCTTAAATATCCCGCTGTAATGCCAGGTGCTTTAAGCATTTTTGTTTTACTAGAAAAAAAAAAGAGTGTATGAGTGTCTTAAATATCCCGCTGTAATACCAGGTGCTGTAAGCATTTTTGTTTTACTAAAAAAAAAAAAAAAAAAAAAAGTTTATAAGTGTCTTAAATATCCCGCTGTAATACCAGGTGCTGTAAGCATTTTTGTTTTACTAAAAAGAAAAAAAAAAAAAAAGTTTATACGTGTCTTAATATCCCACTGTAATACCAGGTGCTGTAAGCATTTTTGTTTTACTAGGAAAAAAAGAGTGTATGAGTATCTTAAATATCCCGCTGTAATACCAGGTGCTGTAAGCATTTTTGTTTTACTAAAAAGAAAAAAGAAAAAAAAAAGAGTGTAAGACTGCCTTAAATTTCCCACTGTAATACCAGGTGCTGTAAGCATTTTTGTTTTACTAAAAAAAAAAAAGAGTGTATGAGTGTCTTAAATATCCCGCTGTAATACCAGGTGCTGTAAGCATTTTTGTTTTACTAAAAAGAAAAAAGAAAAAAAAAAGTTTATGAGTGTCTTAAATATCCCGCTGTAATGCCAGGTGCTGTAAGCATTTTTGTTTTACTAAAAAGAAAAAAAAAAAGAGTGTATGAGTGTCTTAAATATCCCGCTGTAATGCCAGGTGCTTTAAGCATTTTTGTTTTACTAGAAAAAAAAAGTGTATGAGTATCTTAAATATCCCGCTGTAATACCAGGTGCTGTAAGCATTTTTGTTTTACTAAAAAGAAAAAAAAAAAAAAAGAGTGTATGAGTGTCTTAAATATCCCGCTGTAATGCCAGGTGCTGTAAGCATTTTTGTTTTACTAGAAAAAAAAAGAAAAAAAAAAGAGTGTGTGAGTGTCTTAAATTTCCTGCTGTAATACCAGGTACTGTAAGCATTTTTATTTTACTAAAAAAAAAAAAAAAAAAAAAGTTTATTAGTGTCTTAAATATCCCGCTGTAATGCCAGGTGCTGTAAGCATTTTTGTTTTACTAAAAAGAAAAAAAAAAAAAGAGTGTATGAGTGTCTTAAATATCCCGCTGTAATACCAGGTGCTGTAAGCATTTTTGTTTTACTAGAAAAAAAAAGAGTGTATGAGTATCTTAAATATCCCGCTGTAATACCAGGTGCTGTAAGCATTTTTGTTTTACTAAAAGGAAAAAAAAAAAAAAAAAAGAGTGTATGAGTGTCTTAAATATCCCGCTGTAATACCAGGTGCTGTAAGCATTTTTGTTTTACTAAAAAGAAAAAAGAACAAAAAAGAGTGTATGAGTGTCTTAAATTTCCTGCTGTAATACCAGGTGCTGTAAGCATTTTTATTTTACTAAAAAGAAAAAAGAAAAAAAAAAGTTTATGAGTGTCTTAAATATCCCGCTGTAATGCCAGGTGCTGTAAGCATTTTTGTTTTACTAAAAAGAAAAAAGAACAAAAAAGAGTGTATGACTGTCTTAAATTTCCTGCTGTAATACCAGGTGCTGTAAGCATTTTTATTTTACTAAAAAGAAAAAAAAAAAAAAAAGTGTATGAGTGTCTTAAATATCCCGCTGTAATACCAGGTGCTGTAAGCATTTTTGTTTTACTAAAAAGAAAAAAAAAAAAAAAGTGTATGAGTGTCTTAAATATCCCGCTGTAATACCAGGTGCTGTAAGCATTTTTGTTTTACTAAAAGGAAAAAAAAAAAAAAAAAAGAGTGTATGAGTGTCTTAAATATCCCGCTGTAATACCAGGTGCTGTAAGCATTTTTGTTTTACTAAAAAGAAAAAAAAACAAACAAGTTTATGAGTGTCTTAAATATCCCGCTGTAATACCAGGTGCTGTAAGCATTTTTGTTTTACTAAAAAGAAAAAAAAAAAAAAAAGTGTATGAGTGTCTTAAATATCCCGCTGTAATACCAGGTGCTGTAAGCATTTTTGTTTTACTAAAAGGAAAAAAAAAAAAAAAAAGAGTGTATGAGTGTCTTAAATATCCCGCTGTAATACCAGGTGCTGTAAGCATTTTTGTTTTATTAAAAGAAAAAGAAAAAAAAAAGTGTATGAGTGTCTTAAATATCCCGCTGTAATACCAGGTGCTGTAAGCATTTTTGTTTTACTAAAAAGAAAAAAAAAAAAAAAAGTGTATGAGTGTCTTAAATATCCCGCTGTAATACTAGGTGCTGTAAGCATTTTTGTTTTACTAAAAAGAAAAAAGAACAAAAAAGAGTGTATGACTGTCTTAAATTTCCTGCTGTAATACCAGGTGCTGTAAGCATTTTTATTTTACTAAAAAGAAAAAAAAAAAAAAAAGAGTGTATGAGTGTCTTAAATATCCCGCTGTAATACCAGGTGCTGTAAGCATTTTTGTTTTACTAAAAAGAAAAAAAAAAAAAAAGTGTATGAGTGTCTTAAATATCCCGCTGTAATACCAGGTGCTGTAAGCATTTTTGTTTTACTAAAAGGAAAAAAAAAAAAAAAAAGAGTGTATGAGTGTCTTAAATATCCCGCTGTAATACCAGGTGCTGTAAGCATTTTTGTTTTACTAAAAAAAAAAAAAAAAAAAAAGAGTGTATGAGTGTCTTAAATATCCCGCTGTAATACCAGGTGCTGTAAGCATTTTTGTTTTACTAAAAAAAAAAAAAAAAGTGTATGAGTGTCTTAAATATCCCGCTGTAATACCAGGTGCTGTAAGCATTTTTGTTTTACTAAAAGGAAAAAAAAAAAAAAAAAGAGTGTATGAGTGTCTTAAATATCCCGCTGTAATACCAGGTGCTGTAAGCATTTTTGTTTTACTAAAAAGAAAAAAAAAAAAAAAAGTGTATGAGTGTCTTAAATATCCCGCTGTAATACCAGCTGCTGTAAGCATTTTTGTTTTACTAAAAAGAAAAAAGAAAAAAAAAAGAGTGTATGAGTGTCTTAAATATCCCGCTGTAATACCAGGTGCTGTAAGCATTTTTGTTTTACTAAAAAGAAAAAAAAAAAAAAAAGTGTATGAGTGTCTTAAATATCCCGCTGTAATACCAGGTGCTGTAAGCATTTTTGTTTTACTAAAAGGAAAAAAAAAAAAAAAAGAGTGTATGAGTGTCTTAAATATCCCGCTGTAATACCAGGTGCTGTAAGCATTTTTGTTTTACTAAAAAGAAAAAAAAAAAAAAAAGTGTATGAGTGTCTTAAATATCCCGCTGTAATACCAGCTGCTGTAAGCATTTTTGTTTTACTAAAAAGAAAAAAGAAAAAAAAAAGAGTGTATGAGTGTCTTAAATATCCCGCTGTAATACCAGGTGCTGTAAGCATTTTTGTTTTACTAGAAAAAAAAAGTGTATGAGTATCTTAAATATCCCGCTGTAATACCAGGTGCTGTAAGCATTTTTGTTTTACTAAAAAGAAAAAAAAAAGAGTGTATGAGTGTCTTAAATATCCCGCTGTAATGCCAGGTGCTTTAAGCATTTTTGTTTTACTAGAAAAAAAAAGTGTATGAGTATCTTAAATATCCCGCTGTAATACCAGGTGCTGTAAGCATTTTTGTTTTACTAAAAAGAAAAAAAAAAAAAAAGAGTGTATGAGTGTCTTAAATATCCCGCTGTAATGCCAGGTGCTGTAAGCATTTTTGTTTTACTAGAAAAAAAAAGAAAAAAAAAAGAGTGTGTGAGTGTCTTAAATTTCCTGCTGTAATACCAGGTACTGTAAGCATTTTTATTTTACTAAAAAAAAAAAAAAAAAAAAAGTTTATTAGTGTCTTAAATATCCCGCTGTAATGCCAGGTGCTGTAAGCATTTTTGTTTTACTAAAAAGAAAAAAAAAAAAAGAGTGTATGAGTGTCTTAAATATCCCGCTGTAATACCAGGTGCTGTAAGCATTTTTGTTTTACTAGAAAAAAAAAGAGTGTATGAGTATCTTAAATATCCCGCTGTAATACCAGGTGCTGTAAGCATTTTTGTTTTACTAAAAGGAAAAAAAAAAAAAAAAAAGAGTGTATGAGTGTCTTAAATATCCCGCTGTAATACCAGGTGCTGTAAGCATTTTTGTTTTACTAAAAAGAAAAAAGAACAAAAAAGAGTGTATGAGTGTCTTAAATTTCCTGCTGTAATACCAGGTGCTGTAAGCATTTTTATTTTACTAAAAAGAAAAAAGAAAAAAAAAAGTTTATGAGTGTCTTAAATATCCCGCTGTAATGCCAGGTGCTGTAAGCATTTTTGTTTTACTAAAAAGAAAAAAGAACAAAAAAGAGTGTATGACTGTCTTAAATTTCCTGCTGTAATACCAGGTGCTGTAAGCATTTTTATTTTACTAAAAAGAAAAAAAAAAAAAAAAGTGTATGAGTGTCTTAAATATCCCGCTGTAATACCAGGTGCTGTAAGCATTTTTGTTTTACTAAAAAGAAAAAAAAAAAAAAAGTGTATGAGTGTCTTAAATATCCCGCTGTAATACCAGGTGCTGTAAGCATTTTTGTTTTACTAAAAGGAAAAAAAAAAAAAAAAAAGAGTGTATGAGTGTCTTAAATATCCCGCTGTAATACCAGGTGCTGTAAGCATTTTTGTTTTACTAAAAAGAAAAAAAAACAAACAAGTTTATGAGTGTCTTAAATATCCCGCTGTAATACCAGGTGCTGTAAGCATTTTTGTTTTACTAAAAAGAAAAGAAAAAAAAAAAGTGTATGAGTGTCTTAAATATCCCGCTGTAATACCAGGTGCTGTAAGCATTTTTGTTTTACTAAAAGGAAAAAAAAAAAAAAAAAGAGTGTATGAGTGTCTTAAATATCCCGCTGTAATACCAGGTGCTGTAAGCATTTTTGTTTTATTAAAAGAAAAAGAAAAAAAAAAGTGTATGAGTGTCTTAAATATCCCGCTGTAATACCAGGTGCTGTAAGCATTTTTGTTTTACTAAAAAGAAAAAAAAAAAAAAAAGTGTATGAGTGTCTTAAATATCCCGCTGTAATACTAGGTGCTGTAAGCATTTTTGTTTTACTAAAAAGAAAAAAGAACAAAAAAGAGTGTATGACTGTCTTAAATTTCCTGCTGTAATACCAGGTGCTGTAAGCATTTTTATTTTACTAAAAAGAAAAAAAAAAAAAAAAGAGTGTATGAGTGTCTTAAATATCCCGCTGTAATACCAGGTGCTGTAAGCATTTTTGTTTTACTAAAAAGAAAAAAAAAAAAAAAGTGTATGAGTGTCTTAAATATCCCGCTGTAATACCAGGTGCTGTAAGCATTTTTGTTTTACTAAAAGGAAAAAAAAAAAAAAAAAGAGTGTATGAGTGTCTTAAATATCCCGCTGTAATACCAGGTGCTGTAAGCATTTTTGTTTTACTAAAAAAAAAAAAAAAAAAAAAGAGTGTATGAGTGTCTTAAATATCCCGCTGTAATACCAGGTGCTGTAAGCATTTTTGTTTTACTAAAAAAAAAAAAAAAAGTGTATGAGTGTCTTAAATATCCCGCTGTAATACCAGGTGCTGTAAGCATTTTTGTTTTACTAAAAGGAAAAAAAAAAAAAAAAAGAGTGTATGAGTGTCTTAAATATCCCGCTGTAATACCAGGTGCTGTAAGCATTTTTGTTTTACTAAAAAGAAAAAAAAAAAAAAAAGTGTATGAGTGTCTTAAATATCCCGCTGTAATACCAGCTGCTGTAAGCATTTTTGTTTTACTAAAAAGAAAAAAGAAAAAAAAAAGAGTGTATGAGTGTCTTAAATATCCCGCTGTAATACCAGGTGCTGTAAGCATTTTTGTTTTACTAAAAAGAAAAAAAAAAAAAAAAGTGTATGAGTGTCTTAAATATCCCGCTGTAATACCAGGTGCTGTAAGCATTTTTGTTTTACTAAAAGGAAAAAAAAAAAAAAAAGAGTGTATGAGTGTCTTAAATATCCCGCTGTAATACCAGGTGCTGTAAGCATTTTTGTTTTACTAAAAAGAAAAAAAAAAAAAAAAGTGTATGAGTGTCTTAAATATCCCGCTGTAATACCAGCTGCTGTAAGCATTTTTGTTTTACTAAAAAGAAAAAAGAAAAAAAAAAGAGTGTATGAGTGTCTTAAATATCCCGCTGTAATACCAGGTGCTGTAAGCATTTTTGTTTTACTAAAAAGAAAAAAAAAAAAAAAGTGTATGAGTGTCTTAAATATCCCGCTGTAATACCAGGTGCTGTAAGCATTTTTGTTTTACTAAAAAGAAAAAAAAAAAAAAAAGTGTATGAGTGTCTTAAATATCCCGCTGTAATACCAGGTGCTGTAAGCATTTTTGTTTTACTAAAAGGAAAAAAAAAAAAAAAAAGAGTGTATGAGTGTCTTAAATATCCCGCTGTAATACCAGGTGCTGTAAGCATTTTTGTTTTACTAAAAAGAAAAAAAAAAAAAAAGTGTATGAGTGTCTTAAATATCCCGCTGTAATACCAGGTGCTGTAAGCATTTTTGTTTTACTAAAAAGAAAAAAGAAAAAAAAAACGTTTATGAGTGTCTTAAATTTCCTGCTGTAATACCAGGTGCTGTAAGCATTTTTATTTTACTAAAAAGAAAAAAAAAAAAAAAAGAGTGTATGAGTGTCTTAAATATCCCGCTGTAATACCAGGTGCTGTAAGCATTTTTGTTTTACTAAAAAGAAAAAAAAAAAAAAAAGAGTGTATGAGTGTCTTAAATATCCCGCTGTAATACCAGGTGCTGTAAGCATTTTTGTTTTACTAAAAAGAAAAAAGAACAAAAAAGAGTGTATGAGTGTCTTAAATTTCCTGCTGTAATACCAGGTGCTGTAAGCATTTTTATTTTACTAAAAAGAAAAAAGAAAAAAAAAAGTTTATGAGTGTCTTAAATATCCCGCTGTAATGCCAGGTGCTGTAAGCATTTTTGTTTTACTAAAAAGAAAAAAGAACAAAAAAGAGTGTATGACTGTCTTAAATTTCCTGCTGTAATACCAGGTGCTGTAAGCATTTTTATTTTACTAAAAAGAAAAAAAAAAAAAAAAGTGTATGAGTGTCTTAAATATCCCGCTGTAATACCAGGTGCTGTAAGCATTTTTGTTTTACTAAAAAGAAAAAAAAAAAAAAAGTGTATGAGTGTCTTAAATATCCCGCTGTAATACCAGGTGCTGTAAGCATTTTTGTTTTACTAAAAGGAAAAAAAAAAAAAAAAAAGAGTGTATGAGTGTCTTAAATATCCCGCTGTAATACCAGGTGCTGTAAGCATTTTTGTTTTACTAAAAAGAAAAAAAAACAAACAAGTTTATGAGTGTCTTAAATATCCCGCTGTAATACCAGGTGCTGTAAGCATTTTTGTTTTACTAAAAAGAAAAAAAAAAAAAAAAGTGTATGAGTGTCTTAAATATCCCGCTGTAATACCAGGTGCTGTAAGCATTTTTGTTTTACTAAAAGGAAAAAAAAAAAAAAAAAGAGTGTATGAGTGTCTTAAATATCCCGCTGTAATACCAGGTGCTGTAAGCATTTTTGTTTTATTAAAAGAAAAAGAAAAAAAAAAGTGTATGAGTGTCTTAAATATCCCGCTGTAATACCAGGTGCTGTAAGCATTTTTGTTTTACTAAAAAGAAAAAAAAAAAAAAAAGTGTATGAGTGTCTTAAATATCCCGCTGTAATACTAGGTGCTGTAAGCATTTTTGTTTTACTAAAAAGAAAAAAGAACAAAAAAGAGTGTATGACTGTCTTAAATTTCCTGCTGTAATACCAGGTGCTGTAAGCATTTTTATTTTACTAAAAAGAAAAAAAAAAAAAAAAGAGTGTATGAGTGTCTTAAATATCCCGCTGTAATACCAGGTGCTGTAAGCATTTTTGTTTTACTAAAAAGAAAAAAAAAAAAAAAGTGTATGAGTGTCTTAAATATCCCGCTGTAATACCAGGTGCTGTAAGCATTTTTGTTTTACTAAAAGGAAAAAAAAAAAAAAAAAGAGTGTATGAGTGTCTTAAATATCCCGCTGTAATACCAGGTGCTGTAAGCATTTTTGTTTTACTAAAAAAAAAAAAAAAAAAAAGAGTGTATGAGTGTCTTAAATATCCCGCTGTAATACCAGGTGCTGTAAGCATTTTTGTTTTACTAAAAAAAAAAAAAAAAGTGTATGAGTGTCTTAAATATCCCGCTGTAATACCAGGTGCTGTAAGCATTTTTGTTTTACTAAAAGGAAAAAAAAAAAAAAAAAGAGTGTATGAGTGTCTTAAATATCCCGCTGTAATACCAGGTGCTGTAAGCATTTTTGTTTTACTAAAAAGAAAAAAAAAAAAAAAAGTGTATGAGTGTCTTAAATATCCCGCTGTAATACCAGGTGCTGTAAGCATTTTTGTTTTACTAAAAGGAAAAAAAAAAAAAAAAGAGTGTATGAGTGTCTTAAATATCCCGCTGTAATACCAGGTGCTGTAAGCATTTTTGTTTTACTAAAAAGAAAAAAAAAAAAAAAAGTGTATGAGTGTCTTAAATATCCCGCTGTAATACCAGCTGCTGTAAGCATTTTTGTTTTACTAAAAAGAAAAAAGAAAAAAAAAAGAGTGTATGAGTGTCTTAAATATCCCGCTGTAATACCAGGTGCTGTAAGCATTTTTGTTTTACTAGAAAAAAAAAGTGTATGAGTATCTTAAATATCCCGCTGTAATACCAGGTGCTGTAAGCATTTTTGTTTTACTAAAAAGAAAAAAAAAAGAGTGTATGAGTGTCTTAAATATCCCGCTGTAATGCCAGGTGCTTTAAGCATTTTTGTTTTACTAGAAAAAAAAAGTGTATGAGTATCTTAAATATCCCGCTGTAATACCAGGTGCTGTAAGCATTTTTGTTTTACTAAAAAGAAAAAAAAAAAAAAAGAGTGTATGAGTGTCTTAAATATCCCGCTGTAATGCCAGGTGCTGTAAGCATTTTTGTTTTACTAGAAAAAAAAAGAAAAAAAAAAGAGTGTGTGAGTGTCTTAAATTTCCTGCTGTAATACCAGGTACTGTAAGCATTTTTATTTTACTAAAAAAAAAAAAAAAAAAAAAGTTTATTAGTGTCTTAAATATCCCGCTGTAATGCCAGGTGCTGTAAGCATTTTTGTTTTACTAAAAAGAAAAAAAAAAAAAGAGTGTATGAGTGTCTTAAATATCCCGCTGTAATACCAGGTGCTGTAAGCATTTTTGTTTTACTAGAAAAAAAAAGAGTGTATGAGTATCTTAAATATCCCGCTGTAATACCAGGTGCTGTAAGCATTTTTGTTTTACTAAAAGGAAAAAAAAAAAAAAAAAAGAGTGTATGAGTGTCTTAAATATCCCGCTGTAATACCAGGTGCTGTAAGCATTTTTGTTTTACTAAAAAGAAAAAAGAACAAAAAAGAGTGTATGAGTGTCTTAAATTTCCTGCTGTAATACCAGGTGCTGTAAGCATTTTTATTTTACTAAAAAGAAAAAAGAAAAAAAAAAGTTTATGAGTGTCTTAAATATCCCGCTGTAATGCCAGGTGCTGTAAGCATTTTTGTTTTACTAAAAAGAAAAAAGAACAAAAAAGAGTGTATGACTGTCTTAAATTTCCTGCTGTAATACCAGGTGCTGTAAGCATTTTTATTTTACTAAAAAGAAAAAAAAAAAAAAAAGTGTATGAGTGTCTTAAATATCCCGCTGTAATACCAGGTGCTGTAAGCATTTTTGTTTTACTAAAAAGAAAAAAAAAAAAAAAGTGTATGAGTGTCTTAAATATCCCGCTGTAATACCAGGTGCTGTAAGCATTTTTGTTTTACTAAAAGGAAAAAAAAAAAAAAAAAAGAGTGTATGAGTGTCTTAAATATCCCGCTGTAATACCAGGTGCTGTAAGCATTTTTGTTTTACTAAAAAGAAAAAAAAACAAACAAGTTTATGAGTGTCTTAAATATCCCGCTGTAATACCAGGTGCTGTAAGCATTTTTGTTTTACTAAAAAGAAAAGAAAAAAAAAAAGTGTATGAGTGTCTTAAATATCCCGCTGTAATACCAGGTGCTGTAAGCATTTTTGTTTTACTAAAAGGAAAAAAAAAAAAAAAAAGAGTGTATGAGTGTCTTAAATATCCCGCTGTAATACCAGGTGCTGTAAGCATTTTTGTTTTATTAAAAGAAAAAGAAAAAAAAAAGTGTATGAGTGTCTTAAATATCCCGCTGTAATACCAGGTGCTGTAAGCATTTTTGTTTTACTAAAAAGAAAAAAAAAAAAAAAAGTGTATGAGTGTCTTAAATATCCCGCTGTAATACTAGGTGCTGTAAGCATTTTTGTTTTACTAAAAAGAAAAAAGAACAAAAAAGAGTGTATGACTGTCTTAAATTTCCTGCTGTAATACCAGGTGCTGTAAGCATTTTTATTTTACTAAAAAGAAAAAAAAAAAAAAAAGAGTGTATGAGTGTCTTAAATATCCCGCTGTAATACCAGGTGCTGTAAGCATTTTTGTTTTACTAAAAAGAAAAAAAAAAAAAAAGTGTATGAGTGTCTTAAATATCCCGCTGTAATACCAGGTGCTGTAAGCATTTTTGTTTTACTAAAAGGAAAAAAAAAAAAAAAAAGAGTGTATGAGTGTCTTAAATATCCCGCTGTAATACCAGGTGCTGTAAGCATTTTTGTTTTACTAAAAAAAAAAAAAAAAAAAAAGAGTGTATGAGTGTCTTAAATATCCCGCTGTAATACCAGGTGCTGTAAGCATTTTTGTTTTACTAAAAAAAAAAAAAAAAGTGTATGAGTGTCTTAAATATCCCGCTGTAATACCAGGTGCTGTAAGCATTTTTGTTTTACTAAAAGGAAAAAAAAAAAAAAAAAGAGTGTATGAGTGTCTTAAATATCCCGCTGTAATACCAGGTGCTGTAAGCATTTTTGTTTTACTAAAAAGAAAAAAAAAAAAAAAAGTGTATGAGTGTCTTAAATATCCCGCTGTAATACCAGCTGCTGTAAGCATTTTTGTTTTACTAAAAAGAAAAAAGAAAAAAAAAAGAGTGTATGAGTGTCTTAAATATCCCGCTGTAATACCAGGTGCTGTAAGCATTTTTGTTTTACTAAAAAGAAAAAAAAAAAAAAAAGTGTATGAGTGTCTTAAATATCCCGCTGTAATACCAGGTGCTGTAAGCATTTTTGTTTTACTAAAAGGAAAAAAAAAAAAAAAAGAGTGTATGAGTGTCTTAAATATCCCGCTGTAATACCAGGTGCTGTAAGCATTTTTGTTTTACTAAAAAGAAAAAAAAAAAAAAAAGTGTATGAGTGTCTTAAATATCCCGCTGTAATACCAGCTGCTGTAAGCATTTTTGTTTTACTAAAAAGAAAAAAAAACAAACAAGTTTATGAGTGTCTTAAATATCCCGCTGTAATACCAGGTGCTGTAAGCATTTTTGTTTTACTAAAAAGAAAAAAAAAAAAAAAAGTGTATGAGTGTCTTAAATATCCCGCTGTAATACCAGGTGCTGTAAGCATTTTTGTTTTACTAAAAGGAAAAAAAAAAAAAAAAAGAGTGTATGAGTGTCTTAAATATCCCGCTGTAATACCAGGTGCTGTAAGCATTTTTGTTTTATTAAAAGAAAAAGAAAAAAAAAAGTGTATGAGTGTCTTAAATATCCCGCTGTAATACCAGGTGCTGTAAGCATTTTTGTTTTACTAAAAAGAAAAAAAAAAAAAAAAGTGTATGAGTGTCTTAAATATCCCGCTGTAATACTAGGTGCTGTAAGCATTTTTGTTTTACTAAAAAGAAAAAAGAACAAAAAAGAGTGTATGACTGTCTTAAATTTCCTGCTGTAATACCAGGTGCTGTAAGCATTTTTATTTTACTAAAAAGAAAAAAAAAAAAAAAAGAGTGTATGAGTGTCTTAAATATCCCGCTGTAATACCAGGTGCTGTAAGCATTTTTGTTTTACTAAAAAGAAAAAAAAAAAAAAAGTGTATGAGTGTCTTAAATATCCCGCTGTAATACCAGGTGCTGTAAGCATTTTTGTTTTACTAAAAGGAAAAAAAAAAAAAAAAAGAGTGTATGAGTGTCTTAAATATCCCGCTGTAATACCAGGTGCTGTAAGCATTTTTGTTTTACTAAAAAAAAAAAAAAAAAAAAGAGTGTATGAGTGTCTTAAATATCCCGCTGTAATACCAGGTGCTGTAAGCATTTTTGTTTTACTAAAAAAAAAAAAAAAAGTGTATGAGTGTCTTAAATATCCCGCTGTAATACCAGGTGCTGTAAGCATTTTTGTTTTACTAAAAGGAAAAAAAAAAAAAAAAAGAGTGTATGAGTGTCTTAAATATCCCGCTGTAATACCAGGTGCTGTAAGCATTTTTGTTTTACTAAAAAGAAAAAAAAAAAAAAAAGTGTATGAGTGTCTTAAATATCCCGCTGTAATACCAGCTGCTGTAAGCATTTTTGTTTTACTAAAAAGAAAAAAGAAAAAAAAAAGAGTGTATGAGTGTCTTAAATATCCCGATGTAATACCAGGTGCTGTAAGCATTTTTGTTTTACTAAAAAGAAAAAAAAAAAAAAAAGTGTATGAGTGTCTTAAATATCCCGCTGTAATACCAGGTGCTGTAAGCATTTTTGTTTTACTAAAAGGAAAAAAAAAAAAAAAAGAGTGTATGAGTGTCTTAAATATCCCGCTGTAATACCAGGTGCTGTAAGCATTTTTGTTTTACTAAAAAGAAAAAAAAAAAAAAAAGTGTATGAGTGTCTTAAATATCCCGCTGTAATACCAGCTGCTGTAAGCATTTTTGTTTTACTAAAAAGAAAAAAGAAAAAAAAAAGAGTGTATGAGTGTCTTAAATATCCCGCTGTAATACCAGGTGCTGTAAGCATTTTTGTTTTACTAGAAAAAAAAAGTGTATGAGTATCTTAAATATCCCGCTGTAATACCAGGTGCTGTAAGCATTTTTGTTTTACTAAAAAGAAAAAAAAAAAGAGTGTATGAGTGTCTTAAATATCCCGCTGTAATGCCAGGTGCTTTAAGCATTTTTGTTTTACTAGAAAAAAAAAGTGTATGAGTATCTTAAATATCCCGCTGTAATACCAGGTGCTGTAAGCATTTTTGTTTTACTAAAAAGAAAAAAAAAAAAAAAGAGTGTATGAGTGTCTTAAATATCCCGCTGTAATGCCAGGTGCTGTAAGCATTTTTGTTTTACTAGAAAAAAAAAGAAAAAAAAAAGAGTGTGTGAGTGTCTTAAATTTCCTGCTGTAATACCAGGTACTGTAAGCATTTTTATTTTACTAAAAAAAAAAAAAAAAAAAAAGTTTATTAGTGTCTTAAATATCCCGCTGTAATGCCAGGTGCTGTAAGCATTTTTGTTTTACTAAAAAGAAAAAAAAAAAAAGAGTGTATGAGTGTCTTAAATATCCCGCTGTAATACCAGGTGCTGTAAGCATTTTTGTTTTACTAGAAAAAAAAAGAGTGTATGAGTATCTTAAATATCCCGCTGTAATACCAGGTGCTGTAAGCATTTTTGTTTTACTAAAAGGAAAAAAAAAAAAAAAAAAGAGTGTATGAGTGTCTTAAATATCCCGCTGTAATACCAGGTGCTGTAAGCATTTTTGTTTTACTAAAAAGAAAAAAGAACAAAAAAGAGTGTATGAGTGTCTTAAATTTCCTGCTGTAATACCAGGTGCTGTAAGCATTTTTATTTTACTAAAAAGAAAAAAGAAAAAAAAAAGTTTATGAGTGTCTTAAATATCCCGCTGTAATGCCAGGTGCTGTAAGCATTTTTGTTTTACTAAAAAGAAAAAAGAACAAAAAAGAGTGTATGACTGTCTTAAATTTCCTGCTGTAATACCAGGTGCTGTAAGCATTTTTATTTTACTAAAAAGAAAAAAAAAAAAAAAAGTGTATGAGTGTCTTAAATATCCCGCTGTAATACCAGGTGCTGTAAGCATTTTTGTTTTACTAAAAAGAAAAAAAAAAAAAAAGTGTATGAGTGTCTTAAATATCCCGCTGTAATACCAGGTGCTGTAAGCATTTTTGTTTTACTAAAAGGAAAAAAAAAAAAAAAAAAGAGTGTATGAGTGTCTTAAATATCCCGCTGTAATACCAGGTGCTGTAAGCATTTTTGTTTTACTAAAAAGAAAAAAAAACAAACAAGTTTATGAGTGTCTTAAATATCCCGCTGTAATACCAGGTGCTGTAAGCATTTTTGTTTTACTAAAAGGAAAAAAAAAAAAAAAAAGAGTGTATGAGTGTCTTAAATATCCCGCTGTAATACCAGGTGCTGTAAGCATTTTTGTTTTATTAAAAGAAAAAGAAAAAAAAAAGTGTATGAGTGTCTTAAATATCCCGCTGTAATACCAGGTGCTGTAAGCATTTTTGTTTTACTAAAAAGAAAAAAAAAAAAAAAAGTGTATGAGTGTCTTAAATATCCCGCTGTAATACTAGGTGCTGTAAGCATTTTTGTTTTACTAAAAAGAAAAAAGAACAAAAAAGAGTGTATGACTGTCTTAAATTTCCTGCTGTAATACCAGGTGCTGTAAGCATTTTTATTTTACTAAAAAGAAAAAAAAAAAAAAAAGAGTGTATGAGTGTCTTAAATATCCCGCTGTAATACCAGGTGCTGTAAGCATTTTTGTTTTACTAAAAAGAAAAAAAAAAAAAAGAGTGTATGAGTGTCTTAAATATCCCGCTGTAATACCAGGTGCTGTAAGCATTTTTGTTTTACTAAAAGGAAAAAAAAAAAAAAAAAGAGTGTATGAGTGTCTTAAATATCCCGCTGTAATACCAGGTGCTGTAAGCATTTTTGTTTTACTAAAAAAAAAAAAAAAAAAAAAGAGTGTATGAGTGTCTTAAATATCCCGCTGTAATACCAGGTGCTGTAAGCATTTTTGTTTTACTAAAAAAAAAAAAAAAAGTGTATGAGTGTCTTAAATATCCCGCTGTAATACCAGGTGCTGTAAGCATTTTTGTTTTACTAAAAGGAAAAAAAAAAAAAAAAAGAGTGTATGAGTGTCTTAAATATCCCGCTGTAATACCAGGTGCTGTAAGCATTTTTGTTTTACTAAAAAGAAAAAAAAAAAAAAAAGTGTATGAGTGTCTTAAATATCCCGCTGTAATACCAGCTGCTGTAAGCATTTTTGTTTTACTAAAAAGAAAAAAGAAAAAAAAAAGAGTGTATGAGTGTCTTAAATATCCCGCTGTAATACCAGGTGCTGTAAGCATTTTTGTTTTACTAAAAAGAAAAAAAAAAAAAAAAGTGTATGAGTGTCTTAAATATCCCGCTGTAATACCAGGTGCTGTAAGCATTTTTGTTTTACTAAAAGGAAAAAAAAAAAAAAAAGAGTGTATGAGTGTCTTAAATATCCCGCTGTAATACCAGGTGCTGTAAGCATTTTTGTTTTACTAAAAAGAAAAAAAAAAAAAAAAGTGTATGAGTGTCTTAAATATCCCGCTGTAATACCAGCTGCTGTAAGCATTTTTGTTTTACTAAAAAGAAAAAAGAAAAAAAAAAGAGTGTATGAGTGTCTTAAATATCCCGCTGTAATACCAGGTGCTGTAAGCATTTTTGTTTTACTAAAAAGAAAAAAAAAAAAAAAGTGTATGAGTGTCTTAAATATCCCGCTGTAATACCAGGTGCTGTAAGCATTTTTGTTTTACTAAAAAGAAAAAAAAAAAAAAAAGTGTATGAGTGTCTTAAATATCCCGCTGTAATACCAGGTGCTGTAAGCATTTTTGTTTTACTAAAAGGAAAAAAGAAAAAAAAAAGAGTGTATGAGTGTCTTAAATATCCCGCTGTAATACCAGGTGCTGTAAGCATTTTTGTTTTACTAAAAAGAAAAAAAAAAAAAAAGTGTATGAGTGTCTTAAATATCCCGCTGTAATACCAGGTGCTGTAAGCATTTTTGTTTTACTAAAAAGAAAAAAAAAAAAAAAAGTGTATGAGTGTCTTAAATATCCCGCTGTAATACCAGGTGCTGTAAGCATTTTTGTTTTACTAAAAGGAAAAAAAAAAAAAAAAAGAGTGTATGAGTGTCTTAAATATCCCGCTGTAATACCAGGTGCTGTAAGCATTTTTGTTTTACTAAAAAGAAAAAAAAAAAAAAAAGTGTATGAGTGTCTTAAATATCCCGCTGTAATACCAGGTGCTGTAAGCATTTTTGTTTTACTAAAAAGAAAAAAGAAAAAAAAAACGTTTATGAGTGTCTTAAATTTCCTGCTGTAATACCAGGTGCTGTAAGCATTTTTATTTTACTAAAAAGAAAAAAAAAAAAAAAAGAGTGTATGAGTGTCTTAAATATCCCGCTGTAATACCAGGTGCTGTAAGCATTTTTGTTTTACTAAAAAGAAAAAAAAAAAAAAAAGTGTATGAGTGTCTTAAATATCCCGCTGTAATACCAGGTGCTGTAAGCATTTTTGTTTTACTAAAAGGAAAAAAAAAAAAAAAAGAGTGTATGAGTGTCTTAAATATCCCGCTGTAATACCAGGTGCTGTAAGCATTTTTGTTTTACTAAAAAGAAAAAAAAAAAAAAAAGTGTATGAGTGTCTTAAATATCCCGCTGTAATACCAGGTGCTGTAAGCATTTTTGTTTTACTAAAAAGAAAAAAGAAAAAAAAAGAGTGTATGAGTGTCTTAAATATCCCGCTGTAATGCCAGGTGCTTTAAGCATTTTTGTTTTACTAGAAAAAAAAAGTGTATGAGTATCTTAAATATCCCGCTGTAATACCAGGTGCTGTAAGCATTTTTGTTTTACTAAAAAGAAAAAAAAAAAAAAAGAGTGTATGAGTGTCTTAAATATCCCGCTGTAATGCCAGGTGCTGTAAGCATTTTTGTTTTACTAAAAAGAAAAAAGAAAAAAAAAAGAGTGTAAGACTGTCTTAAATTTCCCACTGTAATACCAGGTGCTGTAAGCATTTTTGTTTTACTAAAAAAAAAGTGTATGAGTGTCTTAAATATCCCGCTGTAATACCAGGTGCTGTAAGCATTTTTGTTTTACTAGAAAAAAAAAAGAGTGTATGAGTGTCTTAAATATCCCGCTGTATTACCAGGTGCTGTAAGCATTTTTGTTTTACTAGAAAAAAAAAAGAGTGTATAAGTTTCTTAAATTCCCCTTTGTAATACCAGGTACTGTAAGCATTTTTGTTTTACTAAAAAGAAAAAAAGAAAAAAAGTTTATAAGTGTCTTAAATATCCCGCTGTAATACCAGGTGCTGTAAGCATTTTTGTTTTACTAGAAAAAAAAAAGAGTGTATGAGTGTCTTAAATATCCCGCTGTAATACCAGGTGCTGTAAGCATTTTTGTTTTACTAAAAAGAAAAAAAAAAAAAAAAGTTTATAAGTGTCTTAAATATCCCGCTGTAATACCAGGTGCTGTAAGCATTTTTGTTTTACTAAAAAGAAAAAAAAAAAAAAAGTTTATACGTGTCTTAATATCCCACTGTAATACCAGGTGCTGTAAGCATTTTTGTTTTACTAGAAAAAAAAGAGTGTATGAGTATCTTAAATATCCCGCTGTAATACCAGGTGCTGTAAGCATTTTTGTTTTACTAAAAAGAAAAAAGAAAAAAAAAAGAGTGTAAGACTGCCTTAAATTTCCCACTGTAATACCAGGTGCTGTAAGCATTTTTGTTTTACTAAAAAAAAAAAAGAGTGTATGAGTGTCTTAAATATCCCGCTGTAATACCAGGTGCTGTAAGCATTTTTGTTTTACTAAAAAGAAAAAAGAAAAAAAAAAGTTTATGAGTGTCTTAAATATCCCGCTGTAATACCAGGTGCTGTAAGCATTTTTGTTTTACTAAAAAGAAAAAAAAAAAAAAAGAGTGTATGAGTGTCTTAAATATCCCGCTGTAATGCCAGGTGCTTTAAGCATTTTTGTTTTACTAGAAAAAAAAAGTGTATGAGTATCTTAAATATCCCGCTGTAATACCAGGTGCTGTAAGCATTTTTGTTTTACTAAAAAGAAAAAAAAAAAAAAAGAGTGTATGAGTGTCTTAAATATCCCGCTGTAATGCCAGGTGCTGTAAGCATTTTTGTTTTACTAGAAAAAAAAAGAAAAAAAAAAGAGTGTGTGAGTGTCTTAAATTTCCTGCTGTAATACCAGGTACTGTAAGCATTTTTATTTTACTAAAAAAAAAAAAAAAAAAAAAAGTTTATTAGTGTCTTAAATATCCCGCTGTAATGCCAGGTGCTGTAAGCATTTTTGTTTTACAAAAAAGAAAAAAAAAAAAAAAAAGAGTGTATGAGTGTCTTAAATATCCCGCTGTAATACCAGGTGCTGTAAGCATTTTTGTTTCACTAGAAAAAAAAAGAGTGTATGAGTATCTTAAATATCCCGCTGTAATACCAGGTGCTGTAAGCATTTTTGTTTTACTAAAAGGAAAAAAAAAAAAAAAGTTTATTAGTGTCTTAAATATCCCGCTGTAATGCCAGGTGCTGTAAGCATTTTTGTTTTACTAAAAAGAAAAAAAAAAAGAGTGTATGAGTGTCTTAAATATCCCGCTGTAATGCCAGGTGCTTTAAGCATTTTTGTTTTACTAGAAAAAAAAAAGAGTGTATGAGTGTCTTAAATATCCCGCTGTAATACCAGGTGCTGTAAGCATTTTTGTTTTACTAAAAAAAAAAAAAAAAAAAAAAGTTTATAAGTGTCTTAAATATCCCGCTGTAATACCAGGTGCTGTAAGCATTTTTGTTTTACTAAAAAGAAAAAAAAAAAAAAAGTTTATACGTGTCTTAATATCCCACTGTAATACCAGGTGCTGTAAGCATTTTTGTTTTACTAGGAAAAAAAGAGTGTATGAGTATCTTAAATATCCCGCTGTAATACCAGGTGCTGTAAGCATTTTTGTTTTACTAAAAAGAAAAAAGAAAAAAAAAAGAGTGTAAGACTGCCTTAAATTTCCCACTGTAATACCAGGTGCTGTAAGCATTTTTGTTTTACTAAAAAAAAAAAAGAGTGTATGAGTGTCTTAAATATCCCGCTGTAATACCAGGTGCTGTAAGCATTTTTGTTTTACTAAAAAGAAAAAAGAAAAAAAAAAGTTTATGAGTGTCTTAAATATCCCGCTGTAATGCCAGGTGCTGTAAGCATTTTTGTTTTACTAAAAAGAAAAAAAAAAAGAGTGTATGAGTGTCTTAAATATCCCGCTGTAATGCCAGGTGCTTTAAGCATTTTTGTTTTACTAGAAAAAAAAAGTGTATGAGTATCTTAAATATCCCGCTGTAATACCAGGTGCTGTAAGCATTTTTGTTTTACTAAAAAGAAAAAAAAAAAAAAAGAGTGTATGAGTGTCTTAAATATCCCGCTGTAATGCCAGGTGCTGTAAGCATTTTTGTTTTACTAGAAAAAAAAAGAAAAAAAAAAGAGTGTGTGAGTGTCTTAAATTTCCTGCTGTAATACCAGGTACTGTAAGCATTTTTATTTTACTAAAAAAAAAAAAAAAAAAAAAGTTTATTAGTGTCTTAAATATCCCGCTGTAATGCCAGGTGCTGTAAGCATTTTTGTTTTACTAAAAAGAAAAAAAAAAAAAGAGTGTATGAGTGTCTTAAATATCCCGCTGTAATACCAGGTGCTGTAAGCATTTTTGTTTTACTAGAAAAAAAAAGAGTGTATGAGTATCTTAAATATCCCGCTGTAATACCAGGTGCTGTAAGCATTTTTGTTTTACTAAAAGGAAAAAAAAAAAAAAAAAAGAGTGTATGAGTGTCTTAAATATCCCGCTGTAATACCAGGTGCTGTAAGCATTTTTGTTTTACTAAAAAGAAAAAAAAAAGTGTATGAGTGTCTTAAATATCCCGCTGTAATACCAGGTGCTGTAAGCATTTTTGTTTTACTAAAAGGAAAAAAAAAAAAAAAAAGAGTGTATGAGTGTCTTAAATATCCCGCTGTAATACCAGGTGCTGTAAGCATTTTTGTTTTACTAAAAAGAAAAAAAAAAAAAAAAGTGTATGAGTGTCTTAAATATCCCGCTGTAATACCAGCTGCTGTAAGCATTTTTGTTTTACTAAAAAGAAAAAAGAAAAAAAAAAGAGTGTATGAGTGTCTTAAATATCCCGCTGTAATACCAGGTGCTGTAAGCATTTTTGTTTTACTAAAAAGAAAAAAAAAAAAAAAAGTGTATGAGTGTCTTAAATATCCCGCTGTAATACCAGGTGCTGTAAGCATTTTTGTTTTACTAAAAGGAAAAAAAAAAAAAAAAGAGTGTATGAGTGTCTTAAATATCCCGCTGTAATACCAGGTGCTGTAAGCATTTTTGTTTTACTAAAAAGAAAAAAAAAAAAAAAAGTGTATGAGTGTCTTAAATATCCCGCTGTAATACCAGCTGCTGTAAGCATTTTTGTTTTACTAAAAAGAAAAAAGAAAAAAAAAAGAGTGTATGAGTGTCTTAAATATCCCGCTGTAATACCAGGTGCTGTAAGCATTTTTGTTTTACTAAAAAGAAAAAAAAAAAAAAAGTGTATGAGTGTCTTAAATATCCCGCTGTAATACCAGGTGCTGTAAGCATTTTTGTTTTACTAAAAAGAAAAAAAAAAAAAAAAGTGTATGAGTGTCTTAAATATCCCGCTGTAATACCAGGTGCTGTAAGCATTTTTGTTTTACTAAAAGGAAAAAAAAAAAAAAAAAGAGTGTATGAGTGTCTTAAATATCCCGCTGTAATACCAGGTGCTGTAAGCATTTTTGTTTTACTAAAAAGAAAAAAAAAAAAAAAAGTGTATGAGTGTCTTAAATATCCCGCTGTAATACCAGGTGCTGTAAGCATTTTTGTTTTACTAAAAAGAAAAAAGAAAAAAAAAACGTTTATGAGTGTCTTAAATTTCCTGCTGTAATACCAGGTGCTGTAAGCATTTTTATTTTACTAAAAAGAAAAAAAAAAAAAAAAGAGTGTATGAGTGTCTTAAATATCCCGCTGTAATACCAGGTGCTGTAAGCATTTTTGTTTTACTAAAAAAAAAAAAAAAAAAAAAGAGTGTATGAGTGTCTTAAATATCCCGCTGTAATACCAGGTGCTGTAAGCATTTTTGTTTTACTAAAAAGAAAAAAGAACAAAAAAGAGTGTATGAGTGTCTTAAATTTCCTGCTGTAATACCAGGTGCTGTAAGCATTTTTATTTTACTAAAAAGAAAAAAGAAAAAAAAAAGTTTATGAGTGTCTTAAATATCCCGCTGTAATGCCAGGTGCTGTAAGCATTTTTGTTTTACTAAAAAGAAAAAAGAACAAAAAAGAGTGTATGACTGTCTTAAATTTCCTGCTGTAATACCAGGTGCTGTAAGCATTTTTATTTTACTAAAAAGAAAAAAAAAAAAAAAAGTGTATGAGTGTCTTAAATATCCCGCTGTAATACCAGGTGCTGTAAGCATTTTTGTTTTACTAAAAAGAAAAAAAAAAAAAAAGTGTATGAGTGTCTTAAATATCCCGCTGTAATACCAGGTGCTGTAAGCATTTTTGTTTTACTAAAAGGAAAAAAAAAAAAAAAAAAGAGTGTATGAGTGTCTTAAATATCCCGCTGTAATACCAGGTGCTGTAAGCATTTTTGTTTTACTAAAAAGAAAAAAAAAAAAACAAGTTTATGAGTGTCTTAAATATCCCGCTGTAATACCAGGTGCTGTAAGCATTTTTGTTTTACTAAAAAGAAAAAAAAAAAAAAAAGTGTATGAGTGTCTTAAATATCCCGCTGTAATACCAGGTGCTGTAAGCATTTTTGTTTTACTAAAAGGAAAAAAAAAAAAAAAAAGAGTGTATGAGTGTCTTAAATATCCCGCTGTAATACCAGGTGCTGTAAGCATTTTTGTTTTATTAAAAGAAAAAGAAAAAAAAAAGTGTATGAGTGTCTTAAATATCCCGCTGTAATACCAGGTGCTGTAAGCATTTTTGTTTTACTAAAAAGAAAAAAAAAAAAAAAAGTGTATGAGTGTCTTAAATATCCCGCTGTAATACTAGGTGCTGTAAGCATTTTTGTTTTACTAAAAAGAAAAAAGAACAAAAAAGAGTGTATGACTGTCTTAAATTTCCTGCTGTAATACCAGGTGCTGTAAGCATTTTTATTTTACTAAAAAGAAAAAAAAAAAAAAAAGAGTGTATGAGTGTCTTAAATATCCCGCTGTAATACCAGGTGCTGTAAGCATTTTTGTTTTACTAAAAAGAAAAAAAAAAAAAAAGTGTATGAGTGTCTTAAATATCCCGCTGTAATACCAGGTGCTGTAAGCATTTTTGTTTTACTAAAAGAAAAAAAAAAAAGTGTATGAGTGTCTTAAATATCCCGCTGTAATACCAGGTGCTGTAAGCATTTTTGTTTTACTAAAAGGAAAAAAAAAAAAAAAAAGAGTGTATGAGTGTCTTAAATATCCCGCTGTAATACCAGGTGCTGTAAGCATTTTTGTTTTACTAAAAAGAAAAAAAAAAAAAAAAGTGTATGAGTGTCTTAAATATCCCGCTGTAATACCAGCTGCTGTAAGCATTTTTGTTTTACTAAAAAGAAAAAAGAAAAAAAAAAGAGTGTATGAGTGTCTTAAATATCCCGCTGTAATACCAGGTGCTGTAAGCATTTTTGTTTTACTAAAAAGAAAAAAAAAAAAAAAAGTGTATGAGTGTCTTAAATATCCCGCTGTAATACCAGGTGCTGTAAGCATTTTTGTTTTACTAGAAAAAAAAAGAGTGTATGAGTATCTTAAATATCCCGCTGTAATACCAGGTGCTGTAAGCATTTTTGTTTTACTAAAAGGAAAAAAAAAAAAAAAAAAGAGTGTATGAGTGTCTTAAATATCCCGCTGTAATACCAGGTGCTGTAAGCATTTTTGTTTTACTAAAAAGAAAAAAAAAAAAAAAAGTGTATGAGTGTCTTAAATATCCCGCTGTAATACTAGGTGCTGTAAGCATTTTTGTTTTACTAAAAAGAAAAAAGAACAAAAAAGAGTGTATGACTGTCTTAAATTTCCTGCTGTAATACCAGGTGCTGTAAGCATTTTTATTTTACTAAAAAGAAAAAAAAAAAAAAAAGAGTGTATGAGTGTCTTAAATATCCCGCTGTAATACCAGGTGCTGTAAGCATTTTTGTTTTACTAAAAAGAAAAAAAAAAAAAAAGTGTATGAGTGTCTTAAATATCCCGCTGTAATACCAGGTGCTGTAAGCATTTTTGTTTTACTAAAAGGAAAAAAAAAAAAAAAAAGAGTGTATGAGTGTCTTAAATATCCCGCTGTAATACCAGGTGCTGTAAGCATTTTTGTTTTACTAAAAAAAAAAAAAAAAAAAAAGAGTGTATGAGTGTCTTAAATATCCCGCTGTAATACCAGGTGCTGTAAGCATTTTTGTTTTACTAAAAAAAAAAAAAAAAGTGTATGAGTGTCTTAAATATCCCGCTGTAATACCAGGTGCTGTAAGCATTTTTGTTTTACTAAAAGGAAAAAAAAAAAAAAAAAGAGTGTATGAGTGTCTTAAATATCCCGCTGTAATACCAGGTGCTGTAAGCATTTTTGTTTTACTAAAAGGAAAAAAAAAAAAAAAAAGAGTGTATGAGTGTCTTAAATATCCCGCTGTAATACCAGGTGCTGTAAGCATTTTTGTTTTACTAAAAAAAAAAAAAAAAAAAAAGAGTGTATGAGTGTCTTAAATATCCCGCTGTAATACCAGGTGCTGTAAGCATTTTTGTTTTACTAAAAAAAAAAAAAAAAGTGTATGAGTGTCTTAAATATCCCGCTGTAATACCAGGTGCTGTAAGCATTTTTGTTTTACTAAAAGGAAAAAAAAAAAAAAAAAGAGTGTATGAGTGTCTTAAATATCCCGCTGTAATACCAGGTGCTGTAAGCATTTTTGTTTTACTAAAAAGAAAAAAAAAAAAAAAGTGTATGAGTGTCTTAAATATCCCGCTGTAATACCAGGTGCTGTAAGCATTTTTGTTTTACTAAAAGGAAAAAAAAAAAAAAAAAGAGTGTATGAGTGTCTTAAATATCCCGCTGTAATACCAGGTGCTGTAAGCATTTTTGTTTTACTAAAAAGAAAAAAAAAAAAAAAAGTGTATGAGTGTCTTAAATATCCCGCTGTAATACCAGCTGCTGTAAGCATTTTTGTTTTACTAAAAAGAAAAAAGAAAAAAAAAAGAGTGTATGAGTGTCTTAAATATCCCGCTGTAATACCAGGTGCTGTAAGCATTTTTGTTTTACTAAAAAGAAAAAAAAAAAAAAAAGTGTATGAGTGTCTTAAATATCCCGCTGTAATACCAGGTGCTGTAAGCATTTTTGTTTTACTAGAAAAAAAAAGAGTGTATGAGTATCTTAAATATCCCGCTGTAATACCAGGTGCTGTAAGCATTTTTGTTTTACTAAAAGGAAAAAAAAAAAAAAAAAAGAGTGTATGAGTGTCTTAAATATCCCGCTGTAATACCAGGTGCTGTAAGCATTTTTGTTTTACTAAAAAGAAAAAAAAAAAAAAAAGTGTATGAGTGTCTTAAATATCCCGCTGTAATACTAGGTGCTGTAAGCATTTTTGTTTTACTAAAAAGAAAAAAGAACAAAAAAGAGTGTATGACTGTCTTAAATTTCCTGCTGTAATACCAGGTGCTGTAAGCATTTTTATTTTACTAAAAAGAAAAAAAAAAAAAAAAGAGTGTATGAGTGTCTTAAATATCCCGCTGTAATACCAGGTGCTGTAAGCATTTTTGTTTTACTAAAAAGAAAAAAAAAAAAAAAGTGTATGAGTGTCTTAAATATCCCGCTGTAATACCAGGTGCTGTAAGCATTTTTGTTTTACTAAAAGGAAAAAAAAAAAAAAAAAGAGTGTATGAGTGTCTTAAATATCCCGCTGTAATACCAGGTGCTGTAAGCATTTTTGTTTTACTAAAAAAAAAAAAAAAAAAAAAGAGTGTATGAGTGTCTTAAATATCCCGCTGTAATACCAGGTGCTGTAAGCATTTTTGTTTTACTAAAAAAAAAAAAAAAAGTGTATGAGTGTCTTAAATATCCCGCTGTAATACCAGGTGCTGTAAGCATTTTTGTTTTACTAAAAGGAAAAAAAAAAAAAAAAAGAGTGTATGAGTGTCTTAAATATCCCGCTGTAATACCAGGTGCTGTAAGCATTTTTGTTTTACTAAAAAGAAAAAAAAAAAAAAAAGTGTATGAGTGTCTTAAATATCCCGCTGTAATACCAGCTGCTGTAAGCATTTTTGTTTTACTAAAAAGAAAAAAGAAAAAAAAAAGAGTGTATGAGTGTCTTAAATATCCCGCTGTAATACCAGGTGCTGTAAGCATTTTTGTTTTACTAAAAAGAAAAAAAAAAAAAAAAGTGTATGAGTGTCTTAAATATCCCGCTGTAATACCAGGTGCTGTAAGCATTTTTGTTTTACTAAAAGGAAAAAAAAAAAAAAAAGAGTGTATGAGTGTCTTAAATATCCCGCTGTAATACCAGGTGCTGTAAGCATTTTTGTTTTACTAAAAAGAAAAAAAAAAAAAAAAGTGTATGAGTGTCTTAAATATCCCGCTGTAATACCAGCTGCTGTAAGCATTTTTGTTTTACTAAAAAGAAAAAAGAAAAAAAAAAGAGTGTATGAGTGTCTTAAATATCCCGCTGTAATACCAGGTGCTGTAAGCATTTTTGTTTTACTAAAAAGAAAAAAAAAAAAAAAGTGTATGAGTGTCTTAAATATCCCGCTGTAATACCAGGTGCTGTAAGCATTTTTGTTTTACTAAAAAGAAAAAAAAAAAAAAAAGTGTATGAGTGTCTTAAATATCCCGCTGTAATACCAGGTGCTGTAAGCATTTTTGTTTTACTAAAAGGAAAAAAAAAAAAAAAAGAGTGTATGAGTGTCTTAAATATCCCGCTGTAATACCAGGTGCTGTAAGCATTTTTGTTTTACTAAAAAGAAAAAAAAAAAAAAAAGTGTATGAGTGTCTTAAATATCCCGCTGTAATACCAGGTGCTGTAAGCATTTTTGTTTTACTAAAAAGAAAAAAGAAAAAAAAAACGTTTATGAGTGTCTTAAATTTCCTGCTGTAATACCAGGTGCTGTAAGCATTTTTATTTTACTAAAAAGAAAAAAAAAAAAAAAAGAGTGTATGAGTGTCTTAAATATCCCGCTGTAATACCAGGTGCTGTAAGCATTTTTGTTTTACTAAAAAGAAAAAAAAAAAAAAAAGAGTGTATGAGTGTCTTAAATATCCCGCTGTAATACCAGGTGCTGTAAGCATTTTTGTTTTACTAAAAAGAAAAAAGAACAAAAAAGAGTGTATGAGTGTCTTAAATTTCCTGCTGTAATACCAGGTGCTGTAAGCATTTTTATTTTACTAAAAAGAAAAAAGAAAAAAAAAAGTTTATGAGTGTCTTAAATATCCCGCTGTAATGCCAGGTGCTGTAAGCATTTTTGTTTTACTAAAAAGAAAAAAGAACAAAAAAGAGTGTATGACTGTCTTAAATTTCCTGCTGTAATACCAGGTGCTGTAAGCATTTTTATTTTACTAAAAAGAAAAAAAAAAAAAAAAGTGTATGAGTGTCTTAAATATCCCGCTGTAATACCAGGTGCTGTAAGCATTTTTGTTTTACTAAAAAGAAAAAAAAAAAAAAAGTGTATGAGTGTCTTAAATATCCCGCTGTAATACCAGGTGCTGTAAGCATTTTTGTTTTACTAAAAGGAAAAAAAAAAAAAAAAAAGAGTGTATGAGTGTCTTAAATATCCCGCTGTAATACCAGGTGCTGTAAGCATTTTTGTTTTACTAAAAAGAAAAAAAAACAAACAAGTTTATGAGTGTCTTAAATATCCCGCTGTAATACCAGGTGCTGTAAGCATTTTTGTTTTACTAAAAAGAAAAAAAAAAAAAAAAGTGTATGAGTGTCTTAAATATCCCGCTGTAATACCAGGTGCTGTAAGCATTTTTGTTTTACTAAAAGGAAAAAAAAAAAAAAAAAGAGTGTATGAGTGTCTTAAATATCCCGCTGTAATACCAGGTGCTGTAAGCATTTTTGTTTTATTAAAAGAAAAAGAAAAAAAAAAGTGTATGAGTGTCTTAAATATCCCGCTGTAATACCAGGTGCTGTAAGCATTTTTGTTTTACTAAAAAGAAAAAAAAAAAAAAAAGTGTATGAGTGTCTTAAATATCCCGCTGTAATACTAGGTGCTGTAAGCATTTTTGTTTTACTAAAAAGAAAAAAGAACAAAAAAGAGTGTATGACTGTCTTAAATTTCCTGCTGTAATACCAGGTGCTGTAAGCATTTTTATTTTACTAAAAAGAAAAAAAAAAAAAAAAGAGTGTATGAGTGTCTTAAATATCCCGCTGTAATACCAGGTGCTGTAAGCATTTTTGTTTTACTAAAAAGAAAAAAAAAAAAAAAGTGTATGAGTGTCTTAAATATCCCGCTGTAATACCAGGTGCTGTAAGCATTTTTGTTTTACTAAAAGGAAAAAAAAAAAAAAAAGAGTATATGAGTGTCTTAAATATCCCGCTGTAATACCAGGTGCTGTAAGCATTTTTGTTTTACTAAAAAAAAAAAAAAAAAAAAAGAGTGTATGAGTGTCTTAAATATCCCGCTGTAATACCAGGTGCTGTAAGCATTTTTGTTTTACTAAAAAAAAAAAAAAAAGTGTATGAGTGTCTTAAATATCCCGCTGTAATACCAGGTGCTGTAAGCATTTTTGTTTTACTAAAAGGAAAAAAAAAAAAAAAAAGAGTGTATGAGTGTCTTAAATATCCCGCTGTAATACCAGGTGCTGTAAGCATTTTTGTTTTACTAAAAAGAAAAAAGAACAAAAAAGAGTGTATGACTGTCTTAAATTTCCTGCTGTAATACCAGGTGCTGTAAGCATTTTTATTTTACTAAAAAGAAAAAAAAAAAAAAAAGTGTATGAGTGTCTTAAATATCCCGCTGTAATACCAGGTGCTGTAAGCATTTTTGTTTTACTAAAAAGAAAAAAAAAAAAAAAGTGTATGAGTGTCTTAAATATCCCGCTGTAATACCAGGTGCTGTAAGCATTTTTGTTTTACTAAAAGGAAAAAAAAAAAAAAAAAAGAGTGTATGAGTGTCTTAAATATCCCGCTGTAATACCAGGTGCTGTAAGCATTTTTGTTTTACTAAAAAGAAAAAAAAACAAACAAGTTTATGAGTGTCTTAAATATCCCGCTGTAATACCAGGTGCTGTAAGCATTTTTGTTTTACTAAAAAGAAAAAAAAAAAAAAAAGTGTATGAGTGTCTTAAATATCCCGCTGTAATACCAGGTGCTGTAAGCATTTTTGTTTTACTAAAAGGAAAAAAAAAAAAAAAAAGAGTGTATGAGTGTCTTAAATATCCCGCTGTAATACCAGGTGCTGTAAGCATTTTTGTTTTATTAAAAGAAAAAGAAAAAAAAAAGTGTCTTAAATATCCCGCTGTAATACTAGGTGCTGTAAGCATTTTTGTTTTACTAAAAAGAAAAAAGAACAAAAAAGAGTGTATGACTGTCTTAAATTTCCTGCTGTAATACCAGGTGCTGTAAGCATTTTTATTTTACTAAAAAGAAAAAAAAAAAAAAAAGAGTGTATGAGTGTCTTAAATATCCCGCTGTAATACCAGGTGCTGTAAGCATTTTTGTTTTACTAAAAAGAAAAAAAAAAAAAAAGTGTATGAGTGTCTTAAATATCCCGCTGTAATACCAGGTGCTGTAAGCATTTTTGTTTTACTAAAAGGAAAAAAAAAAAAAAAAAGAGTGTATGAGTGTCTTAAATATCCCGCTGTAATACCAGGTGCTGTAAGCATTTTTGTTTTACTAAAAAAAAAAAAAAAAAAAAGAGTGTATGAGTGTCTTAAATATCCCGCTGTAATACCAGGTGCTGTAAGCATTTTTGTTTTACTAAAAAAAAAAAAAAAAGTGTATGAGTGTCTTAAATATCCCGCTGTAATACCAGGTGCTGTAAGCATTTTTGTTTTACTAAAAGGAAAAAAAAAAAAAAAAAGAGTGTATGAGTGTCTTAAATATCCCGCTGTAATACCAGGTGCTGTAAGCATTTTTGTTTTACTAAAAAGAAAAAAAAAAAAAAAAGTGTATGAGTGTCTTAAATATCCCGCTGTAATACCAGCTGCTGTAAGCATTTTTGTTTTACTAAAAAGAAAAAAGAAAAAAAAAAGAGTGTATGAGTGTCTTAAATATCCCGCTGTAATACCAGGTGCTGTAAGCATTTTTGTTTTACTAAAAAGAAAAAAAAAAAAAAAAGTGTATGAGTGTCTTAAATATCCCGCTGTAATACCAGGTGCTGTAAGCATTTTTGTTTTACTAAAAGGAAAAAAAAAAAAAAAAGAGTGTATGAGTGTCTTAAATATCCCGCTGTAATACCAGGTGCTGTAAGCATTTTTGTTTTACTAAAAAGAAAAAAAAAAAAAAAAGTGTATGAGTGTCTTAAATATCCCGCTGTAATACCAGCTGCTGTAAGCATTTTTGTTTTACTAAAAAGAAAAAAGAAAAAAAAAAGAGTGTATGAGTGTCTTAAATATCCCGCTGTAATACCAGGTGCTGTAAGCATTTTTGTTTTACTAAAAAGAAAAAAAAAAAAAAAGTGTATGAGTGTCTTAAATATCCCGCTGTAATACCAGGTGCTGTAAGCATTTTTGTTTTACTAAAAAGAAAAAAAAAAAAAAAAGTGTATGAGTGTCTTAAATATCCCGCTGTAATACCAGGTGCTGTAAGCATTTTTGTTTTACTAAAAGTTTTACTTTTTTTAAAGTTTTACTTTAAAAAAAAAAAAGAGTGTATGAGTAGCTTAAATATCCCGCTGTAATACCAGGTGCTGTAAGCATTTTTGTTTTACTAAAAAGAAAAAAAAACAAACAAGTTTATGAGTGTCTTAAATATCCCGCTGTAATACCAGGTGCTGTAAGCATTTTTGTTTTACTAAAAAGAAAAAAAAAAAAAAAAGTGTATGAGTGTCTTAAATATCCCGCTGTAATACCAGGTGCTGTAAGCATTTTTGTTTTACTAAAAGGAAAAAAAAAAAAAAAAAGAGTGTATGAGTGTCTTAAATATCCCGCTGTAATACCAGGTGCTGTAAGCATTTTTGTTTTATTAAAAGAAAAAGAAAAAAAAAAGTGTATGAGTGTCTTAAATATCCCGCTGTAATACCAGGTGCTGTAAGCATTTTTGTTTTACTAAAAAGAAAAAAAAAAAAAAAAGTGTATGAGTGTCTTAAATATCCCGCTGTAATACTAGGTGCTGTAAGCATTTTTGTTTTACTAAAAAGAAAAAAGAACAAAAAAGAGTGTATGACTGTCTTAAATTTCCTGCTGTAATACCAGGTGCTGTAAGCATTTTTATTTTACTAAAAAGAAAAAAAAAAAAAAAAGAGTGTATGAGTGTCTTAAATATCCCGCTGTAATACCAGGTGCTGTAAGCATTTTTGTTTTACTAAAAAGAAAAAAAAAAAAAAAGTGTATGAGTGTCTTAAATATCCCGCTGTAATACCAGGTGCTGTAAGCATTTTTGTTTTACTAAAAGGAAAAAAAAAAAAAAAAAGAGTGTATGAGTGTCTTAAATATCCCGCTGTAATACCAGGTGCTGTAAGCATTTTTGTTTTACTAAAAAAAAAAAAAAAAAAAAAGAGTGTATGAGTGTCTTAAATATCCCGCTGTAATACCAGGTGCTGTAAGCATTTTTGTTTTACTAAAAAAAAAAAAAAAAGTGTATGAGTGTCTTAAATATCCCGCTGTAATACCAGGTGCTGTAAGCATTTTTGTTTTACTAAAAGGAAAAAAAAAAAAAAAAAGAGTGTATGAGTGTCTTAAATATCCCGCTGTAATACCAGGTGCTGTAAGCATTTTTGTTTTACTAAAAAGAAAAAAAAAAAAAAAAGTGTATGAGTGTCTTAAATATCCCGCTGTAATACCAGCTGCTGTAAGCATTTTTGTTTTACTAAAAAGAAAAAAGAAAAAAAAAAGAGTGTATGAGTGTCTTAAATATCCCGCTGTAATACCAGGTGCTGTAAGCATTTTTGTTTTACTAAAAAGAAAAAAAAAAAAAAAAGTGTATGAGTGTCTTAAATATCCCGCTGTAATACCAGGTGCTGTAAGCATTTTTGTTTTACTAGAAAAAAAAAGAGTGTATGAGTATCTTAAATATCCCGCTGTAATACCAGGTGCTGTAAGCATTTTTGTTTTACTAAAAGGAAAAAAAAAAAAAAAAAAGAGTGTATGAGTGTCTTAAATATCCCGCTGTAATACCAGGTGCTGTAAGCATTTTTGTTTTACTAAAAAGAAAAAAAAAAAAAAAAGTGTATGAGTGTCTTAAATATCCCGCTGTAATACTAGGTGCTGTAAGCATTTTTGTTTTACTAAAAAGAAAAAAGAACAAAAAAGAGTGTATGACTGTCTTAAATTTCCTGCTGTAATACCAGGTGCTGTAAGCATTTTTATTTTACTAAAAAGAAAAAAAAAAAAAAAAGAGTGTATGAGTGTCTTAAATATCCCGCTGTAATACCAGGTGCTGTAAGCATTTTTGTTTTACTAAAAAGAAAAAAAAAAAAAAAGTGTATGAGTGTCTTAAATATCCCGCTGTAATACCAGGTGCTGTAAGCATTTTTGTTTTACTAAAAGGAAAAAAAAAAAAAAAAAGAGTGTATGAGTGTCTTAAATATCCCGCTGTAATACCAGGTGCTGTAAGCATTTTTGTTTTACTAAAAAAAAAAAAAAAAAAAAAGAGTGTATGAGTGTCTTAAATATCCCGCTGTAATACCAGGTGCTGTAAGCATTTTTGTTTTACTAAAAAAAAAAAAAAAAGTGTATGAGTGTCTTAAATATCCCGCTGTAATACCAGGTGCTGTAAGCATTTTTGTTTTACTAAAAAGAAAAAAAAAAAAAAAAGTGTATGAGTGTCTTAAATATCCCGCTGTAATACTAGGTGCTGTAAGCATTTTTGTTTTACTAAAAAGAAAAAAGAACAAAAAAGAGTGTATGACTGTCTTAAATTTCCTGCTGTAATACCAGGTGCTGTAAGCATTTTTATTTTACTAAAAAGAAAAAAAAAAAAAAAAGAGTGTATGAGTGTCTTAAATATCCCGCTGTAATACCAGGTGCTGTAAGCATTTTTGTTTTACTAAAAAGAAAAAAAAAAAAAAAGTGTATGAGTGTCTTAAATATCCCGCTGTAATACCAGGTGCTGTAAGCATTTTTGTTTTACTAAAAGGAAAAAAAAAAAAAAAAAGAGTGTATGAGTGTCTTAAATATCCCGCTGTAATACCAGGTGCTGTAAGCATTTTTGTTTTACTAAAAAAAAAAAAAAAAAAAAAGAGTGTATGAGTGTCTTAAATATCCCGCTGTAATACCAGGTGCTGTAAGCATTTTTGTTTTACTAAAAAAAAAAAAAAAAGTGTATGAGTGTCTTAAATATCCCGCTGTAATACCAGGTGCTGTAAGCATTTTTGTTTTACTAAAAGGAAAAAAAAAAAAAAAAAGAGTGTATGAGTGTCTTAAATATCCCGCTGTAATACCAGGTGCTGTAAGCATTTTTGTTTTACTAAAAAGAAAAAAAAAAAAAAAAGTGTATGAGTGTCTTAAATATCCCGCTGTAATACCAGCTGCTGTAAGCATTTTTGTTTTACTAAAAAGAAAAAAGAAAAAAAAAAGAGTGTATGAGTGTCTTAAATATCCCGCTGTAATACCAGGTGCTGTAAGCATTTTTGTTTTACTAAAAAGAAAAAAAAAAAAAAAAGTGTATGAGTGTCTTAAATATCCCGCTGTAATACCAGGTGCTGTAAGCATTTTTGTTTTACTAAAAGGAAAAAAAAAAAAAAAAGAGTGTATGAGTGTCTTAAATATCCCGCTGTAATACCAGGTGCTGTAAGCATTTTTGTTTTACTAAAAAGAAAAAAAAAAAAAAAAGTGTATGAGTGTCTTAAATATCCCGCTGTAATACCAGCTGCTGTAAGCATTTTTGTTTTACTAAAAAGAAAAAAGAAAAAAAAAAGAGTGTATGAGTGTCTTAAATATCCCGCTGTAATACCAGGTGCTGTAAGCATTTTTGTTTTACTAAAAAGAAAAAAAAAAAAAAAGTGTATGAGTGTCTTAAATATCCCGCTGTAATACCAGGTGCTGTAAGCATTTTTGTTTTACTAAAAAGAAAAAAAAAAAAAAAAGTGTATGAGTGTCTTAAATATCCCGCTGTAATACCAGGTGCTGTAAGCATTTTTGTTTTACTAAAAGGAAAAAAAAAAAAAAAAAGAGTGTATGAGTGTCTTAAATATCCCGCTGTAATACCAGGTGCTGTAAGCATTTTTGTTTTACTAAAAAGAAAAAAAAAAAAAAAAGTGTATGAGTGTCTTAAATATCCCGCTGTAATACCATTTGCTGTAAGCATTTTTGTTTTACTAAAAAGAAAAAAGAAAAAAAAAACGTTTATGAGTGTCTTAAATTTCCTGCTGTAATACCAGGTGCTGTAAGCATTTTTATTTTACTAAAAAGAAAAAAAAAAAAAAAAGAGTGTATGAGTGTCTTAAATATCCCGCTGTAATACCAGGTGCTGTAAGCATTTTTGTTTTACTAAAAAGAAAAAAAAAAAAAAAAGAGTGTATGAGTGTCTTAAATATCCCGCTGTAATACCAGGTGCTGTAAGCATTTTTGTTTTACTAAAAAGAAAAAAGAACAAAAAAGAGTGTATGAGTGTCTTAAATTTCCTGCTGTAATACCAGGTGCTGTAAGCATTTTTATTTTACTAAAAAGAAAAAAGAAAAAAAAAAGTTTATGAGTGTCTTAAATATCCTGCTGTAATGCCAGGTGCTGTAAGCATTTTTGTTTTACTAAAAAGAAAAAAGAACAAAAAAGAGTGTATGACTGTCTTAAATTTCCTGCTGTAATACCAGGTGCTGTAAGCATTTTTATTTTACTAAAAAGAAAAAAAAAAAAAAAAGTGTATGAGTGTCTTAAATATCCCGCTGTAATACCAGGTGCTGTAAGCATTTTTGTTTTACTAAAAAGAAAAAAAAAAAAAAAGTGTATGAGTGTCTTAAATATCCCGCTGTAATACCAGGTGCTGTAAGCATTTTTGTTTTACTAAAAGGAAAAAAAAAAAAAAAAAAGAGTGTATGAGTGTCTTAAATATCCCGCTGTAATACCAGGTGCTGTAAGCATTTTTGTTTTACTAAAAAGAAAAAAAAACAAACAAGTTTATGAGTGTCTTAAATATCCCGCTGTAATACCAGGTGCTGTAAGCATTTTTGTTTTACTAAAAAGAAAAAAAAAAAAAAAAGTGTATGAGTGTCTTAAATATCCCGCTGTAATACCAGGTGCTGTAAGCATTTTTGTTTTACTAAAAGGAAAAAAAAAAAAAAAAAGAGTGTATGAGTGTCTTAAATATCCCGCTGTAATACCAGGTGCTGTAAGCATTTTTGTTTTATTAAAAGAAAAAGAAAAAAAAAAGTGTATGAGTGTCTTAAATATCCCGCTGTAATACCAGGTGCTGTAAGCATTTTTGTTTTACTAAAAAGAAAAAAAAAAAAAAAAGTGTATGAGTGTCTTAAATATCCCGCTGTAATACTAGGTGCTGTAAGCATTTTTGTTTTACTAAAAAGAAAAAAGAACAAAAAAGAGTGTATGACTGTCTTAAATTTCCTGCTGTAATACCAGGTGCTGTAAGCATTTTTATTTTACTAAAAAGAAAAAAAAAAAAAAAAGAGTGTATGAGTGTCTTAAATATCCCGCTGTAATACCAGGTGCTGTAAGCATTTTTGTTTTACTAAAAAGAAAAAAAAAAAAAAAGTGTATGAGTGTCTTAAATATCCCGCTGTAATACCAGGTGCTGTAAGCATTTTTGTTTTACTAAAAGGAAAAAAAAAAAAAAAAAGAGTGTATGAGTGTCTTAAATATCCCGCTGTAATACCAGGTGCTGTAAGCATTTTTGTTTTACTAAAAAAAAAAAAAAAAAAAAAGAGTGTATGAGTGTCTTAAATATCCCGCTGTAATACCAGGTGCTGTAAGCATTTTTGTTTTACTAAAAAAAAAAAAAAAAGTGTATGAGTGTCTTAAATATCCCGCTGTAATACCAGGTGCTGTAAGCATTTTTGTTTTACTAAAAGGAAAAAAAAAAAAAAAAAGAGTGTATGAGTGTCTTAAATATCCCGCTGTAATACCAGGTGCTGTAAGCATTTTTGTTTTACTAAAAAGAAAAAAAAAAAAAAAAGTGTATGAGTGTCTTAAATATCCCGCTGTAATACCAGGTGCTGTAAGCATTTTTGTTTTACTAAAAAGAAAAAAAAAAAAAAAAGTGTATGAGTGTCTTAAATATCCCGCTGTAATACCAGCTGCTGTAAGCATTTTTGTTTTACTAAAAAGAAAAAAGAAAAAAAAAAGAGTGTATGAGTGTCTTAAATATCCCGCTGTAATACCAGGTGCTGTAAGCATTTTTGTTTTACTAAAAAAAAAAAAAAAAAAAAAGAGTGTATGAGTGTCTTAAATATCCCGCTGTAATACCAGGTGCTGTAAGCATTTTTGTTTTACTAAAAAAAAAAAAAAAAGTGTATGAGTGTCTTAAATATCCCGCTGTAATACCAGGTGCTGTAAGCATTTTTGTTTTACTAAAAGGAAAAAAAAAAAAAAAAAGAGTGTATGAGTGTCTTAAATATCCCGCTGTAATACCAGGTGCTGTAAGCATTTTTGTTTTACTAAAAAGAAAAAAAAAAAAAAAAGTGTATGAGTGTCTTAAATATCCCGCTGTAATACCAGCTGCTGTAAGCATTTTTGTTTTACTAAAAAGAAAAAAGAAAAAAAAAAGAGTGTATGAGTGTCTTAAATATCCCGCTGTAATACCAGGTGCTGTAAGCATTTTTGTTTTACTAAAAAGAAAAAAAAAAAAAAAAGTGTATGAGTGTCTTAAATATCCCGCTGTAATACCAGGTGCTGTAAGCATTTTTGTTTTACTAAAAGGAAAAAAAAAAAAAAAAGAGTGTATGAGTGTCTTAAATATCCCGCTGTAATACCAGGTGCTGTAAGCATTTTTGTTTTACTAAAAAGAAAAAAAAAAAAAAAAGTGTATGAGTGTCTTAAATATCCCGCTGTAATACCAGCTGCTGTAAGCATTTTTGTTTTACTAAAAAGAAAAAAGAAAAAAAAAAGAGTGTATGAGTGTCTTAAATATCCCGCTGTAATACCAGGTGCTGTAAGCATTTTTGTTTTACTAAAAAGAAAAAAAAAAAAAAAGTGTATGAGTGTCTTAAATATCCCGCTGTAATACCAGGTGCTGTAAGCATTTTTGTTTTACTAAAAAGAAAAAAAAAAAAAAAAGTGTATGAGTGTCTTAAATATCCCGCTGTAATACCAGGTGCTGTAAGCATTTTTGTTTTACTAAAAGGAAAAAAAAAAAAAAAAGAGTGTATGAGTGTCTTAAATATCCCGCTGTAATACCAGGTGCTGTAAGCATTTTTGTTTTACTAAAAAGAAAAAAAAAAAAAAAAGTGTATGAGTGTCTTAAATATCCCGCTGTAATACCAGGTGCTGTAAGCATTTTTGTTTTACTAAAAAGAAAAAAGAAAAAAAAAACGTTTATGAGTGTCTTAAATTTCCTGCTGTAATACCAGGTGCTGTAAGCATTTTTATTTTACTAAAAAGAAAAAAAAAAAAAAAAGAGTGTATGAGTGTCTTAAATATCCCGCTGTAATACCAGCTGCTGTAAGCATTTTTGTTTTACTAAAAAGAAAAAAGAAAAAAAAAAGAGTGTATGAGTGTCTTAAATATCCCGCTGTAATACCAGGTGCTGTAAGCATTTTTGTTTTACTAAAAAAAAAAAAAAAAAAAAGAGTGTATGAGTGTCTTAAATATCCCGCTGTAATACCAGGTGCTGTAAGCATTTTTGTTTTACTAAAAAAAAAAAAAAAAGTGTATGAGTGTCTTAAATATCCCGCTGTAATACCAGGTGCTGTAAGCATTTTTGTTTTACTAAAAGGAAAAAAAAAAAAAAAAAGAGTGTATGAGTGTCTTAAATATCCCGCTGTAATACCAGGTGCTGTAAGCATTTTTGTTTTACTAAAAAGAAAAAAAAAAAAAAAAGTGTATGAGTGTCTTAAATATCCCGCTGTAATACCAGCTGCTGTAAGCATTTTTGTTTTACTAAAAAGAAAAAAGAAAAAAAAAAGAGTGTATGAGTGTCTTAAATATCCCGCTGTAATACCAGGTGCTGTAAGCATTTTTGTTTTACTAAAAAGAAAAAAAAAAAAAAAAGTGTATGAGTGTCTTAAATATCCCGCTGTAATACCAGGTGCTGTAAGCATTTTTGTTTTACTAAAAGGAAAAAAAAAAAAAAAAGAGTGTATGAGTGTCTTAAATATCCCGCTGTAATACCAGGTGCTGTAAGCATTTTTGTTTTACTAAAAAGAAAAAAAAAAAAAAAAGTGTATGAGTGTCTTAAATATCCCGCTGTAATACCAGCTGCTGTAAGCATTTTTGTTTTACTAAAAAGAAAAAAGAAAAAAAAAAGAGTGTATGAGTGTCTTAAATATCCCGCTGTAATACCAGGTGCTGTAAGCATTTTTGTTTTACTAAAAAGAAAAAAAAAAAAAAAGTGTATGAGTGTCTTAAATATCCCGCTGTAATACCAGGTGCTGTAAGCATTTTTGTTTTACTAAAAAGAAAAAAAAAAAAAAAAGTGTATGAGTGTCTTAAATATCCCGCTGTAATACCAGGTGCTGTAAGCATTTTTGTTTTACTAAAAGGAAAAAAAAAAAAAAAAAGAGTGTATGAGTGTCTTAAATATCCCGCTGTAATACCAGGTGCTGTAAGCATTTTTGTTTTACTAAAAAGAAAAAAAAAAAAAAAAGTGTATGAGTGTCTTAAATATCCCGCTGTAATACCAGGTGCTGTAAGCATTTTTGTTTTACTAAAAAGAAAAAAGAAAAAAAAAACGTTTATGAGTGTCTTAAATTTCCTGCTGTAATACCAGGTGCTGTAAGCATTTTTATTTTACTAAAAAGAAAAAAAAAAAAAAAAGAGTGTATGAGTGTCTTAAATATCCCGCTGTAATACCAGGTGCTGTAAGCATTTTTGTTTTACTAAAAAGAAAAAAAAAAAAAAAAGAGTGTATGAGTGTCTTAAATATCCCGCTGTAATACCAGGTGCTGTAAGCATTTTTGTTTTACTAAAAAGAAAAAAGAACAAAAAAGAGTGTATGAGTGTCTTAAATTTCCTGCTGTAATACCAGGTGCTGTAAGCATTTTTATTTTACTAAAAAGAAAAAAGAAAAAAAAAAGTTTATGAGTGTCTTAAATATCCCGCTGTAATGCCAGGTGCTGTAAGCATTTTTGTTTTACTAAAAAGAAAAAAGAACAAAAAAGAGTGTATGACTGTCTTAAATTTCCTGCTGTAATACCAGGTGCTGTAAGCATTTTTATTTTACTAAAAAGAAAAAAAAAAAAAAAAGTGTATGAGTGTCTTAAATATCCCGCTGTAATACCAGGTGCTGTAAGCATTTTTGTTTTACTAAAAAGAAAAAAAAAAAAAAAGTGTATGAGTGTCTTAAATATCCCGCTGTAATACCAGGTGCTGTAAGCATTTTTGTTTTACTAAAAGGAAAAAAAAAAAAAAAAAAGAGTGTATGAGTGTCTTAAATATCCCGCTGTAATACCAGGTGCTGTAAGCATTTTTGTTTTACTAAAAAGAAAAAAAAACAAACAAGTTTATGAGTGTCTTAAATATCCCGCTGTAATACCAGGTGCTGTAAGCATTTTTGTTTTACTAAAAAGAAAAAAAAAAAAAAAAGTGTATGAGTGTCTTAAATATCCCGCTGTAATACCAGGTGCTGTAAGCATTTTTGTTTTACTAAAAGGAAAAAAAAAAAAAAAAAGAGTGTATGAGTGTCTTAAATATCCCGCTGTAATACCAGGTGCTGTAAGCATTTTTGTTTTACTAAAAAAAAAAAAAAAAGTGTATGAGTGTCTTAAATATCCCGCTGTAATACCAGGTGCTGTAAGCATTTTTGTTTTACTAAAAGGAAAAAAAAAAAAAAAAAGAGTGTATGAGTGTCTTAAATATCCCGCTGTAATACCAGGTGCTGTAAGCATTTTTGTTTTACTAAAAAGAAAAAAAAAAAAAAAAGTGTATGAGTGTCTTAAATATCCCGCTGTAATACCAGCTGCTGTAAGCATTTTTGTTTTACTAAAAAGAAAAAAGAAAAAAAAAAGAGTGTATGAGTGTCTTAAATATCCCGCTGTAATACCAGGTGCTGTAAGCATTTTTGTTTTACTAAAAAGAAAAAAAAAAAAAAAAGTGTATGAGTGTCTTAAATATCCCGCTGTAATACCAGGTGCTGTAAGCATTTTTGTTTTACTAAAAGGAAAAAAAAAAAAAAAAGAGTGTATGAGTGTCTTAAATATCCCGCTGTAATACCAGGTGCTGTAAGCATTTTTGTTTTACTAAAAAGAAAAAAAAAAAAAAAAGTGTATGAGTGTCTTAAATATCCCGCTGTAATACCAGCTGCTGTAAGCATTTTTGTTTTACTAAAAAGAAAAAAGAAAAAAAAAAGAGTGTATGAGTGTCTTAAATATCCCGCTGTAATACCAGGTGCTGTAAGCATTTTTGTTTTACTAAAAAGAAAAAAAAAAAAAAAGTGTATGAGTGTCTTAAATATCCCGCTGTAATACCAGGTGCTGTAAGCATTTTTGTTTTACTAAAAAGAAAAAAAAAAAAAAAAGTGTATGAGTGTCTTAAATATCCCGCTGTAATACCAGGTGCTGTAAGCATTTTTGTTTTACTAAAAGGAAAAAAAAAAAAAAAAAGAGTGTATGAGTGTCTTAAATATCCCGCTGTAATACCAGGTGCTGTAAGCATTTTTGTTTTACTAAAAAGAAAAAAAAAAAAAAAAGTGTATGAGTGTCTTAAATATCCCGCTGTAATACCAGGTGCTGTAAGCATTTTTGTTTTACTAAAAAGAAAAAAGAAAAAAAAAACGTTTATGAGTGTCTTAAATTTCCTGCTGTAATACCAGGTGCTGTAAGCATTTTTATTTTACTAAAAAGAAAAAAAAAAAAAAAAGAGTGTATGAGTGTCTTAAATATCCCGCTGTAATACCAGCTGCTGTAAGCATTTTTGTTTTACTAAAAAGAAAAAAGAAAAAAAAAAGAGTGTATGAGTGTCTTAAATATCCCGCTGTAATACCAGGTGCTGTAAGCATTTTTGTTTTACTAAAAAAAAAAAAAAAAAAAAAGAGTGTATGAGTGTCTTAAATATCCCGCTGTAATACCAGGTGCTGTAAGCATTTTTGTTTTACTAAAAAAAAAAAAAAAAGTGTATGAGTGTCTTAAATATCCCGCTGTAATACCAGGTGCTGTAAGCATTTTTGTTTTACTAAAAGGAAAAAAAAAAAAAAAAAGAGTGTATGAGTGTCTTAAATATCCCGCTGTAATACCAGGTGCTGTAAGCATTTTTGTTTTACTAAAAAGAAAAAAAAAAAAAAAAGTGTATGAGTGTCTTAAATATCCCGCTGTAATACCAGCTGCTGTAAGCATTTTTGTTTTACTAAAAAGAAAAAAGAAAAAAAAAAGAGTGTATGAGTGTCTTAAATATCCCGCTGTAATACCAGGTGCTGTAAGCATTTTTGTTTTACTAAAAAGAAAAAAAAAAAAAAAAGTGTATGAGTGTCTTAAATATCCCGCTGTAATACCAGGTGCTGTAAGCATTTTTGTTTTACTAAAAGGAAAAAAAAAAAAAAAAGAGTGTATGAGTGTCTTAAATATCCCGCTGTAATACCAGGTGCTGTAAGCATTTTTGTTTTACTAAAAAGAAAAAAAAAAAAAAAAGTGTATGAGTGTCTTAAATATCCCGCTGTAATACCAGCTGCTGTAAGCATTTTTGTTTTACTAAAAAGAAAAAAGAAAAAAAAAAGAGTGTATGAGTGTCTTAAATATCCCGCTGTAATACCAGGTGCTGTAAGCATTTTTGTTTTACTAAAAAGAAAAAAAAAAAAAAAGTGTATGAGTGTCTTAAATATCCCGCTGTAATACCAGGTGCTGTAAGCATTTTTGTTTTACTAAAAAGAAAAAAAAAAAAAAAAGTGTATGAGTGTCTTAAATATCCCGCTGTAATACCAGGTGCTGTAAGCATTTTTGTTTTACTAAAAGGAAAAAAAAAAAAAAAAAGAGTGTATGAGTGTCTTAAATATCCCGCTGTAATACCAGGTGCTGTAAGCATTTTTGTTTTACTAAAAAGAAAAAAAAAAAAAAAAGTGTATGAGTGTCTTAAATATCCCGCTGTAATACCAGGTGCTGTAAGCATTTTTGTTTTACTAAAAAGAAAAAAGAAAAAAAAAACGTTTATGAGTGTCTTAAATTTCCTGCTGTAATACCAGGTGCTGTAAGCATTTTTATTTTACTAAAAAGAAAAAAAAAAAAAAAAGAGTGTATGAGTGTCTTAAATATCCCGCTGTAATACCAGGTGCTGTAAGCATTTTTGTTTTACTAAAAAGAAAAAAAAAAAAAAAAGAGTGTATGAGTGTCTTAAATATCCCGCTGTAATACCAGGTGCTGTAAGCATTTTTGTTTTACTAAAAAGAAAAAAGAACAAAAAAGAGTGTATGAGTGTCTTAAATTTCCTGCTGTAATACCAGGTGCTGTAAGCATTTTTATTTTACTAAAAAGAAAAAAGAAAAAAAAAAGTTTATGAGTGTCTTAAATATCCCGCTGTAATGCCAGGTGCTGTAAGCATTTTTGTTTTACTAAAAAGAAAAAAGAACAAAAAAGAGTGTATGACTGTCTTAAATTTCCTGCTGTAATACCAGGTGCTGTAAGCATTTTTATTTTACTAAAAAGAAAAAAAAAAAAAAAAGTGTATGAGTGTCTTAAATATCCCGCTGTAATACCAGGTGCTGTAAGCATTTTTGTTTTACTAAAAAGAAAAAAAAAAAAAAAGTGTATGAGTGTCTTAAATATCCCGCTGTAATACCAGGTGCTGTAAGCATTTTTGTTTTACTAAAAGGAAAAAAAAAAAAAAAAAAGAGTGTATGAGTGTCTTAAATATCCCGCTGTAATACCAGGTGCTGTAAGCATTTTTGTTTTACTAAAAAGAAAAAAAAACAAACAAGTTTATGAGTGTCTTAAATATCCCGCTGTAATACCAGGTGCTGTAAGCATTTTTGTTTTACTAAAAAGAAAAAAAAAAAAAAAAGTGTATGAGTGTCTTAAATATCCCGCTGTAATACCAGGTGCTGTAAGCATTTTTGTTTTACTAAAAGGAAAAAAAAAAAAAAAAAGAGTGTATGAGTGTCTTAAATATCCCGCTGTAATACCAGGTGCTGTAAGCATTTTTGTTTTATTAAAAGAAAAAGAAAAAAAAAAGTGTATGAGTGTCTTAAATATCCCGCTGTAATACCAGGTGCTGTAAGCATTTTTGTTTTACTAAAAAGAAAAAAAAAAAAAAAAGTGTATGAGTGTCTTAAATATCCCGCTGTAATACTAGGTGCTGTAAGCATTTTTGTTTTACTAAAAAGAAAAAAGAACAAAAAAGAGTGTATGACTGTCTTAAATTTCCTGCTGTAATACCAGGTGCTGTAAGCATTTTTATTTTACTAAAAAGAAAAAAAAAAAAAAAAGAGTGTATGAGTGTCTTAAATATCCCGCTGTAATACCAGGTGCTGTAAGCATTTTTGTTTTACTAAAAAGAAAAAAAAAAAAAAAGTGTATGAGTGTCTTAAATATCCCGCTGTAATACCAGGTGCTGTAAGCATTTTTGTTTTACTAAAAGGAAAAAAAAAAAAAAAAAGAGTGTATGAGTGTCTTAAATATCCCGCTGTAATACCAGGTGCTGTAAGCATTTTTGTTTTACTAAAAAAAAAAAAAAAAAAAAAGAGTGTATGAGTGTCTTAAATATCCCGCTGTAATACCAGGTGCTGTAAGCATTTTTGTTTTACTAAAAAAAAAAAAAAAAGTGTATGAGTGTCTTAAATATCCCGCTGTAATACCAGGTGCTGTAAGCATTTTTGTTTTACTAAAAGGAAAAAAAAAAAAAAAAAGAGTGTATGAGTGTCTTAAATATCCCGCTGTAATACCAGGTGCTGTAAGCATTTTTGTTTTACTAAAAAGAAAAAAAAAAAAAAAAGTGTATGAGTGTCTTAAATATCCCGCTGTAATACCAGCTGCTGTAAGCATTTTTGTTTTACTAAAAAGAAAAAAGAAAAAAAAAAGAGTGTATGAGTGTCTTAAATATCCCGCTGTAATACCAGGTGCTGTAAGCATTTTTGTTTTACTAAAAAGAAAAAAAAAAAAAAAAGTGTATGAGTGTCTTAAATATCCCGCTGTAATACCAGGTGCTGTAAGCATTTTTGTTTTACTAAAAGGAAAAAAAAAAAAAAAAAGAGTGTATGAGTGTCTTAAATATCCCGCTGTAATACCAGGTGCTGTAAGCATTTTTGTTTTACTAAAAAGAAAAAAAAAAAAAAAAGTGTATGAGTGTCTTAAATATCCCGCTGTAATACCAGCTGCTGTAAGCATTTTTGTTTTACTAAAAAGAAAAAAGAAAAAAAAAAGAGTGTATGAGTGTCTTAAATATCCCGCTGTAATACCAGGTGCTGTAAGCATTTTTGTTTTACTAGAAAAAAAAAGTGTATGAGTATCTTAAATATCCCGCTGTAATACCAGGTGCTGTAAGCATTTTTGTTTTACTAAAAAGAAAAAAAAAAAGAGTGTATGAGTGTCTTAAATATCCCGCTGTAATGCCAGGTGCTTTAAGCATTTTTGTTTTACTAGAAAAAAAAAGTGTATGAGTATCTTAAATATCCCGCTGTAATACCAGGTGCTGTAAGCATTTTTGTTTTACTAAAAAGAAAAAAAAAAAAAAAGAGTGTATGAGTGTCTTAAATATCCCGCTGTAATGCCAGGTGCTGTAAGCATTTTTGTTTTACTAGAAAAAAAAAGAAAAAAAAAAGAGTGTGTGAGTGTCTTAAATTTCCTGCTGTAATACCAGGTACTGTAAGCATTTTTATTTTACTAAAAAAAAAAAAAAAAAAAAAGTTTATTAGTGTCTTAAATATCCCGCTGTAATGCCAGGTGCTGTAAGCATTTTTGTTTTACTAAAAAGAAAAAAAAAAAAAGAGTGTATGAGTGTCTTAAATATCCCGCTGTAATACCAGGTGCTGTAAGCATTTTTGTTTTACTAGAAAAAAAAAGAGTGTATGAGTATCTTAAATATCCCGCTGTAATACCAGGTGCTGTAAGCATTTTTGTTTTACTAAAAAGAAAAAAGAAAAAAAAAACGTTTATGAGTGTCTTAAATTTCCTGCTGTAATACCAGGTGCTGTAAGCATTTTTATTTTACTAAAAAGAAAAAAAAAAAAAAAAGAGTGTATGAGTGTCTTAAATATCCCGCTGTAATACCAGGTGCTGTAAGCATTTTTGTTTTACTAAAAAGAAAAAAAAAAAAAAAAGAGTGTATGAGTGTCTTAAATATCCCGCTGTAATACCAGGTGCTGTAAGCATTTTTGTTTTACTAAAAAGAAAAAAGAACAAAAAAGAGTGTATGAGTGTCTTAAATTTCCTGCTGTAATACCAGGTGCTGTAAGCATTTTTATTTTACTAAAAAGAAAAAAGAAAAAAAAAAGTTTATGAGTGTCTTAAATATCCCGCTGTAATGCCAGGTGCTGTAAGCATTTTTGTTTTACTAAAAAGAAAAAAGAACAAAAAAGAGTGTATGACTGTCTTAAATTTCCTGCTGTAATACCAGGTGCTGTAAGCATTTTTATTTTACTAAAAAGAAAAAAAAAAAAAAAAGTGTATGAGTGTCTTAAATATCCCGCTGTAATACCAGGTGCTGTAAGCATTTTTGTTTTACTAAAAAGAAAAAAAAAAAAAAAGTGTATGAGTGTCTTAAATATCCCGCTGTAATACCAGGTGCTGTAAGCATTTTTGTTTTACTAAAAGGAAAAAAAAAAAAAAAAAAGAGTGTATGAGTGTCTTAAATATCCCGCTGTAATACCAGGTGCTGTAAGCATTTTTGTTTTACTAAAAAGAAAAAAAAACAAACAAGTTTATGAGTGTCTTAAATATCCCGCTGTAATACCAGGTGCTGTAAGCATTTTTGTTTTACTAAAAAGAAAAAAAAAAAAAAAAGTGTATGAGTGTCTTAAATATCCCGCTGTAATACCAGGTGCTGTAAGCATTTTTGTTTTACTAAAAGGAAAAAAAAAAAAAAAAAGAGTGTATGAGTGTCTTAAATATCCCGCTGTAATACCAGGTGCTGTAAGCATTTTTGTTTTATTAAAAGAAAAAGAAAAAAAAAAGTGTATGAGTGTCTTAAATATCCCGCTGTAATACCAGGTGCTGTAAGCATTTTTGTTTTACTAAAAAGAAAAAAAAAAAAAAAAGTGTATGAGTGTCTTAAATATCCCGCTGTAATACTAGGTGCTGTAAGCATTTTTGTTTTACTAAAAAGAAAAAAGAACAAAAAAGAGTGTATGACTGTCTTAAATTTCCTGCTGTAATACCAGGTGCTGTAAGCATTTTTATTTTACTAAAAAGAAAAAAAAAAAAAAAAGAGTGTATGAGTGTCTTAAATATCCCGCTGTAATACCAGGTGCTGTAAGCATTTTTGTTTTACTAAAAAGAAAAAAAAAAAAAAAGTGTATGAGTGTCTTAAATATCCCGCTGTAATACCAGGTGCTGTAAGCATTTTTGTTTTACTAAAAGGAAAAAAAAAAAAAAAAAGAGTGTATGAGTGTCTTAAATATCCCGCTGTAATACCAGGTGCTGTAAGCATTTTTGTTTTACTAAAAAAAAAAAAAAAAAAAAAGAGTGTATGAGTGTCTTAAATATCCCGCTGTAATACCAGGTGCTGTAAGCATTTTTGTTTTACTAAAAAAAAAAAAAAAAGTGTATGAGTGTCTTAAATATCCCGCTGTAATACCAGGTGCTGTAAGCATTTTTGTTTTACTAAAAGGAAAAAAAAAAAAAAAAAGAGTGTATGAGTGTCTTAAATATCCCGCTGTAATACCAGGTGCTGTAAGCATTTTTGTTTTACTAAAAAGAAAAAAAAAAAAAAAAGTGTATGAGTGTCTTAAATATCCCGCTGTAATACCAGCTGCTGTAAGCATTTTTGTTTTACTAAAAAGAAAAAAGAAAAAAAAAAGAGTGTATGAGTGTCTTAAATATCCCGCTGTAATACCAGGTGCTGTAAGCATTTTTGTTTTACTAAAAAGAAAAAAAAAAAAAAAAGTGTATGAGTGTCTTAAATATCCCGCTGTAATACCAGGTGCTGTAAGCATTTTTGTTTTACTAAAAGGAAAAAAAAAAAAAAAAGAGTGTATGAGTGTCTTAAATATCCCGCTGTAATACCAGGTGCTGTAAGCATTTTTGTTTTACTAAAAAGAAAAAAAAAAAAAAAAGTGTATGAGTGTCTTAAATATCCCGCTGTAATACCAGCTGCTGTAAGCATTTTTGTTTTACTAAAAAGAAAAAAGAAAAAAAAAAGAGTGTATGAGTGTCTTAAATATCCCGCTGTAATACCAGGTGCTGTAAGCATTTTTGTTTTACTAGAAAAAAAAAGTGTATGAGTATCTTAAATATCCCGCTGTAATACCAGGTGCTGTAAGCATTTTTGTTTTACTAAAAAGAAAAAAAAAAAGAGTGTATGAGTGTCTTAAATATCCCGCTGTAATGCCAGGTGCTTTAAGCATTTTTGTTTTACTAGAAAAAAAAAGTGTATGAGTATCTTAAATATCCCGCTGTAATACCAGGTGCTGTAAGCATTTTTGTTTTACTAAAAAGAAAAAAAAAAAAAAAGAGTGTATGAGTGTCTTAAATATCCCGCTGTAATGCCAGGTGCTGTAAGCATTTTTGTTTTACTAGAAAAAAAAAGAAAAAAAAAAGAGTGTGTGAGTGTCTTAAATTTCCTGCTGTAATACCAGGTACTGTAAGCATTTTTATTTTACTAAAAAAAAAAAAAAAAAAAAAGTTTATTAGTGTCTTAAATATCCCGCTGTAATGCCAGGTGCTGTAAGCATTTTTGTTTTACTAAAAAGAAAAAAAAAAAAAGAGTGTATGAGTGTCTTAAATATCCCGCTGTAATACCAGGTGCTGTAAGCATTTTTGTTTTACTAGAAAAAAAAAGAGTGTATGAGTATCTTAAATATCCCGCTGTAATACCAGGTGCTGTAAGCATTTTTGTTTTACTAAAAGGAAAAAAAAAAAAAAAAAAGAGTGTATGAGTGTCTTAAATATCCCGCTGTAATACCAGGTGCTGTAAGCATTTTTGTTTTACTAAAAAGAAAAAAGAACAAAAAAGAGTGTATGAGTGTCTTAAATTTCCTGCTGTAATACCAGGTGCTGTAAGCATTTTTATTTTACTAAAAAGAAAAAAAAAAAAAAAAGAGTGTATGAGTGTCTTAAATATCCCGCTGTAATACCAGGTGCTGTAAGCATTTTTGTTTTACTAAAAAGAAAAAAGAACAAAAAAGAGTGTATGAGTGTCTTAAATTTCCTGCTGTAATACCAGGTGCTGTAAGCATTTTTATTTTACTAAAAAGAAAAAAAAAAAAAAAAGAGTGTATGAGTGTCTTAAATATCCCGCTGTAATGCCAGGTGCTGTAAGCATTTTTGTTTTACTAAAAAGAAAAAAAAAAAAAAAGTGTATGAGTGTCTTAAATATCCCGCTGTAATACCAGGTGCTGTAAGCATTTTTGTTTTACTAAAAGGAAAAAAAAAAAAAAAAAGAGTGTATGAGTGTCTTAAATATCCCGCTGTAATACCAGGTGCTGTAAGCATTTTTGTTTTACTAAAAAAAAAAAAAAAAGTGTATGAGTGTCTTAAATATCCCGCTGTAATACCAGGTGCTGTAAGCATTTTTGTTTTACTAAAAGGAAAAAAAAAAAAAAAAAGAGTGTATGAGTGTCTTAAATATCCCGCTGTAATACCAGGTGCTGTAAGCATTTTTGTTTTACTAAAAAGAAAAAAAAAAAAAAAAGTGTATGAGTGTCTTAAATATCCCGCTGTAATACCAGCTGCTGTAAGCATTTTTGTTTTACTAAAAAGAAAAAAGAAAAAAAAAAGAGTGTATGAGTGTCTTAAATATCCCGCTGTAATGCCAGGTGCTTTAAGCATTTTTGTTTTACTAGAAAAAAAAAGTGTATGAGTATCTTAAATATCCCGCTGTAATACCAGGTGCTGTAAGCATTTTTGTTTTACTAAAAAGAAAAAAAAAAAAAAAGAGTGTATGAGTGTCTTAAATATCCCGCTGTAATGCCAGGTGCTGTAAGCATTTTTGTTTTACTAGAAAAAAAAAGAAAAAAAAAAGAGTGTGTGAGTGTCTTAAATTTCCTGCTGTAATACCAGGTACTGTAAGCATTTTTATTTTACTAAAAAAAAAAAAAAAAAAAAAGTTTATTAGTGTCTTAAATATCCCGCTGTAATGCCAGGTGCTGTAAGCATTTTTGTTTTACTAAAAAGAAAAAAAAAAAAAGAGTGTATGAGTGTCTTAAATATCCCGCTGTAATACCAGGTGCTGTAAGCATTTTTGTTTTACTAAAAGGAAAAAAAAAAAAAAAAAGAGTGTATGAGTGTCTTAAATATCCCGCTGTAATACCAGGTGCTGTAAGCATTTTTGTTTTACTAAAAAGAAAAAAAAAAAAAAAAGTGTATGAGTGTCTTAAATATCCCGCTGTAATACCAGCTGCTGTAAGCATTTTTGTTTTACTAAAAAGAAAAAAGAAAAAAAAAAGAGTGTATGAGTGTCTTAAATATCCCGCTGTAATGCCAGGTGCTTTAAGCATTTTTGTTTTACTAGAAAAAAAAAGTGTATGAGTATCTTAAATATCCCGCTGTAATACCAGGTGCTGTAAGCATTTTTGTTTTACTAAAAAGAAAAAAAAAAAAAAAGAGTGTATGAGTGTCTTAAATATCCCGCTGTAATGCCAGGTGCTGTAAGCATTTTTGTTTTACTAGAAAAAAAAAGAAAAAAAAAAGAGTGTGTGAGTGTCTTAAATTTCCTGCTGTAATACCAGGTACTGTAAGCATTTTTATTTTACTAAAAAAAAAAAAAAAAAAAAAGTTTATTAGTGTCTTAAATATCCCGCTGTAATGCCAGGTGCTGTAAGCATTTTTGTTTTACTAAAAAGAAAAAAAAAAAAAGAGTGTATGAGTGTCTTAAATATCCCGCTGTAATACCAGGTGCTGTAAGCATTTTTGTTTTACTAGAAAAAAAAAGAGTGTATGAGTATCTTAAATATCCCGCTGTAATACCAGGTGCTGTAAGCATTTTTGTTTTACTAAAAGGAAAAAAAAAAAAAAAAAAGAGTGTATGAGTGTCTTAAATATCCCGCTGTAATACCAGGTGCTGTAAGCATTTTTGTTTTACTAAAAAGAAAAAAGAACAAAAAAGAGTGTATGAGTGTCTTAAATTTCCTGCTGTAATACCAGGTGCTGTAAGCATTTTTATTTTACTAAAAAGAAAAAAAAAAAAAAAAGAGTGTATGAGTGTCTTAAATATCCCGCTGTAATACCAGGTGCTGTAAGCATTTTTGTTTTACTAAAAAGAAAAAAGAACAAAAAAGAGTGTATGAGTGTCTTAAATTTCCTGCTGTAATACCAGGTGCTGTAAGCATTTTTATTTTACTAAAAAGAAAAAAAAAAAAAAAAGAGTGTATGAGTGTCTTAAATATCCCGCTGTAATGCCAGGTGCTGTAAGCATTTTTGTTTTACTAAAAAGAAAAAAAAAAAAAAAGTGTATGAGTGTCTTAAATATCCCGCTGTAATACCAGGTGCTGTAAGCATTTTTGTTTTACTAAAAGGAAAAAAAAAAAAAAAAAGAGTGTATGAGTGTCTTAAATATCCCGCTGTAATACCAGGTGCTGTAAGCATTTTTGTTTTACTAAAAAAAAAAAAAAAAAAAAAGAGTGTATGAGTGTCTTAAATATCCCGCTGTAATACCAGGTGCTGTAAGCATTTTTGTTTTACTAAAAAAAAAAAAAAAAGTGTATGAGTGTCTTAAATATCCCGCTGTAATACCAGGTGCTGTAAGCATTTTTGTTTTACTAAAAGGAAAAAAAAAAAAAAAAAGAGTGTATGAGTGTCTTAAATATCCCGCTGTAATACCAGGTGCTGTAAGCATTTTTGTTTTACTAAAAAGAAAAAAAAAAAAAAAAGTGTATGAGTGTCTTAAATATCCCGCTGTAATACCAGCTGCTGTAAGCATTTTTGTTTTACTAAAAAGAAAAAAGAAAAAAAAAAGAGTGTATGAGTGTCTTAAATATCCCGCTGTAATACCAGGTGCTGTAAGCATTTTTGTTTTACTAAAAAGAAAAAAAAAAAAAAAAGTGTATGAGTGTCTTAAATATCCCGCTGTAATACCAGGTGCTGTAAGCATTTTTGTTTTACTAAAAGGAAAAAAAAAAAAAAAAGAGTGTATGAGTGTCTTAAATATCCCGCTGTAATACCAGGTGCTGTAAGCATTTTTGTTTTACTAAAAAGAAAAAAAAAAAAAAAGTGTATGAGTGTCTTAAATATCCCGCTGTAATACCAGCTGCTGTAAGCATTTTTGTTTTACTAAAAAGAAAAAAGAAAAAAAAAAGAGTGTATGAGTGTCTTAAATATCCCGCTGTAATACCAGGTGCTGTAAGCATTTTTGTTTTACTAGAAAAAAAAAGTGTATGAGTATCTTAAATATCCCGCTGTAATACCAGGTGCTGTAAGCATTTTTGTTTTACTAAAAAGAAAAAAAAAAAGAGTGTATGAGTGTCTTAAATATCCCGCTGTAATGCCAGGTGCTTTAAGCATTTTTGTTTTACTAGAAAAAAAAAGTGTATGAGTATCTTAAATATCCCGCTGTAATACCAGGTGCTGTAAGCATTTTTGTTTTACTAAAAAGAAAAAAAAAAAAAAAGAGTGTATGAGTGTCTTAAATATCCCGCTGTAATGCCAGGTGCTGTAAGCATTTTTGTTTTACTAGAAAAAAAAAGAAAAAAAAAAGAGTGTGTGAGTGTCTTAAATTTCCTGCTGTAATACCAGGTACTGTAAGCATTTTTATTTTACTAAAAAAAAAAAAAAAAAAAAAGTTTATTAGTGTCTTAAATATCCCGCTGTAATGCCAGGTGCTGTAAGCATTTTTGTTTTACTAAAAAGAAAAAAAAAAAAAGAGTGTATGAGTGTCTTAAATATCCCGCTGTAATACCAGGTGCTGTAAGCATTTTTGTTTTACTAGAAAAAAAAAGAGTGTATGAGTATCTTAAATATCCCGCTGTAATACCAGGTGCTGTAAGCATTTTTGTTTTACTAAAAAGAAAAAAGAAAAAAAAAACGTTTATGAGTGTCTTAAATTTCCTGCTGTAATACCAGGTGCTGTAAGCATTTTTATTTTACTAAAAAGAAAAAAAAAAAAAAAAGAGTGTATGAGTGTCTTAAATATCCCGCTGTAATACCAGGTGCTGTAAGCATTTTTGTTTTACTAAAAAGAAAAAAAAAAAAAAAAGAGTGTATGAGTGTCTTAAATATCCCGCTGTAATACCAGGTGCTGTAAGCATTTTTGTTTTACTAAAAAGAAAAAAGAACAAAAAAGAGTGTATGAGTGTCTTAAATTTCCTGCTGTAATACCAGGTGCTGTAAGCATTTTTATTTTACTAAAAAGAAAAAAGAAAAAAAAAAGTTTATGAGTGTCTTAAATATCCCGCTGTAATGCCAGGTGCTGTAAGCATTTTTGTTTTACTAAAAAGAAAAAAGAACAAAAAAGAGTGTATGACTGTCTTAAATTTCCTGCTGTAATACCAGGTGCTGTAAGCATTTTTATTTTACTAAAAAGAAAAAAAAAAAAAAAAGTGTATGAGTGTCTTAAATATCCCGCTGTAATACCAGGTGCTGTAAGCATTTTTGTTTTACTAAAAAGAAAAAAAAAAAAAAAGTGTATGAGTGTCTTAAATATCCCGCTGTAATACCAGGTGCTGTAAGCATTTTTGTTTTACTAAAAGGAAAAAAAAAAAAAAAAAAGAGTGTATGAGTGTCTTAAATATCCCGCTGTAATACCAGGTGCTGTAAGCATTTTTGTTTTACTAAAAAGAAAAAAAAACAAACAAGTTTATGAGTGTCTTAAATATCCCGCTGTAATACCAGGTGCTGTAAGCATTTTTGTTTTACTAAAAAGAAAAAAAAAAAAAAAAGTGTATGAGTGTCTTAAATATCCCGCTGTAATACCAGGTGCTGTAAGCATTTTTGTTTTACTAAAAGGAAAAAAAAAAAAAAAAAGAGTGTATGAGTGTCTTAAATATCCCGCTGTAATACCAGGTGCTGTAAGCATTTTTGTTTTATTAAAAGAAAAAGAAAAAAAAAAGTGTATGAGTGTCTTAAATATCCCGCTGTAATACCAGGTGCTGTAAGCATTTTTGTTTTACTAAAAAGAAAAAAAAAAAAAAAAGTGTATGAGTGTCTTAAATATCCCGCTGTAATACTAGGTGCTGTAAGCATTTTTGTTTTACTAAAAAGAAAAAAGAACAAAAAAGAGTGTATGACTGTCTTAAATTTCCTGCTGTAATACCAGGTGCTGTAAGCATTTTTATTTTACTAAAAAGAAAAAAAAAAAAAAAAGAGTGTATGAGTGTCTTAAATATCCCGCTGTAATACCAGGTGCTGTAAGCATTTTTGTTTTACTAAAAAGAAAAAAAAAAAAAAAGTGTATGAGTGTCTTAAATATCCCGCTGTAATACCAGGTGCTGTAAGCATTTTTGTTTTACTAAAAGGAAAAAAAAAAAAAAAAAGAGTGTATGAGTGTCTTAAATATCCCGCTGTAATACCAGGTGCTGTAAGCATTTTTGTTTTACTAAAAAAAAAAAAAAAAAAAAAGAGTGTATGAGTGTCTTAAATATCCCGCTGTAATACCAGGTGCTGTAAGCATTTTTGTTTTACTAAAAAAAAAAAAAAAAGTGTATGAGTGTCTTAAATATCCCGCTGTAATACCAGGTGCTGTAAGCATTTTTGTTTTACTAAAAGGAAAAAAAAAAAAAAAAAGAGTGTATGAGTGTCTTAAATATCCCGCTGTAATACCAGGTGCTGTAAGCATTTTTGTTTTACTAAAAAGAAAAAAAAAAAAAAAAGTGTATGAGTGTCTTAAATATCCCGCTGTAATACCAGCTGCTGTAAGCATTTTTGTTTTACTAAAAAGAAAAAAGAAAAAAAAAAGAGTGTATGAGTGTCTTAAATATCCCGCTGTAATACCAGGTGCTGTAAGCATTTTTGTTTTACTAAAAAGAAAAAAAAAAAAAAAAGTGTATGAGTGTCTTAAATATCCCGCTGTAATACCAGGTGCTGTAAGCATTTTTGTTTTACTAAAAGGAAAAAAAAAAAAAAAAGAGTGTATGAGTGTCTTAAATATCCCGCTGTAATACCAGGTGCTGTAAGCATTTTTGTTTTACTAAAAAGAAAAAAAAAAAAAAAAGTGTATGAGTGTCTTAAATATCCCGCTGTAATACCAGCTGCTGTAAGCATTTTTGTTTTACTAAAAAGAAAAAAGAAAAAAAAAAGAGTGTATGAGTGTCTTAAATATCCCGCTGTAATACCAGGTGCTGTAAGCATTTTTGTTTTACTAGAAAAAAAAAGTGTATGAGTATCTTAAATATCCCGCTGTAATACCAGGTGCTGTAAGCATTTTTGTTTTACTAAAAAGAAAAAAAAAAAGAGTGTATGAGTGTCTTAAATATCCCGCTGTAATGCCAGGTGCTTTAAGCATTTTTGTTTTACTAGAAAAAAAAAGTGTATGAGTATCTTAAATATCCCGCTGTAATACCAGGTGCTGTAAGCATTTTTGTTTTACTAAAAAGAAAAAAAAAAAAAAAGAGTGTATGAGTGTCTTAAATATCCCGCTGTAATGCCAGGTGCTGTAAGCATTTTTGTTTTACTAGAAAAAAAAAGAAAAAAAAAAGAGTGTGTGAGTGTCTTAAATTTCCTGCTGTAATACCAGGTACTGTAAGCATTTTTATTTTACTAAAAAAAAAAAAAAAAAAAAAGTTTATTAGTGTCTTAAATATCCCGCTGTAATGCCAGGTGCTGTAAGCATTTTTGTTTTACTAAAAAGAAAAAAAAAAAAAGAGTGTATGAGTGTCTTAAATATCCCGCTGTAATACCAGGTGCTGTAAGCATTTTTGTTTTACTAGAAAAAAAAAGAGTGTATGAGTATCTTAAATATCCCGCTGTAATACCAGGTGCTGTAAGCATTTTTGTTTTACTAAAAGGAAAAAAAAAAAAAAAAAAGAGTGTATGAGTGTCTTAAATATCCCGCTGTAATACCAGGTGCTGTAAGCATTTTTGTTTTACTAAAAAGAAAAAAGAACAAAAAAGAGTGTATGAGTGTCTTAAATTTCCTGCTGTAATACCAGGTGCTGTAAGCATTTTTATTTTACTAAAAAGAAAAAAGAAAAAAAAAAGTTTATGAGTGTCTTAAATATCCCGCTGTAATGCCAGGTGCTGTAAGCATTTTTGTTTTACTAAAAAGAAAAAAGAACAAAAAAGAGTGTATGACTGTCTTAAATTTCCTGCTGTAATACCAGGTGCTGTAAGCATTTTTATTTTACTAAAAAGAAAAAAAAAAAAAAAAGTGTATGAGTGTCTTAAATATCCCGCTGTAATACCAGGTGCTGTAAGCATTTTTGTTTTACTAAAAAGAAAAAAAAAAAAAAAGTGTATGAGTGTCTTAAATATCCCGCTGTAATACCAGGTGCTGTAAGCATTTTTGTTTTACTAAAAGGAAAAAAAAAAAAAAAAAAGAGTGTATGAGTGTCTTAAATATCCCGCTGTAATACCAGGTGCTGTAAGCATTTTTGTTTTACTAAAAAGAAAAAAAAACAAACAAGTTTATGAGTGTCTTAAATATCCCGCTGTAATACCAGGTGCTGTAAGCATTTTTGTTTTACTAAAAAGAAAAAAAAAAAAAAAAGTGTATGAGTGTCTTAAATATCCCGCTGTAATACCAGGTGCTGTAAGCATTTTTGTTTTACTAAAAGGAAAAAAAAAAAATAAAAGAGTGTATGAGTGTCTTAAATATCCCGCTGTAATACCAGGTGCTGTAAGCATTTTTGTTTTATTAAAAGAAAAAGAAAAAAAAAAGTGTATGAGTGTCTTAAATATCCCGCTGTAATACCAGGTGCTGTAAGCATTTTTGTTTTACTAAAAAGAAAAAAAAAAAAAAAAGTGTATGAGTGTCTTAAATATCCCGCTGTAATACTAGGTGCTGTAAGCATTTTTGTTTTACTAAAAAGAAAAAAGAACAAAAAAGAGTGTATGACTGTCTTAAATTTCCTGCTGTAATACCAGGTGCTGTAAGCATTTTTATTTTACTAAAAAGAAAAAAAAAAAAAAAAGAGTGTATGAGTGTCTTAAATATCCCGCTGTAATACCAGGTGCTGTAAGCATTTTTGTTTTACTAAAAAGAAAAAAAAAAAAAAAAAGAGTGTATGAGTGTCTTAAATATCCCGCTGTAATACCAGGTGCTGTAAGCATTTTTGTTTTACTAAAAAGAAAAAAAAAAAAAAAAGTGTATGAGTGTCTTAAATATCCCGCTGTAATACCAGGTGCTGTAAGCATTTTTGTTTTACTAAAAGGAAAAAAAAAAAAAAAAAGAGTGTATGAGTGTCTTAAATATCCCGCTGTAATACCAGGTGCTGTAAGCATTTTTGTTTTACTAAAAAGAAAAAAAAAAAAAAAAGTGTATGAGTGTCTTAAATATCCCGCTGTAATACCAGGTGCTGTAAGCATTTTTGTTTTACTAAAAAGAAAAAAGAAAAAAAAAACGTTTATGAGTGTCTTAAATTTCCTGCTGTAATACCAGGTGCTGTAAGCATTTTTATTTTACTAAAAAGAAAAAAAAAAAAAAAAGAGTGTATGAGTGTCTTAAATATCCCGCTGTAATACCAGGTGCTGTAAGCATTTTTGTTTTACTAAAAAGAAAAAAAAAAAAAAAAGTGTATGAGTGTCTTAAATATCCCGCTGTAATACCAGGTGCTGTAAGCATTTTTGTTTTACTAAAAGGAAAAAAAAAAAAAAAAGAGTGTATGAGTGTCTTAAATATCCCGCTGTAATACCAGGTGCTGTAAGCATTTTTGTTTTACTAAAAAGAAAAAAAAAAAAAAAAGTGTATGAGTGTCTTAAATATCCCGCTGTAATACCAGGTGCTGTAAGCATTTTTGTTTTACTAAAAAGAAAAAAGAAAAAAAAAGAGTGTATGAGTGTCTTAAATATCCCGCTGTAATGCCAGGTGCTTTAAGCATTTTTGTTTTACTAGAAAAAAAAAGTGTATGAGTATCTTAAATATCCCGCTGTAATACCAGGTGCTGTAAGCATTTTTGTTTTACTAAAAAGAAAAAAAAAAAAAAAGAGTGTATGAGTGTCTTAAATATCCCGCTGTAATGCCAGGTGCTGTAAGCATTTTTGTTTTACTAAAAAGAAAAAAGAAAAAAAAAAGAGTGTAAGACTGTCTTAAATTTCCCACTGTAATACCAGGTGCTGTAAGCATTTTTGTTTTACTAAAAAAAAAGTGTATGAGTGTCTTAAATATCCCGCTGTAATACCAGGTGCTGTAAGCATTTTTGTTTTACTAGAAAAAAAAAAGAGTGTATGAGTGTCTTAAATATCCCGCTGTATTACCAGGTGCTGTAAGCATTTTTGTTTTACTAGAAAAAAAAAAGAGTGTATAAGTTTCTTAAATTCCCCTTTGTAATACCAGGTACTGTAAGCATTTTTGTTTTACTAAAAAGAAAAAAAAAAAAAAAGTTTATAAGTGTCTTAAATATCCCGCTGTAATACCAGGTGCTGTAAGCATTTTTGTTTTACTAGAAAAAAAAAAGAGTGTATGAGTGTCTTAAATATCCCGCTGTAATACCAGGTGCTGTAAGCATTTTTGTTTTACTAAAAAGAAAAAAAAAAAAAAAAGTTTATAAGTGTCTTAAATATCCCGCTGTAATACCAGGTGCTGTAAGCATTTTTGTTTTACTAAAAAGAAAAAAAAAAAAAAAGTTTATACGTGTCTTAATATCCCACTGTAATACCAGGTGCTGTAAGCATTTTTGTTTTACTAGAAAAAAAAGAGTGTATGAGTATCTTAAATATCCCGCTGTAATACCAGGTGCTGTAAGCATTTTTGTTTTACTAAAAAGAAAAAAGAAAAAAAAAAGAGTGTAAGACTGCCTTAAATTTCCCACTGTAATACCAGGTGCTGTAAGCATTTTTGTTTTACTAAAAAAAAAAAAGAGTGTATGAGTGTCTTAAATATCCCGCTGTAATACCAGGTGCTGTAAGCATTTTTGTTTTACTAAAAAGAAAAAAGAAAAAAAAAAGTTTATGAGTGTCTTAAATATCCAGCTGTAATACCAGGTGCTGTAAGCATTTTTGTTTTACTAAAAAGAAAAAAAAAAAAAAAGAGTGTATGAGTGTCTTAAATATCCCGCTGTAATGCCAGGTGCTTTAAGCATTTTTGTTTTACTAGAAAAAAAAAGTGTATGAGTATCTTAAATATCCCGCTGTAATACCAGGTGCTGTAAGCATTTTTGTTTTACTAAAAAGAAAAAAAAAAAAAAAGAGTGTATGAGTGTCTTAAATATCCCGCTGTAATGCCAGGTGCTGTAAGCATTTTTGTTTTACTAGAAAAAAAAAGAAAAAAAAAAGAGTGTGTGAGTGTCTTAAATTTCCTGCTGTAATACCAGGTACTGTAAGCATTTTTATTTTACTAAAAAAAAAAAAAAAAAAAAAGTTTATTAGTGTCTTAAATATCCCGCTGTAATGCCAGGTGCTGTAAGCATTTTTGTTTTACAAAAAAGAAAAAAAAAAAAAAAAAGAGTGTATGAGTGTCTTAAATATCCCGCTGTAATACCAGGTGCTGTAAGCATTTTTGTTTCACTAGAAAAAAAAAGAGTGTATGAGTATCTTAAATATCCCGCTGTAATACCAGGTGCTGTAAGCATTTTTGTTTTACTAAAAGGAAAAAAAAAAAAAAAGTTTATTAGTGTCTTAAATATCCCGCTGTAATGCCAGGTGCTGTAAGCATTTTTGTTTTACTAAAAAGAAAAAAAAAAAGAGTGTATGAGTGTCTTAAATATCCCGCTGTAATGCCAGGTGCTTTAAGCATTTTTGTTTTACTAGAAAAAAAAAAGAGTGTATGAGTGTCTTAAATATCCCGCTGTAATACCAGGTGCTGTAAGCATTTTTGTTTTACTAAAAAAAAAAAAAAAAAAAAAAGTTTATAAGTGTCTTAAATATCCCGCTGTAATACCAGGTGCTGTAAGCATTTTTGTTTTACTAAAAAGAAAAAAAAAAAAAGAGTGTATGAGTGTCTTAAATATCCCGCTGTAATACCAGGTGCTGTAAGCATTTTTGTTTTACTAGAAAAAAAAAGAGTGTATGAGTATCTTAAATATCCCGCTGTAATACCAGGTGCTGTAAGCATTTTTGTTTTACTAAAAGGAAAAAAAAAAAAAAAAAAGAGTGTATGAGTGTCTTAAATATCCCGCTGTAATACCAGGTGCTGTAAGCATTTTTGTTTTACTAAAAAGAAAAAAGAACAAAAAAGAGTGTATGAGTGTCTTAAATTTCCTGCTGTAATACCAGGTGCTGTAAGCATTTTTATTTTACTAAAAAGAAAAAAGAAAAAAAAAAGTTTATGAGTGTCTTAAATATCCCGCTGTAATGCCAGGTGCTGTAAGCATTTTTGTTTTACTAAAAAGAAAAAAGAACAAAAAAGAGTGTATGACTGTCTTAAATTTCCTGCTGTAATACCAGGTGCTGTAAGCATTTTTATTTTACTAAAAAGAAAAAAAAAAAAAAAAGTGTATGAGTGTCTTAAATATCCCGCTGTAATACCAGGTGCTGTAAGCATTTTTGTTTTACTAAAAAGAAAAAAAAAAAAAAAGTGTATGAGTGTCTTAAATATCCCGCTGTAATACCAGGTGCTGTAAGCATTTTTGTTTTACTAAAAGGAAAAAAAAAAAAAAAAAAGAGTGTATGAGTGTCTTAAATATCCCGCTGTAATACCAGGTGCTGTAAGCATTTTTGTTTTACTAAAAAGAAAAAAAAACAAACAAGTTTATGAGTGTCTTAAATATCCCGCTGTAATACCAGGTGCTGTAAGCATTTTTGTTTTACTAAAAAGAAAAAAAAAAAAAAAAGTGTATGAGTGTCTTAAATATCCCGCTGTAATACCAGGTGCTGTAAGCATTTTTGTTTTACTAAAAGGAAAAAAAAAAAAAAAAAGAGTGTATGAGTGTCTTAAATATCCCGCTGTAATACCAGGTGCTGTAAGCATTTTTGTTTTATTAAAAGAAAAAGAAAAAAAAAAGTGTATGAGTGTCTTAAATATCCCGCTGTAATACCAGGTGCTGTAAGCATTTTTGTTTTACTAAAAAGAAAAAAAAAAAAAAAGTGTATGAGTGTCTTAAATATCCCGCTGTAATACTAGGTGCTGTAAGCATTTTTGTTTTACTAAAAAGAAAAAAGAACAAAAAAGAGTGTATGACTGTCTTAAATTTCCTGCTGTAATACCAGGTGCTGTAAGCATTTTTATTTTACTAAAAAAAAAAAAAAAAAAAAAAAAGAGTGTATGAGTGTCTTAAATATCCCGCTGTAATACCAGGTGCTGTAAGCATTTTTGTTTTACTAAAAAGAAAAAAAAAAAAAAAGTGTATGAGTGTCTTAAATATCCCGCTGTAATACCAGGTGCTGTAAGCATTTTTGTTTTACTAAAAAAAAAAAAAAAAAAAAAGAGTGTATGAGTGTCTTAAATATCCCGCTGTAATACCAGGTGCTGTAAGCATTTTTGTTTTACTAAAAAAAAAAAAAAAAGTGTATGAGTGTCTTAAATATCCCGCTGTAATACCAGGTGCTGTAAGCATTTTTGTTTTACTAAAAGGAAAAAAAAAAAAAAAAAGAGTGTATGAGTGTTTTAAATATCCCGCTGTAATACCAGCTGCTGTAAGCATTTTTGTTTTACTAAAAAGAAAAAAGAAAAAAAAAAGAGTGTATGAGTGTCTTAAATATCCCGCTGTAATACCAGGTGCTGTAAGCATTTTTGTTTTACTAAAAAGAAAAAAAAAAAAAAAAGTGTATGAGTGTCTTAAATATCCCGCTGTAATACCAGGTGCTGTAAGCATTTTTGTTTTACTAAAAGGAAAAAAAAAAAAAAAAGAGTGTATGAGTGTCTTAAATATCCCGCTGTAATACCAGGTGCTGTAAGCATTTTTGTTTTACTAAAAAGAAAAAAAAAAAAAAAAGTGTATGAGTGTCTTAAATATCCCGCTGTAATACCAGCTGCTGTAAGCATTTTTGTTTTACTAAAAAGAAAAAAGAAAAAAAAAAGAGTGTATGAGTGTCTTAAATATCCCGCTGTAATACCAGGTGCTGTAAGCATTTTTGTTTTACTAAAAAGAAAAAAAAAAAAAAAGTGTATGAGTGTCTTAAATATCCCGCTGTAATACCAGGTGCTGTAAGCATTTTTGTTTTACTAAAAAGAAAAAAAAAAAAAAAAGTGTATGAGTGTCTTAAATATCCCGCTGTAATACCAGGTGCTGTAAGCATTTTTGTTTTACTAAAAGGAAAAAAAAAAAAAAAAAGAGTGTATGAGTGTCTTAAATATCCCGCTGTAATACCAGGTGCTGTAAGCATTTTTGTTTTACTAAAAAGAAAAAAAAAAAAAAAAGTGTATGAGTGTCTTAAATATCCCGCTGTAATACCAGGTGCTGTAAGCATTTTTGTTTTACTAAAAAGAAAAAAGAAAAAAAAAACGTTTATGAGTGTCTTAAATTTCCTGCTGTAATACCAGGTGCTGTAAGCATTTTTATTTTACTAAAAAGAAAAAAAAAAAAAAAAGAGTGTATGAGTGTCTTAAATATCCCGCTGTAATACCAGGTGCTGTAAGCATTTTTGTTTTACTAAAAAGAAAAAAAAAAAAAAAAGTGTATGAGTGTCTTAAATATCCCGCTGTAATACCAGGTGCTGTAAGCATTTTTGTTTTACTAAAAGGAAAAAAAAAAAAAAAAGAGTGTATGAGTGTCTTAAATATCCCGCTGTAATACCAGGTGCTGTAAGCATTTTTGTTTTACTAAAAAGAAAAAAAAAAAAAAAAGTGTATGAGTGTCTTAAATATCCCGCTGTAATACCAGGTGCTGTAAGCATTTTTGTTTTACTAAAAAGAAAAAAGAAAAAAAAAGAGTGTATGAGTGTCTTAAATATCCCGCTGTAATGCCAGGTGCTTTAAGCATTTTTGTTTTACTAGAAAAAAAAAGTGTATGAGTATCTTAAATATCCCGCTGTAATACCAGGTGCTGTAAGCATTTTTGTTTTACTAAAAAGAAAAAAAAAAAAAAAGAGTGTATGAGTGTCTTAAATATCCCGCTGTAATGCCAGGTGCTGTAAGCATTTTTGTTTTACTAAAAAGAAAAAAGAAAAAAAAAAGAGTGTAAGACTGTCTTAAATTTCCCACTGTAATACCAGGTGCTGTAAGCATTTTTGTTTTACTAAAAAAAAAGTGTATGAGTGTCTTAAATATCCCGCTGTAATACCAGGTGCTGTAAGCATTTTTGTTTTACTAGAAAAAAAAAAGAGTGTATGAGTGTCTTAAATATCCCGCTGTATTACCAGGTGCTGTAAGCATTTTTGTTTTACTAGAAAAAAAAAAGAGTGTATAAGTTTCTTAAATTCCCCTTTGTAATACCAGGTACTGTAAGCATTTTTGTTTTACTAAAAAGAAAAAAAAAAAAAAAGTTTATAAGTGTCTTAAATATCCCGCTGTAATACCAGGTGCTGTAAGCATTTTTGTTTTACTAGAAAAAAAAAAGAGTGTATGAGTGTCTTAAATATCCCGCTGTAATACCAGGTGCTGTAAGCATTTTTGTTTTACTAAAAAGAAAAAAAAAAAAAAAAGTTTATAAGTGTCTTAAATATCCCGCTGTAATACCAGGTGCTGTAAGCATTTTTGTTTTACTAAAAAGAAAAAAAAAAAAAACGTTTATACGTGTCTTAATATCCCACTGTAATACCAGGTGCTGTAAGCATTTTTGTTTTACTAGAAAAAAAAGAGTGTATGAGTATCTTAAATATCCCGCTGTAATACCAGGTGCTGTAAGCATTTTTGTTTTACTAAAAAGAAAAAAGAAAAAAAAAAGAGTGTAAGACTGCCTTAAATTTCCCACTGTAATACCAGGTGCTGTAAGCATTTTTGTTTTACTAAAAAAAAACAAGAGTGTATGAGTGTCTTAAATATCCCGCTGTAATACCAGGTGCTGTAAGCATTTTTGTTTTACTAAAAAGAAAAAAGAAAAAAAAAAGTTTATGAGTGTCTTAAATATCCAGCTGTAATACCAGGTGCTGTAAGCATTTTTGTTTTACTAAAAAGAAAAAAAAAAAAAAAGAGTGTATGAGTGTCTTAAATATCCCGCTGTAATGCCAGGTGCTTTAAGCATTTTTGTTTTACTAGAAAAAAAAAGTGTATGAGTATCTTAAATATCCCGCTGTAATACCAGGTGCTGTAAGCATTTTTGTTTTACTAAAAAGAAAAAAAAAAAAAAAGAGTGTATGAGTGTCTTAAATATCCCGCTTTAATGCCAGGTGCTGTAAGCATTTTTGTTTTACTAGAAAAAAAAAGAAAAAAAAAAGAGTGTGTGAGTGTCTTAAATTTCCTGCTGTAATACCAGGTACTGTAAGCATTTTTATTTTACTAAAAAAAAAAAAAAAAAAAAAGTTTATTAGTGTCTTAAATATCCCGCTGTAATGCCAGGTGCTGTAAGCATTTTTGTTTTACTAAAAAGAAAAAAAAAAAAAGAGTGTATGAGTGTCTTAAATATCCCGCTGTAATACCAGGTGCTGTAAGCATTTTTGTTTAACTAGAAAAAAAAAGAGTGTATGAGTATCTTAAATATCCCGCTGTAATACCAGGTGCTGTAAGCATTTTTGTTTTACTAAAAGGAAAAAAAAAAAAAAAAAAGAGTGTATGAGTGTCTTAAATATCCCGCTGTAATACCAGGTGCTGTAAGCATTTTTGTTTTACTAAAAAGAAAAAAGAACAAAAAAGAGTGTATGAGTGTCTTAAATTTCCTGCTGTAATACCAGGTGCTGTAAGCATTTTTATTTTACTAAAAAGAAAAAAGAAAAAAAAAAGTTTATGAGTGTCTTAAATATCCCGCTGTAATGCCAGGTGCTGTAAGCATTTTTGTTTTACTAAAAAGAAAAAAGAACAAAAAAGAGTGTATGACTGTCTTAAATTTCCTGCTGTAATACCAGGTGCTGTAAGCATTTTTATTTTACTAATAAGAAAAAAAAAAAAAAAAGTGTATGAGTGTCTTAAATATCCCGCTGTAATACCAGGTGCTGTAAGCATTTTTGTTTTACTAAAAAGAAAAAAAAAAAAAAAGTGTATGAGTGTCTTAAATATCCCGCTGTAATACCAGGTGCTGTAAGCATTTTTGTTTTACTAAAAGGAAAAAAAAAAAAAAAAAAGAGTGTATGAGTGTCTTAAATATCCCGCTGTAATACCAGGTGCTGTAAGCATTTTTGTTTTACTAAAAAGAAAAAAAAACAAACAAGTTTATGAGTGTCTTAAATATCCCGCTGTAATACCAGGTGCTGTAAGCATTTTTGTTTTACTAAAAAGAAAAAAAAAAAAAAAAGTGTATGAGTGTCTTAAATATCCCGCTGTAATACCAGGTGCTGTAAGCATTTTTGTTTTACTAAAAGGAAAAAAAAAAAAAAAAAGAGTGTATGAGTGTCTTAAATATCCCGCTGTAATACCAGGTGCTGTAAGCATTTTTGTTTTATTAAAAGAAAAAGAAAAAAAAAAGTGTATGAGTGTCTTAAATATCCCGCTGTAATACCAGGTGCTGTAAGCATTTTTGTTTTACTAAAAAGAAAAAAAAAAAAAAAAGTGTATGAGTGTCTTAAATATCCCGCTGTAATACTAGGTGCTGTAAGCATTTTTGTTTTACTAAAAAGAAAAAAGAACAAAAAAGAGTGTATGACTGTCTTAAATTTCCTGCTGTAATACCAGGTGCTGTAAGCATTTTTATTTTACTAAAAAGAAAAAAAAAAAAAAAAGAGTGTATGAGTGTCTTAAATATCCCGCTGTAATACCAGGTGCTGTAAGCATTTTTGTTTTACTAAAAAGAAAAAAAAAAAAAAAGTGTATGAGTGTCTTAAATATCCCGCTGTAATACCAGGTGCTGTAAGCATTTTTGTTTTACTAAAAGGAAAAAAAAAAAAAAAAAGAGTGTATGAGTGTCTTAAATATCCCGCTGTAATACCAGGTGCTGTAAGCATTTTTGTTTTACTAAAAGGAAAAAAAAAAAAAAAAAGAGTGTATGAGTGTCTTAAATATCCCGCTGTAATACCAGGTGCTGTAAGCATTTTTGTTTTACTAAAAGGAAAAAAAAAAAAAAAAAGAGTGTATGAGTGTCTTAAATATCCCGCTGTAATACCAGGTGCTGTAAGCATTTTTGTTTTACTAAAAAAAAAAAAAAAAGTGTATGAGTGTCTTAAATATCCCGCTGTAATACCAGGTGCTGTAAGCATTTTTGTTTTACTAAAAGGAAAAAAAAAAAAAAAAAGAGTGTATGAGTGTCTTAAATATCCCGCTGTAATACCAGGTGCTGTAAGCATTTTTGTTTTACTAAAAAGAAAAAAAAAAAAAAAAGTGTATGAGTGTCTTAAATATCCCGCTGTAATACCAGCTGCTGTAAGCATTTTTGTTTTACTAAAAAGAAAAAAGAAAAAAAAAAGAGTGTATGAGTGTCTTAAATATCCCGCTGTAATACCAGGTGCTGTAAGCATTTTTGTTTTACTAAAAAGAAAAAAAAAAAAAAAAAAGAGTGTATGAGTGTCTTAAATATCCCGCTGTAATACCAGGTGCTGTAAGCATTTTTGTTTTACTAAAAAGAAAAAAAAACAAACAAGTTTATGAGTGTCTTAAATATCCCGCTGTAATACCAGGTGCTGTAAGCATTTTTGTTTTACTAAAAAGAAAAAAAAAAAAAAAAGTGTATGAGTGTCTTAAATATCCCGCTGTAATACCAGGTGCTGTAAGCATTTTTGTTTTACTAAAAGGAAAAAAAAAAAAAAAAAGAGTGTATGAGTGTCTTAAATATCCCGCTGTAATACCAGGTGCTGTAAGCATTTTTGTTTTATTAAAAGAAAAAGAAAAAAAAAAGTGTATGAGTGTCTTAAATATCCCGCTGTAATACCAGGTGCTGTAAGCATTTTTGTTTTACTAAAAAGAAAAAAAAAAAAAAAAGTGTATGAGTGTCTTAAATATCCCGCTGTAATACTAGGTGCTGTAAGCATTTTTGTTTTACTAAAAAGAAAAAAGAACAAAAAAGAGTGTATGACTGTCTTAAATTTCCTGCTGTAATACCAGGTGCTGTAAGCATTTTTATTTTACTAAAAAGAAAAAAAAAAAAAAAAGAGTGTATGAGTGTCTTAAATATCCCGCTGTAATACCAGGTGCTGTAAGCATTTTTGTTTTACTAAAAAGAAAAAAAAAAAAAAAGTGTATGAGTGTCTTAAATATCCCGCTGTAATACCAGGTGCTGTAAGCATTTTTGTTTTACTAAAAGGAAAAAAAAAAAAAAAAAGAGTGTATGAGTGTCTTAAATATCCCGCTGTAATACCAGGTGCTGTAAGCATTTTTGTTTTACTAAAAGGAAAAAAAAAAAAAAAAAGAGTGTATGAGTGTCTTAAATATCCCGCTGTAATACCAGGTGCTGTAAGCATTTTTGTTTTACTAAAAGGAAAAAAAAAAAAAAAAAGAGTGTATGAGTGTCTTAAATATCCCGCTGTAATACCAGGTGCTGTAAGCATTTTTGTTTTACTAAAAAAAAAAAATAAAAAAAAGAGTGTATGAGTGTCTTAAATATCCCGCTGTAATACCAGGTGCTGTAAGCATTTTTGTTTTACTAAAAAAAAAAAAAAAAGTGTATGAGTGTCTTAAATATCCCGCTGTAATACCAGGTGCTGTAAGCATTTTTGTTTTACTAAAAGGAAAAAAAAAAAAAAAAAGAGTGTATGAGTGTCTTAAATATCCCGCTGTAATACCAGGTGCTGTAAGCATTTTTGTTTTACTAAAAAGAAAAAAAAAAAAAAAAGTGTATGAGTGTCTTAAATATCCCGCTGTAATACCAGCTGCTGTAAGCATTTTTGTTTTACTAAAAAGAAAAAAGAAAAAAAAAAGAGTGTATGAGTGTCTTAAATATCCCGCTGTAATACCAGGTGCTGTAAGCATTTTTGTTTTACTAAAAAGAAAAAAAAAAAAAAAAGTGTATGAGTGTCTTAAATATCCCGCTGTAATACTAGGTGCTGTAAGCATTTTTGTTTTACTAAAAGGAAAAAAAAAAAAAAAAGAGTGTATGAGTGTCTTAAATATCCCGCTGTAATACCAGGTGCTGTAAGCATTTTTGTTTTACTAAAAAGAAAAAAAAAAAAAAAAGTGTATGAGTGTCTTAAATATCCCGCTGTAATACCAGCTGCTGTAAGCATTTTTGTTTTACTAAAAAGAAAAAAGAAAAAAAAAAGAGTGTATGAGTGTCTTAAATATCCCGCTGTAATACCAGGTGCTGTAAGCATTTTTGTTTTACTAAAAAGAAAAAAAAAAAAAAAAGTGTATGAGTGTCTTAAATATCCCGCTGTAATACCAGGTGCTGTAAGCATTTTTGTTTTACTAAAAGGAAAAAAAAAAAAAAAAAGAGTGTATGAGTGTCTTAAATATCCCGCTGTAATACCAGGTGCTGTAAGCATTTTTGTTTTACTAAAAAGAAAAAAAAAAAAAAAAGTGTATGAGTGTCTTAAATATCCCGCTGTAATACCAGGTGCTGTAAGCATTTTTGTTTTACTAAAAAGAAAAAAGAAAAAAAAAACGTTTATGAGTGTCTTAAATATCCCGCTGTAATACCAGGTGCTGTAAGCATTTTTGTTTTACTAAAAGGAAAAAAAAAAAAAAAAGAGTGTATGAGTGTCTTAAATATCCCGCTGTAATACCAGGTGCTGTAAGCATTTTTGTTTTACTAAAAAGAAAAAAAAAAAAAAAAGTGTATGAGTGTCTTAAATATCCCGCTGTAATACCAGGTGCTGTAAGCATTTTTGTTTTACTAAAAAGAAAAAAGAAAAAAAAAGAGTGTATGAGTGTCTTAAATATCCCGCTGTAATGCCAGGTGCTTTAAGCATTTTTGTTTTACTAGAAAAAAAAAGTGTATGAGTATCTTAAATATCCCGCTGTAATACCAGGTGCTGTAAGCATTTTTGTTTTACTAAAAAGAAAAAAAAAAAAAAAGAGTGTATGAGTGTCTTAAATATCCCGCTGTAATGCCAGGTGCTGTAAGCATTTTTGTTTTACTAAAAAGAAAAAAGAAAAAAAAAAGAGTGTAAGACTGTCTTAAATTTCCCACTGTAATACCAGGTGCTGTAAGCATTTTTGTTTTACTAAAAAAAAAGTGTATGAGTGTCTTAAATATCCCGCTGTAATACCAGGTGCTGTAAGCATTTTTGTTTTACTAGAAAAAAAAAAGAGTGTATGAGTGTCTTAAATATCCCGCTGTATTACCAGGTGCTGTAAGCATTTTTGTTTTACTAGAAAAAAAAAAGAGTGTATAAGTTTCTTAAATTCCCCTTTGTAATACCAGGTACTGTAAGCATTTTTGTTTTACTAAAAAGAAAAAAAAAAAAAAAGTTTATAAGTGTCTTAAATATCCCGCTGTAATACCAGGTGCTGTAAGCATTTTTGTTTTACTAGAAAAAAAAAAGAGTGTATGAGTGTCTTAAATATCCCGCTGTAATACCAGGTGCTGTAAGCATTTTTGTTTTACTAAAAAGAAAAAAAAAAAAAAAAGTTTATAAGTGTCTTAAATATCCCGCTGTAATACCAGGTGCTGTAAGCATTTTTGTTTTACTAAAAAGAAAAAAAAAAAAAAAGTTTATACGTGTCTTAATATCCCACTGTAATACCAGGTGCTGTAAGCATTTTTGTTTTACTAGAAAAAAAAGAGTGTATGAGTATCTTAAATATCCCGCTGTAATACCAGGTGCTGTAAGCATTTTTGTTTTACTAAAAAGAAAAAAGAAAAAAAAAAGAGTGTAAGACTGCCTTAAATTTCCCACTGTAATACCAGGTGCTGTAAGCATTTTTGTTTTACTAAAAAAAAAAAAGAGTGTATGAGTGTCTTAAATATCCCGCTGTAATACCAGGTGCTGTAAGCATTTTTGTTTTACTAAAAAGAAAAAAGAAAAAAAAAAGTTTATGAGTGTCTTAAATATCCAGCTGTAATACCAGGTGCTGTAAGCATTTTTGTTTTACTAAAAAAAAAAAAAAAAAAAAGAGTGTATGAGTGTCTTAAATATCCCGCTGTAATGCCAGGTGCTTTAAGCATTTTTGTTTTACTAGAAAAAAAAAGTGTATGAGTATCTTAAATATCCCGCTGTAATACCAGGTGCTGTAAGCATTTTTGTTTTACTAAAAAGAAAAAAGAAAAAAAAGAGTGTATGAGTGTCTTAAATATCCCGCTGTAATGCCAGGTGCTGTAAGCATTTTTGTTTTACTAGAAAAAAAAAAGAGTGTATGAGTGTCTTAAATATCCCGCTGTAATACCAGGTGCTGTAAGCATTTTTGTTTTACTAAAAAGAAAAAAAAAAAAAAAAGTTTATAAGTGTCTTAAATATCCCGCTGTAATACCAGGTGCTGTAAGCATTTTTGTTTTACTAAAAAGAAAAAAAAAAAAAAAGTTTATACGTGTCTTAATATCCCACTGTAATACCAGGTGCTGTAAGCATTTTTGTTTTACTAGAAAAAAAAGAGTGTATGAGTATCTTAAATATCCCGCTGTAATACCAGGTGCTGTAAGCATTTTTGTTTTACTAAAAAGAAAAAAGAAAAAAAAAAGAGTGTAAGACTGCCTTAAATTTCCCACTGTAATACCAGGTGCTGTAAGCATTTTTGTTTTACTAAAAAAAAAAAAGAGTGTATGAGTGTCTTAAATATCCCGCTGTAATACCAGGTGCTGTAAGCATTTTTGTTTTACTAAAAAGAAAAAAGAAAAAAAAAAGTTTATGAGTGTCTTAAATATCCAGCTGTAATACCAGGTGCTGTAAGCATTTTTGTTTTACTAAAAAGAAAAAAAAAAAAAAAGAGTGTATGAGTGTCTTAAATATCCCGCTGTAATGCCAGGTGCTTTAAGCATTTTTGTTTTACTAGAAAAAAAAAGTGTATGAGTATCTTAAATATCCCGCTGTAATACCAGGTGCTGTAAGCATTTTTGTTTTACTAAAAAGAAAAAAGAAAAAAAAGAGTGTATGAGTGTCTTAAATATCCCGCTGTAATGCCAGGTGCTGTAAGCATTTTTGTTTTACTAGAAAAAAAAAGAAAAAAAAAAGAGTGTGTGAGTGTCTTAAATTTCCTGCTGTAATACCAGGTACTGTAAGCATTTTTATTTTACTAAAAAAAAAAAAAAAAAAAAAGTTTATTAGTGTCTTAAATATCCCGCTGTAATGCCAGGTGCTGTAAGCATTTTTGTTTTACAAAAAAGAAAAAAAAAAAAAAAAAGAGTGTATGAGTGTCTTAAATATCCCGCTGTAATACCAGGTGCTGTAAGCATTTTTGTTTCACTAGAAAAAAAAAGAGTGTATGAGTATCTTAAATATCCCGCTGTAATACCAGGTGCTGTAAGCATTTTTGTTTTACTAAAAGGAAAAAAAAAAAAAAGTTTATTAGTGTCTTAAATATCCCGCTGTAATGCCAGGTGCTGTAAGCATTTTTGTTTTACTAAAAAGAAAAAAGAACAAAAAAGAGTGTATGAGTGTCTTAAATTTCCAGCTGTAATACCAGGTGCTGTAAGCATTTTTATTTTACTAAAAAGAAAAAAGAAAAAAAAAAGTTTATGAGTGTCTTAAATATCCCGCTGTAATGCCAGGTGCTGTAAGCATTTTTGTTTTACTAAAAAGAAAAAAGAACAAAAAAGAGTGTATGACTGTCTTAAATTTCCTGCTGTAATACCAGGTGCTGTAAGCATTTTTATTTTACTAAAAAGAAAAAAAAAAAAAAAAGAGTGTATGAGTGTCTTAAATATCCCGCTGTAATACCAGGTGCTGTAAGCATTTTTGTTTTACTAAAAAGAAAAAAAAAAAAAAAAGTGTATGAGTGTCTTAAATATCCCGCTGTAATACCAGGTGCTGTAAGCATTTTTGTTTTACTAAAAGGAAAAAAAAAAAAAAAAAGAGTGTATGAGTGTCTTAAATATCCCGCTGTAATACCAGGTGCTGTAAGCATTTTTGTTTTACTAAAAAGAAAAAAAAAAAAAAAAGTGTATGAGTGTCTTAAATATCCCGCTGTAATACCAAGTGCTGTAAGCATTTTTGTTTTACTAAAAGGAAAAAAAAAAAAAAAAAAGTTTATGAGTGTCTTAAATATCCCGCTGTAATACCAGGTGCTGTAAGCATTTTTGTTTTACTAAAAAGAAAAAAAAAAAAAAAAGTGTATGAGTGTCTTAAATATCCCGCTGTAATACCAGGTGCTGTAAGCATTTTTGTTTTACTAAAAAGAAAAAAGAAAAAAAAAGAGTGTATGAGTGTCTTAAATATCCCGCTGTAATGCCAGGTGCTTTAAGCATTTTTGTTTTACTAGAAAAAAAAAGTGTATGAGTATCTTAAATATCCCGCTGTAATACCAGGTGCTGTAAGCATTTTTGTTTTACTAAAAAGAAAAAAAAAAAAAAAGAGTGTATGAGTGTCTTAAATATCCCGCTGTAATGCCAGGTGCTGTAAGCATTTTTGTTTTACTAAAAAGAAAAAAGAAAAAAAAAAGAGTGTAAGACTGTCTTAAATTTCCCACTGTAATACCAGGTGCTGTAAGCATTTTTGTTTTACTAAAAAAAAAGTGTATGAGTGTCTTAAATATCCCGCTGTAATACCAGGTGCTGTAAGCATTTTTGTTTTACTAGAAAAAAAAAAGAGTGTATGAGTGTCTTAAATATCCCGCTGTATTACCAGGTGCTGTAAGCATTTTTGTTTTACTAGAAAAAAAAAAGAGTGTATAAGTTTCTTAAATTCCCCTTTGTAATACCAGGTACTGTAAGCATTTTTGTTTTACTAAAAAGAAAAAAAAAAAAAAAGTTTATAAGTGTCTTAAATATCCCGCTGTAATACCAGGTGCTGTAAGCATTTTTGTTTTACTAGAAAAAAAAAAGAGTGTATGAGTGTCTTAAATATCCCGCTGTAATACCAGGTGCTGTAAGCATTTTTGTTTTACTAAAAAGAAAAAAAAAAAAAAAAGTTTATAAGTGTCTTAAATATCCCGCTGTAATACCAGGTGCTGTAAGCATTTTTGTTTTACTAAAAAGAAAAAAAAAAAAAAAGTTTATACGTGTCTTAATATCCCACTGTAATACCAGGTGCTGTAAGCATTTTTGTTTTACTAGAAAAAAAAGAGTGTATGAGTATCTTAAATATCCCGCTGTAATACCAGGTGCTGTAAGCATTTTTGTTTTACTAAAAAGAAAAAAGAAAAAAAAAAGAGTGTAAGACTGCCTTAAATTTCCCACTGTAATACCAGGTGCTGTAAGCATTTTTGTTTTACTAAAAAAAAAAAAGAGTGTATGAGTGTCTTAAATATCCCGCTGTAATACCAGGTGCTGTAAGCATTTTTGTTTTACTAAAAAGAAAAAAGAAAAAAAAAAGTTTATGAGTGTCTTAAATATCCAGCTGTAATACCAGGTGCTGTAAGCATTTTTGTTTTACTAAAAAGAAAAAAAAAAAAAAAGAGTGTATGAGTGTCTTAAATATCCCGCTGTAATGCCAGGTGCTTTAAGCATTTTTGTTTTACTAGAAAAAAAAAGTGTATGAGTGTCTTAAATATCCCGCTGTAATACCAGGTGCTGTAAGCATTTTTGTTTTACTAAAAAGAAAAAAAAAAAAAAAAGTGTATGAGTGTCTTAAATATCCCGCTGTAATACCAGGTGCTGTAAGCATTTTTGTTTCACTAGAAAAAAAAAGAGTGTATGAGTATCTTAAATATCCCGCTGTAATACCAGGTGCTGTAAGCATTTTTGTTTTACTAAAAGGAAAAAAAAAAGAAAAGTTTATTAGTGTCTTAAATATCCCGCTGTAATGCCAGGTGCTGTAAGCATTTTTGTTTTACTAAAAAGAAAAAAGAACAAAAAAGAGTGTATGAGTGTCTTAAATTTCCAGCTGTAATACCAGGTGCTGTAAGCATTTTTATTTTACTAAAAAGAAAAAAGAAAAAAAAAAGTTTATGAGTGTCTTAAATATCCCGCTGTAATGCCAGGTGCTGTAAGCATTTTTGTTTTACTAAAAAGAAAAAAGAACAAAAAAGAGTGTATGACTGTCTTAAATTTCCTGCTGTAATACCAGGTGCTGTAAGCATTTTTATTTTACTAAAAAGAAAAAAAAAAAAAAAAGAGTGTATGAGTGTCTTAAATATCCCGCTGTAATACCAGGTGCTGTAAGCATTTTTGTTTTACTAAAAAGAAAAAAAAAAAAAAAAGTGTATGAGTGTCTTAAATATCCCGCTGTAATACCAGGTGCTGTAAGCATTTTTGTTTTACTAAAAGGAAAAAAAAAAAAAAAAAGAGTGTATGAGTGTCTTAAATATCCCGCTGTAATACCAGGTGCTGTAAGCATTTTTGTTTTACTAAAAAGAAAAAAAAAAAAAAAAGTGTATGAGTGTCTTAAATATCCCGCTGTAATACCAAGTGCTGTAAGCATTTTTGTTTTACTAAAAGGAAAAAAAAAAAAAAAAAAGTTTATGAGTGTCTTAAATATCCCGCTGTAATACCAGGTGCTGTAAGCATTTTTGTTTTACTAAAAAGAAAAAAAAAAAAAAAAGTGTATGAGTGTCTTAAATATCCCGCTGTAATACCAGGTGCTGTAAGCATTTTTGTTTTACTAAAAAGAAAAAAGAAAAAAAAAGAGTGTATGAGTGTCTTAAATATCCCGCTGTAATGCCAGGTGCTTTAAGCATTTTTGTTTTACTAGAAAAAAAAAGTGTATGAGTATCTTAAATATCCCGCTGTAATACCAGGTGCTGTAAGCATTTTTGTTTTACTAAAAAGAAAAAAAAAAAAAAAGAGTGTATGAGTGTCTTAAATATCCCGCTGTAATGCCAGGTGCTGTAAGCATTTTTGTTTTACTAAAAAGAAAAAAGAAAAAAAAAAGAGTGTAAGACTGTCTTAAATTTCCCACTGTAATACCAGGTGCTGTAAGCATTTTTGTTTTACTAAAAAAAAAGTGTATGAGTGTCTTAAATATCCCGCTGTAATACCAGGTGCTGTAAGCATTTTTGTTTTACTAGAAAAAAAAAAGAGTGTATGAGTGTCTTAAATATCCCGCTGTATTACCAGGTGCTGTAAGCATTTTTGTTTTACTAGAAAAAAAAAAGAGTGTATAAGTTTCTTAAATTCCCCTTTGTAATACCAGGTACTGTAAGCATTTTTGTTTTACTAAAAAGAAAAAAAAAAAAAAAGTTTATAAGTGTCTTAAATATCCCGCTGTAATACCAGGTGCTGTAAGCATTTTTGTTTTACTAGAAAAAAAAAAGAGTGTATGAGTGTCTTAAATATCCCGCTGTAATACCAGGTGCTGTAAGCATTTTTGTTTTACTAAAAAGAAAAAAAAAAAAAAAAGTTTATAAGTGTCTTAAATATCCCGCTGTAATACCAGGTGCTGTAAGCATTTTTGTTTTACTAAAAAGAAAAAAAAAAAAAAAGTTTATACGTGTCTTAATATCCCACTGTAATACCAGGTGCTGTAAGCATTTTTGTTTTACTAGAAAAAAAAGAGTGTATGAGTATCTTAAATATCCCGCTGTAATACCAGGTGCTGTAAGCATTTTTGTTTTACTAAAAAGAAAAAAGAAAAAAAAAAGAGTGTAAGACTGCCTTAAATTTCCCACTGTAATACCAGGTGCTGTAAGCATTTTTGTTTTACTAAAAAAAAAAAAGAGTGTATGAGTGTCTTAAATATCCCGCTGTAATACCAGGTGCTGTAAGCATTTTTGTTTTACTAAAAAGAAAAAAGAAAAAAAAAAGTTTATGAGTGTCTTAAATATCCAGCTGTAATACCAGGTGCTGTAAGCATTTTTGTTTTACTAAAAAGAAAAAAAAAAAAAAAGAGTGTATGAGTGTCTTAAATATCCCGCTGTAATGCCAGGTGCTTTAAGCATTTTTGTTTTACTAGAAAAAAAAAGTGTATGAGTATCTTAAATATCCCGCTGTAATACCAGGTGCTGTAAGCATTTTTGTTTTACTAAAAAGAAAAAAAAAAAAAAAGAGTGTATGAGTGTCTTAAATATCCCGCTGTAATGCCAGGTGCTGTAAGCATTTTTGTTTTACTAGAAAAAAAAAGAAAAAAAAAAGAGTGTGTGAGTGTCTTAAATTTCCTGCTGTAATACCAGGTACTGTAAGCATTTTTATTTTACTAAAAAAAAAAAAAAAAAAAAAGTTTATTAGTGTCTTAAATATCCCGCTGTAATGCCAGGTGCTGTAAGCATTTTTGTTTTACAAAAAAGAAAAAAAAAAAAAAAAAGAGTGTATGAGTGTCTTAAATATCCCGCTGTAATACCAGGTGCTGTAAGCATTTTTGTTTCACTAGAAAAAAAAAGAGTGTATGAGTATCTTAAATATCCCGCTGTAATACCAGGTGCTGTAAGCATTTTTGTTTTACTAAAAAGAAAAAAGAACAAAAAAGAGTGTATGAGTGTCTTAAATTTCCAGCTGTAATACCAGGTGCTGTAAGCATTTTTATTTTACTAAAAAGAAAAAAGAAAAAAAAAAGTTTATGAGTGTCTTAAATATCCCGCTGTAATGCCAGGTGCTGTAAGCATTTTTGTTTTACTAAAAAGAAAAAAGAACAAAAAAGAGTGTATGAGTGTCTTAAATTTCCAGCTGTAATACCAGGTGCTGTAAGCATTTTTATTTTACTAAAAAGAAAAAAGAAAAAAAAAAGTTTATGAGTGTCTTAAATATCCCGCTGTAATGCCAGGTGCTGTAAGCATTTTTGTTTTACTAAAAAGAAAAAAGAACAAAAAAGAGTGTATGACTGTCTTAAATTTCCTGCTGTAATACCAGGTGCTGTAAGCATTTTTATTTTACTAAAAAGAAAAAAAAAAAAAAAAGAGTGTATGAGTGTCTTAAATATCCCGCTGTAATACCAGGTGCTGTAAGCATTTTTGTTTTACTAAAAAGAAAAAAAAAAAAAAAAGTGTATGAGTGTCTTAAATATCCCGCTGTAATACCAGGTGCTGTAAGCATTTTTGTTTTACTAAAAGGAAAAAAAAAAAAAAAAAGAGTGTATGAGTGTCTTAAATATCCCGCTGTAATACCAGGTGCTGTAAGCATTTTTGTTTTACTAAAAAGAAAAAAAAAAAAAAAAGTTTATGAGTGTCTTAAATATCCCGCTGTAATACCAGGTGCTGTAAGCATTTTTGTTTTACTAAAAAAAAAAAAAAAAAAAAAAGTGTATGAGTGTCTTAAATATCCCGCTGTAATACCAGGTGCTGTAAGCATTTTTGTTTTACTAAAAAGAAAAAAGAACAAAAAAGAGTGTATGACTGTCTTAAATTTCCTGCTGTAATACCAGGTACTGTAAGCATTTTTATTTTACTAAAAAAAAAAAAAAAAAAAAAGTTTATTAGTGTCTTAAATATCCCCCTGTAATGCCAGGTGCTGTAAGCATTTTTGTTTTACTAAAAAGAAAAAAAAAAAAAAAGAGTGTATGAGTGTCTTAAATATCCCGCTGTAATACCAGGTGCTGTAAGCATTTTTGTTTTACTAGAAAAAAAAAGAGTGTATGAGTATCTTAAATATCCCGCTGTAATACCAGGTGCTGTAAGCATTTTTGTTTTACTAAAAGGAAAAAAAAAAAAAAAGTTTATTAGTGTCTTAAATATCCCGCTGTAATGCCAGGTGCTGTAAGCATTTTTGTTTTACTAAAAAGAAAAAAGAACAAAAAAGAGTGTATGAGTGTCTTAAATTTCCAGCTGTAATACCAGGTGCTGTAAGCATTTTTATTTTACTAAAAAGAAAAAAGAAAAAAAAAAGTTTATGAGTGTCTTAAATATCCCGCTGTAATGCCAGGTGCTGTAAGCATTTTTGTTTTACTAGAAAAAAAAAGAAAAAAAAAAGAGTGTGTGAGTGTCTTAAATTTCCTGCTGTAATACCAGGTACTGTAAGCATTTTTATTTTACTAAAAAAAAAAAAAAAAAAAAAGTTTATTAGTGTCTTAAATATCCCGCTGTAATGCCAGGTGCTGTAAGCATTTTTGTTTTACAAAAAAGAAAAAAAAAAAAAAAAAGAGTGTATGAGTGTCTTAAATATCCCGCTGTAATACCAGGTGCTGTAAGCATTTTTGTTTCACTAGAAAAAAAAAGAGTGTATGAGTATCTTAAATATCCCGCTGTAATACCAGGTGCTGTAAGCATTTTTGTTTTACTAAAAGGAAAAAAAAAAAAAAGTTTATTAGTGTCTTAAATATCCCGCTGTAATGCCAGGTGCTGTAAGCATTTTTGTTTTACTAAAAAGAAAAAAGAACAAAAAAGAGTGTATGAGTGTCTTAAATTTCCAGCTGTAATACCAGGTGCTGTAAGCATTTTTATTTTACTAAAAAGAAAAAAGAAAAAAAAAAGTTTATGAGTGTCTTAAATATCCCGCTGTAATGCCAGGTGCTGTAAGCATTTTTGTTTTACTAAAAAGAAAAAAGAACAAAAAAGAGTGTATGACTGTCTTAAATTTCCTGCTGTAATACCAGGTGCTGTAAGCATTTTTATTTTACTAAAAAGAAAAAAAAAAAAAAAAGAGTGTATGAGTGTCTTAAATATCCCGCTGTAATACCAGGTGCTGTAAGCATTTTTGTTTTACTAAAAAGAAAAAAAAAAAAAAAAGTGTATGAGTGTCTTAAATATCCCGCTGTAATACCAGGTGCTGTAAGCATTTTTGTTTTACTAAAAGGAAAAAAAAAAAAAAAAAGAGTGTATGAGTGTCTTAAATATCCCGCTGTAATACCAGGTGCTGTAAGCATTTTTGTTTTACTAAAAAGAAAAAAAAAAAAAAAAGTTTATGAGTGTCTTAAATATCCCGCTGTAATACCAGGTGCTGTAAGCATTTTTGTTTTACTAAAAAAAAAAAAAAAAAAAAAAGTGTATGAGTGTCTTAAATATCCCGCTGTAATACCAGGTGCTGTAAGCATTTTTGTTTTACTAAAAAGAAAAAAGAACAAAAAAGAGTGTATGACTGTCTTAAATTTCCTGCTGTAATACCAGGTACTGTAAGCATTTTTATTTTACTAAAAAAAAAAAAAAAAAAAAAGTTTATTAGTGTCTTAAATATCCCGCTGTAATGCCAGGTGCTGTAAGCATTTTTGTTTTACTAAAAAGAAAAAAAAAAAAAAAGAGTGTATGAGTGTCTTAAATATCCCGCTGTAATACCAGGTGCTGTAAGCATTTTTGTTTTACTAGAAAAAAAAAGAGTGTATGAGTATCTTAAATATCCCGCTGTAATACCAGGTGCTGTAAGCATTTTTGTTTTACTAAAAGGAAAAAAAAAAAAAAAGTTTATTAGTGTCTTAAATATCCCGCTGTAATGCCAGGTGCTGTAAGCATTTTTGTTTTACTAAAAAGAAAAAAGAACAAAAAAGAGTGTATGAGTGTCTTAAATTTCCAGCTGTAATACCAGGTGCTGTAAGCATTTTTATTTTACTAAAAAGAAAAAAGAAAAAAAAAAGTTTATGAGTGTCTTAAATATCCCGCTGTAATGCCAGGTGCTGTAAGCATTTTTGTTTTACTAGAAAAAAAAAGAAAAAAAAAAGAGTGTGTGAGTGTCTTAAATTTCCTGCTGTAATACCAGGTACTGTAAGCATTTTTATTTTACTAAAAAAAAAAAAAAAAAAAAAGTTTATTAGTGTCTTAAATATCCCGCTGTAATGCCAGGTGCTGTAAGCATTTTTGTTTTACAAAAAAGAAAAAAAAAAAAAAAAAGAGTGTATGAGTGTCTTAAATATCCCGCTGTAATACCAGGTGCTGTAAGCATTTTTGTTTCACTAGAAAAAAAAAGAGTGTATGAGTATCTTAAATATCCCGCTGTAATACCAGGTGCTGTAAGCATTTTTGTTTTACTAAAAGGAAAAAAAAAAAAAAGTTTATTAGTGTCTTAAATATCCCGCTGTAATGCCAGGTGCTGTAAGCATTTTTGTTTTACTAAAAAGAAAAAAGAACAAAAAAGAGTGTATGAGTGTCTTAAATTTCCAGCTGTAATACCAGGTGCTGTAAGCATTTTTATTTTACTAAAAAGAAAAAAGAAAAAAAAAAGTTTATGAGTGTCTTAAATATCCCGCTGTAATGCCAGGTGCTGTAAGCATTTTTGTTTTACTAAAAAGAAAAAAGAACAAAAAAGAGTGTATGACTGTCTTAAATTTCCTGCTGTAATACCAGGTGCTGTAAGCATTTTTATTTTACTAAAAAGAAAAAAAAAAAAAAAAGAGTGTATGAGTGTCTTAAATATCCCGCTGTAATACCAGGTGCTGTAAGCATTTTTGTTTTACTAAAAAGAAAAAAAAAAAAAAAAGTGTATGAGTGTCTTAAATATCCCGCTGTAATACCAGGTGCTGTAAGCATTTTTGTTTTACTAAAAGGAAAAAAAAAAAAAAAAAGAGTGTATGAGTGTCTTAAATATCCCGCTGTAATACCAGGTGCTGTAAGCATTTTTGTTTTACTAAAAAGAAAAAAAAAAAAAAAAGTTTATGAGTGTCTTAAATATCCCGCTGTAATACCAGGTGCTGTAAGCATTTTTGTTTTACTAAAAAAAAAAAAAAAAAAAAAAGTGTATGAGTGTCTTAAATATCCCGCTGTAATACCAGGTGCTGTAAGCATTTTTGTTTTACTAAAAAGAAAAAAGAACAAAAAAGAGTGTATGACTGTCTTAAATTTCCTGCTGTAATACCAGGTACTGTAAGCATTTTTATTTTACTAAAAAAAAAAAAAAAAAAAAAGTTTATTAGTGTCTTAAATATCCCGCTGTAATGCCAGGTGCTGTAAGCATTTTTGTTTTACTAAAAAGAAAAAAAAAAAAAAAGAGTGTATGAGTGTCTTAAATATCCCGCTGTAATACCAGGTGCTGTAAGCATTTTTGTTTTACTAGAAAAAAAAAGAGTGTATGAGTATCTTAAATATCCCGCTGTAATACCAGGTGCTGTAAGCATTTTTGTTTTACTAAAAGGAAAAAAAAAAAAAAAGTTTATTAGTGTCTTAAATATCCCGCTGTAATGCCAGGTGCTGTAAGCATTTTTGTTTTACTAAAAAGAAAAAAGAACAAAAAAGAGTGTATGAGTGTCTTAAATTTCCAGCTGTAATACCAGGTGCTGTAAGCATTTTTATTTTACTAAAAAGAAAAAAGAAAAAAAAAAGTTTATGAGTGTCTTAAATATCCCGCTGTAATGCCAGGTGCTGTAAGCATTTTTGTTTTACTAGAAAAAAAAAGAAAAAAAAAAGAGTGTGTGAGTGTCTTAAATTTCCTGCTGTAATACCAGGTACTGTAAGCATTTTTATTTTACTAAAAAAAAAAAAAAAAAAAAAGTTTATTAGTGTCTTAAATATCCCGCTGTAATGCCAGGTGCTGTAAGCATTTTTGTTTTACAAAAAAAAAAAAAAAAAAAAAAAAAGAGTGTATGAGTGTCTTAAATATCCCGCTGTAATACCAGGTGCTGTAAGCATTTTTGTTTTACTAGAAAAAAAAAGAGTGTATGAGTATCTTAAATATCCCGCTGTAATACCAGGTGCTGTAAGCATTTTTGTTTTACTAAAAGGAAAAAAAAAAAAAAAGTTTATTAGTGTCTTAAATATCCCGCTGTAATGCCAGGTGCTGTAAGCATTTTTGTTTTACTAAAAAGAAAAAAGAACAAAAAAGAGTGTATGAGTGTCTTAAATTTCCAGCTGTAATACCAGGTGCTGTAAGCATTTTTATTTTACTAAAAAGAAAAAAGAAAAAAAAAAGTTTATGAGTGTCTTAAATATCCCGCTGTAATGCCAGGTGCTGTAAGCATTTTTGTTTTACTAAAAAGAAAAAAGAACAAAAAAGAGTGTATGACTGTCTTAAATTTCCTGCTGTAATACCAGGTGCTGTAAGCATTTTTATTTTACTAAAAAGAAAAAAAAAAAAAAAAGAGTGTATGAGTGTCTTAAATATCCCGCTGTAATACCAGGTGCTGTAAGCATTTTTGTTTTACTAAAAAGAAAAAAAAAAAAAAAAGTGTATGAGTGTCTTAAATATCCCGCTGTAATACCAGGTGCTGTAAGCATTTTTGTTTTACTAAAAGAAAAAAAAAAAAAAAAAAGAGTGTATGAGTGTCTTAAATATCCCGCTGTAATACCAGGTGCTGTAAGCATTTTTGTTTTACTAAAAAGAAAAAAAAAAAAAAAAGTGTATGAGTGTCTTAAATATCCCGCTGTAATACCAAGTGCTGTAAGCATTTTTGTTTTACTAAAAGGAAAAAAAAAAAAAAAAAAGTTTATGAGTGTCTTAAATATCCCGCTGTAATACCAGGTGCTGTAAGCATTTTTGTTTTACTAAAAAAAAAAAAAAAAAAAAAAGTGTATGAGTGTCTTAAATATCCCGCTGTAATACCAGGTGCTGTAAGCATTTTTGTTTTACTAAAAAGAAAAAAGAACAAAAAAGAGTGTATGACTGTCTTAAATTTCCTGCTGTAATACCAGGTACTGTAAGCATTTTTATTTTACTAAAAAAAAAAAAAAGAAAAAAAGTTTATTAGTGTCTTAAATATCCCGCTGTAATGCCAGGTGCTGTAAGCATTTTTGTTTTACTAAAAAGAAAAAAAAAAAAAAAAAGAGTGTATGAGTGTCTTAAATATCCCGCTGTAATACCAGGTGCTGTAAGCATGTTTGTTTTACTAGAAAAAAAAAGAGTGTATGAGTATCTTAAATATCCCGCTGTAATACCAGGTGCTGTAAGCATTTTTGTTTTACTAAAAGGAAAAAAAAAAAAAAAGTTTATTAGTGTCTTAAATATCCCGCTGTAATGCCAGGTGCTGTAAGCATTTTTGTTTTACTAAAAAGAAAAAAGAACAAAAAAGAGTGTATGAGTGTCTTAAATTTCCAGCTGTAATACCAGGTGCTGTAAGCATTTTTATTTTACTAAAAAGAAAAAAGAAAAAAAAAAGTTTATGAGTGTCTTAAATATCCCGCTGTAATGCCAGGTGCTGTAAGCATTTTTGTTTTACTAAAAAGAAAAAAGAACAAAAAAGAGTGTATGACTGTCTTAAATTTCCTGCTGTAATACCAGGTGCTGTAAGCATTTTTATTTTACTAAAAAGAAAAAAAAAAAAAAAAAAAGAGTGTATGAGTGTCTTAAATATCCCGCTGTAATACCAGGTGCTGTAAGCATTTTTGTTTTACTAAAAAGAAAAAAAAAAAAAAAAGTGTATGAGTGTCTTAAATATCCCGCTGTAATACCAGGTGCTGTAAGCATTTTTGTTTTACTAAAAGGAAAAAAAAAAAAAAAAAGAGTGTATGAGTGTCTTAAATATCCCGCTGTAATACCAGGTGCTGTAAGCATTTTTGTTTTACTAAAAAGAAAAAAAAAGAAAAAAGTGTATGAGTGTCTTAAATATCCCGCTGTAATACCAAGTGCTGTAAGCATTTTTGTTTTACTAAAAGAAAAAAAAAAAAAAAAAAAGTTTATGAGTGTCTTAAATATCCCGCTGTAATACCAGGTGCTGTAAGCATTTTTGTTTTACTAAAAAGAAAAAAAAAAAAAAAAGTGTATGAGTGTCTTAAATATCCCGCTGTAATACCAGGTGCTGTAAGCATTTTTGTTTTACTAAAAGGAAAAAAAAAAAAAAAAAGAGTGTATGAGTGTCTTAAATATCCCGCTGTAATACCAGGTGCTGTAAGCATTTTTGTTTTACTAAAAAGAAAAAAAAAGAAAAAAGTGTATGAGTGTCTTAAATATCCCGCTGTAATACCAAGTGCTGTAAGCATTTTTGTTTTACTAAAAGGAAAAAAAAAAAAAAAAAAGTTTATGAGTGTCTTAAATATCCCGCTGTAATACCAGGTGCTGTAAGCATTTTTGTTTTACTAAAAAGAAAAAAAAAAAAAAAAGTGTATGAGTGTCTTAAATATCCCGCTGTAATACCAGGTGCTGTAAGCATTTTTGTTTTACTAAAAGGAAAAAAAAAAAAAAAAAGAGTGTATGAGTGTCTTAAATATCCCGCTGTAATACCAGGTGCTGTAAGCATTTTTGTTTTACTAAAAAGAAAAAAAAAAAAAAAAGTGTATGAGTGTCTTAAATATCCCGCTGTAATACCAGCTGCTGTAAGCATTTTTGTTTTACTAAAAAGAAAAAAAAAAAAAAAAGTGTATGAGTGTCTTAAATATCCCGCTGTAATACCAAGTGCTGTAAGCATTTTTGTTTTACTAAAAGGAAAAAAAAAAAAAAAAAAGTTTATGAGTGTCTTAAATATCCCGCTGTAATACCAGGTGCTGTAAGCATTTTTGTTTTACTAAAAAAAAAAAAAAAAAAAAAAGTGTATGAGTGTCTTAAATATCCCGCTGTAATACCAGGTGCTGTAAGCATTTTTGTTTTACTAAAAAGAAAAAAGAACAAAAAAGAGTGTATGACTGTCTTAAATTTCCTGCTGTAATACCAGGTACTGTAAGCATTTTTATTTTACTAAAAAAAAAAAAAAAAAAAAGTTTATTAGTGTCTTAAATATCCCGCTGTAATGCCAGGTGCTGTAAGCATTTTTGTTTTACTAAAAAGAAAAAAAAAAAAAAAAAGAGTGTATGAGTGTCTTAAATATCCCGCTGTAATACCAGGTGCTGTAAGCATTTTTGTTTTACTAGAAAAAAAAAGAGTGTATGAGTATCTTAAATATCCCGCTGTAATACCAGGTGCTGTAAGCATTTTTGTTTTACTAAAAGGAAAAAAAAAAAAAAAGTTTATTAGTGTCTTAAATATCCCGCTGTAATGCCAGGTGCTGTAAGCATTTTTGTTTTACTAAAAAGAAAAAAGAACAAAAAAGAGTGTATGAGTGTCTTAAATTTCCAGCTGTAATACCAGGTGCTGTAAGCATTTTTATTTTACTAAAAATAAAAAAGAAAAAAAAAAGTTTATGAGTGTCTTAAATATCCCGCTGTAATGCCAGGTGCTGTAAGCATTTTTGTTTTACTAAAAAGAAAAAAGAACAAAAAAGAGTGTATGACTGTCTTAAATTTCCTGCTGTAATACCAGGTGCTGTAAGCATTTTTATTTTACTAAAAAGAAAAAAAAAAAAAAAAGAGTGTATGAGTGTCTTAAATATCCCGCTGTAATACCAGGTGCTGTAAGCATTTTTGTTTTACTAAAAAGAAAAAAAAAAAAAAAAGTGTATGAGTGTCTTAAATATCCCGCTGTAATACCAGGTGCTGTAAGCATTTTTGTTTTACTAAAAGGAAAAAAAAAAAAAAAAAGAGTGTATGAGTGTCTTAAATATCCCGCTGTAATACCAGGTGCTGTAAGCATTTTTGTTTTACTAAAAAGAAAAAAAAAAAAAAAAGTGTATGAGTGTCTTAAATATCCCGCTGTAATACCAAGTGCTGTAAGCATTTTTGTTTTACTAAAAGGAAAAAAAAAAAAAAAAAAGTTTATGAGTGTCTTAAATATCCCGCTGTAATACCAGGTGCTGTAAGCATTTTTGTTTTACTAAAAAGAAAAAAAAAAAAAAAAGTGTATGAGTGTCTTAAATATCCCGCTGTAATACCAGGTGCTGTAAGCATTTTTGTTTTACTAAAAGGAAAAAAAAAAAAAAAAAGAGTGTATGAGTGTCTTAAATATCCCGCTGTAATACCAGGTGCTGTAAGCATTTTTGTTTTACTAAAAAGAAAAAAAAAAAAAAAAGTGTATGAGTGTCTTAAATATCCCGCTGTAATACCAGCTGCTGTAAGCATTTTTGTTTTACTAAAAAGAAAAAAAAAAAAAAAAAAGTTTATGAGTGTCTTAAATATCCCGCTGTAATACCAGGTGCTGTAAGCATTTTTGTTTTACTAAAAAGAAAAAAAAAAAAAAAAGTGTATGAGTGTCTTAAATATCCCGCTGTAATACCAGGTGCTGTAAGCATTTTTGTTTTACTAAAAGGAAAAAAAAAAAAAAAAAGAGTGTATGAGTGTCTTAAATATCCCGCTGTAATACCAGGTGCTGTAAGCATTTTTGTTTTACTAAAAAGAAAAAAAAAAAAAAAAGTGTATGAGTGTCTTAAATATCCCGCTGTAATACCAGCTGCTGTAAGCATTTTTGTTTTACTAAAAAGAAAAAAGAAAAAAAAAAAAGTGTATGAGTGTCTTAAATATCCCGCTGTAATACCAGGTGCTGTAAGCATTTTTGTTTTACTAAAAAGAAAAAAGAACAAAAAAGAGTGTATGACTGTCTTAAATTTCCTGCTGTAATACCAGGTGCTGTAAGCATTTTTATTTTACTAAAAAGAAAAAAAAAAAAAAAAGAGTGTATGAGTGTCTTAAATATCCCGCTGTAATACCAGGTGCTGTAAGCATTTTTGTTTTACTAAAAAGAAAAAAAAAAAAAAAGTGTATGAGTGTCTTAAATATCCCGCTGTAATACCAGGTGCTGTAAGCATTTTTGTTTTACTAAGAAGAAAAAAAAAAAAAAAAGTTTATGAGTGTCTTAAATATCCCGCTGTAATACCAGGTGCTGTAAGCATTTTTGTTTTACTAAAAAGAAAAAAAAAAAAAAAAGTGTAGGAGTGTCTTAAATATCCCGCTGTAATACCAGGTGCTGTAAGCATTTTTGTTTTACTAAAAGGAAAAAAAGAGTGTATGAGTGTCTTAAATATCCCGCTGTAATACCAGGTGCTGTAAGCATTTTTGTTTTACTAAAAAGAAAAAAGAAAAAAAAAGTGTATGAGTGTCTTAAATATCCCGCTGTAATACCAGGTGCTGTAAGCATTTTTGTTTTACTAAAAGAAAAAAAAAAAAAAAAAAGAGTGTATGAGTGTCTTAAATATCCCGCTGTAATACCAGGTGCTGTAAGCATTTTTGTTTTACTAAAAAGAAAAAAAAAAAAAAAAGTGTATGAGTGTCTTAAATATCCCGCTGTAATACCAGGTGCTGTAAGCATTTTTGTTTTACTAAAAAGAAAAAAAAAAAAAAAAGTGTATGAGTGTCTTAAATATCCCGCTGTAATACCAGCTGCTGTAAGCATTTTTGTTTTACTAAAAAGAAAAAAAAAAAAAAAAAAGTTTATGAGTGTCTTAAATATCCCGCTGTAATACCAGGTGCTGTAAGCATTTTTGTTTTACTAAAAAGAAAAAAAAAAAAAAAAGTGTATGAGTGTCTTAAATATCCCGCTGTAATACCAGGTGCTGTAAGCATTTTTGTTTTACTAAAAGGAAAAAAAAAAAAAAAAAGAGTGTATGAGTGTCTTAAATATCCCGCTGTAATACCAGGTGCTGTAAGCATTTTTGTTTTACTAAAAAGAAAAAAAAAAAAAAAAGTGTATGAGTGTCTTAAATATCCCGCTGTAATACCAGCTGCTGTAAGCATTTTTGTTTTACTAAAAAGAAAAAAGAAAAAAAAAAAAGTGTATGAGTGTCTTAAATATCCCGCTGTAATACCAGGTGCTGTAAGCATTTTTGTTTTACTAAAAAGAAAAAAGAACAAAAAAGAGTGTATGACTGTCTTAAATTTCCTGCTGTAATACCAGGTGCTGTAAGCATTTTTATTTTACTAAAAAGAAAAAAAAAAAAAAAAGAGTGTATGAGTGTCTTAAATATCCCGCTGTAATACCAGGTGCTGTAAGCATTTTTGTTTTACTAAAAAGAAAAAAAAAAAAAAAGTGTATGAGTGTCTTAAATATCCCGCTGTAATACCAGGTGCTGTAAGCATTTTTGTTTTACTAAAAGAAAAAAAAAAAAAAAAAAGAGTGTATGAGTGTCTTAAATATCCCGCTGTAATACCAGGTGCTGTAAGCATTTTTGTTTTACTAAAAAGAAAAAAAAAAAAAAAAGTGTATGAGTGTCTTAAATATCCCGCTGTAATACCAGCTGCTGTAAGCATTTTTGTTTTACTAAAAAGAAAAAAAAAAAAAAAAAGAGTGTATGAGTGTCTTAAATATCCCGCTGTAATACCAGGTGCTGTAAGCATTTTTGTTTTACTAAAAAGAAAAAAAAAAAAAAAAAGAGTGTATGAGTGTCTTAAATATCCCGCTGTAATACCAGGTGCTGTAAGCATTTTTGTTTTACTAAAAAAAAAAAAAAAAAAAAAAGTGTATGAGTGTCTTAAATATCCCGCTGTAATACCAGGTGCTGTAAGCATTTTTGTTTTACTAAAAAGAAAAAAGAACAAAAAAGAGTGTATGACTGTCTTAAATATCCCGCTGTAATACCAGGTGCTGTAAGCATTTTTGTTTTACTAAAAGAAAAAAAAAAAAAAAAAGAGTGTATGAGTGTCTTAAATATCCCGCTGTAATACCAGGTGCTGTAAGCATTTTTGTTTTACTAAGAAGAAAAAAAAAAAAAAAAGTTTATGAGTGTCTTAAATATCCCGCTGTAATACCAGGTGCTGTAAGCATTTTTGTTTTACTAAAAAGAAAAAAAAAAAAAAAAGTGTAGGAGTGTCTTAAATATCCCGCTGTAATACCAGGTGCTGTAAGCATTTTTGTTTTACTAAAAGGAAAAAAAGAGTGTATGAGTGTCTTAAATATCCCGCTGTAATACCAGGTGCTGTAAGCATTTTTGTTTTACTAAAAAGAAAAAAGAAAAAAAAAGTGTATGAGTGTCTTAAATATCCCGCTGTAATACCAGGTGCTGTAAGCATTTTTGTTTTACTAAAAGGAAAAAAAAAAAAAAAAAGAGTGTATGAGTGTCTTAAATATCCCGCTGTAATACCAGGTGCTGTAAGCATTTTTGTTTTACTAAAAAGAAAAAAAAAAAAAAAAGTGTATGAGTGTCTTAAATATCCCGCTGTAATACCAGCTGCTGTAAGCATTTTTGTTTTACTAAAAAGAAAAAAGAAAAAAAAAAGAGTGTATGAGTGTCTTAAATATCCCGCTGTAATACCAGGTGCTGTAAGCATTTTTGTTTTACTAAAAAAAAAAAAAAAAAAAAAAGTGTATGAGTGTCTTAAATATCCCGCTGTAATACCAGGTGCTGTAAGCATTTTTGTTTTACTAAAAAGAAAAAAGAACAAAAAAGAGTGTATGACTGTCTTAAATTTCCTGCTGTAATACCAGGTGCTGTAAGCATTTTTATTTTACTAAAAAGAAAAAAAAAAAAAAAAAAGTGTATGAGTGTCTTAAATATCCCGCTGTAATACCAGGTGCTGTAAGCATTTTTGTTTTACTAAAAGGAAAAAAAGAGTGTATGAGTGTCTTAAATATCCCGCTGTAATACCAGGTGCTGTAAGCATTTTTGTTTTACTAAAAAGAAAAAAGAAAAAAAAAAGTTTATGAGTGTCTTAAATATCCAGCTGTAATACCAGGTGCTGTAAGCATTTTTGTTTTACTAAAAAGAAAAAAAAAAAAAAAGAGTGTATGAGTGTCTTAAATATCCCGCTGTAATGCCAGGTGCTTTAAGCATTTTTGTTTTACTAGAAAAAAAAAGTGTATGAGTATCTTAAATATCCCGCTGTAATACCAGGTGCTGTAAGCATTTTTGTTTTACTAAAAAGAAAAAAAAAAAAAAAGAGTGTATGAGTGTCTTAAATATCCCGCTGTAATGCCAGGTGCTGTAAGCATTTTTGTTTTACTAGAAAAAAAAAGAAAAAAAAAAGAGTGTGTGAGTGTCTTAAATTTCCTGCTGTAATACCAGGTACTGTAAGCATTTTTATTTTACTAAAAAAAAAAAAAAAAAAAAAAGTTTATTAGTGTCTTAAATATCCCGCTGTAATGCCAGGTGCTGTAAGCATTTTTGTTTTACAAAAAAGAAAAAAAAAAAAAAAAAGAGTGTATGAGTGTCTTAAATATCCCGCTGTAATACCAGGTGCTGTAAGCATTTTTGTTTTACTAGAAAAAAAAAGAGTGTATGAGTATCTTAAATATCCCGCTGTAATACCAGGTGCTGTAAGCATTTTTGTTTTACTAAAAGGAAAAAAAAAAAAAGAAGTTTATTAGTGTCTTAAATATCCCGCTGTAATGCCAGGTGCTGTAAGCATTTTTGTTTTACTAAAAAGAAAAAAGAACAAAAAAGAGTGTATGAGTGTCTTAAATTTCCAGCTGTAATACCAGGTGCTGTAAGCATTTTTGTTTTACTAAAAAGAAAAAAGAACAAAAAAGAGTGTATGACTGTCTTAAATATCCCGCTGTAATACCAGGTGCTGTAAGCATTTTTGTTTTACTAAAAGAAAAAAAGAAAAAAAAAAGAGTGTATGAGTGTCTTAAATATCCCGCTGTAATACCAGGTGCTGTAAGCATTTTTGTTTTACTAAGAAGAAAAAAAAAAAAAAAAGTTTATGAGTGTCTTAAATATCCCGCTGTAATACCAGGTGCTGTAAGCATTTTTGTTTTACTAAAAAGAAAAAAAAAAAAAAAAGTGTAGGAGTGTCTTAAATATCCCGCTGTAATACCAGGTGCTGTAAGCATTTTTGTTTTACTAAAAGGAAAAAAAGAGTGTATGAGTGTCTTAAATATCCCGCTGTAATACCAGGTGCTGTAAGCATTTTTGTTTTACTAAAAAGAAAAAAGAAAAAAAAAGTGTATGAGTGTCTTAAATATCCCGCTGTAATACCAGGTGCTGTAAGCATTTTTGTTTTACTAAAAGGAAAAAAAAAAAAAAAAAGAGTGTATGAGTGTCTTAAATATCCCGCTGTAATACCAGGTGCTGTAAGCATTTTTGTTTTACTAAAAAGAAAAAAAAAAAAAAAAGTGTATGAGTGTCTTAAATATCCCGCTGTAATACCAGCTGCTGTAAGCATTTTTGTTTTACTAAAAAGAAAAAAGAAAAAAAAAAGAGTGTATGAGTGTCTTAAATATCCCGCTGTAATACCAGGTGCTGTAAGCATTTTTGTTTTACTAAAAAAAAAAAAAAAAAAAAAAGTGTATGAGTGTCTTAAATATCCCGCTGTAATACCAGGTGCTGTAAGCATTTTTGTTTTACTAAAAAGAAAAAAGAACAAAAAAGAGTGTATGACTGTCTTAAATTTCCTGCTGTAATACCAGGTGCTGTAAGCATTTTTATTTTACTAAAAAGAAAAAAAGAAAAAAAAAAGTGTATGAGTGTCTTAAATATCCCGCTGTAATACCAGGTGCTGTAAGCATTTTTGTTTTACTAAAAGGAAAAAAAGAGTGTATGAGTGTCTTAAATATCCCGCTGTAATACCAGGTGCTGTAAGCATTTTTGTTTTACTAAAAAGAAAAAAGAAAAAAAAAAGTTTATGAGTGTCTTAAATATCCAGCTGTAATACCAGGTGCTGTAAGCATTTTTGTTTTACTAAAAAGAAAAAAAAAAAAAAAGAGTGTATGAGTGTCTTAAATATCCCGCTGTAATGCCAGGTGCTTTAAGCATTTTTGTTTTACTAGAAAAAAAAAGTGTATGAGTATCTTAAATATCCCGCTGTAATACCAGGTGCTGTAAGCATTTTTGTTTTACTAAAAAGAAAAAAAAAAAAAAAGAGTGTATGAGTGTCTTAAATATCCCGCTGTAATGCCAGGTGCTGTAAGCATTTTTGTTTTACTAGAAAAAAAAAGAAAAAAAAAAGAGTGTGTGAGTGTCTTAAATTTCCTGCTGTAATACCAGGTACTGTAAGCATTTTTATTTTACTAAAAAAAAAAAAAAAAAAAAAAGTTTATTAGTGTCTTAAATATCCCGCTGTAATGCCAGGTGCTGTAAGCATTTTTGTTTTACAAAAAAGAAAAAAAAAAAAAAAAAGAGTGTATGAGTGTCTTAAATATCCCGCTGTAATACCAGGTGCTGTAAGCATTTTTGTTTTACTAGAAAAAAAAAGAGTGTATGAGTATCTTAAATATCCCGCTGTAATACCAGGTGCTGTAAGCATTTTTGTTTTACTAAAAGGAAAAAAAAAAAAAGAAGTTTATTAGTGTCTTAAATATCCCGCTGTAATGCCAGGTGCTGTAAGCATTTTTGTTTTACTAAAAAGAAAAAAGAACAAAAAAGAGTGTATGAGTGTCTTAAATTTCCAGCTGTAATACCAGGTGCTGTAAGCATTTTTATTTTACTAAAAAGAAAAAAGAAAAAAAAAAGTTTATGAGTGTCTTAAATATCCCGCTGTAATGCCAGGTGCTGTAAGCATTTTTGTTTTACTAAAAAGAAAAAAGAACAAAAAAGAGTGTATGACTGTCTTAAATTTCCTGCTGTAATACCAGGTGCTGTAAGCATTTTTATTTTACTAAAAAGAAAAAAAAAAAAAAAAGAGTGTATGAGTGTCTTAAATATCCCGCTGTAATACCAGGTGCTGTAAGCATTTTTGTTTTACTAAAAAGAAAAAAAAAAAAAAAAGTGTATGAGTGTCTTAAATATCCCGCTGTAATACCAGGTGCTGTAAGCATTTTTGTTTTACTAAAAGGAAAAAAAAAAAAAAAAAGAGTGTATGAGTGTCTTAAATATCCCGCTGTAATACCAGGTGCTGTAAGCATTTTTGTTTTACTAAAAAGAAAAAAAAAAAAAAAAGTGTATGAGTGTCTTAAATATCCCGCTGTAATACCAAGTGCTGTAAGCATTTTTGTTTTACTAAAAGAAAAAAAAAAAAAAAAAAAGTTTATGAGTGTCTTAAATATCCCGCTGTAATACCAGGTGCTGTAAGCATTTTTGTTTTACTAAAAAAAAAAAAAAAAAAAAAAGTGTATGAGTGTCTTAAATATCCCGCTGTAATACCAGGTGCTGTAAGCATTTTTGTTTTACTAAAAAGAAAAAAGAACAAAAAAGAGTGTATGACTGTCTTAAATTTCCTGCTGTAATACCAGGTACTGTAAGCATTTTTATTTTACTAAAAAAAAAAAAAAAAAAAAGTTTATTAGTGTCTTAAATATCCCGCTGTAATGCCAGGTGCTGTAAGCATTTTTGTTTTACTAAAAAGAAAAAAAAAAAAAAAAAGAGTGTATGAGTGTCTTAAATATCCCGCTGTAATACCAGGTGCTGTAAGCATTTTTGTTTTACTAGAAAAAAAAAGAGTGTATGAGTATCTTAAATATCCCGCTGTAATACCAGGTGCTGTAAGCATTTTTGTTTTACTAAAAGGAAAAAAAAAAACAAAGTTTATTAGTGTCTTAAATATCCCGCTGTAATGCCAGGTGCTGTAAGCATTTTTGTTTTACTAAAAAGAAAAAAGAACAAAAAAGAGTGTATGAGTGTCTTAAATTTCCAGCTGTAATACCAGGTGCTGTAAGCATTTTTATTTTACTAAAAAGAAAAAAGAAAAAAAAAGAGTGTATGAGTGTCTTAAATATCCCGCTGTAATACCAGGTGCTGTAAGCATTTTTGTTTTACTAAAAAGAAAAAAAAAAAAAAAAGTGTATGAGTGTCTTAAATATCCCGCTGTAATACCAGGTGCTGTAAGCATTTTTGTTTTACTAAAAGGAAAAAAAAAAAAAAAAAGAGTGTATGAGTGTCTTAAATATCCCGCTGTAATACCAGGTGCTGTAAGCATTTTTATTTTACTAAAAAGAAAAAAGAAAAAAAAAAGTTTATGAGTGTCTTAAATATCCCGCTGTAATGCCAGGTGCTGTAAGCATTTTTGTTTTACTAAAAAGAAAAAAGAACAAAAAAGAGTGTATGACTGTCTTAAATTTCCTGCTGTAATACCAGGTGCTGTAAGCATTTTTATTTTACTAAAAAGAAAAAAAAAAAAAAAAGAGTGTATGAGTGTCTTAAATATCCCGCTGTAATACCAGGTGCTGTAAGCATTTTTGTTTTACTAAAAAGAAAAAAAAAAAAAAAAGTGTATGAGTGTCTTAAATATCCCGCTGTAATACCAGGTGCTGTAAGCATTTTTGTTTTACTAAAAGGAAAAAAAATAAAAAAAAGAGTGTATGAGTGTCTTAAATATCCCGCTGTAATACCAGGTGCTGTAAGCATTTTTGTTTTACTAAAAAGAAAAAAAAAAAAAAAAGTGTATGAGTGTCTTAAATATCCCGCTGTAATACCAAGTGCTGTAAGCATTTTTGTTTTACTAAAAGGAAAAAAAAAAAAAAAAAAGTTTATGAGTGTCTTAAATATCCCGCTGTAATACCAGGTGCTGTAAGCATTTTTGTTTTACTAAAAAAAAAAAAAAAAAAAAAAGTGTATGAGTGTCTTAAATATCCCGCTGTAATACCAGGTGCTGTAAGCATTTTTGTTTTACTAAAAAGAAAAAAGAACAAAAAAGAGTGTATGACTGTCTTAAATTTCCTGCTGTAATACCAGGTACTGTAAGCATTTTTATTTTACTAAAAAAAAAATAAAAAAAAAAGTTTATTAGTGTCTTAAATATCCCGCTGTAATGCCAGGTGCTGTAAGCATTTTTGTTTTACTAAAAAGAAAAAAAAAAAAAAAAAGAGTGTATGAGTGTCTTAAATATCCCGCTGTAATACCAGGTGCTGTAAGCATTTTTGTTTTACTAGAAAAAAAAAGAGTGTATGAGTATCTTAAATATCCCGCTGTAATACCAGGTGCTGTAAGCATTTTTGTTTTACTAAAAGGAAAAAAAAAAAAAAAGTTTATTAGTGTCTTAAATATCCCGCTGTAATGCCAGGTGCTGTAAGCATTTTTGTTTTACTAAAAAGAAAAAAGAACAAAAAAGAGTGTATGAGTGTCTTAAATTTCCAGCTGTAATACCAGGTGCTGTAAGCATTTTTATTTTACTAAAAAGAAAAAAGAAAAAAAAAAGTTTATGAGTGTCTTAAATATCCCGCTGTAATGCCAGGTGCTGTAAGCATTTTTGTTTTACTAAAAAGAAAAAAGAACAAAAAAGAGTGTATGACTGTCTTAAATTTCCTGCTGTAATACCAGGTGCTGTAAGCATTTTTATTTTACTAAAAAGAAAAAAAAAAAAAAAAGAGTGTATGAGTGTCTTAAATATCCCGCTGTAATACCAGGTGCTGTAAGCATTTTTGTTTTACTAAAAAGAAAAAAAAAAAAAAAAGTGTATGAGTGTCTTAAATATCCCGCTGTAATACCAGGTGCTGTAAGCATTTTTGTTTTACTAAAAGGAAAAAAAAAAAAAAAAAGAGTGTATGAGTGTCTTAAATATCCCGCTGTAATACCAGGTGCTGTAAGCATTTTTGTTTTACTAAAAAGAAAAAAAAAAAAAAAAGTGTATGAGTGTCTTAAATATCCCGCTGTAATACCAAGTGCTGTAAGCATTTTTGTTTTACTAAAAGGAAAAAAAAAAAAAAAAAAGTTTATGAGTGTCTTAAATATCCCGCTGTAATACCAGGTGCTGTAAGCATTTTTGTTTTACTAAAAAGAAAAAAAAAAAAAAAAGTGTATGAGTGTCTTAAATATCCCGCTGTAATACCAGGTGCTGTAAGCATTTTTGTTTTACTAAAAGGAAAAAAAAAAAAAAAAAGAGTGTATGAGTGTCTTAAATATCCCGCTGTAATACCAGGTGCTGTAAGCATTTTTGTTTTACTAAAAAGAAAAAAAAAAAAAAAAGTGTATGAGTGTCTTAAATATCCCGCTGTAATACCAGCTGCTGTAAGCATTTTTGTTTTACTAAAAAGAAAAAAGAAAAAAAAAAGAGTGTATGAGTGTCTTAAATATCCCGCTGTAATACCAGGTGCTATAAGCATTTTTGTTTTACTAAAAGAAAAAAAAAAAAAAAAAAGAGTGTATGAGTGTCTTAAATATCCCGCTGTAATACCAGGTGCTGTAAGCATTTTTGTTTTACTAAAAAGAAAAAAAAAAAAAAAAGTTTATGAGTGTCTTAAATATCCCGCTGTAATACCAGGTGCTGTAAGCATTTTTGTTTTACTAAAAGAAAAAAAAAAAAAAAAAAGAGTGTATGAGTGTCTTAAATATCCCGCTGTAATACCAGGTGCTGTAAGCATTTTTGTTTTACTAAAAAGAAAAAAAAAAAAAAAAGTGTATGAGTGTCTTAAATATCCCGCTGTAATACCAGGTGCTGTAAGCATTTTTGTTTTACTAAAAAGAAAAAAAAAAAAAAAAGTTTATGAGTGTCTTAAATATCCCGCTGTAATACCAGGTGCTGTAAGCATTTTTGTTTTACTAAAAGGGAAAAAAAAAAAAAAAAGAGTGTATGAGTGTCTTAAATATCCCGCTGTAATACCAGGTGCTGTAAGCATTTTTGTTTTACTAAAAAGAAAAAAAAAAAAAAAAGTGTATGAGTGTCTTAAATATCCCGCTGTAATACCAGGTGCTGTAAGCATTTTTGTTTTACTAAAAAGAAAAAAAAAAAAAAAAGTTTATGAGTGTCTTAAATATCCCGCTGTAATACCAGGTGCTGTAAGCATTTTTGTTTTACTAAAAGGGAAAAAAAAAAAAAAAAGAGTGTATGAGTGTCTTAAATATCCCGCTGTAATACCAGGTGCTGTAAGCATTTTTGTTTTACTAAAAAGAAAAAAAAAAAAAAAAGTGTATGAGTGTCTTAAATATCCCGCTGTAATACCAGCTGCTGTAAGCATTTTTGTTTTACTAAAAAGAAAAAAAAAAAAAAAAGTGTATGAGTGTCTTAAATATCCCGCTGTAATACCAGCTGCTGTAAGCATTTTTGTTTTACTAAAAAGAAAAAAGAAAAAAAAAAGAGTGTATGAGTGTCTTAAATATCCCGCTGTAATACCAGGTGCTGTAAGCATTTTTGTTTTACTAAAAAGAAAAAAAAAAAAAAAGTGTATGAGTGTCTTAAATATCCCGCTGTAATACCAGGTGCTGTAAGCATTTTTGTTTTACTAAAAGAAAAAAAAAAAAAAAAAGAGTGTATGAGTGTCTTAAATATCCCGCTGTAATACCAGGTGCTGTAAGCATTTTTGTTTTACTAAAAAGAAAAAAAAAAAAAAAAGTTTATGAGTGTCTTAAATATCCCGCTGTAATACCAGGTGCTGTAAGCATTTTTGTTTTACTAAAAGGAAAAAAAAAAAAAAAAAGAGTGTATGAGTGTCTTAAATATCCCGCTGTAATACCAGGTGCTGTAAGCATTTTTGTTTTACTAAAAAGAAAAAAAAAAAAAAAAGTGTATGAGTGTCTTAAATGTCCCGCTGTAATACCAGCTGCTGTAAGCATTTTTGTTTTACTAAAAGGAAAAAAAAAAAAAAAAAGAGTGTATGAGTGTCTTAAATATCCCGCTGTAATACCAGGTGCTGTAAGCATTTTTGTTTTACTAAAAAGAAAAAAAAAAAAAAAAGTGTATGAGTGTCTTAAATATCCCGCTGTAATACCAGGTGCTGTAAGCATTTTTGTTTTACTAAAAAGAAAAAAAAAAAAAAAGTGTATGAGTGTCTTAAATATCCCGCTGTAATACCAGGTGCTGTAAGCATTTTTGTTTTACTAAAAGGAAAAAAAAAAAAAAAAAGAGTGTATGAGTGTCTTAAATATCCCGCTGTAATACCAGGTGCTGTAAGCATTTTTGTTTTACTAAAAAGAAAAAAAAAAAAAAAAGTGTATGAGTGTCTTAAATATCCCGCTGTAATACCAGGTGCTGTAAGCATTTTTGTTTTACTAAAAAGAAAAAAGAAAAAAAAAACTTTTATGAGTGTCTTAAATTTCCTGCTGTAATACCAGGTGCTGTAAGCATTTTTATTTTACTAAAAAGAAAAAAAAAAAAAAAAGAGTGTATGAGTGTCTTAAATATCCCGCTGTAATACCAGGTGCTGTAAGCATTTTTGTTTTACTAAAAAGAAAAAAAAAAAAAAAAGTGTATGAGTGTCTTAAATATCCCGCTGTAATACCAGGTGCTGTAAGCATTTTTGTTTTACTAAAAGGAAAAAAAAAAAAAAAAGAGTGTATGAGTGTCTTAAATATCCCGCTGTAATACCAGGTGCTGTAAGCATTTTTGTTTTACTAAAAAGAAAAAAAAAAAAAAAAAGTGTATGAGTGTCTTAAATATCCCGCTGTAATACCAGGTGCTGTAAGCATTTTTGTTTTACTAAAAAGAAAAAAGAAAAAAAAAGAGTGTATGAGTGTCTTAAATATCCCGCTGTAATGCCAGGTGCTTTAAGCATTTTTGTTTTACTAGAAAAAAAAAGTGTATGAGTATCTTAAATATCCCGCTGTAATACCAGGTGCTGTAAGCATTTTTGTTTTACTAAAAAGAAAAAAAAAAAAAAAGAGTGTATGAGTGTCTTAAATATCCCGCTGTAATGCCAGGTGCTGTAAGCATTTTTGTTTTACTAAAAAGAAAAAAGAAAAAAAAAAGAGTGTAAGACTGTCTTAAATATCCCGCTGTAATACCAGGTGCTGTAAGCATTTTTGTTTTACTAGAAAAAAAAAAGAGTGTATGAGTGTCTTAAATATCCCGCTGTATTACCAGGTGCTGTAAGCATTTTTGTTTTACTAGAAAAAAAAAAGAGTGTATAAGTTTCTTAAATTCCCCTTTGTAATACCAGGTACTGTAAGCAGTTTTGTTTTACTAAAAAGAAAAAAAAAAAAAAAGTTTATAAGTGTCTTAAATATCCCGCTGTAATACCAGGTGCTGTAAGCATTTTTGTTTTACTAAAAAGAAAAAAGAACAAAAAAGAGTGTATGACTGTCTTAAATTTCCTGCTGTAATACCAGGTGCTGTAAGCATTTTTATTTTACTAAAAAGAAAAAAAAAAAAAAAAGAGTGTATGAGTGTCTTAAATATCCCGCTGTAATACCAGGTGCTGTAAGCATTTTTGTTTTACTAAAAGGAAAAAAAAAAAAAAAAAGAGTGTATGAGTGTCTTAAATATCCCGCTGTAATACCAGGTGCTGTAAGCATTTTTGTTTTACTAAAAAGAAAAAAAAAAAAAAAAGTGTATGAGTGTCTTAAATATCCCGCTGTAATACCAAGTGCTGTAAGCATTTTTGTTTTACTAAAAGGAAAAAAAAAAAAAAAAAGTTTATGAGTGTCTTAAATATCCCGCTGTAATACCAGGTGCTGTAAGCATTTTTGTTTTACTAAAAAGAAAAAAAAAAAAAAAAGTGTATGAGTGTCTTAAATATCCCGCTGTAATACCAGGTGCTGTAAGCATTTTTGTTTTACTAAAAGGAAAAAAAAAAAAAAAAAGAGTGTATGAGTGTCTTAAATATCCCGCTGTAATACCAGGTGCTGTAAGCATTTTTGTTTTACTAAAAAGAAAAAAAAAAAAAAAAGTGTATGAGTGTCTTAAATATCCCGCTGTAATACCAGCTGCTGTAAGCATTTTTGTTTTACTAAAAAGAAAAAAGAAAAAAAAAAGAGTGTATGAGTGTCTTAAATATCCCGCTGTAATACCAGGTGCTGTAAGCATTTTTGTTTTACTAAAAAGAAAAAAGAACAAAAAAGAGTGTATGACTGTCTTAAATTTCCTGCTGTAATACCAGGTGCTGTAAGCATTTTTATTTTACTAAAAAGAAAAAAAAAAAAAAAAGAGTGTATGAGTGTCTTAAATATCCCGCTGTAATACCAGGTGCTGTAAGCATTTTTGTTTTACTAAAAAGAAAAAAAAAAAAAAAAGTGTATGAGTGTCTTAAATATCCCGCTGTAATACCAGGTGCTGTAAGCATTTTTGTTTTACTAAAAGGAAAAAAAATAAAAAAAAGAGTGTATGAGTGTCTTAAATATCCCGCTGTAATACCAGGTGCTGTAAGCATTTTTGTTTTACTAAAAAGAAAAAAAAAAAAAAAAGTGTATGAGTGTCTTAAATATCCCGCTGTAATACCAAGTGCTGTAAGCATTTTTGTTTTACTAAAAGGAAAAAAAAAAAAAAAAAAGTTTATGAGTGTCTTAAATATCCCGCTGTAATACCAGGTGCTGTAAGCATTTTTGTTTTACTAAAAAAAAAAAAAAAAAAAAAAGTGTATGAGTGTCTTAAATATCCCGCTGTAATACCAGGTGCTGTAAGCATTTTTGTTTTACTAAAAAGAAAAAAGAACAAAAAAGAGTGTATGACTGTCTTAAATTTCCTGCTGTAATACCAGGTACTGTAAGCATTTTTATTTTACTAAAAAAAAAATAAAAAAAAAAGTTTATTAGTGTCTTAAATATCCCGCTGTAATGCCAGGTGCTGTAAGCATTTTTGTTTTACTAAAAAGAAAAAAAAAAAAAAAAAGAGTGTATGAGTGTCTTAAATATCCCGCTGTAATACCAGGTGCTGTAAGCATTTTTGTTTTACTAGAAAAAAAAAGAGTGTATGAGTATCTTAAATATCCCGCTGTAATACCAGGTGCTGTAAGCATTTTTGTTTTACTAAAAAGAAAAAAAAAAAAAAAAGTGTATGAGTGTCTTAAATATCCCGCTGTAATACCAGGTGCTGTAAGCATTTTTGTTTTACTAAAAAGAAAAAAAAAAAAAAAAGAGTGTATGAGTGTCTTAAATATCCCGCTGTAATACCAGGTGCTGTAAGCATTTTTGTTTTACTAAAAAGAAAAAAAAAAAAAAAAGTGTATGAGTGTCTTAAATATCCCGCTGTAATACCAGGTGCTGTAAGCATTTTTATTTTACTAAAAAGAAAAAAAAAAAAAAAAGAGTGTATGAGTGTCTTAAATATCCCGCTGTAATACCAGGTGCTGTAAGCATTTTTGTTTTACTAAAAAGAAAAAAAAAAAAAAAAGTGTATGAGTGTCTTAAATATCCCGCTGTAATACCAGGTGCTGTAAGCATTTTTGTTTTACTAAAAGGAAAAAAAATAAAAAAAAGAGTGTATGAGTGTCTTAAATATCCCGCTGTAATACCAGGTGCTGTAAGCATTTTTGTTTTACTAAAAAGAAAAAAAAAAAAAAAAGTGTATGAGTGTCTTAAATATCCCGCTGTAATACCAAGTGCTGTAAGCATTTTTGTTTTACTAAAAGGAAAAAAAAAAAAAAAAAAGTTTATGAGTGTCTTAAATATCCCGCTGTAATACCAGGTGCTGTAAGCATTTTTGTTTTACTAAAAAAAAAAAAAAAAAAAAAAGTGTATGAGTGTCTTAAATATCCCGCTGTAATACCAGGTGCTGTAAGCATTTTTGTTTTACTAAAAAGAAAAAAGAACAAAAAAGAGTGTATGACTGTCTTAAATTTCCTGCTGTAATACCAGGTACTGTAAGCATTTTTATTTTACTAAAAAAAAAATAAAAAAAAAAGTTTATTAGTGTCTTAAATATCCCGCTGTAATGCCAGGTGCTGTAAGCATTTTTGTTTTACTAAAAAGAAAAAAAAAAAAAAAAAGAGTGTATGAGTGTCTTAAATATCCCGCTGTAATACCAGGTGCTGTAAGCATTTTTGTTTTACTAGAAAAAAAAAGAGTGTATGAGTATCTTAAATATCCCGCTGTAATACCAGGTGCTGTAAGCATTTTTGTTTTACTAAAAGGAAAAAAAAAAAAAAAGTTTATTAGTGTCTTAAATATCCCGCTGTAATGCCAGGTGCTGTAAGCATTTTTGTTTTACTAAAAAGAAAAAAGAACAAAAAAGAGTGTATGAGTGTCTTAAATTTCCAGCTGTAATACCAGGTGCTGTAAGCATTTTTATTTTACTAAAAAGAAAAAAGAAAAAAAAAAGTTTATGAGTGTCTTAAATATCCCGCTGTAATGCCAGGTGCTGTAAGCATTTTTGTTTTACTAAAAAGAAAAAAGAACAAAAAAGAGTGTATGACTGTCTTAAATTTCCTGCTGTAATACCAGGTGCTGTAAGCATTTTTATTTTACTAAAAAGAAAAAAAAAAAAAAAAGAGTGTATGAGTGTCTTAAATATCCCGCTGTAATACCAGGTGCTGTAAGCATTTTTGTTTTACTAAAAAGAAAAAAAAAAAAAAAAGTGTATGAGTGTCTTAAATATCCCGCTGTAATACCAGGTGCTGTAAGCATTTTTGTTTTACTAAAAGGAAAAAAAAAAAAAAAAAGAGTGTATGAGTGTCTTAAATATCCCGCTGTAATACCAGGTGCTGTAAGCATTTTTGTTTTACTAAAAAGAAAAAAAAAAAAAAAAGTGTATGAGTGTCTTAAATATCCCGCTGTAATACCAAGTGCTGTAAGCATTTTTGTTTTACTAAAAGGAAAAAAAAAAAAAAAAAAGTTTATGAGTGTCTTAAATATCCCGCTGTAATACCAGGTGCTGTAAGCATTTTTGTTTTACTAAAAAGAAAAAAAAAAAAAAAAGTGTATGAGTGTCTTAAATATCCCGCTGTAATACCAGGTGCTGTAAGCATTTTTGTTTTACTAAAAGGAAAAAAAAAAAAAAAAAGAGTGTATGAGTGTCTTAAATATCCCGCTGTAATACCAGGTGCTGTAAGCATTTTTGTTTTACTAAAAAGAAAAAAAAAAAAAAAAGTGTATGAGTGTCTTAAATATCCCGCTGTAATACCAGCTGCTGTAAGCATTTTTGTTTTACTAAAAAGAAAAAAGAAAAAAAAAAGAGTGTATGAGTGTCTTAAATATCCCGCTGTAATACCAGGTGCTATAAGCATTTTTGTTTTACTAAAAGAAAAAAAAAAAAAAAAAAGAGTGTATGAGTGTCTTAAATATCCCGCTGTAATACCAGGTGCTGTAAGCATTTTTGTTTTACTAAAAAGAAAAAAAAAAAAAAAAGTTTATGAGTGTCTTAAATATCCCGCTGTAATACCAGGTGCTGTAAGCATTTTTGTTTTACTAAAAGAAAAAAAAAAAAAAAAAAGAGTGTATGAGTGTCTTAAATATCCCGCTGTAATACCAGGTGCTGTAAGCATTTTTGTTTTACTAAAAAGAAAAAAAAAAAAAAAAGTGTATGAGTGTCTTAAATATCCCGCTGTAATACCAGGTGCTGTAAGCATTTTTGTTTTACTAAAAAGAAAAAAAAAAAAAAAAGTTTATGAGTGTCTTAAATATCCCGCTGTAATACCAGGTGCTGTAAGCATTTTTGTTTTACTAAAAGGGAAAAAAAAAAAAAAAAGAGTGTATGAGTGTCTTAAATATCCCGCTGTAATACCAGGTGCTGTAAGCATTTTTGTTTTACTAAAAAGAAAAAAAAAAAAAAAAGTGTATGAGTGTCTTAAATATCCCGCTGTAATACCAGGTGCTGTAAGCATTTTTGTTTTACTAAAAAGAAAAAAAAAAAAAAAAGTTTATGAGTGTCTTAAATATCCCGCTGTAATACCAGGTGCTGTAAGCATTTTTGTTTTACTAAAAGGGAAAAAAAAAAAAAAAAGAGTGTATGAGTGTCTTAAATATCCCGCTGTAATACCAGGTGCTGTAAGCATTTTTGTTTTACTAAAAAGAAAAAAAAAAAAAAAAGTGTATGAGTGTCTTAAATATCCCGCTGTAATACCAGCTGCTGTAAGCATTTTTGTTTTACTAAAAAGAAAAAAAAAAAAAAAAGTGTATGAGTGTCTTAAATATCCCGCTGTAATACCAGCTGCTGTAAGCATTTTTGTTTTACTAAAAAGAAAAAAGAAAAAAAAAAGAGTGTATGAGTGTCTTAAATATCCCGCTGTAATACCAGGTGCTGTAAGCATTTTTGTTTTACTAAAAAGAAAAAAAAAAAAAAAGTGTATGAGTGTCTTAAATATCCCGCTGTAATACCAGGTGCTGTAAGCATTTTTGTTTTACTAAAAGAAAAAAAAAAAAAAAAAGAGTGTATGAGTGTCTTAAATATCCCGCTGTAATACCAGGTGCTGTAAGCATTTTTGTTTTACTAAAAAGAAAAAAAAAAAAAAAAGTTTATGAGTGTCTTAAATATCCCGCTGTAATACCAGGTGCTGTAAGCATTTTTGTTTTACTAAAAGGAAAAAAAAAAAAAAAAAGAGTGTATGAGTGTCTTAAATATCCCGCTGTAATACCAGGTGCTGTAAGCATTTTTGTTTTACTAAAAAGAAAAAAAAAAAAAAAAGTGTATGAGTGTCTTAAATATCCCGCTGTAATACCAGCTGCTGTAAGCATTTTTGTTTTACTAAAAGGAAAAAAAAAAAAAAAAAGAGTGTATGAGTGTCTTAAATATCCCGCTGTAATACCAGGTGCTGTAAGCATTTTTGTTTTACTAAAAAGAAAAAAAAAAAAAAAAGTGTATGAGTGTCTTAAATATCCCGCTGTAATACCAGGTGCTGTAAGCATTTTTGTTTTACTAAAAAGAAAAAAAAAAAAAAAGTGTATGAGTGTCTTAAATATCCCGCTGTAATACCAGGTGCTGTAAGCATTTTTGTTTTACTAAAAGGAAAAAAAAAAAAAAAAAGAGTGTATGAGTGTCTTAAATATCCCGCTGTAATACCAGGTGCTGTAAGCATTTTTGTTTTACTAAAAAGAAAAAAAAAAAAAAAAGTGTATGAGTGTCTTAAATATCCCGCTGTAATACCAGGTGCTGTAAGCATTTTTGTTTTACTAAAAAGAAAAAAGAAAAAAAAAACTTTTATGAGTGTCTTAAATTTCCTGCTGTAATACCAGGTGCTGTAAGCATTTTTATTTTACTAAAAAGAAAAAAAAAAAAAAAAGAGTGTATGAGTGTCTTAAATATCCCGCTGTAATACCAGGTGCTGTAAGCATTTTTGTTTTACTAAAAAGAAAAAAAAAAAAAAAAGTGTATGAGTGTCTTAAATATCCCGCTGTAATACCAGGTGCTGTAAGCATTTTTGTTTTACTAAAAGGAAAAAAAAAAAAAAAAGAGTGTATGAGTGTCTTAAATATCCCGCTGTAATACCAGGTGCTGTAAGCATTTTTGTTTTACTAAAAAGAAAAAAAAAAAAAAAAAGTGTATGAGTGTCTTAAATATCCCGCTGTAATACCAGGTGCTGTAAGCATTTTTGTTTTACTAAAAAGAAAAAAGAAAAAAAAAGAGTGTATGAGTGTCTTAAATATCCCGCTGTAATGCCAGGTGCTTTAAGCATTTTTGTTTTACTAGAAAAAAAAAGTGTATGAGTATCTTAAATATCCCGCTGTAATACCAGGTGCTGTAAGCATTTTTGTTTTACTAAAAAGAAAAAAAAAAAAAAAGAGTGTATGAGTGTCTTAAATATCCCGCTGTAATGCCAGGTGCTGTAAGCATTTTTGTTTTACTAAAAAGAAAAAAGAAAAAAAAAAGAGTGTAAGACTGTCTTAAATATCCCGCTGTAATACCAGGTGCTGTAAGCATTTTTGTTTTACTAGAAAAAAAAAAGAGTGTATGAGTGTCTTAAATATCCCGCTGTATTACCAGGTGCTGTAAGCATTTTTGTTTTACTAGAAAAAAAAAAGAGTGTATAAGTTTCTTAAATTCCCCTTTGTAATACCAGGTACTGTAAGCAGTTTTGTTTTACTAAAAAGAAAAAAAAAAAAAAAGTTTATAAGTGTCTTAAATATCCCGCTGTAATACCAGGTGCTGTAAGCATTTTTGTTTTACTAAAAAGAAAAAAGAACAAAAAAGAGTGTATGACTGTCTTAAATTTCCTGCTGTAATACCAGGTGCTGTAAGCATTTTTATTTTACTAAAAAGAAAAAAAAAAAAAAAAGAGTGTATGAGTGTCTTAAATATCCCGCTGTAATACCAGGTGCTGTAAGCATTTTTGTTTTACTAAAAGGAAAAAAAAAAAAAAAAAGAGTGTATGAGTGTCTTAAATATCCCGCTGTAATACCAGGTGCTGTAAGCATTTTTGTTTTACTAAAAAGAAAAAAAAAAAAAAAAGTGTATGAGTGTCTTAAATATCCCGCTGTAATACCAAGTGCTGTAAGCATTTTTGTTTTACTAAAAGGAAAAAAAAAAAAAAAAAGTTTATGAGTGTCTTAAATATCCCGCTGTAATACCAGGTGCTGTAAGCATTTTTGTTTTACTAAAAAGAAAAAAAAAAAAAAAAGTGTATGAGTGTCTTAAATATCCCGCTGTAATACCAGGTGCTGTAAGCATTTTTGTTTTACTAAAAGGAAAAAAAAAAAAAAAAAGAGTGTATGAGTGTCTTAAATATCCCGCTGTAATACCAGGTGCTGTAAGCATTTTTGTTTTACTAAAAAGAAAAAAAAAAAAAAAAGTGTATGAGTGTCTTAAATATCCCGCTGTAATACCAGCTGCTGTAAGCATTTTTGTTTTACTAAAAAGAAAAAAGAAAAAAAAAAGAGTGTATGAGTGTCTTAAATATCCCGCTGTAATACCAGGTGCTGTAAGCATTTTTGTTTTACTAAAAAGAAAAAAGAACAAAAAAGAGTGTATGACTGTCTTAAATTTCCTGCTGTAATACCAGGTGCTGTAAGCATTTTTATTTTACTAAAAAGAAAAAAAAAAAAAAAAGAGTGTATGAGTGTCTTAAATATCCCGCTGTAATACCAGGTGCTGTAAGCATTTTTGTTTTACTAAAAAGAAAAAAAAAAAAAAAGTGTATGAGTGTCTTAAATATCCCGCTGTAATACCAGGTGCTGTAAGCATTTTTGTTTTACTAAAAGGAAAAAAAAAAAAAAAAAGAGTGTATGAGTGTCTTAAATATCCCGCTGTAATACCAGGTGCTGTAAGCATTTTTGTTTTACTAAAAAGAAAAAAAAAAAAAAAAGTGTATGAGTGTCTTAAATATCCCGCTGTAATACCAGCTGCTGTAAGCATTTTTGTTTTACTAAAAAGAAAAAAGAAAAAAAAAAGAGTGTATGAGTGTCTTAAATATCCCGCTGTAATACCAGGTGCTGTAAGCATTTTTGTTTTACTAAAAAGAAAAAAGAACAAAAAAGAGTGTATGACTGTCTTAAATTTCCTGCTGTAATACCAGGTGCTGTAAGCATTTTTATTTTACTAAAAAAAAAAAAAAAAAAAAAAGAGTGTATGAGTGTCTTAAATATCCCGCTGTAATACCAGGTGCTGTAAGCATTTTTGTTTTACTAAAAAGAAAAAAAAAAAAAAAGTGTATGAGTGTCTTAAATATCCCGCTGTAATACCAGGTGCTGTAAGCATTTTTGTTTTACTAAAAGGAAAAAAAAAAAAAAAAAGAGTGTATGAGTGTCTTAAATATCCCGCTGTAATACCAGGTGCTGTAAGCATTTTTGTTTTACTAAAAAGAAAAAAAAAAAAAAAAGTTTATGAGTGTCTTAAATATCCCGCTGTAATACCAGGTGCTGTAAGCATTTTTGTTTTACTAAAAAGAAAAAAAAAAAAAAAAGTTTATGAGTGTCTTAAATATCCCGCTGTAATACCAGGTGCTGTAAGCATTTTTGTTTTACTAAAAAGAAAAAAAAAAAAAAAAGTGTATGAGTGTCTTAAATATCCCGCTGTAATACCAGGTGCTGTAAGCATTTTTGTTTTACTAAAAGAAAAAAAAAAAAAAAAAGAGTGTATGAGTGTCTTAAATATCCCGCTGTAATACCAGGTGCTGTAAGCATTTTTGTTTTACTAAAAAGAAAAAAGAACAAAAAAGAGTGTATGACTGTCTTAAATTTCCTGCTGTAATACCAGGTGCTGTAAGCATTTTTATTTTACTAAAAAGAAAAAAAAAAAAAAAAGAGTGTATGAGTGTCTTAAATATCCCGCTGTAATACCAGGTGCTGTAAGCATTTTTGTTTTACTAAAAAGAAATAAAAAAAAAAAGTGTATGAGTGTCTTAAATATCCCGCTGTAATACCAGGTGCTGTAAGCATTTTTGTTTTACTAAAAGAAAAAAAAAAAAAAAAAAGAGTGTATGAGTGTCTTAAATATCCCGCTGTAATACCAGGTGCTGTAAGCATTTTTGTTTTACTAAAAAGAAAAAAAAAAAAAAAGTTTATGAGTGTCTTAAATATCCCGCTGTAATACCAGGTGCTGTAAGCATTTTTGTTTTGCTAAAAGGAAAAAAAAAAAAAAAAGAGTGTATGAGTGTCTTAAATATCCCGCTGTAATACCAGGTGCTGTAAGCATTTTTGTTTTACTAAAAAGAAAAAAAAAAAAAAAAGTGTATGAGTGTCTTAAATATCCCGCTGTAATACCAGCTGCTGTAAGCATTTTTGTTTTACTAAAAGGAAAAAAAAAAAAAAAAAGAGTGTATGAGTGTCTTAAATATCCCGCTGTAATACCAGGTGCTGTAAGCATTTTTGTTTTACTAAAAGGAAAAAAAAAAAAAAAAAGAGTGTATGAGTGTCTTAAATATCCCGCTGTAATACCAGGTGCTGTAAGCATTTTTGTTTTACTAAAAAGAAAAAAAAAAAAAAAAGTGTATGAGTGTCTTAAATATCCCGCTGTAATACCAGCTGCTGTAAGCATTTTTGTTTTACTAAAAAGAAAAAAGAAAAAAAAAAGAGTGTATGAGTGTCTTAAATATCCCGCTGTAATACCAGGTGCTGTAAGCATTTTTGTTTTACTAAAAAGAAAAAAAAAAAAAAAGTGTATGAGTGTCTTAAATATCCCGCTGTAATACCAGCTGCTGTAAGCATTTTTGTTTTACTAAAAGGAAAAAAAAAAAAAAAAAGAGTGTATGAGTGTCTTAAATATCCCGCTGTAATACCAGGTGCTGTAAGCATTTTTGTTTTACTAAAAGGAAAAAAAAAAAAAAAAGAGTGTATGAGTGTCTTAAATATCCCGCTGTAATACCAGGTGCTGTAAGCATTTTTGTTTTACTAAAAAGAAAAAAAAAAAAAAAAGTGTATGAGTGTCTTAAATATCCCGCTGTAATACCAGCTGCTGTAAGCATTTTTGTTTTACTAAAAAGAAAAAAGAAAAAAAAAAGAGTGTATGAGTGTCTTAAATATCCCGCTGTAATACCAGGTGCTGTAAGCATTTTTGTTTTACTAAAAAGAAAAAAAAAAAAAAGTGTATGAGTGTCTTAAATATCCCGCTGTAATACCAGGTGCTGTAAGCATTTTTGTTTTACTAAAAGGAAAAAAAAAAAAAAAAAGAGTGTATGAGTGTCTTAAATATCCCGCTGTAATACCAGGTGCTGTAAGCATTTTTGTTTTACTAAAAAGAAAAAAAAAAAAAAAAGTGTATGAGTGTCTTAAATATCCCGCTGTAATACCAGCTGCTGTAAGCATTTTTGTTTTACTAAAAAGAAAAAAGAAAAAAAAAAGAGTGTATGAGTGTCTTAAATATCCCGCTGTAATACCAGGTGCTGTAAGCATTTTTGTTTTACTAAAAAGAAAAAAAAAAAAAAAGTGTATGAGTGTCTTAAATATCCCGCTGTAATACCAGCTGCTGTAAGCATTTTTGTTTTACTAAAAGGAAAAAAAAAAAAAAAAAGAGTGTATGAGTGTCTTAAATATCCCGCTGTAATACCAGGTGCTGTAAGCATTTTTGTTTTACTAAAAGGAAAAAAAAAAAAAAAAAGAGTGTATGAGTGTCTTAAATATCCCGCTGTAATACCAGGTGCTGTAAGCATTTTTGTTTTACTAAAAAGAAAAAAAAAAAAAAAAGTGTATGAGTGTCTTAAATATCCCGCTGTAATACCAGCTGCTGTAAGCATTTTTGTTTTACTAAAAAGAAAAAAGAAAAAAAAAAGAGTGTATGAGTGTCTTAAATATCCCGCTGTAATACCAGGTGCTGTAAGCATTTTTGTTTTACTAAAAAGAAAAAAAAAAAAAAAGTGTATGAGTGTCTTAAATATCCCGCTGTAATACCAGGTGCTGTAAGCATTTTTGTTTTACTAAAAGAAAAAAAAAAAAAAAAAAGAGTGTATGAGTGTCTTAAATATCCCGCTGTAATACCAGGTGCTGTAAGCATTTTTGTTTTACTAAAAAGAAAAAAAAAAAAAAAAGTTTATGAGTGTCTTAAATATCCCGCTGTAATACCAGGTGCTGTAAGCATTTTTGTTTTACTAAAAGGAAAAAAAAAAAAAAAAAGAGTGTATGAGTGTCTTAAATATCCCGCTGTAATACCAGGTGCTGTAAGCATTTTTGTTTTACTAAAAAGAAAAAAAAAAAAAAAAGTGTATGAGTGTCTTAAATATCCCGCTGTAATACCAGCTGCTGTAAGCATTTTTGTTTTACTAAAAAGAAAAAAAAAAAAAAAGTGTATGAGTGTCTTAAATATCCCGCTGTAATACCAGGTGCTGTAAGCATTTTTGTTTTACTAAAAGGAAAAAAAAAAAAAAAAAAAAGTGTATGAGTGTCTTAAATATCCCGCTGTAATACCAGGTGCTGTAAGCATTTTTGTTTTACTAAAAAGAAAAAAAAAAAAAAAAGTGTATGAGTGTCTTAAATATCCCGCTGTAATACCAGGTGCTGTAAGCATTTTTGTTTTACTAAAAAGAAAAAAGAAAAAAAAAACTTTTATGAGTGTCTTAAATTTCCTGCTGTAATACCAGGTGCTGTAAGCATTTTTATTTTACTAAAAAGAAAAAAAAAGAGTGTATGAGTGTCTTAAATATCCCGCTGTAATACCAGGTGCTGTAAGCATTTTTGTTTTACTAAAAAGAAAAAAAAAAAAAAAAGTGTATGAGTGTCTTAAATATCCCGCTGTAATACCAGGTGCTGTAAGCATTTTTGTTTTACTAAAAGGAAAAAAAAAAAAAAAAGAGTGTATGAGTGTCTTAAATATCCCGCTGTAATACCAGGTGCTGTAAGCATTTTTGTTTTACTAAAAAGAAAAAAAAAAAAAAAAGTGTATGAGTGTCTTAAATATCCCGCTGTAATACCAGGTGCTGTAAGCATTTTTGTTTTACTAAAAAGAAAAAAGAAAAAAAAAGAGTGTATGAGTGTCTTAAATATCCCGCTGTAATGCCAGGTGCTTTAAGCATTTTTGTTTTACTAGAAAAAAAAAGTGTATGAGTATCTTAAATATCCCGCTGTAATACCAGGTGCTGTAAGCATTTTTGTTTTACTAAAAAGAAAAAAAAAAAAAAAGAGTGTATGAGTGTCTTAAATATCCCGCTGTAATGCCAGGTGCTGTAAGCATTTTTGTTTTACTAAAAAGAAAAAAGAAAAAAAAAAGAGTGTAAGACTGTCTTAAATATCCCGCTGTAATACCAGGTGCTGTAAGCATTTTTGTTTTACTAGAAAAAAAAAAGAGTGTATGAGTGTCTTAAATATCCCGCTGTATTACCAGGTGCTGTAAGCATTTTTGTTTTACTAGAAAAAAAAAAGAGTGTATAAGTTTCTTAAATTCCCCTTTGTAATACCAGGTACTGTAAGCAGTTTTGTTTTACTAAAAAGAAAAAAAAAAAAAAAGTTTATAAGTGTCTTAAATATCCCGCTGTAATACCAGGTGCTGTAAGCATTTTTGTTTTACTAAAAAGAAAAAAGAACAAAAAAGAGTGTATGACTGTCTTAAATTTCCTGCTGTAATACCAGGTGCTGTAAGCATTTTTATTTTACTAAAAAGAAAAAAAAAAAAAAAAGAGTGTATGAGTGTCTTAAATATCCCGCTGTAATACCAGGTGCTGTAAGCATTTTTGTTTTACTAAAAGGAAAAAAAAAAAAAAAAAGAGTGTATGAGTGTCTTAAATATCCCGCTGTAATACCAGGTGCTGTAAGCATTTTTGTTTTACTAAAAAGAAAAAAAAAAAAAAGTGTATGAGTGTCTTAAATATCCCGCTGTAATACCAAGTGCTGTAAGCATTTTTGTTTTACTAAAAGGAAAAAAAAAAAAAAAAAGTTTATGAGTGTCTTAAATATCCCGCTGTAATACCAGGTGCTGTAAGCATTTTTGTTTTACTAAAAAGAAAAAAAAAAAAAAAGAGTGTATGAGTGTCTTAAATTTCCTGCTGTAATAACAGGTGCTGTAAGCATTTTTATTTTACTAAAAAGAAAAAAGAAAAAAAAAAAGTTTATGAGTGTCTTAAATATCCCGCTGTAATGCCAGGTGCTGTAAGCATTTTTGTTTTACTAAAAAGAAAAAAGAAAAAAAAAAGTTTATGACTGTCTTAAATATCCTGCTGTAATGCCAGGTGCTGTAAGCATTTTTGTTTTACTAAAAAGAAAAAAAAAAAAAAAGAGTGTATGAGTGTCTTAAATATCCCGCTGTAATGCCAGGTGCTGTAAGCATTTTTGTTTTACTAAAAAGAAAAAAAAAAAAAAAAAGAGTGTATGAGTGTCTTAAATATCCCGCTGTAATACCAGGTGCTGTAAGCATTTTTGTTTTACTAGAAAAAAAAAGAGTGTATGAGTATCTTAAATATCCCGCTGTAATACCAGGTGCTGTAAGCATTTTTGTTTTACTAAAAGGAAAAAAAAAAAAAAAAAGAGTGTATGAGTGTCTTAAATATCCCGCTGTAATACCAGGTGCTGTAAGCATTTTTGTTTTACTAAAAAGAAAAAAGAACAAAAAAGAGTGTATGAGTGTCTTAAATTTCCTGCTGTAATACCAGGTACTGTAAGCTTTTTTTTTTTACTAAAAAGAAAAAAAAAAAAAAACGTTTATGAGTGTCTTAAATATCCCGCTGTAATGCCAGGTGCTGTAAGCATTTTTATTTTACTAATAAGAAAAAAAAAAAAAAAAAGAGTGTATGAGTGTCTTAAATATCCCGCTGTAATACCAGGTGCTGTAAGCATTTTTGTTTTACTAAAAAGAAAAAAAAAAAAAAAAGTGTATGAGTGTCTTAAATATCCCGCTGTAATACCAGGTGCTGTAAGCATTTTTGTTTTACTAGAAAAAAAAAAGAACAAAAAAAGAGTATATGAGTGTCTTAAATTTCCTGCTGTAATACCAGGTGCTGTAAGCATTTTTGTTTTACTAAAAAGAAAAAAGAAAAAAAAAAGTTTATGACTGTCTTAAATATCCTGCTGTAATGCCAGGTGCTGTAAGCATTTTTGTTTTACTAAAAAAAAAAAAAAAAAAAAGAGTGTATGAGTGTCTTAAATATCCCGCTGTAATGCCAGGTGCTGTAAGCATTTTTGTTTTACTAGAAAAAAAAAGAAAAAAAAAAGAGTGTGTGAGTGTCTTAAATTTCCTGCTGTAATACCAGGTACTGTAAGAATTTTTATTTTACTAAAAAGAAAAAAAAAAAAAAAGTGTATGAGTGTCTTAAATATCCCGCTGTAATGCCAGGTGCTGTAAGCATTTTTGTTTTACTAGAAAAAAAAAGAAAAAAAAAAGAGTGTGTGAGTGTCTTAAATTTCCTGCTGTAATACCAGGTACTGTAAGAATTTTTATTTTACTAAAAAGAAAAAAAAAAAAAAAAGTTTATGAGTGTCTTACATATCCCGCTGTAATGCCAGGTGCTGTAAGCATTTTTGTTTTACTAAAAAGAAAAAAAAAAAAAAAAAGAGTGTATGAGTGTCTTAAATATCCCGCTGTAATACCAGGTGCTGTAAGCATTTTTGTTTTACTAGAAAAAAAAAGAGTGTATGAGTATCTTAAATATCCCGCTGTAATACCAGGTGCTGTAAGCATTTTTGTTTTACTAAAAGGAAAAAAAAAAAAAAAAAGAGTGTATGAGTGTCTTAAATATCCCGCTGTAATACCAGGTGCTGTAAGCATTTTTGTTTTACTAAAAAGAAAAAAGAACAAAAAAGAGTGTATGAGTGTCTTAAATTTCCTGCTGTAATACCAGGTACTGTAAGCTTTTTTTTTTTACTAAAAAGAAAAAAAAAAAAAAACGTTTATGAGTGTCTTAAATATCCCGCTGTAATGCCAGGTGCTGTAAGCATTTTTGTTTTACTAATAAGAAAAAAAAAAAAAAAAAGAGTGTATGAGTGTCTTAAATATCCCGCTGTAATACCAGGTGCTGTAAGCATTTTTGTTTTACTAAAAGAAAAAAAAAAAAAAAAAAGAGTGTATGAGTGTCTTAAATATCCCGCTGTAATACCAGGTGCTGTAAGCATTTTTGTTTTACTAAAAAGAAAAAAAAAAAAAAAAAGTTTATGAGTGTCTTAAATATCCCGCTGTAATACCAGGTGCTGTAAGCATTTTTGTTTTACTAAAAAGAAAAAAAAAAAAAAAAAAAGTGTAAGACTGTCTTAAATTTCCCACTGTAATACCAGGTGCTGTAAGCATTTTTGTTTTACTAAAAAAAAAGTGTATGAGTGTCTTAAATATCCCGCTGTATTACCAGGTGCTGTAAGCATTTTTGTTTTACTAGAAAAAAAAAAGAGTGTATAAGTTTCTTAAATTCCCCTTTGTAATACCAGGTACTGTAAGCATTTTTGTTTTACTAAAAAGAAAAAAAAAAAAAAAGTTTATAAGTGTCTTAAATATCCCGCTGTAATACCAGGTGCTGTAAGCATTTTTGTTTTACTAGAAAAAAAAAAGAGTGTATGAGTGTCTTAAATATCCCGCTGTAATACCAGGTGCTGTAAGCATTTTTGTTTTACTAAAAGGAAAAAAAAAAAAAAAAAGAGTGTATGAGTGTCTTAAATATCCCGCTGTAATACCAGGTGCTGTAAGCATTTTTGTTTTACTAAAAGGAAAAAAAAAAAAAAAAAAGAGTGTATGAGTGTCTTAAATATCCCGCTGTAATACCAGGTGCTGTAAGCATTTTTGTTTTACTAAAAAGAAAAAAGAACAAAAAAGAGTGTATGAGTGTCTTAAATTTCCTGCTGTAATACCAGGTGCTGTAAGCATTTTTATTTTACTAAAAAGAAAAAAGAAAAAAAAAAGTTTATGAGTGTCTTAAATATCCCGCTGTAATGCCAGGTGCTGTAAGCATTTTTGTTTTACTAAAAAGAAAAAAAAAAAGAGTTTATGAGTGTCTTAAATATCCCGCTGTAATGCCAGGTGCTGTAAGCATTTTTGTTTTACTAAAAAGAAAAAAGAAAAAAAAAAGTTTATGACTGTCTTAAATATCCTGCTGTAATGCCAGGTGCTGTAAGCATTTTTGTTTTACTAAAAAGAAAAAAAAAAAAAAAGAGTGTATGAGTGTCTTAAATATCCCGCTGTAATGCCAGGTGCTGTAAGCATTTTTGTTTTACTAGAAAAAAAAAGAAAAAAAAAAGAGTGTGTGAGTGTCTTAAATTTCCTGCTGTAATACCAGGTACTGTAAGAATTTTTATTTTACTAAAAAGAAAAAAAAAAAAAAAAGTTTATGAGTGTCTTAAATATCCCGCTGTAATACCAGGTGCTGTAAGCATTTTTGTTTTACTAAAAGGAAAAAAAAAAAAAAAAAGAGTGTATGAGTGTCTTAAATATCCCGCTGTAATACCAGGTGCTGTAAGCATTTTTGTTTTACTAAAAAGAAAAAAGAACAAAAAAGAGTGTATGAGTGTCTTAAATTTCCTGCTGTAATACCAGGTACTGTAAGCTTTTTTTTTTTACTAAACAGAAAAAGAAAAAAAAAAAGTTTATGAGTGTCTTAAATATCCCGCTGTAATGCCAGGTGCTGTAAGCATTTTTGTTTTACTAATAAGAAAAAAAAAAAAAAAAAGAGTGTATGAGTGTCTTAAATATCCCGCTGTAATACCAGGTGCTGTAAGCATTTTTGTTTTACTAAAAAGAAAAAAAAAAAAAAAAGTGTATGAGTGTCTTAAATATCCCGCTGTAATACCAGGTGCTGTAAGCATTTTTGTTTTACTAGAAAAAAAAAAGAACAAAAAAAGAGTATATGAGTGTCTTAAATTTCCTGCTGTAATACCAGGTGCTGTAAGCATTTTTATTTTACTAAAAGGAAAAAAAAAAAAAAAAAAGAGTGTATGAGTGTCTTAAATATCCCGCTGTAATACCAGGTGCTGTAAGCATTTTTGTTTTACTAAAAGGAAAAAAAAAAAGAGTGTATGAGTGTCTTAAATATCCCGCTGTAATACCAGGTGCTGTAAGCATTTTTGTTTTACTAAAAAAAAAAAAAAAAAAAAAAAGTGTATGAGTGTCTTAAATATCCCGCTGTAATACCAGGTGCTGTAAGCATTTTTGTTTTACTAAAAAAAAAAAAAAAAAAAAAGAGTGTATGAGTGTCTTAAATTTCCTGCTGTAATAACAGGTGCTGTAAGCATTTTTATTTTACTAAAAAGAAAAAAGAAAAAAAAAAAGTTTATGAGTGTCTTAAATATCCCGCTGTAATGCCAGGTGCTGTAAGCATTTTTGTTTTACTAAAAAGAAAAAAGAAAAAAAAAAGTTTATGACTGTCTTAAATATCCTGCTGTAATGCCAGGTGCTGTAAGCATTTTTGTTTTACTAAAAAGAAAAAAAAAAAAAAGAGTGTATGAGTGTCTTAAATATCCCGCTGTAATGCCAGGTGCTGTAAGCATTTTTGTTTTACTAGAAAAAAAAAGAAAAAAAAAAGAGTGTGTGAGTGTCTTAAATTTCCTGCTGTAATACCAGGTACTGTAAGAATTTTTATTTTACTAAAAAGAAAAAAAAAAAAAAAGTTTATGAGTGTCTTAAATATCCCGCTGTAATGCCAGGTGCTGTAAGCATTTTTGTTTTACTAAAAAGAAAAAAAAAAAAAAAAAGAGTGTATGAGTGTCTTAAATATCCCGCTGTAATACCAGGTGCTGTAAGCATTTTTGTTTTACTAGAAAAAAAAAGAGTGTATGAGTATCTTAAATATCCCGCTGTAATACCAGGTGCTGTAAGCATTTTTGTTTTACTAAAAGGAAAAAAAAAAAAAAAAAGAGTGTATGAGTGTCTTAAATATCCCGCTGTAATACCAGGTGCTGTAAGCATTTTTGTTTTACTAAAAAGAAAAAAGAACAAAAAAGAGTGTATGAGTGTCTTAAATTTCCTGCTGTAATACCAGGTACTGTAAGCTTTTTTTTTTTACTAAAAAGAAAAAAAAAAAAAAACGTTTATGAGTGTCTTAAATATCCCGCTGTAATGCCAGGTGCTGTAAGCATTTTTGTTTTACTAATAAGAAAAAAAAAAAAAAAAAGAGTGTATGAGTGTCTTAAATATCCCGCTGTAATACCAGGTGCTGTAAGCATTTTTGTTTTACTAAAAAGAAAAAAAAAAAAAAAAGTGTATGAGTGTCTTAAATATCCCGCTGTAATACCAGGTGCTGTAAGCATTTTTGTTTTACTAGAAAAAAAAAAGAACAAAAAAAGAGTATATGAGTGTCTTAAATTTCCTGCTGTAATACCAGGTGCTATAAGCATTTTTGTTTTACTAAAAAGAAAAAAGAAAAAAAAAAGTTTATGACTGTCTTAAATATCCTGCTGTAATGCCAGGTGCTGTAAGCATTTTTGTTTTACTAAAAAGAAAAAAAAAAAAAAAGAGTGTATGAGTGTCTTAAATATCCCGCTGTAATGCCAGGTGCTGTAAGCATTTTTGTTTTACTAGAAAAAAAAAGAAAAAAAAAAGAGTGTGTGAGTGTCTTAAATTTCCTGCTGTAATACCAGGTACTGTAAGAATTTTTATTTTACTAAAAAGAAAAAAAAAAAAAAAGTTTATGAGTGTCTTAAATATCCCGCTGTAATGCCAGGTGCTGTAAGCATTTTTGTTTTACTAAAAAGAAAAAAAAAAAAAAAAAGAGTGTATGAGTGTCTTAAATATCCCGCTGTAATACCAGGTGCTGTAAGCATTTTTGTTTTACTAGAAAAAAAAAGAGTGTATGAGTATCTTAAATATCCCGCTGTAATACCAGGTGCTGTAAGCATTTTTGTTTTACTAAAAGGAAAAAAGAACAAAAAAGAGTGTATGAGTGTCTTAAATTTCCTGCTGTAATACCAGGTACTGTAAGCTTTTTTTTTTTACTAAAAAGAAAAAAAAAAAAAAAGTTTATGAGTGTCTTAAATATCCCGCTGTAATGCCAGGTGCTGTAAGCATTTTTGTTTTACTAAAAGGAAAAAAGAACAAAAAAGAGTGTATGAGTGTCTTAAATTTCCTGCTGTAATACCAGGTACTGTAAGCTTTTTTTTTTTACTAAAAAGAAAAAAAAAAAAAAAGTTTATGAGTGTCTTAAATATCCCGCTGTAATGCCAGGTGCTGTAAGCATTTTTGTTTTACTAATAAGAAAAAAAAAAAAAAAAAAGAGTGTATGAGTGTCTTAAATATCCCGCTGTAATGCCAGGTGCTGTAAGCATTTTTGTTTTACTAGAAAAAAAAAGAAAAAAAAAAGAGTGTGTGAGTGTCTTAAATTTCCTGCTGTAATACCAGGTACTGTAAGAATTTTTATTTTACTAAAAAGAAAAAAAAAAAAAAAGTTTATGAGTGTCTTAAATATCCCGCTGTAATGCCAGGTGCTGTAAGCATTTTTGTTTTACTAAAAAGAAAAAAAAAAAAAAAAGAGTGTATGAGTGTCTTAAATATCCCGCTGTAATACCAGGTGCTGTAAGCATTTTTGTTTTACTAGAAAAAAAAAGAGTGTATGAGTATCTTAAATATCCCGCTGTAATACCAGGTGCTGTAAGCATTTTTGTTTTACTAAAAGGAAAAAAGAACAAAAAAGAGTGTATGAGTGTCTTAAATTTCCTGCTGTAATACCAGGTACTGTAAGCTTTTTTTTTTTACTAAAAAGAAAAAAAAAAAAAAAGTTTATGAGTGTCTTAAATATCCCGCTGTAATGCCAGGTGCTGTAAGCATTTTTGTTTTACTAATAAGAAAAAAAAAAAAAAAAAAGAGTGTATGAGTGTCTTAAATATCCCGCTGTAATACCAGGTGCTGTAAGCATTTTTGTTTTACTAAAAAGAAAAAAAAAAAAAAAGAGTGTATGAGTGTCTTAAATATCCCGCTGTAATGCCAGGTGCTGTAAGCATTTTTGTTTTACTAGAAAAAAAAAGAAAAAAAAAAGAGTGTGTGAGTGTCTTAAATTTCCTGCTGTAATACCAGGTACTGTAAGAATTTTTATTTTACTAAAAAGAAAAAAAAAAAAAAAAGTTTATGAGTGTCTTAAATATCCCGCTGTAATGCCAGGTGCTGTAAGCATTTTTGTTTTACTAAAAAGAAAAAAAAAAAAAAAAAGAGTGTATGAGTGTCTTAAATATCCCGCTGTAATACCAGGTGCTGTAAGCATTTTTGTTTTACTAGAAAAAAAAAGAGTGTATGAGTATCTTAAATATCCCGCTGTAATACCAGGTGCTGTAAGCATTTTTGTTTTACTAAAAGGAAAAAAGAACAAAAAAGAGTGTATGAGTGTCTTAAATTTCCTGCTGTAATACCAGGTACTGTAAGCTTTTTTTTTTTACTAAAAAGAAAAAAAAAAAAAAACGTTTATGAGTGTCTTAAATATCCCGCTGTAATGCCAGGTGCTGTAAGCATTTTTGTTTTACTAATAAGAAAAAAAAAAAAAAAAAGAGTGTATGAGTGTCTTAAATATCCCGCTGTAATACCAGGTGCTGTAAGCATTTTTGTTTTACTAAAAAGAAAAAAAAAAAAAAAAGTGTATGAGTGTCTTAAATATCCCGCTGTAATACCAGGTGCTGTAAGCATTTTTGTTTTACTAGAAAGAAAAAAAGAAAAAAAAAAGAGTATATGAGTGTCTTAAATATCCCGCTGTAATACCAGGTGCTGTAAGCATTTTTGTTTTACTAAAAAGAAAAAAGAACAAAAAAGAGTGTATGAGTGTCTTAAATTTCCTGCTGTAATACCAGGTACTGTAAGCTTTTTTTTTTTACTAAAAAGAAAAAAAAAAGAAAAAGTTTATGAGTGTCTTAAATATCCCGCTGTAATGCCAGGTGCTGTAAGCATTTTTGTTTTACTAAAAAAAAAAAAAAAAAAAAAAGAGTGTATGAGTGTCTTAAATATCCCGCTGTAATACCAGGTGCTGTAAGCATTTTTGTTTTACTAGAAAAAAAAAGAGTGTATGAGTATCTTAAATATCCCGCTGTAATACCAGGTGCTGTAAGCATTTTTTTTTTTCTAAAAGGAAAAAAAAAAAAAAAAAGAGTGTATGAGTGTCTTAAATATCCCGCTGTAATACCAGGTGCTGTAAGCATTTTTGTTTTACTAAAAAGAAAAAAGAACAAAAAAGAGTGTATGAGTGTCTTAAATTTCCTGCTGTAATACCAGGTACTGTAAGCTTTTTTTTTTTACTAAAAAGAAAAAAAAAAAAAAACGTTTATGAGTGTCTTAAATATCCCGCTGTAATGCCAGGTGCTGTAAGCATTTTTGTTTTACTAATAAGAAAAAAAAAAAAAAAAAGAGTGTATGAGTGTCTTAAATATCCCGCTGTAATACCAGGTGCTGTAAGCATTTTTGTTTTACTAAAAAGAAAAAAAAAAAAAAAAGTGTATGAGTGTCTTAAATATCCCGCTGTAATACCAGGTGCTGTAAGCATTTTTGTTTTACTAGAAAGAAAAAAAGAAAAAAAAAGAGTATATGAGTGTCTTAAATTTCCTGCTGTAATACCAGGTGCTGTAAGCATTTTTATTTTACTAAAAAGAAAAAAGAAAAAAGAAAAGTTTATGAGTGTCTTAAATATCCCGCTGTAATGCCAGGTGCTGTAAGCATTTTTGTTTTACTAAAAAGAAAAAAGAAAAAAAAAAGTTTATGACTGTCTTAAATATCCTGCTGTAATGCCAGGTGCTGTAAGCATTTTTGTTTTACTAAAAAGAAAAAAAAAAAAAAAGAGTGTATGAGTGTCTTAAATATCCCGCTGTAATGCCAGGTGCTGTAAGCATTTTTGTTTTACTAGAAAAAAAAAGAAAAAAAAAAGAGTGTGTGAGTGTCTTAAATTTCCTGCTGTAATACCAGGTACTGTAAGAATTTTTATTTTACTAAAAAGAAAAAAAAAAAAAAAAGTTTATGAGTGTCTTAAATATCCCGCTGTAATGCCAGGTGCTGTAAGCATTTTTGTTTTACTAAAAAGAAAAAAAAAAAAAAAAAGAGTGTATGAGTGTCTTAAATATCCCGCTGTAATACCAGGTGCTGTAAGCATTTTTGTTTTACTAGAAAAAAAAAGAGTGTATGAGTATCTTAAATATCCCGCTGTAATACCAGGTGCTGTAAGCATTTTTGTTTTACTAAAAGGAAAAAAAAAAAAAAAAAGAGTGTATGAGTGTCTTAAATATCCCGCTGTAATACCAGGTGCTGTAAGCATTTTTGTTTTACTAAAAAGAAAAAAGAACAAAAAAGAGTGTATGAGTGTCTTAAATTTCCTGCTGTAATACCAGGTACTGTAAGCTTTTTTTTTTTACTAAAAAGAAAAAAAAAAAAAAATGTTTATGAGTGTCTTAAATATCCCGCTGTAATGCCAGGTGCTGTAAGCATTTTTGTTTTACTAATAATAAAAAAAAAAAAAAAAAGAGTGTATGAGTGTCTTAAATATCCCGCTGTAATACCAGGTGCTGTAAGCATTTTTGTTTTACTAAAAAGAAAAAAAAAAAAAAAAGTGTATGAGTGTCTTAAATATCCCGCTGTAATACCAGGTGCTGTAAGCATTTTTGTTTTACTAGAAAAAAAAAAGAACAAAAAAAGAGTATATGAGTGTCTTAAATTTCCTGCTGTAATACCAGGTGCTGTAAGCATTTTTGTTTTACTAAAAAGAAAAAAAAAAAAAAAGAGTGTATGAGTGTCTTAAATATCCCGCTGTAATGCCAGGTGCTGTAAGCATTTTTGTTTTACTAGAAAAAAAAAGAGTGTGTGAGTGTCTTAAATTTCCTGCTGTAATACCAGGTACTGTAAGAATTTTTATTTTACTAAAAAGAAAAAAAAAAAAAAAGTTTATGAGTGTCTTAAATATCCCGCTGTAATTCCAGGTGCTGTAAGCATTTTTGTTTTACTAGAAAAAAAAAGAGTGTATGAGTATCTTAAATATCCCGCTGTAATACCAGGTGCTGTAAGCATTTTTGTTTTACTAAAAGGAAAAAAGAACAAAAAAGAGTGTATGAGTGTCTTAAATTTCCTGCTGTAATACCAGGTGCTGTAAGCTTTTTTTTTTTACTAAAAAGAAAAAAAAAAAAAAAAGTTTATGAGTGTCTTAAATATCCCGCTGTAATGCCAGGTGCTGTAAGCATTTTTGTTTTACTAATAAGAAAAAAAAAAAAAAAAAGAGTGTATGAGTGTCTTAAATATCCCGCTGTAATACCAGGTGCTGTAAGCATTTTTGTTTTACTAAAAAGAAAAAAAAAAAAAAAGAGTGTATGAGTGTCTTAAATATCCCGCTGTAATGCCAGGTGCTGTAAGCATTTTTGTTTTACTAGAAAAAAAAAGAAAAAAAAAAGAGTGTGTGAGTGTCTTAAATTTCCTGCTGTAATACCAGGTACTGTAAGAATTTTTATTTTACTAAAAAGAAAAAAAAAAAAAAAAGTTTATGAGTGTCTTAAATATCCCGCTGTAATGCCAGGTGCTGTAAGCATTTTTGTTTTACTAAAAAAAAAAAAAAAAAAAAAAAGAGTGTATGAGTGTCTTAAATATCCCGCTGTAATACCAGGTGCTGTAAGCATTTTTGTTTTACTAAAAGGAAAAAAAAAAAAAAAAAGAGTGTATGAGTGTCTTAAATATCCCGCTGTAATACCAGGTGCTGTAAGCATTTTTGTTTTACTAAAAAGAAAAAAGAACAAAAAAGAGTGTATGAGTGTCTTAAATTTCCTGCTGTAATACCAGGTACTGTAAGCTTTTTTTTTTTACTAAAAAGAAAAAAAAAAAAAAACGTTTATGAGTGTCTTAAATATCCCGCTGTAATGCCAGGTGCTGTAAGCATTTTTGTTTTACTAATAAGAAAAAAAAAAAAAAAAAGAGTGTATGAGTGTCTTAAATATCCCGCTGTAATACCAGGTGCTGTAAGCATTTTTGTTTTACTAAAAAGAAAAAAAAAAAAAAAAGTGTATGAGTGTCTTAAATATCCCGCTGTAATACCAGGTGCTGTAAGCATTTTTGTTTTACTAGAAAAAAAAAAGAAAAAAAAAAGAGTATATGAGTGTCTTAAATTTCCTGCTGTAATACCAGGTGCTGTAAGCATTTTTATTTTACTAAAAAGAAAAAAGAAAAAAGAAAAGTTTATGAGTGTCTTAAATATCCCGCTGTAATGCCAGGTGCTGTAAGCATTTTTGTTTTACTAAAAAGAAAAAAGAAAAAAAAAAGTTTATGACTGTCTTAAATATCCTGCTGTAATGCCAGGTGCTGTAAGCATTTTTGTTTTACTAAAAAGAAAAAAAAAAAAAAAGAGTGTATGAGTGTCTTAAATATCCCGCTGTAATGCCAGGTGCTGTAAGCATTTTTGTTTTACTAGAAAAAAAAAAAAAAAAAAAGAGTGTGTGAGTGTCTTAAATTTCCTGCTGTAATACCAGGTACTGTAAGCATTTTTATTTTACTAAAAAGAAAAAAAAAAAAAAAAGTTTATGAGTGTCTTAAATATCCCGCTGTAATGTCAGCTGCTGTAAACATTTTTGTTTTACTAAAAAGAAAAAAAAAAAAAAAAAGAGTGTATGAGTGTCTTAAATATCCCGCTGTAATACCAGGTGCTGTAAGCATTTTTGTTTTACTAGAAAAAAAAAAGAACAAAAAAAGAGTATATGAGTGTCTTAAATTTCCTGCTGTAATACCAGGTGCTGTAAGCATTTTTGTTTTACTAAAAAGAAAAAAAAAAAAAAAGAGTGTATGAGTGTCTTAAATATCCCGCTGTAATGCCAGGTGCTGTAAGCATTTTTGTTTTACTAGAAAAAAAAAGAAAAAAAAAAAGAGTGTGTGAGTGTCTTAAATTTCCTGCTGTAATACCAGGTACTGTAAGAATTTTTATTTTACTAAAAAGAAAAAAAAAAAAAAAGTTTATGAGTGTCTTAAATATCCCGCTGTAATTCCAGGTGCTGTAAGCATTTTTGTTTTACTAGAAAAAAAAAGAGTGTATGAGTATCTTAAATATCCCGCTGTAATACCAGGTGCTGTAAGCATTTTTGTTTTACTAAAAGGAAAAAAGAACAAAAAAGAGTGTATGAGTGTCTTAAATTTCCTGCTGTAATACCAGGTGCTGTAAGCTTTTTTTTTTTACTAAAAAGAAAAAAAAAAAAAAAAGTTTATGAGTGTCTTAAATATCCCGCTGTAATGCCAGGTGCTGTAAGCATTTTTGTTTTACTAATAAGAAAAAAAAAAAAAAAAAGAGTGTATGAGTGTCTTAAATATCCCGCTGTAATACCAGGTGCTGTAAGCATTTTTGTTTTACTAAAAAGAAAAAAAAAAAAAAAGAGTGTATGAGTGTCTTAAATATCCCGCTGTAATGCCAGGTGCTGTAAGCATTTTTGTTTTACTAGAAAAAAAAAGAAAAAAAAAAGAGTGTGTGAGTGTCTTAAATTTCCTGCTGTAATACCAGGTACTGTAAGAATTTTTATTTTACTAAAAAGAAAAAAAAAAAAAAAGTTTATGAGTGTCTTAAATATCCCGCTGTAATGCCAGGTGCTGTAAGCATTTTTGTTTTACTAAAAAGAAAAAAAAAAAAAAAAAGAGTGTATGAGTGTCTTAAATATCCCGCTGTAATACCAGGTGCTGTAAGCATTTTTGTTTTACTAGAAAAAAAAAGAGTGTATGAGTATCTTAAATATCCCGCTGTAATACCAGGTGCTGTAAGCATTTTTGTTTTACTAAAAGGAAAAAAAAAAAAAAAAAGAGTGTATGAGTGTCTTAAATATCCCGCTGTAATACCAGGTGCTGTAAGCATTTTTGTTTTACTAAAAAGAAAAAAGAACAAAAAAGAGTGTATGAGTGTCTTAAATTTCCTGCTGTAATACCAGGTACTGTAAGCTTTTTTTTTTTACTAAAAAGAAAAAAAAAAAAAAACGTTTATGAGTGTCTTAAATATCCCGCTGTAATGCCAGGTGCTGTAAGCATTTTTGTTTTACTAATAAGAAAAAAAAAAAAAAAAAGAGTGTATGAGTGTCTTAAATATCCCGCTGTAATACCAGGTGCTGTAAGCATTTTTGTTTTACTAAAAAGAAAAAAAAAAAAAAAAGTGTATGAGTGTCTTAAATATCCCGCTGTAATACCAGGTGCTGTAAGCATTTTTGTTTTACTAGAAAAAAAAAAGAAAAAAAAAAGAGTATATGAGTGTCTTAAATTTCCTGCTGTAATACCAGGTGCTGTAAGCATTTTTATTTTACTAAAAAGAAAAAAGAAAAAAGAAAAGTTTATGAGTGTCTTAAATATCCCGCTGTAATGCCAGGTGCTGTAAGCATTTTTGTTTTACTAAAAAGAAAAAAGAAAAAAAAAAGTTTATGACTGTCTTAAATATCCTGCTGTAATGCCAGGTGCTGTAAGCATTTTTGTTTTACTAAAAAGAAAAAAAAAAAAAAAGAGTGTATGAGTGTCTTAAATATCCCGCTGTAATGCCAGGTGCTGTAAGCATTTTTGTTTTACTAGAAAAAAAAAAGAAAAAAAAAAGAGTGTGTGAGTGTCTTAAATTTCCTGCTGTAATACCAGGTACTGTAAGCATTTTTATTTTACTAAAAAGAAAAAAAAAAAAAAAAGTTTATGAGTGTCTTAAATATCCCGCTGTAATGTCAGGTGCTGTAAACATTTTTGTTTTACTAAAAAGAAAAAAAAAAAAAAAAAGAGTGTATGAGTGTCTTAAATATCCCACTGTAATACCAGGTGCTGTAAGCATTTTTGTTTTACTAGAAAAAAAAAGAGTGTATGAGTATCTTAAATATCCCGCTGTAATACCAGGTGCTGTAAGCATTTTTGTTTTACTAAAAAGAAAAAAAGAAAAAAAAGTGTATGAGTGTCTTAAATATCCCGCTGTAATACCAGGTGCTGTAAGCATTTTTGTTTTACTAGAAAAAAAAAAGAACAAAAAAAGAGTATATGAGTGTCTTAAATTTCCTGCTGTAATACCAGGTGCTGTAAGCATTTTTGTTTTACTAAAAAGAAAAAAAAAAAAAAAGAGTGTATGAGTGTCTTAAATATCCCGCTGTAATGCCAGGTGCTGTAAGCATTTTTGTTTTACTAGAAAAAAAAAGAAAAAAAAAAGAGTGTGTGAGTGTCTTAAATTTCCTGCTGTAATACCAGGTACTGTAAGAATTTTTATTTTACTAAAAAGAAAAAAAAAAAAAAAGTTTATGAGTGTCTTAAATATCCCGCTGTAATTCCAGGTGCTGTAAGCATTTTTGTTTTACTAGAAAAAAAAAGAGTGTATGAGTATCTTAAATATCCCGCTGTAATACCAGGTGCTGTAAGCATTTTTGTTTTACTAAAAGGAAAAAAGAACAAAAAAGAGTGTATGAGTGTCTTAAATTTCCTGCTGTAATACCAGGTGCTGTAAGCTTTTTTTTTTTACTAAAAAGAAAAAAAAAAAAAAAAGTTTATGAGTGTCTTAAATATCCCGCTGTAATGCCAGGTGCTGTAAGCATTTTTGTTTTACTAAAAAGTAAAAAGAAAAAAAAAAGTTTATGACTGTCTTAAATATCCTGCTGTAATGCCAGGTGCTGTAAGCATTTTTGTTTTACTAAAAAGAAAAAAAAAAAAAAAGAGTGTATGAGTGTCTTAAATATCCCGCTGTAATGCCAGGTGCTGTAAGCATTTTTGTTTTACTAGAAAAAAAAAAGAAAAAAAAAAGAGTGTGTGAGTGTCTTAAATTTCCTGCTGTAATACCAGGTACTGTAAGCATTTTTATTTTACTAAAAAGAAAAAAAAAAAAAAAAGTTTATGAGTGTCTTAAATATCCCGCTGTAATGTCAGGTGCTGTAAACATTTTTGTTTTACTAAAAAGAAAAAAAAAAAAAAAAAGAGTGTATGAGTGTCTTAAATATCCCACTGTAATACCAGGTGCTGTAAGCATTTTTGTTTTACTAGAAAAAAAAAGAGTGTATGAGTATCTTAAATATCCCGCTGTAATACCAGGTGCTGTAAGCATTTTTGTTTTACTAAAAAGAAAAAAAGAAAAAAAAGTGTATGAGTGTCTTAAATATCCCGCTGTAATACCAGGTGCTGTAAGCATTTTTGTTTTACTAGAAAAAAAAAGAAAAAAAAAAGAGTGTGTGAGTGTCTTAAATTTCCTGCTGTAATACCAGGTACTGTAAGAATTTTTATTTTACTAAAAAGAAAAAAAAAAAAAAAAGTTTATGAGTGTCTTAAATATCCCGCTGTAATGCCAGGTGCTGTAAGCATTTTTGTTTTACTAGAAAAAAAAAGAGTGTATGAGTATCTTAAATATCCCGCTGTAATACCAGGTGCTGTAAGCATTTTTGTTTTACTAAAAGGAAAAAAAAAAAAAAAAAGAGTGTATGAGTGTCTTAAATATCCCGCTGTAATACCAGGTGCTGTAAGCATTTTTGTTTTACTAAAAAGAAAAAAGAACAAAAAAGAGTGTATGAGTGTCTTAAATTTCCTGCTGTAATACCAGGTACTGTAAGCTTTTTTTTTTTACTAAAAAGAAAAAAAAAAAAAAACGTTTATGAGTGTCTTAAATATCCCGCTGTAATGCCAGGTGCTGTAAGCATTTTTGTTTTACTAATAAGAAAAAAAAAAAAAAAAAGAGTGTATGAGTGTCTTAAATATCCCGCTGTAATACCAGGTGCTGTAAGCATTTTTGTTTTACTAAAAAGAAAAAAAAAAAAAAAAGTGTATGAGTGTCTTAAATATCCCGCTGTAATACCAGGTGCTGTAAGCATTTTTGTTTTACTAGAAAAAAAAAAGAAAAAAAAAAGAGTATATGAGTGTCTTAAATTTCCTGCTGTAATACCAGGTGCTGTAAGCATTTTTATTTTACTAAAAAGAAAAAAGAAAAAAGAAAAGTTTATGAGTGTCTTAAATATCCCGCTGTAATGCCAGGTGCTGTAAGCATTTTTGTTTTACTAAAAAGAAAAAAGAAAAAAAAAAGTTTATGACTGTCTTAAATATCCTGCTGTAATGCCAGGTGCTGTAAGCATTTTTGTTTTACTAAAAAGAAAAAAAAAAAAAAAGAGTGTATGAGTGTCTTAAATATCCCGCTGTAATGCCAGGTGCTGTAAGCATTTTTGTTTTACTAGAAAAAAAAAAAAAAAAAAAAGAGTGTGTGAGTGTCTTAAATTTCCTGCTGTAATACCAGGTACTGTAAGCATTTTTATTTTACTAAAAAGAAAAAAAAAAAAAAAAGTTTATGAGTGTCTTAAATATCCCGCTGTAATGTCAGGTGCTGTAAACATTTTTGTTTTACTAAAAAGAAAAAAAAAAAAAAAAAGAGTGTATAAGTGTCTTAAATATCCCGCTGTAATACCAGGTGCTGTAAGCATTTTTGTTTTACTAGAAAAAAAAAAGAACAAAAAAAGAGTATATGAGTGTCTTAAATTTCCTGCTGTAATACCAGGTGCTGTAAGCATTTTTGTTTTACTAAAAAAAAAAAAAAAAAAAAAGAGTGTATGAGTGTCTTAAATATCCCGCTGTAATGCCAGGTGCTGTAAGCATTTTTGTTTTACTAGAAAAAAAAAGAAAAAAAAAAGAGTGTGTGAGTGTCTTAAATTTCCTGCTGTAATACCAGGTACTGTAAGAATTTTTATTTTACTAAAAAGAAAAAAAAAAAAAAAGTTTATGAGTGTCTTAAATATCCCGCTGTAATTCCAGGTGCTGTAAGCATTTTTGTTTTACTAGAAAAAAAAAGAGTGTATGAGTATCTTAAATATCCCGCTGTAATACCAGGTGCTGTAAGCATTTTTGTTTTACTAAAAGGAAAAAAGAACAAAAAAGAGTGTATGAGTGTCTTAAATTTCCTGCTGTAATACCAGGTGCTGTAAGCTTTTTTTTTTTACTAAAAAGAAAAAAAAAAAAAAAAGTTTATGAGTGTCTTAAATATCCCGCTGTAATGCCAGGTGCTGTAAGCATTTTTGTTTTACTAATAAGAAAAAAAAAAAAAAAAAGAGTGTATGAGTGTCTTAAATATCCCGCTGTAATACCAGGTGCTGTAAGCATTTTTGTTTTACTAAAAAGAAAAAAGAAAAAAAAGAGTGTATGAGTGTCTTAAATATCCCGCTGTAATGCCAGGTGCTGTAAGCATTTTTGTTTTACTAGAAAAAAAAAGAAAAAAAAAAGAGTGTGTGAGTGTCTTAAATTTCCTGCTGTAATACCAGGTACTGTAAGAATTTTTATTTTACTAAAAAGAAAAAAAAAAAAAAAAGTTTATGAGTGTCTTAAATATCCCGCTGTAATGCCAGGTGCTGTAAGCATTTTTGTTTTACTAAAAAGAAAAAAAAAAAAAAAAAGAGTGTATGAGTGTCTTAAATATCCCGCTGTAATACCAGGTGCTGTAAGCATTTTTGTTTTACTAGAAAAAAAAAGAGTGTATGAGTATCTTAAATATCCCGCTGTAATACCAGGTGCTGTAAGCATTTTTGTTTTACTAAAAGGAAAAAAAAAAAAAAAAAGAGTGTATGAGTGTCTTAAATATCCCGCTGTAATGTCAGGTGCTGTAAACATTTTTGTTTTACTAAAAAGAAAAAAAAAAAAAAAAAGAGTGTATGAGTGTCTTAAATATCCCGCTGTAATACCAGGTACTGTAAGCTTTTTTTTTTTACTAAAAAGAAAAAAAAAAAAAAACGTTTATGAGTGTCTTAAATATCCCGCTGTAATGCCAGGTGCTGTAAGCATTTTTGTTTTACTAATAAGAAAAAAAAAAAAAAAAAGAGTGTATGAGTGTCTTAAATATCCCGCTGTAATACCAGGTGCTGTAAGCATTTTTGTTTTACTAAAAAGAAAAAAAAAAAAAAAAGTGTATGAGTGTCTTAAATATCCCGCTGTAATACCAGGTGCTGTAAGCATTTTTGTTTTACTAGAAAAAAAAAAGAAAAAAAAAAGAGTATATGAGTGTCTTAAATTTCCTGCTGTAATACCAGGTGCTGTAAGCATTTTTATTTTACTAAAAAGAAAAAAGAAAAAAGAAAAGTTTATGAGTGTCTTAAATATCCTGCTGTAATGCCAGGTGCTGTAAGCATTTTTGTTTTACTAAAAAGAAAAAAAAAAAAAAAAAGAGTGTATGAGTGTCTTAAATATCCCGCTGTAATACCAGGTGCTGTAAGCATTTTTGTTTTACTAAAAGGAAAAAAAAAAAAAAAAAGAGTGTATGAGTGTCTTAAATATCCCGCTGTAATACCAGGTGCTGTAAGCATTTTTGTTTTACTAAAAAGAAAAAAGAACAAAAAAGAGTGTATGAGTGTCTTAAATTTCCTGCTGTAATACCAGGTACTGTAAGCTTTTTTTTTTTACTAAAAAGAAAAAAAAAAAAAAACGTTTATGAGTGTCTTAAATATCCCGCTGTAATGCCAGGTGCTGTAAGCATTTTTGTTTTACTAATAAGAAAAAAAAAAAAAAAAAGAGTGTATGAGTGTCTTAAATATCCCGCTGTAATACCAGGTGCTGTAAGCATTTTTGTTTTACTAAAAAGAAAAAAAAAAAAAAAAGTGTATGAGTGTCTTAAATATCCCGCTGTAATACCAGGTGCTGTAAGCATTTTTGTTTTACTAGAAAAAAAAAAGAAAAAAAAAAGAGTATATGAGTGTCTTAAATTTCCTGCTGTAATACCAGGTGCTGTAAGCATTTTTATTTTACTAAAAAGAAAAAAGAAAAAAGAAAAGTTTATGAGTGTCTTAAATATCCCGCTGTAATGCCAGGTGCTGTAAGCATTTTTGTTTTACTAAAAAGAAAAAAGAAAAAAAAAAGTTTATGACTGTCTTAAATATCCTGCTGTAATGCCAGGTGCTGTAAGCATTTTTGTTTTACTAAAAAGAAAAAAAAAAAAAAAGAGTGTATGAGTGTCTTAAATATCCCGCTGTAATGCCAGGTGCTGTAAGCATTTTTGTTTTACTAGAAAAAAAAAAAAAAAAAAAAGAGTGTGTGAGTGTCTTAAATTTCCTGCTGTAATACCAGGTACTGTAAGCATTTTTATTTTACTAAAAAGAAAAAAAAAAAAAAAAGTTTATGAGTGTCTTAAATATCCCGCTGTAATGTCAGGTGCTGTAAACATTTTTGTTTTACTAAAAAGAAAAAAAAAAAAAAAAAGAGTGTATAAGTGTCTTAAATATCCCGCTGTAATACCAGGTGCTGTAAGCATTTTTGTTTTACTAGAAAAAAAAAAGAACAAAAAAAGAGTATATGAGTGTCTTAAATTTCCTGCTGTAATACCAGGTGCTGTAAGCATTTTTGTTTTACTAAAAAAAAAAAAAAAAAAAAAGAGTGTATGAGTGTCTTAAATATCCCGCTGTAATGCCAGGTGCTGTAAGCATTTTTGTTTTACTAGAAAAAAAAAGAAAAAAAAAAGAGTGTGTGAGTGTCTTAAATTTCCTGCTGTAATACCAGGTACTGTAAGAATTTTTATTTTACTAAAAAGAAAAAAAAAAAAAAAGTTTATGAGTGTCTTAAATATCCCGCTGTAATTCCAGGTGCTGTAAGCATTTTTGTTTTACTAGAAAAAAAAAGAGTGTATGAGTATCTTAAATATCCCGCTGTAATACCAGGTGCTGTAAGCATTTTTGTTTTACTAAAAGGAAAAAAGAACAAAAAAGAGTGTATGAGTGTCTTAAATTTCCTGCTGTAATACCAGGTGCTGTAAGCTTTTTTTTTTTACTAAAAAGAAAAAAAAAAAAAAAAGTTTATGAGTGTCTTAAATATCCCGCTGTAATGCCAGGTGCTGTAAGCATTTTTGTTTTACTAATAAGAAAAAAAAAAAAAAAAAGAGTGTATGAGTGTCTTAAATATCCCGCTGTAATACCAGGTGCTGTAAGCATTTTTGTTTTACTAAAAAGAAAAAAGAAAAAAAAGAGTGTATGAGTGTCTTAAATATCCCGCTGTAATGCCAGGTGCTGTAAGCATTTTTGTTTTACTAGAAAAAAAAAGAAAAAAAAAAGAGTGTGTGAGTGTCTTAAATTTCCTGCTGTAATACCAGGTACTGTAAGAATTTTTATTTTACTAAAAAGAAAAAAAAAAAAAAAAGTTTATGAGTGTCTTAAATATCCCGCTGTAATGCCAGGTGCTGTAAGCATTTTTGTTTTACTAAAAAGAAAAAAAAAAAAAAAAAGAGTGTATGAGTGTCTTAAATATCCCGCTGTAATACCAGGTGCTGTAAGCATTTTTGTTTTACTAGAAAAAAAAAGAGTGTATGAGTATCTTAAATATCCCGCTGTAATACCAGGTGCTGTAAGCATTTTTGTTTTACTAAAAGGAAAAAAAAAAAAAAAAAGAGTGTATGAGTGTCTTAAATATCCCGCTGTAATGTCAGGTGCTGTAAACATTTTTGTTTTACTAAAAAGAAAAAAAAAAAAAAAAAGAGTGTATGAGTGTCTTAAATATCCCGCTGTAATACCAGGTACTGTAAGCTTTTTTTTTTTACTAAAAAGAAAAAAAAAAAAAAACGTTTATGAGTGTCTTAAATATCCCGCTGTAATGCCAGGTGCTGTAAGCATTTTTGTTTTACTAATAAGAAAAAAAAAAAAAAAAAGAGTGTATGAGTGTCTTAAATATCCCGCTGTAATACCAGGTGCTGTAAGCATTTTTGTTTTACTAAAAAGAAAAAAAAAAAAAAAAGTGTATGAGTGTCTTAAATATCCCGCTGTAATACCAGGTGCTGTAAGCATTTTTGTTTTACTAGAAAAAAAAAAGAAAAAAAAAAGAGTATATGAGTGTCTTAAATTTCCTGCTGTAATACCAGGTGCTGTAAGCATTTTTATTTTACTAAAAAGAAAAAAGAAAAAAGAAAAGTTTATGAGTGTCTTAAATATCCTGCTGTAATGCCAGGTGCTGTAAGCATTTTTGTTTTACTAAAAAGAAAAAAAAAAAAAAAAAGAGTGTATGAGTGTCTTAAATATCCCGCTGTAATACCAGGTGCTGTAAGCATTTTTGTTTTACTAAAAGGAAAAAAAAAAAAAAAAAGAGTGTATGAGTGTCTTAAATATCCCGCTGTAATACCAGGTGCTGTAAGCATTTTTGTTTTACTAAAAAGAAAAAAGAACAAAAAAGAGTGTATGAGTGTCTTAAATTTCCTGCTGTAATACCAGGTACTGTAAGCTTTTTTTTTTTACTAAAAAGAAAAAAAAAAAAAAACGTTTATGAGTGTCTTAAATATCCCGCTGTAATGCCAGGTGCTGTAAGCATTTTTGTTTTACTAATAAGAAAAAAAAAAAAAAAAAGAGTGTATGAGTGTCTTAAATATCCCGCTGTAATACCAGGTGCTGTAAGCATTTTTGTTTTACTAAAAAGAAAAAAAAAAAAAAAAGTGTATGAGTGTCTTAAATATCCCGCTGTAATACCAGGTGCTGTAAGCATTTTTGTTTTACTAGAAAAAAAAAAGAAAAAAAAAAGAGTATATGAGTGTCTTAAATTTCCTGCTGTAATACCAGGTGCTGTAAGCATTTTTATTTTACTAAAAAGAAAAAAGAAAAAAGAAAAGTTTATGAGTGTCTTAAATATCCTGCTGTAATGCCAGGTGCTGTAAGCATTTTTGTTTTACTAAAAAGAAAAAAGAAAAAAAAAAGTTTATGACTGTCTTAAATATCCTGCTGTAATGCCAGGTGCTGTAAGCATTTTTGTTTTACTAAAAAGAAAAAAAAAAAAAAAGAGTGTATGAGTGTCTTAAATATCCCGCTGTACTGCCAGGTGCTGTAAGCATTTTTGTTTTACTAGAAAAAAAAAAAAAAAAAAAAAAGAGTGTGTGAGTGTCTTAAATTTCCTGCTGTAATACCAGGTACTGTAAGCATTTTTATTTTACTAAAAAGAAAAAAAAAAAAAAAAGTTTATGAGTGTCTTAAATATCCCGCTGTAATGTCAGGTGCTGTAAACATTTTTGTTTTACTAAAAAGAAAAAAAAAAAAAAAAAGAGTGTATGAGTGTCTTAAATATCCCGCTGTAATACCAGGTACTGTAAGCTTTTTTTTTTTACTAAAAAGAAAAAAAAAAAAAAACGTTTATGAGTGTCTTAAATATCCCGCTGTAATGCCAGGTGCTGTAAGCATTTTTGTTTTACTAATAAGAAAAAAAAAAAAAAAAAGAGTGTATGAGTGTCTTAAATATCCCGCTGTAATACCAGGTGCTGTAAGCATTTTTGTTTTACTAAAAAGAAAAAAAAAAAAAAAAGTGTATGAGTGTCTTAAATATCCCGCTGTAATACCAGGTGCTGTAAGCATTTTTGTTTTACTAGAAAAAAAAAAGAAAAAAAAAAGAGTATATGAGTGTCTTAAATTTCCTGCTGTAATACCAGGTGCTGTAAGCATTTTTATTTTACTAAAAAGAAAAAAGAAAAAAGAAAAGTTTATGAGTGTCTTAAATATCCTGCTGTAATGCCAGGTGCTGTAAGCATTTTTGTTTTACTAAAAAGAAAAAAGAAAAAAAAAAGTTTATGACTGTCTTAAATATCCTGCTGTAATGCCAGGTGCTGTAAGCATTTTTGTTTTACTAAAAAGAAAAAAAAAAAAAAAGAGTGTATGAGTGTCTTAAATATCCCGCTGTAATGCCAGGTGCTGTAAGCATTTTTGTTTTACTAGAAAAAAAAAAAAAAAAAAAAAAGAGTGTGTGAGTGTCTTAAATTTCCTGCTGTAATACCAGGTACTGTAAGCATTTTTATTTTACTAAAAAGAAAAAAAAAAAAAAAAGTTTATGAGTGTCTTAAATATCCCGCTGTAATGTCAGGTGCTGTAAACATTTTTGTTTTACTAAAAAGAAAAAAAAAAAAAAAAAGAGTGTATGAGTGTCTTAAATATCCCGCTGTAATACCAGGTGCTGTAAGCATTTTTGTTTTACTAGAAAAAAAAAGAGTGTATGAGTATCTTAAATATCCCGCTGTAATACCAGGTGCTGTAAGCATTTTTGTTTTACTAAAAAGAAAAAAAGAAAAAAAAGTGTATGAGTGTCTTAAATATCCCGCTGTAATACCAGGTGCTGTAAGCATTTTTGTTTTACTAGGAAAAAAAAGAAAAAAAAAAGAGTGTGTGAGTGTCTTAAATTTCCTGCTGTAATACCAGGTACTGTAAGAATTTTTATTTTACTAAAAAGAAAAAAAAAAAAAAAAGTTTATGAGTGTCTTAAATATCCCGCTGTAATGCCAGGTGCTGTAAGCATTTTTGTTTTACTAAAAAGAAAAAAAAAAAAAAAAAGAGTGTATGAGTGTCTTAAATATCCCGCTGTAATACCAGGTGCTGTAAGCATTTTTGTTTTACTAGAAAAAAAAAGAGTGTATGAGTATCTTAAATATCCCGCTGTAATACCAGGTGCTGTAAGCATTTTTGTTTTACTAAAAGGAAAAAAAAAAAAAAAAAGAGTGTATGAGTGTCTTAAATATCCCGCTGTAATACCAGGTGCTGTAAGCATTTTTGTTTTACTAAAAAGAAAAAAGAACAAAAAAGAGTGTATGAGTGTCTTAAATTTCCTGCTGTAATACCAGGTACTGTAAGCTTTTTTTTTTTACTAAAAAGAAAAAAAAAAAAAAACGTTTATGAGTGTCTTAAATATCCCGCTGTAATGCCAGGTGCTGTAAGCATTTTTGTTTTACTAATAAGAAAAAAAAAAAAAAAAAGAGTGTATGAGTGTCTTAAATATCCCGCTGTAATACCAGGTGCTGTAAGCATTTTTGTTTTACTAAAAAGAAAAAAAAAAAAAAAAGTGTATGAGTGTCTTAAATATCCCGCTGTAATACCAGGTGCTGTAAGCATTTTTGTTTTACTAGAAAAAAAAAAGAAAAAAAAAAGAGTATATGAGTGTCTTAAATTTCCTGCTGTAATACCAGGTGCTGTAAGCATTTTTATTTTACTAAAAAGAAAAAAGAAAAAAGAAAAGTTTATGAGTGTCTTAAATATCCTGCTGTAATGCCAGGTGCTGTAAGCATTTTTGTTTTACTAAAAAGAAAAAAGAAAAAAAAAAGTTTATGACTGTCTTAAATATCCTGCTGTAATGCCAGGTGCTGTAAGCATTTTTGTTTTACTAAAAAGAAAAAAAAAAAAAAAGAGTGTATGAGTGTCTTAAATATCCCGCTGTAATGCCAGGTGCTGTAAGCATTTTTGTTTTACTAGAAAAAAAAAAGAAAAAAAAAAGAGTGTGTGAGTGTCTTAAATTTCCTGCTGTAATACCAGGTACTGTAAGCATTTTTATTTTACTAAAAAGAAAAAAAAAAAAAAAAGTTTATGAGTGTCTTAAATATCCCGCTGTAATGTCAGGTGCTGTAAACATTTTTGTTTTACTAAAAAGAAAAAAAAAAAAAAAAAGAGTGTATGAGTGTCTTAAATATCCCACTGTAATACCAGGTGCTGTAAGCATTTTTGTTTTACTAGAAAAAAAAAGAGTGTATGAGTATCTTAAATATCCCGCTGTAATACCAGGTGCTGTAAGCATTTTTGTTTTACTAAAAAGAAAAAAAGAAAAAAAAGTGTATGAGTGTCTTAAATATCCCGCTGTAATACCAGGTGCTGTAAGCATTTTTGTTTTACTAGAAAAAAAAAGAAAAAAAAAAGAGTGTGTGAGTGTCTTAAATTTCCTGCTGTAATACCAGGTACTGTAAGAATTTTTATTTTACTAAAAAGAAAAAAAAAAAAAAAAGTTTATGAGTGTCTTAAATATCCCGCTGTAATGCCAGGTGCTGTAAGCATTTTTGTTTTACTAGAAAAAAAAAGAGTGTATGAGTATCTTAAATATCCCGCTGTAATACCAGGTGCTGTAAGCATTTTTGTTTTACTAAAAGGAAAAAAAAAAAAAAAAAGAGTGTATGAGTGTCTTAAATATCCCGCTGTAATACCAGGTGCTGTAAGCATTTTTGTTTTACTAAAAAGAAAAAAGAACAAAAAAGAGTGTATGAGTGTCTTAAATTTCCTGCTGTAATACCAGGTACTGTAAGCTTTTTTTTTTTACTAAAAAGAAAAAAAAAAAAAAACGTTTATGAGTGTCTTAAATATCCCGCTGTAATGCCAGGTGCTGTAAGCATTTTTGTTTTACTAATAAGAAAAAAAAAAAAAAAAAGAGTGTATGAGTGTCTTAAATATCCCGCTGTAATACCAGGTGCTGTAAGCATTTTTGTTTTACTAAAAAGAAAAAAAAAAAAAAAAGTGTATGAGTGTCTTAAATATCCCGCTGTAATACCAGGTGCTGTAAGCATTTTTGTTTTACTAGAAAAAAAAAAGAAAAAAAAAAGAGTATATGAGTGTCTTAAATTTCCTGCTGTAATACCAGGTGCTGTAAGCATTTTTATTTTACTAAAAAGAAAAAAGAAAAAAGAAAAGTTTATGAGTGTCTTAAATATCCCGCTGTAATGCCAGGTGCTGTAAGCATTTTTGTTTTACTAAAAAGAAAAAAGAAAAAAAAAAGTTTATGACTGTCTTAAATATCCTGCTGTAATGCCAGGTGCTGTAAGCATTTTTGTTTTACTAAAAAGAAAAAAAAAAAAAAAGAGTGTATGAGTGTCTTAAATATCCCGCTGTAATGCCAGGTGCTGTAAGCATTTTTGTTTTACTAGAAAAAAAAAAAAAAAAAAAAGAGTGTGTGAGTGTCTTAAATTTCCTGCTGTAATACCAGGTACTGTAAGCATTTTTATTTTACTAAAAAGAAAAAAAAAAAAAAAAGTTTATGAGTGTCTTAAATATCCCGCTGTAATGTCAGGTGCTGTAAACATTTTTGTTTTACTAAAAAGAAAAAAAAAAAAAAAAAGAGTGTATAAGTGTCTTAAATATCCCGCTGTAATACCAGGTGCTGTAAGCATTTTTGTTTTACTAGAAAAAAAAAAGAACAAAAAAAGAGTATATGAGTGTCTTAAATTTCCTGCTGTAATACCAGGTGCTGTAAGCATTTTTGTTTTACTAAAAAGAAAAAAAAAAAAAAAGAGTGTATGAGTGTCTTAAATATCCCGCTGTAATGCCAGGTGCTGTAAGCATTTTTGTTTTACTAGAAAAAAAAAGAAAAAAAAAAGAGTGTGTGAGTGTCTTAAATTTCCTGCTGTAATACCAGGTACTGTAAGAATTTTTATTTTACTAAAAAGAAAAAAAAAAAAAAAGTTTATGAGTGTCTTAAATATCCCGCTGTAATTCCAGGTGCTGTAAGCATTTTTGTTTTACTAGAAAAAAAAAGAGTGTATGAGTATCTTAAATATCCCGCTGTAATACCAGGTGCTGTAAGCATTTTTGTTTTACTAAAAGGAAAAAAGAACAAAAAAGAGTGTATGAGTGTCTTAAATTTCCTGCTGTAATACCAGGTGCTGTAAGCTTTTTTTTTTTACTAAAAAGAAAAAAAAAAAAAAAAGTTTATGAGTGTCTTAAATATCCCGCTGTAATGCCAGGTGCTGTAAGCATTTTTGTTTTACTAATAAGAAAAAAAAAAAAAAAAAGAGTGTATGAGTGTCTTAAATATCCCGCTGTAATACCAGGTGCTGTAAGCATTTTTGTTTTACTAAAAAGAAAAAAAAAAAAAAAGAGTGTATGAGTGTCTTAAATATCCCGCTGTAATGCCAGGTGCTGTAAGCATTTTTGTTTTACTAGAAAAAAAAAGAAAAAAAAAAGAGTGTGTGAGTGTCTTAAATTTCCTGCTGTAATACCAGGTACTGTAAGAATTTTTATTTTACTAAAAAGAAAAAAAAAAAAAAAAGTTTATGAGTGTCTTAAATATCCCGCTGTAATGCCAGGTGCTGTAAGCATTTTTGTTTTACTAAAAAGAAAAAAAAAAAAAAAAAGAGTGTATGAGTGTCTTAAATATCCCGCTGTAATACCAGGTGCTGTAAGCATTTTTGTTTTACTAGAAAAAAAAAGAGTGTATGAGTATCTTAAATATCCCGCTGTAATACCAGGTGCTGTAAGCATTTTTGTTTTACTAAAAGGAAAAAAAAAAAAAAAAAGAGTGTATGAGTGTCTTAAATATCCCGCTGTAATACCAGGTGCTGTAAGCATTTTTGTTTTACTAAAAAGAAAAAAGAACAAAAAAGAGTGTATGAGTGTCTTAAATTTCCTGTTGTAATACCAGGTACTGTAAGCTTTTTTTTTTTACTAAAAAGAAAAAAAAAAAAAAACGTTTATGAGTGTCTTAAATATCCCGCTGTAATGCCAGGTGCTGTAAGCATTTTTGTTTTACTAATAAGAAAAAAAAAAAAAAAAAGAGTGTATGAGTGTCTTAAATATCCCGCTGTAATACCAGGTGCTGTAAGCATTTTTGTTTTACTAAAAAGAAAAAAAAAAAAAAAAGTGTATGAGTGTCTTAAATATCCCGCTGTAATACCAGGTGCTGTAAGCATTTTTGTTTTACTAGAAAAAAAAAAGAAAAAAAAAAGAGTATATGAGTGTCTTAAATTTCCTGCTGTAATACCAGGTGCTGTAAGCATTTTTATTTTACTAAAAAGAAAAAAGAAAAAAGAAAAGTTTATGAGTGTCTTAAATATCCTGCTGTAATGCCAGGTGCTGTAAGCATTTTTGTTTTACTAAAAAGAAAAAAGAAAAAAAAAAGTTTATGACTGTCTTAAATATCCTGCTGTAATGCCAGGTGCTGTAAGCATTTTTGTTTTACTAAAAAGAAAAAAAAAAAAAAAGAGTGTATGAGTGTCTTAAATATCCCGCTGTAATGCCAGGTGCTGTAAGCATTTTTGTTTTACTAGAAAAAAAAAAAAAAAAAAAAAAGAGTGTGTGAGTGTCTTAAATTTCCTGCTGTAATACCAGGTACTGTAAGCATTTTTATTTTACTAAAAAGAAAAAAAAAAAAAAAAGTTTATGAGTGTCTTAAATATCCCGCTGTAATGTCAGGTGCTGTAAACATTTTTGTTTTACTAAAAAGAAAAAAAAAAAAAAAAAGAGTGTATGAGTGTCTTAAATATCCCGCTGTAATACCAGGTGCTGTAAGCATTTTTGTTTTACTAGAAAAAAAAAGAGTGTATGAGTATCTTAAATATCCCGCTGTAATACCAGGTGCTGTAAGCATTTTTGTTTTACTAAAAAGAAAAAAAGAAAAAAAAGTGTATGAGTGTCTTAAATATCCCGCTGTAATACCAGGTGCTGTAAGCATTTTTGTTTTACTAGAAAAAAAAAGAAAAAAAAAAGAGTGTGTGAGTGTCTTAAATTTCCTGCTGTAATACCAGGTACTGTAAGAATTTTTATTTTACTAAAAAGAAAAAAAAAAAAAAAAGTTTATGAGTGTCTTAAATATCCCGCTGTAATGCCAGGTGCTGTAAGCATTTTTGTTTTACTAAAAAGAAAAAAAAAAAAAAAAAGAGTGTATGAGTGTCTTAAATATCCCGCTGTAATACCAGGTGCTGTAAGCATTTTTGTTTTACTAGAAAAAAAAAGAGTGTATGAGTATCTTAAATATCCCGCTGTAATACCAGGTGCTGTAAGCATTTTTGTTTTACTAAAAGGAAAAAAAAAAAAAAAAAGAGTGTATGAGTGTCTTAAATATCCCGCTGTAATACCAGGTGCTGTAAGCATTTTTGTTTTACTAAAAAGAAAAAAGAACAAAAAAGAGTGTATGAGTGTCTTAAATTTCCTGCTGTAATACCAGGTACTGTAAGCTTTTTTTTTTTACTAAAAAGAAAAAAAAAAAAAAACGTTTATGAGTGTCTTAAATATCCCGCTGTAATGCCAGGTGCTGTAAGCATTTTTGTTTTACTAATAAGAAAAAAAAAAAAAAAAAGAGTGTATGAGTGTCTTAAATATCCCGCTGTAATACCAGGTGCTGTAAGCATTTTTGTTTTACTAAAAAGAAAAAAAAAAAAAAAAGTGTATGAGTGTCTTAAATATCCCGCTGTAATACCAGGTGCTGTAAGCATTTTTGTTTTACTAGAAAAAAAAAAGAAAAAAAAAAGAGTATATGAGTGTCTTAAATTTCCTGCTGTAATACCAGGTGCTGTAAGCATTTTTATTTTACTAAAAAGAAAAAAGAAAAAAGAAAAGTTTATGAGTGTCTTAAATATCCCGCTGTAATGCCAGGTGCTGTAAGCATTTTTGTTTTACTAAAAAGAAAAAAGAAAAAAAAAAGTTTATGACTGTCTTAAATATCCTGCTGTAATGCCAGGTGCTGTAAGCATTTTTGTTTTACTAAAAAGAAAAAAAAAAAAAAAGAGTGTATGAGTGTCTTAAATATCCCGCTGTAATGCCAGGTGCTGTAAGCATTTTTGTTTTACTAGAAAAAAAAAGAAAAAAAAAAGAGTGTGTGAGTGTCTTAAATTTCCTGCTGTAATACCAGGTACTGTAAGAATTTTTATTTTACTAAAAAGAAAAAAAAAAAAAAAAGTTTATGAGTGTCTTAAATATCCCGCTGTAATGCCAGGTGCTGTAAGCATTTTTGTTTTACTAAAAAGAAAAAAAAAAAAAAAAAGAGTGTATGAGTGTCTTAAATATCCCGCTGTAATACCAGGTGCTGTAAGCATTTTTGTTTTACTAGAAAAAAAAAGAGTGTATGAGTATCTTAAATATCCCGCTGTAATACCAGGTGCTGTAAGCATTTTTGTTTTACTAAAAAGAAAAAAAGAAAAAAAAGTGTATGAGTGTCTTAAATATCCCGCTGTAATACCAGGTGCTGTAAGCATTTTTGTTTTACTAGAAAAAAAAAGAAAAAAAAAAGAGTGTGTGAGTGTCTTAAATTTCCTGCTGTAATACCAGGTACTGTAAGAATTTTTATTTTACTAAAAAGAAAAAAAAAAAAAAAAGTTTATGAGTGTCTTAAATATCCCGCTGTAATGCCAGGTGCTGTAAGCATTTTTGTTTTACTAAAAAGAAAAAAAAAAAAAAAAAGAGTGTATGAGTGTCTTAAATATCCCGCTGTAATACCAGGTGCTGTAAGCATTTTTGTTTTACTAGAAAAAAAAAGAGTGTATGAGTATCTTAAATATCCCGCTGTAATACCAGGTGCTGTAAGCATTTTTGTTTTACTAAAAGGAAAAAAAAAAAAAAAAAGAGTGTATGAGTGTCTTAAATATCCCGCTGTAATACCAGGTGCTGTAAGCATTTTTGTTTTACTAAAAAGAAAAAAGAACAAAAAAGAGTGTATGAGTGTCTTAAATTTCCTGCTGTAATACCAGGTACTGTAAGCTTTTTTTTTTTACTAAAAAGAAAAAAAAAAAAAAACGTTTATGAGTGTCTTAAATATCCCGCTGTAATGCCAGGTGCTGTAAGCATTTTTGTTTTACTAATAAGAAAAAAAAAAAAAAAAAGAGTGTATGAGTGTCTTAAATATCCCGCTGTAATACCAGGTGCTGTAAGCATTTTTGTTTTACTAAAAAGAAAAAAAAAAAAAAAAGTGTATGAGTGTCTTAAATATCCCGCTGTAATACCAGGTGCTGTAAGCATTTTTGTTTTACTAGAAAAAAAAAAGAAAAAAAAAAGAGTATATGAGTGTCTTAAATTTCCTGCTGTAATACCAGGTGCTGTAAGCATTTTTATTTTACTAAAAAGAAAAAAGAAAAAAGAAAAGTTTATGAGTGTCTTAAATATCCCGCTGTAATGCCAGGTGCTGTAAGCATTTTTGTTTTACTAAAAAGAAAAAAGAAAAAAAAAAGTTTATGACTGTCTTAAATATCCTGCTGTAATGCCAGGTGCTGTAAGCATTTTTGTTTTACTAAAAAGAAAAAAAAAAAAAAAGAGTGTATGAGTGTCTTAAATATCCCGCTGTAATGCCAGGTGCTGTAAGCATTTTTGTTTTACTAGAAAAAAAAAGAAAAAAAAAAGAGTGTGTGAGTGTCTTAAATTTCCTGCTGTAATACCAGGTACTGTAAGAATTTTTATTTTACTAAAAAGAAAAAAAAAAAAAAAAGTTTATGAGTGTCTTAAATATCCCGCTGTAATGCCAGGTGCTGTAAGCATTTTTGTTTTACTAAAAAGAAAAAAAAAAAAAAAAAGAGTGTATGAGTGTCTTAAATATCCCGCTGTAATACCAGGTGCTGTAAGCATTTTTGTTTTACTAGAAAAAAAAAGAGTGTATGAGTATCTTAAATATCCCGCTGTAATACCAGGTGCTGTAAGCATTTTTGTTTTACTAAAAGGAAAAAAAAAAAAAAAAAGAGTGTATGAGTGTCTTAAATATCCCGCTGTAATACCAGGTGCTGTAAGCATTTTTGTTTTACTAAAAAGAAAAAAGAAAAAAGAAAAGTTTATGAGTGTCTTAAATATCCCGCTGTAATGCCAGGTGCTGTAAGCATTTTTGTTTTACTAAAAAGAAAAAAGAAAAAAAAAAGTTTATGACTGTCTTAAATATCCTGCTGTAATGCCAGGTGCTGTAAGCATTTTTGTTTTACTAAAAAGAAAAAAAAAAAAAAAGAGTGTATGAGTGTCTTAAATATCCCGCTGTAATGCCAGGTGCTGTAAGCATTTTTGTTTTACTAAAAAGAAAAAAGAACAAAAAAGAGTGTATGAGTGTCTTAAATTTCCTGCTGTAATACCAGGTACTGTAAGCTTTTTTTTTTTACTAAAAAGAAAAAAAAAAAAAAACGTTTATGAGTGTCTTAAATATCCCGCTGTAATGCCAGGTGCTGTAAGCATTTTTGTTTTACTAATAAGAAAAAAAAAAAAAAAAAGAGTGTATGAGTGTCTTAAATATCCCGCTGTAATACCAGGTGCTGTAAGCATTTTTGTTTTACTAAAAAGAAAAAAAAAAAAAAAAGTGTATGAGTGTCTTAAATATCCCGCTGTAATACCAGGTGCTGTAAGCATTTTTGTTTTACTAGAAAAAAAAAAGAAAAAAAAAAGAGTATATGAGTGTCTTAAATTTCCTGCTGTAATACCAGGTGCTGTAAGCATTTTTATTTTACTAAAAAGAAAAAAGAAAAAAGAAAAGTTTATGAGTGTCTTAAATATCCTGCTGTAATGCCAGGTGCTGTAAGCATTTTTGTTTTACTAAAAAGAAAAAAGAAAAAAAAAAGTTTATGACTGTCTTAAATATCCTGCTGTAATGCCAGGTGCTGTAAGCATTTTTGTTTTACTAAAAAGAAAAAAAAAAAAAAAGAGTGTATGAGTGTCTTAAATATCCCGCTGTAATGCCAGGTGCTGTAAGCATTTTTGTTTTACTAGAAAAAAAAAAAAAAAAAAAAAAGAGTGTGTGAGTGTCTTAAATTTCCTGCTGTAATACCAGGTACTGTAAGCATTTTTATTTTACTAAAAAGAAAAAAAAAAAAAAAAGTTTATGAGTGTCTTAAATATCCCGCTGTAATGTCAGGTGCTGTAAACATTTTTGTTTTACTAAAAAGAAAAAAAAAAAAAAAAAGAGTGTATGAGTGTCTTAAATATCCCGCTGTAATACCAGGTGCTGTAAGCATTTTTGTTTTACTAGAAAAAAAAAGAGTGTATGAGTATCTTAAATATCCCGCTGTAATACCAGGTGCTGTAAGCATTTTTGTTTTACTAAAAAGAAAAAAAGAAAAAAAAGTGTATGAGTGTCTTAAATATCCCGCTGTAATACCAGGTGCTGTAAGCATTTTTGTTTTACTAGAAAAAAAAAGAAAAAAAAAAGAGTGTGTGAGTGTCTTAAATTTCCTGCTGTAATACCAGGTACTGTAAGAATTTTTATTTTACTAAAAAGAAAAAAAAAAAAAAAAGTTTATGAGTGTCTTAAATATCCCGCTGTAATGCCAGGTGCTGTAAGCATTTTTGTTTTACTAAAAAGAAAAAAAAAAAAAAAAAGAGTGTATGAGTGTCTTAAATATCCCGCTGTAATACCAGGTGCTGTAAGCATTTTTGTTTTACTAGAAAAAAAAAGAGTGTATGAGTATCTTAAATATCCCGCTGTAATACCAGGTGCTGTAAGCATTTTTGTTTTACTAAAAGGAAAAAAAAAAAAAAAAAGAGTGTATGAGTGTCTTAAATATCCCGCTGTAATACCAGGTGCTGTAAGCATTTTTGTTTTACTAAAAAGAAAAAAGAACAAAAAAGAGTGTATGAGTGTCTTAAATTTCCTGCTGTAATACCAGGTACTGTAAGCTTTTTTTTTTTACTAAAAAGAAAAAAAAAAAAAAACGTTTATGAGTGTCTTAAATATCCCGCTGTAATGCCAGGTGCTGTAAGCATTTTTGTTTTACTAATAAGAAAAAAAAAAAAAAAAAGAGTGTATGAGTGTCTTAAATATCCCGCTGTAATACCAGGTGCTGTAAGCATTTTTGTTTTACTAAAAAGAAAAAAAAAAAAAAAAGTGTATGAGTGTCTTAAATATCCCGCTGTAATACCAGGTGCTGTAAGCATTTTTGTTTTACTAGAAAAAAAAAAGAAAAAAAAAAGAGTATATGAGTGTCTTAAATTTCCTGCTGTAATACCAGGTGCTGTAAGCATTTTTATTTTACTAAAAAGAAAAAAGAAAAAAGAAAAGTTTATGAGTGTCTTAAATATCCCGCTGTAATGCCAGGTGCTGTAAGCATTTTTGTTTTACTAAAAAGAAAAAAAAAAAAAAAGAGTGTATGAGTGTCTTAAATATCCCGCTGTAATGCCAGGTGCTGTAAGCATTTTTGTTTTACTAGAAAAAAAAAGAAAAAAAAAAGAGTGTGTGAGTGTCTTAAATTTCCTGCTGTAATACCAGGTACTGTAAGAATTTTTATTTTACTAAAAAGAAAAAAAAAAAAAAAAGTTTATGAGTGTCTTAAATATCCCGCTGTAATGCCAGGTGCTGTAAGCATTTTTGTTTTACTAAAAAGAAAAAAAAAAAAAAAAAGAGTGTATGAGTGTCTTAAATATCCCGCTGTAATACCAGGTGCTGTAAGCATTTTTGTTTTACTAGAAAAAAAAAGAGTGTATGAGTATCTTAAATATCCCGCTGTAATACCAGGTGCTGTAAGCATTTTTGTTTTACTAAAAGGAAAAAAAAAAAAAAAAAGAGTGTATGAGTGTCTTAAATATCCCGCTGTAATACCAGGTGCTGTAAGCATTTTTGTTTTACTAAAAAGAAAAAAGAACAAAAAAGAGTGTATGAGTGTCTTAAATTTCCTGCTGTAATACCAGGTACTGTAAGCTTTTTTTTTTTACTAAAAAGAAAAAAAAAAAAAAACGTTTATGAGTGTCTTAAATATCCCGCTGTAATGCCAGGTGCTGTAAGCATTTTTGTTTTACTAATAATAAAAAAAAAAAAAAAAAAAGTGTATGAGTGTCTTAAATATCCCGCTGTAATACCAGGTGCTGTAAGCATTTTTGTTTTACTAGAAAAAAAAAAGAAAAAAAAAAGAGTATATGAGTGTCTTAAATTTCCTGCTGTAATACCAGGTGCTGTAAGCATTTTTATTTTACTAAAAAGAAAAAAGAAAAAAGAAAAGTTTATGAGTGTCTTAAATATCCCGCTGTAATGCCAGGTGCTGTAAGCATTTTTGTTTTACTAAAAAGAAAAAAGAAAAAAGAAAAGTTTATGAGTGTCTTAAATATCCCGCTGTAATGCCAGGTGCTGTAAGCATTTTTGTTTTACTAAAAAGAAAAAAGAAAAAAAAAAGTTTATGACTGTCTTAAATATCCTGCTGTAATGCCAGGTGCTGTAAGCATTTTTGTTTTACTAAAAAGAAAAAAAAAAAAAAAGAGTGTATGAGTGTCTTAAATTTCCTGCTGTAATACCAGGTACTGTAAGCATTTTTATTTTACTAAAAAGAAAAAAAAAAAAAAAAGTTTATGAGTGTCTTAAATATCCCGCTGTAATGCCAGGTGCTGTAAACATTTTTGTTTTACTAAAAAGAAAAAAAAAAAAAAAAAGAGTGTATGAGTGTCTTAAATATCCCGCTGTAATACCAGGTGCTGTAAGCATTTTTGTTTTACTAGAAAAAAAAGAGTGTATGAGTATCTTAAATATCCCGCTGTAATACCAGGTGCTGTAAGCATTTTTGTTTTACTAAAAAGAAAAAAAGAAAAAAAAGTGTATGAGTGTCTTAAATATCCCGCTGTAATACCAGGTGCTGTAAGCATTTTTGTTTTACTAGAAAAAAAAAGAAAAAAAAAAGAGTGTGTGAGTGTCTTAAATTTCCTGCTGTAATACCAGGTACTGTAAGAATTTTTATTTTACTAAAAAGAAAAAAAAAAAAAAAAGTTTATGAGTGTCTTAAATATCCCGCTGTAATGCCAGGTGCTGTAAGCATTTTTGTTTTACTAAAAAGAAAAAAAAAAAAAAAAAGAGTGTATGAGTGTCTTAAATATCCCGCTGTAATACCAGGTGCTGTAAGCATTTTTGTTTTACTAGAAAAAAAAAGAGTGTATGAGTATCTTAAATATCCCGCTGTAATACCAGGTGTTGTAAGCATTTTTGTTTTACTAAAAGGAAAAAAAAAAAAAAAAAGAGTGTATGAGTGTCTTAAATATCCCGCTGTAATACCAGGTGCTGTAAGCATTTTTGTTTTACTAAAAAGAAAAAAGAACAAAAAAGAGTGTATGAGTGTCTTAAATTTCCTGCTGTAATACCAGGTACTGTAAGCTTTTTTTTTTTACTAAAAAGAAAAAAAAAAAAAAACGTTTATGAGTGTCTTAAATATCCCGCTGTAATGCCAGGTGCTGTAAGCATTTTTGTTTTACTAATAAGAAAAAAAAAAAAAAAAAGAGTGTATGAGTGTCTTAAATATCCCGCTGTAATACCAGGTGCTGTAAGCATTTTTGTTTTACTAAAAAGAAAAAAAAAAAAAAAAGTGTATGAGTGTCTTAAATATCCCGCTGTAATACCAGGTGCTGTAAGCATTTTTGTTTTACTAGAAAAAAAAAAGAACAAAAAAAGAGTATATGAGTGTCTTAAATTTCCTGCTGTAATACCAGGTGCTGTAAGCATTTTTGTTTTACTAAAAAGAAAAAAGAAAAAAAAAAGTTTATGACTGTCTTAAATATCCTGCTGTAATGCCAGGTGCTGTAAGCATTTTTGTTTTACTAAAAAGAAAAAAAAAAAAAAAGAGTGTATGAGTGTCTTAAATATCCCGCTGTAATGCCAGGTGCTGTAAGCATTTTTGTTTTACTAGAAAAAAAAAGAAAAAAAAAAGAGTGTGTGAGTGTCTTAAATTTCCTGCTGTAATACCAGGTACTGTAAGAATTTTTATTTTACTAAAAAGAAAAAAAAAAAAAAAGTTTATGAGTGTCTTAAATATCCCGCTGTAATTCCAGGTGCTGTAAGCATTTTTGTTTTACTAAAAAGAAAAAAAAAAAAAAAAAGAGTGTATGAGTGTCTTAAATATCCCGCTGTAATACCAGGTGCTGTAAGCATTTTTGTTTTACTAGAAAAAAAAAGAGTGTATGAGTATCTTAAATATCCCGCTGTAATGCCAGGTGCTGTAAGCATTTTTGTTTTACTAATAAGAAAAAAAAAAAAAAAAAGAGTGTATGAGTGTCTTAAATATCCCGCTGTAATACCAGGTGCTGTAAGCATTTTTGTTTTACTAAAAAGAAAAAAAAAAAAAAAAGTGTATGAGTGTCTTAAATATCCCGCTGTAATACCAGGTGCTGTAAGCATTTTTGTTTTACTAGAAAAAAAAAAGAAAAAAAAAAGAGTATATGAGTGTCTTAAATTTCCTGCTGTAATACCAGGTGCTGTAAGCATTTTTATTTTACTAAAAAGAAAAAAGAAAAAAGAAAAGTTTATGAGTGTCTTAAATATCCCGCTGTAATGCCAGGTGCTGTAAGCATTTTTGTTTTACTAAAAAGAAAAAAGAAAAAAAAAAGTTTATGACTGTCTTAAATATCCTGCTGTAATGCCAGGTGCTGTAAGCATTTTTGTTTTACTAAAAAGAAAAAAAAAAAAAAAGAGTGTATGAGTGTCTTAAATATCCCGCTGTAATGCCAGGTGCTGTAAGCATTTTTGTTTTACTAAAAAGAAAAAAAAAAAAAAAAAGAGTGTATGAGTGTCTTAAATATCCCGCTGTAATACCAGGTGCTGTAAGCATTTTTGTTTTACTAGAAAAAAAAAGAGTGTATGAGTATCTTAAATATCCCGCTGTAATACCAGGTGCTGTAAGCATTTTTGTTTTACTAAAAAGAAAAAAAGAAAAAAAAGTGTATGAGTGTCTTAAATATCCCGCTGTAATACCAGGTGCTGTAAGCATTTTTGTTTTACTAAAAAGAAAAAAGAAAAAAAAAAAGTTTATGAGTGTCTTAAATATCCCGCTGTAATGCCAGGTGCTGTAAGCATTTTTGTTTTACTAAAAAGAAAAAAGAACAAAAAAGAGTGTATGACTGTCTTAAATTTCCCGCTGTAATACCAGGTGCTGTAAGCATTTTTGTTTTACTAAAAAGAAAAAAAGAAAAAAAAGTGTATGAGTGTCTTAAATATCCCGCTGTAATACCAGGTGCTGTAAGCATTTTTGTTTTACTAGAAAAAAAAAGAAAAAAAAAAGTTTATGAGTGTCTTAAATATCCCGCTGTAATGCCAGGTGCTGTAAGCATTTTTGTTTTACTAAAAAGAAAAAAAAAAAAAAAAGAGTGTATGAGTGTCTTAAATATCCCGCTGTAATACCAGGTGCTGTAAGCATTTTTGTTTTACTAGAAAAAAAAAGAGTGTATGAGTATCTTAAATATCCCGCTGTAATACCAGGTGCTGTAAGCATTTTTGTTTTACTAAAAGGAAAAAAAAAAAAAAAAAGAGTGTATGAGTGTCTTAAATATCCCGCTGTAATACCAGGTGCTGTAAGCATTTTTGTTTTACTAAAAAGAAAAAAGAACAAAAAAGAGTGTATGAGTGTCTTAAATTTCCTGCTGTAATACCAGGTACTGTAAGCTTTTTTTTTTTACTAAAAAGAAAAAAAAAAAAAAACGTTTATGAGTGTCTTAAATATCCCGCTGTAATGCCAGGTGCTGTAAGCATTTTTGTTTTACTAATAAGAAAAAAAAAAAAAAAAAGAGTGTATGAGTGTCTTAAATATCCCGCTGTAATACCAGGTGCTGTAAGCATTTTTGTTTTACTAAAAAGAAAAAAAAAAAAAAAAGTGTATGAGTGTCTTAAATATCCCGCTGTAATACCAGGTGCTGTAAGCATTTTTGTTTTACTAGAAAAAAAAAAGAACAAAAAAAGAGTATATGAGTGTCTTAAATTTCCTGCTGTAATACCAGGTGCTGTAAGCATTTTTGTTTTACTAAAAAGAAAAAAGAAAAAAAAAAGTTTATGACTGTCTTAAATATCCTGCTGTAATGCCAGGTGCTGTAAGCATTTTTGTTTTACTAAAAAGAAAAAAAAAAAAAAAGAGTGTATGAGTGTCTTAAATATCCCGCTGTAATGCCAGGTGCTGTAAGCATTTTTGTTTTACTAGAAAAAAAAAGAAAAAAAAAAGAGTGTGTGAGTGTCTTAAATTTCCTGCTGTAATACCAGGTACTGTAAGAATTTTTATTTTACTAAAAAGAAAAAAAAAAAAAAAGTTTATGAGTGTCTTAAATATCCCGCTGTAATTCCAGGTACTGTAAGAATTTTTATTTTACTAAAAAGAAAAAAAAAAAAAAAAGTTTATGAGTGTCTTAAATATCCCGCTGTAATGCCAGGTGCTGTAAGCATTTTTGTTTTACTAAAAAGAAAAAAAAAAAAAAAAAGAGTGTATGAGTGTCTTAAATATCCCGCTGTAATACCAGGTGCTGTAAGCATTTTTGTTTTACTAGAAAAAAAAAGAGTGTATGAGTATCTTAAATATCCCGCTGTAATACCAGGTGCTGTAAGCATTTTTGTTTTACTAAAAGGAAAAAAAAAAAAAAAAAGAGTGTATGAGTGTCTTAAATATCCCGCTGTAATACCAGGTGCTGTAAGCATTTTTGTTTTACTAAAAAGAAAAAAGAACAAAAAAGAGTGTATGAGTGTCTTAAATTTCCTGCTGTAATACCAGGTACTGTAAGCTTTTTTTTTTTACTAAAAAGAAAAAAAAAAAAAAACGTTTATGAGTGTCTTAAATATCCCGCTGTAATGCCAGGTGCTGTAAGCATTTTTGTTTTACTAATAAGAAAAAAAAAAAAAAAAAGAGTGTATGAGTGTCTTAAATATCCCGCTGTAATACCAGGTGCTGTAAGCATTTTTGTTTTACTAAAAAGAAAAAAAAAAAAAAAAGTGTATGAGTGTCTTAAATATCCCGCTGTAATACCAGGTGCTGTAAGCATTTTTGTTTTACTAGAAAAAAAAAAGAACAAAAAAAGAGTATATGAGTGTCTTAAATTTCCTGCTGTAATACCAGGTGCTGTAAGCATTTTTGTTTTACTAAAAAGAAAAAAGAAAAAAAAAAGTTTATGACTGTCTTAAATATCCTGCTGTAATGCCAGGTGCTGTAAGCATTTTTGTTTTACTAAAAAGAAAAAAAAAAAAAAAGAGTGTATGAGTGTCTTAAATATCCCGCTGTAATGCCAGGTGCTGTAAGCATTTTTGTTTTACTAGAAAAAAAAAGAAAAAAAAAAGAGTGTGTGAGTGTCTTAAATTTCCTGCTGTAATACCAGGTACTGTAAGAATTTTTATTTTACTAAAAAGAAAAAAAAAAAAAAAGTTTATGAGTGTCTTAAATATCCCGCTGTAATTCCAGGTGCTGTAAGCATTTTTGTTTTACTAAAAAGAAAAAAAAAAAAAAAGTGTATGAGTGTCTTAAATATCCCGCTGTAATACCAGGTGCTGTAAGCATTTTTGTTTTACTAGAAAAAAAAAAGAAAAAAAAAAGAGTATATGAGTGTCTTAAATTTCCTGCTGTAATACCAGGTGCTGTAAGCATTTTTATTTTACTAAAAAGAAAAAAGAAAAAAGAAAAGTTTATGAGTGTCTTAAATATCCCGCTGTAATGCCAGGTGCTGTAAGCATTTTTGTTTTACTAAAAAGAAAAAAGAAAAAAAAAAGTTTATGACTGTCTTAAATATCCTGCTGTAATGCCAGGTGCTGTAAGCATTTTTGTTTTACTAAAAAGAAAAAAAAAAAAAAAGAGTGTATGAGTGTCTTAAATATCCCGCTGTAATGCCAGGTGCTGTAAGCATTTTTGTTTTACTAGAAAAAAAAAAAAAAAAAAAAGAGTGTGTGAGTGTCTTAAATTTCCTGCTGTAATACCAGGTACTGTAAGCATTTTTATTTTACTAAAAAGAAAAAAAAAAAAAAAAGTTTATGAGTGTCTTAAATATCCCGCTGTAATGCCAGGTGCTGTAAACATTTTTGTTTTACTAAAAAGAAAAAAAAAAAGAGTGTATGAGTGTCTTAAATATCCCGCTGTAATACCAGGTGCTGTAAGCATTTTTGTTTTACTAGAAAAAAAAAGAGTGTATGAGTATCTTAAATATCCCGCTGTAATACCAGGTGCTGTAAGCATTTTTGTTTTACTAAAAAGAAAAAAAGAAAAAAAAGTGTATGAGTGTCTTAAATATCCCGCTGTAATACCAGGTGCTGTAAGCATTTTTGTTTTACTAAAAAGAAAAAAGAAAAAAAAAAAGTTTATGAGTGTCTTAAATATCCCGCTGTAATGCCAGGTGCTGTAAGCATTTTTGTTTTACTAAAAAGAAAAAAGAACAAAAAAGAGTGTATGACTGTCTTAAATTTCCCGCTGTAATACCAGGTGCTGTAAGCATTTTTGTTTTACTAAAAAGAAAAAAAAAAAAAAAGTGTATGAGTGTCTTAAATATCCCGCTGTAATACCAGGTGCTGTAAGCATTTTTGTTTTACTAGAAAAAAAAAAGAAAAAAAAAAGAGTATATGAGTGTCTTAAATTTCCTGCTGTAATACCAGGTGCTGTAAGCATTTTTATTTTACTAAAAAGAAAAAAGAAAAAAGAAAAGTTTATGAGTGTCTTAAATATCCTGCTGTAATGCCAGGTGCTGTAAGCATTTTTGTTTTACTAAAAAGAAAAAAAAAAAAAAAGAGTGTATGAGTGTCTTAAATTTCCTGCTGTAATACCAGGTGCTGTAAGCATTTTTATTTTACTAAAAAGAAAAAAGAAAAAAGAAAAGTTTATGAGTGTCTTAAATATCCCGCTGTAATGCCAGGTGCTGTAAGCATTTTTGTTTTACTAAAAAGAAAAAAGAAAAAAAAAAGTTTATGACTGTCTTAAATATCCTGCTGTAATGCCAGGTGCTGTAAGCATTTTTGTTTTACTAAAAAGAAAAAAGAAAAAAAAAAGTTTATGACTGTCTTAAATATCCCGCTGTAATGCCAGGTGCTGTAAACATTTTTGTTTTACTAAAAAGAAAAAAAAAAAAAAAAAGAGTGTATGAGTGTCTTAAATATCCCGCTGTAATACCAGGTGCTGTAAGCATTTTTGTTTTACTAGAAAAAAAAAGAGTGTATGAGTATCTTAAATATCCCGCTGTAATACCAGGTGCTGTAAGCATTTTTGTTTTACTAAAAAGAAAAAAAGAAAAAAAAGTGTATGAGTGTCTTAAATATCCCGCTGTAATACCAGGTGCTGTAAGCATTTTTGTTTTACTAAAAAGAAAAAAGAAAAAAAAAAAGTTTATGAGTGTCTTAAATATCCCGCTGTAATGCCAGGTGCTGTAAGCATTTTTGTTTTACTAAAAAGAAAGAAGAAAAAAAAAAGATTGTATGAGTGTCTTAAATTTCCTGCTGTAATACCAGGTGCTGTAAGCATTTTTATTTTACTAAAAGGAAAAAAAAAAAAAAAAAAGAGTGTATGAGTGTCTTAAATATCCCGCTGTAATACCAGGTGCTGTAAGCATTTTTGTTTTACTAAAAGGAAAAAAAAAAAAAAAAAGAGTGTATGAGTGTCTTAAATATCCCGCTGTAATACCAGGTGCTGTAAGCATTTTTGTTTTACTAAAAAGAAAAAAAAAAAAAAAAGTGTATGAGTGTCTTAAATATCCCGCTGTAATACCAGGTGCTGTAAGCATTTTTGTTTTACTAAAAAAAAAAAAAAAAAAAAAGAGTGTATGAGTGTCTTAAATTTCCTGCTGTAATAACAGGTGCTGTAAGCATTTTTATTTTACTAAAAAGAAAAAAGAAAAAAAAAAAATTTATGAGTGTCTTAAATATCCCGCTGTAATGCCAGGTGCTGTAAGCATTTTTGTTTTACTAAAAAGAAAAAAGAAAAAAAAAAGTTTATGACTGTCTTAAATATCCTGCTGTAATGCCAGGTGCTGTAAGCATTTTTGTTTTACTAAAAAGAAAAAAAAAAAAAAAGAGTGTATGAGTGTCTTAAATATCCCGCTGTAATGCCAGGTGCTGTAAGCATTTTTGTTTTACTAAAAAGAAAAAAAAAAAAAAAAAGAGTGTATGAGTGTCTTAAATATCCCGCTGTAATACCAGGTGCTGTAAGCATTTTTGTTTTACTAGAAAAAAAAAGAGTGTATGAGTATCTTAAATATCCCGCTGTAATACCAGGTGCTGTAAGCATTTTTGTTTTACTAAAAAGAAAAAAAGAAAAAAAAGTGTATGAGTGTCTTAAATATCCCGCTGTAATACCAGGTGCTGTAAGCATTTTTGTTTTACTAAAAAGAAAAAAGAAAAAAAAAAAGTTTATGAGTGTCTTAAATATCCCGCTGTAATGCCAGGTGCTGTAAGCATTTTTGTTTTACTAAAAAGAAAGAAGAAAAAAAAAAGATTGTATGAGTGTCTTAAATTTCCTGCTGTAATACCAGGTGCTGTAAGCATTTTTATTTTACTAAAAGGAAAAAAAAAAAAAAAAAAGAGTGTATGAGTGTCTTAAATATCCCGCTGTAATACCAGGTGCTGTAAGCATTTTTGTTTTACTAAAAGGAAAAAAAAAAAAAAAAAGAGTGTATGAGTGTCTTAAATATCCCGCTGTAATACCAGGTGCTGTAAGCATTTTTGTTTTACTAAAAAGAAAAAAAAAAAAAAAGTGTATGAGTGTCTTAAATATCCCGCTGTAATACCAGGTGCTGTAAGCATTTTTGTTTTACTAAAAAAAAAAAAAAAAAAAAGAGTGTATGAGTGTCTTAAATTTCCTGCTGTAATAACAGGTGCTGTAAGCATTTTTATTTTACTAAAAAGAAAAAAGAAAAAAAAAAAGTTTATGAGTGTCTTAAATATCCCGCTGTAATGCCAGGTGCTGTAAGCATTTTTGTTTTACTAAAAAGAAAAAAGAAAAAAAAAAGTTTATGACTGTCTTAAATATCCTGCTGTAATGCCAGGTGCTGTAAGCATTTTTGTTTTACTAAAAAGAAAAAAAAAAAAAAGAGTGTATGAGTGTCTTAAATATCCCGCTGTAATGCCAGGTGCTGTAAGCATTTTTGTTTTACTAAAAAAAAAAAAAAAAAAAAAAAGAGTGTATGAGTGTCTTAAATATCCCGCTGTAATACCAGGTGCTGTAAGCATTTTTGTTTTACTAGAAAAAAAAAGAGTGTATGAGTATCTTAAATATCCCGCTGTAATACCAGGTGCTGTAAGCATTTTTGTTTTACTAAAAAGAAAAAAAGAAAAAAAAGTGTATGAGTGTCTTAAATATCCCGCTGTAATACCAGCTGCTGTAAGCATTTTTGTTTTACTAAAAAGAAAAAAGAAAAAAAAAAAGTTTATGAGTGTCTTAAATATCCCGCTGTAATGCCAGGTGCTGTAAGCATTTTTGTTTTACTAAAAAGAAAAAAGAACAAAAAAGAGTGTATGACTGTCTTAAATTTCCCGCTGTAATACCAGGTGATGTAAGCATTTTTGTTTTACTAAAAAGAAAGAAGAAAAAAAAAAGATTGTATGAGTGTCTTAAATTTCCTGCTGTAATACCAGGTGCTGTAAGCATTTTTATTTTACTAAAAGGAAAAAAAAAAAAAAAAAAGAGTGTATGAGTGTCTTAAATATCCCGCTGTAATACCAGGTGCTGTAAGCATTTTTGTTTTACTAAAAGGAAAAAAAAAAAAAAAAGAGTGTATGAGTGTCTTAAATATCCCGCTGTAATACCAGGTGCTGTAATCATTTTTGTTTTACTAAAAAGAAAAAAAAAAAAAAAAGTGTATGAGTGTCTTAAATATCCCGCTGTAATACCAGGTGCTGTAAGCATTTTTGTTTTACTAAAAAGAAAAAAAAAAAAAAAAGTGTATGAGTGTCTTAAATATCCCGCTGTAATACCAGGTGCTGTAAGCATTTTTGTTTTACTAGAAAAAAAAAAGAACAAAAAAAGAGTATATGAGTGTCTTAAATTTCCCGCTGTAATACCAGGTGCTGTAAGCATTTTTGTTTTACTAGAAAAAAAAAGAGTGTATGAGTATCTTAAATATCCCGCTGTAATACCAGGTGCTGTAAGCATTTTTGTTTTACTAAAAGGAAAAAAAAAAAAAAAAAGAGTGTATGAGTGTCTTAAATATCCCGCTGTAATACCAGGTGCTGTAAGCATTTTTGTTTTACTAAAAAGAAAAAAGAACAAAAAAGAGTGTATGAGTGTCTTAAATTTCCTGCTGTAATACCAGGTACTGTAAGCTTTTTTTTTTTACTAAAAAGAAAAAAAAAAAAAACGTTTATGAGTGTCTTAAATATCCCGCTGTAATGCCAGGTGCTGTAAGCATTTTTGTTTTACTAATAAGAAAAAAAAAAAAAAAAAGAGTGTATGAGTGTCTTAAATATCCCGCTGTAATACCAGGTGCTGTAAGCATTTTTGTTTTACTAAAAAGAAAAAAAAAAAAAAAAGTGTATGAGTGTCTTAAATATCACGCTGTAATACCAGGTGCTGTAAGCATTTTTGTTTTACTAGAAAAAAAAAAGAAAAAAAAAAGAGTATAAGAGTGTCTTAAATTTCCTGCTGTAATACCAGGTGCTGTAAGCATTTTTATTTTACTAAAAAGAAAAAAGAAAAAAGAAAAGTTTATGAGTGTCTTAAATATCCCGCTGTAATGCCAGGTGCTGTAAGCATTTTTGTTTTACTAAAAAGAAAAAAGAAAAAAAAAAGTTTATGACTGTCTTAAATATCCTGCTGTAATGCCAGGTGCTGTAAGCATTTTTGTTTTACTAAAAAGAAAAAAAAAAAAAAAGAGTGTATGAGTGTCTTAAATATCCCGCTGTAATGCCAGGTGCTGTAAGCATTTTTGTTTTACTAGAAAAAAAAAAAAAAAAAAAAGAGTGTGTGAGTGTCTTAAATTTCCTGCTGTAATACCAGGTACTGTAAGCATTTTTATTTTACTAAAAAGAAAAAAAAAAAAAAAAGTTTATGAGTGTCTTAAATATCCCGCTGTAATGCCAGGTGCTGTAAACATTTTTGTTTTACTAAAAAGAAAAAAAAAAAAAAAAAGAGTGTATGAGTGTCTTAAATATCCCGCTGTAATACCAGGTGCTGTAAGCATTTTTGTTTTACTAGAAAAAAAAAGAGTGTATGAGTATCTTAAATATCCCGCTGTAATACCAGGTGCTGTAAGCATTTTTGTTTTACTAAAAAGAAAAAAAGAAAAAAAAGTGTATGAGTGTCTTAAATATCCCGCTGTTATACCAGGTGCTGTAAGCATTTTTGTTTTACTAAAAAGAAAAAAGAAAAAAAAAAAGTTTATGAGTGTCTTAAATATCCCGCTGTAATGCCAGGTGCTGTAAGCATTTTTGTTTTACTAAAAAGAAAAAAGAACAAAAAAGAGTGTATGACTGTCTTAAATTTCCCGCTGTAATACCAGGTGCTGTAAGCATTTTTGTTTTACTAAAAAGAAAGAAGAAAAAAAAAAGATTGTATGAGTGTCTTAAATTTCCTGCTGTAATACCAGGTGCTGTAAGCATTTTTATTTTACTAAAAGGAAAAAAAAAAAAAAAAAAGAGTGTATGAGTGTCTTAAATATCCCGCTGTAATAACAGGTGCTGTAAGCATTTTTGTTTTACTAAAAGGAAAAAAAAAAAAAAAAAGAGTGTATGAGTGTCTTAAATATCCCGCTGTAATACCAGGTGCTGTAAGCATTTTTGTTTTACTAAAAAGAAAAAAAAAAAAAAAAGTGTATGAGTGTCTTAAATATCCCGCTGTAATACCAGGTGCTGTAAGCATTTTTGTTTTACTAAAAAGAAAAAAAAAAAAAAAGAGTGTATGAGTGTCTTAAATTTCCTGCTGTAATAACAGGTGCTGTAAGCATTTTTATTTTACTAAAAAGAAAAAAGAAAAAAAAAAAGTTTATGAGTGTCTTAAATATCCCGCTGTAATGCCAGGTGCTGTAAGCATTTTTGTTTTACTAAAAAGAAAAAAGAAAAAAAAAAGTTTATGACTGTCTTAAATATCCTGCTGTAATGCCAGGTGCTGTAAGCATTTTTGTTTTACTAAAAAGAAAAAAAAAAAAAAAGAGTGTATGAGTGTCTTAAATATCCCGCTGTAATGCCAGGTGCTGTAAGCATTTTTGTTTTACTAAAAAGAAAAAAAAAAAAAAAAAGAGTGTATGAGTGTCTTAAATATCCCGCTGTAATACCAGGTGCTGTAAGCATTTTTGTTTTACTAGAAAAAAAAAGAGTGTATGAGTATCTTAAATATCCCGCTGTAATACCAGGTGCTGTAAGCATTTTTGTTTTACTAAAAAGAAAAAAAGAAAAAAAAGTGTATGAGTGTCTTAAATATCCCGCTGTAATACCAGGTGCTGTAAGCATTTTTGTTTTACTAAAAAGAAAAAAGAAAAAAAAAAAGTTTATGAGTGTCTTAAATATCCCGCTGTAATGCCAGGTGCTGTAAGCATTTTTGTTTTACTAAAAAGAAAAAAGAACAAAAAAGAGTGTATGACTGTCTTAAATTTCCCGCTGTAATACCAGGTGCTGTAAGCATTTTTGTTTTACTAAAAAGAAAGAAGAAAAAAAAAAGATTGTATGAGTGTCTTAAATTTCCTGCTGTAATACCAGGTGCTGTAAGCATTTTTATTTTACTAAAAGGAAACAAAAAAAAAAAAAAGAGTGTATGAGTGTCTTAAATATCCCGCTGTAATACCAGGTGCTGTAAGCATTTTTGTTTTACTAGAAAAAAAAAGAGTGTATGAGTATCTTAAATATCCCGCTGTAATACCAGGTGCTGTAAGCATTTTTGTTTTACTAAAAGGAAAAAAGAACAAAAAAGAGTGTATGAGTGTCTTAAATTTCCTGCTGTAATACCAGGTACTGTAAGCTTTTTTTTTTTACTAAAAAGAAAAAAAAAAAAAAAAAGAGTGTATGAGTGTCTTAAATATCCCGCTGTAATACCAGGTGCTGTAAGCATTTTTGTTTTACTAAAAAGAAAAAAAAAAAAAAAGAGTGTATGAGTGTCTTAAATATCCCGCTGTAATGCCAGGTGCTGTAAGCATTTTTGTTTTACTAGAAAAAAAAAGAAAAAAAAAGAGTGTGTGAGTGTCTTAAATTTCCTGCTGTAATACCAGGTACTGTAAGAATTTTTATTTTACTAAAAAGAAAAAAAAAAAAAAAAGTTTATGAGTGTCTTAAATATCCCGCTGTAATGCCAGGTGCTGTAAGCATTTTTGTTTTACTAAAAAGAAAAAAAAAAAAAAAAAGAGTGTATGAGTGTCTTAAATATCCCGCTGTAATACCAGGTGCTGTAAGCATTTTTGTTTTACTAGAAAAAAAAAGAGTGTATGAGTATCTTAAATATCCCGCTGTAATACCAGGTGCTGTAAGCATTTTTGTTTTACTAAAAGGAAAAAAAAATAAAAAAAGAGTGTATGAGTGTCTTAAATATCCCGCTGTAATACCAGGTGCTGTAAGCATTTTTGTTTTACTAAAAAGAAAAAAGAACAAAAAAGAGTGTATGACTGTCTTAAATTTCCCGCTGTAATACCAGGTGATGTAAGCATTTTTGTTTTACTAAAAAGAAAGAAGAAAAAAAAAAGATTGTATGAGTGTCTTAAATTTCCTGCTGTAATACCAGGTGCTGTAAGCATTTTTATTTTACTAAAAGGAAAAAAAAAAAAAAAAAAGAGTGTATGAGTGTCTTAAATATCCCGCTGTAATACCAGGTGCTGTAAGCATTTTTGTTTTACTAAAAGGAAAAAAAAAAAAAAAAGAGTGTATGAGTGTCTTAAATATCCCGCTGTAATACCAGGTGCTGTAAGCATTTTTGTTTTACTAAAAAGAAAAAAAAAAAAAAAAGTGTATGAGTGTCTTAAATATCCCGCTGTAATACCAGGTGCTGTAAGCATTTTTGTTTTACTAAAAAGAAAAAAAAAAAAAAAAGTGTATGAGTGTCTTAAATATCCCGCTGTAATACCAGGTGCTGTAAGCATTTTTGTTTTACTAGAAAAAAAAAAGAACAAAAAAAGAGTATATGAGTGTCTTAAATTTCCCGCTGTAATACCAGGTGCTGTAAGCATTTTTGTTTTACTAGAAAAAAAAAGAGTGTATGAGTATCTTAAATATCCCGCTGTAATACCAGGTGCTGTAAGCATTTTTGTTTTACTAAAAGGAAAAAAAAAAAAAAAAAGAGTGTATGAGTGTCTTAAATATCCCGCTGTAATACCAGGTGCTGTAAGCATTTTTGTTTTACTTAAAAGAAAAAAGAACAAAAAAGAGTGTATGAGTGTCTTAAATTTCCTGCTGTAATACCAGGTACTGTAAGCTTTTTTTTTTTACTAAAAAGAAAAAAAAAAAAAACGTTTATGAGTGTCTTAAATATCCCGCTGTAATGCCAGGTGCTGTAAGCATTTTTGTTTTACTAATAAGAAAAAAAAAAAAAAAAAGAGTGTATGAGTGTCTTAAATATCCCGCTGTAATACCAGGTGCTGTAAGCATTTTTGTTTTACTAAAAAGAAAAAAAAAAAAAAAAGTGTATGAGTGTCTTAAATATCACGCTGTAATACCAGGTGCTGTAAGCATTTTTGTTTTACTAGAAAAAAAAAAGAAAAAAAAAAGAGTATAAGAGTGTCTTAAATTTCCTGCTGTAATACCAGGTGCTGTAAGCATTTTTATTTTACTAAAAAGAAAAAAGAAAAAAGAAAAGTTTATGAGTGTCTTAAATATCCCGCTGTAATGCCAGGTGCTGTAAGCATTTTTGTTTTACTAAAAAGAAAAAAGAAAAAAAAAAGTTTATGACTGTCTTAAATATCCTGCTGTAATGCCAGGTGCTGTAAGCATTTTTGTTTTACTAAAAAGAAAAAAAAAAAAAAAGAGTGTATGAGTGTCTTAAATATCCCGCTGTAATGCCAGGTGCTGTAAGCATTTTTGTTTTACTAGAAAAAAAAAAAAAAAAAAAAGAGTGTGTGAGTGTCTTAAATTTCCTGCTGTAATACCAGGTACTGTAAGCATTTTTATTTTACTAAAAAGAAAAAAAAAAAAAAAAGTTTATGAGTGTCTTAAATATCCCGCTGTAATGCCAGGTGCTGTAAACATTTTTGTTTTACTAAAAAGAAAAAAAAAAAAAAAAAGAGTGTATGAGTGTCTTAAATATCCCGCTGTAATACCAGGTGCTGTAAGCATTTTTGTTTTACTAGAAAAAAAAAGAGTGTATGAGTATCTTAAATATCCCGCTGTAATACCAGGTGCTGTAAGCATTTTTGTTTTACTAAAAAGAAAAAAAGAAAAAAAAGTGAATGAGTGTCTTAAATATCCCGCTGTAATACCAGGTGCTGTAAGCATTTTTGTTTTACTAAAAAGAAAAAAGAAAAAAAAAAAGTTTATGAGTGTCTTAAATATCCCGCTGTAATGCCAGGTGCTGTAAGCATTTTTGTTTTACTAAAAAGAAAAAAGAACAAAAAAGAGTGTATGACTGTCTTAAATTTCCCGCTGTAATACCAGGTGCTGTAAGCATTTTTGTTTTACTAAAAAGAAAGAAGAAAAAAAAAAGATTGTATGAGTGTCTTAAATTTCCTGCTGTAATACCAGGTGCTGTAAGCATTTTTATTTTACTAAAAGGAAAAAAAAAAAAAAAAAAGAGTGTATGAGTGTCTTAAATATCCCGCTGTAATACCAGGTGCTGTAAGCATTTTTGTTTTACTAAAAGGAAAAAAAAAAAAAAAAAGAGTGTATGAGTGTCTTAAATATCCCGCTGTAATACCAGGTGCTGTAAGCATTTTTGTTTTACTAGAAAAAAAAAGAGTGTATGAGTATCTTAAATATCCCGCTGTAATACCAGGTGCTGTAAGCATTTTTGTTTTACTAAAAAGAAAGAAGAAAAAAAAAAGATTGTATGAGTGTCTTAAATTTCCTGCTGTAATACCAGGTGCTGTAAGCATTTTTATTTTACTAAAAGGAAAAAAAAAAAAAAAAAAGAGTTTATGAGTGTCTTAAATATCCCGCTGTAATGCCAGGTGCTGTAAGCATTTTTGTTTTACTAAAAAGAAAAAAGAAAAAAAAAAGAGTGTATGAGTGTCTTAAATATCCCGCTGTAATACCAGGTGCTGTAAGCATTTTTGTTTTACTAGAAAAAAAAAGAGTGTATGAGTATCTTAAATATCCCGCTGTAATACCAGGTGCTGTAAGCATTTTTGTTTTACTAAAAAGAAAAAAAGAAAAAAAAGTGTATGAGTGTCTTAAATATCCCGCTGTAATACCAGGTGCTGTAAGCATTTTTGTTTTACTAAAAAGAAAAAAGAAAAAAAAAAAGTTTATGAGTGTCTTAAATATCCCGCTGTAATGCCAGGTGCTGTAAGCATTTTTGTTTTACTAAAAAGAAAAAAGAACAAAAAAGAGTGTATGACTGTCTTAAATTTCCCGCTGTAATACCAGGTGCTGTAAGCATTTTTGTTTTACTAAAAAGAAAGAAGAAAAAAAAAAGATTGTATGAGTGTCTTAAATTTCCTGCTGTAATACCAGGTGCTGTAAGCATTTTTATTTTACTAAAAGGAAACAAAACAAAAAAAAAGAGTGTATGAGTGTCTTAAATATCCCGCTGTAATACCAGGTGCTGTAAGCATTTTTGTTTTACTAGAAAAAAAAAGAGTGTATGAGTGTCTTAAATATCCCGCTGTAATACCAGGTGCTGTAAGCATTTTTGTTTTACTAATAAGAAAAAAAAAAAAAAAAAGAGTGTATGAGTGTCTTAAATATCCCGCTGTAATACCAGGTGCTGTAAGCATTTTTGTTTTACTAAAAAGAAAAAAAAAAAAAAAGTGTATGAGTGTCTTAAATATCCCGCTGTAATACCAGGTGCTGTAAGCATTTTTGTTTTACTAGAAAAAAAAAAGAAAAAAAAAAGAGTATATGAGTGTCTTAAATTTCCTGCTGTAATACCAGGTGCTGTAAGCATTTTTATTTTACTAAAAAGAAAAAAGAAAAAAGAAAAGTTTATGAGTGTCTTAAATATCCCGCTGTAATGCCAGGTGCTGTAAGCATTTTTGTTTTACTAAAAAGAAAAAAGAAAAAAAAAAGTTTATGACTGTCTTAAATATCCTGCTGTAATGCCAGGTGCTGTAAGCATTTTTGTTTTACTAAAAAGAAAAAAAAAAAAAAAGAGTGTATGAGTGTCTTAAATATCCCGCTGTAATGCCAGGTGCTGTAAGCATTTTTGTTTTACTAGACAAAAAAAAAAAAAAAAAGAGTGTGTGAGTGTCTTAAATTTCCTGCTGTAATACCAGGTACTGTAAGCATTTTTATTTTACTAAAAAGAAAAAAAAAAAAAAAAGTTTATGAGTGTCTTAAATATCCCGCTGTAATGCCAGGTGCTGTAAACATTTTTGTTTTACTAAAAAGAAAAAAAAAAAAAAAAAGAGTGTATGAGTGTCTTAAATATCCCGCTGTAATACCAGGTGCTGTAAGCATTTTTGTTTTACTAGAAAAAAAAAGAGTGTATGAGTATCTTAAATATCCCGCTGTAATACCAGGTGCTGTAAGCATTTTTGTTTTACTAAAAAGAAAAAAAGAAAAAAAAGTGTATGAGTGTCTTAAATATCCCGCTGTAATACCAGGTGCTGTAAGCATTTTTGTTTTACTAAAAAGAAAAAAGAAAAAAAAAAAGTTTATGAGTGTCTTAAATATCCCGCTGTAATGCCAGGTGCTGTAAGCATTTTTGTTTTACTAAAAAGAAAAAAGAACAAAAAAGAGTGTATGACTGTCTTAAATTTCCCGCTGTAATACCAGGTGCTGTAAGCATTTTTGTTTTACTAAAAAGAAAGAAGAAAAAAAAAAGATTGTATGAGTGTCTTAAATTTCCTGCTGTAATACCAGGTGCTGTAAGCATTTTTATTTTACTAAAAGGAAAAAAAAAAAAAAAAAAGAGTGTATGAGTGTCTTAAATATCCCGCTGTAATACCAGGTGCTGTAAGCATTTTTGTTTTACTAAAAGGAAAAAAAAAAAAAAAAAGAGTGTATGAGTGTCTTAAATATCCCGCTGTAATACCAGGTGCTGTAAGCATTTTTGTTTTACTAAAAAGAAAAAAAAAAAAAAAAGTGTATGAGTGTCTTAAATATCCCGCTGTAATACCAGGTGCTGTAAGCATTTTTGTTTTACTAAAAAGAAAAAAAAAAAAAAAAGAGTGTATGAGTGTCTTAAATATCCCGCTGTAATACCAGGTGCTGTAAGCATTTTTGTTTTACTAGAAAAAAAAAGAGTGTATGAGTATCTTAAATATCCCGCTGTAATACCAGGTGCTGTAAGCATTTTTGTTTTACTAAAAAGAAAAAAGAAAAAAAAAAAGTTTATGAGTGTCTTAAATATCCCGCTGTAATGCCAGGTGCTGTAAGCATTTTTGTTTTACTAAAAAGAAAAAAGAACAAAAAAGAGTGTATGAGTATCTTAAATATCCCGCTGTAATACCAGGTGCTGTAAGCATTTTTGTTTTACTAAAAAGAAAAAAAGAAAAAAAAGTGTATGAGTGTCTTAAATATCCCGCTGTAATACCAGGTGCTGTAAGCATTTTTGTTTTACTAGAAAAAAAAAGAAAAAAAAAAGAGTGTGTGAGTGTCTTAAATTTCCTGCTGTAATACCAGGTACTGTAAGAATTTTTATTTTACTAAAAAGAAAAAAAAAAAAAAAAGTTTATGAGTGTCTTAAATATCCCGCTGTAATGCCAGGTGCTGTAAGCATTTTTGTTTTACTAAAAAGAAAAAAAAAAAAAAAAAGAGTGTATGAGTGTCTTAAATATCCCGCTGTAATACCAGGTGCTGTAAGCATTTTTGTTTTACTAGAAAAAAAAAGAGTGTATGAGTATCTTAAATATCCCGCTGTAATACCAGGTGTTGTAAGCATTTTTGTTTTACTAAAAGGAAAAAAAAAAAAAAAAAGAGTGTATGAGTGTCTTAAATATCCCGCTGTAATACCAGGTGCTGTAAGCATTTTTGTTTTACTAAAAAGAAAAAAGAACAAAAAAGAGTGTATGAGTGTCTTAAATTTCCTGCTGTAATACCAGGTACTGTAAGCTTTTTTTTTTTACTAAAAAGAAAAAAAAAAAAAAACGTTTATGAGTGTCTTAAATATCCCGCTGTAATGCCAGGTGCTGTAAGCATTTTTGTTTTACTAATAAGAAAAAAAAAAAAAAAAAGAGTGTATGAGTGTCTTAAATATCCCGCTGTAATACCAGGTGCTGTAAGCATTTTTGTTTTACTAAAAAGAAAAAAAAAAAAAAAAGTGTATGAGTGTCTTAAATATCCCGCTGTAATACCAGGTGCTGTAAGCATTTTTGTTTTACTAGAAAAAAAAAAGAACAAAAAAAGAGTATATGAGTGTCTTAAATTTCCTGCTGTAATACCAGGTGCTGTAAGCATTTTTGTTTTACTAAAAAGAAAAAAGAAAAAAAAAAGTTTATGACTGTCTTAAATATCCTGCTGTAATGCCAGGTGCTGTAAGCATTTTTGTTTTACTAAAAAGAAAAAAAAAAAAAAAGAGTGTATGAGTGTCTTAAATATCCCGCTGTAATGCCAGGTGCTGTAAGCATTTTTGTTTTACTAGAAAAAAAAAGAAAAAAAAAAGAGTGTGTGAGTGTCTTAAATTTCCTGCTGTAATACCAGGTACTGTAAGAATTTTTATTTTACTAAAAAGAAAAAAAAAAAAAAAGTTTATGAGTGTCTTAAATATCCCGCTGTAATTCCAGGTGCTGTAAGCATTTTTGTTTTACTAAAAAGAAAAAAAAAAAAAAAAAGAGTGTATGAGTGTCTTAAATATCCCGCTGTAATACCAGGTGCTGTAAGCATTTTTGTTTTACTAGAAAAAAAAAGAGTGTATGAGTATCTTAAATATCCCGCTGTAATGCCAGGTGCTGTAAGCATTTTTGTTTTACTAATAAGAAAAAAAAAAAAAAAAAGAGTGTATGAGTGTCTTAAATATCCCGCTGTAATACCAGGTGCTGTAAGCATTTTTGTTTTACTAAAAAGAAAAAAAAAAAAAAAAGTGTATGAGTGTCTTAAATATCCCGCTGTAATACCAGGTGCTGTAAGCATTTTTGTTTTACTAGAAAAAAAAAAGAAAAAAAAAAGAGTATATGAGTGTCTTAAATTTCCTGCTGTAATACCAGGTGCTGTAAGCATTTTTATTTTACTAAAAAGAAAAAAGAAAAAAGAAAAGTTTATGAGTGTCTTAAATATCCCGCTGTAATGCCAGGTGCTGTAAGCATTTTTGTTTTACTAAAAAGAAAAAAGAAAAAAAAAAGTTTATGACTGTCTTAAATATCCTGCTGTAATGCCAGGTGCTGTAAGCATTTTTGTTTTACTAAAAAGAAAAAAAAAAAAAAAGAGTGTATGAGTGTCTTAAATATCCCGCTGTAATGCCAGGTGCTGTAAGCATTTTTGTTTTACTAAAAAGAAAAAAAAAAAAAAAAAGAGTGTATGAGTGTCTTAAATATCCCGCTGTAATACCAGGTGCTGTAAGCATTTTTGTTTTACTAGAAAAAAAAAGAGTGTATGAGTATCTTAAATATCCCGCTGTAATACCAGGTGCTGTAAGCATTTTTGTTTTACTAAAAAGAAAAAAAGAAAAAAAAGTGTATGAGTGTCTTAAATATCCCGCTGTAATACCAGGTGCTGTAAGCATTTTTGTTTTACTAAAAAGAAAAAAGAAAAAAAAAAAGTTTATGAGTGTCTTAAATATCCCGCTGTAATGCCAGGTGCTGTAAGCATTTTTGTTTTACTAAAAAGAAAAAAGAACAAAAAAGAGTGTATGACTGTCTTAAATTTCCCGCTGTAATACCAGGTGCTGTAAGCATTTTTGTTTTACTAAAAAGAAAAAAAGAAAAAAAAGTGTATGAGTGTCTTAAATATCCCGCTGTAATACCAGGTGCTGTAAGCATTTTTGTTTTACTAGAAAAAAAAAGAAAAAAAAAAGTTTATGAGTGTCTTAAATATCCCGCTGTAATGCCAGGTGCTGTAAGCATTTTTGTTTTACTAAAAAGAAAAAAAAAAAAAAAAGAGTGTATGAGTGTCTTAAATATCCCGCTGTAATACCAGGTGCTGTAAGCATTTTTGTTTTACTAGAAAAAAAAAGAGTGTATGAGTATCTTAAATATCCCGCTGTAATACCAGGTGCTGTAAGCATTTTTGTTTTACTAAAAGGAAAAAAAAAAAAAAAAAGAGTGTATGAGTGTCTTAAATATCCCGCTGTAATACCAGGTGCTGTAAGCATTTTTGTTTTACTAAAAAGAAAAAAGAACAAAAAAGAGTGTATGAGTGTCTTAAATTTCCTGCTGTAATACCAGGTACTGTAAGCTTTTTTTTTTTACTAAAAAGAAAAAAAAAAAAAAACGTTTATGAGTGTCTTAAATATCCTGCTGTAATGCCAGGTGCTGTAAGCATTTTTGTTTTACTAATAAGAAAAAAAAAAAAAAAAAGAGTGTATGAGTGTCTTAAATATCCCGCTGTAATACCAGGTGCTGTAAGCATTTTTGTTTTACTAAAAAGAAAAAAAAAAAAAAAAGTGTATGAGTGTCTTAAATATCCCGCTGTAATACCAGGTGCTGTAAGCATTTTTGTTTTACTAGAAAAAAAAAAGAACAAAAAAAGAGTATATGAGTGTCTTAAATTTCCTGCTGTAATACCAGGTGCTGTAAGCATTTTTGTTTTACTAAAAAGAAAAAAGAAAAAAAAAAGTTTATGACTGTCTTAAATATCCTGCTGTAATGCCAGGTGCTGTAAGCATTTTTGTTTTACTAAAAAGAAAAAAAAAAAAAAAGAGTGTATGAGTGTCTTAAATATCCCGCTGTAATGCCAGGTGCTGTAAGCATTTTTGTTTTACTAGAAAAAAAAAGAAAAAAAAAAGAGTGTGTGAGTGTCTTAAATTTCCTGCTGTAATACCAGGTACTGTAAGAATTTTTATTTTACTAAAAAGAAAAAAAAAAAAAAAGTTTATGAGTGTCTTAAATATCCCGCTGTAATTCCAGGTACTGTAAGAATTTTTATTTTACTAAAAAGAAAAAAAAAAAAAAAAGTTTATGAGTGTCTTAAATATCCCGCTGTAATGCCAGGTGCTGTAAGCATTTTTGTTTTACTAAAAAGAAAAAAAAAAAAAAAAAGAGTGTATGAGTGTCTTAAATATCCCGCTGTAATACCAGGTGCTGTAAGCATTTTTGTTTTACTAGAAAAAAAAAGAGTGTATGAGTATCTTAAATATCCCGCTGTAATACCAGGTGCTGTAAGCATTTTTGTTTTACTAAAAGGAAAAAAAAAAAAAAAAAGAGTGTATGAGTGTCTTAAATATCCCGCTGTAATACCAGGTGCTGTAAGCATTTTTGTTTTACTAAAAAGAAAAAAGAACAAAAAAGAGTGTATGAGTGTCTTAAATTTCCTGCTGTAATACCAGGTACTGTAAGCTTTTTTTTTTTACTAAAAAGAAAAAAAAAAAAAAACGTTTATGAGTGTCTTAAATATCCCGCTGTAATGCCAGGTGCTGTAAGCATTTTTGTTTTACTAATAAGAAAAAAAAAAAAAAAAAGAGTGTATGAGTGTCTTAAATATCCCGCTGTAATACCAGGTGCTGTAAGCATTTTTGTTTTACTAAAAAGAAAAAAAAAAAAAAAAGTGTATGAGTGTCTTAAATATCCCGCTGTAATACCAGGTGCTGTAAGCATTTTTGTTTTACTAGAAAAAAAAAAGAACAAAAAAAGAGTATATGAGTGTCTTAAATTTCCTGCTGTAATACCAGGTGCTGTAAGCATTTTTGTTTTACTAAAAAGAAAAAAGAAAAAAAAAAGTTTATGACTGTCTTAAATATCCTGCTGTAATGCCAGGTGCTGTAAGCATTTTTGTTTTACTAAAAAGAAAAAAAAAAAAAAAGAGTGTATGAGTGTCTTAAATATCCCGCTGTAATGCCAGGTGCTGTAAGCATTTTTGTTTTACTAGAAAAAAAAAGAAAAAAAAAAGAGTGTGTGAGTGTCTTAAATTTCCTGCTGTAATACCAGGTACTGTAAGAATTTTTATTTTACTAAAAAGAAAAAAAAAAAAAAAGTTTATGAGTGTCTTAAATATCCCGCTGTAATTCCAGGTGCTGTAAGCATTTTTGTTTTACTAAAAAGAAAAAAAAAAAAAAAGTGTATGAGTGTCTTAAATATCCCGCTGTAATACCAGGTGCTGTAAGCATTTTTGTTTTACTAGAAAAAAAAAAGAAAAAAAAAAGAGTATATGAGTGTCTTAAATTTCCTGCTGTAATACCAGGTGCTGTAAGCATTTTTATTTTACTAAAAAGAAAAAAGAAAAAAGAAAAGTTTATGAGTGTCTTAAATATCCCGCTGTAATGCCAGGTGCTGTAAGCATTTTTGTTTTACTAAAAAGAAAAAAGAAAAAAAAAAGTTTATGACTGTCTTAAATATCCTGCTGTAATGCCAGGTGCTGTAAGCATTTTTGTTTTACTAAAAAGAAAAAAAAAAAAAAAGAGTGTATGAGTGTCTTAAATATCCCGCTGTAATGCCAGGTGCTGTAAGCATTTTTGTTTTACTAGAAAAAAAAAAAAAAAAAAAAGAGTGTGTGAGTGTCTTAAATTTCCTGCTGTAATACCAGGTACTGTAAGCATTTTTATTTTACTAAAAAGAAAAAAAAAAAAAAAAGTTTATGAGTGTCTTAAATATCCCGCTGTAATGCCAGGTGCTGTAAACATTTTTGTTTTACTAAAAAGAAAAAAAAAAAGAGTGTATGAGTGTCTTAAATATCCCGCTGTAATACCAGGTGCTGTAAGCATTTTTGTTTTACTAGAAAAAAAAAGAGTGTATGAGTATCTTAAATATCCCGCTGTAATACCAGGTGCTGTAAGCATTTTTGTTTTACTAAAAAGAAAAAAAGAAAAAAAAGTGTATGAGTGTCTTAAATATCCCGCTGTAATACCAGGTGCTGTAAGCATTTTTGTTTTACTAAAAAGAAAAAAGAAAAAAAAAAAGTTTATGAGTGTCTTAAATATCCCGCTGTAATGCCAGGTGCTGTAAGCATTTTTGTTTTACTAAAAAGAAAAAAGAACAAAAAAGAGTGTATGACTGTCTTAAATTTCCCGCTGTAATACCAGGTGCTGTAAGCATTTTTGTTTTACTAAAAAGAAAAAAAAAAAAAAAGTGTATGAGTGTCTTAAATATCCCGCTGTAATACCAGGTGCTGTAAGCATTTTTGTTTTACTAGAAAAAAAAAAGAAAAAAAAAAGAGTATATGAGTGTCTTAAATTTCCTGCTGTAATACCAGGTGCTGTAAGCATTTTTATTTTACTAAAAAGAAAAAAGAAAAAAGAAAAGTTTATGAGTGTCTTAAATATCCTGCTGTAATGCCAGGTGCTGTAAGCATTTTTGTTTTACTAAAAAGAAAAAAAAAAAAAAAGAGTGTATGAGTGTCTTAAATTTCCTGCTGTAATACCAGGTGCTGTAAGCATTTTTATTTTACTAAAAAGAAAAAAGAAAAAAGAAAAGTTTATGAGTGTCTTAAATATCCCGCTGTAATGCCAGGTGCTGTAAGCATTTTTGTTTTACTAAAAAGAAAAAAGAAAAAAAAAAGTTTATGACTGTCTTAAATATCCTGCTGTAATGCCAGGTGCTGTAAGCATTTTTGTTTTACTAAAAAGAAAAAAGAAAAAAAAAAGTTTATGACTGTCTTAAATATCCCGCTGTAATGCCAGGTGCTGTAAACATTTTTGTTTTACTAAAAAGAAAAAAAAAAAAAAAAAGAGTGTATGAGTGTCTTAAATATCCCGCTGTAATACCAGGTGCTGTAAGCATTTTTGTTTTACTAGAAAAAAAAAGAGTGTATGAGTATCTTAAATATCCCGCTGTAATACCAGGTGCTGTAAGCATTTTTGTTTTACTAAAAAGAAAAAAAGAAAAAAAAGTGTATGAGTGTCTTAAATATCCCGCTGTAATACCAGGTGCTGTAAGCATTTTTGTTTTACTAAAAAGAAAAAAGAAAAAAAAAAAGTTTATGAGTGTCTTAAATATCCCGCTGTAATGCCAGGTGCTGTAAGCATTTTTGTTTTACTAAAAAGAAAGAAGAAAAAAAAAAGATTGTATGAGTGTCTTAAATTTCCTGCTGTAATACCAGGTGCTGTAAGCATTTTTATTTTACTAAAAGGAAAAAAAAAAAAAAAAAAGAGTGTATGAGTGTCTTAAATATCCCGCTGTAATACCAGGTGCTGTAAGCATTTTTGTTTTACTAAAAGGAAAAAAAAAAAAAAAAAGAGTGTATGAGTGTCTTAAATATCCCGCTGTAATACCAGGTGCTGTAAGCATTTTTGTTTTACTAAAAAGAAAAAAAAAAAAAAAAGTGTATGAGTGTCTTAAATATCCCGCTGTAATACCAGGTGCTGTAAGCATTTTTGTTTTACTAAAAAGAAAAAAAAAAAAAAAGAGTGTATGAGTGTCTTAAATTTCCTGCTGTAATAACAGGTGCTGTAAGCATTTTTATTTTACTAAAAAGAAAAAAGAAAAAAAAAAAGTTTATGAGTGTCTTAAATATCCCGCTGTAATGCCAGGTGCTGTAAGCATTTTTGTTTTACTAAAAAGAAAAAAGAAAAAAAAAAGTTTATGACTGTCTTAAATATCCTGCTGTAATGCCAGGTGCTGTAAGCATTTTTGTTTTACTAAAAAGAAAAAAAAAAAAAAAGAGTGTATGAGTGTCTTAAATATCCCGCTGTAATGCCAGGTGCTGTAAGCATTTTTGTTTTACTAAAAAGAAAAAAAAAAAAAAAAAGAGTGTATGAGTGTCTTAAATATCCCGCTGTAATACCAGGTGCTGTAAGCATTTTTGTTTTACTAGAAAAAAAAAGAGTGTATGAGTATCTTAAATATCCCGCTGTAATACCAGGTGCTGTAAGCATTTTTGTTTTACTAAAAAGAAAAAAAGAAAAAAAAGTGTATGAGTGTCTTAAATATCCCGCTGTAATACCAGGTGCTGTAAGCATTTTTGTTTTACTAAAAAGAAAAAAGAAAAAAAAAAAGTTTATGAGTGTCTTAAATATCCCGCTGTAATGCCAGGTGCTGTAAGCATTTTTGTTTTACTAAAAAGAAAGAAGAAAAAAAAAAGATTGTATGAGTGTCTTAAATTTCCTGCTGTAATACCAGGTGCTGTAAGCATTTTTATTTTACTAAAAGGAAAAAAAAAAAAAAAAAAGAGTGTATGAGTGTCTTAAATATCCCGCTGTAATACCAGGTGCTGTAAGCATTTTTGTTTTACTAAAAGGAAAAAAAAAAAAAAAAAGAGTGTATGAGTGTCTTAAATATCCCGCTGTAATACCAGGTGCTGTAAGCATTTTTGTTTTACTAAAAAGAAAAAAAAAAAAAAAGTGTATGAGTGTCTTAAATATCCCGCTGTAATACCAGGTGCTGTAAGCATTTTTGTTTTACTAAAAAAAAAAAAGAACAAAAAAGAGTGTATGAGTGTCTTAAATTTCCTGCTGTAATACCAGGTACTGTAAGCTTTTTTTTTTTACTAAAAAGAAAAAAAAAAAAAAACGTTTATGAGTGTCTTAAATATCCCGCTGTAATGCCAGGTGCTGTAAGCATTTTTGTTTTACTAATAAGAAAAAAAAAAAAAAAAAGAGTGTATGAGTGTCTTAAATATCCCGCTGTAATACCAGGTGCTGTAAGCATTTTTGTTTTACTAAAAAGAAAAAAAAAAAAAAAAGTGTATGAGTGTCTTAAATATCCCGCTGTAATACCAGGTGCTGTAAGCATTTTTGTTTTACTAGAAAAAAAAAAGAACAAAAAAAGAGTATATGAGTGTCTTAAATTTCCTGCTGTAATACCAGGTGCTGTAAGCATTTTTGTTTTACTAAAAAGAAAAAAGAAAAAAAAAAGTTTATGACTGTCTTAAATATCCTGCTGTAATGCCAGGTGCTGTAAGCATTTTTGTTTTACTAAAAAGAAAAAAAAAAAAAAAGAGTGTATGAGTGTCTTAAATATCCCGCTGTAATGCCAGGTGCTGTAAGCATTTTTGTTTTACTAGAAAAAAAAAGAAAAAAAAAAGAGTGTGTGAGTGTCTTAAATTTCCTGCTGTAATACCAGGTACTGTAAGAATTTTTATTTTACTAAAAAGAAAAAAAAAAAAAAAGTTTATGAGTGTCTTAAATATCCCGCTGTAATTCCAGGTGCTGTAAGCATTTTTGTTTTACTAAAAAGAAAAAAAAAAAAAAAGTGTATGAGTGTCTTAAATATCCCGCTGTAATACCAGGTGCTGTAAGCATTTTTGTTTTACTAGAAAAAAAAAAGAAAAAAAAAAGAGTATATGAGTGTCTTAAATTTCCTGCTGTAATACCAGGTGCTGTAAGCATTTTTATTTTACTAAAAAGAAAAAAGAAAAAAGAAAAGTTTATGAGTGTCTTAAATATCCCGCTGTAATGCCAGGTGCTGTAAGCATTTTTGTTTTACTAAAAAGAAAAAAGAAAAAAAAAAGTTTATGACTGTCTTAAATATCCTGCTGTAATGCCAGGTGCTGTAAGCATTTTTGTTTTACTAAAAAGAAAAAAAAAAAAAAAGAGTGTATGAGTGTCTTAAATATCCCGCTGTAATGCCAGGTGCTGTAAGCATTTTTGTTTTACTAGAAAAAAAAAAAAAAAAAAAAGAGTGTGTGAGTGTCTTAAATTTCCTGCTGTAATACCAGGTACTGTAAGCATTTTTATTTTACTAAAAAGAAAAAAAAAAAAAAAAGTTTATGAGTGTCTTAAATATCCCGCTGTAATGCCAGGTGCTGTAAACATTTTTGTTTTACTAAAAAGAAAAAAAAAAAGAGTGTATGAGTGTCTTAAATATCCCGCTGTAATACCAGGTGCTGTAAGCATTTTTGTTTTACTAGAAAAAAAAAGAGTGTATGAGTATCTTAAATATCCCGCTGTAATACCAGGTGCTGTAAGCATTTTTGTTTTACTAAAAAGAAAAAAAGAAAAAAAAGTGTATGAGTGTCTTAAATATCCCGCTGTAATACCAGGTGCTGTAAGCATTTTTGTTTTACTAAAAAGAAAAAAGAAAAAAAAAAAGTTTATGAGTGTCTTAAATATCCCGCTGTAATGCCAGGTGCTGTAAGCATTTTTGTTTTACTAAAAAGAAAAAAGAACAAAAAAGAGTGTATGACTGTCTTAAATTTCCCGCTGTAATACCAGGTGCTGTAAGCATTTTTGTTTTACTAAAAAGAAAAAAAAAAAAAAAGTGTATGAGTGTCTTAAATATCCCGCTGTAATACCAGGTGCTGTAAGCATTTTTGTTTTACTAGAAAAAAAAAAGAAAAAAAAAAGAGTATATGAGTGTCTTAAATTTCCTGCTGTAATACCAGGTGCTGTAAGCATTTTTATTTTACTAAAAAGAAAAAAGAAAAAAGAAAAGTTTATGAGTGTCTTAAATATCCTGCTGTAATGCCAGGTGCTGTAAGCATTTTTGTTTTACTAAAAAGAAAAAAAAAAAAAAAGAGTGTATGAGTGTCTTAAATTTCCTGCTGTAATACCAGGTGCTGTAAGCATTTTTATTTTACTAAAAAGAAAAAAGAAAAAAGAAAAGTTTATGAGTGTCTTAAATATCCCGCTGTAATGCCAGGTGCTGTAAGCATTTTTGTTTTACTAAAAAGAAAAAAGAAAAAAAAAAGTTTATGACTGTCTTAAATATCCTGCTGTAATGCCAGGTGCTGTAAGCATTTTTGTTTTACTAAAAAGAAAAAAGAAAAAAAAAAGTTTATGACTGTCTTAAATATCCCGCTGTAATGCCAGGTGCTGTAAACATTTTTGTTTTACTAAAAAGAAAAAAAAAAAAAAAAAGAGTGTATGAGTGTCTTAAATATCCCGCTGTAATACCAGGTGCTGTAAGCATTTTTGTTTTACTAGAAAAAAAAAGAGTGTATGAGTATCTTAAATATCCCGCTGTAATACCAGGTGCTGTAAGCATTTTTGTTTTACTAAAAAGAAAAAAAGAAAAAAAAGTGTATGAGTGTCTTAAATATCCCGCTGTAATACCAGGTGCTGTAAGCATTTTTGTTTTACTAAAAAGAAAAAAGAAAAAAAAAAAGTTTATGAGTGTCTTAAATATCCCGCTGTAATGCCAGGTGCTGTAAGCATTTTTGTTTTACTAAAAAGAAAGAAGAAAAAAAAAAGATTGTATGAGTGTCTTAAATTTCCTGCTGTAATACCAGGTGCTGTAAGCATTTTTATTTTACTAAAAGGAAAAAAAAAAAAAAAAAAGAGTGTATGAGTGTCTTAAATATCCCGCTGTAATACCAGGTGCTGTAAGCATTTTTGTTTTACTAAAAGGAAAAAAAAAAAAAAAAAGAGTGTATGAGTGTCTTAAATATCCCGCTGTAATACCAGGTGCTGTAAGCATTTTTGTTTTACTAAAAAGAAAAAAAAAAAAAAAAGTGTATGAGTGTCTTAAATATCCCGCTGTAATACCAGGTGCTGTAAGCATTTTTGTTTTACTAAAAAGAAAAAAAAAAAAAAAGAGTGTATGAGTGTCTTAAATTTCCTGCTGTAATAACAGGTGCTGTAAGCATTTTTATTTTACTAAAAAGAAAAAAGAAAAAAAAAAAGTTTATGAGTGTCTTAAATATCCCGCTGTAATGCCAGGTGCTGTAAGCATTTTTGTTTTACTAAAAAGAAAAAAGAAAAAAAAAAGTTTATGACTGTCTTAAATATCCTGCTGTAATGCCAGGTGCTGTAAGCATTTTTGTTTTACTAAAAAGAAAAAAAAAAAAAAAGAGTGTATGAGTGTCTTAAATATCCCGCTGTAATGCCAGGTGCTGTAAGCATTTTTGTTTTACTAAAAAGAAAAAAAAAAAAAAAAAGAGTGTATGAGTGTCTTAAATATCCCGCTGTAATACCAGGTGCTGTAAGCATTTTTGTTTTACTAGAAAAAAAAAGAGTGTATGAGTATCTTAAATATCCCGCTGTAATACCAGGTGCTGTAAGCATTTTTGTTTTACTAAAAAGAAAAAAAGAAAAAAAAGTGTATGAGTGTCTTAAATATCCCGCTGTAATACCAGGTGCTGTAAGCATTTTTGTTTTACTAAAAAGAAAAAAGAAAAAAAAAAAGTTTATGAGTGTCTTAAATATCCCGCTGTAATGCCAGGTGCTGTAAGCATTTTTGTTTTACTAAAAAGAAAGAAGAAAAAAAAAAGATTGTATGAGTGTCTTAAATTTCCTGCTGTAATACCAGGTGCTGTAAGCATTTTTATTTTACTAAAAGGAAAAAAAAAAAAAAAAAAGAGTGTATGAGTGTCTTAAATATCCCGCTGTAATACCAGGTGCTGTAAGCATTTTTGTTTTACTAAAAGGAAAAAAAAAAAAAAAAAGAGTGTATGAGTGTCTTAAATATCCCGCTGTAATACCAGGTGCTGTAAGCATTTTTGTTTTACTAAAAAGAAAAAAAAAAAAAAAGTGTATGAGTGTCTTAAATATCCCGCTGTAATACCAGGTGCTGTAAGCATTTTTGTTTTACTAAAAAAAAAAAAGAACAAAAAAGAGTGTATGAGTGTCTTAAATTTCCTGCTGTAATACCAGGTACTGTAAGCTTTTTTTTTTTACTAAAAAGAAAAAAAAAAAAAAACGTTTATGAGTGTCTTAAATATCCCGCTGTAATGCCAGGTGCTGTAAGCATTTTTGTTTTACTAATAAGAAAAAAAAAAAAAAAAAGAGTGTATGAGTGTCTTAAATATCCCGCTGTAATACCAGGTGCTGTAAGCATTTTTGTTTTACTAAAAAGAAAAAAAAAAAAAAAAGTGTATGAGTGTCTTAAATATCCCGCTGTAATACCAGGTGCTGTAAGCATTTTTGTTTTACTAGAAAAAAAAAAGAACAAAAAAAGAGTATATGAGTGTCTTAAATTTCCTGCTGTAATACCAGGTGCTGTAAGCATTTTTGTTTTACTAAAAAGAAAAAAGAAAAAAAAAAGTTTATGACTGTCTTAAATATCCTGCTGTAATGCCAGGTGCTGTAAGCATTTTTGTTTTACTAAAAAGAAAAAAAAAAAAAAAGAGTGTATGAGTGTCTTAAATATCCCGCTGTAATGCCAGGTGCTGTAAGCATTTTTGTTTTACTAGAAAAAAAAAGAAAAAAAAAAGAGTGTGTGAGTGTCTTAAATTTCCTGCTGTAATACCAGGTACTGTAAGAATTTTTATTTTACTAAAAAGAAAAAAAAAAAAAAAGTTTATGAGTGTCTTAAATATCCCGCTGTAATTCCAGGTGCTGTAAGCATTTTTGTTTTACTAAAAAGAAAAAAAAAAAAAAAGTGTATGAGTGTCTTAAATATCCCGCTGTAATACCAGGTGCTGTAAGCATTTTTGTTTTACTAGAAAAAAAAAAGAAAAAAAAAAGAGTATATGAGTGTCTTAAATTTCCTGCTGTAATACCAGGTGCTGTAAGCATTTTTATTTTACTAAAAAGAAAAAAGAAAAAAGAAAAGTTTATGAGTGTCTTAAATATCCCGCTGTAATGCCAGGTGCTGTAAGCATTTTTGTTTTACTAAAAAGAAAAAAGAAAAAAAAAAGTTTATGACTGTCTTAAATATCCTGCTGTAATGCCAGGTGCTGTAAGCATTTTTGTTTTACTAAAAAGAAAAAAAAAAAAAAAGAGTGTATGAGTGTCTTAAATATCCCGCTGTAATGCCAGGTGCTGTAAGCATTTTTGTTTTACTAGAAAAAAAAAAAAAAAAAAAAGAGTGTGTGAGTGTCTTAAATTTCCTGCTGTAATACCAGGTACTGTAAGCATTTTTATTTTACTAAAAAGAAAAAAAAAAAAAAAAGTTTATGAGTGTCTTAAATATCCCGCTGTAATGCCAGGTGCTGTAAACATTTTTGTTTTACTAAAAAGAAAAAAAAAAAGAGTGTATGAGTGTCTTAAATATCCCGCTGTAATACCAGGTGCTGTAAGCATTTTTGTTTTACTAGAAAAAAAAAGAGTGTATGAGTATCTTAAATATCCCGCTGTAATACCAGGTGCTGTAAGCATTTTTGTTTTACTAAAAAGAAAAAAAGAAAAAAAAGTGTATGAGTGTCTTAAATATCCCGCTGTAATACCAGGTGCTGTAAGCATTTTTGTTTTACTAAAAAGAAAAAAGAAAAAAAAAAAGTTTATGAGTGTCTTAAATATCCCGCTGTAATGCCAGGTGCTGTAAGCATTTTTGTTTTACTAAAAAGAAAAAAGAACAAAAAAGAGTGTATGACTGTCTTAAATTTCCCGCTGTAATACCAGGTGCTGTAAGCATTTTTGTTTTACTAAAAAGAAAAAAAAAAAAAAAGTGTATGAGTGTCTTAAATATCCCGCTGTAATACCAGGTGCTGTAAGCATTTTTGTTTTACTAGAAAAAAAAAAGAAAAAAAAAAGAGTATATGAGTGTCTTAAATTTCCTGCTGTAATACCAGGTGCTGTAAGCATTTTTATTTTACTAAAAAGAAAAAAGAAAAAAGAAAAGTTTATGAGTGTCTTAAATATCCTGCTGTAATGCCAGGTGCTGTAAGCATTTTTGTTTTACTAAAAAGAAAAAAAAAAAAAAAGAGTGTATGAGTGTCTTAAATTTCCTGCTGTAATACCAGGTGCTGTAAGCATTTTTATTTTACTAAAAAGAAAAAAGAAAAAAGAAAAGTTTATGAGTGTCTTAAATATCCCGCTGTAATGCCAGGTGCTGTAAGCATTTTTGTTTTACTAAAAAGAAAAAAGAAAAAAAAAAGTTTATGACTGTCTTAAATATCCTGCTGTAATGCCAGGTGCTGTAAGCATTTTTGTTTTACTAAAAAGAAAAAAGAAAAAAAAAAGTTTATGACTGTCTTAAATATCCCGCTGTAATGCCAGGTGCTGTAAACATTTTTGTTTTACTAAAAAGAAAAAAAAAAAAAAAAAGAGTGTATGAGTGTCTTAAATATCCCGCTGTAATACCAGGTGCTGTAAGCATTTTTGTTTTACTAGAAAAAAAAAGAGTGTATGAGTATCTTAAATATCCCGCTGTAATACCAGGTGCTGTAAGCATTTTTGTTTTACTAAAAAGAAAAAAAGAAAAAAAAGTGTATGAGTGTCTTAAATATCCCGCTGTAATACCAGGTGCTGTAAGCATTTTTGTTTTACTAAAAAGAAAAAAGAAAAAAAAAAAGTTTATGAGTGTCTTAAATATCCCGCTGTAATGCCAGGTGCTGTAAGCATTTTTGTTTTACTAAAAAGAAAGAAGAAAAAAAAAAGATTGTATGAGTGTCTTAAATTTCCTGCTGTAATACCAGGTGCTGTAAGCATTTTTATTTTACTAAAAGGAAAAAAAAAAAAAAAAAAGAGTGTATGAGTGTCTTAAATATCCCGCTGTAATACCAGGTGCTGTAAGCATTTTTGTTTTACTAAAAGGAAAAAAAAAAAAAAAAAGAGTGTATGAGTGTCTTAAATATCCCGCTGTAATACCAGGTGCTGTAAGCATTTTTGTTTTACTAAAAAGAAAAAAAAAAAAAAAAGTGTATGAGTGTCTTAAATATCCCGCTGTAATACCAGGTGCTGTAAGCATTTTTGTTTTACTAAAAAGAAAAAAAAAAAAAAAGAGTGTATGAGTGTCTTAAATTTCCTGCTGTAATAACAGGTGCTGTAAGCATTTTTATTTTACTAAAAAGAAAAAAGAAAAAAAAAAAGTTTATGAGTGTCTTAAATATCCCGCTGTAATGCCAGGTGCTGTAAGCATTTTTGTTTTACTAAAAAGAAAAAAGAAAAAAAAAAGTTTATGACTGTCTTAAATATCCTGCTGTAATGCCAGGTGCTGTAAGCATTTTTGTTTTACTAAAAAGAAAAAAAAAAAAAAAGAGTGTATGAGTGTCTTAAATATCCCGCTGTAATGCCAGGTGCTGTAAGCATTTTTGTTTTACTAAAAAGAAAAAAAAAAAAAAAAAGAGTGTATGAGTGTCTTAAATATCCCGCTGTAATACCAGGTGCTGTAAGCATTTTTGTTTTACTAGAAAAAAAAAGAGTGTATGAGTATCTTAAATATCCCGCTGTAATACCAGGTGCTGTAAGCATTTTTGTTTTACTAAAAAGAAAAAAAGAAAAAAAAGTGTATGAGTGTCTTAAATATCCCGCTGTAATACCAGGTGCTGTAAGCATTTTTGTTTTACTAAAAAGAAAAAAGAAAAAAAAAAAGTTTATGAGTGTCTTAAATATCCCGCTGTAATGCCAGGTGCTGTAAGCATTTTTGTTTTACTAAAAAGAAAGAAGAAAAAAAAAAGATTGTATGAGTGTCTTAAATTTCCTGCTGTAATACCAGGTGCTGTAAGCATTTTTATTTTACTAAAAGGAAAAAAAAAAAAAAAAAAGAGTGTATGAGTGTCTTAAATATCCCGCTGTAATACCAGGTGCTGTAAGCATTTTTGTTTTACTAAAAGGAAAAAAAAAAAAAAAAAGAGTGTATGAGTGTCTTAAATATCCCGCTGTAATACCAGGTGCTGTAAGCATTTTTGTTTTACTAAAAAGAAAAAAAAAAAAAAAGTGTATGAGTGTCTTAAATATCCCGCTGTAATACCAGGTGCTGTAAGCATTTTTGTTTTACTAAAAAAAAAAAAAAAAAAAAGAGTGTATGAGTGTCTTAAATTTCCTGCTGTAATAACAGGTGCTGTAAGCATTTTTATTTTACTAAAAAGAAAAAAGAAAAAAAAAAAGTTTATGAGTGTCTTAAATATCCCGCTGTAATGCCAGGTGCTGTAAGCATTTTTGTTTTACTAAAAAGAAAAAAGAAAAAAAAAAGTTTATGACTGTCTTAAATATCCTGCTGTAATGCCAGGTGCTGTAAGCATTTTTGTTTTACTAAAAAGAAAAAAAAAAAAAAAGAGTGTATGAGTGTCTTAAATATCCCGCTGTAATGCCAGGTGCTGTAAGCATTTTTGTTTTACTAAAAAGAAAAAAAAAAAAAAAGAGTGTATGAGTGTCTTAAATATCCCGCTGTAATGCCAGGTGCTGTAAGCATTTTTGTTTTACTAAAAAGAAAAAAGAAAAAAAAAAAGTTTATGAGTGTCTTAAATATCCCGCTGTAATGCCAGGTGCTGTAAGCATTTTTGTTTTACTAAAAAGAAAAAAGAAAAAAAAAAGTTTATGACTGTCTTAAATATCCTGCTGTAATGCCAGGTGCTGTAAGCATTTTTGTTTTACTAAAAAGAAAAAAAAAAAAAAAGAGTGTATGAGTGTCTTAAATATCCCGCTGTAATGCCAGGTGCTGTAAGCATTTTTGTTTTACTAAAAAGAAAAAAAAAAAAAAAAAGAGTGTATGAGTGTCTTAAATATCCCGCTGTAATACCAGGTGCTGTAAGCATTTTTGTTTTACTAGAAAAAAAAAGAGTGTATGAGTATCTTAAATATCCCGCTGTAATACCAGGTGCTGTAAGCATTTTTGTTTTACTAAAAAGAAAAAAAGAAAAAAAAGTGTATGAGTGTCTTAAATATCCCGCTGTAATACCAGGTGCTGTAAGCATTTTTGTTTTACTAAAAAGAAAAAAGAAAAAAAAAAAGTTTATGAGTGTCTTAAATATCCCGCTGTAATGCCAGGTGCTGTAAGCATTTTTGTTTTACTAAAAAGAAAGAAGAAAAAAAAAAGATTGTATGAGTGTCTTAAATTTCCTGCTGTAATACCAGGTGCTGTAAGCATTTTTATTTTACTAAAAGGAAAAAAAAAAAAAAAAAAGAGTGTATGAGTGTCTTAAATATCCCGCTGTAATACCAGGTGCTGTAAGCATTTTTGTTTTACTAAAAGGAAAAAAAAAAAAAAAAAGAGTGTATGAGTGTCTTAAATATCCCGCTGTAATACCAGGTGCTGTAAGCATTTTTGTTTTACTAAAAAGAAAAAAAAAAAAAAAGTGTATGAGTGTCTTAAATATCCCGCTGTAATACCAGGTGCTGTAAGCATTTTTGTTTTACTAAAAAAAAAAAAAAAAAAAAGAGTGTATGAGTGTCTTAAATTTCCTGCTGTAATAACAGGTGCTGTAAGCATTTTTATTTTACTAAAAAGAAAAAAGAAAAAAAAAAAGTTTATGAGTGTCTTAAATATCCCGCTGTAATGCCAGGTGCTGTAAGCATTTTTGTTTTACTAAAAAGAAAAAAGAAAAAAAAAAGTTTATGACTGTCTTAAATATCCTGCTGTAATGCCAGGTGCTGTAAGCATTTTTGTTTTACTAAAAAGAAAAAAAAAAAAAAAGAGTGTATGAGTGTCTTAAATATCCCGCTGTAATGCCAGGTGCTGTAAGCATTTTTGTTTTACTAAAAAGAAAAAAAAAAAAAAAGAGTGTATGAGTGTCTTAAATATCCCGCTGTAATGCCAGGTGCTGTAAGCATTTTTGTTTTACTAAAAAGAAAAAAAAAAAAAAAAAGAGTGTATGAGTGTCTTAAATATCCCGCTGTAATACCAGGTGCTGTAAGCATTTTTGTTTTACTAGAAAAAAAAAGAGTGTATGAGTATCTTAAATATCCCGCTGTAATACCAGGTGCTGTAAGCATTTTTGTTTTACTAAAAAGAAAAAAAGAAAAAAAAGTGTATGAGTGTCTTAAATATCCCGCTGTAATACCAGCTGCTGTAAGCATTTTTGTTTTACTAAAAAGAAAAAAGAAAAAAAAAAAGTTTATGAGTGTCTTAAATATCCCGCTGTAATGCCAGGTGCTGTAAGCATTTTTGTTTTACTAAAAAGAAAAAAGAACAAAAAAGAGTGTATGACTGTCTTAAATTTCCCGCTGTAATACCAGGTGATGTAAGCATTTTTGTTTTACTAAAAAGAAAGAAGAAAAAAAAAAGATTGTATGAGTGTCTTAAATTTCCTGCTGTAATACCAGGTGCTGTAAGCATTTTTATTTTACTAAAAGGAAAAAAAAAAAAAAAAAAGAGTGTATGAGTGTCTTAAATATCCCGCTGTAATACCAGGTGCTGTAAGCATTTTTGTTTTACTAAAAGGAAAAAAAAAAAAAAAAGAGTGTATGAGTGTCTTAAATATCCCGCTGTAATACCAGGTGCTGTAATCATTTTTGTTTTACTAAAAAGAAAAAAAAAAAAAAAAGTGTATGAGTGTCTTAAATATCCCGCTGTAATACCAGGTGCTGTAAGCATTTTTGTTTTACTAAAAAGAAAAAAAAAAAAAAAAGTGTATGAGTGTCTTAAATATCCCGCTGTAATACCAGGTGCTGTAAGCATTTTTGTTTTACTAGAAAAAAAAAAGAACAAAAAAAGAGTATATGAGTGTCTTAAATTTCCCGCTGTAATACCAGGTGCTGTAAGCATTTTTGTTTTACTAGAAAAAAAAAGAGTGTATGAGTATCTTAAATATCCCGCTGTAATACCAGGTGCTGTAAGCATTTTTGTTTTACTAAAAGGAAAAAAAAAAAAAAAAAGAGTGTATGAGTGTCTTAAATATCCCGCTGTAATACCAGGTGCTGTAAGCATTTTTGTTTTACTAAAAAGAAAAAAGAACAAAAAAGAGTGTATGAGTGTCTTAAATTTCCTGCTGTAATACCAGGTACTGTAAGCTTTTTTTTTTTACTAAAAAGAAAAAAAAAAAAAACGTTTATGAGTGTCTTAAATATCCCGCTGTAATGCCAGGTGCTGTAAGCATTTTTGTTTTACTAATAAGAAAAAAAAAAAAAAAAAGAGTGTATGAGTGTCTTAAATATCCCGCTGTAATACCAGGTGCTGTAAGCATTTTTGTTTTACTAAAAAGAAAAAAAAAAAAAAAAGTGTATGAGTGTCTTAAATATCACGCTGTAATACCAGGTGCTGTAAGCATTTTTGTTTTACTAGAAAAAAAAAAGAAAAAAAAAAGAGTATAAGAGTGTCTTAAATTTCCTGCTGTAATACCAGGTGCTGTAAGCATTTTTATTTTACTAAAAAGAAAAAAGAAAAAAGAAAAGTTTATGAGTGTCTTAAATATCCCGCTGTAATGCCAGGTGCTGTAAGCATTTTTGTTTTACTAAAAAGAAAAAAGAAAAAAAAAAGTTTATGACTGTCTTAAATATCCTGCTGTAATGCCAGGTGCTGTAAGCATTTTTGTTTTACTAAAAAGAAAAAAAAAAAAAAAGAGTGTATGAGTGTCTTAAATATCCCGCTGTAATGCCAGGTGCTGTAAGCATTTTTGTTTTACTAGAAAAAAAAAAAAAAAAAAAAGAGTGTGTGAGTGTCTTAAATTTCCTGCTGTAATACCAGGTACTGTAAGCATTTTTATTTTACTAAAAAGAAAAAAAAAAAAAAAAGTTTATGAGTGTCTTAAATATCCCGCTGTAATGCCAGGTGCTGTAAACATTTTTGTTTTACTAAAAAGAAAAAAAAAAAAAAAAAGAGTGTATGAGTGTCTTAAATATCCCGCTGTAATACCAGGTGCTGTAAGCATTTTTGTTTTACTAGAAAAAAAAAGAGTGTATGAGTATCTTAAATATCCCGCTGTAATACCAGGTGCTGTAAGCATTTTTGTTTTACTAAAAAGAAAAAAAGAAAAAAAAGTGTATGAGTGTCTTAAATATCCCGCTGTTATACCAGGTGCTGTAAGCATTTTTGTTTTACTAAAAAGAAAAAAGAAAAAAAAAAAGTTTATGAGTGTCTTAAATATCCCGCTGTAATGCCAGGTGCTGTAAGCATTTTTGTTTTACTAAAAAGAAAAAAGAACAAAAAAGAGTGTATGACTGTCTTAAATTTCCCGCTGTAATACCAGGTGCTGTAAGCATTTTTGTTTTACTAAAAAGAAAGAAGAAAAAAAAAAGATTGTATGAGTGTCTTAAATTTCCTGCTGTAATACCAGGTGCTGTAAGCATTTTTATTTTACTAAAAGGAAAAAAAAAAAAAAAAAAGAGTGTATGAGTGTCTTAAATATCCCGCTGTAATAACAGGTGCTGTAAGCATTTTTGTTTTACTAAAAGGAAAAAAAAAAAAAAAAAGAGTGTATGAGTGTCTTAAATATCCCGCTGTAATACCAGGTGCTGTAAGCATTTTTGTTTTACTAAAAAGAAAAAAAAAAAAAAAAGTGTATGAGTGTCTTAAATATCCCGCTGTAATACCAGGTGCTGTAAGCATTTTTGTTTTACTAAAAAGAAAAAAAAAAAAAAAGAGTGTATGAGTGTCTTAAATTTCCTGCTGTAATAACAGGTGCTGTAAGCATTTTTATTTTACTAAAAAGAAAAAAGAAAAAAAAAAAGTTTATGAGTGTCTTAAATATCCCGCTGTAATGCCAGGTGCTGTAAGCATTTTTGTTTTACTAAAAAGAAAAAAGAAAAAAAAAAGTTTATGACTGTCTTAAATATCCTGCTGTAATGCCAGGTGCTGTAAGCATTTTTGTTTTACTAAAAAGAAAAAAAAAAAAAAAGAGTGTATGAGTGTCTTAAATATCCCGCTGTAATGCCAGGTGCTGTAAGCATTTTTGTTTTACTAAAAAGAAAAAAAAAAAAAAAAAGAGTGTATGAGTGTCTTAAATATCCCGCTGTAATACCAGGTGCTGTAAGCATTTTTGTTTTACTAGAAAAAAAAAGAGTGTATGAGTATCTTAAATATCCCGCTGTAATACCAGGTGCTGTAAGCATTTTTGTTTTACTAAAAAGAAAAAAAGAAAAAAAAGTGTATGAGTGTCTTAAATATCCCGCTGTAATACCAGGTGCTGTAAGCATTTTTGTTTTACTAAAAAGAAAAAAGAAAAAAAAAAAGTTTATGAGTGTCTTAAATATCCCGCTGTAATGCCAGGTGCTGTAAGCATTTTTGTTTTACTAAAAAGAAAAAAGAACAAAAAAGAGTGTATGACTGTCTTAAATTTCCCGCTGTAATACCAGGTGCTGTAAGCATTTTTGTTTTACTAAAAAGAAAGAAGAAAAAAAAAAGATTGTATGAGTGTCTTAAATTTCCTGCTGTAATACCAGGTGCTGTAAGCATTTTTATTTTACTAAAAGGAAACAAAACAAAAAAAAAGAGTGTATGAGTGTCTTAAATATCCCGCTGTAATACCAGGTGCTGTAAGCATTTTTGTTTTACTAGAAAAAAAAAGAGTGTATGAGTATCTTAAATATCCCGCTGTAATACCAGGTGCTGTAAGCATTTTTGTTTTACTAAAAGGAAAAAAGAACAAAAAAGAGTGTATGAGTGTCTTAAATTTCCTGCTGTAATACCAGGTACTGTAAGCTTTTTTTTTTTACTAAAAAGAAAAAAAAAAAAAAAAAGAGTGTATGAGTGTCTTAAATATCCCGCTGTAATACCAGGTGCTGTAAGCATTTTTGTTTTACTAAAAAGAAAAAAAAAAAAAAAGAGTGTATGAGTGTCTTAAATATCCCGCTGTAATGCCAGGTGCTGTAAGCATTTTTGTTTTACTAGAAAAAAAAAGAAAAAAAAAGAGTGTGTGAGTGTCTTAAATTTCCTGCTGTAATACCAGGTACTGTAAGAATTTTTATTTTACTAAAAAGAAAAAAAAAAAAAAAAGTTTATGAGTGTCTTAAATATCCCGCTGTAATGCCAGGTGCTGTAAGCATTTTTGTTTTACTAAAAAGAAAAAAAAAAAAAAAAAGAGTGTATGAGTGTCTTAAATATCCCGCTGTAATACCAGGTGCTGTAAGCATTTTTGTTTTACTAGAAAAAAAAAGAGTGTATGAGTATCTTAAATATCCCGCTGTAATACCAGGTGCTGTAAGCATTTTTGTTTTACTAAAAGGAAAAAAAAATAAAAAAAGAGTGTATGAGTGTCTTAAATATCCCGCTGTAATACCAGGTGCTGTAAGCATTTTTGTTTTACTAAAAAGAAAAAAGAACAAAAAAGAGTGTATGACTGTCTTAAATTTCCCGCTGTAATACCAGGTGATGTAAGCATTTTTGTTTTACTAAAAAGAAAGAAGAAAAAAAAAAGATTGTATGAGTGTCTTAAATTTCCTGCTGTAATACCAGGTGCTGTAAGCATTTTTATTTTACTAAAAGGAAAAAAAAAAAAAAAAAAGAGTGTATGAGTGTCTTAAATATCCCGCTGTAATACCAGGTGCTGTAAGCATTTTTGTTTTACTAAAAGGAAAAAAAAAAAAAAAAGAGTGTATGAGTGTCTTAAATATCCCGCTGTAATACCAGGTGCTGTAAGCATTTTTGTTTTACTAAAAAGAAAAAAAAAAAAAAAAGTGTATGAGTGTCTTAAATATCCCGCTGTAATACCAGGTGCTGTAAGCATTTTTGTTTTACTAAAAAGAAAAAAAAAAAAAAAAGTGTATGAGTGTCTTAAATATCCCGCTGTAATACCAGGTGCTGTAAGCATTTTTGTTTTACTAGAAAAAAAAAAGAACAAAAAAAGAGTATATGAGTGTCTTAAATTTCCCGCTGTAATACCAGGTGCTGTAAGCATTTTTGTTTTACTAGAAAAAAAAAGAGTGTATGAGTATCTTAAATATCCCGCTGTAATACCAGGTGCTGTAAGCATTTTTGTTTTACTAAAAGGAAAAAAAAAAAAAAAAAGAGTGTATGAGTGTCTTAAATATCCCGCTGTAATACCAGGTGCTGTAAGCATTTTTGTTTTACTTAAAAGAAAAAAGAACAAAAAAGAGTGTATGAGTGTCTTAAATTTCCTGCTGTAATACCAGGTACTGTAAGCTTTTTTTTTTTACTAAAAAGAAAAAAAAAAAAAACGTTTATGAGTGTCTTAAATATCCCGCTGTAATGCCAGGTGCTGTAAGCATTTTTGTTTTACTAATAAGAAAAAAAAAAAAAAAAAGAGTGTATGAGTGTCTTAAATATCCCGCTGTAATACCAGGTGCTGTAAGCATTTTTGTTTTACTAAAAAGAAAAAAAAAAAAAAAAGTGTATGAGTGTCTTAAATATCACGCTGTAATACCAGGTGCTGTAAGCATTTTTGTTTTACTAGAAAAAAAAAAGAAAAAAAAAAGAGTATAAGAGTGTCTTAAATTTCCTGCTGTAATACCAGGTGCTGTAAGCATTTTTATTTTACTAAAAAGAAAAAAGAAAAAAGAAAAGTTTATGAGTGTCTTAAATATCCCGCTGTAATGCCAGGTGCTGTAAGCATTTTTGTTTTACTAAAAAGAAAAAAGAAAAAAAAAAGTTTATGACTGTCTTAAATATCCTGCTGTAATGCCAGGTGCTGTAAGCATTTTTGTTTTACTAAAAAGAAAAAAAAAAAAAAAGAGTGTATGAGTGTCTTAAATATCCCGCTGTAATGCCAGGTGCTGTAAGCATTTTTGTTTTACTAGAAAAAAAAAAAAAAAAAAAAGAGTGTGTGAGTGTCTTAAATTTCCTGCTGTAATACCAGGTACTGTAAGCATTTTTATTTTACTAAAAAGAAAAAAAAAAAAAAAAGTTTATGAGTGTCTTAAATATCCCGCTGTAATGCCAGGTGCTGTAAACATTTTTGTTTTACTAAAAAGAAAAAAAAAAAAAAAAAGAGTGTATGAGTGTCTTAAATATCCCGCTGTAATACCAGGTGCTGTAAGCATTTTTGTTTTACTAGAAAAAAAAAGAGTGTATGAGTATCTTAAATATCCCGCTGTAATACCAGGTGCTGTAAGCATTTTTGTTTTACTAAAAAGAAAAAAAGAAAAAAAAGTGAATGAGTGTCTTAAATATCCCGCTGTAATACCAGGTGCTGTAAGCATTTTTGTTTTACTAAAAAGAAAAAAGAAAAAAAAAAAGTTTATGAGTGTCTTAAATATCCCGCTGTAATGCCAGGTGCTGTAAGCATTTTTGTTTTACTAAAAAGAAAAAAGAACAAAAAAGAGTGTATGACTGTCTTAAATTTCCCGCTGTAATACCAGGTGCTGTAAGCATTTTTGTTTTACTAAAAAGAAAGAAGAAAAAAAAAAGATTGTATGAGTGTCTTAAATTTCCTGCTGTAATACCAGGTGCTGTAAGCATTTTTATTTTACTAAAAGGAAAAAAAAAAAAAAAAAAGAGTGTATGAGTGTCTTAAATATCCCGCTGTAATACCAGGTGCTGTAAGCATTTTTGTTTTACTAAAAGGAAAAAAAAAAAAAAAAAGAGTGTATGAGTGTCTTAAATATCCCGCTGTAATACCAGGTGCTGTAAGCATTTTTGTTTTACTAGAAAAAAAAAGAGTGTATGAGTATCTTAAATATCCCGCTGTAATACCAGGTGCTGTAAGCATTTTTGTTTTACTAAAAAGAAAGAAGAAAAAAAAAAGATTGTATGAGTGTCTTAAATTTCCTGCTGTAATACCAGGTGCTGTAAGCATTTTTATTTTACTAAAAGGAAAAAAAAAAAAAAAAAAGAGTTTATGAGTGTCTTAAATATCCCGCTGTAATGCCAGGTGCTGTAAGCATTTTTGTTTTACTAAAAAGAAAAAAGAAAAAAAAAAGAGTGTATGAGTGTCTTAAATATCCCGCTGTAATACCAGGTGCTGTAAGCATTTTTGTTTTACTAAAAAGAAAAAAAAAAAAAAAAGTGTATGAGTGTCTTAAATATCCCGCTGTAATACCAGGTGCTGTAAGCATTTTTGTTTTACTAAAAAGAAAAAAAAAAAAAAAAGTGTATGAGTGTCTTAAATATCCCGCTGTAATACCAGGTGCTGTAAGCATTTTTGTTTTACTAGAAAAAAAAAAGAACAAAAAAAGAGTATATGAGTGTCTTAAATTTCCCGCTGTAATACCAGGTGCTGTAAGCATTTTTGTTTTACTAGAAAAAAAAAGAGTGTATGAGTATCTTAAATATCCCGCTGTAATACCAGGTGCTGTAAGCATTTTTGTTTTACTAAAAGGAAAAAAAAAAAAAAAAAGAGTGTATGAGTGTCTTAAATATCCCGCTGTAATACCAGGTGCTGTAAGCATTTTTGTTTTACTTAAAAGAAAAAAGAACAAAAAAGAGTGTATGAGTGTCTTAAATTTCCTGCTGTAATACCAGGTACTGTAAGCTTTTTTTTTTTACTAAAAAGAAAAAAAAAAAAAACGTTTATGAGTGTCTTAAATATCCCGCTGTAATGCCAGGTGCTGTAAGCATTTTTGTTTTACTAATAAGAAAAAAAAAAAAAAAAAGAGTGTATGAGTGTCTTAAATATCCCGCTGTAATACCAGGTGCTGTAAGCATTTTTGTTTTACTAAAAAGAAAAAAAAAAAAAAAAGTGTATGAGTGTCTTAAATATCACGCTGTAATACCAGGTGCTGTAAGCATTTTTGTTTTACTAGAAAAAAAAAAGAAAAAAAAAAGAGTATAAGAGTGTCTTAAATTTCCTGCTGTAATACCAGGTGCTGTAAGCATTTTTATTTTACTAAAAAGAAAAAAGAAAAAAGAAAAGTTTATGAGTGTCTTAAATATCCCGCTGTAATGCCAGGTGCTGTAAGCATTTTTGTTTTACTAAAAAGAAAAAAGAAAAAAAAAAGTTTATGACTGTCTTAAATATCCTGCTGTAATGCCAGGTGCTGTAAGCATTTTTGTTTTACTAAAAAGAAAAAAAAAAAAAAAGAGTGTATGAGTGTCTTAAATATCCCGCTGTAATGCCAGGTGCTGTAAGCATTTTTGTTTTACTAGAAAAAAAAAAAAAAAAAAAAGAGTGTGTGAGTGTCTTAAATTTCCTGCTGTAATACCAGGTACTGTAAGCATTTTTATTTTACTAAAAAGAAAAAAAAAAAAAAAAGTTTATGAGTGTCTTAAATATCCCGCTGTAATGCCAGGTGCTGTAAACATTTTTGTTTTACTAAAAAGAAAAAAAAAAAAAAAAAGAGTGTATGAGTGTCTTAAATATCCCGCTGTAATACCAGGTGCTGTAAGCATTTTTGTTTTACTAGAAAAAAAAAGAGTGTATGAGTATCTTAAATATCCCGCTGTAATACCAGGTGCTGTAAGCATTTTTGTTTTACTAAAAAGAAAAAAAGAAAAAAAAGTGAATGAGTGTCTTAAATATCCCGCTGTAATACCAGGTGCTGTAAGCATTTTTGTTTTACTAAAAAGAAAAAAGAAAAAAAAAAAGTTTATGAGTGTCTTAAATATCCCGCTGTAATGCCAGGTGCTGTAAGCATTTTTGTTTTACTAAAAAGAAAAAAGAACAAAAAAGAGTGTATGACTGTCTTAAATTTCCCGCTGTAATACCAGGTGCTGTAAGCATTTTTGTTTTACTAAAAAGAAAGAAGAAAAAAAAAAGATTGTATGAGTGTCTTAAATTTCCTGCTGTAATACCAGGTGCTGTAAGCATTTTTATTTTACTAAAAGGAAAAAAAAAAAAAAAAAAGAGTGTATGAGTGTCTTAAATATCCCGCTGTAATACCAGGTGCTGTAAGCATTTTTGTTTTACTAAAAGGAAAAAAAAAAAAAAAAAGAGTGTATGAGTGTCTTAAATATCCCGCTGTAATACCAGGTGCTGTAAGCATTTTTGTTTTACTAGAAAAAAAAAGAGTGTATGAGTATCTTAAATATCCCGCTGTAATACCAGGTGCTGTAAGCATTTTTGTTTTACTAAAAAGAAAGAAGAAAAAAAAAAGATTGTATGAGTGTCTTAAATTTCCTGCTGTAATACCAGGTGCTGTAAGCATTTTTATTTTACTAAAAGGAAAAAAAAAAAAAAAAAAGAGTTTATGAGTGTCTTAAATATCCCGCTGTAATGCCAGGTGCTGTAAGCATTTTTGTTTTACTAAAAAGAAAAAAGAAAAAAAAAAGAGTGTATGAGTGTCTTAAATATCCCGCTGTAATACCAGGTGCTGTAAGCATTTTTGTTTTACTAGAAAAAAAAAGAGTGTATGAGTATCTTAAATATCCCGCTGTAATACCAGGTGCTGTAAGCATTTTTGTTTTACTAAAAAGAAAAAAAGAAAAAAAAGTGTATGAGTGTCTTAAATATCCCGCTGTAATACCAGGTGCTGTAAGCATTTTTGTTTTACTAAAAAGAAAAAAGAAAAAAAAAAAGTTTATGAGTGTCTTAAATATCCCGCTGTAATGCCAGGTGCTGTAAGCATTTTTGTTTTACTAAAAAGAAAAAAGAACAAAAAAGAGTGTATGACTGTCTTAAATTTCCCGCTGTAATACCAGGTGCTGTAAGCATTTTTGTTTTACTAAAAAGAAAGAAGAAAAAAAAAAGATTGTATGAGTGTCTTAAATTTCCTGCTGTAATACCAGGTGCTGTAAGCATTTTTATTTTACTAAAAGGAAACAAAACAAAAAAAAAGAGTGTATGAGTGTCTTAAATATCCCGCTGTAATACCAGGTGCTGTAAGCATTTTTGTTTTACTAGAAAAAAAAAGAGTGTATGAGTGTCTTAAATATCCCGCTGTAATACCAGGTGCTGTAAGCATTTTTGTTTTACTAATAAGAAAAAAAAAAAAAAAAAGAGTGTATGAGTGTCTTAAATATCCCGCTGTAATACCAGGTGCTGTAAGCATTTTTGTTTTACTAAAAAGAAAAAAAAAAAAAAAGTGTATGAGTGTCTTAAATATCCCGCTGTAATACCAGGTGCTGTAAGCATTTTTGTTTTACTAGAAAAAAAAAAGAAAAAAAAAAGAGTATATGAGTGTCTTAAATTTCCTGCTGTAATACCAGGTGCTGTAAGCATTTTTATTTTACTAAAAAGAAAAAAGAAAAAAGAAAAGTTTATGAGTGTCTTAAATATCCCGCTGTAATGCCAGGTGCTGTAAGCATTTTTGTTTTACTAAAAAGAAAAAAGAAAAAAAAAAGTTTATGACTGTCTTAAATATCCTGCTGTAATGCCAGGTGCTGTAAGCATTTTTGTTTTACTAAAAAGAAAAAAAAAAAAAAAGAGTGTATGAGTGTCTTAAATATCCCGCTGTAATGCCAGGTGCTGTAAGCATTTTTGTTTTACTAGACAAAAAAAAAAAAAAAAAGAGTGTGTGAGTGTCTTAAATTTCCTGCTGTAATACCAGGTACTGTAAGCATTTTTATTTTACTAAAAAGAAAAAAAAAAAAAAAAGTTTATGAGTGTCTTAAATATCCCGCTGTAATGCCAGGTGCTGTAAACATTTTTGTTTTACTAAAAAGAAAAAAAAAAAAAAAAAGAGTGTATGAGTGTCTTAAATATCCCGCTGTAATACCAGGTGCTGTAAGCATTTTTGTTTTACTAGAAAAAAAAAGAGTGTATGAGTATCTTAAATATCCCGCTGTAATACCAGGTGCTGTAAGCATTTTTGTTTTACTAAAAAGAAAAAAAGAAAAAAAAGTGTATGAGTGTCTTAAATATCCCGCTGTAATACCAGGTGCTGTAAGCATTTTTGTTTTACTAAAAAGAAAAAAGAAAAAAAAAAAGTTTATGAGTGTCTTAAATATCCCGCTGTAATGCCAGGTGCTGTAAGCATTTTTGTTTTACTAAAAAGAAAAAAGAACAAAAAAGAGTGTATGACTGTCTTAAATTTCCCGCTGTAATACCAGGTGCTGTAAGCATTTTTGTTTTACTAAAAAGAAAGAAGAAAAAAAAAAGATTGTATGAGTGTCTTAAATTTCCTGCTGTAATACCAGGTGCTGTAAGCATTTTTATTTTACTAAAAGGAAAAAAAAAAAAAAAAAAGAGTGTATGAGTGTCTTAAATATCCCGCTGTAATACCAGGTGCTGTAAGCATTTTTGTTTTACTAAAAGGAAAAAAAAAAAAAAAAAGAGTGTATGAGTGTCTTAAATATCCCGCTGTAATACCAGGTGCTGTAAGCATTTTTGTTTTACTAAAAAGAAAAAAAAAAAAAAAAGTGTATGAGTGTCTTAAATATCCCGCTGTAATACCAGGTGCTGTAAGCATTTTTGTTTTACTAAAAAGAAAAAAAAAAAAAAAAGAGTGTATGAGTGTCTTAAATATCCCGCTGTAATACCAGGTGCTGTAAGCATTTTTGTTTTACTAGAAAAAAAAAGAGTGTATGAGTATCTTAAATATCCCGCTGTAATACCAGGTGCTGTAAGCATTTTTGTTTTACTAAAAAGAAAAAAGAAAAAAAAAAAGTTTATGAGTGTCTTAAATATCCCGCTGTAATGCCAGGTGCTGTAAGCATTTTTGTTTTACTAAAAAGAAAAAAGAACAAAAAAGAGTGTATGACTGTCTTAAATTTCCCGCTGTAATACCAGGTGCTGTAAGCATTTTTGTTTTACTAAAAAGAAAGAAGAAAAAAAAAAGATTGTATGAGTGTCTTAAATTTCCTGCTGTAATACCAGGTGCTGTAAGCATTTTTATTTTACTAAAAGGAAAAAAAAAAAAAAAAAAGAGTGTATGAGTGTCTTAAATATCCCGCTGTAATACCAGGTGCTGTAAGCATTTTTGTTTTACTAAAAGGAAAAAAAAAAAAAAAAAGAGTTTATGAGTGTCTTAAATATCCCGCTGTAATGCCAGGTGCTGTAAGCATTTTTGTTTTACTAAAAAGAAAAAAGAAAAAAAAAAGTTTATGACTGTCTTAAATATCCTGCTGTAATGCCAGGTGCTGTAAGCATTTTTGTTTTACTAAAAAGAAAAAAAAAAAAAAAGAGTGTATGAGTGTCTTAAATATCCCGCTGTAATGCCAGGTGCTGTAAGCATTTTTGTTTTACTAAAAAGAAAAAAAAAAAAAAAAAGAGTGTATGAGTGTCTTAAATATCCCGCTGTAATACCAGGTGCTGTAAGCATTTTTGTTTTACTAGAAAAAAAAAGAGTGTATGAGTATCTTAAATATCCCGCTGTAATACCAGGTGCTGTAAGCATTTTTGTTTTACTAAAAAGAAAAAAAGAAAAAAAAGTGTATGAGTGTCTTAAATATCCCGCTGTAATACCAGGTGCTGTAAGCATTTTTGTTTTACTAAAAAGAAAAAAGAAAAAAAAAAAGTTTATGAGTGTCTTAAATATCCCGCTGTAATGCCAGGTGCTGTAAGCATTTTTGTTTTACTAAAAAGAAAAAAGAACAAAAAAGAGTGTATGACTGTCTTAAATTTCCCGCTGTAATACCAGGTGCTGTAAGCATTTTTGTTTTACTAAAAAGAAAGAAGAAAAAAAAAAGATTGTATGAGTGTCTTAAATGTCCTGCTGTAATACCAGGTGCTGTAAGCATTTTTATTTTACTAAAAGGAAACAAAACAAAAAAAAAGAGTGTATGAGTGTCTTAAATATCCCGCTGTAATACCAGGTGCTGTAAGCATTTTTGTTTTACTAGAAAAAAAAAGAGTGTATGAGTGTCTTAAATATCCCGCTGTAATACCAGGTGCTGTAAGCATTTTTGTTTTACTAATAAGAAAAAAAAAAAAAAAAAGAGTGTATGAGTGTCTTAAATATCCCGCTGTAATACCAGGTGCTGTAAGCATTTTTGTTTTACTAGAAAAAAAAAGAGTGTATGAGTATCTTAAATATCCCGCTGTAATACCAGGTGCTGTAAGCATTTTTGTTTTACTAAAAAGAAAAAAGAAAAAAAAAAAGTTTATGAGTGTCTTAAATATCCCGCTGTAATGCCAGGTGCTGTAAGCATTTTTGTTTTACTAAAAAGAAAAAAGAACAAAAAAGAGTGTATGACTGTCTTAAATTTCCCGCTGTAATACCAGGTGCTGTAAGCATTTTTGTTTTACTAAAAAGAAAGAAGAAAAAAAAAAGATTGTATGAGTGTCTTAAATTTCCTGCTGTAATACCAGGTGCTGTAAGCATTTTTATTTTACTAAAAGGAAAAAAAAAAAAAAAAAAGAGTGTATGAGTGTCTTAAATATCCCGCTGTAATACCAGGTGCTGTAAGCATTTTTGTTTTACTAAAAGGAAAAAAAAAAAAAAAAAGAGTTTATGAGTGTCTTAAATATCCCGCTGTAATGCCAGGTGCTGTAAGCATTTTTGTTTTACTAAAAAGAAAAAAGAAAAAAAAAAGTTTATGACTGTCTTAAATATCCTGCTGTAATGCCAGGTGCTGTAAGCATTTTTGTTTTACTAAAAAGAAAAAAAAAAAAAAAGAGTGTATGAGTGTCTTAAATATCCCGCTGTAATGCCAGGTGCTGTAAGCATTTTTGTTTTACTAAAAAGAAAAAAAAAAAAAAAAAGAGTGTATGAGTGTCTTAAATATCCCGCTGTAATACCAGGTGCTGTAAGCATTTTTGTTTTACTAGAAAAAAAAAGAGTGTATGAGTATCTTAAATATCCCGCTGTAATACCAGGTGCTGTAAGCATTTTTGTTTTACTAAAAAGAAAAAAAGAAAAAAAAGTGTATGAGTGTCTTAAATATCCCGCTGTAATACCAGGTGCTGTAAGCATTTTTGTTTTACTAAAAAGAAAAAAGAAAAAAAAAAAGTTTATGAGTGTCTTAAATATCCCGCTGTAATGCCAGGTGCTGTAAGCATTTTTGTTTTACTAAAAAGAAAAAAGAACAAAAAAGAGTGTATGACTGTCTTAAATTTCCCGCTGTAATACCAGGTGCTGTAAGCATTTTTGTTTTACTAAAAAGAAAGAAGAAAAAAAAAAGATTGTATGAGTGTCTTAAATGTCCTGCTGTAATACCAGGTGCTGTAAGCATTTTTATTTTACTAAAAGGAAACAAAACAAAAAAAAAGAGTGTATGAGTGTCTTAAATATCCCGCTGTAATACCAGGTGCTGTAAGCATTTTTGTTTTACTAGAAAAAAAAAGAGTGTATGAGTGTCTTAAATATCCCGCTGTAATACCAGGTGCTGTAAGCATTTTTGTTTTACTAATAAGAAAAAAAAAAAAAAAAAGAGTGTATGAGTGTCTTAAATATCCCGCTGTAATACCAGGTGCTGTAAGCATTTTTGTTTTACTAAAAAGAAAAAAAAAAAAAAAGTGTATGAGTGTCTTAAATATCCCGCTGTAATACCAGGTGCTGTAAGCATTTTTGTTTTACTAGAAAAAAAAAAGAAAAAAAAAAGAGTATATGAGTGTCTTAAATTTCCTGCTGTAATACCAGGTGCTGTAAGCATTTTTATTTTACTAAAAAGAAAAAAGAAAAAAGAAAAGTTTATGAGTGTCTTAAATATCCCGCTGTAATGCCAGGTGCTGTAAGCATTTTTGTTTTACTAAAAAGAAAAAAGAAAAAAAAAAGTTTATGACTGTCTTAAATATCCTGCTGTAATGCCAGGTGCTGTAAGCATTTTTGTTTTACTAAAAAGAAAAAAAAAAAAAAAGAGTGTATGAGTGTCTTAAATATCCCGCTGTAATGCCAGGTGCTGTAAGCATTTTTGTTTTACTAGACAAAAAAAAAAAAAAAAAGAGTGTGTGAGTGTCTTAAATTTCCTGCTGTAATACCAGGTACTGTAAGCATTTTTATTTTACTAAAAAGAAAAAAAAAAAAAAAAGTTTATGAGTGTCTTAAATATCCCGCTGTAATGCCAGGTGCTGTAAACATTTTTGTTTTACTAAAAAGAAAAAAAAAAAAAAAAAGAGTGTATGAGTGTCTTAAATATCCCGCTGTAATACCAGGTGCTGTAAGCATTTTTGTTTTACTAGAAAAAAAAAGAGTGTATGAGTATCTTAAATATCCCGCTGTAATACCAGGTGCTGTAAGCATTTTTGTTTTACTAAAAAGAAAAAAAGAAAAAAAAGTGTATGAGTGTCTTAAATATCCCGCTGTAATACCAGGTGCTGTAAGCATTTTTGTTTTACTAAAAAGAAAAAAGAAAAAAAAAAAGTTTATGAGTGTCTTAAATATCCCGCTGTAATGCCAGGTGCTGTAAGCATTTTTGTTTTACTAAAAAGAAAAAAGAACAAAAAAGAGTGTATGACTGTCTTAAATTTCCCGCTGTAATACCAGGTGCTGTAAGCATTTTTGTTTTACTAAAAAGAAAGAAGAAAAAAAAAAGATTGTATGAGTGTCTTAAATATCCCGCTGTAATACCAGGTGCTGTAAGCATTTTTGTTTTACTAAAAAGAAAAAAAAAAAAAAAAGTGTATGAGTGTCTTAAATATCCCGCTGTAATACCAGGTGCTGTAAGCATTTTTGTTTTACTAAAAAGAAAAAAAAAAAAAAAAGAGTGTATGAGTGTCTTAAATATCCCGCTGTAATACCAGGTGCTGTAAGCATTTTTGTTTTACTAGAAAAAAAAAGAGTGTATGAGTATCTTAAATATCCCGCTGTAATACCAGGTGCTGTAAGCATTTTTGTTTTACTAAAAAGAAAAAAAAAAAAAAAGTGTATGAGTGTCTTAAATATCCCGCTGTAATACCAGGTGCTGTAAGCATTTTTGTTTTACTAAAAAGAAAAAAGAAAAAAAAAAAGTTTATGAGTGTCTTAAATATCCCGCTGTAATGCCAGGTGCTGTAAGCATTTTTGTTTTACTAAAAAGAAAAAAAGAAAAAAAAGTGTATGAGTGTCTTAAATATCCCGCTGTAATACCAGGTGCTGTAAGCATTTTTGTTTTACTAAAAAGAAAAAAGAAAAAAAAAAAGTTTATGAGTGTCTTAAATATCCCGCTGTAATGCCAGGTGCTGTAAGCATTTTTATTTTACTAAAAGGAAAAAAAAAAAAAAAAAAGAGTGTATGAGTGTCTTAAATATCCCGCTGTAATACCAGGTGCTGTAAGCATTTTTGTTTTACTAAAAGGAAAAAAAAAAAAAAAAAGAGTGTATGAGTGTCTTAAATATCCCGCTGTAATACCAGGTGCTGTAAGCATTTTTGTTTTACTAAAAAGAAAAAAAAAAAAAAAAGTGTATGAGTGTCTTAAATATCCCGCTGTAATACCAGGTGCTGTAAGCATTTTTGTTTTACTAAAAAGAAAAAAAAAAAAAAAAGAGTGTATGAGTGTCTTAAATATCCCGCTGTAATACCAGGTGCTGTAAGCATTTTTGTTTTACTAGAAAAAAAAAGAGTGTATGAGTATCTTAAATATCCCGCTGTAATACCAGGTGCTGTAAGCATTTTTGTTTTACTAAAAAGAAAAAAAGAAAAAAAAGTGTATGAGTGTCTTAAATATCCCGCTGTAATACCAGGTGCTGTAAGCATTTTTGTTTTACTAAAAAGAAAAAAGAAAAAAAAAAAGTTTATGAGTGTCTTAAATATCCCGCTGTAATGCCAGGTGCTGTAAGCATTTTTGTTTTACTAAAAAGAAAAAAGAACAAAAAAGAGTGTATGACTGTCTTAAATTTCCCGCTGTAATACCAGGTGCTGTAAGCATTTTTGTTTTACTAAAAAGAAAGAAGAAAAAAAAAAGATTGTATGAGTGTCTTAAATTTCCTGCTGTAATACCAGGTGCTGTAAGCATTTTTATTTTACTAAAAGGAAAAAAAAAAAAAAAAAAGAGTGTATGAGTGTCTTAAATATCCCGCTGTAATACCAGGTGCTGTAAGCATTTTTGTTTTACTAAAAGGAAAAAAAAAAAAAAAAAGAGTGTATGAGTGTCTTAAATATCCCGCTGTAATACCAGGTGCTGTAAGCATTTTTGTTTTACTAAAAAGAAAAAAAAAAAAAAAAGTGTATGAGTGTCTTAAATATCCCGCTGTAATACCAGGTGCTGTAAGCATTTTTGTTTTACTAAAAAGAAAAAAAAAAAAAAAGAGTGTATGAGTGTCTTAAATTTCCTGCTGTAATAACAGGTGCTGTAAGCATTTTTATTTTACTAAAAAGAAAAAAGAAAAAAAAAAAGTTTATGAGTGTCTTAAATATCCCGCTGTAATGCCAGGTGCTGTAAGCATTTTTGTTTTACTAAAAAGAAAAAAGAAAAAAAAAAGTTTATGACTGTCTTAAATATCCTGCTGTAATGCCAGGTGCTGTAAGCATTTTTGTTTTACTAAAAAGAAAAAAAAAAAAAAAGAGTGTATGAGTGTCTTAAATATCCCGCTGTAATGCCAGGTGCTGTAAGCATTTTTGTTTTACTAAAAAGAAAAAAAAAAAAAAAAAGAGTTTATGAGTGTCTTAAATATCCCGCTGTAATACCAGGTGCTGTAAGCATTTTTGTTTTACTAGAAAAAAAAAGAGTGTATGAGTATCTTAAATATCCCGCTGTAATACCAGGTGCTGTAAGCATTTTTGTTTTACTAAAAAGAAAAAAAGAAAAAAAAGTGTATGAGTGTCTTAAATATCCCGCTGTAATACCAGGTGCTGTAAGCATTTTTGTTTTACTAAAAAGAAAAAAGAAAAAAAAAAGTTTATGAGTGTCTTAAATATCCCGCTGTAATGCCAGGTGCTGTAAGCATTTTTGTTTTACTAAAAAGAAAAAAGAACAAAAAAGAGTGTATGACTGTCTTAAATTTCCCGCTGTAATACCAGGTGCTGTAAGCATTTTTGTTTTACTAAAAAGAAAGAAGAAAAAAAAAAGATTGTATGAGTGTCTTAAATTTCCTGCTGTAATACCAGGTGCTGTAAGCATTTTTATTTTACTAAAAGGAAAAAAAAAAAAAAAAAAGAGTGTATGAGTGTCTTAAATATCCCGCTGTAATACCAGGTGCTGTAAGCATTTTTGTTTTACTAAAAGGAAAAAAAAAAAAAAAAAGAGTGTATGAGTGTCTTAAATATCCCGCTGTAATACCAGGTGCTGTAAGCATTTTTGTTTTACTAAAAAGAAAAAAAAAAAAAAAAGTGTATGAGTGTCTTAAATATCCCGCTGTAATACCAGGTGCTGTAAGCATTTTTGTTTTACTAAAAAGAAAAAAAAAAAAAAAAGAGTGTATGAGTGTCTTAAATATCCCGCTGTAATACCAGGTGCTGTAAGCATTTTTGTTTTACTAGAAAAAAAAAGAGTGTATGAGTATCTTAAATATCCCGCTGTAATACCAGGTGCTGTAAGCATTTTTGTTTTACTAAAAAGAAAAAAAGAAAAAAAAGTGTATGAGTGTCTTAAATATCCCGCTGTAATACCAGGTGCTGTAAGCATTTTTGTTTTACTAAAAAGAAAAAAGAAAAAAAAAAAGTTTATGAGTGTCTTAAATATCCCGCTGTAATGCCAGGTGCTGTAAGCATTTTTGTTTTACTAAAAAGAAAAAAGAACAAAAAAGAGTGTATGACTGTCTTAAATTTCCCGCTGTAATACCAGGTGCTGTAAGCATTTTTGTTTTACTAAAAAGAAAGAAGAAAAAAAAAAGATTGTATGAGTGTCTTAAATTTCCTGCTGTAATACCAGGTGCTGTAAGCATTTTTATTTTACTAAAAGGAAAAAAAAAAAAAAAAAAGAGTGTATGAGTGTCTTAAATATCCCGCTGTAATACCAGGTGCTGTAAGCATTTTTGTTTTACTAAAAGGAAAAAAAAAAAAAAAAAGAGTGTATGAGTGTCTTAAATATCCCGCTGTAATACCAGGTGCTGTAAGCATTTTTGTTTTACTAAAAAGAAAAAAAAAAAAAAAAGTGTATGAGTGTCTTAAATATCCCGCTGTAATACCAGGTGCTGTAAGCATTTTTGTTTTACTAAAAAGAAAAAAAAAAAAAAAGAGTGTATGAGTGTCTTAAATTTCCTGCTGTAATAACAGGTGCTGTAAGCATTTTTATTTTACTAAAAAGAAAAAAGAAAAAAAAAAAGTTTATGAGTGTCTTAAATATCCCGCTGTAATGCCAGGTGCTGTAAGCATTTTTGTTTTACTAAAAAGAAAAAAGAAAAAAAAAAGTTTATGACTGTCTTAAATATCCTGCTGTAATGCCAGGTGCTGTAAGCATTTTTGTTTTACTAAAAAGAAAAAAAAAAAAAAAGAGTGTATGAGTGTCTTAAATATCCCGCTGTAATGCCAGGTGCTGTAAGCATTTTTGTTTTACTAAAAAGAAAAAAAAAAAAAAAAAGAGTTTATGAGTGTCTTAAATATCCCGCTGTAATACCAGGTGCTTTAAGCATTTTTGTTTTACTAGAAAAAAAAAGAGTGTATGAGTATCTTAAATATCCCGCTGTAATACCAGGTGCTGTAAGCATTTTTGTTTTACTAAAAAGAAAAAAAGAAAAAAAAGTGTATGAGTGTCTTAAATATCCCGCTGTAATACCAGGTGCTGTAAGCATTTTTGTTTTACTAAAAAGAAAAAAGAAAAAAAAAAAGTTTATGAGTGTCTTAAATATCCCGCTGTAATGCCAGGTGCTGTAAGCATTTTTGTTTTACTAAAAAGAAAAAAGAACAAAAAAGAGTGTATGACTGTCTTAAATTTCCCGCTGTAATACCAGGTGATGTAAGCATTTTTGTTTTACTAAAAAGAAAGAAGAAAAAAAAAAGATTGTATGAGTGTCTTAAATTTCCTGCTGTAATACCAGGTGCTGTAAGCATTTTTATTTTACTAAAAGGAAAAAAAAAAAAAAAAAAGAGTGTATGAGTGTCTTAAATATCCCGCTGTAATACCAGGTGCTGTAAGCATTTTTGTTTTACTAAAAGGAAAAAAAAAAAAAAAAAGAGTGTATGAGTGTCTTAAATATCCCGCTGTAATACCAGGTGCTGTAAGCATTTTTGTTTTACTAAAAAGAAAAAAAAAAAAAAAAGTGTATGAGTGTCTTAAATATCCCGCTGTAATACCAGGTGCTGTAAGCATTTTTGTTTTACTAAAAAGAAAAAAAAAAAAAAAAGAGTGTATGAGTGTCTTAAATATCCCGCTGTAATACCAGGTGCTGTAAGCATTTTTGTTTTACTAGAAAAAAAAAGAGTGTATGAGTATCTTAAATATCCCGCTGTAATACCAGGTGCTGTAAGCATTTTTGTTTTACTAAAAAGAAAAAAAGAAAAAAAAGTGTATGAGTGTCTTAAATATCCCGCTGTAATACCAGGTGCTGTAAGCATTTTTGTTTTACTAAAAAGAAAAAAGAAAAAAAAAAAGTTTATGAGTGTCTTAAATATCCCGCTGTAATGCCAGGTGCTGTAAGCATTTTTGTTTTACTAAAAAGAAAAAAGAACAAAAAAGAGTGTATGACTGTCTTAAATTTCCCGCTGTAATACCAGGTGCTGTAAGCATTTTTGTTTTACTAAAAAGAAAGAAGAAAAAAAAAAGATTGTATGAGTGTCTTAAATTTCCTGCTGTAATACCAGGTGCTGTAAGCATTTTTATTTTACTAAAAGGAAAAAAAAAAAAAAAAAAGAGTGTATGAGTGTCTTAAATATCCCGCTGTAATACCAGGTGCTGTAAGCATTTTTGTTTTACTAAAAGGAAAAAAAAAAAAAAAAAGAGTGTATGAGTGTCTTAAATATCCCGCTGTAATACCAGGTGCTGTAAGCATTTTTGTTTTACTAAAAAGAAAAAAAAAAAAAAAAGTGTATGAGTGTCTTAAATATCCCGCTGTAATACCAGGTGCTGTAAGCATTTTTGTTTTACTAAAAAGAAAAAAAAAAAAAAAGAGTGTATGAGTGTCTTAAATTTCCTGCTGTAATAACAGGTGCTGTAAGCATTTTTATTTTACTAAAAAGAAAAAAGAAAAAAAAAAAGTTTATGAGTGTCTTAAATATCCCGCTGTAATGCCAGGTGCTGTAAGCATTTTTGTTTTACTAAAAAGAAAAAAGAAAAAAAAAAGTTTATGACTGTCTTAAATATCCTGCTGTAATGCCAGGTGCTGTAAGCATTTTTGTTTTACTAAAAAGAAAAAAAAAAAAAAAGAGTGTATGAGTGTCTTAAATATCCCGCTGTAATGCCAGGTGCTGTAAGCATTTTTGTTTTACTAAAAAGAAAAAAAAAAAAAAAAAGAGTGTATGAGTGTCTTAAATATCCCGCTGTAATACCAGGTGCTGTAAGCATTTTTGTTTTACTAAAAGGAAAAAAAAAAAAAAAAAGAGTGTATGAGTGTCTTAAATATCCCGCTGTAATACCAGGTGCTGTAAGCATTTTTGTTTTACTAAAAAGAAAAAAAAAAAAAAAAGTGTATGAGTGTCTTAAATATCCCGCTGTAATACCAGGTGCTGTAAGCATTTTTGTTTTACTAAAAAGAAAAAAAAAAAAAAAGAGTGTATGAGTGTCTTAAATTTCCTGCTGTAATAACAGGTGCTGTAAGCATTTTTATTTTACTAAAAAGAAAAAAGAAAAAAAAAAAGTTTATGAGTGTCTTAAATATCCCGCTGTAATGCCAGGTGCTGTAAGCATTTTTGTTTTACTAAAAAGAAAAAAGAAAAAAAAAAGTTTATGACTGTCTTAAATATCCTGCTGTAATGCCAGGTGCTGTAAGCATTTTTGTTTTACTAAAAAGAAAAAAAAAAAAAAAGAGTGTATGAGTGTCTTAAATATCCCGCTGTAATGCCAGGTGCTGTAAGCATTTTTGTTTTACTAAAAAGAAAAAAAAAAAAAAAAAGAGTTTATGAGTGTCTTAAATATCCCGCTGTAATACCAAGTGCTGTAAGCATTTTTGTTTTACTAGAAAAAAAAAGAGTGTATGAGTATCTTAAATATCCCGCTGTAATACCAGGTGCTGTAAGCATTTTTGTTTTACTAAAAAGAAAAAAAGAAAAAAAAGTGTATGAGTGTCTTAAATATCCCGCTGTAATACCAGGTGCTGTAAGCATTTTTGTTTTACTAAAAAGAAAAAAGAAAAAAAAAAAGTTTATGAGTGTCTTAAATATCCCGCTGTAATGCCAGGTGCTGTAAGCATTTTTGTTTTACTAAAAAGAAAAAAGAACAAAAAAGAGTGTATGACTGTCTTAAATTTCCCGCTGTAATACCAGGTGCTGTAAGCATTTTTGTTTTACTAAAAAGAAAGAAGAAAAAAAAAAGATTGTATGAGTGTCTTAAATTTCCTGCTGTAATACCAGGTGCTGTAAGCATTTTTATTTTACTAAAAGGAAAAAAAAAAAAAAAAAAGAGTGTATGAGTGTCTTAAATATCCCGCTGTAATACCAGGTGCTGTAAGCATTTTTGTTTTACTAAAAGGAAAAAAAAAAAAAAAAAGAGTGTATGAGTGTCTTAAATATCCCGCTGTAATACCAGGTGCTGTAAGCATTTTTGTTTTACTAAAAAGAAAAAAAAAAAAAAAAGTGTATGAGTGTCTTAAATATCCCGCTGTAATACCAGGTGCTGTAAGCATTTTTGTTTTACTAAAAAGAAAAAAAAAAAAAAAAGAGTGTATGAGTGTCTTAAATATCCCGCTGTAATACCAGGTGCTGTAAGCATTTTTGTTTTACTAGAAAAAAAAAGAGTGTATGAGTATCTTAAATATCCCGCTGTAATACCAGGTGCTGTAAGCATTTTTATTTTACTAAAAAGAAAAAAGAAAAAAAAAAAGTTTATGAGTGTCTTAAATATCCCGCTGTAATGCCAGGTGCTGTAAGCATTTTTGTTTTACTAAAAAGAAAAAAGAAAAAAAAAAGTTTATGACTGTCTTAAATATCCTGCTGTAATGCCAGGTGCTGTAAGCATTTTTGTTTTACTAAAAAGAAAAAAAAAAAAAAAAAGAGTTTATGAGTGTCTTAAATATCCCGCTGTAATACCAGGTGCTTTAAGCATTTTTGTTTTACTAGAAAAAAAAAGAGTGTATGAGTATCTTAAATATCCCGCTGTAATACCAGGTGCTGTAAGCATTTTTGTTTTACTAAAAAGAAAAAAAGAAAAAAAAGTGTATGAGTGTCTTAAATATCCCGCTGTAATACCAGGTGCTGTAAGCATTTTTGTTTTACTAAAAAGAAAAAAGAAAAAAAAAAAGTTTATGAGTGTCTTAAATATCCCGCTGTAATGCCAGGTGCTGTAAGCATTTTTGTTTTACTAAAAAGAAAAAAGAACAAAAAAGAGTGTATGACTGTCTTAAATTTCCCGCTGTAATACCAGGTGATGTAAGCATTTTTGTTTTACTAAAAAGAAAGAAGAAAAAAAAAAGATTGTATGAGTGTCTTAAATTTCCTGCTGTAATACCAGGTGCTGTAAGCATTTTTATTTTACTAAAAGGAAAAAAAAAAAAAAAAAAGAGTGTATGAGTGTCTTAAATATCCCGCTGTAATACCAGGTGCTGTAAGCATTTTTGTTTTACTAAAAGGAAAAAAAAAAAAAAAAAGAGTGTATGAGTGTCTTAAATATCCCGCTGTAATACCAGGTGCTGTAAGCATTTTTGTTTTACTAAAAAGAAAAAAAAAAAAAAAAGTGTATGAGTGTCTTAAATATCCCGCTGTAATACCAGGTGCTGTAAGCATTTTTGTTTTACTAAAAAGAAAAAAAAAAAAAAAAGAGTGTATGAGTGTCTTAAATATCCCGCTGTAATACCAGGTGCTGTAAGCATTTTTGTTTTACTAGAAAAAAAAAGAGTGTATGAGTATCTTAAATATCCCGCTGTAATACCAGGTGCTGTAAGCATTTTTGTTTTACTAAAAAGAAAAAAAGAAAAAAAAGTGTATGAGTGTCTTAAATATCCCGCTGTAATACCAGGTGCTGTAAGCATTTTTGTTTTACTAAAAAGAAAAAAGAAAAAAAAAAAGTTTATGAGTGTCTTAAATATCCCGCTGTAATGCCAGGTGCTGTAAGCATTTTTGTTTTACTAAAAAGAAAAAAGAACAAAAAAGAGTGTATGACTGTCTTAAATTTCCCGCTGTAATACCAGGTGCTGTAAGCATTTTTGTTTTACTAAAAAGAAAGAAGAAAAAAAAAAGATTGTATGAGTGTCTTAAATTTCCTGCTGTAATACCAGGTGCTGTAAGCATTTTTATTTTACTAAAAGGAAAAAAAAAAAAAAAAAAGAGTGTATGAGTGTCTTAAATATCCCGCTGTAATACCAGGTGCTGTAAGCATTTTTGTTTTACTAAAAGGAAAAAAAAAAAAAAAAAGAGTGTATGAGTGTCTTAAATATCCCGCTGTAATACCAGGTGCTGTAAGCATTTTTGTTTTACTAAAAAGAAAAAAAAAAAAAAAGTGTATGAGTGTCTTAAATATCCCGCTGTAATACCAGGTGCTGTAAGCATTTTTGTTTTACTAAAAAGAAAAAAAAAAAAAAAGAGTGTATGAGTGTCTTAAATTTCCTGCTGTAATAACAGGTGCTGTAAGCATTTTTATTTTACTAAAAAGAAAAAAGAAAAAAAAAAAGTTTATGAGTGTCTTAAATATCCCGCTGTAATGCCAGGTGCTGTAAGCATTTTTGTTTTACTAAAAAGAAAAAAGAAAAAAAAAAGTTTATGACTGTCTTAAATATCCTGCTGTAATGCCAGGTGCTGTAAGCATTTTTGTTTTACTAAAAAGAAAAAAAAAAAAAAAGAGTGTATGAGTGTCTTAAATATCCCGCTGTAATGCCAGGTGCTGTAAGCATTTTTGTTTTACTAAAAAGAAAAAAAAAAAAAAAAAGAGTTTATGAGTGTCTTAAATATCCCGCTGTAATACCAGGTGCTTTAAGCATTTTTGTTTTACTAGAAAAAAAAAGAGTGTATGAGTATCTTAAATATCCCGCTGTAATACCAGGTGCTGTAAGCATTTTTGTTTTACTAAAAAGAAAAAAAGAAAAAAAAGTGTATGAGTGTCTTAAATATCCCGCTGTAATACCAGGTGCTGTAAGCATTTTTGTTTTACTAAAAAGAAAAAAGAAAAAAAAAAAGTTTATGAGTGTCTTAAATATCCCGCTGTAATGCCAGGTGCTGTAAGCATTTTTGTTTTACTAAAAAGAAAAAAGAACAAAAAAGAGTGTATGACTGTCTTAAATTTCCCGCTGTAATACCAGGTGATGTAAGCATTTTTGTTTTACTAAAAAGAAAGAAGAAAAAAAAAAGATTGTATGAGTGTCTTAAATTTCCTGCTGTAATACCAGGTGCTGTAAGCATTTTTATTTTACTAAAAGGAAAAAAAAAAAAAAAAAAGAGTGTATGAGTGTCTTAAATATCCCGCTGTAATACCAGGTGCTGTAAGCATTTTTGTTTTACTAAAAGGAAAAAAAAAAAAAAAAAGAGTGTATGAGTGTCTTAAATATCCCGCTGTAATACCAGGTGCTGTAAGCATTTTTGTTTTACTAAAAAGAAAAAAAAAAAAAAAAGTGTATGAGTGTCTTAAATATCCCGCTGTAATACCAGGTGCTGTAAGCATTTTTGTTTTACTAAAAAAAAAAAAAAAAAAAAAGTGTATGAGTGTCTTAAATATCCCGCTGTAATACCAGGTGCTGTAAGCATTTTTGTTTTACTAGAAAAAAAAAAGAACAAAAAAAGAGTATATGAGTGTCTTAAATTTCCCGCTGTAATACCAGGTGCTGTAAGCATTTTTGTTTTACTAGAAAAAAAAAGAGTGTATGAGTATCTTAAATATCCCGCTGTAATACCAGGTGCTGTAAGCATTTTTGTTTTACTAAAAGGAAAAAAAAAAAAAAAAAGAGTGTATGAGTGTCTTAAATATCCCGCTGTAATACCAGGTGCTGTAAGCATTTTTGTTTTACTAAAAAGAAAAAAGAACAAAAAAGAGTGTATGAGTGTCTTAAATTTCCTGCTGTAATACCAGGTACTGTAAGCTTTTTTTTTTTACTAAAAAGAAAAAAAAAAAAAACGTTTATGAGTGTCTTAAATATCCCGCTGTAATGCCAGGTGCTGTAAGCATTTTTGTTTTACTAATAAGAAAAAAAAAAAAAAAAAGAGTGTATGAGTGTCTTAAATATCCCGCTGTAATACCAGGTGCTGTAAGCATTTTTGTTTTACTAAAAAGAAAAAAAAAAAAAAAAGTGTATGAGTGTCTTAAATATCCCGCTGTAATACCAGGTGCTGTAAGCATTTTTGTTTTACTAGAAAAAAAAAAGAAAAAAAAAAGAGTATAAGAGTGTCTTAAATTTCCTGCTGTAATACCAGGTGCTGTAAGCATTTTTATTTTACTAAAAAGAAAAAAGAAAAAAGAAAAGTTTATGAGTGTCTTAAATATCCCGCTGTAATGCCAGGTGCTGTAAGCATTTTTGTTTTACTAAAAAGAAAAAAGAAAAAAAAAAGTTTATGACTGTCTTAAATATCCTGCTGTAATGCCAGGTGCTGTAAGCATTTTTGTTTTACTAAAAAGAAAAAAAAAAAAAAAGAGTGTATGAGTGTCTTAAATATCCCGCTGTAATGCCAGGTGCTGTAAGCATTTTTGTTTTACTAGAAAAAAAAAAAAAAAAAAAAGAGTGTGTGAGTGTCTTAAATTTCCTGCTGTAATACCAGGTACTGTAAGCATTTTTATTTTACTAAAAAGAAAAAAAAAAAAAAAAGTTTATGAGTGTCTTAAATATCCCGCTGTAATGCCAGGTGCTGTAAACATTTTTGTTTTACTAAAAAGAAAAAAAAAAAAAAAAAGAGTGTATGAGTGTCTTAAATATCCCGCTGTAATACCAGGTGCTGTAAGCATTTTTGTTTTACTAGAAAAAAAAAGAGTGTATGAGTATCTTAAATATCCCGCTGTAATACCAGGTGCTGTAAGCATTTTTGTTTTACTAAAAAGAAAAAAAGAAAAAAAAGTGTATGAGTGTCTTAAATATCCCGCTGTAATACCAGGTGCTGTAAGCATTTTTGTTTTACTAAAAAGAAAAAAGAAAAAAAAAAAGTTTATGAGTGTCTTAAATATCCCGCTGTAATGCCAGGTGCTGTAAGCATTTTTGTTTTACTAAAAAGAAAAAAGAACAAAAAAGAGTGTATGACTGTCTTAAATTTCCCGCTGTAATACCAGGTGCTGTAAGCATTTTTGTTTTACTAAAAAGAAAGAAGAAAAAAAAAAGATTGTATGAGTGTCTTAAATTTCCTGCTGTAATACCAGGTGCTGTAAGCATTTTTATTTTACTAAAAGGAAAAAAAAAAAAAAAAAAGAGTGTATGAGTGTCTTAAATATCCCGCTGTAATACCAGGTGCTGTAAGCATTTTTGTTTTACTAAAAGGAAAAAAAAAAAAAAAAAGAGTGTATGAGTGTCTTAAATATCCCGCTGTAATACCAGGTGCTGTAAGCATTTTTGTTTTACTAAAAAGAAAAAAAAAAAAAAAAGTGTATGAGTGTCTTAAATATCCCGCTGTAATACCAGGTGCTGTAAGCATTTTTGTTTTACTAAAAAGAAAAAAAAAAAAAAAGAGTGTATGAGTGTCTTAAATTTCCTGCTGTAATAACAGGTGCTGTAAGCATTTTTATTTTACTAAAAAGAAAAAAGAAAAAAAAAAAGTTTATGAGTGTCTTAAATATCCCGCTGTAATGCCAGGTGCTGTAAGCATTTTTGTTTTACTAAAAAGAAAAAAGAAAAAAAAAAGTTTATGACTGTCTTAAATATCCTGCTGTAATGCCAGGTGCTTTAAGCATTTTTTTTTTACTAAAAAGAAAAAAAAAAAAAAAGAGTGTATGAGTGTCTTAAATATCCCGCTGTAATGCCAGGTGCTGTAAGCATTTTTGTTTTACTAAAAAGAAAAAAAAAAAAAAAAAGAGTGTATGAGTGTCTTAAATATCCCGCTGTAATACCAGGTGCTGTAAGCATTTTTGTTTTACTAGAAAAAAAAAGAGTGTATGAGTATCTTAAATATCCCGCTGTAATACCAGGTGCTGTAAGCATTTTTGTTTTACTAAAAAGAAAAAAAGAAAAAAAAGTGTATGAGTGTCTTAAATATCCCGCTGTAATACCAGGTGCTGTAAGCATTTTTGTTTTACTAAAAAGAAAAAAGAAAAAAAAAAAGTTTATGAGTGTCTTAAATATCCCGCTGTAATGCCAGGTGCTGTAAGCATTTTTGTTTTACTAAAAAGAAAAAAGAACAAAAAAGAGTGTATGACTGTCTTAAATTTCCCGCTGTAATACCAGGTGCTGTAAGCATTTTTGTTTTACTAAAAAGAAAGAAGAAAAAAAAAAGATTGTATGAGTGTCTTAAATTTCCTGCTGTAATACCAGGTGCTGTAAGCATTTTTATTTTACTAAAAGGAAAAAAAAAAAAAAAAAAGAGTGTATGAGTGTCTTAAATATCCCGCTGTAATACCAGGTGCTGTAAGCATTTTTGTTTTACTAAAAAGAAAAAAGAACAAAAAAGAGTGTATGACTGTCTTAAATTTCCCGCTGTAATACCAGGTGCTGTAAGCATTTTTGTTTTACTAAAAAGAAAGAAGAAAAAAAAAAGATTGTATGAGTGTCTTAAATTTCCTGCTGTAATACCAGGTGCTGTAAGCATTTTTGTTTTACTAAAAAGAAAAAAGAAAAAAAAAAGTTTATGACTGTCTTAAATATCCTGCTGTAATGCCAGGTGCTGTAAGCATTTTTGTTTTACTAAAAAGAAAAAAAAAAAAAAAAGTGTATGAGTGTCTTAAATATCCCGCTGTAATACCAGGTGCTGTAAGCATTTTTGTTTTACTAGAAAAAAAAAAGAACAAAAAAAGAGTATATGAGTGTCTTAAATTTCCCGCTGTAATACCAGGTGCTGTAAGTATTTTTGTTTTACTAGACAAAAAAAGAGTGTATGAGTATCTTAAATATCCCGCTGTAATACCAGGTGCTGTAAGCATTTTTGTTTTACTAAAAGGAAAAAAAAAAAAAAAAAAGAGTGTATGAGTGTCTTAAATATCCCGCTGTAATACCAGGTGCTGTAAGCATTTTTGTTTTACTAAAAAGAAAAAAGAACAAAAAAGAGTGTATGAGTGTCTTAAATTTCCTGCTGTAATACCAGGTACTGTAAGCTTTTTTTTTTTACTAAAAAGAAAAAAAAAAAAAAAGTTTATGAGTGTCTTAAATATCCCGCTGTAATGCCAGGTGCTGTAAGCATTTTTGTTTTACTAATAAGAAAAAAAAAAAAAAAAAGAGTGTATGAGTGTCTTAAATATCCCGCTGTAATACCAGGTGCTGTAAGCATTTTTGTTTTACTAAAAAGAAAAAAAAAAAAAAAAGTGTATGAGTGTCTTAAATATCCCGCTGTAATACCAGGTGCTGTAAGCATTTTTGTTTTACTAGAAAAAAAAAGAGTGTATGAGTATCTTAAATATCCCGCTGTAATACCAGGTGCTGTAAGCATTTTTGTTTTACTAAAAAGAAAAAAAGAAAAAAAAGTGTATGAGTGTCTTAAATATCCCGCTGTAATACCAGGTGCTGTAAGCATTTTTGTTTTACTAAAAAGAAAAAAGAAAAAAAAAAAGTTTATGAGTGTCTTAAATATCCCGCTGTAATGCCAGGTGCTGTAAGCATTTTTGTTTTACTAAAAAGAAAAAAGAACAAAAAAGAGTGTATGACTGTCTTAAATTTCCCGCTGTAATACCAGGTGCTGTAAGCATTTTTGTTTTACTAAAAAGAAAGAAGAAAAAAAAAAGATTGTATGAGTGTCTTAAATTTCCTGCTGTAATACCAGGTGCTGTAAGCATTTTTATTTTACTAAAAGGAAAAAAAAAAAAAAAAAAGAGTGTATGAGTGTCTTAAATATCCCGCTGTAATACCAGGTGCTGTAAGCATTTTTGTTTTACTAAAAGGAAAAAAAAAAAAAAAAAGAGTGTATGAGTGTCTTAAATATCCCGCTGTAATACCAGGTGCTGTAAGCATTTTTGTTTTACTAGAAAAAAAAAGAGTGTATGAGTATCTTAAATATCCCGCTGTAATACCAGGTGCTGTAAGCATTTTTGTTTTACTAAAAAGAAAAAAAGAAAAAAAAGTGTATGAGTGTCTTAAATATCCCGCTGTAATACCAGGTGCTGTAAGCATTTTTGTTTTACTAAAAAGAAAAAAGAAAAAAAAAAAGTTTATGAGTGTCTTAAATATCCCGCTGTAATGCCAGGTGCTGTAAGCATTTTTGTTTTACTAAAAAGAAAAAAGAACAAAAAAGAGTGTATGACTGTCTTAAATTTCCCGCTGTAATACCAGGTGCTGTAAGCATTTTTGTTTTACTAAAAAGAAAGAAGAAAAAAAAAAGATTGTATGAGTGTCTTAAATTTCCTGCTGTAATACCAGGTGCTGTAAGCATTTTTATTTTACTAAAAGGAAAAAAAAAAAAAAAAAAGAGTGTATGAGTGTCTTAAATATCCCGCTGTAATACCAGGTGCTGTAAGCATTTTTGTTTTACTAAAAGGAAAAAAAAAAAAAAAAAGAGTGTATGAGTGTCTTAAATATCCCGCTGTAATACCAGGTGCTGTAAGCATTTTTGTTTTACTAAAAAGAAAAAAAAAAAAAAAGTGTATGAGTGTCTTAAATATCCCGCTATAATACCAGGTGCTGTAAGCATTTTTGTTTTACTAAAAAGAAAAAAAAAAAAAAAGAGTGTATGAGTGTCTTAAATTTCCTGCTGTAATAACAGGTGCTGTAAGCATTTTTATTTTACTAAAAAGAAAAAAGAAAAAAAAAAAGTTTATGAGTGTCTTAAATATCCCGCTGTAATGCCAGGTGCTGTAAGCATTTTTGTTTTACTAAAAAGAAAAAAGAAAAAAAAAAGTTTATGACTGTCTTAAATATCCTGCTGTAATGCCAGGTGCTTTAAGCATTTTTTTTTTACTAAAAAGAAAAAAAAAAAAAAAGAGTGTATGAGTGTCTTAAATATCCCGCTGTAATGCCAGGTGCTGTAAGCATTTTTGTTTTACTAAAAAGAAAAAAAAAAAAAAAAAGAGTGTATGAGTGTCTTAAATATCCCGCTGTAATACCAGGTGCTGTAAGCATTTTTGTTTTACTAGAAAAAAAAAGAGTGTATGAGTATCTTAAATATCCCGCTGTAATACCAGGTGCTGTAAGCATTTTTGTTTTACTAAAAAGAAAAAAAGAAAAAAAAGTGTATGAGTGTCTTAAATATCCCGCTGTAATACCAGGTGCTGTAAGCATTTTTGTTTTACTAAAAAGAAAAAAGAAAAAAAAAAAGTTTATGAGTGTCTTAAATATCCCGCTGTAATGCCAGGTGCTGTAAGCATTTTTGTTTTACTAAAAAGAAAAAAGAACAAAAAAGAGTGTATGACTGTCTTAAATTTCCCGCTGTAATACCAGGTGCTGTAAGCATTTTTGTTTTACTAAAAAGAAAGAAGAAAAAAAAAAGATTGTATGAGTGTCTTAAATTTCCTGCTGTAATACCAGGTGCTGTAAGCATTTTTATTTTACTAAAAGGAAAAAAAAAAAAAAAAAAGAGTGTATGAGTGTCTTAAATATCCCGCTGTAATACCAGGTGCTGTAAGCATTTTTGTTTTACTAAAAAGAAAAAAGAACAAAAAAGAGTGTATGACTGTCTTAAATTTCCCGCTGTAATACCAGGTGCTGTAAGCATTTTTGTTTTACTAAAAAGAAAGAAGAAAAAAAAAAGATTGTATGAGTGTCTTAAATTTCCTGCTGTAATACCAGGTGCTGTAAGCATTTTTGTTTTACTAAAAAGAAAAAAGAAAAAAAAAAGTTTATGACTGTCTTAAATATCCTGCTGTAATGCCAGGTGCTGTAAGCATTTTTGTTTTACTAAAAAGAAAAAAAAAAAAAAAAGTGTATGAGTGTCTTAAATATCCCGCTGTAATACCAGGTGCTGTAAGCATTTTTGTTTTACTAGAAAAAAAAAAGAACAAAAAAAGAGTATATGAGTGTCTTAAATTTCCCGCTGTAATACCAGGTGCTGTAAGTATTTTTGTTTTACTAGACAAAAAAAGAGTGTATGAGTATCTTAAATATCCCGCTGTAATACCAGGTGCTGTAAGCATTTTTGTTTTACTAAAAGGAAAAAAAAAAAAAAAAAAGAGTGTATGAGTGTCTTAAATATCCCGCTGTAATACCAGGTGCTGTAAGCATTTTTGTTTTACTAAAAAGAAAAAAGAACAAAAAAGAGTGTATGAGTGTCTTAAATTTCCTGCTGTAATACCAGGTACTGTAAGCTTTTTTTTTTTACTAAAAAGAAAAAAAAAAAAAAAGTTTATGAGTGTCTTAAATATCCCGCTGTAATGCCAGGTGCTGTAAGCATTTTTGTTTTACTAATAAGAAAAAAAAAAAAAAAAAGAGTGTATGAGTGTCTTAAATATCCCGCTGTAATACCAGGTGCTGTAAGCATTTTTGTTTTACTAAAAAGAAAAAAAAAAAAAAAAGTGTATGAGTGTCTTAAATATCCCGCTGTAATACCAGGTGCTGTAAGCATTTTTGTTTTACTAGAAAAAAAAAAGAAAAAAAAAAGAGTATATGAGTGTCTTAAATTTCCTGCTGTAATACCAGGTGCTGTAAGCATTTTTATTTTACTAAAAAGAAAAAAGAAAAAAGAAAAGTTTATGAGTGTCTTAAATATCCCGCTGTAATGCCAGGTGCTGTAAGCATTTTTGTTTTACTAAAAAGAAAAAAGAAAAAAAAAAGTTTATGACTGTCTTAAATATCCTGCTGTAATGCCAGGTGCTGTAAGCATTTTTGTTTTACTAAAAAGAAAAAAAAAAAAAAAGAGTGTATGAGTGTCTTAAATATCCCGCTGTAATGCCAGGTGCTGTAAGCATTTTTGTTTTACTAGAAAAAAAAAAAAAAAAAAAAGAGTGTGTGAGTGTCTTAAATTTCCTGCTGTAATACCAGGTGCTGTAAGCATTTTTGTTTTACTAAAAAGAAAAAAAAAAAAAAAAGTGTATGAGTGTCTTAAATATCCCGCTGTAATACCAGGTGCTGTAAGCATTTTTGTTTTACTAAAAAAAAAAAAAAAAAAAAAGTGTATGAGTGTCTTAAATATCCCGCTGTAATACCAGGTGCTGTAAGCATTTTTGTTTTACTAGAAAAAAAAAAGAACAAAAAAAGAGTATATGAGTGTCTTAAATTTCCCGCTGTAATACCAGGTGCTGTAAGCATTTTTGTTTTACTAGAAAAAAAAAGAGTGTATGAGTATCTTAAATATCCCGCTGTAATACCAGGTGCTGTAAGCATTTTTGTTTTACTAAAAGGAAAAAAAAAAAAAAAAAGAGTGTATGAGTGTCTTAAATATCCCGCTGTAATACCAGGTGCTGTAAGCATTTTTGTTTTACTAAAAAGAAAAAAGAACAAAAAAGAGTGTATGAGTGTCTTAAATTTCCTGCTGTAATACCAGGTACTGTAAGCTTTTTTTTTTTACTAAAAAGAAAAAAAAAAAAAACGTTTATGAGTGTCTTAAATATCCCGCTGTAATGCCAGGTGCTGTAAGCATTTTTGTTTTACTAATAAGAAAAAAAAAAAAAAAAAGAGTGTATGAGTGTCTTAAATATCCCGCTGTAATACCAGGTGCTGTAAGCATTTTTGTTTTACTAAAAAGAAAAAAAAAAAAAAAAGTGTATGAGTGTCTTAAATATCCCGCTGTAATACCAGGTGCTGTAAGCATTTTTGTTTTACTAGAAAAAAAAAAGAAAAAAAAAAGAGTATAAGAGTGTCTTAAATTTCCTGCTGTAATACCAGGTGCTGTAAGCATTTTTATTTTACTAAAAAGAAAAAAGAAAAAAGAAAAGTTTATGAGTGTCTTAAATATCCCGCTGTAATGCCAGGTGCTGTAAGCATTTTTGTTTTACTAAAAAGAAAAAAGAAAAAAAAAAGTTTATGACTGTCTTAAATATCCTGCTGTAATGCCAGGTGCTGTAAGCATTTTTGTTTTACTAAAAAGAAAAAAAAAAAAAAAGAGTGTATGAGTGTCTTAAATATCCCGCTGTAATGCCAGGTGCTGTAAGCATTTTTGTTTTACTAGAAAAAAAAAAAAAAAAAAAAGAGTGTGTGAGTGTCTTAAATTTCCTGCTGTAATACCAGGTACTGTAAGCATTTTTATTTTACTAAAAAGAAAAAAAAAAAAAAAAGTTTATGAGTGTCTTAAATATCCCGCTGTAATGCCAGGTGCTGTAAACATTTTTGTTTTACTAAAAAGAAAAAAAAAAAAAAAAAGAGTGTATGAGTGTCTTAAATATCCCGCTGTAATACCAGGTGCTGTAAGCATTTTTGTTTTACTAGAAAAAAAAAGAGTGTATGAGTATCTTAAATATCCCGCTGTAATACCAGGTGCTGTAAGCATTTTTGTTTTACTAAAAAGAAAAAAAGAAAAAAAAGTGTATGAGTGTCTTAAATATCCCGCTGTAATACCAGGTGCTGTAAGCATTTTTGTTTTACTAAAAAGAAAAAAGAAAAAAAAAAAGTTTATGAGTGTCTTAAATATCCCGCTGTAATGCCAGGTGCTGTAAGCATTTTTGTTTTACTAAAAAGAAAAAAGAACAAAAAAGAGTGTATGACTGTCTTAAATTTCCCGCTGTAATACCAGGTGCTGTAAGCATTTTTGTTTTACTAAAAAGAAAGAAGAAAAAAAAAAGATTGTATGAGTGTCTTAAATATCCCGCTGTAATACCAGGTGCTGTAAGCATTTTTGTTTTACTAGAAAAAAAAAGAGTGTATGAGTATCTTAAATATCCCGCTGTAATACCAGGTGCTGTAAGCATTTTTGTTTTACTAAAAAGAAAAAAAGAAAAAAAAGTGTATGAGTGTCTTAAATATCCCGCTGTAATACCAGGTGCTGTAAGCATTTTTGTTTTACTAAAAAGAAAAAAGAAAAAAAAAAAGTTTATGAGTGTCTTAAATATCCCGCTGTAATGCCAGGTGCTGTAAGCATTTTTGTTTTACTAAAAAGAAAAAAGAACAAAAAAGAGTGTATGACTGTCTTAAATTTCCCGCTGTAATACCAGGTGCTGTAAGCATTTTTGTTTTACTAAAAAGAAAGAAGAAAAAAAAAAGATTGTATGAGTGTCTTAAATTTCCTGCTGTAATACCAGGTGCTGTAAGCATTTTTATTTTACTAAAAGGAAAAAAAAAAAAAAAAAAGAGTGTATGAGTGTCTTAAATATCCCGCTGTAATACCAGGTGCTGTAAGCATTTTTGTTTTACTAAAAGGAAAAAAAAAAAAAAAAAGAGTGTATGAGTGTCTTAAATATCCCGCTGTAATACCAGGTGCTGTAAGCATTTTTGTTTTACTAAAAAGAAAAAAAAAAAAAAAAGTGTATGAGTGTCTTAAATATCCCGCTGTAATACCAGGTGCTGTAAGCATTTTTGTTTTACTAAAAAGAAAAAAAAAAAAAAAGAGTGTATGAGTGTCTTAAATTTCCTGCTGTAATAACAGGTGCTGTAAGCATTTTTATTTTACTAAAAAGAAAAAAGAAAAAAAAAAAGTTTATGAGTGTCTTAAATATCCCGCTGTAATGCCAGGTGCTGTAAGCATTTTTGTTTTACTAAAAAGAAAAAAGAAAAAAAAAAGTTTATGACTGTCTTAAATATCCTGCTGTAATGCCAGGTGCTTTAAGCATTTTTTTTTTACTAAAAAGAAAAAAAAAAAAAAAGAGTGTATGAGTGTCTTAAATATCCCGCTGTAATGCCAGGTGCTGTAAGCATTTTTGTTTTACTAAAAAGAAAAAAAAAAAAAAAAAGAGTGTATGAGTGTCTTAAATATCCCGCTGTAATACCAGGTGCTGTAAGCATTTTTGTTTTACTAGAAAAAAAAAGAGTGTATGAGTATCTTAAATATCCCGCTGTAATACCAGGTGCTGTAAGCATTTTTGTTTTACTAAAAAGAAAAAAAGAAAAAAAAGTGTATGAGTGTCTTAAATATCCCGCTGTAATACCAGGTGCTGTAAGCATTTTTGTTTTACTAAAAAGAAAAAAGAAAAAAAAAAAGTTTATGAGTGTCTTAAATATCCCGCTGTAATGCCAGGTGCTGTAAGCATTTTTGTTTTACTAAAAAGAAAAAAGAACAAAAAAGAGTGTATGACTGTCTTAAATTTCCCGCTGTAATACCAGGTGCTGTAAGCATTTTTGTTTTACTAAAAAGAAAGAAGAAAAAAAAAAGATTGTATGAGTGTCTTAAATTTCCTGCTGTAATACCAGGTGCTGTAAGCATTTTTATTTTACTAAAAGGAAAAAAAAAAAAAAAAAAGAGTGTATGAGTGTCTTAAATATCCCGCTGTAATACCAGGTGCTGTAAGCATTTTTGTTTTACTAAAAAGAAAAAAGAACAAAAAAGAGTGTATGACTGTCTTAAATTTCCCGCTGTAATACCAGGTGCTGTAAGCATTTTTGTTTTACTAAAAAGAAAGAAGAAAAAAAAAAGATTGTATGAGTGTCTTAAATTTCCTGCTGTAATACCAGGTGCTGTAAGCATTTTTGTTTTACTAAAAAGAAAAAAGAAAAAAAAAAGTTTATGACTGTCTTAAATATCCTGCTGTAATGCCAGGTGCTGTAAGCATTTTTGTTTTACTAAAAAGAAAAAAAAAAAAAAAAGTGTATGAGTGTCTTAAATATCCCGCTGTAATACCAGGTGCTGTAAGCATTTTTGTTTTACTAGAAAAAAAAAAGAACAAAAAAAGAGTATATGAGTGTCTTAAATTTCCCGCTGTAATACCAGGTGCTGTAAGTATTTTTGTTTTACTAGACAAAAAAAGAGTGTATGAGTATCTTAAATATCCCGCTGTAATACCAGGTGCTGTAAGCATTTTTGTTTTACTAAAAGGAAAAAAAAAAAAAAAAAAGAGTGTATGAGTGTCTTAAATATCCCGCTGTAATACCAGGTGCTGTAAGCATTTTTGTTTTACTAAAAAGAAAAAAGAACAAAAAAGAGTGTATGAGTGTCTTAAATTTCCTGCTGTAATACCAGGTACTGTAAGCTTTTTTTTTTTACTAAAAAGAAAAAAAAAAAAAAAGTTTATGAGTGTCTTAAATATCCCGCTGTAATGCCAGGTGCTGTAAGCATTTTTGTTTTACTAATAAGAAAAAAAAAAAAAAAAAGAGTGTATGAGTGTCTTAAATATCCCGCTGTAATACCAGGTGCTGTAAGCATTTTTGTTTTACTAAAAAGAAAAAAAAAAAAAAAAGTGTATGAGTGTCTTAAATATCCCGCTGTAATACCAGGTGCTGTAAGCATTTTTGTTTTACTAGAAAAAAAAAGAGTGTATGAGTATCTTAAATATCCCGCTGTAATACCAGGTGCTGTAAGCATTTTTGTTTTACTAAAAAGAAAAAAAGAAAAAAAAGTGTATGAGTGTCTTAAATATCCCGCTGTAATACCAGGTGCTGTAAGCATTTTTGTTTTACTAAAAAGAAAAAAGAAAAAAAAAAAGTTTATGAGTGTCTTAAATATCCCGCTGTAATGCCAGGTGCTGTAAGCATTTTTGTTTTACTAAAAAGAAAAAAGAACAAAAAAGAGTGTATGACTGTCTTAAATTTCCCGCTGTAATACCAGGTGCTGTAAGCATTTTTGTTTTACTAAAAAGAAAGAAGAAAAAAAAAAGATTGTATGAGTGTCTTAAATTTCCTGCTGTAATACCAGGTGCTGTAAGCATTTTTATTTTACTAAAAGGAAAAAAAAAAAAAAAAAAGAGTGTATGAGTGTCTTAAATATCCCGCTGTAATACCAGGTGCTGTAAGCATTTTTGTTTTACTAAAAGGAAAAAAAAAAAAAAAAAGAGTGTATGAGTGTCTTAAATATCCCGCTGTAATACCAGGTGCTGTAAGCATTTTTGTTTTACTAGAAAAAAAAAGAGTGTATGAGTATCTTAAATATCCCGCTGTAATACCAGGTGCTGTAAGCATTTTTGTTTTACTAAAAAGAAAAAAAGAAAAAAAAGTGTATGAGTGTCTTAAATATCCCGCTGTAATACCAGGTGCTGTAAGCATTTTTGTTTTACTAAAAAGAAAAAAGAAAAAAAAAAAGTTTATGAGTGTCTTAAATATCCCGCTGTAATGCCAGGTGCTGTAAGCATTTTTGTTTTACTAAAAAGAAAAAAGAACAAAAAAGAGTGTATGACTGTCTTAAATTTCCCGCTGTAATACCAGGTGCTGTAAGCATTTTTGTTTTACTAAAAAGAAAGAAGAAAAAAAAAAGATTGTATGAGTGTCTTAAATTTCCTGCTGTAATACCAGGTGCTGTAAGCATTTTTATTTTACTAAAAGGAAAAAAAAAAAAAAAAAAGAGTGTATGAGTGTCTTAAATATCCCGCTGTAATACCAGGTGCTGTAAGCATTTTTGTTTTACTAAAAGGAAAAAAAAAAAAAAAAAGAGTGTATGAGTGTCTTAAATATCCCGCTGTAATACCAGGTGCTGTAAGCATTTTTGTTTTACTAAAAAGAAAAAAAAAAAAAAAGTGTATGAGTGTCTTAAATATCCCGCTATAATACCAGGTGCTGTAAGCATTTTTGTTTTACTAAAAAGAAAAAAAAAAAAAAAGAGTGTATGAGTGTCTTAAATTTCCTGCTGTAATAACAGGTGCTGTAAGCATTTTTATTTTACTAAAAAGAAAAAAGAAAAAAAAAAAGTTTATGAGTGTCTTAAATATCCCGCTGTAATGCCAGGTGCTGTAAGCATTTTTGTTTTACTAAAAAGAAAAAAGAAAAAAAAAAGTTTATGACTGTCTTAAATATCCTGCTGTAATGCCAGGTGCTTTAAGCATTTTTTTTTTACTAAAAAGAAAAAAAAAAAAAAAGAGTGTATGAGTGTCTTAAATATCCCGCTGTAATGCCAGGTGCTGTAAGCATTTTTGTTTTACTAAAAAGAAAAAAAAAAAAAAAAAGAGTGTATGAGTGTCTTAAATATCCCGCTGTAATACCAGGTGCTGTAAGCATTTTTGTTTTACTAGAAAAAAAAAGAGTGTATGAGTATCTTAAATATCCCGCTGTAATACCAGGTGCTGTAAGCATTTTTGTTTTACTAAAAAGAAAAAAAGAAAAAAAAGTGTATGAGTGTCTTAAATATCCCGCTGTAATACCAGGTGCTGTAAGCATTTTTGTTTTACTAAAAAGAAAAAAGAAAAAAAAAAAGTTTATGAGTGTCTTAAATATCCCGCTGTAATGCCAGGTGCTGTAAGCATTTTTGTTTTACTAAAAAGAAAAAAGAACAAAAAAGAGTGTATGACTGTCTTAAATTTCCCGCTGTAATACCAGGTGCTGTAAGCATTTTTGTTTTACTAAAAAGAAAGAAGAAAAAAAAAAGATTGTATGAGTGTCTTAAATTTCCTGCTGTAATACCAGGTGCTGTAAGCATTTTTATTTTACTAAAAGGAAAAAAAAAAAAAAAAAAGAGTGTATGAGTGTCTTAAATATCCCGCTGTAATACCAGGTGCTGTAAGCATTTTTGTTTTACTAAAAAGAAAAAAGAACAAAAAAGAGTGTATGACTGTCTTAAATTTCCCGCTGTAATACCAGGTGCTGTAAGCATTTTTGTTTTACTAAAAAGAAAGAAGAAAAAAAAAAGATTGTATGAGTGTCTTAAATTTCCTGCTGTAATACCAGGTGCTGTAAGCATTTTTGTTTTACTAAAAAGAAAAAAGAAAAAAAAAAGTTTATGACTGTCTTAAATATCCTGCTGTAATGCCAGGTGCTGTAAGCATTTTTGTTTTACTAAAAAGAAAAAAAAAAAAAAAAGTGTATGAGTGTCTTAAATATCCCGCTGTAATACCAGGTGCTGTAAGCATTTTTGTTTTACTAGAAAAAAAAAAGAACAAAAAAAGAGTATATGAGTGTCTTAAATTTCCCGCTGTAATACCAGGTGCTGTAAGTATTTTTGTTTTACTAGACAAAAAAAGAGTGTATGAGTATCTTAAATATCCCGCTGTAATACCAGGTGCTGTAAGCATTTTTGTTTTACTAAAAGGAAAAAAAAAAAAAAAAAAGAGTGTATGAGTGTCTTAAATATCCCGCTGTAATACCAGGTGCTGTAAGCATTTTTGTTTTACTAAAAAGAAAAAAGAACAAAAAAGAGTGTATGAGTGTCTTAAATTTCCTGCTGTAATACCAGGTACTGTAAGCTTTTTTTTTTTACTAAAAAGAAAAAAAAAAAAAAAGTTTATGAGTGTCTTAAATATCCCGCTGTAATGCCAGGTGCTGTAAGCATTTTTGTTTTACTAATAAGAAAAAAAAAAAAAAAAAGAGTGTATGAGTGTCTTAAATATCCCGCTGTAATACCAGGTGCTGTAAGCATTTTTGTTTTACTAAAAAGAAAAAAAAAAAAAAAAGTGTATGAGTGTCTTAAATATCCCGCTGTAATACCAGGTGCTGTAAGCATTTTTGTTTTACTAGAAAAAAAAAAGAAAAAAAAAAGAGTATATGAGTGTCTTAAATTTCCTGCTGTAATACCAGGTGCTGTAAGCATTTTTATTTTACTAAAAAGAAAAAAGAAAAAAGAAAAGTTTATGAGTGTCTTAAATATCCCGCTGTAATGCCAGGTGCTGTAAGCATTTTTGTTTTACTAAAAAGAAAAAAGAAAAAAAAAAGTTTATGACTGTCTTAAATATCCTGCTGTAATGCCAGGTGCTGTAAGCATTTTTGTTTTACTAAAAAGAAAAAAAAAAAAAAAGAGTGTATGAGTGTCTTAAATATCCCGCTGTAATGCCAGGTGCTGTAAGCATTTTTGTTTTACTAGAAAAAAAAAAAAAAAAAAAAGAGTGTGTGAGTGTCTTAAATTTCCTGCTGTAATACCAGGTGCTGTAAGCATTTTTGTTTTACTAAAAAGAAAAAAAAAAAAAAAAGTGTATGAGTGTCTTAAATATCCCGCTGTAATACCAGGTGCTGTAAGCATTTTTGTTTTACTAAAAAAAAAAAAAAAAAAAAAGTGTATGAGTGTCTTAAATATCCCGCTGTAATACCAGGTGCTGTAAGCATTTTTGTTTTACTAGAAAAAAAAAAGAACAAAAAAAGAGTATATGAGTGTCTTAAATTTCCCGCTGTAATACCAGGTGCTGTAAGCATTTTTGTTTTACTAGAAAAAAAAAGAGTGTATGAGTATCTTAAATATCCCGCTGTAATACCAGGTGCTGTAAGCATTTTTGTTTTACTAAAAGGAAAAAAAAAAAAAAAAAGAGTGTATGAGTGTCTTAAATATCCCGCTGTAATACCAGGTGCTGTAAGCATTTTTGTTTTACTAAAAAGAAAAAAGAACAAAAAAGAGTGTATGAGTGTCTTAAATTTCCTGCTGTAATACCAGGTACTGTAAGCTTTTTTTTTTTACTAAAAAGAAAAAAAAAAAAAACGTTTATGAGTGTCTTAAATATCCCGCTGTAATGCCAGGTGCTGTAAGCATTTTTGTTTTACTAATAAGAAAAAAAAAAAAAAAAAGAGTGTATGAGTGTCTTAAATATCCCGCTGTAATACCAGGTGCTGTAAGCATTTTTGTTTTACTAAAAAGAAAAAAAAAAAAAAAAGTGTATGAGTGTCTTAAATATCCCGCTGTAATACCAGGTGCTGTAAGCATTTTTGTTTTACTAGAAAAAAAAAAGAAAAAAAAAAGAGTATAAGAGTGTCTTAAATTTCCTGCTGTAATACCAGGTGCTGTAAGCATTTTTATTTTACTAAAAAGAAAAAAGAAAAAAGAAAAGTTTATGAGTGTCTTAAATATCCCGCTGTAATGCCAGGTGCTGTAAGCATTTTTGTTTTACTAAAAAGAAAAAAGAAAAAAAAAAGTTTATGACTGTCTTAAATATCCTGCTGTAATGCCAGGTGCTGTAAGCATTTTTGTTTTACTAAAAAGAAAAAAAAAAAAAAAGAGTGTATGAGTGTCTTAAATATCCCGCTGTAATGCCAGGTGCTGTAAGCATTTTTGTTTTACTAGAAAAAAAAAAAAAAAAAAAAGAGTGTGTGAGTGTCTTAAATTTCCTGCTGTAATACCAGGTACTGTAAGCATTTTTATTTTACTAAAAAGAAAAAAAAAAAAAAAAGTTTATGAGTGTCTTAAATATCCCGCTGTAATGCCAGGTGCTGTAAACATTTTTGTTTTACTAAAAAGAAAAAAAAAAAAAAAAAGAGTGTATGAGTGTCTTAAATATCCCGCTGTAATACCAGGTGCTGTAAGCATTTTTGTTTTACTAGAAAAAAAAAGAGTGTATGAGTATCTTAAATATCCCGCTGTAATACCAGGTGCTGTAAGCATTTTTGTTTTACTAAAAAGAAAAAAAGAAAAAAAAGTGTATGAGTGTCTTAAATATCCCGCTGTAATACCAGGTGCTGTAAGCATTTTTGTTTTACTAAAAAGAAAAAAGAAAAAAAAAAAGTTTATGAGTGTCTTAAATATCCCGCTGTAATGCCAGGTGCTGTAAGCATTTTTGTTTTACTAAAAAGAAAAAAGAACAAAAAAGAGTGTATGACTGTCTTAAATTTCCCGCTGTAATACCAGGTGCTGTAAGCATTTTTGTTTTACTAAAAAGAAAGAAGAAAAAAAAAAGATTGTATGAGTGTCTTAAATTTCCTGCTGTAATACCAGGTGCTGTAAGCATTTTTATTTTACTAAAAGGAAAAAAAAAAAAAAAAAAGAGTGTATGAGTGTCTTAAATATCCCGCTGTAATACCAGGTGCTGTAAGCATTTTTGTTTTACTAAAAGGAAAAAAAAAAAAAAAAAGAGTGTATGAGTGTCTTAAATATCCCGCTGTAATACCAGGTGCTGTAAGCATTTTTGTTTTACTAAAAAGAAAAAAAAAAAAAAAAGTGTATGAGTGTCTTAAATATCCCGCTGTAATACCAGGTGCTGTAAGCATTTTTGTTTTACTAAAAAGAAAAAAAAAAAAAAAGAGTGTATGAGTGTCTTAAATTTCCTGCTGTAATAACAGGTGCTGTAAGCATTTTTATTTTACTAAAAAGAAAAAAGAAAAAAAAAAAGTTTATGAGTGTCTTAAATATCCCGCTGTAATGCCAGGTGCTGTAAGCATTTTTGTTTTACTAAAAAGAAAAAAGAAAAAAAAAAGTTTATGACTGTCTTAAATATCCTGCTGTAATGCCAGGTGCTTTAAGCATTTTTTTTTTACTAAAAAGAAAAAAAAAAAAAAAGAGTGTATGAGTGTCTTAAATATCCCGCTGTAATGCCAGGTGCTGTAAGCATTTTTGTTTTACTAAAAAGAAAAAAAAAAAAAAAAAGAGTGTATGAGTGTCTTAAATATCCCGCTGTAATACCAGGTGCTGTAAGCATTTTTGTTTTACTAGAAAAAAAAAGAGTGTATGAGTATCTTAAATATCCCGCTGTAATACCAGGTGCTGTAAGCATTTTTGTTTTACTAAAAAGAAAAAAAGAAAAAAAAGTGTATGAGTGTCTTAAATATCCCGCTGTAATACCAGGTGCTGTAAGCATTTTTGTTTTACTAAAAAGAAAAAAGAAAAAAAAAAAGTTTATGAGTGTCTTAAATATCCCGCTGTAATGCCAGGTGCTGTAAGCATTTTTGTTTTACTAAAAAGAAAAAAGAACAAAAAAGAGTGTATGACTGTCTTAAATTTCCCGCTGTAATACCAGGTGCTGTAAGCATTTTTGTTTTACTAAAAAGAAAGAAGAAAAAAAAAAGATTGTATGAGTGTCTTAAATTTCCTGCTGTAATACCAGGTGCTGTAAGCATTTTTATTTTACTAAAAGGAAAAAAAAAAAAAAAAAAGAGTGTATGAGTGTCTTAAATATCCCGCTGTAATACCAGGTGCTGTAAGCATTTTTGTTTTACTAAAAAGAAAAAAGAACAAAAAAGAGTGTATGACTGTCTTAAATTTCCCGCTGTAATACCAGGTGCTGTAAGCATTTTTGTTTTACTAAAAAGAAAGAAGAAAAAAAAAAGATTGTATGAGTGTCTTAAATTTCCTGCTGTAATACCAGGTGCTGTAAGCATTTTTGTTTTACTAAAAAGAAAAAAGAAAAAAAAAAGTTTATGACTGTCTTAAATATCCTGCTGTAATGCCAGGTGCTGTAAGCATTTTTGTTTTACTAAAAAGAAAAAAAAAAAAAAAAGTGTATGAGTGTCTTAAATATCCCGCTGTAATACCAGGTGCTGTAAGCATTTTTGTTTTACTAGAAAAAAAAAAGAACAAAAAAAGAGTATATGAGTGTCTTAAATTTCCCGCTGTAATACCAGGTGCTGTAAGTATTTTTGTTTTACTAGACAAAAAAAGAGTGTATGAGTATCTTAAATATCCCGCTGTAATACCAGGTGCTGTAAGCATTTTTGTTTTACTAAAAGGAAAAAAAAAAAAAAAAAAGAGTGTATGAGTGTCTTAAATATCCCGCTGTAATACCAGGTGCTGTAAGCATTTTTGTTTTACTAAAAAGAAAAAAGAACAAAAAAGAGTGTATGAGTGTCTTAAATTTCCTGCTGTAATACCAGGTACTGTAAGCTTTTTTTTTTTACTAAAAAGAAAAAAAAAAAAAACGTTTATGAGTGTCTTAAATATCCCGCTGTAATGCCAGGTGCTGTAAGCATTTTTGTTTTACTAATAAGAAAAAAAAAAAAAAAAAGAGTGTATGAGTGTCTTAAATATCCCGCTGTAATACCAGGTGCTGTAAGCATTTTTGTTTTACTAAAAAGAAAAAAAAAAAAAAAAGTGTATGAGTGTCTTAAATATCCCGCTGTAATACCAGGTGCTGTAAGCATTTTTGTTTTACTAGAAAAAAAAAGAGTGTATGAGTATCTTAAATATCCCGCTGTAATACCAGGTGCTGTAAGCATTTTTGTTTTACTAAAAAGAAAAAAAGAAAAAAAAGTGTATGAGTGTCTTAAATATCCCGCTGTAATACCAGGTGCTGTAAGCATTTTTGTTTTACTAAAAAGAAAAAAGAAAAAAAAAAAGTTTATGAGTGTCTTAAATATCCCGCTGTAATGCCAGGTGCTGTAAGCATTTTTGTTTTACTAAAAAGAAAAAAGAACAAAAAAGAGTGTATGACTGTCTTAAATTTCCCGCTGTAATACCAGGTGCTGTAAGCATTTTTGTTTTACTAAAAAGAAAGAAGAAAAAAAAAAGATTGTATGAGTGTCTTAAATTTCCTGCTGTAATACCAGGTGCTGTAAGCATTTTTATTTTACTAAAAGGAAAAAAAAAAAAAAAAAAGAGTGTATGAGTATCTTAAATATCCCGCTGTAATACCAGGTGCTGTAAGCATTTTTGTTTTACTAAAAGAAAAAAAAAAAAAAAAAAGAGTGTATGAGTGTCTTAAATATCCCGCTGTAATACCAGGTGCTGTAAGCATTTTTGTTTTACTAAAAAGAAAAAAAAAAAAAAAAGTGTATGAGTGTCTTAAATATCCCGCTGTAATACCAGGTGCTGTAAGCATTTTTGTTTTACTAAAAAGAAAAAAAAAAAAAAAGAGTGTATGAGTGTCTTAAATTTCCTGCTGTAATAACAGGTGCTGTAAGCATTTTTATTTTACTAAAAAGAAAAAAGAAAAAAAAAAAGTTTATGAGTGTCTTAAATATCCCGCTGTAATGCCAGGTGCTGTAAGCATTTTTGTTTTACTAAAAAGAAAAAAGAAAAAAAAAAGTTTATGACTGTCTTAAATATCCTGCTGTAATGCCAGGTGCTTTAAGCATTTTTTTTTTACTAAAAAGAAAAAAAAAAAAAAAGAGTGTATGAGTGTCTTAAATATCCCGCTGTAATGCCAGGTGCTGTAAGCATTTTTGTTTTACTAAAAAGAAAAAAAAAAAAAAAAAGAGTGTATGAGTGTCTTAAATATCCCGCTGTAATACCAGGTGCTGTAAGCATTTTTGTTTTACTAGAAAAAAAAAGAGTGTATGAGTATCTTAAATATCCCGCTGTAATACCAGGTGCTGTAAGCATTTTTGTTTTACTAAAAAGAAAAAAAGAAAAAAAAGTGTATGAGTGTCTTAAATATCCCGCTGTAATACCAGGTGCTGTAAGCATTTTTGTTTTACTAAAAAGAAAAAAGAAAAAAAAAAAGTTTATGAGTGTCTTAAATATCCCGCTGTAATGCCAGGTGCTGTAAGCATTTTTGTTTTACTAAAAAGAAAAAAGAACAAAAAAGAGTGTATGACTGTCTTAAATTTCCCGCTGTAATACCAGGTGCTGTAAGCATTTTTGTTTTACTAAAAAGAAAGAAGAAAAAAAAAAGATTGTATGAGTGTCTTAAATTTCCTGCTGTAATACCAGGTGCTGTAAGCATTTTTATTTTACTAAAAGGAAAAAAAAAAAAAAAAAAGAGTGTATGAGTGTCTTAAATATCCCGCTGTAATACCAGGTGCTGTAAGCATTTTTGTTTTACTAAAAAGAAAAAAGAACAAAAAAGAGTGTATGACTGTCTTAAATTTCCCGCTGTAATACCAGGTGCTGTAAGCATTTTTGTTTTACTAAAAAGAAAGAAGAAAAAAAAAAGATTGTATGAGTGTCTTAAATTTCCTGCTGTAATACCAGGTGCTGTAAGCATTTTTGTTTTACTAAAAAGAAAAAAGAAAAAAAAAAGTTTATGACTGTCTTAAATATCCTGCTGTAATGCCAGGTGCTGTAAGCATTTTTGTTTTACTAAAAAGAAAAAAAAAAAAAAAAGTGTATGAGTGTCTTAAATATCCCGCTGTAATACCAGGTGCTGTAAGCATTTTTGTTTTACTAGAAAAAAAAAAGAACAAAAAAAGAGTATATGAGTGTCTTAAATTTCCCGCTGTAATACCAGGTGCTGTAAGTATTTTTGTTTTACTAGACAAAAAAAGAGTGTATGAGTATCTTAAATATCCCGCTGTAATACCAGGTGCTGTAAGCATTTTTGTTTTACTAAAAGGAAAAAAAAAAAAAAAAAAGAGTGTATGAGTGTCTTAAATATCCCGCTGTAATACCAGGTGCTGTAAGCATTTTTGTTTTACTAAAAAGAAAAAAGAACAAAAAAGAGTGTATGAGTGTCTTAAATTTCCTGCTGTAATACCAGGTACTGTAAGCTTTTTTTTTTTACTAAAAAGAAAAAAAAAAAAAAAGTTTATGAGTGTCTTAAATATCCCGCTGTAATGCCAGGTGCTGTAAGCATTTTTGTTTTACTAAAAAGAAAAAAAAAAAAAAAAGTGTATGAGTGTCTTAAATATCCCGCTGTAATACCAGGTGCTGTAAGCATTTTTGTTTTACTAGAAAAAAAAAAGAAAAAAAAAAGAGTATATGAGTGTCTTAAATTTCCTGCTGTAATACCAGGTGCTGTAAGCATTTTTATTTTACTAAAAAGAAAAAAGAAAAAAGAAAAGTTTATGAGTGTCTTAAATATCCCGCTGTAATGCCAGGTGCTGTAAGCATTTTTGTTTTACTAAAAAGAAAAAAGAAAAAAAAAAGTTTATGACTGTCTTAAATATCCTGCTGTAATGCCAGGTGCTGTAAGCATTTTTGTTTTACTAAAAAGAAAAAAAAAAAAAAAGAGTGTATGAGTGTCTTAAATATCCCGCTGTAATGCCAGGTGCTGTAAGCATTTTTGTTTTACTAGAAAAAAAAAAAAAAAAAAAAGAGTGTGTGAGTGTCTTAAATTTCCTGCTGTAATACCAGGTACTGTAAGCATTTTTATTTTACTAAAAAGAAAAAAAAAAAAAAAAGTTTATGAGTGTCTTAAATATCCCGCTGTAATGCCAGGTGCTGTAAGCATTTTTGTTTTACTAAAAAGAAAAAAAAAAAAAAAAAGAGTGTATGAGTGTCTTAAATATCCCGCTGTAATACCAGGTGCTGTAAGCATTTTTGTTTTACTAGAAAAAAAAAGAGTGTATGAGTATCTTAAATATCCCGCTGTAATACCAGGTGCTGTAAGCATTTTTGTTTTACTAAAAAGAAAAAAAGAAAAAAAAGTGTATGAATGTCTTAAATATCCCGCTGTAATACCAGGTGCTGTAAGCATTTTTGTTTTACTAAAAAGAAAAAAGAAAAAAAAAAAGTTTATGAGTGTCTTAAATATCCCGCTGTAATGCCAGGTGCTGTAAGCATTTTTGTTTTACTAAAAAGAAAAAAGAACAAAAAAGAGTGTATGACTGTCTTAAATTTCCCGCTGTAATACCAGGTGCTGTAAGCATTTTTGTTTTACTAAAAAGAAAGAAGAAAAAAAAAAGATTGTATGAGTGTCTTAAATTTCCTGCTGTAATACCAGGTGCTGTAAGCATTTTTATTTTACTAAAAGAAAAAAAAAAAAAAAAAAAGAGTGTATGAGTGTCTTAAATATCCCGCTGTAATACCAGGTGCTGTAAGCATTTTTGTTTTACTAAAAGGAAAAAAAATAAAAAAAAGAGTGTATGAGTGTCTTAAATATCCCGCTGTAATACCAGGTGCTGTAAGCATTTTTGTTTTACTAAAAAGAAAAAAAAAAAAAAAAGTGTATGAGTGTCTTAAATATCCCGCTGTAATACCAGGTGCTGTAAGCATTTTTGTTTTACTAAAAAGAAAAAAAAAAAAAAAGAGTGTATAAGTGTCTTAAATTTCCTGCTGTAATAACAGGTGCTGTAAGCATTTTTATTTTACTAAAAAGAAAAAAGAAAAAAAAAAAGTTTATGAGTGTCTTAAATATCCCGCTGTAATGCCAGGTGCTGTAAGCATTTTTGTTTTACTAAAAAGAAAAAAGAAAAAAAAAAGTTTATGACTGTCTTAAATATCCTGCTGTAATGCCAGGTGCTGTAAGCATTTTTGTTTTACTAAAAAGAAAAAAAAAAAAAAAAGTGTATGAGTGTCTTAAATATCCCGCTGTAATACCAGGTGCTGTAAGCATTTTTGTTTTACTAGAAAAAAAAAAGAACAAAAAAAGAGTATATGAGTGTCTTAAATTTCCCGCTGTAATACCAGGTGCTGTAAGTATTTTTGTTTTACTAGACAAAAAAAGAGTGTATGAGTATCTTAAATATCCCGCTGTAATACCAGGTGCTGTAAGCATTTTTGTTTTACTAAAAGGAAAAAAAAAAAAAAAAAAGAGTGTATGAGTGTCTTAAATATCCCGCTGTAATACCAGGTGCTGTAAGCATTTTTGTTTTACTAAAAAGAAAAAAGAACAAAAAAGAGTGTATGAGTGTCTTAAATTTCCTGCTGTAATACCAGGTACTGTAAGCTTTTTTTTTTTACTAAAAAGAAAAAAAAAAAAAAAGTTTATGAGTGTCTTAAATATCCCGCTGTAATGCCAGGTGCTGTAAGCATTTTTGTTTTACTAATAAGAAAAAAAAAAAAAAAAAGAGTGTATGAGTGTCTTAAATATCCCGCTGTAATACCAGGTGCTGTAAGCATTTTTGTTTTACTAAAAAGAAAAAAAAAAAAAAAAGTGTATGAGTGTCTTAAATATCCCGCTGTAATACCAGGTGCTGTAAGCATTTTTGTTTTACTAGAAAAAAAAAAGAAAAAAAAAAGAGTATATGAGTGTCTTAAATTTCCTGCTGTAATACCAGGTGCTGTAAGCATTTTTATTTTACTAAAAAGAAAAAAGAAAAAAGAAAAGTTTATGAGTGTCTTAAATATCCCGCTGTAATGCCAGGTGCTGTAAGCATTTTTGTTTTACTAAAAAGAAAAAAGAAAAAAAAAAGTTTATGACTGTCTTAAATATCCTGCTGTAATGCCAGGTGCTGTAAGCATTTTTGTTTTACTAAAAAGAAAAAAAAAAAAAAAGAGTGTATGAGTGTCTTAAATATCCCGCTGTAATGCCAGGTGCTGTAAGCATTTTTGTTTTACTAGAAAAAAAAAAAAAAAAAAAAGAGTGTGTGAGTGTCTTAAATTTCCTGCTGTAATACCAGGTACTGTAAGCATTTTTATTTTACTAAAAAGAAAAAAAAAAAAAAAAGTTTATGAGTGTCTTAAATATCCCGCTGTAATGCCAGGTGCTGTAAGCATTTTTGTTTTACTAAAAAGAAAAAAAAAAAAAAAAAGAGTGTATGAGTGTCTTAAATATCCCGCTGTAATACCAGGTGCTGTAAGCATTTTTGTTTTACTAGAAAAAAAAAGAGTGTATGAGTATCTTAAATATCCCGCTGTAATACCAGGTGCTGTAAGCATTTTTGTTTTACTAAAAAGAAAAAAAGAAAAAAAAGTGTATGAATGTCTTAAATATCCCGCTGTAATACCAGGTGCTGTAAGCATTTTTGTTTTACTAAAAAGAAAAAAGAAAAAAAAAAAGTTTATGAGTGTCTTAAATATCCCGCTGTAATGCCAGGTGCTGTAAGCATTTTTGTTTTACTAAAAAGAAAAAAGAACAAAAAAGAGTGTATGACTGTCTTAAATTTCCCGCTGTAATACCAGGTGCTGTAAGCATTTTTGTTTTACTAAAAAGAAAGAAGAAAAAAAAAAGATTGTATGAGTGTCTTAAATTTCCTGCTGTAATACCAGGTGCTGTAAGCATTTTTATTTTACTAAAAGAAAAAAAAAAAAAAAAAAAGAGTGTATGAGTGTCTTAAATATCCCGCTGTAATACCAGGTGCTGTAAGCATTTTTGTTTTACTAAAAGGAAAAAAAATAAAAAAAAGAGTGTATGAGTGTCTTAAATATCCCGCTGTAATACCAGGTGCTGTAAGCATTTTTGTTTTACTAAAAAGAAAAAAAAAAAAAAAAGTGTATGAGTGTCTTAAATATCCCGCTGTAATACCAGGTGCTGTAAGCATTTTTGTTTTACTAAAAAGAAAAAAAAAAAAAAAGAGTGTATGAGTGTCTTAAATTTCCTGCTGTAATAACAGGTGCTGTAAGCATTTTTATTTTACTAAAAAGAAAAAAGAAAAAAAAAAAGTTTATGAGTGTCTTAAATATCCCGCTGTAATGCCAGGTGCTGTAAGCATTTTTGTTTTACTAAAAAGAAAAAAGAAAAAAAAAAGTTTATGACTGTCTTAAATATCCTGCTGTAATGCCAGGTGCTGTAAGCATTTTTGTTTTACTAAAAAGAAAAAAAAAAAAAAAGAGTGTATGAGTGTCTTAAATATCCCGCTGTAATGCCAGGTGCTGTAAGCATTTTTGTTTTACTAGAAAAAAAAAGAGTGTATGAGTATCTTAAATATCCCGCTGTAATACCAGGTGCTGTAAGCATTTTTGTTTTACTAAAAAGAAAAAAAGAAAAAAAAGTGTATGAGTGTCTTAAATATCCCGCTGTAATACCAGGTGCTGTAAGCATTTTTGTTTTACTAAAAACAAAAAAGAAAAAAAAAAAGTTTATGAGTGTCTTAAATATCCCGCTGTAATGCCAGGTGCTGTAAGCATTTTTGTTTTACTAAAAAGAAAAAAGAACAAAAAAGAGTGTATGACTGTCTTAAATTTCCCGCTGTAATACCAGGTGCTGTAAGCATTTTTGTTTTACTAAAAAGAAAGAAGAAAAAAAAAAGATTGTATGAGTGTCTTAAATTTCCTGCTGTAATACCAGGTGCTGTAAGCATTTTTATTTTACTAAAAGGAAAAAAAAAAAAAAAAAAGAGTGTATGAGTGTCTTAAATATCCCGCTGTAATACCAGGTGCTGTAAGCATTTTTGTTTTACTAAAAGGAAAAAAAAGAAAAAAAAAGAGTGTATGAGTGGCTTAAATATCCCGCTGTAATACCAGGTGCTGTAAGCATTTTTGTTTTACTAAAAAGAAAAAAAAAAAAAAAGTGTATGAGTGTCTTAAATATCCCGCTGTAATACCAGGTGCTGTAAGCATTTTTGTTTTACTAAAAAGAAAAAAAAAAAAAAGAGTGTATGAGTGTCTTAAATTTCCTGCTGTAATAACAGGTGCTGTAAGCATTTTTATTTTACTAAAAAGAAAAAAGAAAAAAAAAAAGTTTATGAGTGTCTTAAATATCCCGCTGTAATGCCAGGTACTGTAAGCATTTTTGTTTTACTAAAAAGAAAAAAGAAAAAAAAAAGTTTATGACTGTCTTAAATATCCCGCTGTAATGCCAGGTGCTGTAAGCATTTTTGTTTTACTAAAAAGAAAAACAAAAAAAAAGAGTGTATGAGTGTCTTAAATATCCCGCTGTAATGCCAGGTGCTGTAAGCATTTTTGTTTTACTAAGAAGAAAAAAAAAAAAAAAAAGAGTGTATGAGTGTCTTAAATATCCCGCTGTAATACCAGGTGCTGTAAGCATTTTTGTTTTACTAGAAAAAAAAAAGTTTATGAGTGTCTTAAATATCCCGCTGTAATGCCAGGTGCTGTAAGCATTTTTGTTTTACTAATAAGAAAAAAAAAAAAAAAAAGAGTGTATGAGTGTCTTAAATATCCCGCTGTAATACCAGGTGCTGTAAGCATTTTTGTTTTACTAAAAAGAAAAGAAAAAAAAAAAGTGTATGAGTGTCTTAAATATCCCGCTGTAATACCGGGTGCTGTAAGCATTTTTGTTTTACTAGAAAAAAAAAAGAACAAAAAAAGAGTATATGAGTGTCTTAAATTTCCTGCTGTAATACCAGGTGCTGTAAGCATTTTTATTTTACTAAAAAGAAAAAAGAAAAAAAAAAAGTTTATGAGTGTCTTAAATATCCCGCTGTAATGCCAGGTGCTGTAAGCATTTTTGTTTTACTAAAAAGAAAAAAGAAAAAAAAAAGTTTATGACTGTCTTAAATATCCTGCTGTAATGCCAGGTGCTGTAAGCATTTTTGTTTTACTAAAAAAAAAAAAAAGAGTGTATGAGTGTCTTAAATATCCCGCTGTAATGCCAGGTGCTGTAAGCATTTTTGTTTTACTAGAAAAAAAAAGAAAAAAAAAAGAGTGTGTGAGTGTCTTAAATTTCCTGCTGTAATACCAGGTACTGTAAGAATTTTTATTTTACTAAAAAGAAAAAAAAAAAAAAAAGTTTATGAGTGTCTTAAATATCCCGCTGTAATGCCAGGTGCTGTAAGCATTTTTGTTTTACTAAAAAGAAAAAAAAAAAAAAAAAGACTGTATGAGTGTCTTAAATATCCCGCTGTAATACCAGGTGCTGTAAGCATTTTTGTTTTACTAGAAAAAAAAAGAGTGTATGAGTATCTTAAATATCCCGCTGTAATACCAGGTGCTGTAAGCATTTTTGTTTTACTAAAAGGAAAAAAAAAAAAAAAAGAGTGTATGAGTGTCTTAAATATCCCGCTGTAATACCAGGTGCTGTAAGCATTTTTGTTTTACTAATAAGAAAAAAAAAAAAAAAAAGAGTGTATGAGTGTCTTAAATATCCCGCTGTAATACCAGGTGCTGTAAGCATTTTTGTTTTACTAAAAAGAAAAAAAAAAAAAAAGTGTATGAGTGTCTTAAATATCCCGCTGTAATACCAGGTGCTGTAAGCATTTTTGTTTTACTAGAAAAAAAAAAGAACAAAAAAAGAGTATATGAGTGTCTTAAATTTCCTGCTGTAATACCAGGTGCTGTAAGCATTTTTATCTTACTAAAAAGAAAAAAGAAGAAAAAAAAGTTTATGAGTGTCTTAAATATCCCGCTGTAATGCCAGGTGCTGTAAGCATTTTTGTTTTACTAAAAAGAAAAAAGAACAAAAAAGAGTGTATGACTGTCTTAAATATCCTGCTGTAATGTCAGGTGCTGTAAGCATTTTTGTTTTACTAAAAAGAAAAAAAAAAAAAAAAAAAGAGTGTATGAGTGTCTTAAATATCCCGCTGTAATGCCAGGTGCTGTAAGCATTTTTGTTTTACTAAAAAGAAAAAAAAAAAAAAAAGAGTGTATGAGTGTCTTAAATATCCCGCTGTAATACCAGGTGCTGTAAGCATTTTTGTTTTACTAGAAAAAAAAGAGTGTATGAGTATCTTAAATATCCCGCTGTAACACCAGGTGCTGTAAGCATTTTTGTTTTACTAAAAGGAAAAAAAAAAAAAAAAGAGTGTATGAGTGTCTTAAATATCCCGCTGTAACACCAGGTGCTGTAAGCATTTTTGTTTTACTAAAAAGAAAAAAGAAAAAAAAAAGAGTATGAGTGTCTTAAATTTCCTGCTGTAATACCAGGTGCTGTAAGCATTTTTATTTTACTAAAAAGAAAAAAGAAAAAAAAAAAGTTTATGAGTGTCTTAAATATCCCGCTGTAATGCCAGGTGCTGTAAGCATTTTTGTTTTACTAAAAACAAAAAAGAACAAAAAAGAGTGCATGACTGTCTTAAATTTCCTGCTGTAATACCAGGTGCTGTAAGCATTTTTGTTTTACTAAAAAGAAAAAAAAGAAAAAAAGAGTGTATGAGTGTGTTAAATGTCCTGCTGTAATACCAGGCGCTGTGAGAATTTTTGTTTTACTAGAAAAAAAAAAGAGTGTATGAGTGTCTTAAATATCCCGATGTAATACCAGGTGCTGTAAGCATTTTTGTTTTAGTAAAACATGTAAGACTCATACACTCTTTTTTTTTTATAAAACAAAAATGCTTACAGCACCTGGAATTACAGCGGGATATTTAAGACACTCAAACACTTTTTTTTTTTCACCAGTGTTTGAGTGTCTTAAATATCCCGCTGTAATTCCAGGTGCTGTAAGCATTTTTATTTTACCAAAAAGAAAAAAGAAAAAAAAAGGTTTATGAGTGTATTAAATATCCCGCTGTAATGCCTGGTGCTGTAAGCATTTTTGTTTTACTAAAAAGAAAAAAGAACAAAAAAGAGTGTATGACTGTCTTAAATATCCTGCTGTAATGCCAGGTGCTGTAAGCATTTTTGTTTTACTAAAAAGAAAAAAAAAAGAAAAAGAGTGTATGAGTGTCTTAAATATCCTGCTGTAATACCAGGTGCTGTAAGCATTTTTATTTTACTAAAAAGAAAAAAAAAAAAAAAAAAGTTTATGACTGTCTTATATATCCCGCTGTAATGCCAGGTGCTGTAAGCATTTTTGTTTTACTAAAAAGAAAAAGCAAAAAAAAAGAGTGTATGACTGTCTTAAATATCCTGCTGTAATGCCAGGTGCTGTAAGCATTTTTGTTTTACTAAAAAGAAAAAAAAAAGAAAAAGAGTGTATGAGTGTCTTAAATATCCCGCTGTAATACCAGGTGCTGTAAGCATTTTTGTTTTACTAGAAAAAAAAAGAGTGTATGAGTATCTTAAATATCCCGCTGTAATACCAGGTGCTTTAAGCATTTTTGTTTTACTAAAAGGAAAAAAAAAAAAAATTGTATGAGTGTGTCTTAAATATCCTGCTGTAATACCAGGTGCTGTAAGCATTTTTATTTTACTAAAAAGAAAAAAGAAAAAAAAAAGTTTATGACTGTCTTAAATATCCTGCTGTAATGCCAGGTGCTGTAAGCATTTTTGTTTTACTAGAAAAAAAAAAGAACAAAAAAAGAGTATATGAGTGTCTTAAATTTCCTGCTGTAATACCAGGTGCTGTAAGCATTTTTATTTTACTAAAAAGAAAAAAGAAGAAAAAAAAGTTTATGAGTGTCTTAAATATCCCGCTGTAATGCCAGGTGCTGTAAGCATTTTTGTTTTACTAAAAAGAAAAAAGAACAAAAAAGAGTGTATGACTGTCTTAAATATCCTGCTGTAATGTCAGGTGCTGTAAGCATTTTTGTTTTACTAAAAAGAAAAAAGAAAAAAAAAAAGTTTATGAGTGTCTTAAATATCCCGCTGTAATGCCAGGTGCTGTAAGCATTTTTGTTTTACTAAAAAGAAAAAAGAACAAAAAAGAGTGTATGACTGTCTTAAATTTCCCGCTGTAATACCAGGTGCTGTAAGCATTTTTGTTTTACTAAAAAGAAAGAAGAAAAAAAAAAGATTGTATGAGTGTCTTAAATTTCCTGCTGTAATACCAGGTGCTGTAAGCATTTTTATTTTACTAAAAGGAAAAAAAAAAAAAAAAAAGAGTGTATGAGTGTCTTAAATATCCCGCTGTAATACCAGGTGCTGTAAGCATTTTTGTTTTACTAAAAGGAAAAAAAATAAAAAAAAGAGTGTATGAGTGTCTTAAATATCCCGCTGTAATACCAGGTGCTGTAAGCATTTTTGTTTTACTAAAAAGAAAAAAAAAAAAAAAAGTGTATGAGTGTCTTAAATATCCCGCTGTAATACCAGGTGCTGTAAGCATTTTTGTTTTACTAAAAAGAAAAAAAAAAAAAAAGAGTGTATGAGTGTCTTAAATTTCCTGCTGTAATAACAGGTGCTGTAAGCATTTTTATTTTACTAAAAAGAAAAAAGAAAAAAAAAAAGTTTATGAGTGTCTTAAATATCCCGCTGTAATGCCAGGTGCTGTAAGCATTTTTGTTTTACTAAAAAGAAAAAAGAAAAAAAAAAGTTTATGACTGTCTTAAATATCCTGCTGTAATGCCAGGTGCTGTAAGCATTTTTGTTTTACTAAAAAGAAAAAAAAAAAAAAAGAGTGTATGAGTGTCTTAAATATCCCGCTGTAATGCCAGGTGCTGTAAGCATTTTTGTTTTACTAGAAAAAAAAAGAGTGTATGAGTATCTTAAATATCCCGCTGTAATACCAGGTGCTGTAAGCATTTTTGTTTTACTAAAAAGAAAAAAAGAAAAAAAAGTGTATGAGTGTCTTAAATATCCCGCTGTAATACCAGGTGCTGTAAGCATTTTTGTTTTACTAAAAACAAAAAAGAAAAAAAAAAAGTTTATGAGTGTCTTAAATATCCCGCTGTAATGCCAGGTGCTGTAAGCATTTTTGTTTTACTAAAAAGAAAAAAGAACAAAAAAGAGTGTATGACTGTCTTAAATTTCCCGCTGTAATACCAGGTGCTGTAAGCATTTTTGTTTTACTAAAAAGAAAGAAGAAAAAAAAAAGATTGTATGAGTGTCTTAAATTTCCTGCTGTAATACCAGGTGCTGTAAGCATTTTTATTTTACTAAAAGGAAAAAAAAAAAAAAAAAAGAGTGTATGAGTGTCTTAAATATCCCGCTGTAATACCAGGTGCTGTAAGCATTTTTGTTTTACTAAAAGGAAAAAAAAGAAAAAAAAAGAGTGTATGAGTGGCTTAAATATCCCGCTGTAATACCAGGTGCTGTAAGCATTTTTGTTTTACTAAAAAGAAAAAAAAAAAAAAAGTGTATGAGTGTCTTAAATATCCCGCTGTAATACCAGGTGCTGTAAGCATTTTTGTTTTACTAAAAAGAAAAAAAAAAAAAAGAGTGTATGAGTGTCTTAAATTTCCTGCTGTAATAACAGGTGCTGTAAGCATTTTTATTTTACTAAAAAGAAAAAAGAAAAAAAAAAAGTTTATGAGTGTCTTAAATATCCCGCTGTAATGCCAGGTACTGTAAGCATTTTTGTTTTACTAAAAAGAAAAAAGAAAAAAAAAAGTTTATGACTGTCTTAAATATCCTGCTGTAATGCCAGGTGCTGTAAGCATTTTTGTTTTACTAAAAAGAAAAACAAAAAAAAAGAGTGTATGAGTGTCTTAAATATCCCGCTGTAATGCCAGGTGCTGTAAGCATTTTTGTTTTACTAAGAAGAAAAAAAAAAAAAAAAAGAGTGTATGAGTGTCTTAAATATCCCGCTGTAATACCAGGTGCTGTAAGCATTTTTGTTTTACTAGAAAAAAAAAAGTTTATGAGTGTCTTAAATATCCCGCTGTAATGCCAGGTGCTGTAAGCATTTTTGTTTTACTAATAAGAAAAAAAAAAAAAAAAAGAGTGTATGAGTGTCTTAAATATCCCGCTGTAATACCAGGTGCTGTAAGCATTTTTGTTTTACTAAAAAGAAAAAAAAAAAAAAAAGTGTATGAGTGTCTTAAATATCCCGCTGTAATACCAGGTGCTGTAAGCATTTTTGTTTTACTAGAAAAAAAAAAGAACAAAAAAAGAGTATATGAGTGTCTTAAATTTCCTGCTGTAATACCAGGTGCTGTAAGCATTTTTATTTTACTAAAAAGAAAAAAGAAAAAAAAAAAGTTTATGAGTGTCTTAAATATCCCGCTGTAATGCCAGGTTCCCATTCAGTCGGTCACTCTCGACGCCACGTCGGAGTACCGACGAATAGGAATCTCGCTAGCGAGAGCCAATCTACTTCGAGTGTAACTAAACGAGCCAATGCACATTGGCATGCAATGATTGCACCAGCTGCTCATGCCACTCCGTGTGGGTATAAATGAGGCACAGGTGCTTGCATCAAATTAGCTTTTTGCTTCGGAGCCGAGTGGTGGATGGTTTGTCCTGAAATCACTCTCTACAAAGCATGTGTTAACATTTTAACGAGTCAAGCTCTTCGGATGGATCTCTCCTCGTTTGGTGTTGGAGTGACGGCACTGCAGCGGGGTCGATTTTCTCTCTTTTTCTATTTTGTTTTATTGAGCAAAAACAAAAGGCTGTTCTCACAGCTGGTTCGGTGCGCTGTAAAGAGCGCTGAAAAGCCGTTTTCATGGCTGGTAAGAGATCGCCTTCTATGAGAGAGAGAGCGCGCATGACAGGCTGCACTTTTTCCCTGTCTGTGTCGCCGCGACTATTCCCCTGTGTGCTTCAGCACCGCGGAGTGCAGTTTCCCTAGAAGAGCTACACAGATAGAGCTTGCGTCTTTTTAAAGATGACATTCTACCTGTGTGTTTCTGGTTGCGGTTGTTTCCTGTCCTCACTGACGGCCACGAGCACTGTTTCACATGTCTGGGCGTATGCATGCTGAGACTGTTCGTGGGTGGTTCACGTTTTCTAATGAGAACATGACCACGTCGGCACGCCGGTCGCGACTCTTCTTTCTCCGGGAAGCTTGAGTCCCCTTTGTTGTTGGCCAGCCGCCGCTCGTGTGTAAAAGCACAGCCGCGGGTCTGCTCGACACTCTGGGAGACCGCGGAGATCAGCGAGAGCTGCCCGCCGGGGAAACCCGGTGGGACCTCACGCTTCTCTACGTGTCGTGTGCCGTCGAGTGCCGGGCTGCAGCGCGGGTTGTCACGGCAACCCAGCGCTCACTCGCCACTCTAGGTGCGCTGTCCCCTTGCCTATTTCCCGTTGTAGCGCCCTCCCTGGTGGCCAACAGGAGAGGTCTACTTCAGTGAAATCGCTGGGGTGACCTGAGGAGTGGAGGGCTTCTCCTTCGGGGAACCAACCCCCTAGGGCCCCTCCCCCTCTAGCGCACTGCAAGCTGTGCAGCTTCTGGATGGAACTGCTGGTCCTTCTTATGGAGGAACCTAGCATTTCATTTGGGGCTCCAGCTGAGGATCAGATGTCAATCGCTGCATCGGAGAGAGGGCTGTTGTGCTCTGGAAATGAGGATGATGCTGAGCCCACTGTAATGGTGTGTGCTTTGCTGAATCAGATTCAGAGTTAATAGCCATGCTTTCCCGGGATCTTTCCCGGATGTGCATGGAAAACTTGGCAGTATGGAACGCCAGGGGGGCCAAACTGCATAAGTTTTCCTCTCTCACTACCCTCAACGGTGGGGTGGCTGTGCGCAGACCACCTCCGCCCTGCACTTTAATGCACGAGGGTAGTTCTGAGTCGGGGTTGAGCTGCGCATGTTGACTAACCGTGATCAAAGTCACGGCGCAGGCCCTCGGCCAGACGATGTCCACCTCGGTGGTCCAGAAACGCCCCCTGGCTTGCCTTGCTGAGGGTGAGTGGTCGTCAAAGTGCGCTTTCTCGATGCTCCCATCTCACAAGGTAGCCTTTTCGGTGACACTGTTGAGAACTGGGCCCAGCAGTTCTTTGCAGTCGGTAGCAGGCTGAGGCAATCAAGAGCTTCCCCCGACGCACCACAAGAGTGCCTCGTGGGTTGCCCCTCAGTCTGCTCGTCGCCAAAGGCGTCGTCCCCTGCAAAAAAAAAAAAAAAAAACTTCGGCACAGCCTGCTCTACTGTGTCCGACGCAGGAAGGCGACGCCACCCATCACCTCTGAGACGGGTGACCTGGAGATGGGCGGGGCTGCTCTTCCCCGGAGGAGGGCCGGGCAGAGAATCTTTTGAGTCAAAAATCTGTTCTGCCGCTGGTGTCACAACCAGTGGTACCCCAATTCTCAAAAAAAAAAAAAAAAAAAAAAAAAAAGAGCAGTTCCTCTATCTCTGGGTCCCAAGGGGGTTCGGAGAGCTGTGGACGGTCCAACGCCGGACCACACTCATCCTCCTCCTTCGCCAGCGGGCAGCAGTGGACGGTTCGAGGACGCAACCAAGCCTTCTCACGTACCCTCTGCCCACTCGTGGAATCAGGTAAGTGTTGCAATGCACACTCACACCCCGCTGCGGGCCGCCTCCACGAGACAGCCGCCCCAGCCCGGTACCTGCATTCCACCTCGCTGCCCCACGGTGGGTACGCCGGTGGTCCCTTTGGTCCCGCTTGCACGGTCTCGGCGAGCCTGGTTAGCGCTCCCCAGTCCGTCTCGCTGGCTCATTCGGACCATCAGGCTCGGCTATGCGATTCAGTTCGCCCGGCGCCCCCCCAGGTTCAAGGGCGTCCGCTTCACTTCGGTGAACGCCGCAGACGCCCATGTCCTGCGTGCGGAGATCGCAGTCCTACTGGCGAAGGACGCGATAGAGCCGGTCCCTCCAGCCGATATGAAGACAGGCTTCTACAGCCCGTACTTCATTGTACCCAAGAAGACCGGTGGGTTACGGCCAATCTTGGACCTGCGAGTCTTGAATCGGAGCCTTCACAAGCTACCGTTCAAGATGCTCACGCAGAAACGCATCTTCGAATGCATCCGTCCCCAAGATTGGTTTGCAGCGATCGACCTGAAGGATGCGTACTTTCATGTTTCGATTCTTCCTCGACACAGGCCGTTTCTGCGCTTTGCGTTCGAGGGTCAAGCATATCAGTACAAAGTCCTGCCCTTCGGGCTGTCCCTGTCCCCCCGTGTCTTCACGAAAGTCACGGAGGGGGCCCTTGTGCCCATGAGAGAACAGGGCGTTCGCATCCTCAACTATCTCGACGACTGGCTCATTCTAGCACAGTCCAGGGATCAGTTGTGCGAACACAGGGACCGGGTGCTCAGACACCTCAGCCAGTTGGGTCTTCGGGTCAACTGGGAGAAGAGCAAACTCGCCCCCGTGCAGAGGATCTCTTTTCTCGGTATGGAGTTAGATTCGGTCGGACGGACAGCGCGCCTCACAGAGGAGCGCGTCCAGTCGATGCTGAACTGCCTGAACACGTTTCAAGGCAGGATGGCGGTTCCACTGAAACAATTTCAGAGGCTCCTGGGGCATATGGCAGCCGCAGCGGCAGTAACACCGCTAGGCTTGCTTCATATGAGACCGCCTCAGCATTGGCTACACGGCCGAGTCCCGAGATGGGCGTGGCAACGCGGCACTCACCGGGTGAGCATCACACCGGCCTGCCGCCAATCCTTCAGCCCATGGTCAGACCCCTCGTTCCTTCGGGCCGGAGTGCCTCTGGAACAGGTGTCCAGGCATGCTGTGGTCTTCACGGATGCCTCTGCCATGGGCTGGGGAGCCACGTACAACGGGCATGCAGTGTCAGGGGTTTGGACGGGCCCGCACCTGCATTGGCACATCAACTGCCTCGAGTTGCTAGCAGTGCATCTCGCTCTGAGCCTGCTACGGGGCAAAGATGTACTGGTCCGCACGGACAACACCGCGACCGTTGCGTATATCAACCGACAAGGTGGTCTACGCTCCCGTCGCATGTCGCAACTCGCCCGCCATCTCCTCCTCTGGAGTCAGAAGTGTCTGAGGTCGCTTCGGGCCATTCATGTCCCTGGTGTGAACAACCGTGTGGCCGACGAGCTTTCACGAGCTGCGCTCCCAGGGGAATGGCGACTCCACCCCCAGGTGGTTCAGCTGATTTGGAGACAGTTCGGGGCGGCACAGGTCGACCTGTTTGCCTCCCCAGAAACGTCCCTCTGCCAGTGGTTCTATTCGCTGACCGAGGGTACACTCGGCACGGATGCACTTGCGCACAGCTGGCCCCAGGGGCTGCGCAAATATGCGTTTCCCCCAGTGAGCCTACTTGCACAGACACTGTGCAAGGTCAGGGAGGACGAGGAGCAGGTCCTGTTGGTGGCGTCTTACTGGCCCAACCGGTCCTGGTTCCCAGAACTTATGCTCCTGGCGACAGCCCCTCCTTGGCCGATTCCTCTGAGGAAGGACCTTCTGACTCAGAGACGGGGCACCCTGTGGCACCCGCGTCCAGATCTGTGGAAGCTTCATGTCTGGCCCCTGGACGGGACGCGGAGGTTCTAGGTGACTTACCCCAAGAGGTAGTTAACACCATCACTTCGGCACGAGCACCGTCTACAAGACAGGCTTATGCTTTGAAGTGGAACCTGTTCGTCGAGTGGTGTTCTTCTCGCCGAGAGGACCCCCGAAGATGTTCGATCGCGTCTGTGCTTTCCTTCCTGCAACGAGGGTTGGAGCGTAGGCAGTCGCCCTCCACCCTCAAGGTCTATGTTGCTGCAATATCTGCCTATCACGACCACGTAGAAGGTAAGACAGTTGGGAAGCACGACCTGGTCGTCAGGTTCCTCAGGGGGGCGAGACGGTTAAATCCTCCTCGACCCCCCTCCATACCCTCTTTGGATCTTGCTCTGGTGCTCCGAGCACTTCAGAATGCCCCATTTGAGCCCTTGCGGTCAGCAGAGCTTAAGATTCTGTCTATGAAGACTTTGCTGTTGGCCGCACTGGCCTCCATCAAGAGGGTAGGGGACCTGCAGGCATTTTCGGTCGACGAATCGTGCCTAGAGTTCGGGCCGGGTGACACCCACGTGGTATTGAGACCCCGGCCTGGCTATGTGCCCAAGGTTCCTACCACTCCCTTCAGGGACCAGGTGGTGAACCTGCAAGCGCTGCCCCTGGAGGAGGCAGACCCAGCCCTAGCTTTGCTCTGTCCCGTCCGCGCTCTGCGGATCTACGTGGATAGAACTCAAAGCTTCAGGACCTCAGATCAGCTCTTTGTCTGTCACGGAGAGACCAGCAGAAGGGAAAGGCTGTCTCCAAGCAGAGGATGGCCCACTGGATAGTGGATGCCATCACCTTGGCTTACCAAGCACAAGGTGTGCCCTGTCCGCTCAGGATGCGAGCACACTCTACTAGTAGTGTTGCATCCTCCTGGGCGCTGGCACGTGGCGCCTCGCTGTCAGACATCTGTAGAGCTGCGGGCTGGGCGACACCCAACACGTTCGCTAGATTCTATAGTCTACGTGTAGAGCCAGTGTCCTCCTGTGTTCTCGCCTCAAACGGGTAGAAGCACTGAGAGGCCCTGGCTCTTGTCGGCTTGCTGCGCCCCGGCGCTTTATTCTCCAGAAGCAAACTCTGTCGAGTCCTCCATCTCCCTCGGTGCTGGACGTGGCGGAACGTCTGGCATCAGGCCCCTTGCCGCTGAATCCTTGAGAACCGGTACTGGGCTGGGGATATATGAGTGACCCTGCGGGGATCCCATATATTTTTCCACGGTCGCTCCTACGGGAAGCCCGTGTCTTTCCCTTGGGAGAGCCCTCCCCTTGGTGGGGCTGGAGCCCCCTCTCAGTTGCGGGCTATGGCTCAGCTTTGTACTCCACATAACTCCTTCGGTGTATGATGTGGGTTCCGCAGCGTTCCCTTCCACTAGGGCACGCTTCCCAGTGTTATCCAATAAGTCACTGAGCGGGTCATGCAGAACAGCAGTGATGGACTTCTCTGTGTGAGCCCCATCTCATCAGGTAAGAGAGCTTAGGAGGCTCACACAGGGCACTGGATGGGGGCAGAGGCCATGGCGCTTTGGTAGGGATTCCTATTCGTCGGTACTCCGACGTGGCGTCGAGAGTGACCGACTGAATGGGAACGTCTCGGTTACGTATGTAACCCTCGTTCCCTGAAGGAGGGAACGGAGACGCCACGTCCCGTCGCCATGTCCTCTGTACCCTGCTGGGGTGCCAGTTCACCTACTCGGCTCCTCAGCAAAAAACTAATTTGATGCAAGCACCTGTGCCTCATTTATACCCACACGGAGTGGCATGAGCAGCTGGTGCAATCATTGCATGCCAATGTGCATTGGCTCGTTTAGTTACACTCGAAGTAGATTGGCTCTCGCTAGCGAGATTCCTATTCGTCGGTACTCCGACGTGGCGTCTCCGTTCCCTCCTTCAGGGAACGAGGGTTACATACGTAACCGAGACGTTCTGTAAGCATTTTTGTTTTACTAAAAAGAAAAAAGAAAAAAAAAAGTTTATGACTGTCTTAAATATCCTGCTGTAATGCCAGGTGCTGTAAGCATTTTTGTTTTACTAAAAAAAAAAAAAAGAGTGTATGAGTGTCTTAAATATCCCGCTGTAATGCCAGGTGCTGTAAGCATTTTTGTTTTACTAGAAAAAAAAAGAAAAAAAAAAGAGTGTGTGAGTGTCTTAAATTTCCTGCTGTAATACCAGGTACTGTAAGAATTTTTATTTTACTAAAAAGAAAAAAAAAAAAAAAAGTTTATGAGTGTCTTAAATATCCCGCTGTAATGCCAGGTGCTGTAAGCATTTTTGTTTTACTAAAAAGAAAAAAAAAAAAAAAAAGACTGTATGAGTGTCTTAAATATCCCGCTGTAATACCAGGTGCTGTAAGCATTTTTGTTTTACTAGAAAAAAATAGAGTGTATGAGTATCTTAAATATCCCGCTGTAATACCAGGTGCTGTAAGCATTTTTGTTTTACTAAAAGGAAAAAAAAAAAAAAAAGAGTGTATGAGTGTCTTAAATATCCCGCTGTAATGCCAGGTGCTGTAAGCATTTTTGTTTTACTAATAAGAAAAAAAAAAAAAAAAAGAGTGTATGAGTGTCTTAAATATCCCGCTGTAATACCAGGTGCTGTAAGCATTTTTGTTTTACTAAAAAGAAAAAAAAAAAAAAAGTGTATGAGTGTCTTAAATATCCCGCTGTAATACCAGGTGCTGTAAGCATTTTTGTTTTACTAGAAAAAAAAAAGAACAAAAAAAGAGTATATGAGTGTCTTAAATTTCCTGCTGTAATACCAGGTGCTGTAAGCATTTTTATCTTACTAAAAAGAAAAAAGAAGAAAAAAAAGTTTATGAGTGTCTTAAATATCCCGCTGTAATGCCAGGTGCTGTAAGCATTTTTGTTTTACTAAAAAGAAAAAAGAACAAAAAAGAGTGTATGACTGTCTTAAATATCCTGCTGTAATGTCAGGTGCTGTAAGCATTTTTGTTTTACTAAAAAGAAAAAAAAAAAAAAAAAAAGAGTGTATGAGTGTCTTAAATATCCCGCTGTAATGCCAGGTGCTGTAAGCATTTTTGTTTTACTAAAAAGAAAAAAAAAAAAAAAAGAGTGTATGAGTGTCTTAAATATCCCGCTGTAATACCAGGTGCTGTAAGCATTTTTGTTTTACTAGAAAAAAAAGAGTGTATGAGTATCTTAAATATCCCGCTGTAACACCAGGTGCTGTAAGCATTTTTGTTTTACTAAAAGGAAAAAAAAAAAAAAAAGAGTGTATGAGTGTCTTAAATATCCCGCTGTAACACCAGGTGCTGTAAGCATTTTTGTTTTACTAAAAAGAAAAAAAAAAAAAAAAGTGTATGAGTGTCTTAAATATCCCGCTCTAATACCAGGTGCTGTAAGCATTTTTGTTTTACTAAAAAGAAAAAAGAAAAAAAAAAGAGTGTATGAGTGTCTTAAATTTCCTGCTGTAATACCAGGTGCTGTAAGCATTTTTATTTTACTAAAAAGAAAAAAGAAAAAAAAAAAGTTTATGAGTGTCTTAAATATCCCGCTGTAATGCCAGGTGCTGTAAGCATTTTTGTTTTACTAAAAACAAAAAAGAACAAAAAAGAGTGCATGACTGTCTTAAATTTCCTGCTGTAATACCAGGTGCTGTAAGCATTTTTGTTTTACTAAAAAGAAAAAAAAGAAAAAAAGAGTGTATGAGTGTGTTAAATGTCCTGCTGTAATACCAGGCGCTGTGAGAATTTTTGTTTTACTAGAAAAAAAAAAGAGTGTATGAGTGTCTTAAATATCCCGATGTAATACCAGGTGCTGTAAGCATTTTTGTTTTAGTAAAACATGTAAGACTCATACACTCTTTTTTTTTTATAAAACAAAAATGCTTACAGCACCTGGAATTACAGCGGGATATTTAAGACACTCAAACACTTTTTTTTTTTCACCAGTGTTTGAGTGTCTTAAATATCCCGCTGTAATTCCAGGTGCTGTAAGCATTTTTATTTTACCAAAAAGAAAAAAGAAAAAAAAAGGTTTATGAGTGTATTAAATATCCCGCTGTAATGCCTGGTGCTGTAAGCATTTTTGTTTTACTAAAAAGAAAAAAGAACAAAAAAGAGTGTATGACTGTCTTAAATATCCTGCTGTAATGCCAGGTGCTGTAAGCATTTTTGTTTTACTAAAAAGAAAAAAAAAAGAAAAAGAGTGTATGAGTGTCTTAAATATCCTGCTGTAATACCAGGTGCTGTAAGCATTTTTATTTTACTAAAAAAAAAAAAAAAAAAAAAAAGTTTATGACTGTCTTATATATCCCGCTGTAATGCCAGGTGCTGTAAGCATTTTTGTTTTACTAAAAAGAAAAAGCAAAAAAAAAGAGTGTATGACTGTCTTAAATATCCTGCTGTAATGCCAGGTGCTGTAAGCATTTTTGTTTTACTAAAAAGAAAAAAAAAAGAAAAAGAGTGTATGAGTGTCTTAAATATCCCGCTGTAATACCAGGTGCTGTAAGCATTTTTGTTTTACTAGAAAAAAAAAAGAACAAAAAAAGAGTATATGAGTGTCTTAAATTTCCTGCTGTAATACCAGGTGCTGTAAGCATTTTTATTTTACTAAAAAGAAAAAAGAAGAAAAAAAAGTTTATGAGTGTCTTAAATATCCCGCTGTAATGCCAGGTGCTGTAAGCATTTTTGTTTTACTAAAAAGAAAAAAGAACAAAAAAGAGTGTATGACTGTCTTAAATATCCTGCTGTAATGTCAGGTGCTGTAAGCATTTTTGTTTTACTAAAAAGAAAAAAAAAAAAAAAAAAAGAGTGTATGAGTGTCTTAAATATCCCGCTGTAATGCCAGGTGCTGTAAGCATTTTTGTTTTACTAAAAAGAAAAAAAAAAAAAAGAGTGTATGAGTGTCTTAAATATCCCGCTGTAATACCAGGTGCTGTAAGCATTTTTGTTTTACTAGAAAAAAAAGAGTGTATGAGTATCTTAAATATCCCGCTGTAACACCAGGTGCTGTAAGCATTTTTGTTTTACTAAAAGGAAAAAAAAAAAAAAAAAGAGTGTATGAGTGTCTTAAATATCCCGCTGTAATACCAGGTGCTGTAAGCATTTTTGTTTTACTAAAAAGAAAAAAGAAAAAAAAAGGTTTATGAGTGTATTAAATATCCCGCTGTAATGCCTGGTGCTGTAAGCATTTTTGTTTTACTAAAAAGAAAAAAGAACAAAAAAGAGTGTATGACTGTCTTAAATATCCTGCTGTAATGCCAGGTGCTGTAAGCATTTTTGTTTTACTAAAAAGAAAAAAAAAAGAAAAAGAGTGTATGAGTGTCTTAAATATCCTGCTGTAATACCAGGTGCTGTAAGCATTTTTATTTTACTAAAAAGAAAAAAAAAAAAAAAAAAGTTTATGACTGTCTTATATATCCCGCTGTAATGCCAGGTGCTGTAAGCATTTTTGTTTTACTAAAAAGAAAAAGCAAAAAAAAAGAGTGTATGACTGTCTTAAATATCCTGCTGTAATGCCAGGTGCTGTAAGCATTTTTGTTTTACTAAAAAGAAAAAAAAAAGAAAAAGAGTGTATGAGTGTCTTAAATATCCCGCTGTAATACCAGGTGCTGTAAGCATTTTTGTTTTACTAGAAAAAAAAAGAGTGTATGAGTATCTTAAATATCCCGCTGTAATACCAGGTGCTTTAAGCATCTTTGTTTTACTAAAAGGAAAAAAAAAAAAAATTGTATGAGTGTGTCTTAAATATCCTGCTGTAATACCAGGTGCTGTAAGCATTTTTATTTTACTAAAAAGAAAAAAGAAAAAAAAAAGTTTATGACTGTCTTAAATATCCTGCTGTAATGCCAGGTGCTGTAAGCATTTTTGTTTTACTAGAAAAAAAAAAGAACAAAAAAAGAGTATATGAGTGTCTTAAATTTCCTGCTGTAATACCAGGTGCTGTAAGCATTTTTATTTTACTAAAAAGAAAAAAGAAGAAAAAAAAGTTTATGAGTGTCTTAAATATCCCGCTGTAATGCCAGGTGCTGTAAGCATTTTTGTTTTACTAAAAAGAAAAAAGAACAAAAAAGAGTGTATGACTGTCTTAAATATCCTGCTGTAATGTCAGGTGCTGTAAGCATTTTTGTTTTACTAAAAAGAAAAAAAAAAAAAAAAAAAGAGTGTATGAGTGTCTTAAATATCCCGCTGTAATGCCAGGTGCTGTAAGCATTTTTGTTTTACTAAAAAGAAAAAAAAAAAAAAGAGTGTATGAGTGTCTTAAATATCCCGCTGTAATACCAGGTGCTGTAAGCATTTTTGTTTTACTAGAAAAAAAAGAGTGTATGAGTATCTTAAATATCCCGCTGTAACACCAGGTGCTGTAAGCATTTTTGTTTTACTAAAAGGAAAAAAAAAAAAAAAAAGAGTGTATGAGTGTCTTAAATATCCCGCTGTAATACCAGGTGCTGTAAGCATTTTTGTTTTACTAAAAGGAAAAAAAAAAAAAAAAAGAGTGTATGAGTGTCTTAAATATCCCGCTGTAATACCAGGTGCTGTAAGCATTTTTGTTTTACTAAAAAGAAAAAAAAAAAAAAAGTGTATGAGTGTCTTAAATATCCCGCTCTAATACCAGGTGCTGTAAGCATTTTTGTTTTACTAAAAAGAAAAAAGAAAAAAAAAAAGTTTATGAGTGTCTTAAATATCCCGCTGTAATGCCAGGTGCTGTAAGCATTTTTGTTTTACTAAAAACAAAAAAGAACAAAAAAGAGTGCATGACTGTCTTAAATTTCCTACTGTAATACCAGGTGCTGTAAGCATTTTTGTTTTACTAAAAAGAAAAAAAAGAAAAAAAGAGTGTATGAGTGTCTTAAATGTCCTGCTGTAATACTAGGCGCTGTGAGAATTTTTGTTTTACTAGAAAAAAAAAGAGTGTAAGAGTGTCTTAAATATCCCGATGTAATACCAGGTGCTGTAAGCATTTTTGTTTTAGTAAAACATGTAAGACTCATACACTCTTTTTTTTTTATAAAACAAAAATGCTTACAGCACCTGGAATTACAGCGGGATATTTAAGACACTCAAACACTTTTTTTTTTTTCACCAGTGTTTGAGTGTCTTAAATATCCCGCTGTAATTCCAGGTGCTGTAAGCATTTTTATTTTACCAAAAAGAAAAAAGAAAAAAAAAGGTTTATGAGTGTCTTAAATATCCCGCTGTAATGCCAGGTGCTGTAAGCATTTTTGTTTTACTAAAAAGAAAAAAGAAAAAAAAAGGTTTATGAGTGTCTTAAATATCCCGCTGTAATGCCAGGTGCTGTAAGCATTTTTGTTTTACTAGAAAAAAAAAAGAACAAAAAAAGAGTATATGAGTGTCTTAAATTTCCTGCTGTAATACCAGGTGCTGTAAGCATTTTTATTTTACTAAAAAGAAAAAAGAAGAAAAAAAAGTTTATGAGTGTCTTAAATATCCCGCTGTAATGCCAGGTGCTGTAAGCATTTTTGTTTTACTAAAAAGAAAAAAGAACAAAAAAGAGTGTATGACTGTCTTAAATATCCTGCTGTAATGTCAGGTGCTGTAAGCATTTTTGTTTTACTAAAAAGAAAAAAAAAAAAAAAAAAAGAGTGTATGAGTGTCTTAAATATCCCGCTGTAATGCCAGGTGCTGTAAGCATTTTTGTTTTACTAAAAAGAAAAAGAAAAAAAAAGAGTGTATGAGTGTCTTAAATATCCCGCTGTAATACCAGGTGCTGTAAGCATTTTTGTTTTACTAGAAAAAAAAGAGTGTATGAGTATCTTAAATATCCCGCTGTAACACCAGGTGCTGTAAGCATTTTTGTTTTACTAAAAGGAAAAAAAAAAAAAAAAAGAGTGTATGAGTGTCTTAAATATCCCGCTGTAATACCAGGTGCTGTAAGCATTTTTGTTTTACTAGAAAAAAAAGAGTGTATGAGTATCTTAAATATCCCGCTGTAACACCAGGTGCTGTAAGCATTTTTGTTTTACTAAAAGAAAAAAAAAAAAAAAAAAGAGTGTATGAGTGTCTTAAATATCCCGCTGTAATACCAGGTGCTGTAAGCATTTTTGTTTTACTAAAAAGAAAAAAAAAAAAAAAGTGTATGAGTGTCTTAAATATCCCGCTCTAATACCAGGTGCTGTAAGCATTTTTGTTTTACTAAAAAGAAAAAAGAAAAAAAAAAGTTTATGAGTGTCTTAAATATCCCGCTGTAATGCCAGGTGCTGTAAGCATTTTTGTTTTACTAAAAACAAAAAAGAACAAAAAAGAGTGCATGACTGTCTTAAATTTCCTACTGTATGCTGTAAGCATTTTTGTTTTACTAAAAAGAAAAAAAAGAAAAAAAGAGTGTATGAGTGTCTTAAATGTCCTGCTGTAATACCAGGCGCTGTGAGAATTTTTGTTTTACTAGAAAAAAAAAAGAGTGTATGAGTGTCTTAAATATCCCGATGTAATACCAGGTGCTGTAAGCATTTTTGTTTTAGTAAAACATGTAAGACTCATACACTCTTTTTTTTTTATAAAACAAAAATGCTTACAGCACCTGGAATTACAGCGGGATATTTAAGACACTCAAACACTTTTTTTTTTTTCACCAGTGTTTGAGTGTCTTAAATATCCCGCTGTAATTCCAGGTGCTGTAAGCATTTTTATTTTACCAAAAAGAAAAAAGAAAAAAAAAGGTTTATGAGTGTCTTAAATATCCCGCTGTAATGCCAGGTGCTGTAAGCATTTTTGTTTTACTAAAAAGAAAAAAGAACAAAAAAGAGTGTATGACTGTCTTAAATATCCTGCTGTAATGCCAGGTGCTGTAAGCATTTTTGTTTTACTAAAAAGAAAAAAAAAAGAAAAAGAGTGTATGAGTGTCTTAAATATCCCACTGTAATGCCAGGTGCTGTAAGCATTTTTGTTTTACTAAAAAGAAAAAAAAAAGAAAAAGAGTGTATGAGTGTCTTAAATATCCCGCTGTAATACCAGGTGCTGTAAGCATTTTTGTTTTACTAGAAAAAAAAGAGTGTATGAGTATCTTAAATATCCCGCTGTAATACCAGGTGCTGTAAGCATCTTTGTTTTACTAAAAGGAAAAAAAAAAAAAAAAAGTGTATGAGTGTCTTAAATATCCCACTGTAATACCAGGTGCTGTAAGCATTTTTGTTTTACTAAAAAGAAAAAAAAAAAAAAAAGAGTGTATGAGTGTCTTAAATTTCCTGCTGTAATACCAGGTGCTGTAAGCATTTTTATTTTACTAAAAAGAAAAAAGAAAAAAAAAGTTTATGACTGTCTTATATATCCCGCTGTAATGCCAGGTGCTGTAAGCATTTTTGTTTTACTAAAAAGAAAAAGCAACAAAAAAGAGTGTATGACTGTCTTAAATATCCTGCTGTAATGCCAGGTGCTGTAAGCATTTTTGTTTTACTAAAAAGAAAAAAAAAAGAAAAAGAGTGTATGAGTGTCTTAAATTTCCTGCTGTAATACCAGGTGCTGTAAGCATTTTTATTTTACTAAAAGGAAAAAAAAAAAAAAAAAGAGTGTATGAGTGTCTTAAATATCCCGCTGTAATACCAGGTGCTGTAAGCATTTTTGTTTTACTAAAAAGAAAAAAAAAAAAAAAAAGAGTGTATGAGTGTCTTAAATATCCCGCTGTAATACCAGGTGCTGTAAGCATTTTTGTTTTACTAAAAAGAAAAAAAAAAAAAAAAGTGTATGAGTGTCTTAAATATCCCGCTGTAATACCAGGTGCTGTAAGCATTTTTGTTTTACTAAAAAGAAAAAAAAAAAAAAAGAGTGTATGAGTGTCTTAAATTTCCTGCTGTAATAACAGGTGCTGTAAGCATTTTTATTTTACTAAAAAGAAAGAAGAAAAAAAAAAGATTGTATGAGTGTCTTAAATTTCCTGCTGTAATACCAGGTGCTGTAAGCATTTTTATTTTACTAAAAGGAAAAAAAAAAAAAAAAAGAGTGTATGAGTGTCTTAAATATCCCGCTGTAATACCAGGTGCTGTAAGCATTTTTGTTTTACTAAAAGGAAAAAAAAAAAAAAAAAGAGTGTATGAGTGTCTTAAATATCCCGCTGTAATACCAGGTGCTGTAAGCATTTTTGTTTTACTAAAAAGAAAAAAAAAAAAAAAAGTGTATGAGTGTCTTAAATATCCCGCTGTAATACCAGGTGCTGTAAGCATTTTTGTTTTACTAAAAAGAAAAAAAAAAAAAAAGAGTGTATGAGTGTCTTAAATATCCCGCTGTAATGCCAGGTGCTGTAAGCATTTTTGTTTTACTAGAAAAAAAAAGAAAAAAAAAAGAGTGTGTGAGTGTCTTAAATTTCTTGCTGTAATACCAGGTACTGTAAGAATTTTTATTTTACTAAAAAAAAAAAAAAAAAAAAAGTTTATGAGTGTCTTAAATATCCCGCTGTAATGCCAGGTGCTGTAAGCATTTTTGTTTTACTAAAAAAAAAAAAAAAAAAAAAGAGTGTATGAGTGTCTTAAATATCCCGCTGTAATACCAGGTGCTGTAAGCATTTTTGTTTTACTAGAAAAAAAAAGAGTGTATGAGTATCTTAAATATCCCGCTGTAATACCAGGTGCTGTAAGCATTTTTGTTTTACTAAAAAGAAAAAAGAAAAAAAAAGGTTTATGAGTGTCTTAAATATCCCGCTGTAATGCCAGGTGCTGTAAGCATTTTTGTTTTACTAAAAAGAAAAAAGAACAAAAAAGAGTGTATGACTGTCTTAAATATCCTGCTGTAATGCCAGGTGCTGTAAGCATTTTTGTTTTACTAAAAAGAAAAAAAAAAGAAAAAGAGTGTATGAGTGTCTTAAATATCCCACTGTAATGCCAGGTGCTGTAAGCATTTTTGTTTTACTAACAAGAAAAAAAAAAGAAAAAGAGTGTATGAGTGTCTTAAATATCCCGCTGTAATACCAGGTGCTGTAAGCATTTTTGTTTTACTAGAAAAAAAAGAGTGTATGAGTATCTTAAATATCCCGCTGTAATACCAGGTGCTGTAAGCATCTTTGTTTTACTAAAAAGAAAAAAGAAAAAAAAAGTTTATGACTGTCTTATATATCCCGCTGTAATGCCAGGTGCTGTAAGCATTTTTGTTTTACTAAAAAGAAAAAGCAACAAAAAAGAGTGTATGACTGTCTTAAATATCCTGCTGTAATGCCAGGTGCTGTAAGCATTTTTGTTTTACTAAAAAGAAAAAAAAAAGAAAAAGAGTGTATGAGTGTCTTAAATTTCCTGCTGTAATACCAGGTGCTGTAAGCATTTTTGTTTTACTAAAAAGAAAAAAAAAAAAAAAAGAGTGTATGAGTGTCTTAAATTTCCTGCTGTAATACCAGGTGCTGTAAGCATTTTTATTTTACTAAAAAGAAAAAAGAAAAAAAAAGTTTATGACTGTCTTATATATCCCGCTGTAATGCCAGGTGCTGTAAGCATTTTTGTTTTACTAAAAAGAAAAAGCAACAAAAAAGAGTGTATGACTGTCTTAAATATCCTGCTGTAATGCCAGGTGCTGTAAGCATTTTTGTTTTACTAAAAAGAAAAAAAAAAGAAAAAGAGTGTATGAGTGTCTTAAATTTCCTGCTGTAATACCAGGTGCTGTAAGCATTTTTATTTTACTAAAAGGAAAAAAAAAAAAAAAAAGAGTGTATGAGTGTCTTAAATATCCCGCTGTAATACCAGGTGCTGTAAGCATTTTTGTTTTACTAAAAAGAAAAAAAAAAAAAAAAAGAGTGTATGAGTGTCTTAAATATCCCGCTGTAATACCAGGTGCTGTAAGCATTTTTGATTTACTAAAAAGAAAAAAAAAAAAAAAAGTGTATGAGTGTCTTAAATATCCCGCTGTAATACCAGGTGCTGTAAGCATTTTTGTTTTACTAAAAAGAAAAAAAAAAAAAAAGAGTGTATGAGTGTCTTAAATTTCCTGCTGTAATAACAGGTGCTGTAAGCATTTTTATTTTACTAAAAAGAAAGAAGAAAAAAAAAAGATTGTATGAGTGTCTTAAATTTCCTGCTGTAATACCAGGTGCTGTAAGCATTTTTATTTTACTAAAAGGAAAAAAAAAAAAAAAAAGAGTGTATGAGTGTCTTAAATATCCCGCTGTAATACCAGGTGCTGTAAGCATTTTTGTTTTACTAAAAGGAAAAAAAAAAAAAAAAAGAGTGTATGAGTGTCTTAAATATCCCGCTGTAATACCAGGTGCTGTAAGCATTTTTGTTTTACTAAAAAGAAAAAAAAAAAAAAAAGTGTATGAGTGTCTTAAATATCCCGCTGTAATACCAGGTGCTGTAAGCATTTTTGTTTTACTAAAAAGAAAAAAAAAAAAAAAGAGTGTATGAGTGTCTTAAATATCCCGCTGTAATGCCAGGTGCTGTAAGCATTTTTGTTTTACTAGAAAAAAAAAGAAAAAAAAAAGAGTGTGTGAGTGTCTTAAATTTCTTGCTGTAATACCAGGTACTGTAAGAATTTTTATTTTACTAAAAAAAAAAAAAAAAAAAAAGTTTATGAGTGTCTTAAATATCCCGCTGTAATGCCAGGTGCTGTAAGCATTTTTGTTTTACTAAAAAAAAAAAAAAAAAAAAAGAGTGTATGAGTGTCTTAAATATCCCGCTGTAATACCAGGTGCTGTAAGCATTTTTGTTTTACTAGAAAAAAAAAGAGTGTATGAGTATCTTAAATATCCCGCTGTAATACCAGGTGCTGTAAGCATTTTTGTTTTACTAAAAGGAAAAAAAAAAAAAAAAAAGAGTGTATGAGTGTCTTAAATATCCCGCTGTAATACCAGGTGCTGTAAGCATTTTTGTTTTACTAAAAAGAAAAAAGAAAAAAAAAAAGTTTATGAGTGTCTTAAATATCCCGCTGTAATGCCAGGTGCTGTAAGCATTTTTGTTTTACTAAAAACAAAAAAGAACAAAAAAGAGTGCATGACTGTCTTAAATTTCCTACTGTAATACCAGGTGCTGTAAGCATTTTTGTTTTACTAAAAAGAAAAAAGAAAAAAAAAAAGTTTATGAGTGTCTTAAATATCCCGCTGTAATGCCAGGTGCTGTAAGCATTTTTGTTTTACTAAAAACAAAAAAGAACAAAAAAGAGTGCATGACTGTCTTAAATTTCCTACTGTAATACCAGGTGCTGTAAGCATTTTTGTTTTACTAAAAAGAAAAAAAAGAAAAAAAGAGTGTATGAGTGTCTTAAATGTCCTGCTGTAATACCAGGCGCTGTGAGAATTTTTGTTTTACTAGAAAAAAAAAAGAGTGTATGAGTGTCTTAAATATCCCGATGTAATACCAGGTGATGTAAGCATTTTTGTTTTAGTAAAACATGTAAGACTCATACACTCTTTTTTTTTTATAAAACAAAAATGCTTACAGCACCTGGAATTACAGCGGGATATTTAAGACACTCAAACACTTTTTTTTTTTTCACCAGTGTTTGAGTGTCTTAAATATCCCGCTGTAATTCCAGGTGCTGTAAGCATTTTTGTTTTACTAAAAAGAAAAAAAAAAGAAAAAGAGTGTATGAGTGTCTTAAATATCCCGCTGTAATACCAGGTGCTGTAAGCATTTTTGTTTTACTAGAAAAAAAAGAGTGTATGAGTATCTTAAATATCCCGCTGTAATACCAGGTGCTGTAAGCATCTTTGTTTTACTAAAAGGAAAAAAAAAAAAAAAAGTGTATGAGTGTCTTAAATATCCCACTGTAATACCAGGTGCTGTAAGCATTTTTGTTTTACTAAAAAGAAAAAAAAAAAACAAAGAGTGTATGAGTGTCTTAAATTTCCTGCTGTAATACCAGGTGCTGTAAGCATTTTTATTTTACTAAAAAGAAAAAAGAAAAAAAAAGTTTATGACTGTCTTATATATCCCGCTGTAATGCCAGGTGCTGTAAGCATTTTTGTTTTACTAAAAAGAAAAAGCAACAAAAAAGAGTGTATGACTGTCTTAAATATCCTGCTGTAATGCCAGGTGCTGTAAGCATTTTTGTTTTACTAAAAAGAAAAAAAAAAGAAAAAGAGTGTATGAGTGTCTTAAATTTCCTGCTGTAATACCAGGTGCTGTAAGCATTTTTATTTTACTAAAAGAAAAAAAAAAAAAAAAAAGAGTGTATGAGTGTCTTAAATATCCCGCTGTAATACCAGGTGCTGTAAGCATTTTTGTTTTACTAAAAAGAAAAAAAAAAAAAAAAAGAGTGTATGAGTGTCTTAAATATCCCGCTGTAATACCAGGTGCTGTAAGCATTTTTGTTTTACTAAAAAGAAAAAAAAAAAAAAAAGTGTATGAGTGTCTTAAATATCCCGCTGTAATACCAGGTGCTGTAAGCATTTTTGTTTTACTAAAAAGAAAAAAAAAAAAAAAGAGTGTATGAGTGTCTTAAATTTCCTGCTGTAATAACAGGTGCTGTAAGCATTTTTATTTTACTAAAAAGAAAGAAGAAAAAAAAAAGATTGTATGAGTGTCTTAAACTTCCTGCTGTAATACCAGGTGCTGTAAGCATTTTTATTTTACTAAAAGGAAAAAAAAAAAAAAAAAAGAGTGTATGAGTGTCTTAAATATCCCGCTGTAATACCAGGTGCTGTAAGCATTTTTGTTTTACTAAAAGGAAAAAAAAAAAAAAAAAGAGTGTATGAGTGTCTTAAATATCCCGCTGTAATACCAGGTGCTGTAAGCATTTTTGTTTTACTAAAAGGAAAAAAAAAAAAAAAAAGAGTGTATGAGTGTCTTAAATATCCCGCTGTAATACCAGGTGCTGTAAGCATTTTTGTTTTACTAAAAAGAAAAAAAAAAAAAAAGAGTGTATGAGTGTCTTAAATATCCCGCTGTAATGCCAGGTGCTGTAAGCATTTTTGTTTTACTAGAAAAAAAAAGAAAAAAAAAAGAGTGTGTGAGTGTCTTAAATTTCTTGCTGTAATACCAGGTACTGTAAGAATTTTTATTTTACTAAAAAAAAAAAATAAAAAAAAATTTATGAGTGTCTTAAATATCCCGCTGTAATACCAGGTGCTGTAAGCATTTTTGTTTTACTAGAAAAAAAAAGAGTGTATGAGTATCTTAAATATCCCGCTGTAATACCAGGTGCTGTAAGCATTTTTGTTTTACTAAAAGGAAAAAAAAAAAAAAAAAGAGTGTATGAGTGTCTTAAATATCCCGCTGTAATACCAGGTGCTGTAAGCATTTTTGTTTTACTAAAAAGAAAAAAGAAAAGAAAAAAGTTTATGAGTGTCTTAAATATCCCGCTGTAATGCCAGGTGCTGTAAGCATTTTTGTTTTACTAAAAACAAAAAAGAACAAAAAAGAGTGCATGACTGTCTTAAATTTCCTACTGTAATACCAGGTGCTGTAAGCATTTTTGTTTTACTAAAAAGAAAAAAGAAAAAAAAAAAGTTTATGAGTGTCTTAAATATCCCGCTGTAATGCCAGGTGCTGTAAGCATTTTTGTTTTACTAAAAACAAAAAAGAACAAAAAAGAGTGCATGACTGTCTTAAATTTCCTACTGTAATACCAGGTGCTGTAAGCATTTTTGTTTTACTAAAAAGAAAAAAAAGAAAAAAAGAGTGTATGAGTGTCTTAAATGTCCTGCTGTAATACCAGGCGCTGTGAGAATTTTTGTTTTACTAGAAAAAAAAAAGAGTGTATGAGTGTCTTAAATATCCCGATGTAATACCAGGTGCTGTAAGCATTTTTGTTTTAGTAAAACATGTAAGACTCATACACTCTTTTTTTTTTATAAAACAAAAATGCTTACAGCACCTGGAATTACAGCGGGATATTTAAGACACTCAAACACTTTTTTTTTTTTCACCAGTGTTTGAGTGTCTTAAATATCCCGCTGTAATTCCAGGTGCTGTAAGCATTTTTGTTTTACTAAAAAGAAAAAAAAAAGAAAAAGAGTGTATGAGTGTCTTAAATATCCCGCTGTAATACCAGGTGCTGTAAGCATTTTTGTTTTACTAGAAAAAAAAGAGTGTATGAGTATCTTAAATATCCCGCTGTAATACCAGGTGCTGTAAGCATCTTTGTTTTACTAAAAGGAAAAAAAAAAAAAAAAAGTGTATGAGTGTCTTAAATATCCCACTGTAATACCAGGTGCTGTAAGCATTTTTGTTTTACTAAAAAGAAAAAAAAAAAAAAAAGAGTGTATGAGTGTCTTAAATTTCCTGCTGTAATACCAGGTGCTGTAAGCATTTTTATTTTACTAAAAAGAAAAAAGAAAAAAAAAGTTTATGACTGTCTTATATATCCCGCTGTAATGCCAGGTGCTGTAAGCATTTTTGTTTTACTAAAAAGAAAAAAAAAAAAAAAAGTGTGTGAGTGTCTTAAATTTCCTGCTGTAATACCAGGTGCTGTAAGCATTTTTATTTTACTAAAAGGAAAAAAAAAAAAAAAAAGAGTGTATGAGTGTCTTAAATATCCCGCTGTAATACCAGGTGCTGTAAGCATTTTTGTTTTACTAAAAAAAAAAAAAAAAAAAAAAAGAGTGTATGAGTGTCTTAAATATCCCGCTGTAATACCAGGTGCTGTAAGCATTTTTGTTTTACTAAAAAGAAAAAGAAAAAAAAAAAGTGTATGAGTGTCTTAAATATCCCGCTGTAATACCAGGTGCTGTAAGCATTTTTGTTTTACTAAAAAGAAAAAAAAAAAAAAAGAGTGTATGAGTGTCTTAAATTTCCTGCTGTAATAACAGGTGCTGTAAGCATTTTTGTTTTACTAAAAAGATAAAAGAACAAAAAAGAGTGTATGAGTGTCTTAAATATCCCGCTGTAATACCAGGTGCTGTAAGCATTTTTGTTTTACTAAAAAGAAAAAAAAAAAAAAAGTGTATGAGTGTCTTAAATATCCCGCTGTAATACCAGGTGCTGTAAGCATTTTTGTTTTACTAGAAAAAAAAGAGTGTATGAGTATCTTAAATATCCCGCTGTAACACCAGGTGCTGTAAGCATTTTTGTTTTACTAAAAGGAAAAAAAAAAAAAAAAAGAGTGTATGAGTGTCTTAAATATCCCGCTGTAATACCAGGTGCTGTAAGCATTTTTGTTTTACTAAAAAGAAAAAAAAAAAAAAAGTGTATGAGTGTCTTAAATATCCCGCTCTAATACCAGGTGCTGTAAGCATTTTTGTTTTACTAAAAAGAAAAAAGAAAAAAAAAAAGTTTATGAGTGTCTTAAATATCCCGCTGTAATGCCAGGTGCTGTAAGCATTTTTGTTTTACTAAAAACAAAAAAGAACAAAAAAGAGTGCATGACTGTCTTAAATTTCCTACTGTAATACCAGGTGCTGTAAGCATTTTTGTTTTACTAAAAAGAAAAAAAAGAAAAAAAGAGTGTATGAGTGTCTTAAATGTCCTGCTGTAATACCAGGCGCTGTGAGATTTTTTGTTTTACTAGAAAAAAAAAAGAGTGTATGAGTGTCTTAAATATCCCGATGTAATACCAGGTGCTGTAAGCATTTTTGTTTTAGTAAAACATGTAAGACTCATACACTCTTTTTTTTTTATAAAACAAAAATGCTTACAGCACCTGGAATTACAGCGGGATATTTAAGACACTCAAACACTTTTTTTTTTTTCACCAGTGTTTGAGTGTCTTAAATATCCCGCTGTAATTCCAGGTGCTGTAAGCATTTTTATTTTACCAAAAAGAAAAAAGAAAAAAAAAGTTTTATGAGTGTCTTAAATATCCCGCTGTAATGCCAGGTGCTGTAAGCATCTTTGTTTTACTAAAAGGAAAAAAAAAAAAAAAAGTGTATGAGTGTCTTAAATATCCCACTGTAATACCAGGTGCTGTAAGTATTTTTGTTTTACTAAAAAGAAAAAAAGAAAAAAAAGAGTGTATGAGTGTCTTAAATTTCCTGCTGTAATACCAGGTGCTGTAAGCATTTTTATTTTACTAAAAAGAAAAAAGAAAAAAAAAAAGTTTATGAGTGTCTTAAATATCCCGCTGTAATGCCAGGTGCGTTAAGCATTTTTGTTTTACTAAAAAGAAAAAAGAACAAAAAAGAGTGTATGAGTGTCTTAAATTTCCTGCTGTAATACCAGGTGCTGTAAGCATTTTTATTTTACTAAAAAGAAAAAAGAAAAAAAAAGTTTATGACTGTCTTATATATCCCGCTGTAATGCCAGGTGCTGTAAGCATTTTTGTTTTACTAAAAAGAAAAAGCAACAAAAAAGAGTGTATGAGTGTCTTAAATTTCCTGCTGTAATACCAGGTGCTGTAAGCATTTTTATTTTACTAAAAGGAAAAAAAAAAAAAAAAAGAGTGTATGAGTGTCTTAAATATCCCGCTGTAATACCAGGTGCTGTAAGCATTTTTGTTTTACTAGAAAAAAAAGAGTGTATGAGTATCTTAAATATCCCGCTGTAACACCAGGTGCTGTAAGCATTTTTGTTTTACTAAAAGGAGAAAAAAAAAAAAAAAGAGTGTATGAGTGTCTTAAATATCCCGCTGTAATACCAGGTGCTGTAAGCATTTTTGTTTTACTAAAAGGAAAAAAAAAAAAAAAAGAGTGTATGAGTGGCTTAAATATCCCGCTGTAATACCAGGTGCTGTAAGCATTTTTGTTTTACTAAAAAGAGAAAAAAAAAAAAAAGTGTATGAGTGTCTTAAATATCCCGCTGTAATACCAGGTGCTGTAAGCATTTTTGTTTTACTAAAAAGAAAAAAAAAAAAAAAGAGTGTATGAGTGTCTTAAATTTCCTGCTGTAATAACAGATGCTGTAAGCATTTTTATTTTACTAAAAAGAAAAAAGAAAAAAAAAAAGTTTATGAGTGTCTTAAATATCCCGCTGTAATACCAGGTGTTGTAAGCATCTTTGTTTTACTAAAAGGAAAAAAAAAAAAAAAAGTGTATGAGTGTCTTAAATTTCCTGCTGTAATACCAGGTGATGTAAGCATTTTTATTTTACTAAAAAGAAAAAAGAAAAAAAAAGTTTATGACTGTCTTATATATCCCGCTGTAATGCCAGGTGCTGTAAGCATTTTTGTTTTACTAAAAAGAAAAAGCAACAAAAAAGAGTGTATGACTGTCTTAAATATCCTGCTGTAATGCCAGGTGCTGTAAGCATTTTTGTTTTACTAAAAAGAAAAAAAAAAGAAAAAGAGTGTATGAGTGTCTTAAATATCCCGCTGTAATACCAGGTGCTGTAAGCATTTTTGTTTTACTAGAAAAAAAAAGAGTGTATGAGTATCTTAAATATCCCGCTGTAATACCAGGTGCTTTAAGCATCTTTGTTTTACTAAAAGGAAAAAAAAAAAAAAGTGTATGAGTGTGTCTTAAATATCCCGCTGTAATACCAGGTGCTGTAAGCATTTTTGTTTTACTAAAAAGAAAAAAGAAAAAAAAAAGTTTATGACTGTCTTAAATATCCTGCTGTAATGCCAGGTGCTGTAAGCATTTTTGTTTTACTAGAAAAAAAAAAGAACAAAAAAAGAGTATATGAGTGTCTTAAATTTCCTGCTGTAATACCAGGTGCTGTAAGCATTTTTATTTTACTAAAAAGAAAAAAGAAGAAAAAAAAGTTTATGAGTGTAATGCCAGGTGCTGTAAGCATTTTTGTTTTACTAAAAAGAAAAAAGAACAAAAAAGAGTGTATGACTGTCTTAAATATCCTGCTGTAATGTCAGGTGCTGTAAGCATTTTTGTTTTACTAAAAGGAAAAAAAAAAAAAAGTGTATGAGTGTGTCTTAAATATCCCGCTGTAATACCAGGTGCTGTAAGCATTTTTGTTTTACTAAAAAGAAAAAAGAAAAAAAAAAGAGTGTATGAGTGTCTTAAATATCCTGCTGTAATACCAGGTGCTGTAAGCATTTTTATTTTACTAAAAAGAAAAAAGAAAAAAAAAAGTTTATGACTGTCTTAAATATCCTGCTGTAATGCCAGGTGCTGTAAGCATTTTTGTTTTACTAGAAAAAAAAAAGAACAAAAAAAGAGTATATGAGTGTCTTAAATTTCCTGCTGTAATACCAGGTGCTGTAAGCATTTTTATTTTACTAAAAAGAAAAAAGAAGAAAAAAAAGTTTATGAGTGTCTTAAATATCCCGCTGTAATGCCAGGTGCTGTAAGCATTTTTGTTTTACTAAAAAGAAAAAAGAACAAAAAAGAGTGTATGACTGTCTTAAATATCCTGCTGTAATGTCAGGTGCTGTAAGCATTTTAGTTTTACTAAAAAAAAAAAAAATAAAAAAAAAAGAGTGTATGAGTGTCTTAAATATCCCGCTGTAATGCCAGGTGCTGTAAGCATTTTTGTTTTACTAAAAAGAAAAAAAAAAAAAAAAGAGTGTATGAGTGTCTTAAATATCCCGCTGTAATACCAGGTGCTGTAAGCATTTTTGTTTTACTAGAAAAAAAAGAGTGTATGAGTATCTTAAATATCCCGCTGTAACACCAGGTGCTGTAAGCATTTTTGTTTTACTAAAAGGAAAAAAAAAAAAAAAAAGAGTGTATGAGTGTCTTAAATATCCCGCTGTAATACCAGGTGCTGTAAGCATTTTTGTTTTACTAAAAGAAAAAAAAAAAAAAAAAAGAGTGTATGAGTGTCTTAAATATCCCGCTGTAATACCAGGTGCTGTAAGCATTTTTGTTTTACTAAAAAGAAAAAAAAAAAAAAAAGTGTATGAGTGTCTTAAATATCCCGCTGTAATACCAGGTGCTGTAAGCATTTTTGTTTTACTAGAAAAAAAAAGAGTGTATGAGTATCTTAAATATCCCGCTGTAACACCAGGTGCTGTAAGCATTTTTGTTTTACTAAAAGGAAAAAAAAAAAAAAAAAAGAGTGTATGAGTGTCTTAAATATCCCGCTGTAATACCAGGTGCTGTAAGCATTTTTGTTTTACTAAAAAGAAAAAAAAAAAAAAAAGTGTATGAGTGTCTTAAATATCCCGCTCTAATACCAGGTGCTGTAAGCATTTTTGTTTTACTAAAAAGAAAAAAGAAAAAAAAAAGAGTATATGAGTGTCTTAAATTTCCTGCTGTAATACCAGGTGCTGTAAGCATTTTTATTTTACTAAAAAGAAAAAAGAAGAAAAAAAAGTTTATGAGTGTAATGCCAGGTGCTGTAAGCATTTTTGTTTTACTAAAAAGAAAAAAGAACAAAAAAGAGTGTATGACTGTCTTAAATATCCTGCTGTAATGTCAGGTGCTGTAAGCATTTTTGTTTTACTAAAAAGAAAAAAAAAGAAAAAAAAAAAAGAGTGTATGAGTGTCTTAAATATCCCGCTGTAATGCCAGGTGCTGTAAGCATTTTTGTTTTACTAAAAAGAAAAAAAAAAGAAAAAGAGTGTATGAGTGTCTTAAATATCCCACTGTAATGCCAGGTGCTGTAAGCATTTTTGTTTTACTAAAAAGAAAAAAGTACAAAAAAGAGTGTATGAGTGTCTTAAATTTCCTGCTGTAATACCAGGTGCTGTAAGCATTTTTATTTTACTAAAAAGAAAAAAGAAAAAAAAAGTTTATGACTGTCTTATATATCCCGCTGTAATGCCAGGTGCTGTAAGCATTTTTGTTTTACTAAAAAGAAAAAGCAACAAAAAAGAGTGTATGACTGTCTTAAATATCCTGCTGTAATGCCAGGTGCTGTAAGCATTTTTGTTTTACTAAAAAGAAAAAAAAAAGAAAAAGAGTGTATGAGTGTCTTAAATATCCCGCTGTAATACCAGGTGCTGTAAGCATTTTTGTTTTACTAGAAAAAAAAAGAGTGTATGAGTATCTTAAATATCCCGCTGTAATACCAGGTGCTTTAAGCATCTTTGTTTTACTAAAAGGAAAAAAAAAAAAAAGTGTATGAGTGTGTCTTAAATATCCTGCTGTAATACCAGGTGCTGTAAGCATTTTTATTTTACTAAAAAGAAAAAAGAAAAAAAAAAGTTTATGACTGTCTTAAATATCCTGCTGTAATGCCAGGTGCTGTAAGCATTTTTGTTTTACTAGAAAAAAAAAAGAACAAAAAAAGAGTATATGAGTGTCTTAAATTTCCTGCTGTAATACCACGTGCTGTAAGCATTTTTATTTTACTAAAAAGAAAAAAGAAGAAAAAAAAGTTTATGAGTGTCTTAAATATCCCGCTGTAATGCCAGGTGCTGTAAGCATTTTTGTTTTACTAAAAAGAAAAAAGAACAAAAAAGAGTGTATGACTGTCTTAAATATCCTGCTGTAATGTCAGGTGCTGTAAGCATTTTTGTTTTACTAAAAAGAAAAAAAAAAAAAAAAAAAGAGTGTATCAGTGTCTTAAATATCCCGCTGTAATGCCAGGTGCTGTAAGCATTTTTGTTTTACTAAAAAGAAAAAAAAAAAAAAAGAGTGTATGAGTGTCTTAAATATCCCGCTGTAATACCAGGTGCTGTAAGCATTTTTGTTTTACTAGAAAAAAAAGAGTGTATGAGTATCTTAAATATCCCGCTGTAACACCAGGTGCTGTAAGCATTTTTGTTTTACTAAAAGGAAAAAAAAAAAAAAAAAGAGTGTATGAGTGTCTTAAATATCCCGCTGTAATACCAGGTGCTGTAAGCATTTTAGTTTTACTAAAAGGAAAAAAAAAAAAAAAGAGTGTATGAGTGTCTTAAATATCCCGCTGTAATACCAGGTGCTGTAAGCATTTTTGTTTTACTAAAAAGAAAAAAAAAAAAAAAGTGTATGAGTGTCTTAAATATCCCGCTGTAATACCAGGTGCTGTAAGCATTTTTGTTTTACTAGAAAAAAAAGAGTGTATGAGTATCTTAAATATCCCGCTGTAACACCAGGTGCTGTAAGCATTTTTGTTTTACTAAAAGGAAAAAAAAAAAAAAAAAGAGTGTATGAGTGTCTTAAATATCCCGCTGTAATACCAGGTGCTGTAAGCATTTTTGTTTTACTAAAAAGAAAAAAAAAAAAAAAGTGTATGAGTGTCTTAAATATCCCGCTCTAATACCAGGTGCTGTAAGCATTTTTGTTTTACTAAAAAGAAAAAAGAAAAAAAAAAAGTTTATGAGTGTCTTAAATATCCCGCTGTAATGCCAGGTGCTGTAAGCATTTTTGTTTTACTAAAAACAAAAAAGAACAAAAAAGAGTGCATGACTGTCTTAAATTTCCTACTGTAATACCAGGTGCTGTAAGCATTTTTGTTTTACTAAAAAGAAAAAAAAGAAAAAAAGAGTGTATGAGTGTCTTAAATGTCCTGCTGTAATACCAGGCGCTGTGAGATTTTTTGTTTTACTAGAAAAAAAAAAGAGTGTATGAGTGTCTTAAATATCCCGATGTAATACCAGGTGCTGTAAGCATTTTTGTTTTAGTAAAACATGTAAGACTCATACACTCTTTTTTTTTTATAAAACAAAAATGCTTACAGCACCTGGAATTACAGCGGGATATTTAAGACACTCAAACACTTTTTTTTTTTTCACCAGTGTTTGAGTGTCTTAAATATCCCGCTGTAATTCCAGGTGCTGTAAGCATTTTTATTTTACCAAAAAGAAAAAAGAAAAAAAAAGGTTTATGAGTGTCTTAAATATCCCGCTGTAATGCCAGGTGCTGTAAGCATCTTTGTTTTACTAAAAGGAAAAAAAAAAAAAAAAGTGTATGAGTGTCTTAAATATCCCACTGTAATACCAGGTGCTGTAAGTATTTTTGTTTTACTAAAAAGAAAAAAAGAAAAAAAAGAGTGTATGAGTGTCTTAAATTTCCTGCTGTAATACCAGGTGCTGTAAGCATTTTTATTTTACTAAAAAGAAAAAAGAAAAAAAAAAAGTTTATGAGTGTCTTAAATATCCCGCTGTAATGCCAGGTGCGTTAAGCATTTTTGTTTTACTAAAAAGAAAAAAGAACAAAAAAGAGTGTATGAGTGTCTTAAATTTCCTGCTGTAATACCAGGTGCTGTAAGCATTTTTATTTTACTAAAAAGAAAAAAGAAAAAAAAAGTTTATGACTGTCTTATATATCCCGCTGTAATGCCAGGTGCTGTAAGCATTTTTGTTTTACTAAAAAGAAAAAGCAACAAAAAAGAGTGTATGAGTGTCTTAAATTTCCTGCTGTAATACCAGGTGCTGTAAGCATTTTTATTTTACTAAAAGGAAAAAAAAAAAAAAAAAGAGTGTATGAGTGTCTTAAATATCCCGCTGTAATACCAGGTGCTGTAAGCATTTTTGTTTTACTAGAAAAAAAAGAGTGTATGAGTATCTTAAATATCCCGCTGTAACACCAGGTGCTGTAAGCATTTTTGTTTTACTAAAAGGAGAAAAAAAAAAAAAAAGAGTGTATGAGTGTCTTAAATATCCCGCTGTAATACCAGGTGCTGTAAGCATTTTTGTTTTACTAAAAGGAAAAAAAAAAAAAAAAGAGTGTATGAGTGGCTTAAATATCCCGCTGTAATACCAGGTGCTGTAAGCATTTTTGTTTTACTAAAAAGAGAAAAAAAAAAAAAAGTGTATGAGTGTCTTAAATATCCCGCTGTAATACCAGGTGCTGTAAGCATTTTTGTTTTACTAAAAAGAAAAAAAAAAAAAAAGAGTGTATGAGTGTCTTAAATTTCCTGCTGTAATAACAGATGCTGTAAGCATTTTTATTTTACTAAAAAGAAAAAAGAAAAAAAAAAAGTTTATGAGTGTCTTAAATATCCCGCTGTAATACCAGGTGTTGTAAGCATCTTTGTTTTACTAAAAGGAAAAAAAAAAAAAAAAGTGTATGAGTGTCTTAAATTTCCTGCTGTAATACCAGGTGATGTAAGCATTTTTATTTTACTAAAAAGAAAAAAGAAAAAAAAAGTTTATGACTGTCTTATATATCCCGCTGTAATGCCAGGTGCTGTAAGCATTTTTGTTTTACTAAAAAGAAAAAGCAACAAAAAAGAGTGTATGACTGTCTTAAATATCCTGCTGTAATGCCAGGTGCTGTAAGCATTTTTGTTTTACTAAAAAGAAAAAAAAAAGAAAAAGAGTGTATGAGTGTCTTAAATATCCCGCTGTAATACCAGGTGCTGTAAGCATTTTTGTTTTACTAGAAAAAAAAAGAGTGTATGAGTATCTTAAATATCCCGCTGTAATACCAGGTGCTTTAAGCATCTTTGTTTTACTAAAAGGAAAAAAAAAAAAAAGTGTATGAGTGTGTCTTAAATATCCCGCTGTAATACCAGGTGCTGTAAGCATTTTTGTTTTACTAAAAAGAAAAAAGAAAAAAAAAAGTTTATGACTGTCTTAAATATCCTGCTGTAATGCCAGGTGCTGTAAGCATTTTTGTTTTACTAGAAAAAAAAAAGAACAAAAAAAGAGTATATGAGTGTCTTAAATTTCCTGCTGTAATACCAGGTGCTGTAAGCATTTTTATTTTACTAAAAAGAAAAAAGAAGAAAAAAAAGTTTATGAGTGTAATGCCAGGTGCTGTAAGCATTTTTGTTTTACTAAAAAGAAAAAAGAACAAAAAAGAGTGTATGACTGTCTTAAATATCCTGCTGTAATGTCAGGTGCTGTAAGCATTTTTGTTTTACTAAAAGGAAAAAAAAAAAAAGTGTATGAGTGTGTCTTAAATATCCCGCTGTAATACCAGGTGCTGTAAGCATTTTTGTTTTACTAAAAAGAAAAAAGAAAAAAAAAAGAGTGTATGAGTGTCTTAAATATCCTGCTGTAATACCAGGTGCTGTAAGCATTTTTATTTTACTAAAAAGAAAAAAGAAAAAAAAAAGTTTATGACTGTCTTAAATATCCTGCTGTAATGCCAGGTGCTGTAAGCATTTTTGTTTTACTAGAAAAAAAAAAGAACAAAAAAAGAGTATATGAGTGTCTTAAATTTCCTGCTGTAATACCAGGTGCTGTAAGCATTTTTATTTTACTAAAAAGAAAAAAGAAGAAAAAAAAGTTTATGAGTGTCTTAAATATCCCGCTGTAATGCCAGGTGCTGTAAGCATTTTTGTTTTACTAAAAAGAAAAAAGAACAAAAAAGAGTGTATGACTGTCTTAAATATCCTGCTGTAATGTCAGGTGCTGTAAGCATTTTAGTTTTACTAAAAAAAAAAAAAATAAAAAAAAAAGAGTGTATGAGTGTCTTAAATATCCCGCTGTAATGCCAGGTGCTGTAAGCATTTTTGTTTTACTAAAAAGAAAAAAAAAAAAAAAAGAGTGTATGAGTGTCTTAAATATCCCGCTGTAATACCAGGTGCTGTAAGCATTTTTGTTTTACTAGAAAAAAAAGAGTGTATGAGTATCTTAAATATCCCGCTGTAACACCAGGTGCTGTAAGCATTTTTGTTTTACTAAAAGGAAAAAAAAAAAAAAAAAGAGTGTATGAGTGTCTTAAATATCCCGCTGTAATACCAGGTGCTGTAAGCATTTTTGTTTTACTAAAAGAAAAAAAAAAAAAAAAAAGAGTGTATGAGTGTCTTAAATATCCCGCTGTAATACCAGGTGCTGTAAGCATTTTTGTTTTACTAAAAAGAAAAAAAAAAAAAAAAGTGTATGAGTGTCTTAAATATCCCGCTGTAATACCAGGTGCTGTAAGCATTTTTGTTTTACTAGAAAAAAAAAGAGTGTATGAGTATCTTAAATATCCCGCTGTAACACCAGGTGCTGTAAGCATTTTTGTTTTACTAAAAGGAAAAAAAAAAAAAAAAAAGAGTGTATGAGTGTCTTAAATATCCCGCTGTAATACCAGGTGCTGTAAGCATTTTTGTTTTACTAAAAAGAAAAAAAAAAAAAAAAGTGTATGAGTGTCTTAAATATCCCGCTCTAATACCAGGTGCTGTAAGCATTTTTGTTTTACTAAAAAGAAAAAAGAAAAAAAAAAGAGTATATGAGTGTCTTAAATTTCCTGCTGTAATACCAGGTGCTGTAAGCATTTTTATTTTACTAAAAAGAAAAAAGAAGAAAAAAAAGTTTATGAGTGTAATGCCAGGTGCTGTAAGCATTTTTGTTTTACTAAAAAGAAAAAAGAACAAAAAAGAGTGTATGACTGTCTTAAATATCCTGCTGTAATGTCAGGTGCTGTAAGCATTTTTGTTTTACTAAAAAGAAAAAAAAAGAAAAAAAAAAAAGAGTGTATGAGTGTCTTAAATATCCCGCTGTAATGCCAGGTGCTGTAAGCATTTTTGTTTTACTAAAAAGAAAAAAAAAAAAAAAAGAGTGTATGACTGTCTTAAATATCCCGCTGTAATACCAGGTGCTGTAAGCATTTTTGTTTTACTAGAAAAAAAAGAGTGTATGAGTATCTTAAATATCCCGCTGTAACACCAGGTGCTGTAAGCATTTTTGTTTTACTAAAAGGAAAAAAAAAAAAAAAAGAGTGTATGAGTGTCTTAAATATCCCGCTGTAATACCAGGTGCTGTAAGCATTTTTGTTTTACTAAAAAGAAAAAAAAAAAAAAAAGTGTATGAGTGTCTTAAATATCCCGCTCTAATACCAGGTGCTGTAAGCATTTTTGTTTTACTAAAAAGAAAAAAGAAAAAAAAAAGAGTGTATGAGTGTCTTAAATTTCCTGCTGTAATACCAGGTGCTGTAAGCATTTTTATTTTACTAAAAAGAAAAAAGAAAAAAAAAAAGTTTATGAGTGTCTTAAATATCCCGCTGTAATGCCAGGTGCTGTAAGCATTTTTGTTTTACTAAAAACAAAAAAGAACAAAAAAGAGTGCATGACTGTCTTAAATTTCCTGCTGTAATACCAGGTGCTGTAAGCATTTTTGTTTTACTAAAAAGAAAAAAAAGAAAAAAAGAGTGTATGAGTGTCTTAAATGTCCTGCTGTAATACCAGGCGCTGTGAGAATTTTTGTTTTACTAGAAAAAAAAAAGAGTGTATGAGTGTCTTAAATATCCCGATGTAATACCAGGTGCTGTAAGCATTTTTGTTTTAGTAAAACATGTAAGACTCATACACTCTTTTTTTTTTATAAAACAAAAATGCTTACAGCACCTGGAATTACAGCGGGATATTTAAGACACTCAAACACTTTTTTTTTTTTCACCAGTGTTTGAGTGTCTTAAATATCCCGCTGTAATTCCAGGTGCTGTAAGCATTTTTATTTTACCAAAAAGAAAAAAGAAAAAAAAAGGTTTATGAGTGTCTTAAATATCCCGCTGTAATGCCAGGTGCTGTAAGCATTTTTGTTTTACTAAAAAGAAAAAAGAACAAAAAAGAGTGTATGACTGTCTTAAATATCCTGCTGTAATGCCAGGTGCTGTAAGCATTTTTGTTTTACTAAAAAGAAAAAAGAACAAAAAAGAGTGTATGAGTGTCTTAAATTTCCTGCTGTAATACCAGGTGCTGTAAGCATTTTTATTTTACTAAAAAGAAAAAAGAAAAAAAAAGTTTATGACTGTCTTATATATCCCGCTGTAATGCCAGGTGCTGTAAGCATTTTTGTTTTACTAAACAGAAAAAGCAACAAAAAAGAGTGTATGACTGTCTTAAATATCCTGCTGTAATGCCAGGTGCTGTAAGCATTTTTGTTTTACTAAAAAGAAAAAAAAAAGAAAAAGAGTAAATGAGTGTCTTAAATTTCCTGCTGTAATACCAGGTGCTGTAAGCATTTTTATTTTACTAAAAAGAAAAAAGAAGAAAAAAAAGTTTATGAGTGTCTTAAATATCCCGCTGTAATGCCAGGTGCTGTAAGCATTTTTGTTTTACTAAAAAGAAAAAAGAACAAAAAAGAGTGTATGACTGTCTTAAATATCCTGCTGTAATGCCAGGTGTTGTAAGCATTTTTGTTTTACTAAAAAGAAAAAAAAAAAAAAAAAAAGAGTGTATGAGTGTCTTAAATATCCCGCTGTAATGCCAGGTGCTGTAAGCATTTTTGTTTTACTAAAAAGAAAAAAAAAAAAAAAAAAAGAGTGTATGAGTGTCTTAAATATCCCGCTGTAATGCCAGGTGCTGTAAGCATTTTTGTTTTACTAAAAAGAAAAAAAAAAAAAAAAGAGTGTATGAGTGTCTTAAATATCCCGCTGTAATACCAGGTGCTGTAAGCATTTTTGTTTTACTAGAAAAAAAAGAGTGTATGAGTATCTTAAATATCCCGCTGTAACACCAGGTGCTGTAAGCATTTTTGTTTTACTAAAAGGAAAAAAAAAAAAAAAAAAAGAGTGTATGAGTGTCTTAAATATCCCGCTGTAATGCCAGGTGCTGTAAGCATTTTTGTTTTACTAAAAAGAAAAAAGAACAAAAAAGAGTGTATGACTGTCTTAAATATCCTGCTGTAATGCCAGGTGCTGTAAGCATTTTTGTTTTACTAAAAAGAAAAAAAAAAGAAAAAGAGTGTATGAGTGTCTTAAATATCCCACTGTAATGCCAGGTGCTGTAAGCATTTTTGTTTTACTAAAAAGAAAAAAGAACAAAAAAGAGTGTATGAGTGTCTTAAATTTCCTGCTGTAATACCAGGTGCTGTAAGCATTTTTATTTTACTAAAAAGAAAAAAGAAAAAAAAAGTTTATGACTGTCTTATATATCCCGCTGTAATGCCAGGTGCTGTAAGCATTTTTGTTTTACTAAAAAGAAAAAGCAACAAAAAAGAGTGTATGACTGTCTTAAATATCCTGCTGTAATGCCAGGTGCTGTAAGCATTTTTGTTTTACTAAAAAGAAAAAAAAAAGAAAAAGAGTGTATGAGTGTCTTAAATATCCCGCTGTAATACCAGGTGCTGTAAGCATTTTTGTTTTACTAGAAAAAAAAAGAGTGTATGAGTATCTTAAATATCCCGCTGTAATACCAGGTGCTTTAAGCATCTTTGTTTTACTAAAAGGAAAAAAAAAAAAAAGTGTATGAGTGTGTCTTAAATATCCCGCTGTAATACCAGGTGCTGTAAGCATTTTTGTTTTACTAAAAAGAAAAAAGAAAAAAAAAAGAGTGTATGAGTGTCTTAAATATCCTGCTGTAATACCAGGTGCTGTAAGCATTTTTATTTTACTAAAAAGAAAAAAGAAAAAAAAAAGTTTATGACTGTCTTAAATATCCTGCTGTAATGCCAGGTGCTGTAAGCATTTTTGTTTTACTAGAAAAAAAAAAGAACAAAAAAAGAGTATATGAGTGTCTTAAATTTCCTGCTGTAATACCAGGTGCTGTAAGCATTTTTATTTTACTAAAAAGAAAAAAGAAGAAAAAAAAGTTTATGAGTGTCTTAAATATCCCGCTGTAATGCCAGGTGCTGTAAGCATTTTTGTTTTACTAAAAAGAAAAAAGAACAAAAAAGAGTGTATGACTGTCTTAAATATCCTGCTGTAATGTCAGGTGCTGTAAGCATTTTTGTTTTACTAAAAAGAAAAAAAAAAAAAAAAAAAGAGTGTATGAGTGTCTTAAATATCCCGCTGTAATGCCAGGTGCTGTAAGCATTTTTGTTTTACTAAAAAGAAAAAAAAAAAAAAAAGAGTGTATGAGTGTCTTAAATATCCCGCTGTAATACCAGGTGCTGTAAGCATTTTTGTTTTACTAGAAAAAAAAGAGTGTATGAGTATCTTAAATATCCCGCTGTAACACCAGGTGCTGTAAGCATTTTTGTTTTACTAAAAGGAAAAAAAAAAAAAAAAAGAGTGTATGAGTGTCTTAAATATCCCGCTGTAATACCAGGTGCTGTAAGCATTTTTGTTTTACTAAAAGAAAAAAAAAAAAAAAAAAGAGTGTATGAGTGTCTTAAATATCCCGCTGTAATACCAGGTGCTGTAAGCATTTTTGTTTTACTAAAAAGAAAAAAAAAAAAAAAAGTGTATGAGTGTCTTAAATATCCCGCTGTAATACCAGGTGCTGTAAGCATTTTTGTTTTACTAGAAAAAAAAAGAGTGTATGAGTATCTTAAATATCCCGCTGTAACACCAGGTGCTGTAAGCATTTTTGTTTTACTAAAAGGAAAAAAAAAAAAAAAAAAGAGTGTATGAGTGTCTTAAATATCCCGCTGTAATACCAGGTGCTGTAAGCATTTTTGTTTTACTAAAAAGAAAAAAAAAAAAAAAAGTGTATGAGTGTCTTAAATATCCCGCTCTAATACCAGGTGCTGTAAGCATTTTTGTTTTACTAAAAAGAAAAAAGAAAAAAAAAAGAGTGTATGAGTGTCTTAAATTTCCTGCTGTAATACCAGGTGCTGTAAGCATTTTTATTTTACTAAAAAGAAAAAAAAAAAGTTTATGAGTGTCTTAAATATCCCGCTGTAATGCCAGGTGCTGTAAGCATTTTTGTTTTACTAAAACCAAAAAAGAACAAAAAAGAGTGCATGACTGTCTTAAATTTCCTGCTGTAATACCAGGTGCTGTAAGCATTTTTGTTTTACTAAAAAGAAAAAAAAGAAAAAAAGAGTGTATGAGTGTCTTAAATGTCCTGCTGTAATACCAGGCGCTGTGAGAATTTTTGTTTTACTAGAAAAAAAAAAGAGTGTATGAGTGTCTTAAATATCCCGATGTAATACCAGGTGCTGTAAGCATTTTTGTTTTAGTAAAATATGTAAGACTCATACACTCTTTTTTTTTTATAAAACAAAAATGCTTACAGCACCTGGAATTACAGCGGGATATTTAAGACACTCAAACATTTTTTTTTTTTTCACCAGTGTTTGAGTGTCTTAAATATCCCGCTGTAATTCCAGGTGCTGTAAGCATTTTTATTTTACCAAAAAGAAAAAAGAAAAAAAAAAAGTTTATGAGTGTCTTAAATATCCCGCTGTAATGCCAGGTGCTGTAAGCATTTTTGTTTTACTAAAAAGAAAAAAGAACAAAAAAGAGTGTATGACTGTCTTAAATATCCTGCTGTAATGCCAGGTGCTGTAAGCATCTTTGTTTTACTAAAAGGAAAAAAAAAAAAAAAATTGTATGAGTGTCTTAAATATCCCACTGTAATACCAGGTGCTGTAAGCATTTTTGTTTTACTAAAAAGAAAAAAAAAAAAAAAAGAGTGTATGAGTGTCTTAAATTTCCTGCTGTAATACCAGGTGCTGTAAGCATTTTTATTTTACTAAAAAGAAAAAAGAAAAAAAAAAAGTTTATGAGTGTCTTAAATATCCCGCTGTAATGCCAGGTGCTGTAAGCATTTTTGTTTTACTAAAAAGAAAAAAGAACAAAAAAGAGTGTATGAGTGTCTTAAATTTCCTGCTGTAATACCAGGTGCTGTAAGCATTTTTATTTTACTAAAAAGAAAAAAGAAAAAAAAAGTTTATGACTGTCTTATATATCCCGCTGTAATGCCAGGTGCTGTAAGCATTTTTGTTTTACTAAAAAGAAAAAGCAACAAAAAATAGTGTATGACTGTCTTAAATATCCTGCTGTAATGCCAGGTGCTGTAAGCATTTTTGTTTTACTAAAAAGAAAAAAAAAAGAAAAAGAGTGTATGAGTGTCTTAAATATCCCGCTGTAATACCAGGTGCTGTAAGCATTTTTGTTTTACTAGAAAAAAAAAGAGTGTATGATTATCTTAAATATCCCGCTGTAATACCAGGTGCTTTAAGCATCTTTGTTTTACTAAAAGGAAAAAAAAAAAAAAGTGTATGAGTGTCTTAAATATCCCGCTGTAATGCCAGGTGCTGTAAGCATTTTTGTTTTACTAAAAAGAAAAAAAAAAAAAAAAAAAGAGTGTATGAGTGTCTTAAATATCCCGCTGTAATGCCAGGTGCTGTAAGCATTTTTGTTTTACTAAAAAGAAAAAAAAAAAAAAAAAAAGAGTGTATGAGTGTCTTAAATATCCCGCTGTAATGCCAGGTGCTGTAAGCATTTTTGTTTTACTAAAAAGAAAAAAAAAAAAAAAAGAGTGTATGAGTGTCTTAAATATCCCGCTGTAATACCAGGTGCTGTAAGCATTTTTGTTTTACTAGAAAAAAAAGAGTGTATGAGTATCTTAAATATCCCGCTGTAACACCAGGTGCTGTAAGCATTTTTGTTTTACTAAAAGGAAAAAAAAAAAAAAAAAAAGAGTGTATGAGTGTCTTAAATATCCCGCTGTAATGCCAGGTGCTGTAAGCATTTTTGTTTTACTAAAAAAAAAAAAAAAAAAAAAGTGTATGAGTGTCTGAGTGTCTTAAATATCCCGCTGTAATGCCAGGTGCTGTAAGCATTTTTGTTTTACTAAAAAGAAAAAAGAACAAAAAAGAGTGTATGACTGTCTTAAATATCCTGCTGTAATGCCAGGTGCTGTAAGCATTTTTGTTTTACTAAAAAGAAAAAAAAAAGAAAAAGAGTGTATGAGTGTCTTAAATATCCCACTGTAATGCCAGGTGCTGTAAGCATTTTTGTTTTACTAAAAAGAAAAAAGAACAAAAAAGAGTGTATGAGTGTCTTAAATTTCCTGCTGTAATACCAGGTGCTGTAAGCATTTTTATTTTACTAAAAAGAAAAAAGAAAAAAAAAGTTTATGACTGTCTTATATATCCCGCTGTAATGCCAGGTGCTGTAAGCATTTTTGTTTTACTAAAAAGAAAAAGCAACAAAAAAGAGTGTATGACTGTCTTAAATATCCTGCTGTAATGCCAGGTGCTGTAAGCATTTTTGTTTTACTAAAAAGAAAAAAAAAAGAAAAAGAGTGTATGAGTGTCTTAAATATCCCGCTGTAATACCAGGTGCTGTAAGCATTTTTGTTTTACTAGAAAAAAAAAGAGTGTATGAGTATCTTAAGTATCCCGCTGTAATACCAGGTGCTTTAAGCATCTTTGTTTTACTAAAAGGAAAAAAAAAAAAAAGTGTATGAGTGTGTCTTAAATATCCCGCTGTAATACCAGGTGCTGTAAGCATTTTTGTTTTACTAAAAAGAAAAAAGAAAAAAAAAAGAGTGTATGAGTGTCTTAAATATCCTGCTGTAATACCAGGTGCTGTAAGCATTTTTATTTTACTAAAAAGAAAAAAGAAAAAAAAAAGTTTATGACTGTCTTAAATATCCTGCTGTAATGCCAGGTGCTGTAAGCATTTTTGTTTTACTAGGAAAAAAAAAAGAACAAAAAAAGAGTATATGAGTGTCTTAAATTTCCTGCTGTAATACCAGGTGCTGTAAGCATTTTTATTTTACTAAAAAGAAAAAAGAAGAAAAAAAAGTTTATGAGTGTCTTAAATATCCCGCTGTAATGCCAGGTGCTGTAAGCATTTTTGTTTTACTAAAAAGAAAAAAGAACAAAAAAGAGTGTATGACTGTCTTAAATATCCTGCTGTAATGTCAGGTGCTGTAAGCATTTTTGTTTTACTAAAAAGAAAAAAAAAAAAAAAAAAAGAGTGTATGAGTGTCTTAAATATCCCGCTGTAATGCCAGGTGCTGTAAGCATTTTTGTTTTACTAAAAAGAAAAAAAAAAAAAAAAGAGTGTATGAGTGTCTTAAATATCCCGCTGTAATACCAGGTGCTGTAAGCATTTTTGTTTTACTAGAAAAAAAAGAGTGTATGAGTATCTTAAATATCCCGCTGTAACACCAGGTGCTGTAAGCATTTTTGTTTTACTAAAAGGAAAAAAAAAAAAAAAAAGAGTGTATGAGTGTCTTAAATATCCCGCTGTAATACCAGGTGCTGTAAGCATTTTTGTTTTACTAAAAGAAAAAAAAAAAAAAAAAAGAGTGTATGAGTGTCTTAAATATCCCGCTGTAATACCAGGTGCTGTAAGCATTTTTGTTTTACTAAAAAGAAAAAAAAAAAAAAAAGTGTATGAGTGTCTTAAATATCCCGCTGTAATACCAGGTGCTGTAAGCATTTTTGTTTTACTAGAAAAAAAAAGAGTGTATGAGTATCTTAAATATCCCGCTGTAACACCAGGTGCTGTAAGCATTTTTGTTTTACTAAAAGGAAAAAAAAAAAAAAAAAAGAGTGTATGAGTGTCTTAAATATCCCGCTGTAATACCAGGTGCTGTAAGCATTTTTGTTTTACTAAAAAGAAAAAAAAAAAAAAAAGTGTATGAGTGTCTTAAATATCCCGCTCTAATACCAGGTGCTGTAAGCATTTTTGTTTTACTAAAAAGAAAAAAGAAAAAAAAAAGAGTGTATGAGTGTCTTAAATTTCCTGCTGTAATACCAGGTGCTGTAAGCATTTTTATTTTACTAAAAAGAAAAAAGAAAAAAAAAAAGTTTATGAGTGTCTTAAATATCCCGCTGTAATGCCAGGTGCTGTAAGCATTTTTGTTTTACTAAAACCAAAAAAGAACAAAAAAGAGTGCATGACTGTCTTAAATTTCCTGCTGTAATACCAGGTGCTGTAAGCATTTTTGTTTTACTAAAAAGAAAAAAAAGAAAAAAAGAGTGTATGAGTGTCTTAAATGTCCTGCTGTAATACCAGGCGCTGTGAGAATTTTTGTTTTACTAGAAAAAAAAAAGAGTGTATGAGTGTCTTAAATATCCCGATGTAATACCAGGTGCTGTAAGCATTTTTGTTTTAGTAAAATATGTAAGACTCATACACTCTTTTTTTTTTATAAAACAAAAATGCTTACAGCACCTGGAATTACAGCGGGATATTTAAGACACTCAAACATTTTTTTTTTTTTCACCAGTGTTTGAGTGTCTTAAATATCCCGCTGTAATTCCAGGTGCTGTAAGCATTTTTATTTTACCAAAAAGAAAAAAGAAAAAAAAAAAGTTTATGAGTGTCTTAAATATCCCGCTGTAATGCCAGGTGCTGTAAGCATTTTTGTTTTACTAAAAAGAAAAAAGAACAAAAAAGAGTGTATGACTGTCTTAAATATCCTGCTGTAATGCCAGGTGCTGTAAGCATCTTTGTTTTACTAAAAGGGAAAAAAAAAAAATAATTGTATGAGTGTCTTAAATATCCCACTGTAATACCAGGTGCTGTAAGCATTTTTGTTTTACTAAAAAGAAAAAAAAAAAAAAAAAGAGTGTATGAGTGTCTTAAATTTCCTGCTGTAATACCAGGTGCTGTAAGCATTTTTATTTTACTAAAAAGAAAAAAGAAAAAAAAAAAGTTTATGAGTGTCTTAAATATCCCGCTGTAATGCCAGGTGCTGTAAGCATTTTTGTTTTACTAAAAAGAAAAAAGAACAAAAAAGAGTGTATGAGTGTCTTAAATTTCCTGCTGTAATACCAGGTGCTGTAAGCATTTTTATTTTACTAAAAAGAAAAAAGAAAAAAAAAGTTTATGACTGTCTTATATATCCCGCTGTAATGCCAGGTGCTGTAAGCATTTTTGTTTTACTAAAAAGAAAAAGCAACAAAAAATAGTGTATGACTGTCTTAAATATCCTGCTGTAATGCCAGGTGCTGTAAGCATTTTTGTTTTACTAAAAAGAAAAAAAAAAGAAAAAGAGTGTATGAGTGTCTTAAATATCCCGCTGTAATACCAGGTGCTGTAAGCATTTTTGTTTTACTAGAAAAAAAAAGAGTGTATGATTATCTTAAATATCCCGCTGTAATACCAGGTGCTTTAAGCATCTTTGTTTTACTAAAAGGAAAAAAAAAAAAAAGTGTATGAGTGTGTCTTAAATATCCCGCTGTAATACCAGGTGCTGTAAGCATTTTTGTTTTACTAAAAAGAAAAAAGAAAAAAAAAAGAGTGTATGAGTGTCTTAAATATCCTGCTGTAATACCAGGTGATGTAAGCATTTTTATTTTACTAAAAAGAAAAAAGAAAAAAAAAAGTTTATGACTGTCTTAAATATCCTGCTGTAATGCCAGGTGCTGTAAGCATTTTTGTTTTACTAGAAAAAAAAAAGAACAAAAAAAGAGTATATGAGTGTCTTAAATTTCCTGCTGTAATACCAGGTGCTGTAAGCATTTTTATTTTACTAAAAAGAAAAAAGAAGAAAAAAAAGTTTATGAGTGTCTTAAATATCCCGCTGTAATGCCAGGTGCTGTAAGCATTTTTGTTTTACTAAAAAGAAAAAAGAACAAAAAAGAGTGTATGAGTGTCTTAAATATCCTGCTGTAATGTCAGGTGCTGTAAGCATTTTTGTTTTACTAAAAAGAAAAAAAAAAAAAAAAAAAAAAAAAGAGTGTATGAGTGTCTTAAATATCCCGCTGTAATGCCAGGTGCTGTAAGCATTTTTGTTTTACTAAAAAGAAAAAAAAAAAAAAAAGAGTGTATGAGTGTCTTAAATATCCCGCTGTAATACCAGGTGCTGTAAGCATTTTTGTTTTACTAGAAAAAAAAGAGTGTATGAGTGTCTTAAATTTCCTGCTGTAATACCAGGTGCTGTAAGCATTTTTATTTTACTAAAAAGAAAAAAGAAGAAAAAAAAGTTTATGAGTGTCTTAAATATCCCGCTGTAATGCCAGGTGCTGTAAGCATTTTTGTTTTACTAAAAAGAAAAAAGAACAAAAAAGAGTGTATGACTGTCTTAAATATCCTGCTGTAATGTCAGGTGCTGTAAGCATTTTTGTTTTACTAAAAAGAAAAAAAAAAAAAAAAAAAGAGTGTATGAGTGTCTTAAATATCCCGCTGTAATGCCAGGTGCTGTAAGCATTTTTGTTTTACTAAAAAGAAAAAAAAAAAAAAAAGAGTGTATGAGTGTCTTAAATATCCCGCTGTAATACCAGGTGCTGTAAGCATTTTTGTTTTACTAGAAAAAAAAGAGTGTATGAGTATCTTAAATATCCCGCTGTAACACCAGGTGCTGTAAGCATTTTTGTTTTACTAAAAGGAAAAAAAAAAAAAAAAAGAGTGTATGAGTGTCTTAAATATCCCGCTGTAATACCAGGTGCTGTAAGCATTTTTGTTTTACTAAAAGAAAAAAAAAAAAAAAAAAGAGTGTATGAGTGTCTTAAATATCCCGCTGTAATACCAGGTGCTGTAAGCATTTTTGTTTTACTAAAAAGAAAAAAAAAAAAAAAAGTGTATGAGTGTCTTAAATATCCCGCTGTAATACCAGGTGCTGTAAGCATTTTTGTTTTACTAGAAAAAAAAAGAGTGTATGAGTATCTTAAATATCCCGCTGTAACACCAGGTGCTGTAAGCATTTTTGTTTTACTAAAAGGAAAAAAAAAAAAAAAAAAGAGTGTATGAGTGTCTTAAATATCCCGCTGTAATACCAGGTGCTGTAAGCATTTTTGTTTTACTAAAAAGAAAAAAAAAAAAAAAAGTGTATGAGTGTCTTAAATATCCCGCTCTAATACCAGGTGCTGTAAGCATTTTTGTTTTACTAAAAAGAAAAAAGAAAAAAAAAAGAGTGTATGAGTGTCTTAAATTTCCTGCTGTAATACCAGGTGCTGTAAGCATTTTTATTTTACTAAAAAGAAAAAAGAAAAAAAAAAAGTTTATGAGTGTCTTAAATATCCCGCTGTAATGCCAGGTGCTGTAAGCATTTTTGTTTTACTAAAACCAAAAAAGAACAAAAAAGAGTGCATGACTGTCTTAAATTTCCTGCTGTAATACCAGGTGCTGTAAGCATTTTTGTTTTACTAAAAAGAAAAAAAAGAAAAAAAGAGTGTATGAGTGTCTTAAATGTCCTGCTGTAATACCAGGCGCTGTGAGAATTTTTGTTTTACTAGAAAAAAAAAAGAGTGTATGAGTGTCTTAAATATCCCGATGTAATACCAGGTGCTGTAAGCATTTTTGTTTTAGTAAAATATGTAAGACTCATACACTCTTTTTTTTTTATAAAACAAAAATGCTTACAGCACCTGGAATTACAGCGGGATATTTAAGACACTCAAACATTTTTTTTTTTTTCACCAGTGTTTGAGTGTCTTAAATATCCCGCTGTAATTCCAGGTGCTGTAAGCATTTTTATTTTACCAAAAAGAAAAAAGAAAAAAAAAAAGTTTATGAGTGTCTTAAATATCCCGCTGTAATGCCAGGTGCTGTAAGCATTTTTGTTTTACTAAAAAGAAAAAAGAACAAAAAAGAGTGTATGACTGTCTTAAATATCCTGCTGTAATGCCAGGTGCTGTAAGCATCTTTGTTTTACTAAAAGGAAAAAAAAAAAAAAAATTGTATGAGTGTCTTAAATATCCCACTGTAATACCAGGTGCTGTAAGCATTTTTGTTTTACTAAAAAGAAAAAAAAAAAAAAAAGAGTGTATGAGTGTCTTAAATTTCCTGCTGTAATACCAGGTGCTGTAAGCATTTTTATTTTACTAAAAAGAAAAAAGAAAAAAAAAAAGTTTATGAGTGTCTTAAATATCCCGCTGTAATGCCAGGTGCTGTAAGCATTTTTGTTTTACTAAAAAGAAAAAAGAACAAAAAAGAGTGTATGAGTGTCTTAAATTTCCTGCTGTAATACCAGGTGCTGTAAGCATTTTTATTTTACTAAAAAGAAAAAAGAAAAAAAAAGTTTATGACTGTCTTATATATCCCGCTGTAATGCCAGGTGCTGTAAGCATTTTTGTTTTACTAAAAAGAAAAAGCAACAAAAAATAGTGTATGACTGTCTTAAATATCCTGCTGTAATGCCAGGTGCTGTAAGCATTTTTGTTTTACTAAAAAGAAAAAAAAAAGAAAAAGAGTGTATGAGTGTCTTAAATATCCCGCTGTAATACCAGGTGCTGTAAGCATTTTTGTTTTACTAGAAAAAAAAAGAGTGTATGATTATCTTAAATATCCCGCTGTAATACCAGGTGCTTTAAGCATCTTTGTTTTACTAAAAGGAAAAAAAAAAAAAAGTGTATGAGTGTCTTAAATATCCCGCTGTAATGCCAGGTGCTGTAAGCATTTTTGTTTTACTAAAAAGAAAAAAAAAAAAAAAAAAAGAGTGTATGAGTGTCTTAAATATCCCGCTGTAATGCCAGGTGCTGTAAGCATTTTTGTTTTACTAAAAAGAAAAAAAAAAAAAAAAAAAGAGTGTATGAGTGTCTTAAATATCCCGCTGTAATGCCAGGTGCTGTAAGCATTTTTGTTTTACTAAAAAGAAAAAAAAAAAAAAAAGAGTGTATGAGTGTCTTAAATATCCCGCTGTAATACCAGGTGCTGTAAGCATTTTTGTTTTACTAGAAAAAAAAGAGTGTATGAGTATCTTAAATATCCCGCTGTAACACCAGGTGCTGTAAGCATTTTTGTTTTACTAAAAGGAAAAAAAAAAAAAAAAAAAGAGTGTATGAGTGTCTTAAATATCCCGCTGTAATGCCAGGTGCTGTAAGCATTTTTGTTTTACTAAAAAAAAAAAAAAAAAAAAAGTGTATGAGTGTCTGAGTGTCTTAAATATCCCGCTGTAATGCCAGGTGCTGTAAGCATTTTTGTTTTACTAAAAAGAAAAAAGAACAAAAAAGAGTGTATGACTGTCTTAAATATCCTGCTGTAATGCCAGGTGCTGTAAGCATTTTTGTTTTACTAAAAAGAAAAAAAAAAGAAAAAGAGTGTATGAGTGTCTTAAATATCCCACTGTAATGCCAGGTGCTGTAAGCATTTTTGTTTTACTAAAAAGAAAAAAGAACAAAAAAGAGTGTATGAGTGTCTTAAATTTCCTGCTGTAATACCAGGTGCTGTAAGCATTTTTATTTTACTAAAAAGAAAAAAGAAAAAAAAAGTTTATGACTGTCTTATATATCCCGCTGTAATGCCAGGTGCTGTAAGCATTTTTGTTTTACTAAAAAGAAAAAGCAACAAAAAAGAGTGTATGACTGTCTTAAATATCCTGCTGTAATGCCAGGTGCTGTAAGCATTTTTGTTTTACTAAAAAGAAAAAAAAAAGAAAAAGAGTGTATGAGTGTCTTAAATATCCCGCTGTAATACCAGGTGCTGTAAGCATTTTTGTTTTACTAGAAAAAAAAAGAGTGTATGAGTATCTTAAGTATCCCGCTGTAATACCAGGTGCTTTAAGCATCTTTGTTTTACTAAAAGGAAAAAAAAAAAAAAGTGTATGAGTGTGTCTTAAATATCCCGCTGTAATACCAGGTGCTGTAAGCATTTTTGTTTTACTAAAAAGAAAAAAGAAAAAAAAAAGAGTGTATGAGTGTCTTAAATATCCTGCTGTAATACCAGGTGCTGTAAGCATTTTTATTTTACTAAAAAGAAAAAAGAAAAAAAAAAGTTTATGACTGTCTTAAATATCCTGCTGTAATGCCAGGTGCTGTAAGCATTTTTGTTTTACTAGAAAAAAAAAAGAACAAAAAAAGAGTATATGAGTGTCTTAAATTTCCTGCTGTAATACCAGGTGCTGTAAGCATTTTTATTTTACTAAAAAGAAAAAAGAAGAAAAAAAAGTTTATGAGTGTCTTAAATATCCCGCTGTAATGCCAGGTGCTGTAAGCATTTTTGTTTTACTAAAAAGAAAAAAGAACAAAAAAGAGTGTATGACTGTCTTAAATATCCTGCTGTAATGTCAGGTGCTGTAAGCATTTTTGTTTTACTAAAAAGAAAAAAAAAAAAAAAAAAAGAGTGTATGAGTGTCTTAAATATCCCGCTGTAATGCCAGGTGCTGTAAGCATTTTTGTTTTACTAAAAAGAAAAAAAAAAAAAAAAGAGTGTATGAGTGTCTTAAATATCCCGCTGTAATACCAGGTGCTGTAAGCATTTTTGTTTTACTAGAAAAAAAAGAGTGTATGAGTATCTTAAATATCCCGCTGTAACACCAGGTGCTGTAAGCATTTTTGTTTTACTAAAAGGAAAAAAAAAAAAAAAAAGAGTGTATGAGTGTCTTAAATATCCCGCTGTAATACCAGGTGCTGTAAGCATTTTTGTTTTACTAAAAGAAAAAAAAAAAAAAAAAAGAGTGTATGAGTGTCTTAAATATCCCGCTGTAATACCAGGTGCTGTAAGCATTTTTGTTTTACTAAAAAGAAAAAAAAAAAAAAAAGTGTATGAGTGTCTTAAATATCCCGCTGTAATACCAGGTGCTGTAAGCATTTTTGTTTTACTAGAAAAAAAAAGAGTGTATGAGTATCTTAAATATCCCGCTGTAACACCAGGTGCTGTAAGCATTTTTGTTTTACTAAAAGGAAAAAAAAAAAAAAAAAAGAGTGTATGAGTGTCTTAAATATCCCGCTGTAATACCAGGTGCTGTAAGCATTTTTGTTTTACTAAAAAGAAAAAAAAAAAAAAAAGTGTATGAGTGTCTTAAATATCCCGCTCTAATACCAGGTGCTGTAAGCATTTTTGTTTTACTAAAAAGAAAAAAGAAAAAAAAAAGAGTGTATGAGTGTCTTAAATTTCCTGCTGTAATACCAGGTGCTGTAAGCATTTTTATTTTACTAAAAAGAAAAAAGAAAAAAAAAAAGTTTATGAGTGTCTTAAATATCCCGCTGTAATGCCAGGTGCTGTAAGCATTTTTGTTTTACTAAAACCAAAAAAGAACAAAAAAGAGTGCATGACTGTCTTAAATTTCCTGCTGTAATACCAGGTGCTGTAAGCATTTTTGTTTTACTAAAAAGAAAAAAAAGAAAAAAAGAGTGTATGAGTGTCTTAAATGTCCTGCTGTAATACCAGGCGCTGTGAGAATTTTTGTTTTACTAGAAAAAAAAAAGAGTGTATGAGTGTCTTAAATATCCCGATGTAATACCAGGTGCTGTAAGCATTTTTGTTTTAGTAAAATATGTAAGACTCATACACTCTTTTTTTTTTATAAAACAAAAATGCTTACAGCACCTGGAATTACAGCGGGATATTTAAGACACTCAAACATTTTTTTTTTTTTCACCAGTGTTTGAGTGTCTTAAATATCCCGCTGTAATTCCAGGTGCTGTAAGCATTTTTATTTTACCAAAAAGAAAAAAGAAAAAAAAAAAGTTTATGAGTGTCTTAAATATCCCGCTGTAATGCCAGGTGCTGTAAGCATTTTTGTTTTACTAAAAAGAAAAAAGAACAAAAAAGAGTGTATGACTGTCTTAAATATCCTGCTGTAATGCCAGGTGCTGTAAGCATCTTTGTTTTACTAAAAGGGAAAAAAAAAAAATAATTGTATGAGTGTCTTAAATATCCCACTGTAATACCAGGTGCTGTAAGCATTTTTGTTTTACTAAAAAGAAAAAAAAAAAAAAAAAGAGTGTATGAGTGTCTTAAATTTCCTGCTGTAATACCAGGTGCTGTAAGCATTTTTATTTTACTAAAAAGAAAAAAGAAAAAAAAAAAGTTTATGAGTGTCTTAAATATCCCGCTGTAATGCCAGGTGCTGTAAGCATTTTTGTTTTACTAAAAAGAAAAAAGAACAAAAAAGAGTGTATGAGTGTCTTAAATTTCCTGCTGTAATACCAGGTGCTGTAAGCATTTTTATTTTACTAAAAAGAAAAAAGAAAAAAAAAGTTTATGACTGTCTTATATATCCCGCTGTAATGCCAGGTGCTGTAAGCATTTTTGTTTTACTAAAAAGAAAAAGCAACAAAAAATAGTGTATGACTGTCTTAAATATCCTGCTGTAATGCCAGGTGCTGTAAGCATTTTTGTTTTACTAAAAAGAAAAAAAAAAGAAAAAGAGTGTATGAGTGTCTTAAATATCCCGCTGTAATACCAGGTGCTGTAAGCATTTTTGTTTTACTAGAAAAAAAAAGAGTGTATGATTATCTTAAATATCCCGCTGTAATACCAGGTGCTTTAAGCATCTTTGTTTTACTAAAAGGAAAAAAAAAAAAAAGTGTATGAGTGTGTCTTAAATATCCCGCTGTAATACCAGGTGCTGTAAGCATTTTTGTTTTACTAAAAAGAAAAAAGAAAAAAAAAAGAGTGTATGAGTGTCTTAAATATCCTGCTGTAATACCAGGTGATGTAAGCATTTTTATTTTACTAAAAAGAAAAAAGAAAAAAAAAAGTTTATGACTGTCTTAAATATCCTGCTGTAATGCCAGGTGCTGTAAGCATTTTTGTTTTACTAGAAAAAAAAAAGAAAAAAAAAAGAGTATATGAGTGTCTTAAATTTCCTGCTGTAATACCAGGTGCTGTAAGCATTTTTATTTTACTAAAAAGAAAAAAGAAGAAAAAAAAGTTTATGAGTGTCTTAAATATCCCGCTGTAATGCCAGGTGCTGTAAGCATTTTTGTTTTACTAAAAAGAAAAAAGAACAAAAAAGAGTGTATGAGTGTCTTAAATATCCTGCTGTAATGTCAGGTGCTGTAAGCATTTTTGTTTTACTAAAAAGAAAAAAAAAAAAAAAAAAAAAAAAAGAGTGTATGAGTGTCTTAAATATCCCGCTGTAATGCCAGGTGCTGTAAGCATTTTTGTTTTACTAAAAAGAAAAAAAAAAAAAAAAGAGTGTATGAGTGTCTTAAATATCCCGCTGTAATACCAGGTGCTGTAAGCATTTTTGTTTTACTAGAAAAAAAAGAGTGTATGAGTATCTTAAATATCCCGCTGTAACACCAGGTGCTGTAAGCATTTTTGTTTTACTAAAAGGAAAAAAAAAAAAAAAAAGAGTGTATGAGTGTCTTAAATATCCCGCTGTAATACCAGGTGCTGTAAGCATTTTTGTTTTACTAAAAGGAAAAAAAAAAAAAAAAAGAGTGTATGAGTGGCTTAAATATCCCGCTGTAATACCAGGTGCTGTAAGCATTTTTGTTTTACTAAAAAGAGAAAAAAAAAAAAAAGTGTATGAGTGTCTTAAATATCCCGCTGTAATACCAGGTGCTGTAAGTATTTTTGTTTTACTAAAAAGAAAAAAAAAAAAAAAGAGTGTATGAGTGTCTTAAATTTCCTGCTGTAATAACAGATGCTGTAAGCATTTTTATTTTACTAAAAAGAAAAAAGAAAAAAAAAAAGTTTATGAGTGTCTTAAATATCCCGCTGTAATGCCAGGTGCTGTAAGCATTTTTGTTTTACTAAAAAGAAAAAAGAAAAAAAAAAGTTTATGACTGTCTTAAATATCCTGCTGTAATGCCCGGTGCTGTAAGCATTTTTGTTTTACTAAAAAGAAAAAAAAAAAAAAAGAGTGTATGAGTGTCTTAAATATCCCGCTGTAATGCCAGGTGCTGTAAGCATTTTTGTTTTACTAGAAAAAAAAAGAAAAAAAAAAGAGTGTGTGAGTGTCTTAAATTTCCTGCTGTAATACCAGGTACTGTAAGAATTTTTATTTTACTAAAAAGAAAAAAAAAAAAAAAAGTTTATGAGTGTCTTAAATATCCCGCTGTAATGCCAGGTGCTGTAAGCATTTTTGTTTTACTAAAAAGAAAAAAAAAAAAAAAAAGAGTGTATGAGTGTCTTAAATATCCCGCTGTAATACCAGGTGCTGTAAGCATTTTTGTTTTACTAGAAAAAAAAGAGTGTATGAGTATCTTAAATATCCCGCTGTAATACCAGGTGCTGTAAGCATTTTTGTTTTACTAAAAGGAAAAAAAAAAAAAAAAAGAGTGTATGAGTGTCTTAAATATCCCGCTGTAATACCAGGTGCTGTAAGCATTTTTGTTTTACTAAAAAGAAAAAAGAACAAAAAAAGTTTATGACTGTCTTAAATATCCTGCTGTAATGCCAGGTGCTGTAAGCATTTTTATTTTACCAAAAAGAAAAAAGAAAAAAAAAGGTTTATGAGTGTCTTAAATATCCCGCTGTAATGCCAGGTGCTGTAAGCATTTTTGTTTTACTAAAAAGAAAAAAGAACAAAAAAGAGTGTATGACTGTCTTAAATATCCTGCTGTAATGCCAGGTGCTGTAAGCATTTTTGTTTTACTAAAAAGAAAAAAAAAAGAAAAAGAGTGTATGAGTGTCTTAAATATCCCGCTGTAATACCAGGTGCTGTAAGCATTTTTGTTTTACTAGAAAAAAAAGAGTGTATGAGTATCTTAAATATCCTGCTGTAATACCAGGTGTTGTAAGCATCTTTGTTTTACTAAAAGGAAAAAAAAAAAAAAAAGTGTATGAGTGTCTTAAATATCCCACTGTAATACCAGGTGCTGTAAGCATTTTTGTTTTACTAAAAAGAAAAAAAAGAAAAAAAGAGTGTATGAGTGTCTTAAATTTCCTGCTGTAATACCAGGTGCTGTAAGCATTTTTATTTTACTAAAAAGAAAAAAGAAAAAAAAAAAAAAAAAGTTTATGAGTGTCTTAAATATCCCGCTGTAATGCCAGGTGCTGTAAGCATTTTTGTTTTACTAAAAAGAAAAAAAAAAGAAAAAGAGTGTATGAGTGTCTTAAATATCCCGCTGTAATACCAGGTGCTGTAAGCATTTTTGTTTTACTAGAAAAAAAAAGAGTGTATGAGTATCTTAAATATCCCGCTGTAATACCAGGTGCTTTAAGCATCTTTGTTTTACTAAAAGGGAAAAAAAAAAAAAGTGTATGAGTGTGTCTTAAATATCCCGCTGTAATACCAGGTGCTGTAAGCATTTTTGTTTTACTAAAAAGAAAAAAGAAAAAAAAAAGAGTGTATGAGTGTCTTAAATATCCTGCTGTAATACCAGGTGCTGTAAGCATTTTTATTTTACTAAAAAGAAAAAAGAAAAAAAAAAGTTTATGACTGTCTTAAATATCCTGCTGTAATGCCAGGTGCTGTAAGCATTTTTGTTTTACTAGAAAAAAAAAAGAAAAAAAAAAGAGTATATGAGTGTCTTAAATTTCCTGCTGTAATACCAGGTGCTGTAAGCATTTTTATTTTACTAAAAAGAAAAAAGAAGAAAAAAAAGTTTATGAGTGTCTTAAATATCCCGCTGTAATGCCAGGTGCTGTAAGCATTTTTGTTTTACTAAAAAGAAAAAAGAACAAAAAAGAGTGTATGACTGTCTTAAATATCCTGCTGTAATGTCAGGTGCTGTAAGCATTTTTGTTTTACTAAACAGAAAAAAAAAAAAAAAAAAAGAGTGTATGAGTGTCTTAAATATCCCGCTGTAATGCCAGGTGCTGTAAGCATTTTTGTTTTACTAAAAAGAAAAAAAAAAAAAAAAGAGTGTATGAGTGTCTTAAATATCCCGCTGTAATACCAGGTGCTGTAAGCATTTTTGTTTTACTAGAAAAAAAAGAGTGTATGAGTATCTTAAATATCCAGCTGTAACACCAGGTGCTGTGAGCATTTTTGTTTTACTAAAAGGAAAAAAAAAAAAAAAAAGAGTGTATGAGTGTCTTAAATATCCCGCTGTAATACCAGGTGCTGTAAGCATTTTTGTTTTACTAAAAAGAAAAAAAAAAAAAAAAGTGTATGAGTGTCTTAAATATCCCGCTCTAATACCAGGTGCTGTAAGCATTTTTGTTTTACTAAAAAGAAAAAAGAAAAAAAAAGAGTGTATGAGTGTCTTAAATTTCCTGCTGTAATACCAGGTGCTGTAAGCATTTTTATTTTACTAAAAAGAAAAAAGAAAAAAAAAAAGTTTATGAGTGTCTTAAATATCCCGCTGTAATGCCAGGTGCTGTAAGCATTTTTGTTTTACTAAAAAGAAAAAAGAACAAAAAAGAGTGTATGACTGTCTTAAATTTCCTGCTGTAATACCAGGTGCTGTAAGCATTTTTGTTTTACTAAAAAGAAAAAAAAGAAAAAAAGAGTGTATGAGTGTCTTAAATGTCCTGCTGTAATACCAGGCGCTGTGAGAATTTTTGTTTTACTAGAAAAAAAAAAGAGTGTATGAGTGTCTTAAATATCCCGATGTAATACCAGGTGCTGTAAGCATTTTTGTTTTAGTAAAAGATGTAAGATTCATACACTCTTTTTTTTTTATAAAACAAAAATGCTTACAGCACCTGGAATTACAGCGGGATATTTAAGACACTCAAACACTTTTTTTTTTTTCACCAGTGTTTGAGTGTCTTAAATATCCCGCTGTAATTCCAGGTGCTGTAAGCATTTTTATTTTACCAAAAAGAAAAAAGAAAAAAAAAGGTTTATGAGTGTCTTAAATATCCCGCTGTAATGCCAGGTGCTGTAAGCATTTTTGTTTTACTAAAAAGAAAAAAGAACAAAAAAGAGTGTATGACTGTCTTAAATATCCTGCTGTAATGCCAGGTGCTGTAAGCATTTTTGTTTTACTAAAAAGAAAAAAAAAAGAAAAAGAGTGTATGAGTGTCTTAAATATCCCGCTGTAATGCCAGGTGCTGTAAGCATTTTTGTTTTACTAAAAAGAAAAAAGAACAAAAAAGAGTGTATGAGTGTCTTAAATATCCCGCTGTAATACCAGGTGCTGTAAGCATTTTTGTTTTACTAAAAAAAAAAAAAAAAAAAAAAGTGTATGAGTGTCTTAAATATCCCGCTGTAATACCAGGTGCTGTAAGCATTTTTGTTTTAGTAAAAGATGTAAGACTCATACACTCTTTTTTTTTTCTAGTAAAACAAAAATGCTCACAGCGCCTGGTATTACAGCAGGACATTTAAGAAACACATACATCTTTTTTTTCTTCTTTTTTTTAGTAATACAAAAATGCTTACAGCACCTGGTTTTACAAGCGAGACATTTAAGACACTTGTATACTTGTTTATTTGTATTTTATTAAAACAAAAATGTTTACAGCACCCGGTATTACAGCGGGATATTTAAGACACTCATACACTTTGGCCAAAAACATATTCAAAAAGTCATACTTGAACTACTGATGAAACATCAGAAGAACTCTATGAGTATGTATAGAAAGTTCAAGTTCATAGAATCTACGTCCAGATATATGTTCAGCAGTTAAAAATGGATAATTGTCTGATTGATATAATATCTGAAAGAGTCAATTAGTATTTAAAGAAAGTTAAAATTGTAGATCTCTTTGGCCATAAATAAGTTAAATAGGTCAAATACGAACTACTGTCTGGCTAATGAAACATCAACAGGAGTGTATGTATATAAAATTAAAGTTCAAAGACTATTTGGCCACAAATAAGTTAAGAGGTCATACTTGAACTGCTGTTAAAACATCCGAAGAAGTCTGAGTGTGTATAGAAAGTTCAATATCAACGATTCTTTGTCCAGAAATGTGTTCAATAGGTCAAATGTGGACTACTCTCAGTCTGATAAAACATCAGAAGGAGTCTATGAGTATGTATAGAAAGTTCAAGTCTACGTCCAGAAATATGTTCAGTAGTTAAAAATGGACAATTGATATAATATCTGAAAGAGTAATGAGTATTTATAGAAAGTTAAAATTTTAGATCTCTTTGGTCAAAAATAAGTTCAATAGGCCAAAATGCGGACTACGGTCTGGCTAATGAAACATCAGAAGTCTATGGTATGTATAGAAAGTTCAAGTTCATAGAATCCAGGGGCAGAAAAATTTTCAAAAAGTCATATTTGAGTTTCTGATGAAACATCAGAAATTCTATGTCTGTATATAAATTAAAGTTCAAAGACTCTTTGGCCATAAATATGCACATATTGCTGTTGCATTGCATACAAGAACTCATTGTGCATTGAAGAGATAAGTGCTTTTGCATTGCATTGCAATGCATACCAGAACTCGTGCATTGTGAAGAGTTGGTGCTTTTGCATTGCATACAAAAACTCGTGTGCATTGAGGAGATTAGTGCGTTTGCATTGCAATGCATACAAGAACTCGTTGTGCATCGAAGAGATAAGTGCTTTTGCATTGCATTGCAATGCAAACAATAATTCGTTGTGCATTGAAGGATTAGTGTTTTTGCATTGCAGTGCATACAAGAACTCATGCATTGAAGAGATTGGTGCTTTTGCATTTTTGCATTGCAATGCATACAAGAACTCGTTGTGCATTGAAGGATTAGTGTTTTTGCATTGCAGTGCATACAAGAACTCGTGCATTGAAGAGATTAGTGCTTTTGCATTGCATTGCAATGCATACAAGAATTCGTTGTGCATTGAAGGATTAGTGTTTTTGCATTGCAGTGCATACAAGAACTCGTGCATTGAAGAGATTAGTGATTTTGCATTGCAATACATAAAGAACTCGTTGTGGATGGAAGAGATTAGTGCTTTTGTATTGCAATGCATACAAGAACTCGTTGTGCATTGAAGAGATTAATGCTTTTGCATTGCATTGCATACAATAACTTGTGTATTTAATAGATAATGCTGTTGCATTGCATTGCATATAAAAACTTGTTGTGCATTGAAGAGACAAGTGCTTTTGCATTGCATTGCATTGCATATAAAAACTCGTTGTGCATTGAAGAGATTAGTGTATTTGCATTGCAATGCGTACAAGAACTCGTGCAAGAATAAGTGCATTGTGCTTTTTTCATTGAATACAATAATTTGTGCATTGAAGAGATAAGTGCTTTTGCATTGCATATATGAACTCGATGTGCAGAGATTAGTGCTTTGCATTGCATACAAGAACATCTCAGTTACGTATGTAACCCTCGTTCCCTGAAGGAAGGGAACGGAGACGTTACGTCAGTTACTGACGGAATGGGGGTTTCGCTTAGAAGCCAATCGCCTTTGAGCTCTACAAAACGAGCCAATGGCATGAAAATGCCATGGGTCTGCGGAATTTGCATGCCGCAACCCCGCCCCACAGCGTGGGTATAAAGGGCGTTGCGTGGCAATCTCGCATTATATTACCTGCTGAAGAGCCGAGGCATGAGCGCCTGGCCAGTTCCAGCAGTACAGTGGTCGTGGCAGGGGGACGTAACGTCTCCGTTCCCTTCCTTCAGGGAACGAGGGTTACATATGTAACCGAGACGTTCCCTTTCAGTCAGTACACTACGAGTTACGTCAGTTACTGACGGAATGGGGGTCCCAATACAATCTCGCCACAACGGCTGTCTTCCAGCGTCCTGCGCTAACCCGGGCTCCCTGCCGTGAGTGTGGGCACGAACGAGGGGCTAGGCTCAACGCTACCAAGGTACACTGGGAAGCATATCCCACGTGGAGAAATGCAACACAATGCCAACCCAAAGGGGGGGACTTTAAGAATACACCTATGACCCGAAGGGGCTGCATAGGGGGCCGAAGGTGGAAAATTTCAAGCCCAGGTGTGGCAAGGTGTCTTGCCAAGGGAAGACACGAGCTACAAGAGACTTACCGTGGAAATACACATGTGGGGGTTACCCAACGGGGGAACCATGCACACGGAGGCACCTAGCCGAGCACGAGGGGTGACCGAGAGGGCACACGCTCTGGTGACGACATCAACAGTGCTGGAGGAGCTCAGGGCTTACTGGGAAGCTCACCTGAGAAGAAATGCGCACGCATCCAGTCTGTGGAGTGGAATGGCGCAGCAAGCGAAGACACCTGAGCCTGTCCGGTTACTGGCCACTTGGGGCGAGTACACGAGAGGATACAGGCTCCACTCGGAGATTATAGAACCTCGCGAATGTGTTGGGTGTCGCCCAGCCTGCAGCTCTGCAAATGTCTGTTAGCGAGGCGCCATGCGCTAAAGCCCAAGAGGAGGCAACACTCCTAGTAGAGTGTGCTCTTACCCCAAGGGGGCATGGCATGCCCTGGACCTGATATGCCAGGACAATGGCGTCCACTATCCAGTGGGACAACCTCTGCTTGGAGAGAGCCTTCCCTTTCTGCTGCCCTCCGTAACAGACAAAGAGCTGGTCTGAGGTCCTGAAGCACTGCGTCCGGTCTACGTAAGCACGAAGGGCGCGTACTGGACAGCGCAGTGCCAAGGCTGGGTCTGCCTCCTCCAAGGGCAGCGCTTGCAGGTTCACCACCTGGTCCCTGAAGGGAGTGGTGGGAACCTTGGGCACGTATCCAGGCCGGGGTCTCAGGATCACGTGAGAATTGGCCGGCCCGAATTCCAGGCACGCTTCGTCAACCGAAAATGCCTGCAGGTCCCCTACCCTCTTGATGGAGGCCAAAGCAGTCAAGAGCGCCACTTTCAGTGAAAGGAACTTCAGCTCCACAGACTGCAATGGCTCGAAGGGAGCCTTTTGCAGGGCGGCTAAGACCACTGCTAGGTCCCAAGAGGGTACTTGAGGTGGACGAGGAGGGTTTAACCTCTAAGGAACCTGCTGACCAGGTCATGCTGTCCAACCGTTTTAGAGTCCACCAGGTCATGATGGGCTGAAATGGCAGCCACATAGACCTTCAGGGTGGAGGAGACAGCCTTCGCTCCAACCCTTCCTGGAGGAAGGAGAGCACAGACCCGATCGAGCATTTTCTGGGGTCCTCTGGGCGAGAGGAGCACCAGGTGACGAAGAGGTTCCACTTCAACGCATAGGCCTGTCCCGTAGACAAAGCCCTAGCGGAAGTGATGGTAGCTGCCACCTGAGGTGGCAGGGTACTCAACCTGCCGCGTCCCGTCCAGGTCCCACACGTGAAGGTTCCAGAGGTCGTGACGCGGGTGCCATATGGTGCCCCATCTCTGAGTCAGGAGGTCCTGTCTCAGAGGGATCGACCAGGCAGGGCTATCGCAAGGAGTACAAGTTCTGAGAACCAGGCCCGGCCGGGCCAATATGAGGCGACCAAAAGGACCTGCTCCCTGTCCTCCCTGATCTAGCACAGGACCTGTGCGAGAAGGCTCACTGGGGGAAAACGCATAGTTGCGTGGGCCCCGCGGCCAGCTGTGCGCTAGTGAGTCCGTGCCGAGGGTCCCCTCGGTCAGGGAGTAATACCAGCGGCAATGGGAAGAGAACGTGGGAGGCAAACAGATCTATCTGTGCGTCGCCAAACTGTTCCCAAATCAGCTGAACCGTCTGGGGATGGAGTCTCCATTCCCCCGGAGGTGGCTGAAAGCGTGACAGCTCGTCGGCTGCACGATTCAGGTCTCCCGGAACGTGAATGGCACGAAGCAACCTCAGAAGCTTCGGACTCCAAGGAGGAGATGGCGGGCGAGTTGCGACATCGGGCGGGAGCGTTATCTATGATAAATGTTTTTGCATTACAATGCATAAAGAACTCTTTGAGCATTGAAAAGATGGTGCTGTTACATTGCATAAAATAACTCGTGCATTTAAATTCAATTGTAATTGATTTGTTAAAAAATAAATTATTGCACATAAAGTGCTTTTAAATTAAATTGCATACAAGAACTCGGTGTGCATTGAAGAGATTAGTGCAATGTGTACTCTGGACAGGATCAAAGATGAGTCGATTCCACTATAAACGTCAGAAAGCCTTTTAGCCGTATATAAATTAGGTTCCGGTACCGAGGAGTCTGAGGAAGATGGCACCGTGGACAGTTTTGTGGCTTGGCTGAGGTAGAACAGACCGCACCGTTAGAATCCTGTGAGAACTTCAATCAGGACGCAATCTCTCCCCCCTATCACCCCACCCCCCCCCCTCACTCAAAAAGATAGGGGGGCCTAGAAACACAGGCTCCTTCCAATACACAGACACAAACATTTTCTTTATGTAACTTTAATTAAACTATCCCAGAATGTATATGATGATTCCTGTGTGTACGCATGCTCCCTATGTCATTGCCAAGATAGTCATGATGTACGAACAATGTAAAGTCATTTATGATGCTTGTATTCATGTGTAAGAATGTATCTCTGCTCTAATATCTCCCAGCCATACTGTGTTTGATATCTAAATATTCCTCTCTCTTTCTCTTAACCAACGGTGCACAGTAGATGATTATGAAATGCATCACATTATGTTACCCCCCCCCCCCTTTGAGTAGAAATGTACCAAGTATGACACCATCATAAATTAGGCAAATGAGGTCATAAACGGAGACAAAGAAAGTGTTCTCCCGCCTAAAACTCCCACATCTGATTGGTCATTTCAGAAAAGATGGGCGGATGTTAATGTTTCTTTAAAGGACAGTAACACCAGCATATCTTAGCTCAGTCGGTGCAGTCGATAAACAACCCTCTTATCATCTCGGATCGTCCCCTGGCCAGGCGGCTTCGGCCCTGGCTTGGCGGCTCAGTCACGTGGGTTGGTTCCTTTGAAGTCGGCGCGCTCCGCAGCCAGGCGGACAGGCAACGCGCGCCATCCCAGCACGCTCCATCTCAGCGCTCAGTCGTCTTCTAAAACTTCTAAAGACGAGACAATCTTCTTTTCCTCCCCTTTTCGGCATTCGCTCCAACCATCTTCAAACTTCCCGCGGATCGAGAACGCTCCGGAAGGACCAAAAGAGAACACGCTCCAGCTCAAAGAACTCTCTGAGAAGACTCACACGCATTCTTTATACTCAGCACAAACAACCCATGCAAGTATAAATTCCATCGCTTTAAGATGTGTACCCCTGTTTAAGGTGATATTATTCGTTGCTGGCTCTCGGTGGTTATGTTTGTGAAATTGCCATTCCTGAACCTTTCCTTCCTCTCGTTCATTCTCTTCTTTTCATTCTCTTTCGTTACTATTCGTTGTTCTGTATATACATGTATTCTTTGTTAAGTCGTATGTATTCGTAGTATCAATTATTAAAACCATTGTATCCACGTTCGATTGTCATTGTTGCCGCTCACATGGTCACTTTAATGTTCAGATCTAGCTACGAGCTCTCATAAGTATCTTTGAATACTTTAATTAATATCCTAATAATTCTGAAAGTTTATTCTTCGTGACCAGAAGGATAACCTTCTCGAAAATTTGATAAGAAAGAATAAAACTTTGTGAGAATTGATAAAAGATTGTAGTACTGTTCGTTCGTTAAATGAACGGATCAGATGAATTTTGAATTCATTCTAATTCAAAGGTTATTCTGTAATGATTTAATATATATTCGTAGTTAATTGCAACCCATTGTCGTTAACTATATATATATTGCATAAATACCTAGGTTAGGTATTTCCCTTTTTGGGTGATTTGGAGATTTATAATTTAATCATAACTTGTTGCGATTAGTTATAAATAATTAAACATTAATAATCATAATTCCCTATTGAGCTAATTTAATTTATTATTATTATATGCAGCCGAGTCGCTACAAATGCATATAAGAAAACTTTGTGCATTGAAGAGATTTTTTTTTCTCTAGTAAAACAAGACTGCTTACAGTACCTGGTATTATAGTGGGATATTTAAGACACTCATACACTGTTTTTTTTTTTTGTTGTTTTTTTTAGTAAAACAAAATTGCTTACAGCAACTGATATTACAGCAGTATATTGAAGACACTCATAGTCTTTTTTTTTTAATAAAACAAAACTGCTTACCGCACCTGGTATTCCTGGTATACTTGAACTACTGATGAAACATCAGAAGAAGTCTATATGTATAGAAAGTTCAATATCGAGGATTCTTTGTCCAGAAATGTGTTCAATGGGTCAAATATGGACTACATTCCGTCTGATAATACATCAGAAGGAGTCTATGAGTCTATTTATAAAGTTAAAGTTCAAAGACTCTTTGGACAAAAACATATTCAAAAAGTCATACATAGTCTATGAGTATGTATATAAAATTAAAGTTCAAAAACTCTTTGGCCATAAATATGTTCAAAAAGGCATTTTTAAACTACTCATGAAACATCAGAGGGAATCTATGAGGGAATCTATGATAGAAAGTTGAAAGACTCTTTGGACAAAATTTTTTTCAAAAAGGCATACTTGAATTATTGATCTATGAGGAATCTATGAGTATGTATAGAAAGTTAAATATCGAGGATTCTTTGTCCAGAAATGTGTTCAACAGGTCAAATATGGACTACACTCAGTATGATAATACATCAGAAGGAGTCTATGACTATGTATATAAAATTAAAGTCCAAAGACTATTTGGTCAAAAACATATATTCAAAAAGTCATACTTGAACTACTGATGAAACATCAGAAGGAGTCTATGAGTATGTGTAGAAAGGTCAAGTTCAAAGAATCCAGATGCAGAAAAATGTTCAAAAAGTCATACTTGAACTTCTGATGAGGAATCTATGAGTATGTATAGAAAATTAAATATCGAGTATTCTTTGTCCAGAAATGTGTTCAATACGGACTACACTGAAAAATACATCAGAGGGAATCTATGAGTCTATTTATAAAGTTAAAGTTCAAAGAATCTTTGGACAAACACATGTTCAAAAAGTCATACTTGAACTTCTGATGAGGAATCTATGAGTATGTATAGAAATTTAAATATCGAGTATTCTTTGTCCAGAAATGTGTTCAATATGTCAAATATGGACTACACTCAGTATGACAATACATCAGGAGTCTATGAGTATGTATATAAAATTAAGGTTCAAAGACTCTTTCACCATCAATATGTTCACAAAGTCGTTTTTGAACTACTGATGAAACATCAGAAGGAATCTATGAGTATGTATAGAAATTTCAAGTTCATAGAATCTAAGTCCAGAAATATGCTCAGTATTTAAAAATTGACAATTGTCTGGCTGATATAGTATCTGAAAGAGTCAATGAGTATTTATAGAAAGTTAAAATTGTAGATCTCTTTGGCCATAAATAAGTTCAATAGGTCAAATACGGACTACTGTCTGGCTAATTAAACATCATAAGTCTATGAGTATGTATAGAAAGTTCAATATCAAAGATCTTTGTCCAGAAATGTGTTCAATAGTTCAAATACGGACTACACCAGTCTGATAATACATCAGAAGGAGTCTATGAGTATGTATATAAAATTAAAGTTCAAAAACTCTTAGGCCATATATATGTTCAAAGAGGCATTTTTAAACTACTGATGAAACATCAGAAGGAATCTATGCGTATATACATAAAAGAAAGAAAGGTCAAGTTCAAAGAATCCAGATGCAGAAAAATGTTCAAAAAGTCATGCTTGAACTTCTGATGAAATATCAGAAGGAATCTATTAGTATGTATAGAAAGTTACATATTGAGGATTCTTTTTCCAGAAATGTGTTTAATAGGTCAAATACGGACTACACTCAGTCTGAAAAATACATCAGTATTTTTGTATGTATCAGAGTATGTATATAAAATTAAGGTTCAAAGAATCTTTGGACAAAACCATATTCAAAAAGGCATACTTGAACAACTGATGAAACATCAGAAGAAATCTATGAGTATGTATAGAAAGTTCAGTTTCATAGAATGTACGTCCAGAAATATGCTCAGTATTTAAATATGGCCAATTGTCTGGTTGATATAATATCTGAAAGAGTCAAGTAGTATTTATAGAATTTAAAATTTTAGATCTATTTGGCCACAAATAAGTTCAATAGGTCCAATACAGACTATTGTCTGACTAATGATACATCAGAAGAAGTCTATGAGTATGTATATCAAATTAAAGTTCAAAGACTCTGTGGACAAAAACATATTCAAAAAGTCATACTTGAACTACTGATGAAACATCAGAAGAAATCTATGAGTATGTATAGAAAGGTCAAGTTCAAAGAATCCAGATGCAGAAAAATGTTCAAAAAGTCATGCTTGAACTTCTGATGAAACATCAGAGGGAATCTATGAGTATGTATAGAAAGTTCAATTTCGAGGATCTTTGTCCAGAAATGTGTTCTTTTATTCAAATACGGACTACACTCAGTCTGAAAAAAACATCAGAAGGAGTCTATGAGTATGTATAGAAAGTTCAAGTTCATAGAATGTACGTCCAGAAATATGCTCGGTATTTAAATATGGACAATTGTCTGGTTGATATAATATCTGAAAGAGTCAATGAGTATTTATAGAAAGTTAAAATTGTAGATCTCTTTGGTCATAAATAAGTTCAATAGGTCAAATACGGACTACTGTCTGGCTAATGAAACATCAGAAGAAATCTATGAGTATGTATATAAAAATTGAAGTTTAAAGACTCTTTGCCAAAAATAAGTTCAAAAGTTCATACTTCAACTACTGATGAAACGTCAGAAGAAATCTATGAGTATGTATAGAAAGTTCAATATCGAGGATTTTTGTCCAGAAATGTGTTCAATAGTTCAAATACGGACTACACCAGTCTGATAATACATCAGAAGAAGTCTATGAGTATGTATATAAAAATTGAAGTTTAAAGACTCTTTGCCAAAAATAAGTTCAAAAGTTCATACTTCAACTACTGATGAAACATCAGAAGAAATCTATGAGTATGTATAGAAAGTTCAAGTTCATAGAATGTACGTCCAGAAATATGCTCAGTATTTAAATATGGACAATTGTCTGGTTGATATAATATCTGAAAGAGTCAATGAGTATTTATAGAAAGTTGAAATTGTAGATCTATTTGGCCACAAATAAGTTCAATAGGTCCAATACGGACTACTGTCTGGCTAATTAAACATCATAAGTCTATGAGTATGTATAGAAAGTTCAATATCGAGGATCTTTGTCCAGAAATGTGTTCAATAGTTCAAATACAGACTACACTCAGTCTGTAAAATACATCAGAAGGAGTCTATGAGTCTATTTATAAAGTTAAAGTTCAAAGACTCTTTGGACAAAAACATATTCAACTGATTAAACATCAGAAGAAATCTATGAGTATGTATAGAAAGTTCAATTTCATAGAATGTAAGAGAGAGTAATAAGACGTTTTTTTTTCCAACAAGGATTGAATAAAGTATATAAAATAGTAAATATATATAAAATAAATTATATGTTAGGCTTAAGAGACCCTGTATCTGTATGAGCCAAACAATGAGTTTAATAACAACATTATTGATAAATAAAGTAGATTAAAAAAAAAAGTAAATATATGAAATAAGATTAAATAATATTTTAATCTAGGGGTTAAGAGAGCATGCATGTCCTTAATAAGTTGATTGAACTCAATTGATTTGAGTAAACTATATAGTATACTAACAAGTATATTTGTATGTCTCCCAAAACTTAGGTTTAAGTTCACTTAACTTGGTGCTCACGTTTATATAATGCACTTAAACTATTAAGTTTGATTTGCTTAACTTTTTTATGTCAACAGGTTCCACGTAACTGGGTTATGTTGAATTTAATTAACATTGTTTATTTTAGTGCACTTAAATAACACTTTTTACATAAGGTTAATTCAATGTCATTTAGTTAAATCAGGTTAACATGCTTAATTTTGTCCAAAACGATTAAGTTCAATTATTCTAAAATGAATATCAAACAAAAAACAGAACAAGTAATCCAGTTTAATTGATTATTTTTATCTAGTGAAATACAATTTTTACAACATTTACAAATGCTATCTAACAGGAAAACCTTTTACAAAATCTTATTGGCTAGCCAGAAGATGGTTTAGTTCCCTTTCAGTCAGTACACTACGAGTTACGTCAGTTACTGACGGAATGGGGGTTTCGCTTAGAAGCCAATCGCCTTTGAGCTCTACAAAACGAGCCAATGGCATGAAAATGCCATGGGTCTGCGGAATTTGCATGCCGCAAATAAAGGGCGTTGCGTGGCAATCTCGCATTATGTTTCTGCTTCAGAGCCGAGTTTACTGCCTGAGCGCTTTTCTCTTCAAGACGAGTTTCTCTCCAGAGTGTTGGTGTTACGGCACGTTCCAGCGAGTTCCGCATTTCCTGTCTGATCTGTGCAGTGATCGAGCACAGCGTGCACTGTGCTTCGGCATTCTGCAGAGTTTTCACTCCTCTCTAAAAGAGCTGCACGCAGCACGTCTTTTTAAAGATGGCTCGCCCGTGCTCCGTTTCTGGGTGCGGTCGACTGGTACCTCCGTTCGATGGTCATGATCGCTGTTTGGCGTGCTTGGGCCTCGTGCACGCTGAACGCGCGTTCATGGATGAGTCATGTTCTCATTGCGGGAACATGGCCATCTCAGTGTTGCGATCGAGACTCCATGATCTCCGTAGTGGGGAGATAGTCCCCTCTACCACACCCCAATCTACTTCCTCCACTGGAGGGGGTACTTTGGCTTGGACCTCAGCTTTCTACGGGCAGGTGTTTCCCTAGAACGAGTTTCCAGGCATGTTGTTGTCACAACAGATGCCTCTTCCACGGGCTGGGGCGCCATGTGCAAGGGACATGCTGCCGCAGGCTCCTGGATAGGACCCCAGCGCCTATGGCATGTCAATTGCCTCGAGTTGCTGGCCGTACGTCTTGCCCTGCACCGCTTTCGAGCCCTGCTCAAGGACAAACACGTTCTGGTCCGTTCAGACAGCACGGCGACAGTAGCGTACATCAACCGACAAGGTGGTCTACGCTCCCGCCGGATGTCGCAACTCGCCCGCCATCTCCTCCTATGGAGTCAGAAGCATCTGAGGTCGCTTCGTGCCGTTCACATCCCGGGAAACCTGAACTGCGCAGCCGACGAGCTGTCGCGGTTCCAGCCGCTCCGCTGATTTGGGAACAGTTTGGCGACGCACAGATAGATCTGTTTGCCTCCCGCGACTCTTCCCATTGCCGCTGGTACTATTCCCTGACTGAGGGGACCCTCGGCACGGATGCACTAGCGCACAGCTGGCCGCGGGGCCTACGCAAATATGCGTTTCCCCCAGTGAGCCTTCTCGCACAGGTTCTGTGCAAGATCAGGGAGGACAGGGAGCAGGTCCTTTTGGTCGCCCCATATTGGCCCGGCCGGACCTGGTTCTCAGAACTTGTACTCCTTGCGACAGCACCTCCCTGGTCGATCCCCCCATATGGCACCCGCGTCCCGACCTGTGGAACCTCCACGTGTGGAACCTGGACGGGACGCGGCAGGTTTGAGTACCCTGCCACCTCAGGTGGTGGCTACCATCACTTCCGCTAGAGCCCTGTCTACCAGACAGGCCTATGCGTTGAAGTGGAACCTCTTCATCACCTGGTGCTCCTCTCGGCGAGAGGAACCCAGAAAATGCTCGATCCGGTCCGTGCTGTCCTTTCTCCAGGAAGGGTTGGAGCGAAGGCTGTCTCCCTCCACCCTGAAGGTCTATGTGGCTGCTATTTCAGCCCATCATGACCTGGTGGACTCTAAAACGGTTGGACAGCACGACCTGGTCAGCAGGTTCCTCAGAGGAGCGTTAAATCCTCAGTTAAATCCTCCTCGCCCACCTCAGGTACCCTCTTGGGACCTTGCAGTGGTCCTAGCTGCCCTGCAAAAGGCTCCCTTTGAGCCATTGCAGTCAGTCGAGCTGAAGTTCCTTTCATTGAAAGTGGCGCTCCTGACTGCTTTGGCCTCCATCAAGAGGGTAGGGGACCTGCAGGCATTTTCGGTTGACGAAGCGTGCCTGGAATTCGGGCCGGCCAATTCTCACGTTATCCTGAGACCCCGGCCTGGATATGTGCCCAAGGTTCCCACTACTCCCTTCAGGGACCAGGTGGTGAACCTGCAAGCGCTGCCCTTGGAGGAGGCAGACCCAGCCTTGGCACTGCTCTGTCCAGTACGCGCCCTTCGCGCTTACGTAGACCGGACGCAGTGTTTCAGGACCTCAGACCAGCTCTTTGTCTGTTATGGAGGGCAGCAGAAAGGAAAGGCTCTCTCCAAGCAGAGGTTGTCTCACTGGATAGTGGACGCCATTGTCCTGGCATATCAAGTCGGGGTAAGAGCACACTCCACCAGGAGTGTTGCCTCCTCTTGGGCTTTAGCGCATGGCGCCTCGCTAACAGACATTTGTAGAGCTGCAGGCTGGGCGACACCCAACACATTCGCAAGATTTTATAATCTCCGAGTGGAGCCTGTATCCTCTCGTGTACTCGCCCCTACTGGCCAGTAACCGGACAGGCTCAGGTGTCTTCGCTTGCTGCGCCATTCCACTCCGCGGACTGGATGCGTGCGCTATTCCTCTCAGGTGAGCTTCCCCAGTAAGCCCTGAGCTCCTCCAGCACTGTCGATGTCGTCACCAGAGCGAGTGCCCTTTTCAGGCCACCCCTCGTGTTCGGCTAGTTATGTCCAAGTAATGGAAAGAACTGATTTCTAACACTACATACATGTTTTACAAGATAAAATATTTCAGAGATCTGCTACTTAAAATGCTTATAAGTTGTTTCAGTCTTTGTTTTATATATTTTTATCAATACATTGAGAAAAACAATAAGTAGAATTTACAAACATTTTATTTGGCAAGTTTTTGCACAAATATTTTTTAAGTACATTTTACACACATGTAAATTAATATATATATCTTGGCCTGTTAAATTATATTGAGTAATTTTTACTTACAAATCTGATGTAATATAATTAAGTAAATCATTTGCTCTTATAAACATAGTTTGACTTGTTTTATGTCGTGCTGGTAATTATTTTAAATTTAATTAAATGTTACTCTTATAATATGACAAAATAATACTGTGACAATGTGCAGTTTGATTTATTTTTTTTAATTAATTTGTTATTTGAAAATCTGTAATGTTTAATCTGTTTGGTTTATGCCCCTTCAGAAAGTGTGCAGTTAAGCCTCATGTATTAAGAAGAAATAGCAAGCACTTACAGAAACCTATAATGCTTATAATCACTTTAAAGGTTTAAACAGCTTGAGCAATAATAAACATCCGCATTCAGTGACATATTAAACACATATTAGAACTCTAAAATGAACAGTTCTATGCATAGATAGTGTAATCTCAGTATCAACACATTTGGAAAGCCTTTTAAACTAACAAAAACCTAAAATACAAATTCTGAAATTTGTAAATGTAAAAATATTTTTTCAAAACAGTTATCAAATGATGGCATCCCTCATTATCAACTCTGTTGTTTTAGTACAACGTAAGAGATGTGCATGCAACTAATACAAATGTAAACGTAAAGGTTGCACACAATGAACATTTTGGATGTCACAGGGCACAGGTTTTGTCAAGGGTAGAGTTCTCCAGTCGCAAAAAAAAAAAGTCAACAAGGCAGATAAGTGAACATCCACAGTACAAAAAAAAAAAAAAATGTCAAGAAAGCAGCTTGTTTTTCAAAGAACGTACTTTAGGAGAGAGCTTAAGTCCATCAAGGTCCAGAAACAGTTTCTTGAAAAATAAAAGGTTCAATCACTTGTTATTATTTTATGAGCATGTCTGAGCTAGTTACAAACAGTATTACACAGCTTGCAACCCTGATTCTTTAGGAGGTAAATAATAATAATAATAATAATAAAATAATCATCTTCAGTGATTTCAAACATAGATGTTAAAATATTTAATATAAATAAGATAAAATATCTCAGAGATCTACTACTTAAAATGCTTATCAGTTTCAGTCTTTCTTTTATATATATTTTTTCAATACGTTTGAGCTGCTGCTGTTGATGCAGAAGTAGAGGCAGAGTAGCCGCATGTAAAAGTCCTATATGTCCCCAGAGAGAACTCAATCCAGTTATGATATACAAATCATAACTGGACAAACAAAAACAAAAAAGCAGATAGGATGGAATTTCTTATTGTGCATACTTTAAGTTAACTATTACCAAAGATGTCCAGTTAAATACTTTTATCGACATTGTCATATTAAATTGTCACGAGTAAAATTAAAAACGCAATGTACCCATAATAATTTTAAAGGTTTTTCAAAAATATACAGACAATATTCTACAATTTGAATAAACCATTATTAAGTCTGTACCATAAGTCACCATTTTATTAAAGCAAACAAATGTACAGGGAACACGTGAACAAAGAGACACAGAGAACACCTAGAGTTCACTAACATGACAGCAGATTCTAGGAAACATAGCGGGGTTTTTCTGGACAAAGTGTAAGAAAAAAAAACACACACACACACAAAACACCCCAATACAGCTACAACTAAATGCTCATTTTCTTGGTCTGGTTTTCTTGGTCATAGTCAAAAACTTTATGGTTTATATGTATACTCACAGCGGTGTGCCGATGTCAGGAACACGATCACTGGTAATAACAAACATTGCTTGCTATAAACTAGAATCCAGACTCTAATGTGACTGTGACATTCTGTAGATTATCTCTTCACTAGCATTTGGTAACAACTGAAATGAACCGATGCTAATATTTAAGCTGAACATATATTTAAAATTGTAAAAAATTAAGAGTTGTTAAACAGTTTTGGCATTCTGCTGATTATTGAAAAATTACTGAGACAAACATGACGACACACTGTAGTGTAGTTGGGCCTGTTTCATGGATCAAACCTAAAGGCAGACGCCTAAAAGAGGAAAGCGGGGGAAAATAAAACGACTTGAATCAACTCACCTCTCACTTAAAACAACTATTTATCAAGTTTACTTTTTTATTGGAGTCGTGTTTCGAGACGCGTACAAAGAAAATAGTGTGTCCGCGACATCCTTGCCTTGTAATGTGTAACTTAATTGATAGGCTTGTTTCCACATCGTATACAGATGGAACGTTACACAAAAAATATAAATTTAGTCAAAACTATCAAATAGAAAGACTATCACTTCATTTCTTAATCAAATAGTCAACATGTGTAAAACAGTACTTGTTTGGTATGAACAAATGTTGTGTTTTAGGTGAGAAAAATACACAGAGATTAGTTTTCATGAGCATTCCCTGTGGTTGTTAAACACCTGAGGTAAATCTTTTGATTTTAAAATATGTTCTAAAGTGATAATTATCACACACACACACACCAAAGAGTTTTCATGTGTAGAAACAACTTGTGTACATTACGGATCACCCCTGAAGAAACAATGCTGGTTATCAGGCTATTTTAAATAAATTAAAGAATAAAACAAAAGTTTAGTCAGCATGTCTTGCAAAAGCAAACGCTTCATTCAAAACTATTCTAAAAATTGTGTTTTCGTATAGTAACTACACATAATCCTCAAATGATTAGTCACAATAAACTTCACACGGATGTGAAAAAATGTCTCTATTGTGTCTTTTGCTTGTTCAGTGTGCAGTGTACATGTATGCATGCACAATTGTTGTACAATTAATGTACTTTACAGTTATTGAGCTGAACTGAATCAATAACACTGAACTGACTTATGTTAGAGCTGCATTACAGCAGAATTTGAATATGTTAAACTATTTGTATTGTATAAATGCTACAGAAATAAAGGTGTCGACGTATGTATATTCAGTATACATTTACAAAAATAAACAGAAAGGCATGGGTGAAATTTTTTTTGTTCTGCAAAACACTGAGTTTTGATTTCTAAGTGATCAAATTAGGTATTTATACTATAAACAGAAATGCAAGAGGGGTAAAAAATAATGTATTTCTTTCTGAAAACATTGAGTTTTGATTTTCAATTAACCTTTAATCTATTATCAGTAAAAGACTGTAGAATTGAAATGGCGGTGTTTTCTAAATGAAACGCAGGTACTGCTAGTTTTGAGTGATGTGTCTAATGTAGAAAACTGTGTTTAGCGATTTGCAAAAAGTTTGTTTTACAAATGCAGACTGAGTGTAAAGCATATAATGTGTTTGTAGTTTTGCAGACCGGGTCACAGACACTTTCCGCTTCCTCAAGGGGGGTTAACATGTCCTATTGATCTACAGTACTGGTCAGTGTTGGAGGTGTTGGCCCTGCAATATAATAAAGTAATTTCCCCTCAAACACCTTAAAAAACAAAAAAAACAAAAAAAAAACATCCTTTCTCACAGAAAGACAGGAAGGAAGGAAGAATGGAACATTTTAACTTTGATCACATGATAATAAAACTTTAGAGGAGGCCATCTAACTAACTTTTAATTGTTTGATATGCGGCAACACATGGTAAACCAAATACACTTCTATGACAGACTTCCCCAAACAGGAAAGGGCGGGCCGGCCCAGCAGCCAAGCTGGAAACGAACTTCATTTTCAATTTATCAACCGTACTGCATGCATCCCAATTCAACTCTGGGTAAGCTTTTTTTTTTTTTTTTAACTATACTTTATTTATCAGTAATGCTTTTCTTAAACTAATTTATACACTGTAAACCCTAATGTTGTCTTTACTTAAACAATCAAGTAATCTTGACTAAATATTACTTAACTCAAAAATATAAGTGAGTTTAACTTATTAAACTACAAAATACATAAACTTAAGATTTCAAGTGTTATGAACTCAAAATCATAATTACAATAGCTCACTCTGGTCTTCCTTTGATTGTCCGTGCAAGGAGTTCTGCTTGGCAACAAGAGAACAATTGCACTGATTGGTGGATATTTGCAAAAGGTGGTCCCGCCACGTCGTCTGTTGCTGCTGATTCAAATCAAGACGGGACTTCCATCGTGTGAATCTTAAGTAAAAATATGTGATTTTTAATAGTGAAATGGTTGTTTAAATCTTAATGGTACGTTGCTATAGTAAAACAGATCGCTGCCATGATTACAAATGTGAAACTTTGCTAACTAATGTAGCTATTAATTAACAATATTTTTATTAATGGGTTTGTGATGGTATAACTGAGATATCAAATGATTCTTTATTTGATTTGTAATATTGAAACATATTAGTTAATTTGCTTAACCATAGTGTAATCGTGTGTTTCTGTGAGAAAGAACATTCAACTATTTCTGAGGCCAGTTAGTGATGTTGTCCCTTCAAAATAATAACGATATTTTCATCATTTTGTTGACCGTATGTTTGAGAAATCAGCGTGTACTGATGTCAATGGACGGGATGCCCTCAAGCTGAAGCTAGTCTTTGGCAAACCAGCTTTTTGGTTTAGAAAAATGTTTGTCTCATTGTTGCAGACTTGTTGTCAGCATTGTTAGTATTGTCGGCTCAGTACATATTAGTATCATTTTTTTTTTTTTTTACTCCATTATTCATTAATGAAGGATAAAGGTATGTTTAAATTAAGTGCATAGATATAGTTAGTAGTTGTGGTTGTAACCCAGTTACATTACCATTACAGTATAGTATGTACTGTATTTCATTAGTATTGTGAAATTTTTGTCAGAGACATAGAATATGTTGTTCAGTATGTTTTATTTCAGCTCAGTATGATTGCCCAAAGCTTAAACAGTCAAATGTAATAAGAACTTAATTATTGCTACATTTACATGCTCACTACATATGAACATAAGTGTCAGGCTAAAAAGTGTGATGTTTAAATTAAGTGCACAGAGTTCTACAATTTCTGTAGCACATTAGTTGATGCGGGATATTGTTATTACTGTTACTACCTTTACAGTGCTGTACAGTGTGGTTGTGGCCCAATTCCATTACAGCAGTACTGTAATGTCGTTTCATTTAAGTCAATAAAGACATTCAATATGCTGTTCAGTATGTTTTTTTGTTGTTGTTGTTGTTGTTTCAGTTTGGTATGTTTGCACAAAGCTTACAGTCAAAAATAAGAACTTTTAACAAGATGAGAAAATGGAGAGACTTTTTAATGTTTAATGTTTTGTTATGTTGGTACTTAAAAGTTTGTGTTATGTTATAGTGTTTTGGAGGTTTAAGTGTAGAGTATGTGCTTGGGGTGAAGACCTGCTAATAACAATTAAAGTTGTTTTAATAATAGAAAAACAACTACTTTGGGCATGTAACTAAACCATCTTCTGGCTAGCCAATAAGATTTTGTAAAAGGTTTTCCTGTTAGATAGCATTTGTAAATGTTGTAAAAATTGTATTTCACTAGATAAAAATAATCAATTAAACTGGATTACTTGTTCTGTTTTTTGTTTGATATTCATTTTAGAATAATTGAACTTAATCGTTTTGGACAAAATTAAGCATGTTAACCTGATTTAACTAAATGACATTGAATTAACCTTATGTAAAAAGTGTTATTTAAGTGCACTGAAATAAACAATGTTAATTAAATTCAACATAACCCAGTTACGTGGAACCTGTTGACATAAAAAAGTTAAGCAAATCAAACTTAATAGTTTAAGTGCATTATATAAACGTGAGCACCAAGTTAAGTGAACTTAAATATACAAGTTTTGGGAGACATACAAATATACTTGTTAGTATACTATATAGTTTACTCAAATCAATTGAGTTCAATCAACTTATTAAGGACATGCATGCTCTCTTAACCCCTAGATTAAAATATTATTTAATCTTATTTCATATATTTACTTTTTTTTTTTAAATCTACTTTATTTATCAATAATGTTGTTATTAAACTCATTGTTTGGCTCATACAGATACAGGGTCTCTTAAGCCTAACATATAATTTATTTAATATATATTTACTATTTTATATACTTTGTTCATCCTTGTTACTTTTCTTAAACTCATTTGTTTGTCTCATTCAAAGACATTATCTCTCTCTCTTAAGCCTAACATATAATTTATTTAATATATATTTACTATTTTATATACTTTATTTATCAGTAATGGTGTTCTTAAACACATTGTTTGGCTCATACAGATACAGGGTCTCTTAAGCCTAACATATAATTTATTTAATATATATTTACTATTTTATATACTTTATTCAATCCTTGTTACTTTTCTTAAACTCATTTGTATTGTTTCATTCACAGACAAATGCCTGGATGTTGCGAATGCTGAAGTCAACACATGGCCTGCAAACGTGCCCTGAAATCAGAGCTGAAATATACAGTGTCAAATACAAACACCCTTGCACATTCCCTTCCTGAGCACATTAAAACATATGGCCCCCAACGTAAACACAAACACCCCTGAACATTTCCTTCCTGATCACAAAAAATATATTGCCCCCTAAGTAAACACAAACACCCACCTCCGGAAATGGAACCTACACCTGCTGAACTCATACAAAGGTCATAACATTTTATGACTTCCGGAAATAGAGGTCAAACATCTGGTATGGTCATTATAATCGTAAATCAATATTTTATTAATATTTAATAAATCAAAGTGACAGAAGCACCGTCTTATTACTCTCTAATGTACGTCCAGAAATATGCTCAGTATTTAAATATGGACAATTGTCTGGTTGATATAATATCTGAAAGAGTCAATGAGTATTTATACAAAGTTAAAATTGTAGATCTCTTTGGCCACAAATAACTTCAATAGGTCCGATACGGACTACTGTCTGGCTAATTAAACATCATAAATCTATGAGTATGTATAGAAAGTTCAATATCGAGGATCTTTGTCCAGAAATGTGTTCAATAGTTCAAATACGGACTACACCAGTCTGATAATGCATCAGAGGGAGTCTATGAGTATGTATATAAAATTGAAGTTCAAAAACTCTTTTGCCATAAATATGTTCAAAGAGGCATTTTTAAACTACTGATGAAACATCAGAAGGAATCTATGCGTATGTATAGAAAGTTACATATCGCGGATTCTTTGTCCAGAAATGTGTTCAATAGGTCAAATACGGACTACACTCAGTCTGAAAAATACATCAGAAGGAGTCTATGAGTCTATTTATAAAGTTAAAGTTCAAAGACTCTTTGGACAAAAACATATTCAAAAAGTCATACTTGAACTACTGATGAAACATCAGAAGAAATCTATGAGTATGTATAGAAATGTCAAGGTCATAGAATGTACGTCCAGAAATATGCTCAGTATTTAAAAATGGACAATTGTCTGGTTGATATAATATCTGAAAGATTCAATGAGAATTTATAGACAGTTAAAATTGTAGATCTCTTTGGCCATAAATAAGTTCAATACAGACTACAATCAGTCTGATAATACATCAGAAGGAGTCTATGAGTATGTATATAAAATTATAGTTAAAAAACTCTTTGGCCATAAATATGTTCAAAGAGGCCTTTTTAAACTACTGATGAAACATCAGAAAGAATCTATGCGTATGTATAGAAAGTTACATATCGCGGATTCTTTGTCCAGAAATGTGTTCAATAGGTCAAATACGGACTACACTCAGTCTGAAAAATACATCAGAAGAAATCTATGAGTCTATTTATAAAGTTAAATTTCAAAGAATCTATGAGTATGTATATAAAGTTCAATATTGAGGATTCTTTTTTATCCAGGAATGTGTTAAAAAAATATTTAAGTTTAAAGACTCTTTGCCAAAAATAAGTTCAAAAGTTCATACTTCAACTACTGATGAAACGTCAGAAGAAATCTCTGCGTATGTATAGAAACTTACATATCGCGGATTCTTTGTCCAGAAAGGATTCTTTGTACACTCAGTCTGAAAAATACATCAGAAGAAATCTATGAGTCTATTTATAAAGTTAAAGTTCAAAGAATCTTTGGACAAAACCATATTCAAAAAAGTTCATACTTCAACTACTGATGAAACGTCAGAAGAAATCTATGAGTATGTATAGAAAGTTCAATATCGAGGATCTTTGTCCAGAAATGTGTTCAATAGTTCAAATACGGACTACAATCAGTCTGATAAGTCTGAAGAAGTCTATGAGTATGTATAGAAAGGTCAAGTTCAAAGAATCCAGATGCAGAAAAATGGTTAAAAAGTCATGCTTGAACAACTGATGAAACAACAGAAGAAATCTATGTATAGAAAGTTCAAGTTCATAGAATGTACGTCCAGAAATATGCTCAGTATTTAAATATGGACAATTGTCTGGTTGATATAATATCTGAAAGAGTCAATGAGTATTTATAGAAAGTTGAAATTGTAGATCTATTTGGCCACAAATAAGTTCAATAGGTCCAATACGGGCATACAAAAACTTGTGAGATTAGTGCGTTTATATTGCAGTGCATACAAGAACTCGTTGTGCATCGAAGAAATAAGTGCTTTTGCATTGCGTTGCAATGCATACAAGAATTCGTTGTGCATTGAAGGATTAGTGTTTTTGCATTGCAATGCATACAAGAACTCGTGCATTGAAGAGATTGGTGCTTTTGCATTTTTGAATTGCAATGCATACAAGAACTCGTTGTGCATTGAAGAGATTAGTGCTTTTGCATTGCAATGCATGCCAGAACTCGTGCATTGTGAAGAGTTGGTGCTTTTGCATTGCATACAAAAACTCTTGTGCATTGAGGAGATTAGTGCGTTTGTATTGCAATACATACAAGAACTCGTTGTGCATTGAAGAGATAAGTGCTTTTGCATTGCATTGCAATGCATACCAGAACTCGTGCATTGTGAAGAGTTGGTGCTTTTGCATTGCATACAAAAACTCGTGTGCATTGAAGAGATAATTGCTTTTGCATTGCATTGCAATGCATACCAGAACTTGTGCATTGTGAAGAGTTGGAGCTTTTGCATTGCATACAAAAACTAGTGTGCATTGAGGAGATTAGTGCTTTTGCATTGCAATGCATACAAGAATTCGTTGTGCGAAGAGATTGGTGCTTTTGCATTTTTGAATTGCAATGCATAGAAGAACTCGTTGTGCATTGAAGAGATTAGTGCTTTTGCATTGCAATGCATACAAGAATTCGTTGTGCGAAGAGATTGGTGCTTTTGCATTTTTGAATTGCAATGCATAGAAGAACTCGTTGTGCATTGAAGAGATTAGTGCTTTTGCATTGCAATGCATACAAGAATTCGTTGTGCGAAGAGATTGGTGCTTTTGCATTTTTGAATTGCAATGCATAGAAGAACTCGTTGTGCATTGAAGAGATTAGTGCTTTTGCATTGCAATGCATACAAGAATTCGTTGTGCGAAGAGATTGGTGCTTTTGCATTTTTGAATTGCAATGCATAGAAGAACTCGTTGTGCATTGAAGAGATTAGTGCTTTTGCATTGCAATGCATACAAGAATTCGTTGTGCATTGAAGGATTAGTGTTTTTGCATTGCAGTGCATACAAGAATTTGTTGTGCATTGAAGGATTAGTGTTTTTGCATTGCAGTGCATACAAGAACTCGTGCATTGAAGAGATTAGTGATTTTGCATTGCAATGCATAAAGAACTCGTTGTGCATGGAAGAGATTAGTTATTTTGTATTGCAATGCATACAAGAACTCGTTGTGCATTGAAGAGATTAATGCTTTTGCATTGCATTGCATACAATAACTCGTGTATTTAATAGATAATGCTGTTGCATTGCATTGCATATAAAAACTTGTTGTGCATTGAAGAGACAAGTGCTTTTGCATTGCATTGTATATAAAAACTCGTTGTGCATTGAAGAGATTAGTGTGTTTGCATTGCAATGCATACAAGAATTCGTTGTGCATTGAAGGATTAGTGTTTTTGCATTGCAATGCATAAAGAACTCGTTGTGCATGGAAGAGATTAGTGCTTTTGTATTGCACTGCATACAAGAACTTGTGCATTAAGAGATATAAGTGAATTGTGCTTTGGAACTCGTTGTGCAGTGAAGAAATTTGTGCTTTTACATTGCAATGCATCTTCGTTGTGCATTGAAGACATAAAGTGCTTTTAAATTAAACTGCATACAAGAAAGTGTGCATTGAATCGTGCAACTTCCTTTTCCAATGCATCTTCGTTGCGCAATTGCAAATTAGTGCTTTTTATTGCAATGCATAAAGAACTCGTTGTGCTTTGAAGAGAAAGTGCTTTTTCATTGCAAATCATACAATAACTCTTTGTGCATTGAAGTGCTTTTGCACTTAGTGCTTTATAGCTAGATTAGTGCTTTTGCATTGCAACAAAATCGCTGTGCATATAAAACTCGTTGTGCACTGAAGAGATTAGTGATTTTGCATTGCATACAATAACTCGTTGTGCATTAAAGAGACAAGTGCTTTTAGATTGCAATGCGTACAAGAACTCGTTGTGCATTGAAGAGATTAGTGCTTTTGCATTACAATGCATAAAAGAACTCGTGCATTAAGAGATATAAGTGCATTGTGCTTTTTGTCATTGAATACAATAACTCGTGCATGTGCATTGCATGCATACAGGAACTCGTTGTGCAGTGAAGAGATTAGTGCTTTTGCATTACAATGCATACAAGAACTCGTGCATTAAGAGTGCATTGTGCTTTTTGTCATTGAATACAATAACTCGTGCATGTGCATTGCATGCATACAGGAACTCGTTGTGCAGTGAAGAGATTAGTGATTTTGCATTGCAATGCATTCGTTGTGCATTGAAGACATAAAGTGCTTTTAAATTAAATTACATGCAAGAAAGCGTGCACTGAATCGTGCAACTTGCTTTTGAAATGCATCTTCGTTGTGAAATGAAGAGATTAGTGCTTTTTATTGCAATGCATAAAGATGCATAAAGCATTGAAGTGTTTTTTAGCTAGATTAGTGCTTTTGCATTGCAACAAGATCTAATTGATGCTTTGAAGAGATATTTCAAGAACTCGTTGTGGGCTGAATAGATAATAATGTTGCATTTCAATGTATATATGAAATCTTTGTGATTTTTTTTTCTAGTAAAACAAAAATGCTTACAGCACCTGATATTACAGCGGGATTTTTAAGACACCTTATACGGACTACTGTCTGGCTAATGAAACATCAAAAGGAGTGTATGTATATAAAATTAAAGTTCAAAGACTCTTTGGCCAGAAATAAGTTCAAGAGGTCATACTTGAACTACTGATGAAACATCACAAGAAGTCTATGAGTCTCAATTTTAACTTACACATATATACATACATTCAGATAATACATCACCCAGATAATTGTCCATATTTTGAACATATTTCTGGCCGTAGATTCTATGAACTTTCTATGCATGCTTATTGACTCCTGATGTTTCATCAAATAAACATAAAAAAAAACTTTTGTGGATTCTTTGGCCGGAAATATATTCTGTAGGTCAAATATGGATTTCTGTATGGCTGACACAATATAGGAAGTAGTCAAAGAATATGTATAAAAATTTCAAGCTCAAGTACAATTTGGCCAGAAATATGATGGGGCAAATATGGACTTTTATATGGCTGATGTAACATAAGAATGACTCGTAGGAATGTTCATAATCACATATTTATGAAGTTCATGACATAACATATTGTACATTGATGCATACACAGTCTAACTTAATACGCTGTGCATATAATATAAACATATGTGATCGCATTGTTTACAAACTCATTCCCTTATGAATTGAAGAGAAAACACATAACGTGTGCTTTTACATTGCATACAATATCTAACTTAATCCGTTATTCAGTGAAGAACAAATGCTCTGTTTAGATACAAAAACAAAAGTATTCCAGTATGCATTACAAAATAACACATGCATTGAATAAAATGTTGTGTTATATAAGATCATTTTGTGCATTAAAGAGATAAGTGCTTTTGCATTGCATGCATACAGGAACCCGTTGTGCATTGAAGAGATTAGTGCTTTTGCATTACTTTGCATATAAGAACTCGTTGTGCATTGAAGAGATTAGTGCTTTTGCATTGCATTGCATACAAAAACTCGTTGTGCACTCTAGTGCATTTGCAGTGCAACACATACAAGAACTCGTTGTGCACTGAAGAGATTAGTGCATTTGCATTGCAGATGGAATCTATGAGTATATATAGAAATTTCAAGTTCATAGAATCTAAGTCCAGAAATATGCTCAGTATTTAAAAATGGACAATTGTCTGGCTAATATAGTATCTGAAAGAGTCGAGAATTTATAGAAAGTTAAAATTTTAGATCTCTTTAGCCATAAATAAGTTCAATATGTCAAATACGGACTACTGGCTGGCTAATTAAACATCATAAGTCTATGAGTATGTATAGAAAGTTCAATATCGAGGATCTTTGTCTAGAAATGTGTTCAATAGTTCAAATACGAACTACACCAGACTATTAATACATCAGAAGGAGTCTATGAGTATGTATATAGTTCAAAAACTCTTTGGCCAAAAAAATATGTTTAAAGAGGCATTTTTAAACTACTGATGAAACATCAGAATGAATTTATGCGTATGTATAGAAAGTTACATATCGCGGATTCTTTGTCCAGAAATGTGTTCAATAGGTCAAATACACTCAGTCTGAAAAATACATCAGAAGGAGTCTATGAGTATGTAAATAAAATTGAAATTTAAAGACTATTTGGCCAAAAATAAGTTCAAAAGTTCATAAGTTCTGATGAAACATCAGAAGAAATCTATGAGTATGTATAGAAAGTTCAATATCGAGGATCTTGTCCAGAAATGTGTTCAATAGGTCAAATGTGGACTACTCTCAGTCTGATATTACATCAGAAGGAGTCTATGAGTATGTATAGAAAGTTCAAGTCTACGTCCAGAAACATGTTCAGTAGTTAAAAATGGACAATTGATATAATATCTGAAAGAGTAATGAGTATTTATAGAAAGTTAAAATTTTAGAACTCTTTGGTCAAATATAAGTTCAATAGGCCAAAATGCGGACTACGGTCTGGCTAATGATATATCAGAAGTCTATGGTATGTATAGAAAGTTCAAGTTCATAGAATCCAGGGGCAGAAAAATGTTCAAAAAGTCATATTTGAGCTTCTGATGAAACATCAGAAATTCTGTCTGTATATAAATTAAAGTTCAAAGACTCTTTGGCCATAAATATGCACATATTGCTGTTGCATTGCATACAAGAACTCATTGTGCATTAAAGAGATTTTGTATTGCAATACATACAAGAACTCGTTGTAAATTGAAGAGATAAGTGCTTTTGCATTGCATTGCAATGCATACCAGAACTCGTGCATTGTGAAGAGTTGGTGCTTTTACATTGCATACAAAAACTCGTGTGCATTGAGGAGATTAGTGCGTTTGCATTGCAATGCATACAAGAATTCGTTGTGCATTGAAGGATTAGTGTTTTTGCATTGCAGTGCATACAATAACTCGTTGTGCATTGAAGAGACAAGTGCTTTTGCATTGCAATGCGTATCAGAACTCGTGCATTAAGAGAAAAATGTTTTTGTGCAAGAGATATAAGGGCATTGTGCTTTTTTCATTGAATACAATAATTCGTGCATTAAAGAGATTAGTGCTTTTGCATTGCATTGCAATGCATACAAGAATTCGTTGTGCATTGAAGGTTTAGTGTTTTTGCATTGCAGTGCATACAAGAACTCGTGCATTGAAGAGATTAGTGATTTTGCATTGCAATGCATAAAGAAGTTGTGCATGAAAGAGATTAGTGCTTTTGTATTGCAATGCATACAAGAACTTGTGCATTGAAGAGATTAATGCTTTTGCATTTCATTGCATACAATAACTCGTGTATTTAATAGATAATGCTTTTGCATTGCATTGCATATAAAAACTCGTTGTGCATTAAGAGAAAAATGTTTTGTGCAAAAGATATAACTGCATTGTGCTTTTTTCATTGAATACAATAATTGGTGCATTGAAGAGATAAGTGCTTTTGCATTGCATATATGAACTCGATGTGCAGAGATTGGTGCTTTGCATTGCATACAAGAACTAGTTGTGCATTAAAGAGATAGTGATTTTACATTGCAATGCATAAAGAACTCGTGCATTAAAGAGATTAATGCTTTTGCATTGCATACAATAACTCGTGTATTTAATAGATAATGCTGTTGCATTGCATTGCATATAAAAACTCGTTGTGCATTGAAGAGACAAGTGCTTTTGCATTGCATTGCATTGCATATAAAAACTCGTTGTGCATTGAAGAGATTAGTGTGTTTGCATTGCAATGCGTATCAGAACTCGTGCATTAAGAGAAAAATGTTTTTGTGCAAGAGATATAAGTGCATTGTGCTTTTTTCATTGAATACAATAATTCGTGCATTGAAGAGATAAGTGCTTTTGCATTGCATATATGAACTCGATGTGCAGAGATTAGTGCTTTGCATTGTATACAAGAACTAGTTGTGCATTAAAGAGATTAGTGCTTTTGCATTGCATTGCAATGCATACAAGAATTCGTTGTGCATTGAAGGGTTAGTGTTTTTGCATTGCAGTGCATACAAGAACTCGTGCATTGAAGAGATTAGTGATTTTGCATTGCAGTGTATACAATAACTTATTGTGCATTGAAGAGATAAGTGATTTTGCATTGCATTGCACTGCATACAATAACTTGTGCATTAAGAGATATAAGTGAATTGTGCTTTTTTTTCATTGAATACAATAATTCGTGCATTGAAGAGATAAGTGCTTTTGCATTGCATATATGAACTCGATGTGCAGAGATTAGTGCTTTGCATTGTATACAAGAACTAGTTGTGCATTAAAGAGATTAGTGCTTTTGCATTGCATTGCACTGCATACAAGAACTTGTGCATTAAGAGATATAAGTGAATTGTGCTTTTTTTCATTGAATACAATAACTCGTGCATTTGCATTGCATGCATACAGGAACTCGATGTGCAGTGAAGAAATTAGTACTTTTACATTGCAATGCATCTTCGTTTTAAATTAAATTGCATAAAAGAAAGCATGCATTGAATCGTGCAACTTCCTTTTGCAATGCATCTTCGTTGCGCAATTGCAAATTATTGCTTTTTATTGCGATGCATAAAGAACTCGTTGTGCATTGAAGAGACAGTGCTTTTGCATTGCAAATCATACAATACCTCTTTGTGCATTGAAGTGCTTTTGCACTTAGTGCTTTTTAGCTCGATTAGTGCTTTTGCACTGTGCTTTTTAGCTAGATTAGTGTTTTTGCATTGCAACAAATTCGCTGTGCATATAAAAACACGTTGTGCATTGAAGAGATTAGTGCCATTGCATTGCATACAATAACTCGTTGTGCATTAAAGAGACAAGTGCTTTTAGATTGCAATGCGTACAAGAACTCGTTGTGCATTGAAGAGATTAGTGCTTTTGTATTACAATGCATACAAGAACTCGTGCATTAAGAGTGCATTGTGCTTTTTGTCATTGAATACAATAACTCGTGCATGTGCATTGCATGCATACAGGAACTCGTTGTGCAGTGAAGAGATTAGTGCTTTTGCATTACAATGCATACAAGAACTCGTGCATTAAGAGTGCATTGTGCTTTTTGTCATTGAATACAAAAACTCGTGCATGTGCATTGCATGCCTACAGGAACTCGTTGTGCAGTGAAGAGTTTAGTGATTTTGCATTGCAATGCATTCGTTGTGCCTTGAAGACATAAAGTGCTTTTAAATTAAATTGCATACAAGAACTCGGTGTGCATTGAAGAGATTAGTGCAATGCATATAAAAAAACTTTGTGCATTGAAGAGGTTTTTTTTTCTCTAGTAAAACAAGACTGCTTACAGTACCTGGTATTATAGTGGGATATTTAAGGCACACATACACTGTTTTTTTGTTGTTGTTTTTTTTAGTAAAACAAAATTGCTTACAGCAACTGATATTACAGCAGTATATTGAAGACACTCATAGTCTTTTTTTTAATAAAACAAAACTGCTTACCGCACCTGGTATACTTGAACTACTGATGAAACATCAGAAGAAGTCTATATGTATAGAAAGTTCAATATTGAGGATTCTTTGTCCAGAAATGTGTTCAATAGGTCAAATATGGACTACATTCAGTCTGATAATACATCAGAAGGAGTCTATGAGTCTATTTATAAAGTTAAAGTTCAAAGACTCTTTGTACAAAAACATATTCAAAAAGTCATACTTGAACTACTGATGAAACATCAGAAGAAATCTATGAGTATGTATGGAAATTTCAAGGACATCCAGAAATATGCTCAGTATTTAAAAATGGACAATTGTCTGGTTGATATAATATCTGAAAGATTCAATGAGTATTTATAGACAGTTAAAATTGTAGATCTCTTTGGCCATAAATAAGTTCAATAGGTCCAATACGGACTACTGTCTGACTAATGATACATCAGAAGAAGTCTATGAGAATGTATATCAAATTAAAGTTCAAAGATTCTTTGGCCATAAATATGTTCAAAGAGGCATTTTTAAACTGCTGATGACACATGAGAAGGAATCTAGGCGTATGTATAGAAAGTTACATATCGCGGATTCTTTGTCCAGAAATGTGTTCAATAGGTCAAATACGGACTACGCTCAGTCTGAAAAATACATCAGAAGGAGTCTATGAGTATGTATATAAAATTGAAATTTAAAGAGTCTTTGGCCAAAAATAAGTTCAAATGTTCATACTTCAACTACTTATGAAACGTCAGAAGAAATCTGAGTATGTATAGAAAGTTCAATATCGAGGATCTTTGTCCAGAAATGTGTTCAATAGTTCAAATACAGACTACACTCAGTCTGAAAAAAACATCAGAAGGAGTCTATGAGTATGTATATAAAATTAAAGTTCAAAAACTCTTTGGCCATAAATAGTTCAAAGAGGTATTTTTAAACTACTGATGAAACATCAGAAGAAATCTATATGTATATAAATGTCAAGGTCATAGAATGTACGTCCAGAAATATGCTCAGTATTTAAAAACGGACAATTGTCTGGTTGATATAATATCTGAAAGATTCAATGAGAATTTATAGACAGTTAAAATTGTAGATCTCTTTGGCCATAAATAAGTTCAATAGGTCCAATACGGACTACTGTCTGGCTAATGAAACATCAGAAAAAATCTATGAGTATGTATATAAAATTGAAATTTAAAGAGTCTTTGGCCAAAAATAAGTTCAAATGTTTATACTTCAACTACTGATGAAACGTCAGAAGAAATCTATGAGTATGTATAGAAAGTTCAATATCGAGGATCTTTGTCCAGAAATGTGTTCAATAGTTCAAATACGGACTACACTCAGTCTGAAAAAAACATCAGAAGGAGTCTATGAGTATGTATATAAAATGAAAGTTCAAAAACTCTTTGGCCATAAATATGTTCAAAGAGGTATTTTTAAACTACTGATGAAACATCAGAAGAAATCTATGAGAATGTATAGAAATTTCGAGATCATAGAATATACGTCCAGAAATATGTTCAGTAGTTAAAAATGGACAATTGTCTGGTTGATATAATATCTGAAAGATTCAATGAGTATTTATAGAAATTTAAAATTGTAGATCTCTTTGGCCATAAATAAGTTCAATAGGTCCAATACGGACTACTGTCTGACTAATGATACATCAGAAGAAGTCTATGAGAATGTATATCAAATTAAAGTTCAAAGACTCTTTGGCCATAAATATGTTCAATAGGTCAAATACGGACTACGCTCAGTCTGAAAAAGTTCAATAGGTCCAATACGGACTACTGTCTGGCTAATGAAACATCAGAAAAAATCTATGAGTATGTATATAAAATTGAAATTTAAAGAGTCTTTGGCCAAAAATAAGTTCAAATATTCATACTTCAACTACTGATGAAACGTCCGAAGAAATCTATGAGTATGTATAGAAAGTTCAATATCGAGGATCTTTGTCCAGAAATGTGTTCAATAGTTCAAATACGGACTACACTCAGTCTGAAAAAAACATCAGAAGGAGTCTATGAGTATGTATATAAAATGAAAGTTCAAAAACTCTTTGGCCATAAATATGTTCAAAGAGGCATTTTTAAACTACTGATGAAACATCAGAAGAAATCTATGAGTATGTATAGAAATTTCAAGATCATAGAATGTACGTCCAAAAATATGTTCAGTAGATAAAAATGGACAATTGTCTGGTTGATATAATATCTGAAAGATTCAATGAGTATTTATAGAAATTTAAAATTGTAGATCTCTTTGGCCATAAATAAGTTCAATAAGTCCAATACGCACTACTGTCTGACTAATGATACATCAGAAGAAGTCTATGAGAATGTATATAAAATTAAAGTTCAAAAACTCTTTGGCCATAAATAGTTCAAAGAGGTATTTTTAAACTACTGATGAAACATCAGAAGAAATCTATATGTATATAAATGTCAAGGTCATAGAATGTACGTCCAGAAATATGCTCAGTATTTAAAAACGGACAATTGTCTGGTTGATATAATATCTGAAAGATTCAATGAGAATTTATAGACAGTTAAAATTTTAGATCTCTTTGGCCATAAATAAGTTCAATAGGTCCAATACGGACTACTGTCTGGCTAATGAAACATCAGAAAAAATCTATGAGTATGTATATAAAATTGAAATTTAAAGAGTCTTTGGCCAAAATTAAGTTCAAATGTTTATACTTCAACTACTGATGAAACGTCAGAAGAAATCTATGAGTATGTATAGAAAGTTCAATATCGAGGATCTTTGTCCAGAAATGTGTTCAATAGTTCAAATACGGACTACACTCAGTCTGAAAAAAACATCAGAAGGAGTCTATGAGTATGTATATAAAATGAAAGTTCAAAAACTCTTTGGCCATAAATATGTTCAAAGAGGCATTTTTAAACTACTGATGAAACATCAGAAGAAATCTATGAGTATGTATAGAAATTTCGAGATCATAGAATATACGTCCAGAAATATGTTCAGTAGTTAAAAATGGACAATTGTCTGGTTGATATAATATCTGAAAGATTCAATGAGTATTTATAGAAATTTAAAATTGTAGATCTCTTTGGCCATAAATAAGTTCAATAGGTCCAATACGGACTACTGTCTGACTAATGATACATCAGAAGAAGTCTATGAGAATGTATATCAAATTAAAGTTCAAAGACTCTTTGGCCATAAATATGTTCAATAGGTCAAATACGGACTACGCTCAGTCTGAAAAAGTTCAATAGGTCCAATACGGACTACTGTCTGGCTAATGAAACATCAGAAAAAATCTATGAGTATGTATATAAAATTGAAATTTAAAGAGTCTTTGGCCAAAAATAAGTTCAAATATTCATACTTCAACTACTGATGAAACGTCAGAAGAAATCTATGAGTATGTATAGAAAGTTCAATATCGAGGATCTTTGTCCAGAAATGTGTTCAATAGTTCAAATACGGACTACACTCAGTCTGAAAAAAACATCAGAAGGAGTCTATGAGTATGTATATAAAATGAAAGTTCAAAAACTCTTTGGCCATAAATATGTTCAAAGAGGCATTTTTAAACTACTGATGAAACATCAGAAGAAATCTATGAGTATGTATAGAAATTTCAAGATCATAGAATGTACGTCCAAAAATATGTTCAGTAGATAAAAATGGACAATTGTCTGGTTGATATAATATCTGAAAGATTCAATGAGTATTTATAGAAATTTAAAATTGTAGATCTCTTTGGCCATAAATAAGTTCAATAGGTCCAATACGCACTACTGTCTGACTAATGATACATCAGAAGAAGTCTATGAGAATGTATATCAAATTAAAGTTCAAAGACTCTTTGGCCATAAATATGTTCAAAGAGGTATTTTTAAACTACTGATGAAACATCAGAAGGAATCTGTGCGTATGTATAGAAAGTTACATATCGCGGATTCTTTGTCCAGAAATGTGTTCAATAGGTCAAATACGGACTACGCTCAGTCTGAAAAATACATCAGAAGGAGTCTATGAGTTTGTTTATAAAGTTAAAGTTCAAAGACTCTTTGGACAAAAATATATTCAAAAAGTCATACTTGAACTACTGATGAAACATCAGAAGAAATCTATGAGTATGTATAGAAAGTTCAATATCGAGGATCTTTGTCCAGAAATGTGTTCAATAGGTCAAATACGGACTACACTCAGTCTGAAAAATAAATCAGAAGAAATCTATGAGTCTATTTATAAAGTTAAATTTCAAAGAATCTTTGGACAAAACCATATTCAAAAAGTCATACTTGAACTACTGCTGAAACATCAGAAGAAATCTATGAGTATGTATACGGACTATTGTCTGACTAATGATACATCAGAAGAAGTCTATGAGTATGTATGTAAAATTAAAGTTCAAAGACTCTTTGGACAAAAACATATTCAAAAAGTCATACTTGAACTACTGATGAAACATCAGAAGAAATCTATGAGTATGTATAGAAAGTTCAATATCGAGGATCTTTGTCCAGAAATGTGTTCAATAGTTCAAATACGGACTACACTCAGTCTGAAAAAAACATCAGAAGGAGTCTATGAGTATGTATGTAAAATTAAAGTTCAAAGACTCTTTGGACAAAAACATATTCAAAAACTATAACTATAACTATTTTAACTACTGATGAAACATCAGAAGAAATCTATGAGTATGTATAGAAATTTCAAGATCATAGAATGTACGTCCAGAAATATGTTCAGTAGTTAAAAATGGACAATTTTCTGGTTGATATAATATCTGAAAGATTCAATGAGTATTTATAGAAAGTTAAAATTGTAAATCTCTTTGGCCATAAATAAGTTCAATAGGTCCAATACGGACTACTGTCTGACTAATGATATATCAGAAGAAGTCTATGAGTATGTATATCAAATCAAAGTTCAAAGACTCTTTGGCCATAAATATGTTCAAAGAGGCATTTTTAAACCACTGATGAAACATCAGAAGGAATCTATGCGTATGTATAGAAAGTTCAATATCGAGGATCTTTGTCCAGAATTGTGTTCAATAATTCAAATACGGACTAAACTCAGTCTGAAAAAAACATCAGAAGAAGTCTATGAGTATGTATATAAAAATTCAACTTCAAAGACTCTTTGGACAAAAACATATTCAAAAAGTCATAATTTAACTACTGATGAAACATCAGAAGGAGTCTATGAGTATGTATAGAAAGGTCAAGTTCAAAGAATCTAGATGCAGAAAAATGTTCAAAAAGTCATACTTGAACGTCTGATGAGGAATCTATGAGTATGTATAGAAAGTTAAATATCGAGGATTCTTTGTCCAGAATTGTGTTCAATAGTTCAAATACGGACTAAACTCAGTCTGAAAAAAACATCAGAAGAATTCTATGAGTATGTATATAAAAATTTAAGTTCAAAGACTCTTTGGACAAAAACATATTCAAAAAGTCATAATTGAACTACTGATGAAACATCAGAAGAAATCTATGAGTATGTATAGAAATTTCAAGATCATAGAATGTACGTCCAGAAATATGTTCAGTAGTTAAAAATGGACAATTGTCTGGTTGATATAATATCTGAAAGATTCAATGAGTATTTATAGAAAGTTAAAATTGTAGATCTCTGTGGCCATACATAAGTTCAATAGGTCAAATACGGACTACTGTCTGGCTAATGAAACATCAGAAGAAATCTATGAGCATGTATATAAAAATTAAAGTTTAAAGACTTAGTCAAAAATAAGTTCAAAAGTTCATACTTCAACTACTGATGAAACGTCAGAAGAAATCTATGAGTATGTATAGAAAGTTCAATATCGAGGATCTTTGTCCAGAAATGTGTTCAATAGTTCAAATACGGACTACACTCAGTATGACAATACATCAGGAGTCTACGAGTATGTATATAAAATTAAGGTTCAAAGACTCTTTCACCATAAATATGTTCACAGAGTCCATTTTTGAACTACTGATGAAACATCAGAAGGAATCTATGAGTATGTATAGAAATTTCAATATCGAGCATCTTTGTCCAGAATTGTGTTTAATAGTTCAAATACGGACTACACTCAGTCTGAAAAAAACATCAGAAGAAATCTAGGAGTATGTATAGAAATTTCAAGATCATAGAATGTACGTCCAGAAATATGTTCAGTATTTAAAAATGGACAATTGTCTGGTTGATATAATATCTGAAAGATTCAATGAGTATTTATAGACAGTTAAAATTGTAGATCTCTTTGGCCATAAATAAGTTCAATAGGTCCAATACGGACTACTGTCTGACTAATGATACATCAGAAGAAGTCTATGAGAATGTATATCAAATTAAAGTTCAAAGATTCTTTGGCCATAAATATGTTCAAAGAGGCATTTTTAAACTGCTGATGACACATGAGAAGGAATCTAGGCGTATGTATAGAAAGTTACATATCGCGGATTCTTTGTCCAGAAATGTGTTCAATAGGTCAAATACGGACTACGCTCAGTCTGAAAAATACATCAGAAGGAGTCTATGAGTATGTATATAAAATTGAAATTTAAAGAGTCTTTGGCCAAAAATAAGTTCAAATGTTCATACTTCAACTACTGATGAAACGTCAGAAGAAATCTATGAGTATGTATAGAAAGTTCAATATCGAGGATCTTTGTCCAGAAATGTGTTCAATAGTTCAAATACGGACTACACTCAGTCTGAAAAAAACATCAGAAGGAGTCTATGAGTATGTATATAAAATTAAAGTTCAAAAACTCTTTGGCCATAAATAGTTCAAAGAGGTATTTTTAAACTACTGATGAAACATCAGAAGAAATCTATATGTATATAAATGTCAAGGTCATAGAATGTACGTCCAGAAATATGCTCAGTATTTAAAAACGGACAATTGTCTGGTTGATATAATATCTGAAAGATTCAATGAGAATTTATAGACAGTTAAAATTGTAGATCTCTTTGGCCATAAATAAGTTCAATAGGTCCAATACGGACTACTGTCTGACTAATGATACATCAGAAGAAGTCTATGAGAATGTATATCAAATTAAAGTTCAAAGACTCTTTGGCCATAAATATGTTCAATAGGTCAAATACGGACTACGCTCAGTCTGAAAAAGTTCAATAGGTCCAATACGGACTACTGTCTGGCTAATAAAACATCAGAAAAAATCTATGAGTATGTATATAAAATTGAAATTTAAAGAGTCTTTGGCCAAAAATAAGTTCAAATATTCATACTTCAACTACTGATGAAACGTCAGAAGAAATCTATGAGTATGTATAGAAAGTTCAATATCGAGGATCTTTGTCCAGAAATGTGTTCAATAGTTCAAATACGGACTACACTCAGTCTGAAAAAAACATCAGAAGGAGTCTATGAGTATGTATATAAAATGAAAGTTCAAAAACTCTTTGGCCATAAATAGTTCAAAGAGGTATTTTTAAACTACTGATGAAACATCAGAAGAAATCTATATGTATATAAATGTCAAGGTCATAGAATGTACGTCCAGAAATATGCTCAGTATTTAAAAACGGACAATTGTCTGGTTGATATAATATCTGAAAGATTCAATGAGAATTTATAGACAGTTAAAATTGTAGATCTCTTTGGCCATAAATAAGTTCAATAGGTCCAATACGGACTACTGTCTGACTAATGATACATCAGAAGAAGTCTATGAGAATGTATATCAAATTAAAGTTCAAAGACTCTTTGGCCATAAATATGTTCAATAGGTCAAATACGGACTACGCTCAGTCTGAAAAAGTTCAATAGGTCCAATACGGACTACTGTCTGGCTAATGAAACATCAGAAAAAATCTATGAGTATGTATATAAAATTGAAATTTAAAGAGTCTTTGGCCAAAAATAAGTTCAAATATTCATACTTCAACTACTGATGAAACGTCAGAAGAAATCTATGAGTATGTATAGAAAGTTCAATATCGAGGATCTTTGTCCAGAAATGTGTTCAATAGTTCAAATACGGACTACACTCAGTCTGAAAAAAACATCAGAAGGAGTCTATGAGTATGTATATAAAATGAAAGTTCAAAAACTCTTTGGCCATAAATATGTTCAAAGAGGCATTTTTAAACTACTGATGAAACATCAGAAGAAATCTATGAGTATGTATAGAAATTTCAAGATCATAGAATGTACGTCCAAAAATATGTTCAGTAGATAAAAATGGACAATTGTCTGGTTGATATAATATCTGAAAGATTCAATGAGTATTTATAGAAATTTAAAATTGTAGATCTCTTTGGCCATAAATAAGTTCAATAGGTCCAATACGCACTACTGTCTGACTAATGATACATCAGAAGAAGTCTTTGAGAATGTATATCAAATTAAAGTTCAAAGACTCTTTGGCCATAAATATGTTCAAAGAGGCATTTTTAAACTACTGATGAAACATCAGAAGGAATCTATGCGTATGTATAGAAAGTTACATATCGCGGATTCTTTGTCCAGAAATGTTCAATAGGTCAAATACGGACTACGCTCAGTCTGAAAAATACATCAGAAGAAGTCTATGAGTTTGTTTATAAAGTTAAAGTTCAAAGACTCTTTGGACAAAAATATATTCAAAAAGTCATACTTGAACTACTGATGAAACATCAGAAGAAATCTATGAGTATGTATAGAAAGTTCAATATCGAGGATCTTTGTCCAGAAATGTGTTCAATAGGTCAAATACGGACTACACTCAGTCTGAAAAATAAATCAGAAGAAATCTATGAGTCTATTTATAAAGTTAAATTTCAAAGAATCTTTGGACAAAACCATATTCAAAAAGTCATACTTGAACTACTGCTGAAACATCAGAAGAAATCTATGAGTATGTGTAGAAAGTTCAGTATCGAGGATCTTTGTCCAGAAATGTGTTCAATAGTTCAAATACGGACTACACTCAGTCTAAAAAAAACATCAGAAGAAATCTATGAGTATGTATAGAAATTTCAAGATAATAGAATGTACGTCCAGAAATATGTTCAGTAGTTAAAAATGGACAATTGTCTGGTTGATATAATATCTGAAAGATTCAATGAGAATTTATAGACAGTTAAAATTGTAGATCTCTTTGGCCATAAATAAGTTCAATAGGTCCAATACGGACTACTGTCTGGCTAATGATATATCAGAAGAAGTCTATGAGTATGTATATCAAATTAAAGTTCAAAGACTCTTTGGACAAAAACATATTCAAAAAGTCATACTTGAACTACTGATGAAACATCAGAAGAAATCTATGAGTATGTATAGAAAGTTCAAGTTCATAGAGTGTACGTCCATAAATATGTTCAGTAGTTAAAAATGGACAATTGTCTGGTTGATAAATATCTGTCAATGAGTATTTATAGAAAGTTAAAATTGTAGATCTCTTTGGCCACAAATAAGTTCAATAGGTCCAATACGGACTACTGTCTGACTAATAAAACATCAGAAGTCTATGAGTATGTATATAAAATTAAAGTCCAAAGACTATTTGGTCAAAAACATATATTCAAAAAGTCATACTTGAACTACTGATGAAACATCAGAAGGAGTCTATAAGTATGTATAGAAAGGTCAAGTTCAAAGAATCTAGATGCAGAAAAATGTTCAAAAAGTCATACTTGAACGTCTGATGAGGAATCTATGAGTATGTATAGAAAGTTAAATATCGAGGATTCTTTGTCCAGAATTGTGTTCAATAGTTCAAATACGGACTAAACTCAGTCTGAAAAAAACATCAGAAGAATTCTATGAGTATGTATAGAAATTTCAAGATCATAGAATGTACGTCCAGAAATATGTTCAGTATTTAAAAATGGACAATTGTCTGGTTGATATAATATCTGAAAGAGTCGAGTATTTATAGAAAGTTAAAATTTTAGATCTCTTTGGCCATAAATAAGTTCAATATGTCAAATACGGACTACTGGATGGCTAATTAAACATCATAAGTCTATGAGTATGTATAGAAAGTTCAATATCGAGCATCTTTGTCCAAAATTGTGTTCAATAGTTCAAATACGGACTACACTCAGTCTGAAAAAAACATCAGAAGAAATCTATGAGTATGTATAGAAATTTCAAGATCATAGAATGTACGTCCAGAAATATGTTCAGTAGTTAAAAATGGACAATTGTCTGGTTGATATAATATCTGAAAGATTCAATGAGAATTTATAGACAGTTAAAATTGTAGATCTCTTTGGCCATAAATAAGTTCAATAGGTCCTATACAGACTACTGTCTGGCTAATGATATATCAGAAGAAGTCTATGAGTATGTATATCAAATTAAAGTTCAAAGACTCTTTGGACAAAAACATATTCAAAAAGTCATAATTGAACTACTGATGAAACATCAGAAGGAGTCTATGAGTATGTATAGAAAGGTCAAGTTCAAAGAATCTAGATGCAGAAAAATGTTCAAAAAGTCATACTTGAACGTCTGATGAGGAATCTATGAGTATGTATAGAAAGTTAAATATCGAGGATTCTTTGTCCAGAATTGTGTTCAATAGTTCAAATACGGACTAAACTCAGTCTGAAAAAAACATCAGAAGAATTCTATGAGTATGTATATAAAAATTAAAGTTCAAAGACTCTTTGGACAAAAACATATTCAAAAAGTCATAATTGAACTACTGATGAAACATCAGAAGAAATCTATGAGTATGTATAGAAATTTCAAGATCATAGAATGTACGTCCAGAAATATGTTCAGTAGTTAAAAATGGACAATTGTCTGGTTGATATAATATCTGAAAGATTCAATGAGTATTTATAGAAAGTTAAAATTGTAGATCTCTTTGGCCATAAATAAGTTCAATAGGTCCAATACGGACTACTGTCTGACTAAGGATATATCAGAAGAAGTCTATGAGTATGTATATCAAATTAAAGTTCAAAGAGTCTTTGGCCATTAATATGTTCAAAGAGTCATTTTTAAACTACTGATGAAACATCAGAAGGAATCTATGCATATGTATAGAAAGATACATATCGCGGATTCTTTGTCCAGAAATGTGTTCAATAGTTCAAATACGGACTACACTCAGTCTGATAAAAACATCAGAAGGAGTCTATGAGTATGTATATAAAATTAAAGTTCAAAAACTCTTTGGCCATAAATATGTTCAAAGAGGCATTTTTAAACTACTGATGAAACATCAGAAGAAATCTATGAGTATATATAGAAATTTCAAGATTATAGAATGTACGTCCAGAAATATGTTCAGTAGTTAAAAATGGACAATTTTCTGGTTGATATAATATCTGAAAGATTCAATAAGTATTTATAGAAAGTTAAAATTGTAGATCTCTTTGGCCATAAATAAGTTCAATAGGTCCAATACGGACTACTGTCTGGTTAATGAAACATCAGAAAAAATCTATGAGTATGTATATAAAATTGAAATTTAAAGAGTCTTTGGCCAAAAATAAGTTAGAATGTTCATACTTCAACGACTGATGAAACGTCAAAAGAAATCTATGAGTATGTATAGAAAGATCAATATCGAGGATCTTAGTCCAGAAATGTGTTCAATAGTTCAAATACAAACTACACTCAGTCTGAAAAAAACATCAGAAGGAGTCTATGAGTATGTATGTAAAATTAAAGTTCAAAGACTCTTTGGACAAAAACATATTCAAAAACTATAACTATAACTACTTTAACTACTGATGAAACATCAGAAGAAATCTATGAGTATGTATAGAAATTTCAAGATCATAGAATGTACGTCCAGAAATATGTTCAGTAGTTAAAAATGGACAATTTTCTGGTTGATATAATATCTAAAAGATTCAATGAGTATTTATAGAAAGTTAAAATTGTAGATCTCTTTGGCCATAAATAAGTTCAATAGGTCCAATACAGACTACTGTCTGACTAATGATATATCAGAAGAAGTCTATGAGTATGTATATCAAATTAAAGTTCAAAGACTCTTTGGCCATTAATATGTTCAAAGAGGCATTTTTAAACTACTGATGAAACATCAGAAGGAATCTATGCGTATGTATAGAAAGATACATATCGCGGATTCTTTGTCCAGAAATGTGTTCAATAGGTCAAATACGGACTACGCTCAGTCTGAAAAATACATCAGAAGGAGTCTATGAGTTTGTTTATAAAGTTAAAGTTCAAAGACTCTTTGGACAAAAACATATCCAAAAAGTCATACTTCAACTACTGATGAAACATCAGAAGAAATCTATGAGTATGTATAGAAAGTTCAATATCGAGGATCTTTGTCCAGAAATGTGTTCAATAGGTCAAATACGGACTACACTCAGTCTGAAAAATAAATCAGAAGAAATCTATGAGTCTATTTATAAAGTTACATTTCAAAGAATCTTTGGACAAAACCATATTCAAAAAGTCATACTTGAACTACTGCTGAAACATCAGAAGAAATCTATCAGTATGTATACGGACTATTGTCTGACTAATGATACATCAGAAGAAGTCTATGAGTATGTATATAAAATTAAAGTTCAAAAACTCTTTGGCCATAAATATGTTCAAAGAGGCATTTTTAAACTACTGATGAAACATCAGAAGAAATCTATGAGTATATATAGAAATTTCAAGATTATAGAATGTACGTCCAGAAATATGTTCAGTAGTTAAAAATGGACAATTGTCTGGTTGATATAATATCTGAAAGATTCAATAAGTATTTATAGAAAGTTAAAATTGTAGATCTCTTTGGCCATAAATAAGTTCAATAGGTCCAATACGGACTACTGTCTGGTTAATGAAACATCAGAAAAAATCTATGAGTATGTATATAAAATTGAAATTTAAAGAGTCTTTGGCCAAAAATAAGTTAAAATGTTCATACTTCAACGACTGATGAAACGTCAAAAGAAATCTATGAGTATGTATAGAAAGATCAATATCGAGGATCTTTGTCCAGAAATGTGTTCAATAGTTCAAATACAAACTACACTCAGTCTGAAAAAAACATCAGAAGGAGTCTATGAGTATGTATGTAAAATTAAAGTTCAAAGACTATTTGGACAAAAACATATTCAAAAACTATAACTATAACTACTTTAACTACTGATGAAACATCTGAAGAAATCTGTGAGAATGTATAGAAATTTCAAGTTCATAGACTCTAAGTCCAGAAATATGCTCAGCATTTAAAAATGGACAATTGTCTGGCTGATATAGTATCTGAAAGAGTCAATGAGTATTTAGAGAAAGTTAAAATTTTAGATCTCTTTGGCCATAAATAAATTCAATAGGTCAAATACGGATTACTGTCTGGCTAATTAAACATCATAAGTCTATGAGTATGTATAGAAAGTTCAATATCGAGGATCTTTGTCCAGAAATGTGTTCAATAGGTCAAATATGGACTACACTCAGTATGACTATACATCAGGAGTCTATGAGTATGTATATAAAATTAAGGTTCAAAGACTCTTTCACCATAAATATGTTCAAAGAGGCATTTTTAAACTACTGATGAAACATCAGAAGGAATCTATGCGTATGTATAGAAAGTTACATATCGCGGATTCTTTGTCCAGGAATGTGTTCAATAGGTCAAATATGGACTACACTCAGTCTGAAAAATACATCAGAAGGAGTCTATGAGTCTGTTTATAAAGTTAAAGTTCAAAGACTCTTTGGACAAAAACATATTCAAAAAGTCATACTTGAACTACTGATGAAACATCAGAAGAAATCTGTGAGTATGTATAGAAATGTCAAGGTCATAGAATGTACGTCCAGAAATATGCTCAGTATTTAAATATGGACAATTGTCTGGTTGATATAATATCTGAAAGAGTCAATGAGTATTTATAGAAAGTTAAAATTGTAGATCTATTTTTCCACAAATAAGTTCAATAGGTCCAATACGGACTATTGTCTGACTAATGATACATCAGAAGAAGTCAATAGGTTCAATACAGACTACTGTCTGGCTAATTAAACATCATAAGTCTATAAAATTGTATATAAAATTATAGTTCAAAAACTCTTTGGCCATAAATATGTTCAAAGAGGCATTTTTAAACTACTGATGAAACATCAGAAGAAATCTATGAGTATATATAGAAAGTTCAATATCGAGGATCTTTGTCCAGAAATGTGTTCAATAGGTCAAATACGGACTACACTCAGTCTGAAAAATAAATCAGAAGAAATCTATGAGTCTATTTATAAAGTTACATTTCAAAGAATCTTTGGACAAAACCATATTCAAAAAGTCATACTTGAACTACTGCTGAAACATCAGAAGAAATCTATCAGTATGTATACGGACTATTGTCTGACTAATGATACATCAGAAGAAGTCTATGAGTATGTATATAAAATTAAAGTTCAAAAACTCTTTGGCCATAAATATGTTCAAAGAGGCATTTTTAAACTACTGATGAAACATCAGAAGAAATCTATGAGTATATATAGAAATTTCAAGATTATAGAATGTACGTCCAGAAATATGTTCAGTAGTTAAAAATGGACAATTGTCTGGTTGATATAATATCTGAAAGATTCAATAAGTATTTATAGAAAGTTAAAATTGTAGATCTCTTTGGCCATAAATAAGTTCAATAGGTCCAATACGGACTACTGTCTGGTTAATGAAACATCAGAAAAAATCTATGAGTATGTATATAAAATTGAAATTTAAAGAGTCTTTGGCCAAAAATAAGTTAAAATGTTCATACTTCAACGACTGATGAAACGTCAAAAGAAATCTATGAGTATGTATAGAAAGATCAATATCGAGGATCTTTGTCCAGAAATGTGTTCAATAGTTCAAATACAAACTACACTCAGTCTGAAAAAAACATCAGAAGGAGTCTATGAGTATGTATGTAAAATTAAAGTTCAAAGACTCTTTGGACAAAAACATATTCAAAAACTATAACTATAACTACTTTAACTACTGATGAAACATCTGAAGAAATCTGTGAGAATGTATAGAAATTTCAAGTTCATAGACTCTAAGTCCAGAAATATGCTCAGCATTTAAAAATGGACAATTGTCTGGCTGATATAGTATCTGAAAGAGTCAATGAGTATTTAGAGAAAGTTAAAATTTTAGATCTCTTTGGCCATAAATAAATTCAATAGGTCAAATACGGATTACTGTCTGGCTAATTAGACATCATAAGTCTATGAGTATGTATAGAAAGTTCAATATCGAGGATCTTTGTCCAGAAATGTGTTCAATAGGTCAAATATGGACTACACTCAGTATGACTATACATCAGGAGTCTATGAGTATGTATATAAAATTAAGGTTCAAAGACTCTTTCACCATAAATATGTTCAAAGAGGCATTTTTAAACTACTGATGAAACATCAGAAGGAATCTATGCGTATGTATAGAAAGTTACATATCGCGGATTCTTTGTCCAGGAATGTGTTCAATAGGTCAAATATGGACTACACTCAGTCTGAAAAATACATCAGAAGGAGTCTATGAGTCTGTTTATAAAGTTAAAGTTCAAAGACTCTTTGGACAAAAACATATTCAAAAAGTCATACTTGAACTACTGATGAAACATCAGAAGAAATCTGTGAGTATGTATAGAAATGTCAAGGTCATAGAATGTACGTCCAGAAATATGCTCAGTATTTAAATATGGACAATTGTCTGGTTGATATAATATCTGAAAGAGTCAATGAGTATTTATAGAAAGTTAAAATTGTAGATCTATTTTTCCACAAATAAGTTCAATAGGTCCAATACGGACTATTGTCTGACTAATGATACATCAGAAGAAGTCAATAGGTTCAATACAGACTACTGTCTGGCTAATTAAACATCATAAGTCTATAAAATTGTATATAAAATTATAGTTCAAAAACTCTTTGGCCATAAATATGTTCAAAGAGGCATTTTTAAACTACTGATGAAACATCAGAAGAAATCTATGAGTATATATAGAAAGTTCAATATCGAGGATCTTTGTCCAGAAATGTGTTCAATAGGTCAAATACGGACTACACTCAGTCTGAAAAATAAATCAGAAGAAATCTATGAGTCTATTTATAAAGTTACATTTCAAAGAATCTTTGGACAAAACCATATTCAAAAAGTCATACTTGAACTACTGCTGAAACATCAGAAGAAATCTATCAGTATGTATACGGACTATTGTCTGACTAATGATACATCAGAAGAAGTCTATGAGTATGTATATAAAATTAAAGTTCAAAAACTCTTTGGCCATAAATATGTTCAAAGAGGCATTTTTAAACTACTGATGAAACATCAGAAGAAATCTATGAGTATATATAGAAATTTCAAGATTATAGAATGTACGTCCAGAAATATGTTCAGTAGTTAAAAATGGACAATTGTCTGGTTGATATAATATCTGAAAGATTCAATAAGTATTTATAGAAAGTTAAAATTGTAGATCTCTTTGGCCATAAATAAGTTCAATAGGTCCAATACGGACTACTGTCTGGTTAATGAAACATCAGAAAAAATCTATGAGTATGTATATAAAATTGAAATTTAAAGAGTCTTTGGCCAAAAATAAGTTAAAATGTTCATACTTCAACGACTGATGAAACGTCAAAAGAAATCTATGAGTATGTATAGAAAGATCAATATCGAGGATCTTTGTCCAGAAATGTGTTCAATAGTTCAAATACAAACTACACTCAGTCTGAAAAAAACATCAGAAGGAGTCTATGAGTATGTATGTAAAATTAAAGTTCAAAGACTCTTTGGACAAAAACATATTCAAAAACTATAACTATAACTACTTTAACTACTGATGAAACATCTGAAGAAATCTGTGAGAATGTATAGAAATTTCAAGTTCATAGACTCTAAGTCCAGAAATATGCTCAGCATTTAAAAATGGACAATTGTCTGGCTGATATAGTATCTGAAAGAGTCAATGAGTATTTAGAGAAAGTTAAAATTTTAGATCTCTTTGGCCATAAATAAATTCAATAGGTCAAATACGGATTACTGTCTGGCTAATTAGACATCATAAGTCTATGAGTATGTATAGAAAGTTCAATATCGAGGATCTTTGTCCAGAAATGTGTTCAATAGGTCAAATATGGACTACACTCAGTATGACTATACATCAGGAGTCTATGAGTATGTATATAAAATTAAGGTTCAAAGACTCTTTCACCATAAATATGTTCAAAGAGGCATTTTTAAACTACTGATGAAACATCAGAAGGAATCTATGCGTATGTATAGAAAGTTACATATCGCGGATTCTTTGTCCAGGAATGTGTTCAATAGGTCAAATATGGACTACACTCAGTCTGAAAAATACATCAGAAGGAGTCTATGAGTCTGTTTATAAAGTTAAAGTTCAAAGACTCTTTGGACAAAAACATATTCAAAAAGTCATACTTGAACTACTGATGAAACATCAGAAGAAATCTGTGAGTATGTATAGAAATGTCAAGGTCATAGAATGTACGTCCAGAAATATGCTCAGTATTTAAATATGGACAATTGTCTGGTTGATATAATATCTGAAAGAGTCAATGAGTATTTATAGAAAGTTAAAATTGTAGATCTATTTTTCCACAAATAAGTTCAATAGGTCCAATACGGACTATTGTCTGACTAATGATACATCAGAAGAAGTCAATAGGTTCAATACAGACTACTGTCTGGCTAATTAAACATCATAAGTCTATAAAATTGTATATAAAATTATAGTTCAAAAACTCTTTGGCCATAAATATGTTCAAAGAGGCATTTTTAAACTACTGATGAAACATCAGAAGAAATCTATGAGTATATATAGAAAGTTCAATATCGAGGATCTTTGTCCAGAAATGTGTTCAATAGGTCAAATACGGACTACACTCAGTCTGAAAAATAAATCAGAAGAAATCTATGAGTCTATTTATAAAGTTACATTTCAAAGAATCTTTGGACAAAACCATATTCAAAAAGTCATACTTGAACTACTGCTGAAACATCAGAAGAAATCTATCAGTATGTATACGGACTATTGTCTGACTAATGATACATCAGAAGAAGTCTATGAGTATGTATATAAAATTAAAGTTCAAAAACTCTTTGGCCATAAATATGTTCAAAGAGGCATTTTTAAACTACTGATGAAACATCAGAAGAAATCTATGAGTATATATAGAAATTTCAAGATTATAGAATGTACGTCCAGAAATATGTTCAGTAGTTAAAAATGGACAATTGTCTGGTTGATATAATATCTGAAAGATTCAATAAGTATTTATAGAAAGTTAAAATTGTAGATCTCTTTGGCCATAAATAAGTTCAATAGGTCCAATACGGACTACTGTCTGGTTAATGAAACATCAGAAAAAATCTATGAGTATGTATATAAAATTGAAATTTAAAGAGTCTTTGGCCAAAAATAAGTTAAAATGTTCATACTTCAACGACTGATGAAACGTCAAAAGAAATCTATGAGTATGTATAGAAAGATCAATATCGAGGATCTTTGTCCAGAAATGTGTTCAATAGTTCAAATACAAACTACACTCAGTCTGAAAAAAACATCAGAAGGAGTCTATGAGTATGTATGTAAAATTAAAGTTCAAAGACTCTTTGGACAAAAACATATTCAAAAACTATAACTATAACTACTTTAACTACTGATGAAACATCTGAAGAAATCTGTGAGAATGTATAGAAATTTCAAGTTCATAGACTCTAAGTCCAGAAATATGCTCAGCATTTAAAAATGGACAATTGTCTGGCTGATATAGTATCTGAAAGAGTCAATGAGTATTTAGAGAAAGTTAAAATTTTAGATCTCTTTGGCCATAAATAAATTCAATAGGTCAAATACGGATTACTGTCTGGCTAATTAGACATCATAAGTCTATGAGTATGTATAGAAAGTTCAATATCGAGGATCTTTGTCCAGAAATGTGTTCAATAGGTCAAATATGGACTACACTCAGTATGACTATACATCAGGAGTCTATGAGTATGTATATAAAATTAAGGTTCAGACTCTTTCACCATAAATATGTTCAAAGAGGCATTTTTAAACTACTGATGAAACATCAGAAGGAATCTATGCGTATGTATAGAAAGTTACATATCGCGGATTCTTTGTGCAGGAATGTGTTCAATAGGTCAAATATGGACTACACTCAGTCTGAAAAATACATCAGAAGGAGTCTATGAGTCTGTTTATAAAGTTAAAGTTCAAAGACTCTTTGGACAAAAACATATTCAAAAAGTCATACTTGAACTACTGATGAAACATCAGAAGAAATCTGTGAGTATGTATAGAAATGTCAAGGTCATAGAATGTACGTCCAGAAATATGCTCAGTATTTAAATATGGACAATTGTCTGGTTGATATAATATCTGAAAGAGTCAATGAGTATTTATAGAAAGTTAAAATTGTAGATCTATTTTTCCACAAATAAGTTCAATAGGTCCAATACGGACTATTGTCTGACTAAGGAGACATCAGAAGAAGTCAATAGGTTCAATACAGACTACTGTCTGGCTAATTAAACATCATGAGTCTATAAAATTGTATATAAAATTATAGTTCAAAAATTCTTTGGCCATAAATATGTTCAAAGAGGCATTTTTAAACTACTGATGAAACATCAGAAGGAATCTATGAGTCTGTTTGTAAAGTTGAAGTTCAACGACTCTTTGGAGAAAAACTTATTCAAAAAGTCATACTTGAACTACTGATGAAACATCAGAAGAAATCTATGAGTATGTATAGAAACATCTGTTTCATCAGTAGTTCAAGTTCATAGAATCTACGTCCAGAAATATGTTCAGCAATTGTCTGATTGACATAATATCTGAAAGAGTCAATTAGCATTTATAGAAAGTTAAAACTTTGGTCAAAAATAAGTTCAATAGGCCAAAATGCGGACTACGGTCTGGCTAATGAAACATCAGAAGTCTATGGTATGTATAGAAATGTCAAGTTCATAGAATCCAAGGGCAGAAAAATGTTCAAAAAGTCATATTTGAGCTTCTGATGAAACATCAGAAATTCTATGTCTGTATATAAATTAAAGTTCAAAGACTCTTTGGCCACAAATATGCACATATTGCTGTTGCATTGCATACAATAACTCATTGTGCATTAAAGAGATTTCGTAGTGCAATACATACAAGGACTCGTTGTGCATTGAAGAGATAAGTGCTTTTGCATTGCATACAAAAACTCGTGTGCATTGAGGAGATTAGTGCATTTGCATTGCAATGCATACAAGAATTCGTTGTGCATTGAAGGATTAGTGTTTTTGCATTGCAATGCATACAAAGAATTCGTTGTGCATCGAAGAGATAAGTGCTTTTGCATTGCATTGCAATGCATACAAGAATTCGTTGTGCATTGAAGGATTAGTGTTTTTGCATTGCAGTGCATACAAGAACTCGTGCATTGAAGAGATTGGTGGTTTTGCATTTTTGCATTGCAATACATAAAAGAACTCGTTGTGCATTGAAGAGATTAGTGATTTTGCATTGCATTACAATGCATACAAGAATTCGTTGTGCATTGAAGGATTAGTGTTTTTGCATTGCAGTGCATACAAGAACTCGTGCATTGAAGAGATTAGTGCTTTTGTATTGCAATGCATACAAGAACTCGTTGTGCATTGAAGAGATAAGTGCTTTTGCATTTTTGCATTGCAATGCATACACGAACTCGTTGTGCATTGAAGAGATTAGTGATTTTGCATTGCATTACAATGCATGCAAGAATTCTTTGTGCATTGAAGGATTAGTGTTTTTGCATTGTAGTGCATACAAGAACTCGTGCATTGAAGACATTAGTGCTTTTGTATTGCAATGCATACAAGAACTCGTTGTGTATTGAAGAGATTATTGCTTTTGCACTGCATTGCATACAATAACTCGTGTATTTAATAGATAATGCTATTGCATTGCATTGCATATAAAAACTTGTTGTGCATTGAAGAGATTAGTGTGTTTGCATTGCAATGCGTACAAGAACTCGTGCATTAAGAGAAAAATGTTTTTGTGCAAGAGATATAAGTGCATTGTGCTTTTTGTCATTGAATACAATAATTTGTGCATTGAAGAGATAAGTGCTTTTGTATTGCATATATAAACTCGATGTGCAGAGATTAGTGCTTTGCAATGCATACAAGAACTAGATGTACATTAAAGAGATTAGTGATTTTGCATTGCAATGCATAAAGAACTCGTTGTTGCATGGAAGAGATTAGTGCTTTTGTATTGCAATGCATAGAAGAACTCGTTGTGCATTGAAGAGAATAATGCTTTTGCATTGCAATGCATAGAAGAACTCGTTGTGCAGTGAAGAAATTAGTACTTTTACATTGCAATGCATCTTCGTTGTGCATTAAAGACATAAAGTGCTTTTAAATTAAATTGCGTACAAGAAAGCGTACATTGAATCGTGCAACTTCCTTTTGCAATGCATCTTCCTTGTGCAATTGCAAATTACTGCTTTTTATTACAAAGCGTTAAGAACTCGTTGTGCATTGAAGAGACAGTGCTTTTGCATTGCAAATCATACAATAACTCTTTGTGCATTGAAGTGCTTTTGCACTTAGAGCTTTATAGCTAGATTAGTGCTTTTGCATTGCAACAAAATCGCAGTGCATATTAATAACTCGTTGTGCATTAAAGAGACAAGTGCTTTTAGATTGCAATGCGTACAAGAACTCGTTGTGCATTGAAGAGATTAGTGCTTTTGCATTACAATGCATACAAGAACTCGTGCATTAAGAGATATAAGTGCATTGTGCTTTTTGTCATTGAATACAATAATTCGTGCATTGAAGAGATAAGTGCTTTTGTATTGCATATATGAACTCGATGTGCAGAGATTAGTGCTTTGCACTGCATACAAGAACTAGTTGTGCATTAAAGAGATTAGTGCTTTTGTATTGCAATGCATACAAGAACTCGTTGTGCATTGAAGAGATTATTGCTTTTGCACTGCATTGCATACAATAACTCGTGTATTTAATAGATAATGCTATTGCATTGCATTGCATATAAAAACTTGTTGTGCATTGAAGAGATTAGTGTGTTTGCATTGCAATGCGTACAAGAACTCGTGCATTAAGAGAAAAATGTTTTTGTGCAAGAGATATAAGTGCATTGTGCTTTTTGTCATTGAATACAATAATTTGTGCATTGAAGAGATAAGTGCTTTTGTATTGCATATATAAACTCGATGTGCAGAGATTAGTGCTTTGCAATGCATACAAGAACTAGATGTACATTAAAGAGATTAGTGCTTTTGCATTGCATTGCAATGCATACAAGAATTCGTTGTGCATTGAAGGATGTCTTTTTGCATTGCAGTGCATACAAGAACTCATGCATTGAAGAGATTAGTGATTTTGCATTGCAATGCATGAAGAACTCGTTGTTGCATGGAAGAGATTAGTGCTTTTGTATTGCAATGCATAGAAGAACTCGTTGTGCATTGAAGAGAATAATGCTTTTGCATTGCATTGCATACAATAACTCGTGTATTTAATAGATAATGCTGTTGCATTGCATATAAAATCTCGTTGTGCATTGAAGAGACAAGTGCTTTTGCATTGCATTGCATATAAAAACTCGTTGTGCATTGAAGAGATTAGTGTGTTTGCATTGCAATACGTACAAGAACTCGTGCATTAAAATAAAAATGTTTTGTGCAAGAGATATAAATGCATTGAATGCACAATAAATTTCAATGCACAATAATTTGTGCATTGAAGAGATTAGTGCATTTGCATTACAATGTATATAGAACTTGTTCATTGAAGAAATTACTGCCTTTGTAATTACAATGCATATAAAACTGTGCAATTAAGAGACAAGTGCTTTTGCATTGCAATGTATACAAGAACTCATTGTGCATTGAAGAGATAAGTGATTTTGCATTGCATTGCACTGCATACAAGAACTTGTGCATTAAGAGATATAAGTGAATTGTGCTTTTTTTTCATTGAATACAATAACTCGTGCATGTGCATTGCATGCATACAGGAACTCGTTGTGCAGTGAAGAAATTAGTACTTTTACATTGCAATGCATCTTCGTTGTGCATTAAAGACATAAAGTGCTTTTAAATTAAATTGCGTACAAGAAAGCGTACATTGAATCGTGCAACTTCCTTTTGCAATGCATCTTCCTTGTGCAATTGCAAATTACTGCTTTTTATTACAAAGCGTTAAGAACTCGTTGTGCATTGAAGAGACAGTGCTTTTGCATTGCAAATCATACAATAACTCTTTGTGCATTGAAGTGCTTTTGCACTTAGAGCTTTATAGCTAGATTAGTGCTTTTGCATTGCAACAAAATCGCAGTGCATATTAATAACTCGTTGTGCATTAAAGAGACAAGTGCTTTTAGATTGCAATGCGTACAAGAACTCGTTGTGCATTGAAGAGATTAGTGCTTTTGCATTACAATGCATACAAGAACTCGTGCATTAAGAGATATAAGTGCATTGTGCTTTTTGTCATTGAATACAATAATTCGTGCATTGAAGAGATAAGTGCTTTTGTATTGCATATATGAACTCGATGTGCAGAGATTAGTGCTTTACACTGCATACAAGAACTAGTTGTGCATTAAAGAGATTAGTGCTTTTGCATTGCATTGCAATGCAAACAAGAATTCGTTGTGCATTGAAGAGATTAGTGCTTTTGCATTGAATACAATAACTCGTGCATGTGCATTGCATGCATACAATTACTCGTTGTGCATTAAAGAGACAAATGCTTTTAGATTGCAGTGCGTACAAGAACTCGTTGTGCATTGAAGAGATTAGTGCTTTTGCATTACAATGCATACAAGAACTCGTGCATTAAGAGATATAAGTGCATTGTGCTTTTTGTCATTGAATACAATAACTCGTGCATGTGCATTGCATGCATACAGGAACTCGTTGTGCAGTGAAGAGATTAGTGATTTTGCATTGCAATGCATTCGTTGTGCATTGAAGACATAAAGTGCTTTTAAATTAAATTACATACAAGAAAGCGTGCACTGAATCGTGCAACTTGCTTTTGAAAAGCATCTTCGTTGTGAAATGAAGAGATTAGTGCTTTTTATTGCAATGCATAAAGAACTCGTTAAATAAAACAAAACTGCTTACCCCACCTGGTATTCCTGGTATACTTGAACTACTCATGAAACATCAGAAGTATATATGTATAGAAAGTTCAATATCGAGCATTCTTTGTCCGGAAATGTGTTCAATAGGTCAAATATGGACTACATTCAGTCTGATAATACATCAGAAGGAGTCTATATGAGTCTATTTATAAAGTTAATGTTCAAAGACTCTTTGGACAAAAACATATTCAAAAAGTCATACTTGAACTACTGATGAAACATCAGAAGAAATCTATGAGTATGTATAGAAAGTTCAAGTTCATAGAATGTACGTCCAGAAATATGTTCAGTAGTTAAAAATGGACAATTGTCTGGTTGATAAATATCTGTCAATGAGTATTTATAGAGAGTTAAAATTGTAGATCTCTTTGGCCACAAATAAGTTTAATAGGTCCAATACAGACTACTGTCTGACTAATAAAACATCAGAAGTCTATGAGTATGTATATAAAATTAAAGTTCAAAAACTCTTTGGCCATAAATATGTTCAAAAAGGCATTTTTAAACTACTCATGAAACATCAGAAGGAATCTATGAGTATGTATAGAAAGTTCAAAGACTCTTTGGACAAAAACATGTTCAAAAAGGCATACTTGAATTACTGATCTATGAGGAATCTATGAGTATGTATATAAAATTAAAGTCCAAAGACTATTTGGTCAAAAACATATATTCAAAAAGTCATACTTGAACTACTGATGAAACATCAGAAGGAGTCTATGAGTATGTATAGAAAGGTCAAGTTCAAAGAATCCAGATGCAGAAAAATGTTCAAAAAGTCATACTTGAACGTCTGATGAGGAATCTATGAGTATGTATAGAAAGTTAAATATCGAGGATTCTTTGTCCAGAAATTTGTTCAATAGGTCAAATACGGACTACACTCAGTCTGAAAAATACATCAGAGGGAATCTATGAGTCTATTTATAAAGTTAAAGTTCAAAGACTCTTTGGACAAAAACATGTTCAAAAAGGCATACTTGAATTGCTGATGAAACATCAGAAGGAATATATGAGTATGTATAGAAATTTAAATATCGAGTATTCTTTGTCCAGAAATGTGTTCAATATGTCAAATATGGACTACACTCAGTATGACAATACATCAGGAGTCTATGAGTATGTATATAAAAATTAAAGTTCAAAGACTCTTTGGCCATAAATATGTTCAAAGAGGCATTTTTAAACTACTGATGAAACATCAGAAGAAATCTATGAGTATGTATAGAAAGTTCAATATCGAGGATCTTTGTCCAGAAATGTGTTCAATAGTTCAAATACGGACTACACTCAGTCTGAAAAAAACATCAGAAGGAGTCTATGAGTATGTATATAAAATTAAAGTTCAAAAACTCTTTGGCCATAAATATGTTCAAAGAGGCATTTTTAAACTACTGATGAAACATCAGAAGAAATCTATGAGTATGTATAAAAATTTCAAGATCATAGAATGTACGTCCAAAAGTATGTTCAGTAGATAAAAATGGACAATTTTCTGGTTGATATAATATCTGAAAGATTCAATGAGTATTTATAGAAATTTAAAATTGTAGATCTCTTTGGCCATAAATAAGTTCAATAGGTCCAATACGGACTACTGTCTGACTAATGATATATCAGAAGAAGTCTATGAGTATGTATATCAAATTAAAGTTCAAAGACTCTTTGGCCATAAATATGTTCAAAGAGGCATTTTTAAACCACTGATGAAACATCAGAAGGAATCTATGAGTATGTATAGAAAGTTCAATAACGAGGATCTTTGTCCAGAATTGTGTTCAATAATTCAAATACAGACTAAACTCAGTCTGATAATGCATCAGAAGGAGTCTATGAGTCTATTTATAAAGTTAAAGTTCAAAGACTCTTCGGACAAAAACATGTTCAAAAAGGCATACTTGAATTGCTGATGAAACATCAGAAGGAATCTATGAGTATGTATAGAAATTTAAATATCGAGTATTCTTTGTCCAGAAATGTGTTCAATATGTCAAATATGGACTACACTCAGTATGACAATACATCAGGAGTCTATGAGTATGTATATAAAAATTAAAGTTCAAAGACTCTTTGGACAAAAACATATTCAAAAAGTCATAATTGAACTACTGATGAAACATCAGAAGAAATCTATGAGTATGTATAGAAATTTCAAGATCATAGAATGTACGTCCAGAAATATGTTCAGTATTTAAAAATGGACAATTGTCTGGTTGATATAATATCTGAAAGAGTCGAGTATTTATAGAAAGTTAAAATTTTAGATCTCTTTGGCCATAAATTAGTTCAATATGTCAAATACGGACTATTGGATGGCTAATTAAACATCATAAGTCTATGAGTATGTATAGAAAGTTCAATATCGAGCATCTTTGTCCAGAATTGTGTTCAATAGTTCAAATACGGACTACACTCAGTCTGAAAAAACATCAGAAGAAATCTATGAGTATGTATAGAAATTTCAAGATCATAGAATGTACGTACAGAAATATGTTCAGTAGTTAAAAATGGACAATTGTCTGGTTGATATAATATCTGAAAGATTCAATGAGTATTTATAGAAAGTTAAAATTGTAGATCTCTTTGGCCATAAATAAGTTCAATAGGTCCAATACGGACTACTGTCTGGCTAATGAAACATCAGAAAAAATCTATGAGTATGTATATAAAATTGAAATTTAAAGAGTCTTTGGCCAAAAATAAGTTCAAATGTTCATACTTCAACTACTGATGAAACGTCAAAAGAAATCTATGAGTATGTATAGAAAGTTCAATATCGAGGATCTTTGTCCAGAAATGTGTTCAATAGTTCAAATACGGACTACACTCAGTCTGAAAAAAACATCAGAAGGAGTCTATGAGTATGTATATAAAATTAAAGTTCAAAAACTCTTTGACCATAAATATGTTCAAAGAGGCATTTTTAAACTACTGATGAAACATCAGAAGAAATCTATGAGTATGTATAGAAATTTCAAGATCATAGAATGTACGTCCAGAAATATGTTCAGTAGTTTAAAATGGACAATTGTCTGGTTGATATAATATCTGAAAGATTCAATGAGAATTTATAGAAAGTTAAAATTGTAGATCTCTTTGGCCATAAATAAGTTCAATAGTTCAAATACGGACTACTGTCTGGCTAATGAAACATCAGAAGAAATCTATGAGCATGTAAATAAAAATTAAAGTTTAAAGACTTAGTCAAAAATAAGTTCAAAAGTTCATACTTCAACTACTGATGAAACGTCAGAAGAAATCTATAAGTATGTATAGAAAGTTCAGTATCGAGGATCTTTGTCCAGAAATGTGTTCAATAGTTCAAATACGGACTACACTCAGTATGACAATACATCAGGAGTCTACGAGTATGTATATAAAATTAAGGTTCAAAGACTCTTTCACCATTAATATGTTCACAGAGTCCTTTTTGAACTACTGATGAAACATCAGAATGAATCTATGAGTATGTATAGAAATTTCAAGTTCATAGAATCTAAGTCCAGAAATATGCTCAGTATTTAAAAATGGACAATTGTCTGGCTGATATAGTATCTGAAATAGTCGAGTATTTATAGAAAGTTAAAATTTTAGATCTCTTTGGCCATAAATAAGTTCAATATGTCAAATACGGACTACTGGATGGCTAATTAAACATCATAAGTCTATGAGTATGTATAGAAAGTTCAATATCGAGGATCTTTGTCCAGAAATGTGTTCAATAGTTCAAATACGGACTACACTCAGTCTGAAAAAAACATCAGAAGGAGTCTATGAGTATGTATGTAAAATTAAAGTTCAAAGACTCTTTGGACAAAAACATATTCAAAAAGTCATAATTGAACTACTGATGAAACATCAGAAGAAATCTATGAGTATGTATAGAAATTTCAAGATCATAGAATGTACGTCCAGAAATATGTTCAGTATTTAAAAATGGACAATTGTCTGGTTGATATAATATCTGAAAGAGTCGAGTATTTATAGAAAGTTAAAATTTTAGATCTCTTTGGCCATAAATAAGTTCAATATGTCAAATACGGACTATTGGATGGCTAATTAAACATCATAAGTCTATGAGTATGTATAGAAAGTTCAATATCGAGCATCTTTGTCCAGAATTGTGTTCAATAGTTCAAATACGGACTACACTCAGTCTGAAAAAAACATCAGAAGAAATCTATGAGTATGTATAGAAATTTCAAGATCATAGAATGTACGTACAGAAATATGTTCAGTAGTTAAAAATGGACAATTGTCTGGTTGATATAATATCTGAAAGATTCAATGAGTATTTATAGAAAGTTAAAATTGTAGATCTCTTTGGCCATAAATAAGTTCAATAGGTCCAATACGGACTACTGTCTGGCTAATGAAACATCAGAAAAAATCTATGAGTATGTATATAAAATTGAAATTTAAAGAGTCTTTGGCCAAAAATAAGTTCAAATGTTCATACTTCAACTACTGATGAAACGTCAGAAGAAATCTATGAGTATGTATAGAAAGTTCAATATCGAGGATCTTTGTCCAGAAATGTGTTCAATAGTTCAAATACGGACTACACTCAGTCTGAAAAAAACATCAGAAGGAGTCTATGAGTATGTATATAAAATTAAAGTTCAAAAACTCTTTGGCCATAAATATGTTCAAAGAGGCATTTTTAAACTACTGATGAAACATCAGAAGAAATCTATGAGTATGTATAGAAATTTCAAGATCATAGAATGTACGTCCAGAAATATGTTCAGTAGTTTAAAATGGACAATTGTCTGGTTGATATAATATCTGAAAGATTCAATGAGTATTTATAGAAAGTTAAAATTGTAAATCTCTTTGGCCATAAATAAGTTCAATAGGTCCAATACGGACTACTGTCTGACTAATGATATATCAGAAGAAGTCTATGAGTATGTATATCAAATTAAAGTTCAAAGACTCTTTGGCCATAAATATGTTCAAAGAGGCATTTTTAAACCACTGATGAAACATCAGAAGGAATCTATGAGTATGTATAGAAAGTTCAATAACGAGGATCTTTGTCCAGAATTGTGTTCAATAGTTCAAATACAGACTAAACTCAGTCTGATAATACATCAGAAGGAGTCTATGAGTCTATTTATAAAGTTAAAGTTCAAAGACTCTTCGGACAAAAACATGTTCAAAAAGGCATACTTGAATTGCTGATGAAACATCAGAAGGAATCTATGAGTATGTATAGAAATTTAAATATCGAGTATTCTTTGTCCAGAAATGTGTTCAATATGTCAAATATGGACTACACTCAGTATGACAATACATCAGGAGTCTATGAGTATGTATATAAAAATTAAAGTTCAAAGACTCTTTGGACAAAAACATATTCAAAAAGTCATAATTGAACTACTGATGAAACATCAGAAGAAATCTATGAGTATGTATAGAAATTTCAAGATCATAGAATGTACGTCCAGAAATATGTTCAGTATTTAAAAATGGACAATTGTCTGGTTGATATAATATCTGAAAGAGTCGAGTATTTATAGAAAGTTAAAATTTTAGATCTCTTTGGCCATAAATTAGTTCAATATGTCAAATACGGACTATTGGATGGCTAATTAAACATCATAAGTCTATGAGTATGTATAGAAAGTTCAATATCGAGCATCTTTGTCCAGAATTGTGTTCAATAGTTCAAATACGGACTACACTCAGTCTGAAAAAACATCAGAAGAAATCTATGAGTATGTATAGAAATTTCAAGATCATAGAATGTACGCACAGAAATATGTTCAGTAGTTAAAAATGGACAATTGTCTGGTTGATATAATATCTGAAAGATTCAATGAGTATTTATAGAAAGTTAAAATTGTAGATCTCTTTGGCCATAAATAAGTTCAATAGGTCCAATACGGACTACTGTCTGGCTAATGAAACATCAGAAAAAATCTATGAGTATGTATATAAAATTGAAATTTAAAGAGTCTTTGGCCAAAAATAAGTTCAAATGTTCATACTTCAACTACTGATGAAACGTCAAAAGAAATCTATGAGTATGTATAGAAAGTTCAATATCGAGGATCTTTGTCCAGAAATGTGTTCAATAGTTCAAATACGGACTACACTCAGTCTGAAAAAAACATCAGAAGGAGTCTATGAGTATGTATATAAAATTAAAGTTCAAAAACTCTTTGACCATAAATATGTTCAAAGAGGCATTTTTAAACTATTGATGAAACATCAGAAGAAATCTATGAGTATGTATAGAAATTTCAAGATCATAGAATGTACGTCCAGAAATATGTTCAGTAGTTTAAAATGGACAATTGTCTGGTTGATATAATATCTGAAAGATTCAATGAGAATTTATAGAAAGTTAAAATTGTAGATCTCTTTGGCCATAAATAAGTTCAATAGTTCAAATACGGACTACTGTCTGGCTAATGAAACATCAGAAGAAATCTATGAGCATGTAAATAAAAATTAAAGTTTAAAGACTTAGTCAAAAATAAGTTCAAAAGTTCATACTTCAACTACTGATGAAACGTCAGAAGAAATCTATAAGTATGTATAGAAAGTTCAGTATCGAGGATCTTTGTCCAGAAATGTGTTCAATAGTTCAAATACGGACTACACTCAGTATGACAATACATCAGGAGTCTACGAGTATGTATATAAAATTAAGGTTCAAAGACTCTTTCACCATTAATATGTTCACAGAGTCCTTTTTGAACTACTGATGAAACATCAGAATGAATCTATGAGTATGTATAGAAATTTCAAGTTCATAGAATCTAAGTCCAGAAATATGCTCAGTATTTAAAAATGGACAATTGTCTGGCTGATATAGTATCTGAAATAGTCGAGTATTTATAGAAAGTTAAAATTTTAGATCTCTTTGGCCATAAATAAGTTCAATATGTCAAATACGGACTACTGGATGGCTAATTAAACATCATAAGTCTATGAGTATGTATAGAAAGTTCAATATCGAGGATCTTTGTCCAGAAATGTGTTCAATAGTTCAAATACGGACTACACTCAGTCTGAAAAAAACATCAGAAGGAGTCTATGAGTATGTATGTAAAATTAAAGTTCAAAGACTCTTTGGACAAAAACATATTCAAAAAGTCATAATTGAACTACTGATGAAACATCAGAAGAAATCTATGAGTATGTATAGAAATTTCAAGATCATAGAATGTACGTCCAGAAATATGTTCAGTATTTAAAAATGGACAATTGTCTGGTTGATATAATATCTGAAAGAGTCGAGTATTTATAGAAAGTTAAAATTTTAGATCTCTTTGGCCATAAATAAGTTCAATATGTCAAATACGGACTATTGGATGGCTAATTAAACATCATAAGTCTATGAGTATGTATAGAAAGTTCAATATCGAGCATCTTTGTCCAGAATTGTGTTCAATAGTTCAAATACGGACTACACTCAGTCTGAAAAAAACATCAGAAGAAATCTATGAGTATGTATAGAAATTTCAAGATCATAGAATGTACGTACAGAAATATGTTCAGTAGTTAAAAATGGACAATTGTCTGGTTGATATAATATCTGAAAGATTCAATGAGTATTTATAGAAAGTTAAAATTGTAGATCTCTTTGGCCATAAATAAGTTCAATAGGTCCAATACGGACTACTGTCTGGCTAATGAAACATCAGAAAAAATCTATGAGTATGTATATAAAATTGAAATTTAAAGAGTCTTTGGCCAAAAATAAGTTCAAATGTTCATACTTCAACTACTGATGAAACGTCAGAAGAAATCTATGAGTATGTATAGAAAGTTCAATATCGAGGATCTTTGTCCAGAAATGTGTTCAATAGTTCAAATACGGACTACACTCAGTCTGAAAAAAACATCAGAAGGAGTCTATGAGTATGTATATAAAATTAAAGTTCAAAAACTCTTTGGCCATAAATATGTTCAAAGAGGCATTTTTAAACTACTGATGAAACATCAGAAGAAATCTATGAGTATGTATAGAAATTTCAAGATCATAGAATGTACGTCCAGAAATATGTTCAGTAGTTTAAAATGGACAATTGTCTGGTTGATATAATATCTGAAAGATTCAATGAGTATTTATAGAAAGTTAAAATTGTAAATCTCTTTGGCCATAAATAAGTTCAATAGGTCCAATACGGACTACTGTCTGACTAATGATATATCAGAAGAAGTCTATGAGTATGTATATCAAATTAAAGTTCAAAGACTCTTTGGCCATAAATATGTTCAAAGAGGCATTTTTAAACCACTGATGAAACATCAGAAGGAATCTATGAGTATGTATAGAAAGTTCAATAACGAGGATCTTTGTCCAGAATTGTGTTCAATAGTTCAAATACAGACTAAACTCAGTCTGATAATACATCAGAAGGAGTCTATGAGTCTATTTATAAAGTTAAAGTTCAAAGACTCTTCGGACAAAAACATGTTCAAAAAGGCATACTTGAATTGCTGATGAAACATCAGAAGGAATCTATGAGTATGTATAGAAATTTAAATATCGAGTATTCTTTGTCCAGAAATGTGTTCAATATGTCAAATATGGACTACACTCAGTATGACAATACATCAGGAGTCTATGAGTATGTATATAAAAATTAAAGTTCAAAGACTCTTTGGACAAAAACATATTCAAAAAGTCATAATTGAACTACTGATGAAACATCAGAAGAAATCTATGAGTATGTATAGAAATTTCAAGATCATAGAATGTACGTCCAGAAATATGTTCAGTATTTAAAAATGGACAATTGTCTGGTTGATATAATATCTGAAAGAGTCGAGTATTTATAGAAAGTTAAAATTTTAGATCTCTTTGGCCATAAATTAGTTCAATATGTCAAATACGGACTATTGGATGGCTAATTAAACATCATAAGTCTATGAGTATGTATAGAAAGTTCAATATCGAGCATCTTTGTCCAGAATTGTGTTCAATAGTTCAAATACGGACTACACTCAGTCTGAAAAAACATCAGAAGAAATCTATGAGTATGTATAGAAATTTCAAGATCATAGAATGTACGCACAGAAATATGTTCAGTAGTTAAAAATGGACAATTGTCTGGTTGATATAATATCTGAAAGATTCAATGAGTATTTATAGAAAGTTAAAATTGTAGATCTCTTTGGCCATAAATAAGTTCAATAGGTCCAATACGGACTACTGTCTGGCTAATGAAACATCAGAAAAAATCTATGAGTATGTATATAAAATTGAAATTTAAAGAGTCTTTGGCCAAAAATAAGTTCAAATGTTCATACTTCAACTACTGATGAAACGTCAAAAGAAATCTATGAGTATGTATAGAAAGTTCAATATCGAGGATCTTTGTCCAGAAATGTGTTCAATAGTTCAAATACGGACTACACTCAGTCTGAAAAAAACATCAGAAGGAGTCTATGAGTATGTATATAAAATTAAAGTTCAAAAACTCTTTGACCATAAATATGTTCAAAGAGGCATTTTTAAACTATTGATGAAACATCAGAAGAAATCTATGAGTATGTATAGAAATTTCAAGATCATAGAATGTACGTCCAGAAATATGTTCAGTAGTTTAAAATGGACAATTGTCTGGTTGATATAATATCTGAAAGATTCAATGAGAATTTATAGAAAGTTAAAATTGTAGATCTCTTTGGCCATAAATAAGTTCAATAGTTCAAATACGGACTACTGTCTGGCTAATGAAACATCAGAAGAAATCTATGAGCATGTAAATAAAAATTAAAGTTTAAAGACTTAGTCAAAAATAAGTTCAAAAGTTCATACTTCAACTACTGATGAAACGTCAGAAGAAATCTATAAGTATGTATAGAAAGTTCAGTATCGAGGATCTTTGTCCAGAAATGTGTTCAATAGTTCAAATACGGACTACACTCAGTATGACAATACATCAGGAGTCTACGAGTATGTATATAAAATTAAGGTTCAAAGACTCTTTCACCATTAATATGTTCACAGAGTCCTTTTTGAACTACTGATGAAACATCAGAATGAATCTATGAGTATGTATAGAAATTTCAAGTTCATAGAATCTAAGTCCAGAAATATGCTCAGTATTTAAAAATGGACAATTGTCTGGCTGATATAGTATCTGAAATAGTCGAGTATTTATAGAAAGTTAAAATTTTAGATCTCTTTGGCCATAAATAAGTTCAATATGTCAAATACGGACTACTGGATGGCTAATTAAACATCATAAGTCTATGAGTATGTATAGAAAGTTCAATATCGAGGATCTTTGTCCAGAAATGTGTTCAATAGTTCAAATACGGACTACACTCAGTCTGAAAAAAACATCAGAAGGAGTCTATGAGTATGTATGTAAAATTAAAGTTCAAAGACTCTTTGGACAAAAACATATTCAAAAAGTCATAATTGAACTACTGATGAAACATCAGAAGAAATCTATGAGTATGTATAGAAATTTCAAGATCATAGAATGTACGTCCAGAAATATGTTCAGTATTTAAAAATGGACAATTGTCTGGTTGATATAATATCTGAAAGAGTCGAGTATTTATAGAAAGTTAAAATTTTAGATCTCTTTGGCCATAAATAAGTTCAATATGTCAAATACGGACTATTGGATGGCTAATTAAACATCATAAGTCTATGAGTATGTATAGAAAGTTCAATATCGAGCATCTTTGTCCAGAATTGTGTTCAATAGTTCAAATACGGACTACACTCAGTCTGAAAAAAACATCAGAAGAAATCTATGAGTATGTATAGAAATTTCAAGATCATAGAATGTACGTACAGAAATATGTTCAGTAGTTAAAAATGGACAATTGTCTGGTTGATATAATATCTGAAAGATTCAATGAGTATTTATAGAAAGTTAAAATTGTAGATCTCTTTGGCCATAAATAAGTTCAATAGGTCCAATACGGACTACTGTCTGGCTAATGAAACATCAGAAAAAATCTATGAGTATGTATATAAAATTGAAATTTAAAGAGTCTTTGGCCAAAAATAAGTTCAAATGTTCATACTTCAACTACTGATGAAACGTCAGAAGAAATCTATGAGTATGTATAGAAAGTTCAATATCGAGGATCTTTGTCCAGAAATGTGTTCAATAGTTCAAATACGGACTACACTCAGTCTGAAAAAAACATCAGAAGGAGTCTATGAGTATGTATATAAAATTAAAGTTCAAAAACTCTTTGGCCATAAATATGTTCAAAGAGGCATTTTTAAACTACTGATGAAACATCAGAAGAAATCTATGAGTATGTATAGAAATTTCAAGATCATAGAATGTACGTCCAGAAATATGTTCAGTAGTTTAAAATGGACAATTGTCTGGTTGATATAATATCTGAAAGATTCAATGAGTATTTATAGAAAGTTAAAATTGTAAATCTCTTTGGCCATAAATAAGTTCAATAGGTCCAATACGGACTACTGTCTGACTAATGATATATCAGAAGAAGTCTATGAGTATGTATATCAAATTAAAGTTCAAAGACTCTTTGGCCATAAATATGTTCAAAGAGGCATTTTTAAACCACTGATGAAACATCAGAAGGAATCTATGAGTATGTATAGAAAGTTCAATAACGAGGATCTTTGTCCAGAATTGTGTTCAATAGTTCAAATACAGACTAAACTCAGTCTGATAATACATCAGAAGGAGTCTATGAGTCTATTTATAAAGTTAAAGTTCAAAGACTCTTCGGACAAAAACATGTTCAAAAAGGCATACTTGAATTGCTGATGAAACATCAGAAGGAATCTATGAGTATGTATAGAAATTTAAATATCGAGTATTCTTTGTCCAGAAATGTGTTCAATATGTCAAATATGGACTACACTCAGTATGACAATACATCAGGAGTCTATGAGTATGTATATAAAAATTAAAGTTCAAAGACTCTTTGGAAAAAAACATATTCAAAAAGTCATAATTGAACTACTGATGAAACATCAGAAGAAATCTATGAGTATGTATAGAAATTTCAAGATCATAGAATGTACGTCCAGAAATATGTTCAGTATTTAAAAATGGACAATTGTCTGGTTGATATAATATCTGAAAGAGTCGAGTATTTATAGAAAGTTAAAATTTTAGATCTCTTTGGCCATAAATAAGTTCAATATGTCAAATACGGACTATTGGATGGCTAATTAAACATCATAAGTCTATGAGTATGTATAGAAAGTTCAATATCGAGCATCTTTGTCCAGAATTGTGTTCAATAGTTCAAATACGGACTACACTCAGTCTGAAAAAAACATCAGAAGAAATCTATGAGTATGTATAGAAATTTCAAGATCATAGAATGTACGTCCAGAAATATGTTCAGTAGTTAAAAATGGACAATTGTCTGGTTGATATAATATCTGAAAGATTCAATGAGTATTTATAGAAAGTTAAAATTGTAGATCTCTTTGGCCATAAATAAGTTCAATAGGTCCAATACGGACTACTGTCTGGCTAATGAAACATCAGAAAAAATCTATGAGTATGTATATAAAATTGAAATTTAAAGAGTCTTTGGCCAAAAATAAGTTCAAATGTTCATACTTCAACTACTGATGAAACGTCAGAAGAAATCTATGAGTATGTATAGAAAGTTCAATATCGAGGATCTTTGTCCAGAAATGTGTTCAATAGTTCAAATACGGACTACACTCAGTCTGAAAAAAACATCAGAAGGAGTCTATGAGTATGTATATAAAATTAAAGTTCAAAAACTCTTTGGCCATAAATATGTTCAAAGAGGCATTTTTAAACTACTGATGAAACATCAGAAGAAATCTATGAGTATGTATAGAAATTTCAAGATCATAGAATGTACGTCCAGAAATATGTTCAGTAGTTTAAAATGGACAATTGTCTGGTTGATATAATATCTGAAAGATTCAATGAGTATTTATAGAAAGTTAAAATTGTAAATCTCTTTGGCCATAAATAAGTTCAATAGGTCCAATACGGACTACTGTCTGACTAATGATATATTAGAAGAAGTCTATGAGTATGTATATCAAATTAAAGTTCAAAGACTCTTTGGCCATAAATATGTTCAAAGAGGCATTTTTAAACCACTGATGAAACATCAGAAGGAATCTATGAGTATGTATAGAAAGTTCAATAACGAGGATCTTTGTCCAGAATTGTGTTCAATAGTTCAAATACAGACTAAACTCAGTCTGATAATACATCAGAAGGAGTCTATGAGTCTATTTATAAAGTTAAAGTTCAAAGACTCTTCGGACAAAAACATGTTCAAAAAGGCATACTTGAATTGCTGATGAAACATCAGAAGGAATCTATGAGTATGTATAGAAATTTAAATATCGAGTATTCTTTGTCCAGAAATGTGTTCAATATGTCAAATATGGACTACACTCAGTATGACAATACATCAGGAGTCTATGAGTATGTATATAAAAATTAAAGTTCAAAGACTCTTTGGACAAAAACATATTCAAAAAGTCATAATTGAACTACTGATGAAACATCAGAAGAAATCTATGAGTATGTATAGAAATTTCAAGATCATAGAATGTACGTCCAGAAATATGTTCAGTATTTAAAAATGGACAATTGTCTGGTTGATATAATATCTGAAAGAGTCGAGTATTTATAGAAAGTTAAAATTTTAGATCTCTTTGGCCATAAATAAGTTCAATATGTCAAATACGGACTATTGGATGGCTAATTAAACATCATAAGTCTATGAGTATGTATAGAAAGTTCAATATCGAGCATCTTTGTCCAGAATTGTGTTCAATAGTTCAAATACGGACTACACTCAGTCTGAAAAAAACATCAGAAGAAATCTATGAGTATGTATAGAAATTTCAAGATCATAGAATGTACGTACAGAAATATGTTCAGTAGTTAAAAATGGACAATTGTCTGGTTGATATAATATCTGAAAGATTCAATGAGTATTTATAGAAAGTTAAAATTGTAGATCTCTTTGGCCATAAATAAGTTCAATAGGTCCAATACGGACTACTGTCTGGCTAATGAAACATCAGAAAAAATCTATGAGTATGTATATAAAATTGAAATTTAAAGAGTCTTTGGCCAAAAATAAGTTCAAATGTTCATACTTCAACTACTGATGAAACGTCAGAAGAAATCTATGAGTATGTATAGAAAGTTCAATATTGAGGATCTTTGTCCAGAAATGTGTTCAATAGTTCAAATACGGACTACACTCAGTCTGAAAAAAACATCAGAAGGAGTCTATGAGTATGTATATAAAATTAAAGTTCAAAAACTCTTTGGCCATAAATATGTTCAAAGAGGCATTTTTAAACTACTGATGAAACATCAGAAGAAATCTATGAGTATGTATAGAAATTTCAAGATCATAGAATGTACGTCCAGAAATATGTTCAGTAGTTTAAAATGGACAATTGTCTGGTTGATATAATATCTGAAAGATTCAATGAGTATTTATAGAAAGTTAAAATTGTAAATCTCTTTGGCCATAAATAAGTTCAATAGGTCCAATACGGACTACTGTCTGACTAATGATATATCAGAAGAAGTCTATGAGTATGTATATCAAATTAAAGTTCAAAGACTCTTTGGCCATAAATATGTTCAAAGAGGCATTTTTAAACCACTGATGAAACATCAGAAGGAATCTATGAGTATGTATAGAAAGTTCAATAACGAGGATCTTTGTCCAGAATTGTGTTCAATAGTTCAAATACAGACTAAACTCAGTCTGATAATACATCAGAAGGAGTCTATGAGTCTATTTATAAAGTTAAAGTTCAAAGACTCTTCGGACAAAAACATGTTCAAAAAGGCATACTTGAATTGCTGATGAAACATCAGAAGGAATCTATGAGTATGTATAGAAATTTAAATATCGAGTATTCTTTGTCCAGAAATGTGTTCAATATGTCAAATATGGACTACACTCAGTATGACAATACATCAGGAGTCTATGAGTATGTATATAAAAATTAAAGTTCAAAGACTCTTTGGACAAAAACATATTCAAAAAGTCATAATTGAACTACTGATGAAACATCAGAAGAAATCTATGAGTATGTATAGAAATTTCAAGATCATAGAATGTACGTCCAGAAATATGTTCAGTATTTAAAAATGGACAATTGTCTGGTTGATATAATATCTGAAAGAGTCGAGTATTTATAGAAAGTTAAAATTTTAGATCTCTTTGGCCATAAATAAGTTCAATATGTCAAATACGGACTATTGGATGGCTAATTAAACATCATAAGTCTATGAGTATGTATAGAAAGTTCAATATCGAGCATCTTTGTCCAGAATTGTGTTCAATAGTTCAAATACGGACTACACTCAGTCTGAAAAAACATCAGAAGAAATCTATGAGTATGTATAGAAATTTCAAGATCATAGAATGTACGTACAGAAATATGTTCAGTAGTTAAAAATGGACAATTGTCTGGTTGATATAATATCTGAAAGATTCAATGAGTATTTATAGAAAGTTAAAATTGTAGATCTCTTTGGCCATAAATAAGTTCAATAGGTCCAATACGGACTACTGTCTGGCTAATGAAACATCAGAAAAAATCTATGAGTATGTATATAAAATTGAAATTTAAAGAGTCTTTGGCCAAAAATAAGTTCAAATGTTCATACTTCAACTACTGATGAAACGTCAGAAGAAATCTATGAGTATGTATAGAAAGTTCAATATCGAGGATCTTTGTCCAGAAATGTGTTCAATAGTTCAAATACGGACTACACTCAGTCTGAAAAAAACATCAGAAGGAGTCTATGAGTATGTATATAAAATTAAAGTTCAAAAACTCTTTGGCCATAAATATGTTCAAAGAGGCATTTTTAAACTACTGATGAAACATCAGAAGAAATCTATGAGTATGTATAGAAATTTCAAGATCATAGAATGTACGTCCAGAAATATGTTCAGTAGTTTAAAATGGACAATTGTCTGGTTGATATAATATCTGAAAGATTCAATGAGTATTTATAGAAAGTTAAAATTGTAGATCTCTTTGGCCATAAATAAGTTCAATAGTTCAAATACGGACTACTGTCTGGCTAATGAAACATCAGAAGAAATCTATGAGCATGTAAATAAAAATTAAAGTTTAAAGACTTAGTCAAAAATAAGTTCAAAAGTTCATACTTCAACTACTGATGAAACGTCAGAAGAAATCTATAAGTATGTATAGAAAGTTCAGTATCGAGGATCTTTGTCCAGAAATGTGTTCAATAGTTCAAATACGGACTACACTCAGTATGACAATACATCAGGAGTCTACGAGTATGTATATAAAATTAAGGTTCAAAGACTCTTTCACCATTAATATGTTCACAGAGTCCTTTTTGAACTACTGATGAAACATCAGAATGAATCTATGAGTATGTATAGAAATTTCAAGTTCATAGAATCTAAGTCCAGAAATATGCTCAGTATTTAAAAATGGACAATTGTCTGGCTGATATAGTATCTGAAATAGTCGAGTATTTATAGAAAGTTAAAATTTTAGATCTCTTTGGCCATAAATAAGTTCAATATGTCAAATACGGACTACTGGATGGCTAATTAAACATCATAAGTCTATGAGTATGTATAGAAAGTTCAATATCGAGGATCTTTGTCCAGAAATGTGTTCAATAGTTCAAATACGGACTACACTCAGTCTGAAAAAAACATCAGAAGGAGTCTATGAGTATGTATGTAAAATTAAAGTTCAAAGACTCTTTGGACAAAAACATATTGAAAAACTATAACTATAACTATTTTAACTACTGATGAAACATCAGAAGAAATCCATGAGTATGTATAGAAATTTCAAGATCATAGAATGTACGTCCAGAAATATGTTCAGTAGTTAAAAATGGACAATTGTCTGGTTGATATAATATCTGAAAGATTTAATGAGTATTTATAGAAAGTTAAAATTGTAAATCTCTTTGGCCATAAATAAGTTCAATAGGTCCAATACGGACTACTGTCTGACTAATGATATATCAGAAGAAGTCTATGAGTATGTATATCAAATTAAAGTTCAAAGATTCTTTGGCCATAAATATGTTCAAAGAGGCATTTTTAAACCACTGATGAAACATCAGAAGGAATCTATGAGTATGTATAGAAAGTTCAATAACGAGGATCTTTGTCCAGAATTGTGTTCAATAGTTCAAATACAGACTAAACTCAGTCTGATAATACATCAGAAGGAGTCTATGAGTCTATTTATAAAGTTAAAGTTCAAAGACTCTTTGGACAAAAACATATTCAAAAAGTCATACTTGAACTACTGATGAAACATCAGAAGAAATCTATGAGTATGTATAGAAAGTTCAAGTTCATAGAATGTACGTCCAGAAATATGTTCAGTATTTAAAAATGGACAATTGTCTGGTTGATATAATATCTGAAAGAGTCGAGTATTTATAGAAAGTTAAAATTTTAGATCTCTTTGGCCATAAATAAGTTCAATATGTCAAATACGGACTATTGGATGGCTAATTAAACATCATAAGTCTATGAGTATGTATAGAAAGTTCAATATCGAGCATCTTTGTCCAGAATTGTGTTCAATAGTTCAAATACGGACTACACTCAGTCTGAAAAAAACATCAGAAGAAATCTATGAGTATGTATAGAAATTTCAAGATCATAGAATGTACGTACAGAAATATGTTCAGTAGTTAAAAATGGACAATTGTCTGGTTGATATAATATCTGAAAGATTCAATGAGTATTTATAGAAAGTTAAAATTGTAGATCTCTTTGGCCATAAATAAGTTCAATAGGTCCAATACGGACTACTGTCTGGCTAATGAAACATCAGAAAAAATCTATGAGTATGTATATAAAATTGAAATTTAAAGAGTCTTTGGCCAAAAATAAGTTCAAATGTTCATACTTCAACTACTGATGAAACGTCAGAAGAAATCTATGAGTATGTATAGAAAGTTCAATATTGAGGATCTTTGTCCAGAAATGTGTTCAATAGTTCAAATACGGACTACACTCAGTCTGAAAAAAACATCAGAAGGAGTCTATGAGTATGTATATAAAATTAAAGTTCAAAAACTCTTTGGCCATAAATATGTTCAAAGAGGCATTTTTAAACTACTGATGAAACATCAGAAGAAATCTATGAGTATGTATAGAAATTTCAAGATCATAGAATGTACGTCCAGAAATATGTTCAGTAGTTTAAAATGGACAATTGTCTGGTTGATATAATATCTGAAAGATTCAATGAGTATTTATAGAAAGTTAAAATTGTAAATCTCTTTGGCCATAAATAAGTTCAATAGGTCAAATACGGACTACTGTCTGGCTAATGAAACATCAGAAGAAATCTATGAGCATGTATATAAAAATTAAAGTTTAAAGACTTAGTCAAAAATAAGTTCAAAAGTTCATACTTCAACTACTGATGAAACGTCAGAAGAAATCTATGAGTATGTATAGAAAGTTCAATATCGAGGATCTTTGTCCAGAAATGTGTTCAATAGTTCAAATACGGACTACACTCAGTATGACAATACATCAGGAGTCTACGAGTATGTATATAAAATTAAGGTTCAAAGACTCTTTCACCATAAATATGTTCACAGAGTCCATTTTTGAACTACTGATGAAACATCAGAAGAAATCTATGAGTATGTATAGAAATTTCAAGATCATAGAATGTACGTACAGAAATATGTTCAGTAGTTAAAAATGGACAATTGTCTGGTTGATATAATATCTGAAAGATTCAATGAGTATTTATAGAAAGTTAAAATTGTAGATCTCTTTGGCCATAAATAAGTTCAATAGGTCCAATATGGACTACTGTCTGGCTAATGAAACATCAGAAAAAATCTATGAGTATGTATATAAAATTGAAATTTAAAGAGTCTTTGGCCAAAAATAAGTTCAAATGTTTATACTTCAACTACTGATTAAACATCATAAGAAATCTATGAGTATGTATAGAAATTTCAAGATTATAGAATGTACGTCCAGAAATATGTTCAGTAGTTAAAAATGGACAATTGTCTGGTTGATATAATATCTGAAAGATTCAATAAGTATTTATAGAAAGTTAAAATTGTAGATCTCTTTGGCCATAAATAAGTTCAATAGGTCCAATACGGACTACTGTCTGGCTAATGAAACATCAGAAAAAATCTATGAGTATGTATATAAAATTGAAATTTAAAGAGTCTTTGGCCAAAAATAAGTTAAAATGTTCATACTTCAACGACTGATGAAACGTCAAAAGAAATCTATGAGTATGTATAGAAAGTTAAATATCAAGGATCTTTGTCCAGAAATGTGTTCAATAGTTCAAATACGGACTACACTCAGTCTGAAAAAAACATCAGAAGGAGTCTATGAGTATGTATGTAAAATTAAAGTTCAAAGACTCTTTGGACAAAAACATATTCAAAAACTATAACTATAACTACTTTAACTACTGATGAAACATCAGAAGAAATCTATGAGTATGTATAGAAATTTCAAGATCATAGAATGTACGTCCAGAAATATGTTCAGAAGTTAAAAATGGACAATTGTCTGGTTGATATAATATCTGAAAGATTCAATGAGTATTTATAGAAAGTTAAAATTGTAGATCTCTTTGGCCATAAATAAGTTCAATAGGTCCAATACGGACTACTGTCTGACTAATGATATATCAGAAGAAGTCTATGAGTATGTATATCAAATTAAAGTTCAAAGACTCTTTGGCCATTAATATGTTCAAAAAGGCATTTTTAAACTACTGATGAAACATCAGAAGGAATTTATGAGTATGTATAGAAAGTTCAAAGACTCTTTGGACAAAAACATGTTCAAAAAGGCATACTTGAATTACTGATCTATGAGGAATCTATGAGTATGTATATAAAATTAAAGTCCAAAGACTATTTGGTCAAAAACATATATTTAAAAAGTCATACTTGAACTACTGATGAAACATCAGAAGGAGTCTATGAGTATGTATAGAAAGGTCAAGTTCAAAGAATCCAGATGCAGAAAAATGTTCAAAAAGTCATACTTGAACTTCTGATGAGGAATCTATGAGTATGTATAGAAAGTTAAATATCGAGGATTCTTTGTCCAGAATTGTGTTCAATAGTTCAAATACGGACTGAACTCAGTCTGAAAAAAACATCAGAAGAATTCTATGAGTATGTATATAAAAATTAAAGTTCAAAGACTCTTTGGACAAAAACATATTCAAAAAGTCATAATTGAACTACTGATGAAACATCAGAAGAAATCTATGAGTATGTATAGAAATTTCAAGATCATAGAATGTACGTCCAGAAATATGTTCAGTAGTTAAAAATGGACAATTGTCTGGTTGATATAATATCTGAAAGATTCAATGAGTATTTATAGAAAGTTAAAATTGTAGATCTCTTTGGCCATAAATAAGTTCAATAGGTCAAATACGGACTACTGTCTGGCTAATGAAACATCAGAAGAAATCTATGAGCATGTATATAAAAATTAAAGTTTAAAGACTTAGTCAAAAATAAGTTCAAAAGTTCATACTTCAACTACTGATGAAACGTCAGAAGAAATCTATGAGTATGTATAGAAAGTTCAATATCGAGGATCTTTGTCCAGAAATGTGTTCAATAGTTCAAATACGGACTACACTCAGTATGACAATACATCAGGAGTCTACGAGTATGTATATAAAATTAAGGTTCAAAGACTCTTTCACCATAAATATGTTCACAGAGTCCATTTTTGAACTACTGATGAAACATCAGAAGAAATCTATGAGTATGTATAGAAATTTCAAGATCATAGAATGTACGTACAGAAATATGTTCAGTAGTTAAAAATGGACAATTGTCTGGTTGATATAATATCTGAAAGATTCAATGAGTATTTATAGAAAGTTAAAATTGTAGATCTCTTTGGCCATAAATAAGTTCAATAGGTCCAATATGGACTACTGTCTGGCTAATGAAACATCAGAAAAAATCTATGAGTATGTATATAAAATTGAAATTTAAAGAGTCTTTGGCCAAAAATAAGTTAAAATGTTCATACTTCAACGACTGATGAAACGTCAAAAGAAATCTATGAGTATGTATAGAAAGTTAAATATCAAGGATCTTTGTCCAGAAATGTGTTCAATAGTTCAAATACGGACTACACTCAGTCTGAAAAAAACATCAGAAGGAGTCTATGAGTATGTATGTAAAATTAAAGTTCAAAGACTCTTTGGACAAAAACATATTCAAAAATTATAACTATAACTACTTTAACTACTGATGAAACATCAGAAGAAATCTATGAGTATGTATAGAAATTTCAAGATCATAGAATGTACGTCCAGAAATATGTTCAGAAGTTAAACATGGACAATTGTCTGGTTGATATAATATCTGAAAGATTCAATGAGTATTTATAGAAAGTTAAAATTGTAGATCTCTTTGGCCATAAATAAGTTCAATAGGTCCAATACGGACTACTGTCTGACTAATGATATATCAGAAGAAGTCTATGAGTATTTATATCAAATTAAAGTTCAAAGACTCTTTGGCCATTAATATGTTCAAAAAGGCATTTTTAAACTACTGATGAAACATCAGAAGGAATTTATGAGTATGTATAGAAAGTTCAAAGACTCTTTGGACAAAAACATGTTCAAAAAGGCATACTTGAATTACTGATCTATGAGGAATCTATGAGTATGTATATAAAATTAAAGTCCAAAGACTATTTGGTCAAAAACATATATTTAAAAAGTCATACTTGAACTACTGATGAAACATCAGAAGGAGTCTATGAGTATGTATAGAAAGGTCAAGTTCAAAGAATCCAGATGCAGAAAAATGTTCAAAAAGTCATACTTGAACTTCTGATGAGGAATCTATGAGTATGTATAGAAAGTTAAATATCGAGGATTCTTTGTCCAGAATTGTGTTCAATAGTTCAAATACGGACTGAACTCAGTCTGAAAAAAACATCAGAAGAATTCTATGAGTATGTATATAAAAATTAAAGTTCAAAGACTCTTTGGACAAAAACATATTCAAAAAGTCATAATTGAACTACTGATGAAACATCAGAAGAAATCTATGAGTATGTATAGAAATTTCAAGATCATAGAATGTACGTCCAGAAATATGTTCAGTAGTTAAAAATGGACAATTGTCTGGTTGATATAATATCTGAAAGATTCAATGAGTATTTATAGAAAGTTAAAATTGTAGATCTCTTTGGCCATAAATAAGTTCAATAGGTCCAATATGGACTACTGTCTGGCTAATGAAACATCAGAAAAAATCTATGAGTATGTATATAAAATTGAAATTTAAAGAGTCTTTGGCCAAAAATAAGTTCAAATGTTTATACTTCAACTACTGATGAAACATCAGAAGAAATCTATGAGTATGTATAGAAAGTTCAATAACGAGGATCTTTGTCCAGAATTGTGTTCAATAGTTCAAATACGGACTAAACTCAGTCTGATAATACATCAGAAGGAGTCTATGAGTCTATTTATAAAGTTAAAGTTCAAAGACTCTTTGGACAAAAACATATTCAAAAAGTCATACTTGAACTACTAATGAAACATCAGAAGAAATCTATGAGTATGTATAGAAAGTTCAAGTTCATAGAATGTACGTCCAGAAATATGTTCAGTAGTTAAAAATGGACAATTGTCTGGTTGATAAATATCTGTCAATGAGTATTTATAGAAAGTTAAAATTGTAGATCTCTTTGGCCACAAATAAGTTCAATAGGTCCAATACGGACTACTGTCTGACTAATAAAACATCAGAAGTCTATGAGTATGTATATAAAATTAAAGTTCTAAAACTCTTTGGCCATAAATATGTTCAAAAAGGCATTTTTAAACTACTCATGAAATATCAGAAGGAATTTATGAGTATGTATAGAAAGTTCAAAGACTCTTTGGACAAAAACATGTTCAAAAAGGCATACTTGAATTACTGATCTATGAGGAATCTATGAGTATGTATATAAAATTAAAGTCCAAAGACTATTTGGTCAAAAACATATATTCAAAAAGTCATACTTGAACTACTGATGAAACATCAGAAGGAGTCTATGAGTATGTATAGAAAGGTCAAGTTCAAAGAATCCAGATGCAGAAAAATGTTCAAAAAGTCATACTTGAACTTCTGATGAGAAATCTATGAGTATGTATATAAAGTTAAATATCGAGGATTCTTTGTCCAGAATTGTGTTCAATAGTTCAAATACGGACTGAACTCAGTCTGAAAAAAACATCAGAAGAATTCTATGAGTATGTATATCAAATTAAAGTTCAAAGACTCTTTGGACAAAAACATATTCAAAAAGTCATAATTGAACTACTGATGAAACATCAGAAGAAATCTATGAGTATGTATAGAAATTTCAAGATCATAGAATGTACGTACAGAAATATGTTCAGTAGTTAAAAATGGACAATTGTCTGGTTGATATAATATCTGAAAGATTCAATGAGTATTTATAGAAAGTTAAAATTGTAGATCTCTTTGGCCATAAATAAGTTCAATAGGTCCAATATGGACTACTGTCTGGCTAATGAAACATCAGAAAAAATCTATGAGTATGTATATAAAATTGAAATTTAAAGAGTCTTTGGCCAAAAATAAGTTCAAATGTTTATACTTCAACTACTGATTAAACATCATAAGAAATCTATGAGTATGTATAGAAATTTTAAGATTATAGAATGTACGTCCAGAAATATGTTCAGTAGTTAAAAATGGACAATTGTCTGGTTGATATAATATCTGAAAGATTCAATAAGTATTTATAGAAAGTTAAAATTGTAGATCTCTTTGGCCATAAATAAGTTCAATAGGTCCAATACGGACTACTGTCTGGCTAATGAAACATCAGAAAAAATCTATGAGTATGTATATAAAATTGAAATTTAAAGAGTCTTTGGCCAAAAATAAGTTAAAATGTTCATACTTCAACGACTGATGAAACGTCAAAAGAAATCTATGAGTATGTATAGAAAGTTAAATATCAAGGATCTTTGTCCAGAAATGTGTTCAATAGTTCAAATACGGACTACACTCAGTCTGAAAAAAACATCAGAAGGAGTCTATGAGTATGTATGTAAAATTAAAGTTCAAAGACTCTTTGGACAAAAACATATTCAAAAATTATAACTATAACTACTTTAACTACTGATGAAACATCAGAAGAAATCTATGAGTATGTATAGAAATTTCAAGATCATAGAATGTACGTCCAGAAATATGTTCAGAAGTTAAACATGGACAATTGTCTGGTTGATATAATATCTGAAAGATTCAATGAGTATTTATAGAAAGTTAAAATTGTAGATCTCTTTGGCCATAAATAAGTTCAATAGGTCCAATACGGACTACTGTCTGACTAATGATATATCAGAAGAAGTCTATGAGTATTTATATCAAATTAAAGTTCAAAGACTCTTTGGCCATTAATATGTTCAAAAAGGCATTTTTAAACTACTGATGAAACATCAGAAGGAATTTATGAGTATGTATAGAAAGTTCAAAGACTCTTTGGACAAAAACATGTTCAAAAAGGCATACTTGAATTACTGATCTATGAGGAATCTATGAGTATGTATATAAAATTAAAGTCCAAAGACTATTTGGTCAAAAACATATATTTAAAAAGTCATACTTGAACTACTGATGAAACATCAGAAGGAGTCTATGAGTATGTATAGAAAGGTCAAGTTCAAAGAATCCAGATGCAGAAAAATGTTCAAAAAGTCATACTTGAACTTCTGATGAGGAATCTATGAGTATGTATAGAAAGTTAAATATCGAGGATTCTTTGTCCAGAATTGTGTTCAATAGTTCAAATACGGACTGAACTCAGTCTGAAAAAAACATCAGAAGAATTCTATGAGTATGTATATAAAAATTAAAGTTCAAAGACTCTTTGGACAAAAACATATTCAAAAAGTCATAATTGAACTACTGATGAAACATCAGAAGAAATCTATGAGTATGTATAGAAATTTCAAGATCATAGAATGTACGTCCAGAAATATGTTCAGTAGTTAAAAATGGACAATTGTCTGGTTGATATAATATCTGAAAGATTCAATGAGTATTTATAGAAAGTTAAAATTGTAGATCTCTTTGGCCATAAATAAGTTCAATAGGTCCAATATGGACTACTGTCTGGCTAATGAAACATCAGAAAAAATCTATGAGTATGTATATAAAATTGAAATTTAAAGAGTCTTTGGCCAAAAATAAGTTCAAATGTTTATACTTCAACTACTGATGAAACATCAGAAGAAATCTATGAGTATGTATAGAAAGTTCAATAACGAGGATCTTTGTCCAGAATTGTGTTCAATAGTTCAAATACGGACTAAACTCAGTCTGATAATACATCAGAAGGAGTCTATGAGTCTATTTATAAAGTTAAAGTTCAAAGACTCTTTGGACAAAAACATATTCAAAAAGTCATACTTGAACTACTAATGAAACATCAGAAGAAATCTATGAGTATGTATAGAAAGTTCAAGTTCATAGAATGTACGTCCAGAAATATGTTCAGTAGTTAAAAATGGACAATTGTCTGGTTGATAAATATCTGTCAATGAGTATTTATAGAAAGTTAAAATTGTAGATCTCTTTGGCCACAAATAAGTTCAATAGGTCCAATACGGACTACTGTCTGACTAATAAAACATCAGAAGTCTATGAGTATGTATATAAAATTAAAGTTCTAAAACTCTTTGGCCATAAATATGTTCAAAAAGGCATTTTTAAACTACTCATGAAATATCAGAAGGAATTTATGAGTATGTATAGAAAGTTCAAAGACTCTTTGGACAAAAACATGTTCAAAAAGGCATACTTGAATTACTGATCTATGAGGAATCTATGAGTATGTATATAAAATTAAAGTCCAAAGACTATTTGGTCAAAAACATATATTCAAAAAGTCATACTTGAACTACTGATGAAACATCAGAAGGAGTCTATGAGTATGTATAGAAAGGTCAAGTTCAAAGAATCCAGATGCAGAAAAATGTTCAAAAAGTCATACTTGAACTTCTGATGAGAAATCTATGAGTATGTATATAAAGTTAAATATCGAGGATTCTTTGTCCAGAATTGTGTTCAATAGTTCAAATACGGACTGAACTCAGTCTGAAAAAAACATCAGAAGAATTCTATGAGTATGTATATCAAATTAAAGTTCAAAGACTCTTTGGACAAAAACATATTCAAAAAGTCATAATTGAACTACTGATGAAACATCAGAAGAAATCTATGAGTATGTATAGAAATTTCAAGATCATAGAATGTACGTCCAGAAATATGTTCAGTAGTTAAAAATGGACAATTGTCTGGTTGATATAATATCTGAAAGATTCAATGAGTATTTATAGAAAGTTAAAATTGTAGATCTCTTTGGCCATAAATAAGTTCAATAGGTCCAATATGGACTACTGTCTGGCTAATGAAACATCAGAAAAAATCTATGAGTATGTATATAAAATTGAAATTTAAAGAGTCTTTGGCCAAAAATAAGTTCAAATGTTTATACTTCAACTACTGATTAAACATCATAAGAAATCTATGAGTATGTATAGAAATTTTAAGATTATAGAATGTACGTCCAGAAATATGTTCAGTAGTTAAAAATGGACAATTGTCTGGTTGATATAATATCTGAAAGATTCAATAAGTATTTATAGAAAGTTAAAATTGTAGATCTCTTTGGCCATAAATAAGTTCAATAGGTCCAATACGGACTACTGTCTGGCTAATGAAACATCAGAAAAAATCTATGAGTATGTATATAAAATTGAAATTTAAAGAGTCTTTGGCCAAAAATAAGTTAAAATGTTCATACTTCAACGACTGATGAAACGTCAAAAGAAATCTATGAGTATGTATAGAAAGTTAAATATCAAGGATCTTTGTCCAGAAATGTGTTCAATAGGTCAAATACGGACTACACTCAGTCTGAAAAAAAACATCAGAAGGAGTCTATGAGTATGTATGTAAAATTAAAGTTCAAAGACTCTTTGGACAAAAACATATTCAAAAACTATAACTATAACTACTTTAACTACTGATGAAACATCAGAAGAAATCTATGAGTATGTATAGAAATTTCAAGATCATAGAATGTACGTCCAGAAATATGTTCAGTAGTTAAAAATGGACAATTGTCTGGTTGATATAATATCTGAAAGATTCAATGAGTATTTATAGAAAGTTAAAATTGTAGATCTCTTTGGCCATAAATAAGTTCAATAGGTCCAATACGGACTACTGTCTGACTAATGATATATCAGAAGAAGTCTATGAGTATGTATATCAAATTAAAGTTCAAAGACTCTTTGGCCATTAATATGTTCAAAAAGGCATTTTTAAACTAGAAATATGCTCAGTATTTAAAAATGGACAATTGTCTGGCTGATATAGTATCTGAAAGAGTCAATATTCAAAAAGTCATACTTGAACTACTGATGAAACATCAGAAGAAATCTATGAGTATGTATAGAAAGTTCAATATCGAGGATCTTTGTCCAGAAATGTATTCAATAGGTCAAATAAATAAATAAAACCATATTCAAAAAGTCATACTTGAACTACTGCTGAAACATCAGAAGAAGTCTATGAGTATGTATACGGACTATTGTCTGACTAATGATACATCAGAAGAAGTCTATGAGTATGTATATCAAATTAAAGTTCAAAGACTCTTTGGACAAAAACATATTCAAAAAGTCATACTTGAACTACTGCTGAAATATCAGAAGAAATCTGTGAGAATGTATAGAAATTTCAAGTTCATAGACTCTAATTCCAGAAATATGCTCAGTATTTAAAAATGGACAATTGTCTGGCTGATATAGTATCTGAAAGAGTCAATGAGTATTTAGAGAAAGTTACAATTTTAGATCTCTTTGGCCATAAATAAATTCAATAGGTCAAATACGGATTATTGTCTGGCTAATTAAACATCAGAAGGAATCTATGCGTATGTATAGAAAGTTACATATCGCGGATTCTTTGTCCAGAAATGTGTTCAGTAGGTCAAATACGAACTACACTCAGTCTGAAAAATACATCAGAAGGAGTCTATGAGTCTGTTTATAAAGTTAAAGTTCAAAGACTCTTTGGACAAAAACATATTCAAAAAGTCATACTTGAACTACTGATGAAACATCAGAAGAAATCTGTGAGTATGTATAGAAATTTCAAGGTCATAGAATGTACGTCCAGAAATATGCTCAGTATTTAAATATGGACAATTGTCTGGTTGATATAATATCTGAACGATTCAATGAGTATTTATAGAAAGTTAAAATTGTAGATCTCTTTGGCCATAAATAAGTTCAATAGGTCCAATAAGGACTACTGTCTGACTAATGATATATCAGAAGAAGTCTATGAGTATGTATATCAAATTAAAGTTCAAAGACTCTTTGGCCATTAATATGTTCAAAAAGGCATTTTTAAACTACTGATGAAACATCAGAAGGAATCTATGCGTATGTATAGAAAGATACATATCGCAGATTTTTTGTCCAGAAATGTGTTCAATAGGTCAAATACGGACTACGCTCAGTCTGAAAAATACATCAGAAGGAGTCTATGAGTTTGTTTATAAAGTTAAAGTTCAAAGACTCTTTGGACAAAAACATATCCAAAAAGTCATACTTGAACTACTGATTAAACATCAGAAGAAATCTATGAGTATGTATGGAAAGTTCAATATCGAGGATCTTTGTCCAGAAATGTGTTCAATAGGTCAAATACGGACTACACTCAGTCTGAAAAATAAATCAGAAGAAATCTATGAGTCTATTTATAAAGTTAAATTTCAAAGAATCTTTGGACAAAACCATATTCAAAAAGTCATACTTGAACTACTGCTGAAACATCAGAAGAAATCTATGAGTATGTATACGGACTATTGTCTGACTAATGATACATCAGAAGAAGTCTATGAGTATGTATATCAAATTAAAGTTCAAAGACTCTTTGGACAAAAACATATTCAAAAAGTCATACTTGAACTACTGCTGAAACATCAGAAGAAATCTGTGAGAATGTATAGAAATTTCAAGTTCATAGACTCTAAGTCCAGAAATATGCTCAGTATTTAAAAATGGACAATTGTCTGGCTGATATAGTATCTGAAAGAGTCAATGAGTATTTAGAAAAAGTTAAAATTTTAGATCTCTTTGGCCATAAATAAATTCAATAGGTCAAATACGGATTATTGTCTGGCTAATTAAACATCATAAGTCTATGAGTATGTATAGAAAGTTCAATATCGAGGATCTTTGTCCAGAAATGTGTTCAATAGGTCAAATATGGACTACACTCAGTATGACTATACATCAGGAGTCTATGAGTATGTATATAAAATTAAGATTCAAAGACTCTTTCACCATAAATATGTTCAAAGAGGCATTTTTAAACTACTGATGAAACATCAGAAGGAATCTATGCGTATGTATAGAAAGTTACATATCGCGGATTCTTTGTCCAGAAATGTGTTCAGTAGGTCAAATACGAACTACACTCAGTCTGAAAAATATATCAGAAGGAGTCTATGAGTCTGTTTATAAAGTTAAAGTTCAAAGAATCTTTGGACAAAACCATATACAAAAAAGGCATACTTGACCTACTGATGAAACATCAGAAGAAATCTATGAGTATGTAAAGAAAGTTCAATATTGAGGACTCTTTGTCCAGGAATGTGTTCAATAGGTCAAATATGGACTACACTCAGTCTGAAAAATACATCAGAAGGAGTCTATGAGTCTAGTCTGTTTATAAAGTTAAAGTTCAAAGACTCTTTGGACAAAAACATATTCAAAAAGTCATACTTGAACTACTGATGAAACATCAGAAGAAATCTGTGAGTATGTATAGAAATTTCAAGGTCATAGAATGTACGTCCAGAAATATGCTCAGTATTTAAATATGGACAATTGTCTGGTTGATATAATATCTGAAAGAGTCAATGAGTATTTATAGAAAGTTAAAATTGTAGATCTATTTTTCCACAAATAAGTTCAATAGGTCCAATACGGACTATTGTCTGACTAATGATACATCAGAAGAAGTCAATAGGTTCAATACAGACTACTGTCTGGCTAATTAAACATAATAAGTCTATAAAATTGTATATAAAATTATAGTTCAAAAACTCTTTGGCCATAAACATAATCAAAAAGTCATACTTGAACTACTGATGAAACATCAGAATAAATCTATGAGTATGTATATAAAATTGAAATTTAAAGAGTCTTTGGCCAAAAATAAGTTAAAATGTTCATACTTCAACGACTGATGAAACGTCAAAAGAAATCTCTGAGTATGTATAGAAAGTTAAATATCAAGGATCTTTGTCCAGAAATGTGTTCAATAGTTCAAATACGGACTACACTCAGTCTGAAAAAAACATCAGAAGGAGTCTATGAGTATGTATGTAAAATTAAAGTTCAAAGACTCTTTGGACAAAAACATATTCAAAAACTATAACTATAACTACTTTAACTACTGATGAAACATCAGAAGAAATCTATGAGTATGTATAGAAATTTCAAGATCATAGAATGTACGTCCAGAAATATGTTCAGTAGTTAAAAATGGACAATTGTCTGGTTGATATAATATCTGAAAGATTCAATGAGTATTTATAGAAAGTTAAAATTGTAGATCTCTTTGGCCATAAATAAGTTCAATAGGTCCAATACGGACTACTGTCTGACTAATGATATATCAGAAGAAGTCTATGAGTATGTATATCAAATTAAAGTTCAAAGACTCTTTGGCCATTAATATGTTCAAAAAGGCATTTTTAAACTACTGATGAAACATCAGAAGGAATCTATGCGTATGTATAGAAAGATACATATCGCAGATTTTTTGTCCAGAAATGTGTTCAATAGGTCAAATACGGACTACGCTCAGTCTGAAAAATATATCAGAAGGAGTCTATGAGTCTGTTTATAAAGTTAAAGTTCAAAGAATCTTTGGACAAAACCATATACAAAAAAGGCATACTTGACCTACTGATGAAACATCAGAAGAAATCTATGAGTATATAAAGAAAGTTCAATATTGAGGACTCTTTGTCCAGGAATGTGTTCAATAGGTCAAATATGGACTACACTCAGTCTGAAAAATACATCAGAAGGAGTCTATGAGTCTGTTTATAAAGTTAAAGTTCAAAGACTCTTTGGACAAAAACATATCCAAAAAGTCATACTTGAACTACTGATGAAACATCAGAAGAAATCTATGAGTATGTATAGAAAGTTCAATATCGAGGATCTTTGTCCAGAAATGTGTTCAATAGGTCAAATACGGACTACACTCAGTCTGAAAAATAAATCAGAAGAAATCTATGAGTATGTATACGTACTATTGTCTGACTAATGATACATCAGAAGAAGTCTATGAGTATGTATATCAAATTAAAGTTCAAAGACTCTTTGGACAAAAACATAAAGTCATACTTGAACTACTGCTGAAACATCAGAAGAAATCTGTGAGAATGTATAGAAATTTCAAGTTCATAGACTCTAAGTCCAGAAATATGCTCAGTATTTAAAAATTGACAATTGTCTGGCTGATATAGTATCTGAAAGAGTCAATGAGTATTTAGAGAAAGTTAACATTTTAGATCTCTTTGGCCATAAATAAATTCAATAGGTCAAATACGGATTATTGTCTGGCTAATTAAACATCATAAGTCTATGAGTATGCATAGAAAGTTCAATATCGAGGATCTTTGTCCAGAAATGTGTTCAATAGGTCAAATATGGACTACACTCAGTATGACTATACATCAGGAGTCTATGAGTATGTATATAAAATTAAGGTTCAAAGACTCTTTCACCATAAATATGTTCAAAGAGGCATTTTTAAACTACTGATGAAACATCAGAAGGAATCTATGCGTATGTATAGAAAGTTACATATCGCGGATTCTTTGTCCAGAAATGTGTTCAGTAGGTCAAATACGAACTACACTCAGTCTGAAAAATTTATCAGAAGGAGTCTATGAGTCTGTTTATAAAGTTAAAGTTCAAAGAATCTTTGGACAAAACCATATACAAAAAAGGCATACTTGACCTACTGATGAAACATCAGAAGAAATCTATGAGTATGTAAAGAAAGTTCAATATCGTGGACTCTTTGTCCAGGAATGTGTTCAATAGGTCAAATATGGACTACACTCAGTCTGAAAAATACATCAGAAGAAGTCTATGACTATGTATATCAAATTAAAGTTCAAAGACTCCTTGGCCATAAATATGTTCAAAGAGGCATTTTTAAACTACTGATGAAACACCAGAAGGAATCTATGCGAATGTATAGAAAGTTACATATCGCGGATTCTTTGTCCAGAAATGTGTTCAATAAGTCCAATACGGACTACTGTCTGGCTAATGAAACATCAGAAAAAATCTATATGTATATAAAATTGAAATGTAAAGACTCTTTGGCCAAAAATAAGTTCAAAAGTTCATACTTCAACTACTGATGAAACGTCAGAAGAAATCTATGAGTATGTATAGAAAGTTCAATATCGAGGATCTTTGTCCAGAAATGTGTTCAATAGTTCAAATACGGACTACACCAGTCTGATAATACATCAGAAGGAGTCTATGAGTATGTATATAAAATTATAGTTCAAAAACTCTTTGGCCATAAATATGTTCAAAGAGGCATTTTTAAACTACTGATGAAACGTCAGAAGAAATCTATGAGTATGTATATAAAATTGAAATTTAAGGACTCTTTGGCCAAAAATAAGTTCAAAAGTTCATACTTCAACTACTGATGAAACGTCATAAGAAATCTATGAGTATGTATAGAAAGTTCAATATCGAGGATCTTTGTCCAGAAATGTGTTCAATAGTTCAAATACAGACTACACTCAGTCTGAAAAAAACATCAGAAGGAGTCTATGAGTATGTATGTAAAATTAAAGTTCAAAGACTCTTTGGACAAAAACATATTCAAAAACTATAACTATAACTACTTTAACTACTGATGAAACATCAGAAGAAATCTATGAGTATGTATAGAAATTTCAAGATCATAGAATGTACGTCCAGAAATATGTTCAGTAGTTAAAAATGGACAATTGTCTGGTTGATATAATATCTGAAAGATTCAATGAGTATTTATAGAAAGTTAAAATTGTAGATCTCTTTGGCCATAAATAAGTTCAAAAGGTCCAATACGGACTACTGTCTGACTAATGATATATCAGAAGAAGTCTATGAGTATGTATATCAAATTAAAGTTCAAAGACTCTTTGGCCATTAATATGTTCAAAAAGGCATTTTTAAACTACTGATGAAACATCAGAAGGAATCTATGCGTATGTATAGAAAGTTCAATATCGAGGATCTTTGTCCAGAAATGTGTTCAATAGGTCAAATACGGACTACACTCAGTCTGAAAAATAAATCAGAAGAAATCTATGAGTCTATTTATAAATTTAAATTTCAAAGAATCTTTGGACAAAACCATATTCAAAAAGTCATACTTGAACTACTGCTGAAACATCAGAAGAAATCTATGAGTATGTATACGGACTATTGTCTGACTAATGATACATCAGAAGAAGTCTATGAGTATGTATATCAAATTAAAGTTCAAAGACTCTTTGGACAAAAACATATTCAAAAAGTCATACTTGAACTACTGCTGAAACATCAGAAGAAATCTGTGAGAATGTATAGAAATTTCAAGTTCATAGACTCTAAGTCCAGAAATATGCTCAGTATTTAAAAATGGACAATTGTCTGGCTGATATAGTATCTGAAAGAGTCAATGAGTATTTAGAGAAAGTTAACATTTTAGATCTCTTTGGCCATAAATAAATTCAATAGGTCAAATACGGATTATTGTCTGGCTAATTAAACATCATAAGTCTATGAGTATGCATAGAAAGTTCAATATCGAGGATCTTTGTCCAGAAATGTGTTCAATAGGTCAAATATGGACTACACTCAGTATGACTATACATCAGGAGTCTATGAGTATGTATATAAAATTAAGGTTCAAAGACTCTTTCACCATAAATATGTTCAAAGATGCATTTTTAAACTACTGATGAAACATCAGAAGGAATCTATGCGTATGTATAGAAAGTTACATATCGCGGATTCTTTGTCCAGAAATGTGTTCAGTAAGTCAAATACGAACTACACTCAGTCTGAAAAATATATCAGAAGTAGTCTATGAGTCTGTTTATAAAGTTAAAGTTCAAAGATATCTTTGGACAAAACCATATACAAAAAAGGCATACTTGACCTACTGATGAAACATCAGAAGAAATCTATGAGTATGTAAAGAAAGTTCAATATTGAGGACTCTTTGTCCAGGAATGTGTTCAATAGGTCAAATATGGACTACACTCAGTCTGAAAAATACATCAGAAGGAGTCTATGAGTCTGTTTATAAAGTTAAAGTTCAAAGACTCTTTGGACAAAAACATATTCAAAAAGTCATACTTGAACTACTGATGAAACATCAGAAGAAATCTGTGAGTATGTATAGAAATTTCAAGGTCATAGAATGTACGTCCAGAAATATGCTCAGTATTTAAATATGGACAATTGTCTGGTTGATATAATATCTGAAAGAGTCAATGAGTATTTATAGAAAGTTAAAATTGTAGATCTATTTTTCCACAAATAAGTTCAATAGGTCCAATACAGACTATTGTCTGACTAATGATACATCAGAAGAAGTCAATAGGTTCAAAAAAGACTACTCTCTGGCTAATTAAACATCATAAGTCTATAAAATTGTATATAAAATTATAGTTCAAAAACTCTTTGGCCATAAACATATTCAAAAAGTCATACTTGAACTACTGATGAAACATCAGAATAAATCTATGAGTATGTATAGAAACATCTGTTTCATCAGTAGTTCAAGTTCATAGAATCTACGTCCAGAAATATGTTCAGCAATTGTCTAATTGACATAATTTCTGAAAGAGTCAATTAGTATTTATAGAAAGTTAAAACTTTGGTCAAAAATAAGTTCAATAGGCCAAAATGCGGACTACGGTCTGGCTAATGAAACATCAGAAGTCTATGGTATGTATAGAAAGTTCAAGTTCATAGAATCCAGGGGCAGAAAAATGTTCAAAAAGTCATATTTGAGCTTCTGATGAAACATCAGAAAATCTATGCCTGTATATAAATTAAAGTTCAAAGACTCTTTGGCCACAAATATGCACATATTGCTGTTGCATTGCATACAATAACTCATTGTGCATTAAAGAGATTTTGTAGTGCAATACATACAAGGACTCGTTGTGCATTGAAGAGATAAGTGCTTTTGCATTGCATACAAAAACTCGTTTGCATTGAGGAGAGTAGTGCATTTGAATTGCAATGCATACAAGAATTCGTTGTGCATTGAAGATTAGTGTTTTTGCATTGTAATGCATACAAAGAACTCGTTGTGCATCGAAGAGATAAGTGCTTTTGCATTGCATTGCAATGCATACAAGAATTCGTTGTGCATTGAAGGATTAGTGTTTTTGCATTGCAGTGCATACAAGAACTCGTGCATTGAAGAGATTAGTGCTTTTGTATTGCAGTGCATACAAGAACTCGTGCATCGAAGAGATTAGGGCTTTTGTATTGCAATGCATACAAGAACTCGTTGTGCATTGAAGAGATAAGTGCTTTTGCATTGCATTGCAGTGCATACAAGAACTCGTGCATTGAAGAGCTTGGTGCTTTTGCATTTTTGCATTGCAATGCATACAAGAACTCGTTGTGCATTGAAGGATTAGTGTTTTTGCATTGTAATGCATACAAAGAACTCGTTGTGCATTGAAGAGATAAGTGCTTTTGCATTGCATTGCAATGCATACAAGAATTCGTTGTGCATTGAAGGATTAGTGTTTTTGCATTGCAGTTCATACAAGAACTCGTGCATTGAAGAGATTGGTGGTTTTGCATTTTTGCATTGCAATACATAAAAGAACTCGTTGTGCATTGAAGGATTAGTGTTTTTGCATTGCAGTGCATACAAGAACTCGTTGTGCATTGAAGAGATTAGTGATTTTGCATTGCATTACAATGCATGCAAGAATTCTTTGTGCATTGAAGGATTAGTGTTTTTGCATTGTAGTGCATACAAGAACTCGTGCATTGAAGAGATTATTGCTTTTGTATTGCAATGCATACAAGAACTCGTTGTGCATTGAAGAGATTAATGCTTTTGCACTGCATTGCATACAATAACTCGTGTATTTAATAGATAATGCTATTGCATTGCATTGCATATAAAAACTTGTTGTGCATTGAAGAGATTAGTGTGTTTGCATTGCAATGCGTACAAGAACTCGTGTATTAAGAGAAAAATGTTTTTGTGCAAGAGATATAAGTGCATTGTGCTTTTTGTCATTGAATACAATAATTTGTGCATTGAAGAGATTAGTGCTTTTGTATTGCATATATGAACTCGATGTGCAGAGATTAGTGCTTTGCAATGCATACAAGAACTAGTTGTGCATTAAAGAGATTAGTGCTTTTGCATTGCAATGCATAAAGAACTCGTTGTGCATGGAAGAGATTAGTGCTTTTGTATTGCAATGCATAGAAGAACTCGTTGTGTATTGAAGAGAATAATGCTTTTGCATTGCATTGCATACAACAACTCGTGTATTTAATAGATAATGCTGTTGCATTGCATATAAAAACTCGTTGTGCATTGAAGAGACAAGTGCTTTTGCATTGCATTGCATATAAAAACTCGTTGTGCATTGAAGAGATTAGTGTGTTTGCATTGCAATACGTACAAGAACTCGTGCATTAAAATAAAAATGTTTTGTGCAAGAGATATAAATGCATTGTGCTTTTTTCATTGAATACAATAATTTGTGCATTGAAGAGATTAGTGCATTTGCATTACAATGTATATAGAACTTGTTCATTGAAGAAATTAGTGCCTTTCTAATTACAATGCATATAAAACTGTGCAATTAAGAGACAAGTGCTTTTGCATTGTAATGTATACAAGAACTCATTGTGCATTGAAGAGATAAGTGATTTTGCATTGCATTGCACTGCATACAAGAACTTGTGCATTAAGAGATATAAGTGAATTGTGCTTTTTTTTCATTGAATACAATAACTCGTGCATGTGCATTGCATGCATACAGGAACTCGTTGTGCAGTGAAGAAATTAGTACTTTTACATTGCAATGCATCTTCCTTGTGCAATTGCAAATGACTGCTTTTTTTTACAAAGCATTAAGAACTCGTTGTGCATTGAAGAGACAGTGCTTTTGCATTGCAAATCATACAATAACTCTTTGTGCATTGAAGTGCTTTTGCACTTAGAGCTTTATAGCTAGATTAGTGCTTTTGCACTTCGTGCTTTTTAGCTAGATTAGTGCTTTTGCATTGCAACAAAATCGCAGTGCATATTAATAACTCGTTGTGCATTAAAGAGACAAGTGCTTTTAGATTGCAATGCGTACAAGAACTCGTTGTGCATTGAAGAGATTAGTGCTTTTGCATTACAATGCATACACGAACTCGTGCATTTAGAGATATAAATGCATTGTGCTTTTTGTCATTGAATACAATAACTCGTGCATGTGCATTGCATGCATACAATTACTCGTTGTGCATTAAAGAGACAAGTGCTTTTAGATTGCAATGCGTACAAGAACTCGTTGTGCATTGAAGAGATTAGTGCTTTTGCATTACAATGCATACAAGAACTCGTGCATTAAGAGATATAAGTGCATTGTGCTTTTTGTCATTGAATACAATAATTCGTGCATGTGCATTGCATGCATACAGGAACTCGTTGTGCAGTGAAGAGATTAGTGATTTTGCATTGCAATACATTCGTTGTGCATTGAAGACATAAAGTGCTTTTAAATTAAATTACATACAAGAAAGCGTGCACTGAATCGTGCAACTTGCTTTTGAAAAGCATCTTCGTTGTGAAATTAAGAGATTAGTGCTTTTTATTGCAATGCATAAAGAACTCGTTAAATAAAACAAAACTGCTTACCGCACCTAGTATTCCTGGTATACTTGAACTACTCATGAAACATCAGAAGAAGTCTATATGTATAGAAAGTTCAATATCGAGCATTCTTTGTCCGGAAATGTGTTCAATAGGTCAAATATGGACTACATTCAGTCTGATAATACATCAGAAGGAGTCTATGAGTCTATTTATAAAGTTAATGTTCAAAGACTCTTTGGACAAAAACATATTCAAAAAGTCATACTTGAACTACTGATGAAACATCAGAAGAAATCTATGAGTATGTATAGAAAGTTCAAGTTCATAGAATGTACGTCCAGAAATATGTTCAGTAGTTAAAAATGGACAATTGTCTGGTTGATAAATATCTGTCAATGAGTATTTATAGAAAGTTAAAATTGTAGATCTCTTTGGCCACAAATAAGTTCAATAGGTCCAATACGGACTACTGTCTGACTAATAAAACATCAGAAGTCTATGAGTATGTATATAAAATTAAAGTTCAAAAACTCCTTGGCCATAAATATGTTCAAAAAGGCATTTTTAAACTACTCATGAAACATCAGAAGGAATCTATGAGTATGTATAGAAAGTTCAAAGATTCTTTGGACAAAAACATGTTCAAAAAGGCATTTGAATTACTGATCTATGAGGAATCTATGAGTATGTATATAAAATTAAAGTCCAAAGACTATTTGGTCAAAAACATATATTCAAAAAGTCATACTTGAACTACTGATGAAACATCAGAAGGAGTCTATGAGTATGTATAGAAAGGTCAAGTTCAAAGAATCCAGATGCAGAAAAATGTTCAAAAAGTCATACTTGAACTTCTGATGAGGAATCTATGAGTATGTATAGAAAGTTAAATATCGAGGATTCTTTGTCCAGAAATTTTTTCAATAGGTCAAATACGGACTACACTCAGTCTGAAAAAAACATCAGAAGGAGTCTATGAGTATGTATATAAAATTATAGTTCAAAAACTCTTTGGCCATAAATATGTTCAAAGAGGCATTTTTAAACTACTGATGAAACATCAGAAGAAATCTATGAGTATGTATATAAAATTGAAATTTAAGGACTCTTTGGCCAAAAATAAGTTCAAATGTTCATACTTCAACTACTGATGAAACGTCAGAAGAAATCTATGAGTATGTATAGAAAGTTCAAGTTCACAGAATGTACGTCCAGAAATATGCTCAATATTTAAAAATGGACAATTGTCTGGCTGATATAGTATCTGAAAGAGTCAATGAGTATTTATAGAAAGTTAAAATTTTAGATCTCTTTGGCCATAAATAAGTTCAATAGGTCAAATACGGACTACTGTCTGGCTAATTAAACATCATAAGTCTATGAGTATGTATATAAAGTTCAATATCGACGATCTTTATCCAGAAATGTGTTCAATAGTTCAAATACGGACTACACCAGTCTGATAATACATCAGAAGGAGTCTATGAGTATGTATATAAAATTATAGTTCAAAAACTCTTTGGCCATAAATATGTTCAAAGAGGCATTTTTAAACTACTGATGAAACATCAGAAGGAATCTATGCGTATGTATAGAAAGTTACATATCGCGGATTCTTTGTCCAGAAATGTGTTCAATAGGTCAAATATGGACTACACTCAGTCTGAAAAATACATCAGAATGAGTCTATGAGTCTGTTTATAAAGTTAAAGTTCAAAGAATCTTTGGACAAAACCATATTCAAAAAAGGCATACTTGACCTACTGATGAAACATTAGAAGAAATCTATGAGTATGTATAGAAAGTTCAATATCGAGGATCTTTGTCCAGAAATGTGTTCAATAGTTCAAATACGGACTACACTCAGTCTGAAAAAAACATCAGAAGGAGTCTATGAGTATGTATATAAAATTAAAGTTCAAAGACTCTTTGGACAAAAACATATCCATAAAGTCATACTTGAACTACTGATGAAACATCAGAAGAAATCTATGAGTATGTATAGATATTTCAAGATCATAGAATGTACGTCCAGAAATATGTTCAGTAGTTAAAAAAGGACAATTGTCTGGTTGATATAATATCTGAAAGATTCAATGAGTATTTATAGAAAGTTAAAATTGTAGATCTCTTTGGCCATAAATAAGTTCAATAGGTCCAATACGGACTACTGTCTGGCTAATGAAATATCAGAAGAAATCTATGAGTATGTATATAAAATTGAAATTTAAAGACTCTTTGGCCAAAAATAAGTTCAAAAGTTCATACTTCAACTACTGATGAAACGTCACAAGAAATCTATGAGTATGTATAGAAAGTTCAATATCGAGGATCTTTGTCCAGAAATGTGTTCAATAGTTCAAATACAGACTACACTCAGTCTGAAAAAAACATCAGAAGGAGTCTATGAGTATGTATATAAAAATTTAAGTTCAAAGACTCTTTGGACAAAAACATATTCAAAAAGGCATACTTGAACAACTGATGAAACATCAGAAGAAATCTATGAGTATGTATAGAAAGTTCAATATTGAGGATTCTTTGTCCAGAAATGTGTTCAATAGGTCAAATATGGACTACACTCAGTATGACAATACATCAGGAGTCTATGAGTATGTATATAAAATTAAGGTTCAAAGACTCTTTCACCATAAATATGTTCACAAAGTCCTTTTTGAACTACTGATGAAACATCAGAAGGAATCTATGAGTATGTATAGAAATTTCAAGTTCATAGAATCTAAGTCCAGAAATATGCTCAGTATTTAAAAATGGACAATTGTCTGGCTGATATAGTATCTGAAAGAGTCGAGTATTTATAGAAAGTTAAAATTTTAGATCTCTTTGGCCATAAATAAGTTCAATAGGTCCAATACGGACTACTGTCTGGCTAATGATATATCAGAAGAAGTCTATGAGTATGTATATCAAATTAAAGTTCAAAGACTCTTTGGACAAAAACATATTCAAAAAGTCATACTTGAACTACTGATGAAACATCAGAAGAAATCTATGAGTATGTATAGAAAGTTCAATATCGAGGATCTTTGTCCAGAAATGTGTGCAATAGTTCAAATACGGACTACTGTCTGGCTAATGAAACATCAGAAGAAGTCTATGAGTATGTATATCAAATTAAAGTTCAAAGATTCTTTGGCCATAAATATGTTCAAAGAGGCATTTTTAAACTACTGATGAAACATCAGAAGGAATCTATGCGAATGTATAGAAAGTTACATATCGCGGATTCTTTGTCCAGAAATGTGTTCAATAGGTCCAATACGGACTACTGTCTGGCTAATGAAACATCAGAAGAAATCTATGAGTATGTATAGAAATTTCAAGATCATAGAATGTACGTCCAGAAATATGTTCAGTAGTTAAAAATGGACAATTGTCTGGTTGATATAATATCTGAAAGATTCAATGAGAATTTATAGACAGTTAAAATTGTAGATCTCTTTGGCCATAAATAAGTTCAATAGGTCCAATACGGACTACTGTCTGGCTAATGATATATCAGAAGAAGTCTATGAGTATGTATATCAAATTAAAGTTCAAAGACTCTTTGGACAAAAACATATTCAAAAAGTCATACTTGAACTACTGATGAAACATCAGAAGAAATCTATGAGTATGTATAGAAAGTTCAATATCGAGGATCTTTGTCCAGAATTGTGTTCAATAGTTCAAATACGGACTAAACTCAGTCTGAAAAAAACATCAGAAGAAGTCTATGAGTATGTATATAAAAATTAAAGTTCAAAGACTCTTTGGACAAAAACATATTCAAAAAGTCATAATTGAACTACTGATGAAACATCAGAAGAAATCTATGAGTATGTATAGAAATTTCAAGATCATAGAATGTACGTCCAGAAAAATGTTCAGTAGTTAAAAATGGACAATTGTCTGGTTGATATAATATCTGAAAGATTCAATGAGTATTTATAGAAAGTTAAAATTGTAGATCTCTTTGGCCATAAATAAGTTCAATAGGTCAAATACGGACTACTGTCTGGCTAATGAAACATCAGAAGAAATCTATCAGCATGTATAGAAAGTTCAATATCGAGGATCTTTGTCCAGAAATGTGTTCAATAGTTCAAATACGGACTACACTCAGTATGACAATACATCAGGAGTCTACGAGTATGTATATAAAATGAAGGTTCAAAGACTCTTTCACCATAAATATGTTCACAGAGTCCATTTTTGAACTACTGATGAAACATCAGAAGGAATCTATGAGTATGTATAGAAATTTCAAGTTCATAGAATCTAAGTCCAGAAATATGCTCAGTATTTAAAAATGGACAATTGTCTGGCTGATATAGTATCTGAAAGAGTCGAGTATTTATAGAAAGTTAAAATTTTAGATCTCTTTGGCCATAAATAAGTTCAATATGTCAAATATGGACTACTGGATGGCTAATTAAACATCATAAGTCTATGAGTATGTATAAAAAGTTCAATATCGAGCATCTTTGTCCAGAATTGTGTTCAATAGTTCAAATACGGACTTCACTCAGTCTGAAAAAAACATCAGAAGAAATCTGAGTATGTATAGAAATTTCAAGATCATAGAATGTACGTCCAGAAATATGTTCAGTAGTTAAAAATGGACAATTGTCTGGTTGATATAATATCTGAAAGATTCAATGAGAATTTATAGACAGTTAAAATTGTAGATCTCTTTGGCCATAAATAAGTTCAATAGGTCCAATACGGACTACTGTCTGGCTAATGATACATCAGAAGGAGTCTATGAGTATGTATATAAAATTATAGTTCAAAAACTCTTTGGCCATAAATATGTTCAAAGAGGCATTTTTAAACTACTGATGAAACACCAGAAGGAATCAATGCGAATGTATAGAAAGTTACATATCGCGGATTCTTTGTCCAGAAATGTGTTCAATAAGTCCAATACGGACTACTGTCTGGCTAATGAAACATCAGAAAAAATCTATATGTATATAAAATTGAAATGTAAAGACTCTTTGGCCAAAAATAAGTTCAAAAGTTCATACTTCAACTACTGATGAAACGTCAGAAGAAATCTATGAGTATGTATAGAAAGTTAAAATTGTAGATCTCTTTGGCCACAAATAAGTTCAATAGGTCCAATACGGACTACTGTCTGACTAATAAAACATCAGAAGTCTATGAGTATGTATATAAAATTAAAGTTCTAAAACTCTTTGGCCATAAATATGTTCAAAAAGGCATTTTTAAACTACTCATGAAACATCAGAAGGAATTTATGAGTATGTATAGAAAGTTCAAAGACTCTTTGGACAAAAACATGTTCAAAAAGGCATACTTGAATTACTGATCTATGAGGAATCTATGAGTATGTATATAAAATTAAAGTCCAAAGACTATTTGGTCAAAAACATATATTCAAAAAGTCATACTTGAACTACTGATGAAACATCAGAAGGAGTCTATGAGTATGTATAGAAAGGTCAAGTTCAAAGAATCCAGATGCAGAAAAATGTTCAAAAAGTCATACTTGAACTTCTGATGAGGAATCTATGAGTATGTATAGAAAGTTAAATATCGAGGATTCTTTGTCCAGAATTGTGTTCAATAGTTCAAATACGGACTACACTCAGTCTGAAAAAAACATCAGAAGGAGTCTATGAGTATGTATATAAAATTATAGTTCAAAAACTCTTTGGCCATAAATATGTTCAAAGAGGCATTTTTAAACTACTGATGAAACATCAGAAGAAATCTATGAGTATGTATATAAAATTGAAATTTAAGGACTCTTTGGCCAAAAATAAGTTCAAATGTTCATACTTCAACTACTGATGAAACGTCAGAAGAAATCTATGAGTATGTATAGAAAGTTCAAGTTCACAGAATGTACGTCCAGAAATATGCTCAATATTTAAAAATGGACAATTGTCTGGCTGATATAGTATCTGAAAGAGTCAATGAGTATTTATAGAAAGTTAAAATTTTAGATCTCTTTGGCCATAAATAAGTTCAATAGGTCAAATACGGACTACTGTCTGGCTAATTAAACATCATAAGTCTATGAGTATGTATATAAAGTTCAATATCGAGGATCTTTATCCAGAAATGTGTTCAATAGTTCAAATACGGACTACACCAGTCTGATAATACATCAGAAGGAGTCTATGAGTATGTATATAAAATTATAGTTCAAAAACTCTTTGGCCATAAATATGTTCAAAGAGGCATTTTTAAACTACTGATGAAACATCAGAAGGAATCTATGCGTATGTATAGAAAGTTACATATCGCGGATTCTTTGTCCAGAAATGTGTTCAATAGGTCAAATATGGACTACACTCAGTCTGAAAAATACATCAGAATGAGTCTATGAGTCTGTTTATAAAGTTAAAGTTCAAAGAATCTTTGGACAAAACCATATTCAAAAAAGGCATACTTGACCTACTGATGAAACATTAGAAGAAATCTATGAGTATGTATAGAAAGTTCAATATCGAGGATCTTTGTCCAGAAATGTGTTCAATAGTTCAAATACGGACTACACTCAGTCTGAAAAAAACATCAGAAGGAGTCTATGAGTATGTATATAAAATTAAAGTTCAAAGACTCTTTGGACAAAAACATATCCATAAAGTCATACTTGAACTACTGATGAAACATCAGAAGAAATCTATGAGTATGTATAGATATTTCAAGATCATAGAATGTACGTCCAGAAATATGTTCAGTAGTTAAAAAAGGACAATTGTCTGGTTGATATAATATCTGAAAGATTCAATGAGTATTTATAGAAAGTTAAAATTGTAGATCTCTTTGGCCATAAATAAGTTCAATAGGTCCAATACGGACTACTGTCTGGCTAATGAAATATCAGAAGAAATCTATGAGTATGTATATAAAATTGAAATTTAAAGACTCTTTGGCCAAAAATAAGTTCAAAAGTTCATACTTCAACTACTGATGAAACGTCACAAGAAATCTATGAGTATGTATAGAAAGTTCAATATCGAGGATCTTTGTCCAGAAATGTGTTCAATAGTTCAAATACAGACTACACTCAGTCTGAAAAAAACATCAGAAGGAGTCTATGAGTATGTATATAAAAATTTAAGTTCAAAGACTCTTTGGACAAAAACATATTCAAAAAGGCATACTTGAACAACTGATGAAACATCAGAAGAAATCTATGAGTATGTATAGAAAGTTCAATATTGAGGATTCTTTGTCCAGAAATGTGTTCAATAGGTCAAATATGGACTACACTCAGTATGACAATACATCAGGAGTCTATGAGTATGTATATAAAATTAAGGTTCAAAGACTCTTTCACCATAAATATGTTCACAAAGTCCTTTTTGAACTACTGATGAAACATCAGAAGGAATCTATGAGTATGTATAGAAATTTCAAGTTCATAGAATCTAAGTCCAGAAATATGCTCAGTATTTAAAAATTTACAATTGTCTGGCTGATATAGTATCTGAAAGAGTAAATGAGTATTTATAGAAAGTTAAAATTGTAAATCTCTTTGGCCATAAATAAGTTCAATAGGTCAAATACGGACTACTGTCTGGCTAATTAAACATCATAAGTCTATGAGTATGTATAGAAAGTTCAATATCGAGGATCTTTGTTCAGAAATGTGTTCAATAGTTCAAATACGGACTACACCAGTCTGATAATACATCAGAAGGAGTCTATGAGTATGTATATAAAATTAAAGTTCAAAAACTCTTTGGCCATAAATATGTTCAAAGAGGCATTTTTAAACTACTGATGAAACATCAGAAGGAATCTATGCGAATGTATAGAAAGTTACATACTGCGGATTCTTTGTCCAGAAATGTGTTCAATAGGTCAAATACGGACTACACTCAGTCTGAAAAAAATATCAGAAGAAATCTATGAGTATGTATATAAAAATTAAAGTTCAAAGACTCTTTGGACAAAAACATATTCAAAAAGTCATACTTGAACTACTGATGAAACATCAGAAGAAATCTATGAGTATGTATAGAGATTTCAAGATCATAGAATGTACGTCCAGAAATATGTTCAGTAGTTAAAAATGGACAATTGTCTGGTTGATATAATATCTGAAAGATTCAATGAGTATGTATAGAAAGTTAAAATTGTAGATCTCTTTGGCCATAAATAAGTTCAATAGGTCAAATACGGACTACTGTCTGGATAATGAAACATCAGAAGAAATCTATGAGCATGTATATAAAAATTTAAGTTTAAAGACTTTGCCAAAAATAAGTTCAAAAGTTCATACTTCAACTACTGATGAAACGTCAGAAGAAATCTATGAGTATGTATAGAAAGTTCAATATTGAGGATCTTTGTCCAGAAATGTGTTCAATAGTTCAAATACGGACTACACTAGTCTGATAATACATCAGAAGGAGTCTATGAGTATGTATATAAAATTATAGTTCAAAAACTCTTTGGCCATAAATATGTTCAAAGAGGCATTTTTAAACTACTGATGAAACATCAGAAGGAATCTATGCGTATGTACAGAAAGTTACATATCGCGGATTCTTTGTCCAGAAATGTGTTCAATAGGTCAAATACGGACTACACTCAGTCTGAAAAATACATCAGAAGAAATCTATGAGTCTATTTATAGTTAAAGTTCAAAGAATCTTTGGACAAAACCATATTCAAAAAATGCATACTTGAACTACTGATGAAACATCAGAAGAAATCTATGAGTATGTATAGAAAGTTCAGTATTGAGGATTCTTTGTCCAGGAATGTGTTCAATAGGTCAAATATGGACTACACTCAGTCTAAAAAATCCATCAGAAGGAGTCTATGAGTCTGTTAATAAAGTTAAAGTTCAAAGAATCTTTGGACAAAACTATATTCAAAAAAGGCATACTTGAACTACTGATGAAACATCAAAAGAAATCTTTGAGTATGAATAGAAAGTTCAATATTGAGGATTCTTTGTCCAGGAATGTGTTCAATAGGTCAAATATGGACTACACTCAGTCTGAAAAATACATCAGAAGGAGTCTATGAGTCTGTTTATAAATTTAAAGTTCAAAGAATCTTTGGACAAAACTATATTCAAAAAAGGCATACTTGACCTACTGATGAAACATTAGAAGAAATCTATGAGTATGTATAGAAAGTTCAATATTGAGGACTCTTTGTCCAGGAATGTGTTCAATAGGTCAAATATGGTCTACACTCAGTCTGAAAAATACATCAGAAGGAGTCTATGAGTCTGTTTATAAAGTACAAGTTCAAAGACTCTTTGGACAAAAACATATTCAAAAAAGGCATACTTGAACTACTGATGAAACATCAAAAGAAATCTTTGAGTATGTATAGAAAGTTCAATATTGAGGATTCTTTGTCCAGGAATGTGTTCAATAGGTCAAATATGGACAACACTCAGTCTGAAAAATACATCAGAAGGAGTCTATGAGTCTGTTTATAAAGTTAAAGTTCAAAGAATCTTTGGACAAAACCATATTCAAAAAAGGCATACTTGACCTACTGATGAAACATTAGAAGAAATCTGTGAGTATATATAGAAATTTCAAGGTCATAGAATGTACGTCCAGAAATATGCTCAGTATTTAAATATGGACAAATGTCTGGTTGATATAATATCTGAAAGAGTCAATGAGTATTTATAGAAAGTTAAAATTATAGATCTATTTGGCCACAAATAAGTTCAATAGGTCCAATACGGACTATTGTCTAACTAATGATACATCAGAAGAAGTCTATGAGTATGTATATCAAATTAAAGTTCATAGACTCTTTGGACAAAATCATATTCAAAAAGTCATACTTGAACTACTGATGAAACATCAGAAGAAATCTATGAGTATGTATAGAGATTTCAAGGTAAATGTCATATAATGTACGTCCAGAAATATGCTCAGTATTTAAAAATGGACAATTGTCTGCTTGATATAATATCTGAAAGAGTATTTATAGACAGTTAAAATTGTAGATCTCTTTGGCCATAAATAAGTTCAATAGGTCCAATACGGACTACTGTCTAGCTAATGAAACATCAGAAGAAATCTTTGAGTATGTATATAAAATTGAAATTTAAAGACTCTTTGGCCAAAAATAAGTTCAAAAGTTCATACTTCAATTACTGATGAAACGTCAGAAGAAATCTATGAGTATGTATAGAAAGTTCAATATCGAGGATCTTTGTCCAGAAATGTGTTCAATAGTTCAAATACGGACTACAATCAATCTGATAATACATCAGAAGGAGTCTATGAGTATGTATATAAAAATTAAAGTTCAAAGACTCTTTGGACAAAAAAATATTCAAAAAGTCATACTTGAACTACTGATGAAACATCAGAAGAAATCTATGAGTATGTATAGAAAGTTCAACATTGAGGATTCTTTGTCCAGAAATGTGTTCAATAGGTCAAATACGGACTACACTCAGTCTGAAAAATACATCAGAAGAAATCTATGAGTCTATTTATAAAGTTAAAGTTCAAAGACTCTTTGGACAAAAACATATTCAAAAAGTCATACTTGAATTACTGATGAAACATCAGAAGAAATCTATGAGTATGTATAGAAATTTCAAGGTCATAGAATGTACGTCCAGAAATATGCTCAGTATTTAAATATGGACAATTGTCTGGTTGATATAATATCTGAAAGAGTCAATGTGTATTTATAGAAAGTTAAAATTGTAGATCTATTTCGCTACAAATAAGTTCAATAGGTCCAATACGGAGTATTGTCTGACTAATGATACATCAGAAGAAGTCTATGAGTATGTATATCAAATTAAAGTTCAAAGACTCTTTGGACAAAAACATATTCAAAAAGTCATACTTGAACTACTGATGAAACATCAGAAGAAATCTATGAGTATGTATATAAAATTTAAATTTAAAGACTCTTTGGCCAAAAATAAGTTTAAAAGTTCATACTTCAACTACTGATGAAACGTCAGAAGAAATCTATGATTATGTATAGAAAGTTCAATATCAAGGATCTTTGTCCAGAAATATGTTCAATAGTTCAAATACGGACTACAATCAGTCTGATAATACATCAGAAGGAGTCTATGAGTATGTATAGAAAGGTCAAGTTCAAAGAATCCAGATGCAGAAAAATGTTCAAAAAGTCATGCTTGAACTTCTGATGAAACATCAGAAGGAATCTATGAGTATGTATAGAAAGTTCAATATCGAGGATCTTTGTTCAGAAATGTGTTCAATAGTTTAAAGTCTGAAAAAAACATCAGGAGTCTATAAGTATGTATAGAAAGTCTAAGTTCATAGAATGTATGTCCAGAAATATGTTCAGTAGTTAAAAATGGACAATTGTCTGGTTGATATAATATCTGAAAGATTCAATGAGTATTTATAGAAAGTTAAAATTGTAGATCTCTTTGGCCATAAATAAGTTCAGTAGGTCAAATACGGACTACTGTCTGGCTAATGAAACATCAGAAGAAATCTATGAGTATGTATATAAAAATGGATGTTTAAAGTCTCTTTGCCAAAAATAAGATCAAAAGTTCATACTTCAACTACTGATGAAACGTCACAAGAAATCTATGAGTATGTATAGAAAGTTCAATATCGAGGATCTTTGTCCAGAAATGTGTTCAATAGTTCGAATACGGACTACACCCAGTCTGAAAAAAACATCAGAAGGAGTCCATGAGTATGTATATAAAATTAAAGTTCAAAGACTCTTTGGACAAAAACATATTCAAAAAGTCATAATTGAACTACTGATGAAACATCAGAAGAAATCTATGAGTATGTATAGAAAGTTCAATGTTGAGGATTCTTTGTCCAGAAATGTGTTCAATAGGTCAAATACGGACTACAATCAGTCTGATAATACATCAGAAGAAGTCTATAAGTATGTATAGAAAAGTCAAGTTCAAAGAATCCAGATGCAGAAAAATGTTCAAAAAGTCATGCCTGAACTTCTGATGAAACATCAGAAGGAATCTATGACTATGTATAGAAAGTTAAAATTGTAGATCTCTTTGGCCATAAATAAGTTCAATAGGTCAAATTCGGACTACTGTCTGGCTAATGAAACATCAGAAGAAATCTATGAGTATGTATATAAAAATTTAACTTCAAAGACTCTTTGGACAAAAACATATTCAAAAAGGCATACTTGAACAACTGATGAAACATCAGAAGAAATCTATGAGTATGTATAGAAAGTTCAATATCGAGGATCTTTGTCCAGAAATGTGTTCAATAGTTCAAATACGGACTACACTCAGTCTGAAAAAAACATCAGAAGGAGTCTATGAGTATGTATATAAAATTAAAGTTCAAAGACTCTTTGGACAAAAACATATCCATAAAGTCATACTTGAACTACTGATGAAACATCAGAAGAAATCTATGAGTATGTATAGAAATTTCAAGATCATAGAATGTACGTCCAGAAATATGTTCAGTAGTTAAAAATGGACAATTGTCTGGTTGATATAATATCTGAAAGATTCAATGAGTATTTATAGAAAGTTAAAATTGTAGATCTCTTTGGCCATAAATAAGTTCAATAGGTCCAATACGGACTACTGTCTGGCTAATGAAATATCAGAAGAAATCTATGAGTATGTATATAAAATTGAAATTTAAAGACTCTTTGGCCAAAAATAAGTTCAAAAGTTCATACTTCAACTACTGATGAAACGTCACAAGAAATCTATGAGTATGTATAGAAAGTTCAATATCGAGGATCTTTGTCCAGAAATGTGTTCAATAGTTCAAATACAGACTACACTCAGTCTGAAAAAAACATCAGAAGGAGTCTATGAGTATGTATATAAAAATTTAAGTTCAAAGACTCTTTGGACAAAAACATATTCAAAAAGGCATACTTGAACAACTGATGAAACATCAGAAGAAATCTATGAGTATGTATAGAAAGTTCAATATTGAGGATTCTTTGTCCAGAAATGTGTTCAATAGGTCAAATACGGACTACACTCAGTCTGAAAAATACATCAGAAGAAATCTATGAGTCTATTTATAAAGTTAAAGTACAAAGACTCTTTGGACAAAAACATATTCAAAAAGTCATACTTGAACTACTGATGAAACATCAGAAGAAATCTATGAGTATGTATAGAAATTTCAAGGTCATAGAATGTACGTCCAGAAATATGCTCAGTATTTAAATATGGACAATTGTCTGGTTGATATAATATCTGAAAGAGTCAATGAGTATTTATAAAAAAGTTAAATATTAAGGATTCTTTGTCCAGAAATGTGTTCAATAGGTCAAATACAGACTATACTCAGTCTGATAATACATCAGGAGGAGTCTATGAGTCTATTTATAAAGTTAAAGTTCAAAGACTCTTTGGACAAAAACATATTCAAAAAGTCATACTTGAACTACTGATGAAACATCAGAAGAAATCTATGAGTATGTATATAAAATTGAAATTTAAAGACTCTTTGGCCAAAAATAAGTTTAAAAGTTCATACTTCAACTACTGATGAAACGTCAGAAGAAATCTATGATTATGTATAGAAAGTTCAATATCAAGGATCTTTGTCCAGAAATATGTTCAATAGTTCAAATACGGACTACACCAGTCTGATAATACATCAGAAGGAGTTTATGAGTATGTATAGAAAGGTCAAGTTCAAAGAATCCAGATGCAGAAAAATGTTCAAAAAGTAATGCTTGAACTTCTGATGAAACATCAGAAGGAATCTATGAGTATGTATAGAAAGTTCAAGTTCATAGAATGTATGTCCAGAAATATGTTCAGTAGTTAAAAATGGACAATTGTCTGGTTGATATAATATCTGAAAGATTCAATGAGTATTTATAGAAAGTTAAAATTGTAGATCTCTTTGGCCATAAATAAGTTCAATAGGTCAAATACGGACTACTGTCTGGCTAATGAAACATCAGAAGAAATCTATGAGTATGTATATAAAAATGGATGTTTAAAGTCTCTTTGCCAAAAATAAGATCAAAAGTTCATACTTCAACTACTGATGAAACGTCACAAGAAATCTATGAGTATGTATAGAAAGTTCAATATCGAGGATCTTTGTCCAGAAATGTGTTCAAAAGTTCGAATACGGACTACACCCAGTCTGAAAAAAACATCAGAAGGAGTCCATGAGTATGTATATAAAATTAAAGTTCAAAGACTCTTTGGACAAAAACATATTCAAAAAGTCATACTTGAACTACTGATGAACCATCAGAAGAAATCTATGAGTATGTATAGAAAGTTCAATATTGAGGATTCTTTGTCCAGAAATGTGTTCAATAGGTCAAATACGGACTACAATCAGTCTGATAATACATCAGAAGAAGTCTATAAATATGTATAGAAAAGTCAAGTTCAAAGAATCCAGATGCAGAAAAATGTTCAAAAAGTCATGCCTGAACTTCTGATGAAACATCAGAAGGAATCTATGACTATGTATAGAAAGTTAAAATTGTAGATCTCTTTGGCCATAAATAAGTTCAATAGGTCAAATTCGGACTACTGTCTGGCTAATGAAACATCAGAAGAAATCTATGAGTATGTATATAAAATTGAAATTTAAAGACTCTTTGGCCAAAAATAAGTTCAAAAGTTCATACTTCAACTACTGATGAAGCGTCAGAAGAAATCTATGAGTATGTATAGAAAGTTCAATATCGAGGATCTTTGTCCAGAAATGTGTTCAATAGTTCAAATACAGACTACACTCAGTCTGAAAAAAACATCAGAAGGAGTCTATGAGTATGTATATAAAAATTTCAAAAGTTCAAAGACTCTTTGCACAAAAACATATTCAAAAAGGCATACTTGAACAACTGATGAAACATCAGAAGAAATCTATGAGTATGTATAGAAAGTTCAAGTTCATAGAATGTACGTCCAGAAATATGCTCAGTATTTAAAAATGGACAATTGTCTGGCTGATATAGTATCTGAAAGAGTCATTGAGTATTTACAGAAAGTTAAAATTTTAGATCTCTTTGGCCTTAAATAAGTTCAATAGGTCAAATACAGACTACTGTCTGGCTAATTGAACATCATAAGTCTATGAGTATGTATAGAAAGTTCAATATCGAGGATCTTTGTCCAGAAATGTGTTCAATACGGACTACACCAGTCTGATAATACATCAGAAGGAGTCTATAAGTATGTGTATAAAATTATAGTTCAAAAACTCTTTGGCCATAAATATGTTCAAAGAGGCATTTTTAAACTACTGATGAAACATCAGAAGGAATCTATGCGTATGTATAGAAAGTTACATATCGCGGATTCTTTGTCCAGAAATGTGTTCAATAGGTCAAATACGGACTACACTCAGTCTGAAAAATACATCAGAAGAAATCTATGAGTCTATTTATAGTTAAAGTTCAAAGAATCTTTGGACAAAACCATATTCAAAAAAGGCATACTTGAACTACTGATGAAACATCAGAAGAAATCTATGAGTATGTATAGAAAGTTCAATATTGAGGATTCTTTGTCCAGGAATGTGTTCAATAGGTCAAATATGGACTACACTCAGTCTGAAAAATACATCAGAAGGAGTCTATGAGTCTGTTTATAAAGTTAAAGTTCAAAGAATCTTTGGACAAAACCATATTCAAAAAGTCATACTTGAACTACTGATGAAGCATCAGAAGAAATCTGTGAGTATAGAAATTTCAAGGTCATAGAATGTACGTCCAGAAATATGCTCAGTATTTAAATATGGACAATTGTCTGGTTGATATAATATCTGAAGGGGTAAATGAGTATTTATAGAAAGTTAAAATTGTAGATCTATTTGGCCACAAATAAGTTCAATAGGTCCAATACGGACTATTGTCTGACTAATGATACATCAGAAGAAGTCTATGAGTATGTATATCAATTTAAAATTACAAAAACTCTTTGGACAAAAACATGTTCAAAAAGTCATATTTGAACTACTGATGAAACATCAGAAGAAATCTATGAGTATGTATAGAAAGTTAAATATCAAGGATTCTTTGTCCAGAAATGTGTTCAATAGGTCAAATACAGACTATACTCAGTCTGATAATACATCAGGAGGAGTCTATGAGTCTATTTATAAAGTTAAAGTTCAAAGACTCTTTGGACAAAAAAATATTCAAAAAAGGCATACTTTAACTACTGATGAAACATCAGAAGGAATCTATGAGTATGTATAGAAAGTTAAATATCAAGGATTCTTTGTCCAGAAATGTGTTCAATAGGTCAAATATAGACTATACTCTGTCTGATAATACATCAGAAGGAGTCTACGAGTCTATTTATAAAGTTAAAGTTCAAAGACTCTTTGGACAAAAACATATTCAAAAAGTCATGCTTGAACTTCTGATGAAACATCAGAAGAAATCTATGAGTATGTATAGAAAGTTCAATATTGAGGATTCTTTGTCCAGGAATGTGTTCAATAGGTCAAATACAGACTATACTCAGTCTGAAAAATACATCAGAAGGAGTCTATGAGACTGTTTATAAAGTTAAAGTTCAAAGACTCTTTGGACAAAAACATATTCAAAAAGTCATACTTGAACTACTGATGAAACATCAGAAGAAATCTATGAGTATATATAGAAAGTTTAATATTGAGGATTCTTTGTCCAGAAATATGTTCAATAGTTCAAATACGGACTACACTCAGTCTGAAAAAAACATTAAAAGGAGTCTATGAGTATGTATATAAAAATTAATGTTCAAAGACTCTTTGGACAAAAACATATTCAAAAAGTCATACTTGAACTACTGATGAAACATCAGAAGAAATCTATGAGTATGTATAGAGATTTCAAGATCATAGAATGTACGTCCAGAAATATGTTCAGTAGTTAAAAATGGACAATTGTCTGGTTGATATAATATTTGAAAGATTCAATGAGTATTTATAGAAAGTTAAAACTGTAGATCTCTTTGGCCATCAATAAGTTCAATAGGTCAAATACGGACAACTGTCTGGATAATGAAACATCAGAAGAAATCTATGAGCATGTATATAAAAATTTAAGTTTAAAGACTTTGCCAAAAATAAGTTCAAAAGTTCATACTTCAACTACTGATGAAACATCATAAGTCTATGAGTATGTATAGAAAGTTCAATATCGAGGATCTTTGTCCAGAAATGTGTTCAATAGTTCAAATACGGACTACACCAGTCTGATAATACATCAGAAGGAGTTTATGAGTATGTATATAAAATTATAGTTCAAAAACTCTTTGGCCATAAGTATGTTCAAAGAGGCATTTTTAAACTACTGATGAAACATCAGAAGGAATCTATGCGTATGTATAGAAAGTTACATATCGCGGATTCTTTGTCCAGAAATGTGTTCAATAGGTCAAATACGGACTACACTCAGTCTGAAAAATACATCAGAAGAAATCTATGAGTCTATTTATAGTTAAAGTTCAAAGAATCTTTGGACAAAACCATATTCAAAAAAGGCATACTTAAACTACTGATGAAACATCAGAAGAAATCTATGAGTATGTATAGAAAGTTCAATATTGAGGACTCTTTGTCCAGGAATGTGTTCAATAGGTCAAATATGGACTACACTCAGTCTGAAAAATACATCAGAAGGAGTCTATAAGTCTGTTTATAAAGTTAAAGTTCAAAGACTCTTTGGACAAAAACATATTCAAAAAGTCATACTTAAACTACTGATCAAACATCAGAAGAAATCTGTGAGTATGTATAGAAATTTCAAGGTCATAGAATGTACGTCCGGAAATATGCTCAGTATTTAAATATGGACAATTGTCTGGTTGATATAATATCTGAAAGAGTCAATGAGTATTTATAGAAAGTTAAAATTGTAGATCTATTTGGCCACAAATAAGTTCAATAGGTCCAATACGGACTATTGTCTGACTAATGATACATCAGAAGTCTATGAGTATGTATATCAAATTAAAGTTCAAGGACTCTTTGGACAAAAACATATTCAAAAAGTCATATTTGAACTACTGATGAAACATCAGAAGGGATCTATGAGTATGTATATAAAATGAAAGTTCAAAAACTCTTTGGCCATAAATATGTTCAAAAAGGCATTTTTAAACTACTGATGAAACATCAGAAGGAATCTATGAGTCTATTTATAAAGTTAAAGTTCAAAGACTCTTTGGACAAAAACAAATTCAAAAAGTCATACTTAAACTACTGATGAAACATCAGAAGGAATCTATGAGTATGTATAGAAAGTTAAATATCAAGGATTCTGTGTCCAGAAATGTGTTCAATAGGTCAAATACAGACTATACTCAGTCTGATAATACATCAGAAGGAATCTATGAGTCTATTTATAAAGTTAAAGTTCAAAGACTCTTTGGACAAAAACATATTCAAAAAGTCATACTTAAACTGAAGTGCATGAAACATCAGAAAGAATCTATGAGTATGTATAGAAACATCTGTTTCATCAGTAGTTCAAGTTCATAGAATCTACGTCCAGAAATATGTTCAGCAACTGTATGATTGACATAATATCTGAAAGAGTCATTTAGTATTTATAGAAAGTTAAAATTTTAGCTCTCTTTGGCCACAAATAAGTTCAATACGGACTACTGTCTGGCTAATGAAACATCAACAGGACTGTACTTATATAAAGTTCAAAGACTCATAAAATGTTGTACAGTTCAAATACGGACTACGTCTGGCTAAAGAAATATCGGAAAGAATCTATGAGTATGTATAGAAAGTTCAATATCAAGGACTCTTTGTCCAGAAATGTGTTCAATAGGTCAAATGTGGACTGCTCTCAGTCTGATAAAACATCAGAAGGAGTCTATGAGTATGTATAGAAAGTTCAAGACTACGTCCAGAAATATGTTCAGTAGTAAAAAATGGACAATTGATATAATATCTGAAAGAGTAATGAGCATTTATAGAAAGTTAAAATTTTAGATCTCTTTGGTCAAAAATAAGTTCAATAGGCTAAAATGCGGACTACGGTCTGGCTAATGAAACATCAGAATCAGTATGTATAGAAAGTTCAAGTTAATAGAATCCAGGGGCAGAAAAATGTTCAAAAAGTCATATTTGAGCTTCTGATGAAACATCAGAAATTTTATGTCTGTATATAAATTAAAGTTCAATGACTCTTTGTCCATAAATATGCACATATTGCTGTTGCATTGCATACAAGAACTCATTGTGCATTAAAGAGATTTTGTATTGCAATACACACAAGAACTCGTTGTGCATTGAAGAGATAAGTGCTTTTGCATTGCATTGTAATGCATACCAGAACTCGTGCATTGTGAAGAGTTGGTGCTTTTGCATTGCATACAAAAACTCGTGTGCATTGAGGAGATTAGTGCGTTTTCATTGCAATGCATACAAGAATTCGTTGTGCACTGAAGGATTAGTGCTTTTGCATTGCATTACAATGCATACAAGAATTCGTTGTGCATGGAAGAGATTAGTGCTTTTGTATTGCAATGCATACAAGAACTCGTTGTGCATTGAAGAGATTAATGCTTTTGCACTGCATTGCATACAATAACTCGTGTATTTAAATTGCATAGAAGAATGCTCTTGCATTGCATTGCATATAAAAACTCGTTGTGCATTGAAGAGACAAGTGCTTTTGCATTGCATTGCATTGCATATAAAAACTCCTTGTGCATTGAAGAGATTAGTGTGATTGCATTGCAATGCGTACAAGAAGTCGTGCATTAAGAGAAAAATATTTTTGCAAGAGATATAAGTGCATTGCTTTTTTCATTGAATACAATAATTCGTGCATTGAAGAGATAACTGCTTTTGCATTGCATATATGAACTCAATGTGCAGAGATTAGTGCTTTGCACTGCATACAAGAACTAGTTGTGCATTAAAGAGATTAGTGCTTTTGCATTGCATTGCAACGCATACAAGAATTCGTTGTGCATTGAAGAGATTAGTGATTTTGCATTGCAATGCATAAAGAACTCGTTGTGCATGGAAGAGATTAATGCTTTTGCATTGCATTGCATACAATAACTCGTGTATTTAATAGATAATGATGTTGCATTGCATTGCATTGCATATAAAAACTCGTTGTGCATTGAAGAGATAAGTGCTTTTGCATTGCATTGCAATGCATATAAGAAATCTTTGTGCATTGAAGAGATTAGTGCATTTGCATTACAATGCATATAGAACTTGTTCATTGAAGAAATTAGTGCCTTTGCATTACAATGCATCTATATGTACAACTGTACAATTAAGAGACAAGTGCTTTTGCATTGTAATGTATACAATAACTCATTGTGCATTGAAGAGATAAGTGATTTTGCATTGCATTGCACTGCATACAAGAACTTGTGCATTAAGAGATATAAGGGAATTTTTTCATGGAATACAATAACTAGTGCATGTGCATTGCATGCATACAGGAACTCGTTGTGCAGTGAAGAAATTAGTACTTTTACATTGCAATGCATCTTCGTTGTGCATTGAAGACATAAAGTGCTTTTAAATTAAATTGCATACAAGAAAGCGTGCATTGAATCGTGCAACTTCCTTTTGCAATGCATCTTCGTAGTGCAATTACAAATTAGTGCATTTTATTGCAATGCATAAATAACTCGTTGTGCATTGAAGAGACAGTGCTTTTGCATTGCAAATCATACAAGAACTCGTGCATTGTGCTTTTTGTCATTGAATACAATAACTCGTGCATGTGCATTGCATGCATACAGGAACTCGTGCAGTGAAGAGATTAGTGCTTTTGCATTACAATGCATGCAAGAACTCGTGCATTAAGAGTGCATTGTGCTTTTTGTCATTGAATAAAATAACTCGTGCATGTGCATTGCATGCATACAGGCACTCGTTGTGCAGTGAAGAGATTAGTGATTTTGCATTGCAATGCATTCGTTGTGCATTGAAGACATAAAGTGCTTTTAAATTAAATTACATACAAGAAAGCATGCACTGAATCGTGCAACTTGTCTATGAGTCTCAACTTTAACTTATACATATATACATACATTCAGATAATACATTAACCAGATAATTGTCCATATTTTGAACATATTTCTGGCCGTGGATTCTATGAACTTTCTATGCATGCTCATTGACTCCTGATGTTTCATCAAATAAACATTAAAAAAAACTTTTGTGGAATCTTTGGCCGGAAATATATTCTGTAGGTCAAATATGGATTTCTGTATGGCTGACACAATATAGGAAGTAGTCAAAGAATATGTACAAAAATTTCAAGCTCAAGTACAATTTGGCCAGAAATATGATGGGGCAAATATGGACTTTTATATGGCTGATGTAACATAAGAATGACTCATAGGAATGTATAGAAAGTTCATAATCACATATTTATGAAGTTCATGACATAACATATTTGCTGTTGTACATTGGATGCATACACAGTCTAACGTAATACGCTGTGCATATAATATAAACATATGTGCTCGCATTGTTTACAAACTCATTCCCTCTTCATGAATTGAAGAGAGAACACATAACGTGTGCTGTTACATTGCATACAATATCTAACTTAATCCGTTATTCAGTGAAGAACAAATGCTCTGTTTAAATACAAAAACAAAAGTATTCCATTATGCATTAAAGAATAACATATGCATTGAATAAAATGTTGTGTTATATAAGATCATTTTGTGCATTTAAGAGATAAGTGCTTTTGCATTGCATGCAGGAACCTGTTGTGCATTGAAGAGATTAGTGCTTATGCATTACTTTGAATATAGGAACTCGTTGTGCATTGAAGAGATTAGTGCTTTTGCATTGCATTGCATATAAAAACTCTTTGTACATTGAAGAGATTAGGGCTTTTGCATTGCAATGATTTGCGATAAATTAGTGTGCATTGAAGAGATAAATGTTTTTGCATTACAATGCATAAAGAACTCTTTGAGCATTGAAAAGATGGTGCTGTTACATTGCATGAAATAACTTGTGCATTTAAATTCAATAGTAATTGATTTGTGCTTTTAAATTAAATTGCATACAAGAACTCGGTGTGCATTGAAGAGATTAGTGCAATGCATATAAGAAAACTTTGTGCATTGAATATTTTTTCTCTCTAGTAAAACAAGACTGCTTACAGTACCTGGTAGTATAGTGGGATATTTAAGACACTCATACACTGTTTTTTGTTGTTGTTTTTTTTAGTAAAACAAAATTGCTTACAGCAACTGATATTACAGCAGTATATTGAAGACACTCATAGTCTTTTTTTTTTTAATAAAACAAAACTGCTTACCGCACCTGGTATTCCTGGTATACTTGAACTACTGATGAAACATCAGAAGAAGTCTATATGTATAGAAAGTTCAATATCGAGGATTCTTTGTCCGGAAATGTGTTCAATAGGTCAATTATGGACTACATTCAGTCTGATAATATATCAGAAGGAGTCTATGAGTCTATATATAAAGTTAAAGTTCAAAGACTCTTTGGACAAAAACATATTCAAAAAGTCATACATGAACTACTGATGAAACATCAGAAGAAATCTATGAGTATGTATAGAAAGTTCAAGTTCATAGAATGTACATCCAGAAATGTTCAGTAGTTAAAAATGGACAATTGTCTGGTCGATAAATATCTGTCAATGAGTATTTATAGAAAGTTAAAATTGTAGATCTCTTTGGCCACAAATAAGTTCAATAGGTCCAATATGGACTACTGTCTGACTAATGAAACATCAGAAGTCTATGAGTATGTATATAAAATTAAAGTTCAAAAACTCTTTGGCAATAAATATGTTCAGAAAGTCATTTTTAAACTACTCATGAATCATCAGAAGGAATCTATGAGTATGTATAGAAAGTTCAAAGACTCTTTGGACAAAAACATGTTCAAAAAGGCATACTTGAATTACAGATCTATGAGGAATCTATGAGTATGTATATAAAATTAAAGTCCAAAGACTATTTGGTCAAAAACATATATTTAAAAAGTCATACTTGAACTACTGATGAAACATCAGAAGGAGTCTATGAGTATGTATAGAAAGGTCAAGTTCAAAGAATCCAGATGCAGAAAAATGTTCAAAAAGTCATACTTGAACTTCTGATGAGGAATCTATGAGTATGTATAGAAAGTTAAATATCGAGGATTCTTTGTCCAGGAATGTGTTCAATAGGTCAAATATGGACTACAATCAGTCTAAAAAATACATCAGAAGGAGTCTATGAGTCTGTTTATAAAGTTAAAGTTCAAAGACACTTTGGACAAAACCATATTCAAAAAAAGGCATACTTGAACTACTGATGAAACGTCAGAAGAAATCTATGAGTATGTATAGAAAGTTCAATATCGAGGATCTTTGTCCAGAAATGTGTTCAATAGTTCAAATACGGACTACACTCAGTCTGAAAAAAACATCAGAAGGAGTCTATGAGTATGTATATAAAAATTAAAGTTCAAAGACTCTTTGGACAAAAACATATTCAAAAAGGCATACTTGAACAACTGATGAAACATCAGAAGAAATCTATGAGTATGTATAGAAAGTTCAAGTTCATAGAATGTACGTCCAGAAATATGCTCAGTATTTAAAAATGGACAATTGTCTGGCTGATATAGTATCTGAAAGAGTCAATGAGTATTTATAGAAAGTTAAAATTTTAGATCTCTTTGGAAATAAATAAGTTCAATAGGTCAAATACGGACTACTGTCTGGCTAATTAAACATCATAAGTCTATGAGTATGTATAGAAAGTTCAATATCGAGGATCTTTGTCCAGAAATGTGTTCAATAGTTCAAATACGGACTACACCAGTCTGATAATACATCAGAAGGAGTCTATGAGTATGTATATAAAATTATAGTTCAAAAACTCTTTGGCCATAAATATGTTCAAAGAGGCATTTTTAAACTACTGATGAAACATCAGAAGAAATCTGTGAGTATCTATAGAAATGTCAAGGTCATAGAATGTACGTCCAGAAATATGCTCAGTATTTAAATATGGACAATTGTCTGGTTGATATAATATCTGAAAGAGTCAATGAGTATTTATAGAAAGTTAAAATTGTAGATCTATTTGGCCACAAATAGGTTCAATAGGTCCAATACGGACTATTGTCTGACTAATGATACATCACAAGAAGTCTATGAGTATGTATATCAAATTAAAGTTCAAAGACTCTTTGGACAAAAACATATTCAAAAAGTCATATTTGAACTACTGATGAAACATCAAAAGAAATCTATGAGTATGTATATAAAATTAAAGTTCAAAAACTCTTTTCACCATAAATATGTTCAAAAAGGCATTTTAAACTACTGATGAAACATCAGAAGGAATCTATGAGTATGTATAGAAAGTTAAATATCAAGGATTCTTTGTCCAGAAATGTGTTCAATAGGTCAAATACAGACTATACTCAGTCTGATAATACATCAGAAGGAGTCTACGAGTCTATTTATAAAGTTAAAGTTCAAAGACTCTTTGGACAAAAACATATTCAAAAAGTCATACTTGAACTACTGATGAAACATCAGAAGAAATCTATGCGAATGTATAGAAAGTTACATATCGCGGATTCTTTTTCCAGAAATGTGTTCGATAGGTCAAATACGGACTACACTCAGTCTGAAAAATACATCAGAAGAAATCTATGAGTCTATTTATAAAGTTAAAGATCAAAGAATCGTTGGACAAAACCATATTCAAAAAAGGCATACTTGAACTACTGATGAAACATCAGAAGAAATCTATGAGTATGTATATTAAAAAGAAGTTTAAAGACTCTTTGCCAAAAATAAGTTCAAAAGTTCATACTTCAACTACTGATGAAACGTCAGAAGAAATCTATGAGTATGTATAGAAAGTTCAAGTTCATAGAATGTACGTCCAGAAATATGTTCAGTAGTTAAAAATGGACAATTGTCTGGTTGATATAATATCTAAAAGATTCAATGAGTATTTATAGAAAGTTAAAATTGTAGATCTCTTTGGCCATAAATAAGTTCAATAGGTCAAATACGGACTACTGTCTGGCTAATGAAACATCAGAAGAAATCTATGAGTATGTATATAAAAATGTATGTTTAAAGTATCTTTGCCAAAAATAAGATCAAAAGTTCATACTTCAACTACTGATGAAACATCAGAAGAAATCTATGAGTATGTATAGAAAGTTCAATATCGAGGATCTTTGTCCAGAAATGTGTTCAATAGTTCAAATACGGACTACACCCAGTCTGAAAAAAACATCAGAAGTTGTCCATGAGTATGTATATAAAATTAAAGTTCAAAGACTCTTTGGACAAAAACATATTCAAAAAGTCATACTTGAACTACTGATGAAACATCAGAAGAAATCTATGAGTATGTATATAAAATTGAAATTTAAAGACTCTTTGGCCAAAAATAAGTTTAAAAGTTCATATTTCAACTACTGATGAAATGTCAGAAGAAATCTATTATTATGTATAGAAAGTTCAATATCAAGGATCTTCGTCCAGAAATGTGTTCAATTGTTCAAATACGGACTACAATCAGTCTGATAATACATCAGAAGGAGTCTATGCGTATGTATAGAAAGTTACATATCGCGGATTGTTTGTCCAGAAATGTCTTCAATAGGTCAAATACGGACTACACTCAGTCTGAAAAATACATCAGAAGAAATCTATGAGTCTATTTATAGTTAAATTTCAAAGAATCTTTGGACAAAACCATATTCAAAAAAGGCATACTTGACCTACTGATGAAACATCAGAAGAAATCTGTGAGTATGTATAGAAATTTCAAGGTCATAGAATGTACGTCCAGAAATATGCTCAGTATTTAAATATGGACAATTGTCTGGTTGATATAATATCTGAAAGAGTCAATGAGTATTTATAGAAAGTTAAAATTGTAGATCTATTTGGCCACAAATAAGTTCAATAGGTCCAATACGGAGTATTGTCTGACTAATGATACATCAGAAGAAGTCTATGAGTATGTATATCAAATTGAAGTTCAAAGACTCTTTGGACAAAAACATATTCAAAAAGTCATGCTTGAACTTCTGATGAAACATCAGAAGGAATCTATGAGTATGTATAGAAAGTTCTATATCGAGGATATTTGTCCAGAAATGTGTTCAATAGTTCAAATACAGACTATACTCAGTCTGATAATACATCAGAAGGAGTCTACGAGTCTATTTATAAAGTTAAAGTTCAAAGACTCTTTGGACAAAAACATATTCAAAAAGGCATACTTAAACTACTGATGAAACATCAGAAGGAATCTATGAGTATGTATAGAAAGTTAAATATCAAGGATTCTTTGTCCAGAAATGTGTTCAATAGTTCAAATACAGACTATACTCAGTCTGATAATACATCAGAAGGAGTCTATGAGTATGTATATAAAAATTAAAGTTCAAAGACTCTTTGGACAAAAACATATTCAAAAAGTCATACTTGAACTACTGATGAAACATCAGAAGAAATCTATGAGTATGTATAGAGATTTCAAGATCATAGAATGTACGTCCAGAAATATGTTCAGTAGTTGATCAATTTATAATATCTGAAATTAATGATATAATATCTGAAAGATTCAATGAGTATTTATAGAAAGTTAAAATTGTAGATCTCTTTGTCCATAAATAAGTTCAATAGGTCAAATACAGACAACTGTCTGGATAATGAAACATCAGAAGAAATCTATGAGCATGTATATAAAAATTTAAGTTTAAAGACTTTGCCAAAAATAAGTTCAAAAGTTCATACTTCAACTACTGATGAAACGTCAGAAGAAATCTATGAGTATGTATAGAAAGTTCAATATCGAGGATCTTTGTCCAGAAATGTGTTCAATAGTTCAAATACGGACTACACCCAGTCTGAAAAATACATCAGAAGGAGTCCATGAGTATGTATATAAAATTAAAGTTCAAAGACTCTTTGGACAAAAACATATTCAAAAAGTCATACTTGAACTACTGATGTAACATCAGAAGAAATCTATGAGTATGTATATAAAATTGAAATTTAAAGACTCTTTGGCCAAAAATAAGTTCAAAAGTTCATATTTCAACTACTGATGAAATGTCAGAAGAAATCTATGATTATGTATAGAAAGTTCAATATCAAGGATCTTCGTCCAGAAATGTGTTCAATAGTTCAAATACGGACTACAATCAGTCTGATAATACATCAGAAGGAGTCTATGAGTATGTATAGAAAGGTCAAGTTCAAAGAATCCAGATGCAGAAAAATTTTCAAAAAGTCATGCTTGAACTTCTGATGAAACATCAGAAGGAATCTATGAGTATGTATAGAAAGTTCAATATCGAGGATCTTTGTCCAGAAATGTGTTCAATAGTTTAAATTCGGACTACACTCAGTCTGAAAAAAAAACATCAGAAGAAATCTATGAGTATGTATAGAGATTTCAAGATCATAGAATGTACGTCCAGAAATATGTTCAGTAGTTAAAAATGGACAATTGTCTGGTTGATATAATATCTGAAAGATTCAATGAGTATTTATAGAAAGTTAAAATTGTAGATCTCTTTGTCCATAAATAAGTTCAATAGGTCAAATACGGACTACTGTCTGGCTAATGAAACATCAGAAGAAATCTATGAGTATGTATATAAAAATGTATGTTTAAAGTATCTTTGCCAAAAATAAGATCAAAAGTTCATACTTCAACTACTGATGAAACATCAGAAGAAATCTATGAGTATGTATAGAAAGTTCAATATCGAGGATCTTTGTCCAGAAATGTGTTCAATAGTTCAAATACGGACTACACCCAGTCTGAAAAAAACATCAGAAGTTGTCCATGAGTATGTATATAAAATTAAAGTTCAAAGACTCTTTGGACAAAAACATATTCAAAAAGTCATACTTGAACTACTGATGAAACATCAGAAGAAATCTATGAGTATGTATATAAAATTGAAATTTAAAGACTCTTTGGCCAAAAATAAGTTTAAAAGTTCATATTTCAACTACTGATGAAATGTCAGAAGAAATCTATTATTATGTATAGAAAGTTCAATATCAAGGATCTTCGTCCAGAAATGTGTTCAATTGTTCAAATACGGACTACAATCAGTCTGATAATACATCAGAAGGAGTCTATGCGTATGTATAGAAAGTTACATATCGCGGATTGTTTGTCCAGAAATGTCTTCAATAGGTCAAATACGGACTACACTCAGTCTGAAAAATACATCAGAAGAAATCTATGAGTCTATTTATAGTTAAATTTCAAAGAATCTTTGGACAAAACCATATTCAAAAAAGGCATACTTGACCTACTGATGAAACATCAGAAGAAATCTGTGAGTATGTATAGAAATTTCAAGGTCATAGAATGTACGTCCAGAAATATGCTCAGTATTTAAATATGGACAATTGTCTGGTTGATATAATATCTGAAAGAGTCAATGAGTATTTATAGAAAGTTAAAATTGTAGATCTATTTGGCCACAAATAAGTTCAATAGGTCCAATACGGAGTATTGTCTGACTAATGATACATCAGAAGAAGTCTATGAGTATGTATATCAAATTGAAGTTCAAAGACTCTTTGGACAAAAACATATTCAAAAAGTCATGCTTGAACTTCTGATGAAACATCAGAAGGAATCTATGAGTATGTATAGAAAGTTCTATATCGAGGATATTTGTCCAGAAATGTGTTCAATAGTTCAAATACAGACTATACTCAGTCTGATAATACATCAGAAGGAGTCTACGAGTCTATTTATAAAGTTAAAGTTCAAAGACTCTTTGGACAAAAACATATTCAAAAAGGCATACTTAAACTACTGATGAAACATCAGAAGGAATCTATGAGTATGTATAGAAAGTTAAATATCAAGGATTCTTTGTCCAGAAATGTGTTCAATAGTTCAAATACAGACTATACTCAGTCTGATAATACATCAGAAGGAGTCTATGAGTATGTATATAAAAATTAAAGTTCAAAGACTCTTTGGACAAAAACATATTCAAAAAGTCATACTTGAACTACTGATGAAACATCAGAAGAAATCTATGAGTATGTATAGAGATTTCAAGATCATAGAATGTACGTCCAGAAATATGTTCAGTAGTTGATCAATTTATAATATCTGAAATTAATGATATAATATCTGAAAGATTCAATGAGTATTTATAGAAAGTTAAAATTGTAGATCTCTTTGTCCATAAATAAGTTCAATAGGTCAAATACGGACAACTGTCTGGATAATGAAACATCAGAAGAAATCTATGAGCATGTATATAAAAATTTAAGTTTAAAGACTTTGCCAAAAATAAGTTCAAAAGTTCATACTTCAACTACTGATGAAACGTCAGAAGAAATCTATGAGTATGTATAGAAAGTTCAATATCGAGGATCTTTGTCCAGAAATGTGTTCAATAGTTCAAATACGGACTACACCCAGTCTGAAAAATACATCAGAAGGAGTCCATGAGTATGTATATAAAATTAAAGTTCAAAGACTCTTTGGACAAAAACATATTCAAAAAGTCATACTTGAACTACTGATGTAACATCAGAAGAAATCTATGAGTATGTATATAAAATTGAAATTTAAAGACTCTTTGGCCAAAAATAAGTTCAAAAGTTCATATTTCAACTACTGATGAAATGTCAGAAGAAATCTATGATTATGTATAGAAAGTTCAATATCAAGGATCTTCGTCCAGAAATGTGTTCAATAGTTCAAATACGGACTACAATCAGTCTGATAATACATCAGAAGGAGTCTATGAGTATGTATAGAAAGGTCAAGTTCAAAGAATCCAGATGCAGAAAAATTTTCAAAAAGTCATGCTTGAACTTCTGATGAAACATCAGAAGGAATCTATGAGTATGTATAGAAAGTTCAATATCGAGGATCTTTGTCCAGAAATGTGTTCAATAGTTTAAATTCGGACTACACTCAGTCTGAAAAAAAAACATCAGAAGAAATCTATGAGTATGTATAGAGATTTCAAGATCATAGAATGTACGTCCAGAAATATGTTCAGTAGTTAAAAATGGACAATTGTCTGGTTGATATAATATCTGAAAGATTCAATGAGTATTTATAGAAAGTTAAAATTGTAGATCTCTTTGTCCATAAATAAGTTCAATAGGTCAAATACGGACAACTGTCTGGATAATGAAACATCAGAAGAAATCTATGAGCATGTATATAAAAATTTAAGTTTAAAGACTTTGCCAAAAATAAGTTCAAAAGTTCATACTTCAACTACTGATGAAACGTCAGAAGAAATCTATGAGTATGTATAGAAAGTTCAATATCGAGGATCTTTGTCCAGAAATGTGTTCAATAGTTCAAATACGGACTACACCCAGTCTGAAAAAAACATCAGAAGGTGTCCATGAGTATGTATATAAAATTAAAGTTCAAAGACTCTTTGGACAAAAACATATTCAAAAAGTCATACTTGAACTACTGATGAAACATCAGAAGAAATCTATGAGTATGTATATAAAATTGAAATTTAAAGACTCTTTGGCCAAAAATAAGTTCAAAAGTTCATATTTCAACTACTGATGAAATGTCAGAAGAAATCTATGATTATGTATAGAAAGTTCAATATCAAGGATCTTCGTCCAGAAATGTGTTCAATAGTTCAAATACGGACTACAATCAGTCTGATAATACATCAGAAGGAGTCTATGAGTATGTATATAAAAATTTAAGTTCAAAGACTCTTTGGACAAAAATATATTCAAAAAGTCATACTTGAACTACTGATGAAACATCAGAAGAAATCTATGAGTATGTATAGAGATTTCAAGATCATAGAATGTACGTCCAGAAATATGTTCAGTAGTTAAAAATGGACAATTGTCTGGTTGATATAATATCTGAAAGATTCAATGAGTATTTATAGAAAGTTAAAATTGTAGATCTCTTTGTCCATAAATAAGTTCAATAGGTCAAATACGGACAACTGTCTGGATAATGAAACATCAGAAGAAATCTATGAGCATGTATATAAAAATTTAAGTTTAAAGACTTTGCCAAAAATAAGTTCAAAAGTTCATACTTCAACTACTGATGAAACGTCAGAAGAAATCTATGAGTATGTATATAAAATTGAAATTTAAAGACTCTTTGGCCAAAAATAAGTTCAAAAGTTCATATTTCAACTACTGATGAAATGTCAGAAGAAATCTATGATTATGTATAGAAAGTTCAATATCAAAGATCTTCGTCCAGAAATGTGTTCAATAGTTCAAATACGGACTACAATCAGTCTGATAATACATCAGAAGGAGTCTATGAGTATGTATAGAAAGGTCAAGTTCAAAGAATCCAGATGCAGAAAAATGTTCAAAAAGTCATGCTTGAACTTCTGATGAAACATCAGAAGGAATCTATGAGTATGTATAGAAAGTTCAATATCGAGGATCTTTGTCCAGAAATGTGTTCAATAGTTTAAATTCGGACTACACTCAGTCTGAAAAAAAAACATCAGAAGGAATCTATGAGTATGTATAGAAAGTTCAGGTTCATAGAATGTACGTCCAGAAATATGTTCAGTAGTTAAAAATGGACAATTGTCTGGTTGATATAATATCTAAAAGATTCAATGAGTATTTATAGAAAGTTAAAATTGTAGATCTCTTTGGCCATAAATAAGTTCAATAGCTCAAATACGGACTACTGTCTGGCTAATGAAACAGAAGAAATCTATGAGTATGTATATAAAAATGTATGTTTAAAGTATCTTTGCCAAAAATAAGATCAAAAGTTCATACTTCAACTACTGATGAAACGTCACAAGAAATCTATGAGTATGTATAGAAAGTTCAATATCGAGGATCTTTGTCCAGAAATGTGTTCAATAGTTCAAATACGGACTACACTCAGTATGACAATACATCAGGAGTCTATGAGTATATATATAAAATTAAGGTTCAAAGACTCTTTCACTATAAATATGTGCACAGAGTCCTTTTTGAACTACTGATGAAACATCAGAAGGAATCTATGAGTATGTATAGAAATTTCAAGTTCATAGAATCTAAGTCCAGAAATATGCTCAGTATTTAAAAATGGACAATTGTCTGGCTGATATAGTATCTGAAAGAGTCAATGAGTATTTATAGAAAGTTAAAAATTTAGATCTCTTTGGCCATAAATAAGTTCAATATGTTAAATACGGACTACTGTCTGGCTAATTAAAAATCATACGTCTATGAGTATGTATAAAAAGTTCAATATCGAGGATCTTTGTCCATAAATGTGTTCAATAGTTCAAATACAGACTACAATCAGTCTGATAATACATCAGAAGGAGTCTATGAGTATGTATATACAATTATAGTTCAAAAAGTCTTTGGCCATAAATATGTTCAAAGAAGCATTTTTAAACTACTGATGAAACATCAGAAGAAATCTGTGAGTATCTATAGAAATTTCAAGGTCATAGAATGTACGTCCAGAAATATGCTCAGTATTTAAATATGGACAATTGTCTGGTTGATATAATATCTGAAAGAGTCAATGAGTATTTATAGAAAGTTAAAATTGTAGATCTATTTGGCCACAAATAGGTTCAATAGGTCCAATACGGACTATTGTCTGACTAATGATACATCAGAAGAAGTCTATGAGTATGTATATCAAATTAAAGTTCAAAGACTCTTTGGACAAAAACATATTCAAAAAGTCATATTTGAACTACTGATGAAACATCAGAAGAAATCTATGAGTATGTATATAAAATTAAAGTTCAAAAACTCTTTTCACCATAAATATGTTCAAAAAGGCAGTTTTAAAGTACTGATGAAACATCAGAAGGAATCTATGCGAATGTATAGAAAGTTACATATCGCGGATTCTTTTTCCAGAAATGTGTTCAATAGGTCAAATACGGACTACACTCAGTCTGAAAAATACATCAGAAGAAATCTATGAGTCTATTTATAAAGTTAAAGATCAAAGAATCGTTGGACAAAACCATATTCAAAAAAGGCATACTTGAACTACTGATGAAACATCAGAAGAAATCTATGAGTATGTATATAAAAAAGAAGTTTAAAGACTCTTTGCCAAAAATAAGTTCAAAAGTTCATACTTCAACTACTGATGAAACGTCAGAAGAAATCTATGAGTATGTATAGAAAGTTCAATATCGAGGATCTTTGTCCAGAAATGTGTTCAATAGTTCAAATACGGACTACACTCAGTCTGAAAAAAACATCAGAAGGAGTCTATGAGTATGTATATAAAAATTAAAGTTCAAAGACTCTTTGGACAAAAACATATTCAAAAAGGCATACTTGAACAACTGATGAAACATCAGAAGAAATCTATGAGTATGTATAGAAAGTTCAAGTTCATAGAATGTACGTCCAGAAATATGCTCAGTATTTAAAAATGGACAATTGTCTGGCTGATATAGTATCTGAAAGAGTCAATGAGTATTTATAGAAAGTTAAAATTTTAGATCTCTTTGGCCATAAATAAGTTCAATAGGTCAAATACAGACAACTGTCTGGATAATGAAACATCAGAAGAAATCTATGAGCATGTATATAAAAATTTAAGTTTAAAGACTTTGCCAAAAATAAGTTCAAAAGTTCATACTTCAACTACTGATGAAACGTCAGAAGAAATCTATGAGTATGTATAGAAAGTTCAATATCGAGGATCTTTGTCCAGAAATGTGTTCAATAGTTCAAATACTGACTACACTCAGTCTGAAAAAAACATCAGAAGGAGTCTATGAGTATGTATATAAAAATTAAAGTTCAAAGACTCTTTGGACAAAAACATATTCAAAAAGGCATACTTGAACAACTGATGAAACATCAGAAGAAATCTATGAGTATGTATAGAAAGTTCAAGTTCATAGAATGTACGTCCAGAAATATGCTCAGTATTTAAAAATGGACAATTGTCTGGCTGATATAGTATCTGAAAGAGTCAATGAGTATTTATAGAAAGTTACAATTTTAGATCTCTTTGGCCATAAATAAGTTCAATAGGTCAAATACGGACTACTGTCTGGCTAATTAAACATCATAAGTCTATGAGTATGTATAGAAAGTTCAATATCGAGGATCTTTGTCCAGAAATGTGTTCAATAGTTTAAATACTGACTACACCAGTCTGATAATACATCAGAAGGAGTCTATGCGTATGTATAGAAAGTTACATATCGCGGATTGTTTGTCCAGAAATGTCTTCAATAGGTCAAATACGGACTACACTCAGTCTGAAAAATACATCAGAAGAAATCTTTGAGTCTATTTATAGTTAAAGTTCAAAGAATCTTTGGACAAAACCATATTCAAAAAAGGCATACTTGACCTACTGATGAAACATTAGAAGAAATCTATGAGTATGTATAGAAAGTTCAATATTGAGGACTCTTTGTCCAGGAATGTGTTCAATAGGTTAAATATGGACTACACTCAGTCTGAAAAATACATCAGAAGAAATCTTTGAGTCTATTTATAGTTAAAGTTCAAAGACTCTTTGAACAAAAACATATTCAAAAAGTCATACTTGAACTACTGATGAAACATCAGAAGAAATCTGTGAATATGTATAGAAATTTCAAGGTCATAGAATGTACGTCCAGAAATATGCTCAGTATTTAAATATGGACAATTGTCTGGTTGATATAATATCTGAAAGAGTCAATGAGTATTTATAGAAAGTTAAAATTGTAGATCTATTTGGCCACAAATAAGTTCAATAGGTCCAATACGTAGTATTGTCTGACTAATGATATGTATAGAAAGTTAAATATCAAGGATTCTTTGTCCAGAAATGTGTTCAATAGGTCAAATACAGACTATACTCAGTCTGATAATACATCAGAAGGAGTCTATGAGTATGTATATAAAAATTAAAGTTCAAAGACTCTTTGGACAAAAACATATTCAAAAAGTCATACTTGAACTACTGATGAAACATCAGAAGAAATCTATGAGTATGTATAGAGATTTCAAGATCATAGAATGTACGTCCAGAAATATGTTCAGTAGTTAAAAATGGACAATTGTCTGGTTGATATAATATCTGAAAGATTCAATGAGTATTTATAGAAAGTTAAAATTGTAGATCTCTTTGGCCATAAATAAGTTCAATAGGTCAAATACGGACAACTGTCTGGATAATGAAACATCAGAAGAAATCTATGAGCATGTATATAAAAATTTAAGTTTAAAGACTTTGCCAAAAATAAGTTCAAAAGTTCATACTTCAACTACTGATGAAACGTCAGAAGAAATCTATGAGTATGTATAGAAAGTTCAATATCGAGGATCTTTGTCCAGAAATGTGTTCAATAGTTCAAATACGGACTACACCCAGTCTGAAAAAAACATCAAAAGGTGTCCATGAGTATGTATATAAAATTAAAGTTCAAAGACTCTTTGGACAAAAACATATTCAAAAAGTCATACTTGAACTACTGATGAAACATCAGAAGAAATCTATGAGTATGTATATAAAATTGAAATTTAAAGCCTCTTTGGCCAAAAATAAGTTCAAAAGTTCATATTTCAACTACTGATGAAATGTCAGAAGAAATCTATGATTATGTATAGAAAGTTCAATATCAAGGATCTTCGTCCAGAAATGTGTTCAATAGTTCAAATACGGACTACAATCAGTCTGATAATACATCAGAAGGAGTCTATGAGTATGTATAGAAAGGTCAAGTTCAAAGAATCCAGATGCAGAAAAATGTTCAAAAAGTCATGCTTGAACTTCTGATGAAACATCAGAAGGAATCTATGAGTATGTATAGAAAGTTCAATATCGAGGATCTTTGTCCAGAAATGTGTTCAATAGTTTAAATTCGGACTACACTCAGTCTGAAAAAAAAACATCAGAAGGAATCTATGAGTATGTATAGAAAGTTCAAGTTCATAGAATGTACGTCCAGAAATATGTTCAGTAGTTAAAAATGGACAATTGTCTGGTTGATATAATATCTAAAAGATTCAATGAGTATTTATAGAAAGTTAAAATTGTAGATCTCTTTGGCCATAAATAAGTTCAATAGGTCAAATACGGACTAATGTCTGGCTAATGAAACATCAGAAGAAATCTATGAGTATGTATATAAAAATGTATGTTTAAGGTATCTTTGCCAAAAATAAGATCAAAAGTTCATACTTCAACTACTGATGAAACGTCACAAGAAATCTATGAGTATGTATAGAAAGTTCAATATCGAGGATCTTTGTCCAGAAATGTGTTCAATAGTTCAAATACTGACTACACTCAGTCTGAAAAAAACATCAGAAGGAGTCTATGAGTATGTATATAAAAATTAAAGTTCAAAGACTCTTTGGACAAAAACATATTCAAAAAGGCATACTTAAACTACTGATGAAACATCAGAAGAAATCTATGAGTATGTATAGAAAGTTCAATATCGAGGATCTTTGTCCAGAAATGTGTTCAATAGTTCAAATACTGACTACACTCAGTCTGAAAAAAACATCAGAAGGAGTCTATGAGTATGTATATAAAAATTAAAGTTCAAAGACTCTTTGGACAAAAACATATTCAAAAAGGCATACTTGAACAACTGATGAAACATCAGAAGAAATCTATGAGTATGTATAGAAAGTTCAAGTTCATAGAATGTACGTCCAGAAATATGCTCAGTATTTAAAAATGGACAATTGTCTGGCTGATATAGTATCTGAAAGAGTCAATGAGTATTTATAGAAAGTTACAATTTTAGATCTCTTTGGCCATAAATAAGTTCAATAGGTCAAATACGGACTACTGTCTGGCTAATTAAACATCATAAGTCTATGAGTATGTATAGAAAGTTCAATATCGAGGATCTTTGTCCAGAAATGTGTTCAATAGTTCAAATACTGACTACACCAGTCTGATAATACATCAGAAGGAGTCTATGCGTATGTATAGAAAGTTACATATCGCGGATTGTTTGTCCAGAAATGTCTTCAATAGGTCAAATACGGACTACACTCAGTCTGAAAAATACATCAGAAGAAATCTTTGAGTCTATTTATAGTTAAAGTTCAAAGAATCTTTGGACAAAACCATATTCAAAAAAGGCATACTTGACCTACTGATGAAACATTAGAAGAAATCTATGAGTATGTATAGAAAGTTCAATATTGAGGACTCTTTGTCCAGGAATGTGTTCAATAGGTTAAATATGGACTACACTCAGTCTGAAAAATACATCAGAAGAAATCTTTGAGTCTATTTATAGTTAAAGTTCAAAGACTCTTTGAACAAAAACATATTCAAAAAGTCATACTTGAACTACTGATGAAACATCAGAAGAAATCTGTGAATATGTATAGAAATTTCAAGGTCATAGAATGTACGTCCAGAAATATGCTCAGTATTTAAATATGGACAATTGTCTGGTTGATATAATATCTGAAAGAGTCAATGAGTATTTATAGAAAGTTAAAATTGTAGATCTATTTGGCCACAAATAAGTTCAATAGGTCCAATACGTAGTATTGTCTGACTAATGATATGTATAGAAAGTTAAATATCAAGGATTCTTTGTCCAGAAATGTGTTCAATAGGTCAAATACAGACTATACTCAGTCTGATAATACATCAGAAGGAGTCTATGAGTATGTATATAAAAATTAAAGTTCAAAGACTCTTTGGACAAAAACATATTCAAAAAGTCATACTTGAACTACTGATGAAACATCAGAAGAAATCTATGAGTATGTATAGAGATTTCAAGATCATAGAATGTACGTCCAGAAATATGTTCAGTAGTTAAAAATGGACAATTGTCTGGTTGATATAATATCTGAAAGATTCAATGAGTATTTATAGAAAGTTAAAATTGTAGATCTCTTTGGCCATAAATAAGTTCAATAGGTCAAATACGGACAACTGTCTGGATAATGAAACATCAGAAGAAATCTATGAGCATGTATATAAAAATTTAAGTTTAAAGACTTTGCCAAAAATAAGTTCAAAAGTTCATACTTCAACTACTGATGAAACGTCAGAAGAAATCTATGAGTATGTATAGAAAGTTCAATATCGAGGATCTTTGTCCAGAAATGTGTTCAATAGTTCAAATACGGACTACACCCAGTCTGAAAAAAACATCAAAAGGTGTCCATGAGTATGTATATATAATTAAAGTTCAAAGACTCTTTGGACAAAAACATATTCAAAAAGTCATACTTGAACTACTGATGAAACATCAGAAGAAATCTATGAGTATGTATATAAAATTGAAATTTAAAGCCTCTTTGGCCAAAAATAAGTTCAAAAGTTCATATTTCAACTACTGATGAAATGTCAGAAGAAATCTATGATTATGTATAGAAAGTTCAATATCAAGGATCTTCGTCCAGAAATGTGTTCAATAGTTCAAATACGGACTACAATCAGTCTGATAATACATCAGAAGGAGTCTATGAGTATGTATAGAAAGGTCAAGTTCAAAGAATCCAGATGCAGAAAAATGTTCAAAAAGTCATGCTTGAACTTCTGATGAAACATCAGAAGGAATCTATGAGTATGTATAGAAAGTTCAATATCGAGGATCTTTGTCCAGAAATGTGTTCAATAGTTTAAATTCGGACTACACTCAGTCTGAAAAAAAAACATCAGAAGGAATCTATGAGTATGTATAGAAAGTTCAAGTTCATAGAATGTACGTCCAGAAATATGTTCAGTAGTTAAAAATGGACAATTGTCTGGTTGATATAATATCTAAAAGATTCAATGAGTATTTATAGAAAGTTAAAATTGTAGATCTCTTTGGCCATAAATAAGTTCAATAGGTCAAATACGGACTAATGTCTGGCTAATGAAACATCAGAAGAAATCTATGAGTATGTATATAAAAATGTATGTTTAAGGTATCTTTGCCAAAAATAAGATCAAAAGTTCATACTTCAACTACTGATGAAACGTCACAAGAAATCTATGAGTATGTATAGAAAGTTCAATATCGAGGATCTTTGTCCAGAAATGTGTTCAATAGTTCAAATACGGACTACACTCAGTATGACAATACATCAGGAGTCTATGAGTATATATATATAAAATTAAGGTTCAAAGACTCTTTCACCATAAATATGTGCACAGAGTCCTTTTTGAACTACTGATGAAACATCAGAAGGAATCTATGAGTATGTATAGAAATTTCAAGTTCATAGAATCTAAGTCCAGAAATATGCTCAGTATTTAAAAATGGACAATTGTCTGGCTGATATAGTATCTGAAAGAGTCAATGAGTATTTATAGAAAGTTAAAAATTTAGATCTCTTTGGCCATAAATAAGTTCAATATGTTAAATACGGACTACTGTCTGGCTAATTAAAAATCATACGTCTATGAGTATGTATAAAAAGTTCAATATCGAGGATCTTTGTCCATAAATGTGTTCAATAGTTCAAATACAGACTACAATCAGTCTGATAATACATCAGAAGGATTCTATGAGTATGTATATACAATTATAGTTCAAAAACTCTTTGGCCATAAATATGTTCAAAGAAGCATTTTTAAACTACTGATGAAACATCAGAAGAAATCTGTGAGTATCTATAGAAATTTCAAGGTCATAGAATATACGTCCAGAAATATGCTCAGTATTTAAATATGGACAATTGTCTGGTTGATATAATATCTGAAAGAGTCAATGAGTATTTATAGAAAGTTAAAATTGTAGATCTATTTGGCCACAAATAGGTTCAATAGGTCCAATACGGACTATTGTCTGACTAATGATACATCAGAAGAAATCTATGAGTATGTATATCAAATTAAAGTTCAAAGACTCTTTGGACAAAAACATATTCAAAAAGTCATATTTGAACTACTGATGAAACATCAGAAGAAATCTATGAGTATGTATATAAAATTAAAGTTTAAAAACTCTTTTCACCATAAATATGTTCAAAAAAGCAGTTTTAAACTACTGATGAAACATCAGAGGGAATCTATGAGTATGTATAGAAAGTTAAATATCAAGGATTCTATGTCCAGAAATGTGTGCAATAGGTCAAATACAGACTATACCCAGTCTGATAATACATCAGGAGGAGTCGATGAGTCTATTTATAAAGTTAAAGTTCAAAGACTCTTTGGACAAAAACATATTCAAAAAGGCATACTTAAACTACTGATGAAACATCAGAAGGAATCTATGAGTATGTATAGAAAGTTAAATATCAAGGATTCTTTGTCCAGAAATGTGTTCAATAGTTCAAATACAGACTATAATCAGTCTGATAATACATCAGAAGGAGTCTACGAGTCTATTTATAAAGTTAAAGTTCAAAGACTCTTTGGACAAAAACATATTCAAAAAGTCATACTTGAACTACTGATGAAACATCAGAAGAAATCTATGCGAATGTATAGAAAGTTACATATCGCGGATTCTTTTTCCAGAAATGTGTTCAATAGGTCAAATACGGACTACACTCAGTCTGAAAAATACATCAGAAGAAATCTATGAGTCTATTTATAAAGTTAAAGATCAAAGAATCGTTGGACAAAACCATATTCAAAAAAGGCATACTTGAACTACTGATGAAACATCAGAAGAAATCTATGAGTATGTATATAAAAAAGAAGTTTAAAGACTCTTTGCCAAAAATAAGTTCAAAAGTTCATACTTCAACTACTGATGAAACGTCAGAAGAAATCTATGAGTATGTATAGAAAGTTCAATATCGAGGATCTTTGTCCAGAAATGTGTTCAATAGTTCAAATACGGACTACACTCAGTCTGAAAAAAACATCAGAAGGACTCTATGAGTATGTATATAAAAATTAAAGTTCAAAGACTCTTTGGACAAAAACATATTCAAAAAGGCATACTTGAACAACTGATGAAACATCAGAAGAAATCTATGAGTATGTATAGAAAGTTCAAGTTCATAGAATGTACGTCCAGAAATATGTTCAGTAGTTAAAAATGGACAATTGTCTGGTTGATATAATATCTGAAAGATTCAATGAGTATTTATAGAAAGTTAAAATTGTAGATCTCTTTGTCCATAAATAAGTTCAATAGGTCAAATACGGACAACTGTCTGGATAATGAAACATCAGAAGAAATCTATGAGCATGTATATAAAAATTTAAGTTTAAAGACTTTGCCAAAAATAAGTTCAAAAGTTCATACTTCAACTACTGATGAAACGTCAGAAGAAATCTATGAGTATGTATAGAAAGTTCAATATCGAGGATCTTTGTCCAGAAATGTGTTCAATAGTTCAAATACGGACTACACCCAGTCTGAAAAAAACATCAAAAGGTGTCCATGAGTATGTATATAAAATTAAAGTTCAAAGACTCTTTGGACAAAAACATATTCAAAAAGTCATACTTGAACTACTGATGAAACATCAGAAGAAATCTATGAGTATGTATATAAAATTGAAATTTAAAGCCTCTTTGGCCAAAAATAAGTTCAAAAGTTCATATTTCAACTACTGATGAAATGTCAGAAGAAATCTATGATTATGTATAGAAAGTTCAATATCAAGGATCTTCGTCCAGAAATGTGTTCAATAGTTCAAATACGGACTACAATCAGTCTGATAATACATCAGAAGGAGTCTATGAGTATGTATAGAAAGGTCAAGTTCAAAGAATCCAGATGCAGAAAAATGTTCAAAAAGTCATGCTTGAACTTCTGATGAAACATCAGAAGGAATCTATGAGTATGTATAGAAAGTTCAATATCGAGGATCTTTGTCCAGAAATGTGTTCAATAGTTTAAATTCGGACTACACTCAGTCTGAAAAAAAAACATCAGAAGGAATCTATGAGTATGTATAGAAAGTTCAAGTTCATAGAATGTACGTCCAGAAATATGTTCAGTAGTTAAAAATGGACAATTGTCTGGTTGATATAATATCTAAAAGATTCAATGAGTATTTATAGAAAGTTAAAATTGTAGATCTCTTTGGCCATAAATAAGTTCAATAGGTCAAATACGGACTAATGTCTGGCTAATGAAACATCAGAAGAAATCTATGAGTATGTATATAAAAATGTATGTTTAAGGTATCTTTGCCAAAAATAAGATCAAAAGTTCATACTTCAACTACTGATGAAACGTCACAAGAAATCTATGAGTATGTATAGAAAGTTCAATATCGAGGATCTTTGTCCAGAAATGTGTTCAATAGTTCAAATACGGACTACACTCAGTATGACAATACATCAGGAGTCTATGAGTATATATATATAAAATTAAGGTTCAAAGACTCTTTCACCATAAATATGTGCACAGAGTCCTTTTTGAACTACTGATGAAACATCAGAAGGAATCTATGAGTATGTATAGAAATTTCAAGTTCATAGAATCTAAGTCCAGAAATATGCTCAGTATTTAAAAATGGACAATTGTCTGGCTGATATAGTATCTGAAAGAGTCAATGAGTATTTATAGAAAGTTAAAAATTTAGATCTCTTTGGCCATAAATAAGTTCAATATGTTAAATACGGACTACTGTCTGGCTAATTAAAAATCATACGTCTATGAGTATGTATAAAAAGTTCAATATCGAGGATCTTTGTCCATAAATGTGTTCAATAGTTCAAATACAGACTACAATCAGTCTGATAATACATCAGAAGGATTCTATGAGTATGTATATACAATTATAGTTCAAAAACTCTTTGGCCATAAATATGTTCAAAGAAGCATTTTTAAACTACTGATGAAACATCAGAAGAAATCTGTGAGTATCTATAGAAATTTCAAGGTCATAGAATATACGTCCAGAAATATGCTCAGTATTTAAATATGGACAATTGTCTGGTTGATATAATATCTGAAAGAGTCAATGAGTATTTATAGAAAGTTAAAATTGTAGATCTATTTGGCCACAAATAGGTTCAATAGGTCCAATACGGACTATTGTCTGACTAATGATACATCAGAAGAAATCTATGAGTATGTATATCAAATTAAAGTTCAAAGACTCTTTGGACAAAAACATATTCAAAAAGTCATATTTGAACTACTGATGAAACATCAGAAGAAATCTATGAGTATGTATATAAAATTAAAGTTTAAAAACTCTTTTCACCATAAATATGTTCAAAAAAGCAGTTTTAAACTACTGATGAAACATCAGAGGGAATCTATGAGTATGTATAGAAAGTTAAATATCAAGGATTCTATGTCCAGAAATGTGTGCAATAGGTCAAATACAGACTATACCCAGTCTGATAATACATCAGGATGAGTCTATTTATAAAGTTAAAGTTCAAAGACTCTTTGGACAAAAACATATTCAAAAAGGCATACTTAAACTACTGATGAAACATCAGAAGGAATCTATGAGTATGTATAGAAAGTTAAATATCAAGGATTCTTTGTCCAGAAATGTGTTCAATAGTTCAAATACAGACTATAATCAGTCTGATAATACATCAGAAGGAGTCTACGAGTCTATTTATAAAGTTAAAGTTCAAAGACTCTTTGGACAAAAACATATTCAAAAAGTCATACTTGAACTACTGATGAAACATCAGAAGAAATCTATGCGAATGTATAGAAAGTTACATATCGCGGATTCTTTTTCCAGAAATGTGTTCAATAGGTCAAATACGGACTACACTCAGTCTGAAAAATACATCAGAAGAAATCTATGAGTCTATTTATAAAGTTAAAGATCAAAGAATCGTTGGACAAAACCATATTCAAAAAAGGCATACTTGAACTACTGATGAAACATCAGAAGAAATCTATGAGTATGTATATAAAAAAGAAGTTTAAAGACTCTTTGCCAAAAATAAGTTCAAAAGTTCATACTTCAACTACTGATGAAACGTCAGAAGAAATCTATGAGTATGTATAGAAAGTTCAATATCGAGGATCTTTGTCCAGAAATGTGTTCAATAGTTCAAATACGGACTACACTCAGTCTGAAAAAAACATCAGAAGGACTCTATGAGTATGTATATAAAAATTAAAGTTCAAAGACTCTTTGGACAAAAACATATTCAAAAAGGCATACTTGAACAACTGATGAAACATCAGAAGAAATCTATGAGTATGTATAGAAAGTTCAAGTTCATAGAATGTACGTCCAGAAATATGTTCAGTAGTTAAAAATGGACAATTGTCTGGTTGATATAATATCTGAAAGATTCAATGAGTATTTATAGAAAGTTAAAATTGTAGATCTCTTTGTCCATAAATAAGTTCAATAGGTCAAATACGGACAACTGTCTGGATAATGAAACATCAGAAGAAATCTATGAGCATGTATATAAAAATTTAAGTTTAAAGACTTTGCCAAAAATAAGTTCAAAAGTTCATACTTCAACTACTGATGAAACGTCAGAAGAAATCTATGAGTATGTATAGAAAGTTCAATATCGAGGATCTTTGTCCAGAAATGTGTTCAATAGTTCAAATATGGACTACACCCAGTCTGAAAAAAACATCAAAAGGTGTCCATGAGTATGTATATAAAATTAAAGTTCAAAGACTCTTTGGACAAAAACATATTCAAAAAGTCATACTTGAACTACTGATGAAACATCAGAAGAAATCTATGAGTATGTATATAAAATTGAAATTTAAAGCCTCTTTGGCCAAAAATAAGTTCAAAAGTTCATATTTCAACTACTGATGAAATGTCAGAAGAAATCTATGATTATGTATAGAAAGTTCAATATCAAGGATCTTCGTCCAGAAATGTGTTCAATAGTTCAAATACGGACTACAATCAGTCTGATAATACATCAGAAGGAGTCTATGAGTATGTATAGAAAGGTCAAGTTCAAAGAATCCAGATGCAGAAAAATGTTCAAAAAGTCATGCTTGAACTTCTGATGAAACATCAGAAGGAATCTATGAGTATGTATAGAAAGTTCAATATCGAGGATCTTTGTCCAGAAATGTGTTCAATAGTTTAAATTCGGACTACACTCAGTCTGAAAAAAAAACATCAGAAGGAATCTATGAGTATGTATAGAAAGTTCAAGTTCATAGAATGTACGTCCAGAAATATGTTCAGTAGTTAAAAATGGACAATTGTCTGGTTGATATAATATCTAAAAGATTCAATGAGTATTTATAGAAAGTTAAAATTGTAGATCTCTTTGGCCATAAATAAGTTCAATAGGTCAAATACGGACTAATGTCTGGCTAATGAAACATCAGAAGAAATCTATGAGTATGTATATAAAAATGTATGTTTAAGGTATCTTTGCCAAAAATAAGATCAAAAGTTCATACTTCAACTACTGATGAAACGTCACAAGAAATCTATGAGTATGTATAGAAAGTTCAATATCGAGGATCTTTGTCCAGAAATGTGTTCAATAGTTCAAATACGGACTACACTCAGTATGACAATACATCAGGAGTCTATGAGTATATATATATAAAATTAAGGTTCAAAGACTCTTTCACCATAAATATGTGCACAGAGTCCTTTTTGAACTACTGATGAAACATCAGAAGGAATCTATGAGTATGTATAGAAATTTCAAGTTCATAGAATCTAAGTCCAGAAATATGCTCAGTATTTAAAAATGGACAATTGTCTGGCTGATATAGTATCTGAAAGAGTCAATGAGTATTTATAGAAAGTTAAAAATTTAGATCTCTTTGGCCATAAATAAGTTCAATATGTTAAATACGGACTACTGTCTGGCTAATTAAAAATCATACGTCTATGAGTATGTATAAAAAGTTCAATATCGAGGATCTTTGTCCATAAATGTGTTCAATAGTTCAAATACAGACTACAATCAGTCTGATAATACATCAGAAGGATTCTATGAGTATGTATATACAATTATAGTTCAAAAACTCTTTGGCCATAAATATGTTCAAAGAAGCATTTTTAAACTACTGATGAAACATCAGAAGAAATCTGTGAGTATCTATAGAAATTTCAAGGTCATAGAATATACGTCCAGAAATATGCTCAGTATTTAAATATGGACAATTGTCTGGTTGATATAATATCTGAAAGAGTCAATGAGTATTTATAGAAAGTTAAAATTGTAGATCTATTTGGCCACAAATAGGTTCAATAGGTCCAATACGGACTATTGTCTGACTAATGATACATCAGAAGAAATCTATGAGTATGTATATCAAATTAAAGTTCAAAGACTCTTTGGACAAAAACATATTCAAAAAGTCATATTTGAACTACTGATGAAACATCAGAAGAAATCTATGAGTATGTATATAAAATTAAAGTTTAAAAACTCTTTTCACCATAAATATGTTCAAAAAAGCAGTTTTAAACTACTGATGAAACATCAGAGGGAATCTATGAGTATGTATAGAAAGTTAAATATCAAGGATTCTATGTCCAGAAATGTGTGCAATAGGTCAAATACAGACTATACCCAGTCTGATAATACATCAGGATGAGTCTATTTATAAAGTTAAAGTTCAAAGACTCTTTGGACAAAAACATATTCAAAAAGGCATACTTAAACTACTGATGAAACATCAGAAGGAATCTATGAGTATGTATAGAAAGTTAAATATCAAGGATTCTTTGTCCAGAAATGTGTTCAATAGTTCAAATACAGACTATAATCAGTCTGATAATACATCAGAAGGAGTCTACGAGTCTATTTATAAAGTTAAAGTTCAAAGACTCTTTGGACAAAAACATATTCAAAAAGTCATACTTGAACTACTGATGAAACATCAGAAGAAATCTATGCGAATGTATAGAAAGTTACATATCGCGGATTCTTTTTCCAGAAATGTGTTCAATAGGTCAAATACGGACTACACTCAGTCTGAAAAATACATCAGAAGAAATCTATGAGTCTATTTATAAAGTTAAAGATCAAAGAATCGTTGGACAAAACCATATTCAAAAAAGGCATACTTGAACTACTGATGAAACATCAGAAGAAATCTATGAGTATGTATATAAAAAAGAAGTTTAAAGACTCTTTGCCAAAAATAAGTTCAAAAGTTCATACTTCAACTACTGATGAAACGTCAGAAGAAATCTATGAGTATGTATAGAAAGTTCAATATCGAGGATCTTTGTCCAGAAATGTGTTCAATAGTTCAAATACGGACTACACTCAGTCTGAAAAAAACATCAGAAGGACTCTATGAGTATGTATATAAAAATTAAAGTTCAAAGACTCTTTGGACAAAAACATATTCAAAAAGGCATACTTGAACAACTGATGAAACATCAGAAGAAATCTATGAGTATGTATAGAAAGTTCAAGTTCATAGAATGTACGTCCAGAAATATGTTCAGTAGTTAAAAATGGACAATTGTCTGGTTGATATAATATCTGAAAGATTCAATGAGTATTTATAGAAAGTTAAAATTGTAGATCTCTTTGTCCATAAATAAGTTCAATAGGTCAAATACGGACAACTGTCTGGATAATGAAACATCAGAAGAAATCTATGAGCATGTATATAAAAATTTAAGTTTAAAGACTTTGCCAAAAATAAGTTCAAAAGTTCATACTTCAACTACTGATGAAACGTCAGAAGAAATCTATGAGTATGTATAGAAAGTTCAATATCGAGGATCTTTGTCCAGAAATGTGTTCAATAGTTCAAATACGGACTACACCCAGTCTGAAAAAAACATCAAAAGGTGTCCATGAGTATGTATATAAAATTAAAGTTCAAAGACTCTTTGGACAAAAACATATTCAAAAAGTCATACTTGAACTACTGATGAAACATCAGAAGAAATCTATGAGTATGTATATAAAATTGAAATTTAAAGCCTCTTTGGCCAAAAATAAGTTCAAAAGTTCATATTTCAACTACTGATGAAATGTCAGAAGAAATCTATGATTATGTATAGAAAGTTCAATATCAAGGATCTTCGTCCAGAAATGTGTTCAATAGTTCAAATACGGACTACAATCAGTCTGATAATACATCAGAAGGAGTCTATGAGTATGTATAGAAAGGTCAAGTTCAAAGAATCCAGATGCAGAAAAATGTTCAAAAAGTCATGCTTGAACTTCTGATGAAACATCAGAAGGAGTCTATGAGTATGTATAGAAAGTTCAAGTTCATAGAATGTACGTCCAGAAAAATGTTCAGTAGTTAAAAATGGACAATTGTCTGGTTGATATAATATCTAAAAGATTCAATGAGTATTTATAGAAAGTTAAAATTGTAGATCTCTTTGGCCATAAATAAGTTCAATAGCTCAAATACGGACTACTGTCTGGCTAATGAAACAGAAGAAATCTATGAGTATGTATATAAAAATTTATGTTTAAAGTATCTTTGCCAAAAATAAGATCAAAAGTTCATACTTCAACTACTGATGAAACGTCACAAGAAATCTATGAGTATGTATAGAAAGTTCAATATCGAGGATCTTTGTCCAGAAATGTGTTCAATAGTTCAAATACGGACTACACTCAGTATGACAATACATCAGGAGTCTATGAGTATATATATAAAATTAAGGTTCAAAGACTCTTTCACCATAAATATGTGCACAGAGTCCTTTTTGAACTATTGATGAAACATCAGAAGGAATCTATGAGTATGTATAGACATTTCAAGTTCATAGAATGTAAGTCCAGAAATATGCTCAGTATTTAAAAATGGACAATTGTCTGGCTGATATAGTATCTGAAAGAGTCAATGAGTATTTATAGAAAGTTAAAAATTTAGATCTCTTTGGCCATAAATAAGTTCAATATGTTAAATACAGACTACTGTCTGGCTAATTAAAAATCATACGTCTATGAGTATGTATAGAAAGTTCAATATCGAGGATCTTTGTCCAGAAATGTGTTCAATAGTTCAAATACAGACTACAATCAGTCTGATAATACATCAGAAGGAGTCTATGAGTATGTATATAAAATTATAGTTCAAAAACTCTTTGGCCATAAATATGTTCAAAGAGGCATTTTTAAACTACTGATGAAACATCAGAAGGAATCTATGCGTATGTATAGAAAGTTACATATCGCGGATTCTTTGTCCAGAAATGTGTTCAATAGGTCAAATACGGATTACACTCAGTCTAAAAAATACATCAGAAGAAATCTATGAGTCTATTTATAAAGTTAAAGTTCAAAGAATCGTTGGACAAAACCATATTCAAAAAAGGCATACTTGAACTACTGATGAAACATCAGAAGAAATCTATGAGTATGTATATCAAATTAAAGTTCAAAAACTCTTTGGCCATAAATATGTTCAAAAAGGCATTTTTAAACTACTGATGAAACATCAGAAGGAATCTATGAGTATGTATAGAAAGTTAAATATCAAGGATTCTTTGTCCAGAAATGTGTTCAATAGGTCAAATACAGACTATACTCAGTCTGATAATACATCAGGAGGAGTCTATGAGTCTATTTATAAAGTTAAAGTTCGAAGACTCTTTGGACAAAAACATATTCAAAAAGGCATACTTAAACTACTGATGAAACATCAGAAGGAATCTATGAGTATGTATAGAAAGTTAAATATCAAGGATTCTTTGTCCAGAAATGTGCACAATAGGTCAAATACAGACTATACTCAGTCTGATAATACATCAGAAGGAGTCTACGAGTCTATTTATAAAGTTATTCAAAGACTCTTTGGACAAAAACATATTCAAAAAGTCATACTTGAACTACTGATGAAACATTAGAAGGAATCTATGAGTATGTATAGAAACATCTGTTTCATCAGTAGTTCAAGTTCATAGAATCTACGTCCAGAAATATGTTCAGCAATTGTCTGTTTGACATAATATCTGAAAGAGTCAATTAGTATTTATAGAAAGTTAAAATTTTAGCTCTCTTTGGCCACAAATAAGTGCAATACGGAGTACTGTCTGGCTAATGAAACATCAACAGGACTGTACTTATATAAAGTTCAAAGACTATAAATAAAATGTTGTACAGTTCAAATGCGGACTACTGTCTGGCTAAATAAATATCGGAAAGCATCTATGAGTATGTATAGAAAGTTCAATATCAAGGATTCTTTGTCCAGAAATGTGTTCAATAGGTCAAATGTGGACTGCTCTCAGTCTGATAAAACATCAGAAGGAGTCTATGAGTATGTATAGAAAGTTCAAGATCATAGAATGTACGTCCAGAAATATGTTCAGTAGTTAAAAATGGACAATTGATATAATATCTGAAAAAGTAATGAGTATTTATAGAAAGTAAAAATTTTAGATCTCTTTGGTCAAAAATAAGTTCAATAGGCCAAAATGCGGACTACGTTCTGGCTAATGAAACATCAGAAGTCTATGGTATGTATAGAAAGTTCAAGTTCATAGAATCCAAGGGCAGAAAAATGTTCAAAAAGTCATATTTGAGCTTCTGATGAAATATCAGAAATTCTATGTCTGTATATAAATTAAAGTTCAAAGACTCTTTGTCCATAAATATGCACATATTGCTGTTGCATTGCATACAATAACTCATTGTGCATTAAAGAGATTTTGTATTGCAATACACACAAGAACTCGTTGTGCATTTAAGAGATAAGTGCTTTTGCATTGCATTTCAATGCATACCAGAACTCGTGCATTGTGAAGAGTTGGTGCTTTTGCATTGCATACAAAAACTCGTGTGCATTGAGGAGATTAGTGGTTTTTCATTGCAATGCATACAAAGAATTCGTTGTGCATTGAAGGATTTGTGTTTTTGCATTGCAGTGCATACAAGAACTTGTGCATTGAAGAGATTGGTGCTTTTGCATGTTTGCATTGCAATGCATACAAGAACTCGTTGTGCATTGAAGAGAGTAGTGATTTTGCATTGTATTACAATGCATACAAGAATTCGTTGTGCATTGAAGGATTTGTGTTTTTGCATTGCAGTGCATACAAGAACTTGTGCATTGAAGAGATTGGTGCTTTTGCATGTTTGCATTGCAATGCATACAAGAACTCGTTGTGCATTGAAGAGAGTAGTGATTTTGCATTGTATTACAATGCATACAAGAATTCGTTGTTCATGGAAGAGATTAGTGCTTTTGTATTGCAATGCATACAAGAACTCGTTGTGTATTGAAGGATTAGTGTGTTTGCATTGCAGTGCATACAAGAACTCGTGCATTAAAGAGATTAGTGATTTTGCATTGCAATGCATAAAGAACTCGTTGTGCATGGAAGAGTTTAGTGCTTTCGTATTGCAATGCATAGAAGAACTCGTTGTGCATTGAAGAGATTAATGCTTTTGCATTGCATTGCATACAATAACTCGTGTATTTAATAGATAATGCTGTTGCATTGCATTGCATATAAAAACTCGTTGTGCATTGAAGAGACAAGTGCTTTTGCATTGCATTGCAAATAAAAACTCGTTGTGCATTGAAGAGATTAGTGTGTACAAGAACTCATGAATTAAAAGAAAAATGTTTTGTTCAACAGATATAAATGCATTGTGCTTTTTTCATTGAATACAATAATTTGTGCATTGAAGAGATACGTGCTTTTGCAGTGCATACAAGAACTAGTTGTGCATTAAAGAGATAAGTGATTTTGCATTGCATTGCAATGCATATAAGAAATCTTTGTGCATTGAAGAGATTAGTGCATTTGCATTACAATGCATATACAACTTGTTCATTGAAGAAATTAGTGCTTTTGCATTACAATGCATATAGAACTGTGCAATTAAGAGACAAGTGCTTTTGCATTGTAATGTATACAAGAACTCATTGTGCATTGAAGAGATAAGTGATTTTGCATTGCATTGCACTGCATAGAAGAACTTGTGCATTAAGTGAAATGTGCTTTTTTTTCATTGAATACAATAACTAGTGCATGTGCATTGCATGCATACAGGAACTCGTTGTGCATTGAAGAGACAGTGCTTTTGCATTGCAAATCATACAAGAACTCGTGCATTAAGAGATATAAGTGCATTGTGCTTTTTGTCATTGAATACAATAACTCGTGCATGTGCATTGCATGCATACAGGAACTCGTTGTGCACAAATAAGTTACAAAAGATCCAATACGGACTACTGTCTGGCTAATGAAACATCAACAGGATTGTACGTATATATAGTTCAAAGACTCATAAAATGTTGTACAGTTCAAATGCGGATTACTGTCTGGCTAATGAAATATCAGAAAGAATCTATGAGTATGTATAGAAAGTTCAATATCGAGGGTTCTTTGTCCAGAAATGTGTTCAATAGTTCAAATATGGACTACTCTCAAGTCGGATAAAACATCAGAATCTATGAGTATGTATAGAAACATCTGTTTCATCAGTAGTTCAAGTTCATAGAATCTACGTCAAGAAATTTGTTCAGCAATTGTCTTGTTTGACATAATATCTGAAAGAGTCAATTAGTATTTATAGAAAGTTAAAATTTTAGCTCTCTTTGGCCACAAATAAGTGCAATACGGACTACTGTCTGGCTAATGAAACATCAACGGGACTGTACTTATATAAAGTTCAAAGACTCATAAAATGTTGTACAGTTCAAATGCGGACTACTGTCTGGCTAAAGAAATATCGGAAAGAATCTATGAGTATGTATAGAAAGTTCAATATCAAGGATTCTTTGTCCAGAAATGTGTTCAATAGGTCAAATGTGGACTGCTCTCAGTCTGATAAAACATCAGAAGGAGTCTATGAGTATGTATAGAAAGTTCAAGTCTACGTCCAGAAATATGTTCAGTAGTTAAAAATGGACAATTGATATAATATCTGAAAAAGTAATGAGTATTTATAGAAAGTAAAAATTTTAGATCTCTTTGGTCAAAAATAAGTTCAATAGGCCAAAATGCGGACTACGGTCTGGCTAATGAAACATCAGAAGTCTATGGTATGTATAGAAAGTTCAAGTTCATAGAATCCAGGGGCAGAAAAATGTTCAAAAAGTCATATTTGAGCCTCTGATGAAACATCAGAAATTCTATGTCTGTATATATATTAAAGTTCAAAGACTCTTTGTCCATAAATATGCACATATTGCTGTTGCATTGCATACAATAACTCATTGTGCATTAAAGAGATTTTGTATTGCAATACACACAATAACTCGTTGTGCATTGAAGAGATAAGTGCTTTTGCATTGCATTGCAATGCATACCAGAACTCGTGCATTGTGAAGAGTTGGTGCTTTTGCATTGCATACAAAAACTCGTGTGCATTGAGGAGATTAGTGGTTTTTCATTGCAATGCATACAAAGAATTCGTTGTGCATCGAAGACATAAGTGATTTTGCATTGCATTGCAATGCATACAAGAATTTGTTGTGCATTGAAGGATTAGTGTTTTTGCATTGCAGTACATACAAGAACTCGTGCATTGAAGAGATAAGTGATTTTGCTTTGCAATGCATACAAGAATTCGTTGTGCATTGAAGGATTAGTGTTTTTGCATTGCAGTGCATACAAGAACTCGTGCATTGAAGAGATTGGTGCTTTTGCATGTTTGCATTGCAATGCATACAAGAACTCGTTGTGCATTGAAGAGCGTAGTGATTTTGCATTGCATTGCATATAAAAACTCGTTGTGCATTGAAGAGATTAGTGTGTACAAGAACTCATGAATTAAAATAAAAATGTTTTGTTCAACAGATATAAATGCATTGTGCTTTTTTCATTGAATACAATAATTTGTGCATTGAAGAGATACGTGCTTTTGCAGTGCATACAAGAACTAGTTGTGCATTAAAGAGATAAGTGATTTTGCATTGCATTGCAATGCATATAAGAAATCTTTGTGCATTGAAGAGATTAGTGCATTTGCATTACAATGCATATACAACTTGTTCATTGAAGAAATTAGTGCCTTTGCATTACAATGCATATAGAACTGTGCAATTAAGAGACAAGTGCTTTTGCATTGTAATGTATACAAGAACTCATTGTGCATTGAAGAGATAAGTGATTTTGCATTGCATTGCACTGCATAGAAGAACTTGTGCATTAAGTGAAATGTGCTTTTTTTTCATTGAATACAATAACTAGTGCATGTGCATTGCATGCATACAGGAACTCGTTGTGCATTGAAGAGACAGTGCTTTTGCATTGCAAATCATACAAGAACTCGTGCATTAAGAGATATAAGTGCATTGTGCTTTTTGTCATTGAATACAATAACTCGTGCATGTGCATTGCATGCATACAGGAACTCCTTGTGCAGTGAAGAGATTAGCGCTTTTGCATTACAATGCATACAATAATGCGTGAATTAAGAGTGCATTGTGCTTTTTGTCATTGAATACAATAACTCGTGCATGAGCATCGCATGCATACAGGAACTCGTTGTGCAGTGAAGAGATTAGTGATTTTGCATTGCAATGCATTCGTTGTGCATTGATGACATAAAGTGCTTTTAAATTAAATTACATACAAGAAAGCGTGCACTGAATCGTGCAACTTGCTTTTGAAAAGCATCTTCGTTGTGAAATGAAGAGATTAGTGCTTTTTATTGCAATGCATAAATAACTCGTTGTGCATTGAAGTGCTTTTGCACAGTGCTTTTTAGCTAGACTAGTGCTTTTGCATTGCAACAAGATCTAATTGATGCTTTGAAGAGATGCATACAAGAACTCGTTGTAGATTGAATATATAATAATGTTGCATTTCAATGTATGTATGAAATCTTTGTGATTTTTTTTCTAGTAAAACAAAAATGCTTACAGCACCTGATATTACAGCGGGATTTTTAAGACACTCTCTTTTTTTTGTACAAAACGAATGTTAACAGCACCTGGTATAACAGCACTTGGTATTACATTTTTGTTTTACTAAAGTGAAAAAAGGGGGAAAAAAGTCTATGAGTGTCTTAAATATTCGACTGTAATAACAGGTGCTGTAAGCATTTTGTTTTTCTAAAAATAAAAATGTCAAATAAAATGTCAAATATCCTTCTGATATAATAACAGAAATATGTTCAGCAGTTAAAAATTGACAATTGTCTGATTGATATAATATCTGAAAGAGTCAATTAGTATTTATTTATAGAACGTTAAAATTGTAGATCTCTTTTGCCACAAATAAGTTACAAAAGATCCAATACGGACTACTGTCTGGCTAATGAAACATCAACAGGATTGTACGTATATATAGTTCAAAGACTCATAAAATGTTGTACAGTTCAAATGCGGATTACTGTCTGGCTAATGAAATATCAGAAAGAATCTATGAGTATGTATAGAAAGTTCAATATCGAGGGTTCTTTGTCCAGAAATGTGTTCAATAGTTCAAATATGGACTACTCTCAAGTCGGATAAAACATCAGAATCTATGAGTATGTATAGAAACATCTGTTTCATCAGTAGTTCAAGTTCATAGAATCTACGTCCAGAAATTTGTTCAGCAATTGTCTGTTTGACATAATATCTGAAAGAGTCAATTAGTATTTATAGAAAGTTAAAATTTTAGCTCTCTTTGGCCACAAATAAGTGCAATACGGACTACTGTCTGGCTAATGAAACATCAACGGGACTGTACTTATATAAAGTTCAAAGACTCATAAAATGTTGTACAGTTCAAATGCGGACTACTGTCTGGCTAAAGAAATATCGGAAAGAATCTATGAGTATGTATAGAAAGTTCAATATCAAGGATTCTTTGTCCAGAAATGTGTTCAATAGGTCAAATGTGGACTGCTCTCAGTCTGATAAAACATCAGAAGGAGTCTATGAGTATGTATAGAAAGTTCAAGTCTACGTCCAGAAATATGTTCAGTAGTTAAAAATGGACAATTGATATAATATCTGAAAAAGTAATGAGTATTTATAGAAAGTAAAAATTTTAGATCTCTTTGGTCAAAAATAAGTTCAATAGGCCAAAATGCGGACTACGGTCTGGCTAATGAAACATCAGAAGTCTATGGTATGTATAGAAAGTTCAAGTTCATAGAATCCAGGGGCAGAAAAATGTTCAAAAAGTCATATTTGAGCCTCTGATGAAACATCAGAAATTCTATGTCTGTATATAAATTAAAGTTCAAAGACTCTTTGTCCATAAATATGCACATATTGCTGTTGCATTGCATACAATAACTCATTGTGCATTAAAGAGATTTTGTATTCCAATACACACAAGAACTCGTTGTGCATTGAAGAGATAAGTGCTTTTGCATTGCATTGCAATGCATACCAGAACTCGTGCATTGTGAAGAGTTGGTGCTTTTGCATTGCATACAAAAACTCGTGTGCATTGAGGAGATTAGTGGTTTTTCATTGCAATGCATACAAAGAATTCGTTGTGCATCGAAGACATAAGTGATTTTGCATTGCATTGCAATGCATACAAGAATTTGTTGTGCATTGAAGGATTAGTGTTTTTGCATTGCAGTACATACAAGAACTCGTGCATTGAAGAGATAAGTGATTTTGCTTTGCAATGCATACAAGAATTCGTTGTGCATTGAAGGATTAGTGTTTTTGCATTGCAGTGCATACAAGAACTCGTGCATTGAAGAGATTGGTGCTTTTGCATGTTTGCATTGCAATGCATACAAGAACTCGTTGTGCATTGAAGAGAGTAGTGATTTTGCATTGTATTACAATGCATACAAGAATTCGTTGTGCATTGAAGAATTCGTCTTTTTGCATTGCAGTGCATACAAGAACTCGTGCATTGAAGAGATAAGTGATTTTGCATTGCAATGCATAAAGAACTCGTTGTTCATGGAAGAGATTAGTGCTTTTGTATTGCAATGCATACAAGAATTCGTTGTGCATTGAAGGATTAGTGATTTTGCATTGCAATGCATAAAGAACTCGTTGTTCATGGAAGAGATTAGTGCTTTTGTATTGCAATGCATACAAGAACTCGTTGTGTATTGAAGGATTAGTGTTTTTGCATTGCAGTGCATACAAGAACTCGTTGTGCATGGAAGAGTTTAGTGCTTTCGTATTGCAATGCATAGAAGAACTCGTTGTGCATTGAAGAGATTAATGCGTTTGTATTGCATTGCATACAATAACTCGTGTGTTTAATAGATAATGCTGTTGCATTGCATTGCATATAAAAACTCGTTGTGCATTGAAGAGACAAGTGCTTTTGCATTGCATTGCATATAAAAACTCGTTGTGCATTGAATAGATTAGTGTGTACAAGAACTCATGAATTAAAAGAAAAATGTTTTGTTCAACAGATATAAATGCATTGTGCTTTTTTCATTGAATACAATAATTTGTGCATTGAAGAGATAAGTGATTTTGCATTGCATACAAGAACTAGTTGTGCATTAAAGAGATAAGTGATTTTGCATTGCATTGCAATGCATATAAGAAATCTTTGTGCATTGAAGAGATTAGTGCATTTGCATTACAATGCATATACAACTGTGCAATTAAGAGACAAGTGCTTTTGCATTGTAATGTATACAAGAACTCATTGTGCATTGAAGAGATAAGTGATTTTGCATTGCATTGCACTGCATAGAAGAACTTGTGCATTAAGAGATATAAGTGAATTGTGCTTTTTTTTCATTGAATACAATAACTAGTGCATGTGCATTGCATGCATACAGGAACTCGTTGTGCATTGAAGAGACAGTGCTTTTGCATTGCAAATTATACAAGAACTCGTGCATTAAGAGATATAAGTGCATTGTGCTTTTTGTCATTGAATACAATAACTCGTGCATGTGCATTGCATGCATACAGGAACTCGTTGTGCAGTGAAGAGATTAGCGCTTTTGCATTACAATGCATACAATAATCCGTGCATTAAGAGTGCATTGTGCTTTTTGTCATTGAATACAATAACTCGTGCATGAGCATCGCATGCATACAGGAACTCGTTGTGCAGTGAAGAGATTAGTGATTTTGCACTGCAATGCATTCGTTGTGCATTGAAGACATAAATTGCTTTTTAAATTAAATTACATACAAGAAAGCGTGCACTGAATCGTGCAACTTGCTTTTGAAAAGCATCTTCGTTGTGAAATGAAGAGATTAGTGCTTTTTATTGCAATGCATAAATAACTCGTTGTGCATTGAAGAGCTTTTGCACAGTGCTTTTTAGCTAGACTAGTGCTTTTGCATTGCAACAAGATCTAATTGATGCTTTGAAGAGATGCATACAAGAACTCGTTGTAGATTGAATATATAATAATGTTGCATTTCAATGTATGTATGAAATCTTTGTGATTTTTTTTCTAGTAAAACAAAAATGCTTACAGCACCTGATATTACAGCGGGATTTTTAAGACACTCTCTTTTTTTTGTACAAAACGAATGTTAACAGCACCTGGTATAACAGCACTTGGTATTACATTTTTGTTTTACTAAAATGAAAAAAGGGGAAAAAAAGTGTATGAGTGTCTTAAATATTCGACTGTACTGTCTGGCTAATGAAATATCAGAAAGAATCTATGAGTATGTATAGAAAGTTCAATATCGAGGGTTCTTTGTCCAGAAATGTGTTCAATAGTTCAAATATGGACTACTCTCAAGTCGGATAAAACATCAGAAGGAGTCTATGAGTATGTATATCACATTAAAGTTCAAAGTTCATATTTAAACAAAAATATGTAAAAAAAAAAAAATAAAATCATTTTCCATTAAATTCCACCAAGAGTCAATGAGCATGCATAAAAAGTTAAAGTTTGAGAACTCTTTGGCTATAAATATGTTGTTAGTTCAAATAAGGACTACTGTCTGGCTAATGAAACATCAGAAGGAATCTATGAGTATGTATAGAAATTTCAAGTTCATAGAATCTAAGTCCAGAAATATGCTCAGTATTTAAAAATGGACAATTGTCTGGCTGATATAGTATCTGAAAGAGTCAATGAGTATTTATAGAAAGTTAAAATTTTAGATCTCTTTGGCCATAAATAAGTTCAATATGTCAAATACGGACTACTGGCTGGCTAATTAAACATCATAAGTCTATGAGTATGTATAGAAAGTTCAATATCGAGGATCTTTGTCCAGAAATGTGTTCAATAGTTCAAATACGGACTACACTCAGTCTGAAAAAAACATCAGAAGGAGTCTATGAGTATGTATATAAAAATTAAAGTTCAAAGACTCTTTGGACAAAAACATATTCAAAAAGTCATACTTGAACTACTGATGAAACATCAGAAGAAATCTATGAGTATGTATAGAGATTTCAATATCATAGAACGTATGTCCAGAAATATGTTCAGTAGTTAAAAATTGACAATTGTCTGGTTGATATAATATCTAAAAGATTCAATGAGTATTTAGGGAAAGTTAAAATTTTAGATCTCTTTGGCCATAAAAAAGTTCAATATGTCAAATACGGACTACTGGCTGGCTAATTAAACATCAGAAGAATCTATGAGCATGTATATAAAAATTTTAGTTTAAAGACTTTGCCAAAAATAAGTTCAAAAGTTCATACTTCAAATACTGATGAAACATCAGAAGAAATCTATGAGTATGTATAGAAAGTTCAATATTGAGGATTCTTTGTCCAGAAATGTGTTCAATAGGTCAAATACGGACTACACTCAGTCTGAAAAATACATCAGAAGAAATCTATGAGTCTATTTATAAAGTTAAAGTTCAAAGAATCTTTGGACAAAACCATATTCAAAAAAGGCATACTTGAACTACTGATGAAACATCAGAAGAAATCTATGAGTATGTATAGAAAGTTAAATATTGAGGATTCTTTGTCCAGGAATGTGAGTATGTATAGAAATGTCAAGGTCATAGAATCCAGAAATATGCTCAGTATTTAAAAATGGACAATTGTCTGGTTGATATAATATCTGAAAGATTCAATGAGAATTTATAGACAGTTAAAATTGTAGATCTCTTTGGCCATAAATAAGTTCAATAGGTCCAATACGGACTACTGTCTGACTAATGATACATCAGAAAAAGTCTATGAGTATGTATATCAAATTAAAGTTCAAAGACTCTTTGGCCATAAATATGTTCAAAGAGGCATTTTTAAACTACTGATGAAACATCAGAAGAAATCTATGAGTATTTATAGAAAGTTAAAATTGTAGATCTCTTTGGTCATAAATAAGTTCAATAGGTCAAATACAGACTACTGTCTGACTAATGATACATCAGAAAAAGTCTATGAGTATGTATATCAAATTAAAGTTCAAAGACTCTTTGGCCATAAATATGTTCAAAGAGGCATTTTTAATCTATGCGAATATATAAAAAGTTACATATCGCGGATTCTTTGTCCAGAAATGTGTTCAATAGTTCAAATACGGACTACACCAGTCTGATAATACATCAGAAGAAGTCTATGAGTATGTATATAAAATTATAGTTCAAAAACTTTTTGGACAAAACCATATTCAAAAAAGTCATACTTGAACTACTGATGAAACATCAGAAGAAATCTATGAGTATGTATAAAGATTTCAAGATCATAGAATGCACGTCCAGAAATATGTTCAGTAGTTAAAAATGGACAATTGTCTGGTTGATATAATATCTGAAAGATTCAATGAGTATTTATAGAAAGTTAAAATTGTAGATGTCTTTGGCATAAATAAGTTCAATAGGTCAAATACGGACAACTGTCTGGCTAATGAAACATCAGAAGAAATCTATGAGCATGTATATAAAAATTTAAGTTTAAAGACTTTGCCAAAAATAAGTTCAAAAGTTCATACTTCAACTACTGATGAAACGTCAGAAGAAATCTATGAGTATGTATAGAAAGTTCAATATTGAGGATCTTTGTCCAGAAATGTGTTCAATAGTTCAAATACGGACTACACTCAGTATGACAATACATCAGGAGTCTATGAGTATGTATAGAAATTTCAAGTTCATAGAATCTAAGTCCAGAAATGTGCTCAGTATTTAAAAATGGACAATTGTCTGCTTATATAGCATCTGAAAGAGTTGAGTATTTATAGAAAGTTAAAATTTTAGATCTCTTTGGCCATAAAAAAGTTCAATATGTCAAATAACGGACTACTGTCTGGCTAATTAAACACCATAAGTCTATGAATATGTATGGAAAGTTCAATATCGAGGATCTTTGTCCAGAAATGTGTTCAATAGTTCAAATACAGACTACACCAGTCTGATAATACATCAGAAGAAGTCTATGAGTATGTATATAAAATTATAGTTCAAAAACTCTTTGGCCATAAATATGTTCAAAGAGGCATTTTTAATCTACTGATGAAACATCAGAAGGAATCTATGCGTATGTATAGAAAGTTACATATCGCAGATTCTTTGTCCAGAAATGTGTTCAATAGGTCAAATACGGACTACACTCAGTCTGAAAAATACATCAGAAGGAATCTATGAGTCTGTTTATAAAGTTAAAGTTCAAAGAATCTTTGGCCAAAACCATATAAAAAAAAGGCATACTTGAACTACTGTTGAAACATCAGAAGAAATCTATGAGTATCTATGAGTATCTATGAGTAAAATTGAAATTTAAAGACTCTTTTGCCACAAATAAGTTACAAAAGATCCAATACGGACTACTGTCTGGCTAATGAAACATCAACAGGATTGTACGTATATATAGTTCAAAGACTCATAAAATGTTGTACAGTTCAAATGCGGATTACTGTCTGGCTAATGAAATATCAGAAAGAATCTATGAGTATGTATAGAAAGTTCAATATCGAGGGTTCTTTGTCCAGAAATGTGTTCAATAGTTCAAATATGGACTACTCTCAAGTCGGATAAAACATCAGAAGGAGTCTATGAGTATGTATATCACATTAAAGTTCAAAGTTCATATTTAAACAAAAATATGTAAAAAAAAAAAAAAAAATCATTTTCCATTAAATTCCACCAAGAGTCAATGAGCATGCATAAAAAGTTAAAGTTTGAGAACTCTTTGGCTATAAATATGTTGTTAGTTCAAATAAGGACTACTGTCTGGCTAATGAAACATCAGAAGGAATCTATGAGTATGTATAGAAATTTCAAGTTCATAGAATCTAAGTCCAGAAATATGCTCAGTATTTAAAAATGGACAATTGTCTGGCTGATATAGTATCTGAAAGAGTCAATGAGTATTTATAGAAAGTTAAAATTTTAGATCTCTTTGGCCATAAATAAGTTCAATATGTCAAATACGGACTACTGGCTGGCTAATTAAACATCATAAGTCTATGAGTATGTATAGAAAGTTCAATATCGAGGATCTTTGTCCAGAAATGTGTTCAATAGTTCAAATACGGACTACACTCAGTCTGAAAAAAACATCAGAAGGAGTCTATGAGTATGTATATAAAAATTAAAGTTCAAAGACTCTTTGGACAAAAACATATTCAAAAAGTCATACTTGAACTACTGATGAAACATCAGAAGAAATCTATGAGTATGTATAGAGATTTCAATATCATAGAACGTATGTCCAGAAATATGTTCAGTAGTTAAAAATTGACAATTGTCTGGTTGATATAATATCTAAAAGATTCAATGAGTATTTAGGGAAAGTTAAAATTTTAGATCTCTTTGGCCATAAAAAAGTTCAATATGTCAAATACGGACTACTGGCTGGCTAATTAAACATCAGAAGAATCTATGAGCATGTATATAAAAATTTAAGTTTAAAGACTTTGCCAAAAATAAGTTCAAAAGTTCATACTTCAAATACTGATGAAACATCAGAAGAAATCTATGAGTATGTATAGAAAGTTCAATATTGAGGATTCTTTGTCCAGAAATGTGTTCAATAGGTCAAATACGGACTACACTCAGTCTGAAAAATACATCAGAAGAAATCTATGAGTCTATTTATAAAGTTAAAGTTCAAAGAATCTTTGGACAAAACCATATTCAAAAAAGGCATACTTGAACTACTGATGAAACATCAGAAGAAATCTATGAGTATGTATAGAAAGTTAAATATTGAGGATTCTTTGTCCAGGAATGTGAGTATGTATAGAAATGTCAAGGTCATAGAATCCAGAAATATGCTCAGTATTTAAAAATGGACAATTGTCTGGTTGATATAATATCTGAAAGATTCAATGAGAATTTATAGACAGTTAAAATTGTAGATCTCTTTGGCCATAAATAAGTTCAATAGGTCCAATACGGACTACTGTCTGACTAATGATACATCAGAAAAAGTCTATGAGTATGTATATCAAATTAAAGTTCAAAGACTCTTTGGCCATAAATATGTTCAAAGAGGCATTTTTAAACTACTGATGAAACATCAGAAGAAATCTATGAGTATTTATAGAAAGTTAAAATTGTAGATCTCTTTGGTCATAAATAAGTTCAATAGGTCAAATACAGACTACTGTCTGACTAATGATACATCAGAAAAAGTCTATGAGTATGTATATCAAATTAAAGTTCAAAGACTCTTTGGCCATAAATATGTTCAAAGAGGCATTTTTAATCTATGCGAATATATAAAAAGTTACATATCGCGGATTCTTTGTCCAGAAATGTGTTCAATAGTTCAAATACGGACTACACCAGTCTGATAATACATCAGAAGAAGTCTATGAGTATGTATATAAAATTATAGTTCAAAAACTTTTTGGACAAAACCATATTCAAAAAAGTCATACTTGAACTACTGATGAAACATCAGAAGAAATCTATGAGTATGTATAAAGATTTCAAGATCATAGAATGCACGTCCAGAAATATGTTCAGTAGTTAAAAATGGACAATTGTCTGGTTGATATAATATCTGAAAGATTCAATGAGTATTTATAGAAAGTTAAAATTGTAGATGTCTTTGGCATAAATAAGTTCAATAGGTCAAATACGGACAACTGTCTGGCTAATGAAACATCAGAAGAAATCTATGAGCATGTATATAAAAATTTAAGTTTAAAGACTTTGCCAAAAATAAGTTCAAAAGTTCATACTTCAACTACTGATGAAACGTCAGAAGAAATCTATGAGTATGTATAGAAAGTTCAATATTGAGGATCTTTGTCCAGAAATGTGTTCAATAGTTCAAATACGGACTACACTCAGTATGACAATACATCAGGAGTCTATGAGTATGTATAGAAATTTCAAGTTCATAGAATCTAAGTCCAGAAATGTGCTCAGTATTTAAAAATGGACAATTGTCTGCTTATATAGCATCTGAAAGAGTTGAGTATTTATAGAAAGTTAAAATTTTAGATCTCTTTGGCCATAAAAAAGTTCAATATGTCAAATAACGGACTACTGTCTGGCTAATTAAACACCATAAGTCTATGAATATGTATGGAAAGTTCAATATCGAGGATCTTTGTCCAGAAATGTGTTCAATAGTTCAAATACAGACTACACCAGTCTGATAATACATCAGAAGAAGTCTATGAGTATGTATATAAAATTATAGTTCAAAAACTCTTTGGCCATAAATATGTTCAAAGAGGCATTTTTAATCTACTGATGAAACATCAGAAGGAATCTATGCGTATGTATAGAAAGTTACATATCGCAGATTCTTTGTCCAGAAATGTGTTCAATAGGTCAAATACGGACTACACTCAGTCTGAAAAATACATCAGAAGGAATCTATGAGTCTGTTTATAAAGTTAAAGTTCAAAGAATCTTTGGCCAAAACCATATAAAAAAAAGGCATACTTGAACTACTGTTGAAACATCAGAAGAAATCTATGAGTATCTATGAGTATCTATGAGTAAAATTGAAATTTAAAGACTCTTTTGCCACAAATAAGTTACAAAAGATCCAATACGGACTACTGTCTGGCTAATGAAACATCAACAGGATTGTACGTATATATAGTTCAAAGACTCATAAAATGTTGTACAGTTCAAATGCGGATTACTGTCTGGCTAATGAAATATCAGAAAGAATCTATGAGTATGTATAGAAAGTTCAATATCGAGGGTTCTTTGTCCAGAAATGTGTTCAATAGTTCAAATATGGACTACTCTCAAGTCGGATAAAACATCAGAAGGAGTCTATGAGTATGTATATCACATTAAAGTTCAAAGTTCATATTTAAACAAAAATATGTAAAAAAAAAAAAAAAAATCATTTTCCATTAAATTCCACCAAGAGTCAATGAGCATGCATAAAAAGTTAAAGTTTGAGAACTCTTTGGCTATAAATATGTTGTTAGTTCAAATAAGGACTACTGTCTGGCTAATGAAACATCAGAAGGAATCTATGAGTATGTATAGAAATTTCAAGTTCATAGAATCTAAGTCCAGAAATATGCTCAGTATTTAAAAATGGACAATTGTCTGGCTGATATAGTATCTGAAAGAGTCAATGAGTATTTATAGAAAGTTAAAATTTTAGATCTCTTTGGCCATAAATAAGTTCAATATGTCAAATACGGACTACTGGCTGGCTAATTAAACATCATAAGTCTATGAGTATGTATAGAAAGTTCAATATCGAGGATCTTTGTCCAGAAATGTGTTCAATAGTTCAAATACTGACTACACTCAGTCTGAAAAAAACATCAGAAGGAGTCTATGAGTATGTATATAAAAATTAAAGTTCAAAGACTCTTTGGACAAAAACATATTCAAAAAGTCATACTTGAACTACTGATGAAACATCAGAAGAAATCTATGAGTATGTATAGAGATTTCAATATCATAGAACGTATGTCCAGAAATATGTTCAGTAGTTAAAAATTGACAATTGTCTGGTTGATATAATATCTAAAAGATTCAATGAGTATTTAGGGAAAGTTAAAATTTTAGATCTCTTTGGCCATAAAAAAGTTCAATATGTCAAATACGGACTACTGGCTGGCTAATTAAACATCAGAAGAATCTATGAGCATGTATATAAAAATTTAAGTTTAAAGACTTTGCCAAAAATAAGTTCAAAAGTTCATACTTCAAATACTGATGAAACATCAGAAGAAATCTATGAGTATGTATAGAAAGTTCAATATTGAGGATTCTTTGTCCAGAAATGTGTTCAATAGGTCAAATACGGACTACACTCAGTCTGAAAAATACATCAGAAGAAATCTATGAGTCTATTTATAAAGTTAAAGTTCAAAGAATCTTTGGACAAAACCATATTCAAAAAAGGCATACTTGAACTACTGATGAAACATCAGAAGAAATCTATGAGTATGTATAGAAAGTTAAATATTGAGGATTCTTTGTCCAGGAATGTGAGTATGTATAGAAATGTCAAGGTCATAGAATCCAGAAATATGCTCAGTATTTAAAAATGGACAATTGTCTGGTTGATATAATATCTGAAAGATTCAATGAGAATTTATAGACAGTTAAAATTGTAGATCTCTTTGGCCATAAATAAGTTCAATAGGTCCAATACGGACTACTGTCTGACTAATGATACATCAGAAAAAGTCTATGAGTATGTATATCAAATTAAAGTTCAAAGACTCTTTGGCCATAAATATGTTCAAAGAGGCATTTTTAAACTACTGATGAAACATCAGAAGAAATCTATGAGTATTTATAGAAAGTTAAAATTGTAGATCTCTTTGGTCATAAATAAGTTCAATAGGTCAAATACAGACTACTGTCTGACTAATGATACATCAGAAAAAGTCTATGAGTATGTATATCAAATTAAAGTTCAAAGACTCTTTGGCCATAAATATGTTCAAAGAGGCATTTTTAAACTACTGATGAAACATCAGAAGGAATCTATGCGAATATATAAAAAGTTACATATCGCGGATTCTTTGTCCAGAAATGTGTTCAATAGTTCAAATACGGACTACACCAGTCTGATAATACATCAGAAGAAGTCTATGAGTATGTATATAAAATTATAGTTCAAAAACTTTTTGGACAAAACCATATTCAAAAAAGTCATACTTGAACTACTGATGAAACATCAGAAGAAATCTATGAGTATGTATAAAGATTTCAAGATCATAGAATGCACGTCCAGAAATATGTTCAGTAGTTAAAAATGGACAATTGTCTGGTTGATATAATATCTGAAAGATTCAATGAGTATTTATAGAAAGTTAAAATTGTAGATGTCTTTGGCATAAATAAGTTCAATAGGTCAAATACGGACAACTGTCTGGCTAATGAAACATCAGAAGAAATCTATGAGCATGTATATAAAAATTTAAGTTTAAAGACTTTGCCAAAAATAAGTTCAAAAGTTCATACTTCAACTACTGATGAAACGTCAGAAGAAATCTATGAGTATGTATAGAAAGTTCAATATTGAGGATCTTTGTCCAGAAATGTGTTCAATAGTTCAAATACGGACTACACTCAGTATGACAATACATCAGGAGTCTATGAGTATGTATAGAAATTTCAAGTTCATAGAATCTAAGTCCAGAAATGTGCTCAGTATTTAAAAATGGACAATTGTCTGCTTATATAGCATCTGAAAGAGTTGAGTATTTATAGAAAGTTAAAATTTTAGATCTCTTTGGCCATAAAAAAGTTCAATATGTCAAATAACGGACTACTGTCTGGCTAATTAAACACCATAAGTCTATGAATATGTATGGAAAGTTCAATATCGAGGATCTTTGTCCAGAAATGTGTTCAATAGTTCAAATACAGACTACACCAGTCTGATAATACATCAGAAGAAGTCTATGAGTATGTATATAAAATTATAGTTCAAAAACTCTTTGGCCATAAATATGTTCAAAGAGGCATTTTTAATCTACTGATGAAACATCAGAAGGAATCTATGCGTATGTATAGAAAGTTACATATCGCAGATTCTTTGTCCAGAAATGTGTTCAATAGGTCAAATACGGACTACACTCAGTCTGAAAAATACATCAGAAGGAATCTATGAGTCTGTTTATAAAGTTAAAGTTCAAAGAATCTTTGGCCAAAACCATATTAAAAAAAGGCATACTTGAACTACTGATGAAACATCAGAAGAAATCTATGAGTATCTATGAGTATCTATGAGTAAAATTGAAATTTAAAGACTCTTTGGCCAAAAATAAGTTACAAAAGATCCAATACGGACTACTGTCTGGCTAATGAAACATCAACAGGATTGTACGTATATATAGTTCAAAGACTCATAAAATGTTGTACAGTTCAAATGCGGATTACTGTCTGGCTAATGAAATATCAGAAAGAATCTATGAGTATGTATAGAAAGTTCAATATCGAGGGTTCTTTGTCCAGAAATGTGTTCAATAGTTCAAATATGGACTTCTCTCAAGTCGGATAAAACATCAGAAGGAGTCTATGAGTATGTATATCACATTAAAGTTCAAAGTTCATATTTAAACAAAAATATGTAAAAAAAAAAAAAAAAAATCATTTTCCATTAAATTCCACCAAGAGTCAATGAGCATGCATAAAAAGTTAAAGTTTGAGAACTCTTTGGCTATAAATATGTTGTAAGTTCAAATAAGGACTACTGTCTGGCTAATGAAACATCAGAAGGAATCTATGAGTATGTATAGAAATTTCAAGTTCATAGAATCTAAGTCCAGAAATATGCTCAGTATTTAAAAATGGACAATTGTCTGGCTGATATAGTATCTGAAAGAGTCAATGAGTATTTATAGAAAGTTAAAATTTTAGATCTCTTTGGCCATAAATAAGTTCAATATGTCAAATACGGACTACTGGCTGGCTAATTAAACATCATAAGTCTATGAGTATGTATAGAAAGTTCAATATCGAGGATCTTTGTCCAGAAATGTGTTCAATAGTTCAAATACTGACTACACCAGTCTGATAATACATAAGAAGGAGTCTATGAGTATGTATAGAAAGGTCAAGTTCAAAGAATCCAGATGCAGAAAAATGTTCAAAAAGTCATGCTAGAACTTCTGATGAAACATCAGAAGAAATCTATGAGTATGTATAGAAAGTTCAATATCGAGGATCTTTGTCCAGAAATGTGTTCAATAGTTCAAATACGGACTACACTCAGTCTGAAAAAAACATCAGAAGGAGTCTATGAGTATGTATATAAAAATTAAAGTTCAAAGACTCTTTGGACAAAAACATATTCAAAAAGTCATACTTGAACTACTGATGAAACATCAGAAGAAATCTATGAGTATGTATAGAGATTTCAATATCATAGAACGTATGTCCAGAAATATGTTCAGTAGTTAAAAATTGACAATTGTCTGGTTGATATAATATCTAAAAGATTCAATGAGTATTTAGGGAAAGTTAAAATTTTAGATCTCTTTGGCCATAAAAAAGTTCAATATGTCAAATACGGACTACTGGCTGGCTAATTAAACATCAGAAGAATCTATGAGCATGTATATAAAAATTTAAGTTTAAAGACTTTGCCAAAAATAAGTTCAAAAGTTCATACTTCAAATACTGATGAAACATCAGAAGAAATCTATGAGTATGTATAGAAAGTTCAATATTGAGGATTCTTTGTCCAGAAATGTGTTCAATAGGTCAAATACGGACTACACTCAGTCTGAAAAATACATCAGAAGAAATCTATGAGTCTATTTATAAAGTTAAAGTTCAAAGAATCTTTGGACAAAACCATATTCAAAAAAGGCATACTTGAACTACTGATGAAACATCAGAAGAAATCTATGAGTATGTATAGAAAGTTAAATATTGAGGATTCTTTGTCCAGGAATGTGAGTATGTATAGAAATGTCAAGGTCATAGAATCCAGAAATATGCTCAGTATTTAAAAATGGACAATTGTCTGGTTGATATAATATCTGAAAGATTCAATGAGAATTTATAGACAGTTAAAATTGTAGATCTCTTTGGCCATAAATAAGTTCAATAGGTCCAATACGGACTACTGTCTGACTAATGATACATCAGAAAAAGTCTATGAGTATGTATATCAAATTAAAGTTCAAAGACTCTTTGGCCATAAATATGTTCAAAGAGGCATTTTTAAACTACTGATGAAACATCAGAAGAAATCTATGAGTATTTATAGAAAGTTAAAATTGTAGATCTCTTTGGTCATAAATAAGTTCAATAGGTCAAATACAGACTACTGTCTGACTAATGATACATCAGAAAAAGTCTATGAGTATGTATATCAAATTAAAGTTCAAAGACTCTTTGGCCATAAATATGTTCAAAGAGGCATTTTTAAACTACTGATGAAACATCAGAAGGAATCTATGCGAATATATAAAAAGTTACATATCGCGGATTCTTTGTCCAGAAATGTGTTCAATAGTTCAAATACGGACTACACCAGTCTGATAATACATCAGAAGAAGTCTATGAGTATGTATATAAAATTATAGTTCAAAAACTTTTTGGACAAAACCATATTCAAAAAAGTCATACTTGAACTACTGATGAAACATCAGAAGAAATCTATGAGTATGTATAAAGATTTCAAGATCATAGAATGCACGTCCAGAAATATGTTCAGTAGTTAAAAATGGACAATTGTCTGGTTGATATAATATCTGAAAGATTCAATGAGTATTTATAGAAAGTTAAAATTGTAGATGTCTTTGGCATAAATAAGTTCAATAGGTCAAATACGGACAACTGTCTGGCTAATGAAACATCAGAAGAAATCTATGAGCATGTATATAAAAATTTAAGTTTAAAGACTTTGCCAAAAATAAGTTCAAAAGTTCATACTTCAACTACTGATGAAACGTCAGAAGAAATCTATGAGTATGTATAGAAAGTTCAATATCGAGGATCTTTGTCCAGAAATGTGTTCAATAGTTCCAATACGGACTACACCCAGTCTGAAAAAAACATCAGAAGGAGTCCATGAGTATGTATATAAAATTAAAGTTCAAAGACTCTTTGGACAAAAACATATTCAAAAAGTCATACTTGAACTACTGATGAAACATCAGAAGAAATCTATGAGTATTTATAGAAATTTCAAGATCATAGAATGTACGTCCAGAAATATGTTCAGCAGTTAAAAATGGACAATTATCTGGTTGATATAATATCTGAAAGAGTCAATGAGTATTTATAGAAAGTTAAAATTTTAGATCTCTTTGGCCATAAATAAGTTCAATATGTCAAATACGGACTACTGGCTGGCTAATTAAACATCATAAGTCTATGAGTATGTATAGAAAGTTCAATATCGAGGATCTTTGTCCAGAAATGTGTTCAATAGTTCAAATACTGACTACACCAGTCTGATAATACATAAGAAGGAGTCTATGAGTATGTATAGAAAGGTCAAGTTCAAAGAATCCAGATGCAGAAAAATGTTCAAAAAGTCATGCTAGAACTTCTGATGAAACATCAGAAGAAATCTATGAGTATGTATAGAAAGTTCAATATCGAGGATCTTTGTCCAGAAATGTGTTCAATAGTTCAAATACGGACTACACTCAGTCTGAAAAAAACATCAGAAGGAGTCTATGAGTATGTATATAAAAATTAAAGTTCAAAGACTCTTTGGACAAAAACATATTCAAAAAGTCATACTTGAACTACTGATGAAACATCAGATGAAATCTATGAGTATGTATAGAGATTTCAAGATCATAGAATGTATGTCCAGAAATATGTTCAGTAGTTAAAAATGGACAATTGTCTGGTTGATATAATATCTAAAAGATTCAATGAGTATTTAGGGAAAGTTAAAATTTTAGATCTCTTTGGCCATAAAAAAGTTCAATATGTCAAATACGGACTACTGGCTGGCTAATTAAACATCAGAAGAATCTATGAGCATGTATGTAAAAATTTAAGTTTAAAGACTTTGCCAAAAATAAGTTCAAAAGTTCATACTTCAAATACTGATGAAACATCAGAAGAAATCTATGAGTATGTATAGAAAGTTCAATATTGAGGATTCTTTGTCCAGAAATGTGTTCAACAGGTCAAATACGGACTACACTCAGTCTGAAAAATACATCAGAAGAAATCTATGAGTCTATTTATAAAGTTAAAGTTCAAAGAATCTTTGGACAAAACCATATTCAAAAAAGGCATACTTGAACTACTGATGAAACATCAGAAGAAATCTATGAGTATGTATAGAAAGTTAAATATTGAGGATTCTTTGTCCAGGAATGTGAGTATGTATAGAAATGTCAAGGTCATAGAATCCAGAAATATGCTCAGTATTTAAAAATGGACAATTGTCTGGTTGATATAATATCTGAAAGATTCAATGAGAATTTATAGACAGTTAAAATTGTAGATCTCTTTGGCCATAAATAAGTTCAATAGGTCCAATACGGACTACTGTCTGACTAATGATACATCAGAAAAAGTCTATGAGTATGTATATCAAATTAAAGTTCAAAGACTCTTTGGCCATAAATATGTTCAAAGAGGCATTTTTAAACTACTGATGAAACATCAGAAGAAATCTATGAGTATTTATAGAAAGTTAAAATTGTAGATCTCTTTGGTCATAAATAAGTTCAATAGGTCAAATACAGACTACTGTCTGACTAATGATACATCAGAAAAAGTCTATGAGTATGTATATCAAATTAAAGTTCAAAGACTCTTTGGCCATAAATATGTTCAAAGAGGCATTTTTAAACTACTGATGAAACATCAGAAGGAATCTATGCGAATATATAAAAAGTTACATATCGCGGATTCTTTGTCCAGAAATGTGTTCAATAGTTCAAATACGGACTACACCAGTCTGATAATACATCAGAAGAAGTCTATGAGTATGTATATAAAATTATAGTTCAAAAACTTTTTGGACAAAACCATATTCAAAAAAGTCATACTTGAACTACTGATGAAACATCAGAAGAAATCTATGAGTATGTATAAAGATTTCAAGATCATAGAATGCACGTCCAGAAATATGTTCAGTAGTTAAAAATGGACAATTGTCTGGTTGATATAATATCTGAAAGATTCAATGAGTATTTATAGAAAGTTAAAATTGTAGATGTCTTTGGCATAAATAAGTTCAATAGGTCAAATACGGACAACTGTCTGGCTAATGAAACATCAGAAGAAATCTATGAGCATGTATATAAAAATTTAAGTTTAAAGACTTTGCCAAAAATAAGTTCAAAAGTTCATACTTCAACTACTGATGAAACGTCAGAAGAAATCTATGAGTATGTATAGAAAGTTCAATATCGAGGATCTTTGTCCAGAAATGTGTTCAATAGTTCCAATACGGACTACACCCAGTCTGAAAAAAACATCAGAAGGAGTCCATGAGTATGTATATAAAATTAAAGTTCAAAGACTCTTTGGACAAAAACATATTCAAAAAGTCATACTTGAACTACTGATGAAACATCAGAAGAAATCTATGAGTATTTATAGAAATTTCAAGATCATAGAATGTACGTCCAGAAATATGTTCAGCAGTTAAAAATGGACAATTATCTGGTTGATATAATATCTGAAAGATTCAATGAGTATTTATAGAAAGTTAAAATTGTAGATCTCTTTGGCCATAAATAAGTTCAATAGGTCAAATACAGACTACTGTCTGGCTAATGAAACATCAGAAGAAATCTTTATGTATATAAAATTGAAATTTAAAGACTCTTTGGCCAAAAATAAGATAAAAAGTTCATACTTCAACTACTGATGAAACGTCAGAAGAAATCTATGAGTATGTATAGAAAGTTCAATATCGAGGATCTTTGTCCAGAAATGTGTTCAATAGTTCAAATACGGACTACACTCAGTCTGAAAAAAACATCAGAAGGAGTCTATGAGTCTATTTATAAAGTTAAAGTTCAAAGACTCTTTGGACAAAAACATATTCAAAAAGGCATACTTGAACAGCTGATGAAACATCAGAAGAAATATATGAGTATGTATAGAAAGTTCAAGTTCATAGAATGTACGTCCAGAAATATGTTCAGTATTTAAATATGGACAATTGTCTGGTTGATATAATATCTGAAAGAGTCAATATTTATAGAAAGTTAAAATTGTAGATCTATTTGGCCACAAATAAGTTCAATAGGTCCAATACGGACTACTGTCTGGCTAATGAAACATCAGAAGAAATCTATATGTATATAAAATTGAAATTTAAAGACTCTTTGGCCAAAAATAAGATAAAAAGTTCATACTTCAACTACTGATGAAACGTCAGAAGAAATCTATGAGTATGTATAGAAAGTTCAATATCGAGGATCTTTGTCCAGAAATGTGTTCAATAGTTCAAATACGTACTACACTCAGTCTGCAAAAACATCAGAATGAGTCTATTTATAAAGTTAAAGTTCAAAGACTCTTTAGACAAAAACATATTCAAAAAGGCATACTTGAACAACTGATGAAACATCAGAAGAAATCTATGTGTATGTATAGAAAGTTCAAGTCTACGTCCAGAAATATGTTCAGTAGTTAAAAATGGACAATTGATATAATATCTGAAAGAGTAATGAGTATTTATAGAAAGTTAAATGAAACGGTCTGGCTAATGAAACATCAGAAGTCTATGGTATGTATAGAAAGTTCAAGTTCATAGAATCCAGGGGCAGAAAAATGTTCAAAAAGTCATATTTGAGCTTCTAATGAAACAGAAATTCTATGTCTGTATATAAATTAAAGTTCAAAGACTCTTTGGCCATAAATATGCACATATTGCTGTTGCATTGCATACAAAAACTCATTGTGCATTAAAGAGATTTTGTATTGCAATACATAGAAGAACTCGTTGTGCATTGAAGAGATGAGTGCTTTTGCATTGCAATGCATAAAGAACTCGTTGTGCATGGAAGAGATTAGTGCTTTTGCATTGCAATGCATACAAGAACTCGTTGTGCATTGAAGAGATAAGTGCTTTTGCATTGCATATATGAACTCGATGTGCAGAGATTTAGTGCTTTGCATTGCATACAAGAACTAGTTGTGCATTAAAGAGATTAATGCTCTTGCATTGCATTGCAATGCATACAAGAATTCGTTGTGCATTGAAGGATTAGTGTTTTTGCATTGCAGTGCATACAAGAACTCGTGCATTGAAGAGATTGGTGCTTTTGCATTTTTGCATTGCAATGCGTACAAGAACTCGTGCATTAAGAGAAAAATGTTTTTGTGCAAGAGATATAAGTGCATTGTGCTTTTTTCATTGAATACAATAATTCGTGCATTGAAGAGATAAGTGCTTTTGCATTGCATATATGAACTCGATGTGCAGAGATTGGTGCTTTGCATTGCATACAATAACTAGTTGTGCATTAAAGAGATAAGTGATTTTGCACTGCATTGCAATGCATATAAGAAATCTTTGTGCATTGAAGAGATTAGTGCATTTGCATTACAATGCATATAGAACTTGTTCATTGAAGAAATTAGTTACATTACAATGCATATAGAACTGTGCAATTAAGAGACAAGTGCTTTTGCATTGTAATGTATACAAGAACTCATTTTGCATTGAAGAGATAAGTGATTTTGCATTGCATTGCACTGCATACAATAACTTGTGTATTGAGATATAAGTGAATTGTGCTTTTTTTTCATTGAATACAATAACTAGTGCATGTGCACTGCATGCATACAGGAACTCGTTGTGCAGTGAAGAAATTAGTACTTTTACATTGCAATGCATCTTCGTTGTGCATTGAAGACATAAAGTGCTTTTAAATTAAATGGCATACAAGAAAGCGTGCATTGAATCGTGCAACTTCCTTTTGCAATGCATCTTCGTTGTGCAACTGCAATTTAGTGTTTTTTATTGCAATGCATAAAGAACCCGTAGTGCTTTTGCACTGCAAATCATACAATAACTCTTTGTGCATTGAAGTGCTTTTGCACTTAGTGCTTTTTAGCTAGATTAGTGCTTTTGCATTTAGTGCTTTTTAGCTAGATTAGTGCTTTTGCATTGCAACAAAATCGCTGTGCATATAAAAACTCGTTGTGCATTGAAGAGATTAGTGTGTTTGCATTGCAATGCGTACAAGAACTCGTGCATTAAGAGAAAAATGTTTTTGTTCAAGAGATATAAGTGCATTGTGCTTTTTTCATTGAATACAATAATTCGTGCATTGAAGAGATAAGTGCTTTTGTATTGCATATATGAACTCGATGTGCAGAGATTAGTGCTTTGTATTGCATACAAGAACTAGTTGTGCATTAACGAGATTATTGCTTTTGCATTGCATTGCAATGCATACAAGAATTCGTTGTGCATTGAAGGAGTAGTGTTTTTGCATTGCAGTGCATACAAGAACTCGTGCATTGAAGAGATTGGTGCTTTTGCATTTTTGCATTGCAATGCATACAAGAACTCGTGCATTGAAGAGATTAGTGAGTTTGTATTGCAAATATATACAAGAACTCGTTGTGCATTGAAGAAATTAATGCTTTTGCATTGCATTGCATACAATAACTCGTGTATTTAATAGATAATGCTGTTGCTTTGCATTGCATACTAGAACTAGTTGTGCATTAAAGAGATTAGTGCTTTTGCATTGCATTGCAATGCATACAAGAATTCGTTGTGCATTGAAGGATTAGTTTTTTTGCATTGCAGTGCATACAAGAACTCGTGCATTGAAGAGATTGGTGCTTTTGCATTTTTGCATTGCAATGCATACAAGAACTCGTTGTGCATGGAAGAGATTAGTGCTTTCGTATTGCAATGCATACAAGAACTCGTTGTGCATGAAAGAGATTAGTGCTTTAGTATTGCATTGCATACAATAACTCGTTGTGCATTGAAGAGACAAGTGCTCTTGCATTGCATTGCATATAAAAACTCGTGCATTGAAGAGATTTGTGTGTTTGCATTGCAATGCGTACAAGAACTCGTGCATTAAGAGAAAAATGTTTTTGTGCAAGAGATATAAGTGCATTGTGCTTTTTTCGTTGAATACAATAATTCGTGCATTGAAGAGATAAGTGCTTTTGCATTGCATATATGAACTCGATGTGCAGAGATTGGTGCTTTGCATTGCATACAAGAACTAGTTGTGCATTAAAGAGTTAAGTGATTTTGCACTGCATTGCAATGCATACAAGAATTCGTTGTGCATTGAAGGATTAGTGTTTTTGAATTGCAGTGCATACAAGAACTCGTGCATTGAAGAGATTGGTGCTTTTGCATTTTTGCATTGCAATGCATACAAGAACTCGTTGGGCATTGAAGAGATTAGTGTTTTTGCATTGCAGTGCATACAAGAACTCGTGCATTGAAGAGATTAGTGATTTTGCATTGCAATGCATAAAGAACTCGTTGTGCATGGAAGAGATTGGTGCTTTTGTATTGCATTGCATACAATAACTCGTTGTGCATTGAAGAGACAAGTGCTCTTGCATTGCATTGCATACAAGAACTAGTTGTGCATTAAAGAGATAAGTGATTTTGCACTGCAATGCAATGCATATAAGAAATCTTTGTGCATTGAAGAGATTAGTGCATTTGCCTTACAATGCATATAGAACTTGTTCATTGAAGAAATTAGTGCATTTGCATTACAATGCATATAGAACTGTGCAATTAAGAGACAAGTGCTTTTGCATTGTAATGTATACAAGAACTCATTGTGCATTGAAGAGATAAGTGATTTTGCATTGCATTGCACTGCATACAAGAACTTGTTTATTGAGATATAAGTGAATTGTGCTTTTTTTCATTGAATACAATAACTCGTGCATGTGCATTGCATGCATACAGGAACTCGTTGTGCAGTGAAGAAATTAGTACTTTTACATTGCAATGCATCTTCGTTGTGCATTGAAGACATAAAGTGCTTTTAAATTAAATGGCATACAAGAAAGCGTGCATTGAATCGTGCAACTTCCTTTTGCAATGCATCTTCGTTGTGCAACTGCAAATTAGTGTTTTTTATTGCAATGCATAAAGAACCCGTAGTGCTTTTGCACTGCAAATCATACAATAACTCTTTGTGCATTGAAGTGCTTTTGCACTTAGTGCTTTTTAGCTAGATTAGTGCTTTTGCATTGCAACAAAATCGCTGTGCATATAAAAACTCGTTGTGCATTGAAGAGATTAGTGCTTTTGCATTGCATATAAAACTCGTTGTGCATTGAAGAGGCAAGTGCTTTTGCATTGCATTGCATACAAGAACTAGTTGTGCATTAAAGAGATTAGTGCTTTTGCACTGCATTGCAATGCATACAAGAATTCGTTGTGCATTGAAGGATTAGTGTTTTTGAATTGCAGTGCATACAAGAACTCGTGCATTGAAGAGATTGGTGCTTTTGCATTTTTGCATTGCAATGCATACAAGAACTCGTTGTGCATTGAAGAGATTAGTGTTTTTGCATTGCATTGCAATGCATATAAGAAATCTTTGTGCATTGAAGAGATAAGTGCATTTACATTACAAGGCATAGAGAACTGTGCAATTAAGAGACAAGTGCTTTTGCATTGTAATGTATACAAGAACTCGTGCATTGAAGAGATAAGTGATTTTGCATTGCATTGCACTGCATACAAGAACTTGTGTATTGAGATATAAGTGCATTGTGCTTTTTGTCATTGAATACAATAACTCGTGCATGTGCATTGCATGCATACAGGAACTCGTTGTGCAGTGAAGAGATTAGTGCTTTTGCATTACAATGCATACAAGAACTCATGCATTAAGAGTGCATTGTGCTTTTTGTCATTGAATACAATAACTCGTGCATGTGCATTGCATGCATACAGGAACTCGTTGTGCAGTGAAGAGATTAGTGATTTTGCATTGTAATGCATTCGTTGTGCATTGAAGACATAAAGTGCTTTTAAATTAAATTACATACAAGAAAGCGTGCACTTGCTTTTGAAATGCATCTTCGTTGTAAAATGAAGAGATTAGTGCTTTTTATTGCAATGCATAAAGAACTCGTTGTGCATTAAAGTGCTTTTGCACAGTGCTTTTTAGCTAGATTAGTGCTTTTGCATTACAACAAGATCTAATTGATGCTTTGAAGAGATGCATATAAGAAATTGTATGAGTGTCAAAAATATCCTTCTGATATAATAACAGAAATATGTTCAGCAGTTAAAAATTGACAATTGTCTGATTGATATAATATCTGAAAGAGTCAATTAGTATTTATTTATAGAACGTTAAAATTGTAGATCTCTTTTGCCACAAATAAGTTCAATAGATCCAATACAGACTACTGTCTGACTAAAAAACATACAAGAACTCGTTGTGCATTAAAAAGATTAGTGCTTTTGCATTGCAATACATACAAGAACTCGTTGTGCATTGAAGAGATATGTGCTTTTGCATTGCTTGCATACAGGAACTCGTTGTGCATTGAAGAGATAGGTGCGTTTGCATTGCATACAAGAACTCGTGCATTTAAATTCAATTGTAATTGAATTGTTAAAAATGTAATTGTTGCACATAAATGCTTTTAAATTAAATTGCATACAAGAAAGCTTGCATTGGAGACACTTGCTTTTGCAATGCATCTTCGTTGTGCATTGAAGAGATTAGTGCTTTTTTATTGCAATGCATAAAGAACTCGTTATGCATGAAGAGATTAGTGCTTTTGCACAGCATTGCATATGGAACTCGTTGTGCATTGGAAGAGATTAGTTCGTTTGCATTACATACAAGAACTCGTTGTGCATTAAGGAGGGTTAGTGCATATGCACTGCAAATCATACAATAACTCTTTGGGCATCGTAGTGCTTTTGCTAGATTAGTGCTTTGGCATTGCATAAAAGAACTCGTTGTGGATTGAATAGATAATGTTGCATTGCAATGCATATAAGAAAACTTTGTGCATTTTTTTTCTAGTAAAACAAAACTGCTTACAGCACCTGATATTACAGCAGGATATTTAAGACACTCATATTCTTTTTTTTTTCTTTTTTTTTTTAATAAAACAAAACTGCTTACAGCAACTTGTACTCCTGGTATACTTCAACTAATGATGAAACATCAGAATGATGGAATCGAGGATTCTTTGTCCAGAAATGTGTTCAATAGGTCAAATGTGGACTACTCTCAGTCTGATAAAACATCAGAATATATAAAGTATATAAAATTAAATTTCAAAGACTCTTTGGCCAAAAACATTGAAAAGATATGTGCTTTTGCAAAAGCACATATCTTTTCAATGTTTTTGGCCAAAGAGTGCATACAGGAACTCGTTGTGCATTGAAGATATTAGTGCGTTTGCATTGCAAATACATACTCGTTGTGCATTGAAGAGATAAGTGCTTTTGTATTGCATTGCATGTTGTGCATTGAAGAGATTATTGCTTTTGCATTACTTTGATTACAAGATCTACGTTGTGCATTGAAGTGCTTTTGCATTGCATACAAGAACTCGTGGATTGAATAGATAATGGCTGTTGCATTACAATGCATATAAGAACTATTTAGTAGTGCTTTATTAGAAGCTAGAGATGTTCATTGCATAAAATAACTCGTGCATTGAAGACATAACGTGCTTTTGCATTGCACTGAAGAGATTAGTGCGTTTGCATTGCATACAAGAACTCGTTGTGCATTAAAGAGATAAGTGATTTTGCATTGTATTGCACTGCAGACAAGAACTCGTGGATTCTAGTAAAACTTAAGACACTCATAGTCTTTTTTTTTTTTTTTTTGTAAAACAAAAATGCTTACAGCACCTGGGAGATATTTAAGACACTCATACACTTTTTTTTATTATTTTTATTTCATAAGTTAAGTTCATAGAATCTGTGGTCAGAAAATAGTTCAAAAAGTTCAATATCGAGGATTCTTTGTCCAGAAATGTGTTCAATATGTCAAATATAGACTACACTCAGTCTGAAAAATACATCAGAAGAGTCTATGAGTCTGTTTATAAAGTTAAAGTTCAAAGACTCTTTGGCCAAAAACATATTCAAAAAGTCAGAATTGAACTACTGATGAAACATCAGAAGAAATCTTTAAGTATTTATAGAAAGTTCAAGTTCATAGAATCTATGTCCAGAAATATGTTCAGTAGTTAAAAATGGACAGTCTGGTCTGGTTGATATAATATCTGAAAGAGTCGAGTATTTATAGAAAGTTAAAATTGTAGATCTCTGAACATAAGTTCAATAGATCAAATATGGACTACTGTCTGGCTAATGAAACATCAAAAGGAGTGCATGTATATAAAATTAAAGTTCAAAGACTCTTTGGTCAGAAATATGTTCAAAAAGTCATCTTTGAACTATTGATGAAACATCAAGAGTCAATGAGCATTAATGAGTTAAAGTTTGAGAACTCTTTGGTCATAAATATGTTTTATAATTGAAATACGGACTACTGTCTGGCTAATGAAACATCAAAAGGAGTCTATGAGTATGTTTATAAAGTTAAAGTTTGAGGACTCTTCGCCCAGAAAGATGTTAAATATGTCATAATGGACAATGGTCTGGCTGTCTTAATATGAGGGGTCAATGGGAATGTATAGAAATTTCATGATCAAAGAATCTTGGGCCAGAAATATGTTCAGTAGGTGAAATATGGCTGATTTAACATCAGAAGGAGTCTATGAAAATATATTCTGTAGGCTGACACAACATCAAAGAATATGTATAGAAATTACAAGCTCACTTTGGCCAGAAATATGATCAGCAGGGCAAATATGGACTTTTGTATGGCTGATTTAACATAAGAATGAGTCATAGAAAGTGTATAGAAAGTTCATAATCTTCATCAAATATTCATGAAGTTCATGAGATAACATATTTGCTGTTGCATTGATGCATACACAGTCTAACTTAATTTGCTGTGCATATAACATAAACATATGTGCTCGCATTGTATACAAACTCATTCCGTTATGAACTGAAGAGAGATACACATAGCGTGTGCTGGATCTAACTTAATACGGTGTGCATTGTGAATAACATATGCTGCTCTGTTTCAACGCTTTTAGCGCAAAATTGTTGTGTTACGTAATGAAGAGATAATTTCTGTTGCACCATCTAACTTAAAGCGTTGTTTATTAAGGAGATAACATGTTGTGTCTTTTCTCTTGAAAACAGAACACAACATACGTGTTGCAGTGCAGTGCACTTCGTTGTGCATTGAAGAGATTAGTGCTTTTGCATTGCAGTTCATTCAAGAACTCGTTGTGCATTGAAGATATTAGTGCTTTAACATTGCATTGCATACAATAATTTGTTGTGCATTAAAGAGACATTAAAGTGCTTTTGCATTGGATTGCATAAAAGAACGCGATGTGCATTGGAAAAGATAAGTGCTTTTCAATTGCATGGCATACCAGCACTTGATGTGCATTGAAGAGATTAGTGCTTTTGCGTTGCATTGCATACAAGAGAACTCGATGTGCATTGGAAAAGATAAGTGCTTTTGCATTGCGTTGCATACCATAAGTCGTTGTGCATTGAAGAGACTTGTGCTTTTGCATTGCAATGCATACAAGAACTTGTTGTGGATTGCATACAACCACCTTTTTTTTTTTTTAGTAAAACAAAAATGCTTACAAGCACCTTGTATTACAGCAGGATATTTAAGACACTCATACACTCTTTTTTTTTTAGTAAAACAAAAATGCTTTTACACTTTTTTTTTTTTTTTTTGTAAAAAACTGTGCTTTGTACATAATTGTTCTCTTCACAGAATAAAAAATTGGAATAACGAATTGATTACAATTAAAAGCAAGAGTTTTTTTGGGAGAAATGGTTGGATTATGGTTTAAATGACAGTGATCTGAGTGATTCAACACTAAAGAAATTGGCCTCTTGTGAATGCCCCCATCTTTACAGTTTCTGTCTTTGGTGCCTTTTTTTGTAATGTTGTTACAAATTCTATAATAAAAAAAAAAAAAATGTTTCACCGCTGGGGGGTGATGATCTCTGCGAACCCATGAATCGTGCGGATTCATTGAGAAACAAGTGTTTATAGGTTTTACCTGATCTCATTTGTAGACGTTTTACAGTTTTTCACAATTGCTAAGACACATTTCTTGAAACCACCACTCATTTTCCCACAACATTAAACTCAAATTCAAACATCAAAACCATTTCCCACCTGCACTCAAAATCAAACAAAGCTTTCAGATCATACACACATGAGTCAATAATGCACTACAGATCATTCATTAGACACTACAGAGAAAAAATGGAGAACACAGCATATATATATATATATATATATATATATATATATATATATATATATATATATATATATATATAACATACAGTAAACAATTTTTGCAATTTTTGCAAAATTTTTGCAAGACTATAGTAATTGCAACTAAGGAATATATATTGTATACTGTATGTACTGCAGTTATAGTCATGAATATTGAATAGTAGGATAATATTGAATAGTAGTCAAAATGTCTGTATATTCATTATGAATAAAGAATTTGCCATTCAGGATAATGACATTTACAAAATTGTCAATACTTTTATCTTATGCTTGTATACGCTAATAATAATATGCTTGTAAATAATTGCTTTCACATTCAAAGTTATTGTTAATCTAATTTTGGCAGAGAAAGTGTAAAAATGATCTTTCCAAAATGTCTGTACACTTTGATGATCAAAAAACAAATGTCATAGAGACTTAGTACTATTGCAAAAAAGCATTCTTTCCCAACAGCCATAAACTTATTGAGTAAAATATTAGTTTATTAGTTGGATATATTTTATGTTAAATCTTTAAGTGTGTATTTCTCTTTATTTGAAATACAAAATGTGTAGGGTATAACAGCCAGACCTTTCTTACAGTTTTTGTAATTGCTAACATACTTTTGTGCTAAACACAATTAGCACAACATCTGTCTGTTGTGACCATACCATTAACACAATTCATGTCGTTTTCATATAAAATGCAGTCAGTTAAAACGTTTCTAAATAATAAAACAACTGATAAGCATTTTTAGGAAACATATATTTTCATTACTTGGACACGTGGTTTTGTTCAATGTGGATGCTGCCTTTGCTTTGAAATTGCAAGGAAATGACATCATGATAAATTTCTGTGTCAAATGCATGCAAGTGTGTTTAGTGTTTTGCAAATCACTTTGTGTAATGTTTTGCAAAAAGTGTGAAGCTGACAATGTGCTTACAGTTGTGCAAATCTAGGCCGGTGTTTTGCTCCTTGAGTGTAAGGTTTTTCTAATTGTGGGAAAGTTTTAATTTTAGTGTGTAAGCAATTGAAAAAAACTGTAAAAGCTTAAAGTCAGAATATCAGAAGATAGATAGATTAGTATTTTATGCTACACATACTGATGTATGTGATTACACTGATTCATTTTTATCAGTGAGCATATTTAAAAATCTTCATCATAACATTTATAGCAACAACTTGTAATACAGTTTTTTTCCAATTGCAAACACACTAAAATGTGTACAGCACAATTATTTAAACTGACAAACAGAGAGCAAAAAAGTCTAAACACATTTTCTGCTTTACACACATTTTGCAATTCAAAATGGCACTTTTTAAATGCACTGTTCTCTGCATGACACAACAATCTGACACGTTTGCCATTTCAAAACACTGCCATTCAAAATGACTACATGAGCTAGTTGGCCAATACATGTGCCACTGGCCAAACACCTTGGTTAATTGTTAACACTTCAATCAGGATGTAAGCACTATGCAAAGACCACAGGTGAGCACCTTTTTTTGTACAACAACAATGGAAGACGTTGCAGAGAGAGGAAGAGGGAGGATGCAATTTTCTTTTTCAGTTTACTGTTTTTTTGTGAGCTTATTTTTGTTAAGTCCAATGTAAATATATCTGCTGTGCATATGTTGCACTGACTTGTTTGGGGAAAATTTAAAAAATAAATGTTTCAACAGCGTGTGTGTATCTGCAAATATTTCTGTGCATGTAGGTACATTTCCACACATTGTCAGTTAAACAGACGCACGTTGACGCTTTCACCCCGGAATTAGGCACGTAGTGACCTTCCAGGTCTGGGCAGGCGCCAGCTTGCCCAGAACAACAAGTCCACTGATCTGTAACACATACACAGATACACAGTCTCTCCAAGGTTGGAGTTGGTTGAGCTCTGGGCCTAACCAGAAAGCTTCCCAAAACATACTGATAGCATGTGCTTTCTCTCAGTGAAAGGTACAGACAGTATTCACCATACTTCTTTAGTGTTTCAGTAAAAGGAAATAATATAAAATGAATAAAATATAATATAAAATGAAAGACAAATCCATATTTCATCTCTGGAAGCCGGGCTAAGTGAGCAAACAGTCACTGCACATGTTAGGGGTGTCTGATACCTCCAAAATCCAAACACACAACAAATTCACATTGTCTGCTATCAAGTATTTAGCGACACATCACACATCCCTAGGCCAGACCCACTCAGAGACCAAATACAAACTTTAGAAAACATAGAGGAAGAAACAATCATTGGTCCTATTGATTTAGTAATATCATAACGAATGAATCATTAGAAATCATCATAATAATATAGGAGGATAAATATTGATTAAGGCTTTGATTATTAATTTAATTTAGATATATAGGTATATTGAAGCGGCAGTGGATTTCAGAATCCAACCTTTCACTTTTTATACTTTTTTTCAGCATTGAGCATTACAACCAATCCCACACATCTCTGGTGAGCTCATGATGCAATAACCAATCAGACGAGTTTAGATTAGTTACAGGTGAATTAAACAAATGCGGTTTCGCACATCATTTGCACATGCAGTTGCTGTAGATAAATAGGCCTATACCTGATTAACCTTTGCCAAAAATGCATATTCAACAAGGGGGTAAAAAATCCCCCCTACACAATCAAAACAATAAAAAAAAAATCTATTACGACTGTCACTATTGAAGTGAAATGTGAAAATAAATGTTGTGGCATTACAGTTATAGATGCTCACGTGGTATGCAAGAAACAAAAAAAAAAAAAACGTTTTATACTTTTTTTCTTCAGTGTTGAGCATTACAACCAATCACATATGTCTCTGTTGAGCTCATGATGCAAAAACCAATCAGATGAGTTTAGATTCAGGCGAATTAAACACTGCGGATTCGCGGGAGTTTGTACCGCCATGTGCTGAGTCTTTTTTTAATCTGCATTTTTTAAAATTCAATTTTCCAAAAAAAACAAAAAAAAACATACAATGACATTTAACATTAAACAAAAATCAAACAGAAATTGGGGGATACACATAACAGATCTTACATTGTACAGGGTAAAACGTTAAATTACTTTTTCAGAGTATTAATACACTTCTTATTTCTAGTAATTGAGTTCAACGAGTCATAAAATATTTTAAGATCTTTACAGAAAAACGTAAACGCAGGTGTGATAGAAATTACTTTAGCTTTGTGAATATGAAACTTCCCAAGAAGAAGAATTAACTTTAATGTGTTATCAGTTATATCAGATCCAGTGTTACAGTCCAAGAAGAGGATCATCATAGAAAACTTTTGGAAGCAGATATCTATGGTTGTTTTTGATAAATTTCACAAAATAATCAATTCTGAGTATTTACAATTACAAAATAAATGTGTGAGAGTTTCAGATTCAAGATTACAAAAAGAACATTGTGGTGAGAAGTCTCCTTTAAACTAGTTAAGAAACGCATTACATGGATATTACCTATGCAGTATTTTTAAATGAATTTCCTTTACCTTATTTGGCAGTAAAAATATATTACTTACTGACCAAATTTTCTCAATTGAAAGTATAGAAAAAAAAGTGCTTTTGGGTAACAACATGATATGTCGAGAAATAACATGTGCTCAGTCCATAAGTGCGCGTCAGATCCAATTGTCTTCTAGAAAAGTGCAGATCCGGTAGGCTATAAGTCAAATATTAATTTATAATCCTTTTGTTTTTCATGCTACTAAAATAACAATTATTTGATTTTGTAATGCATCAAAAGCTGTTAACTAATACATAAACGTTTTTTTGTCTGTGCCCACACAAAAACGTTTACTGTATTCTTTTAATCAAGAAGCAGCATCTGAAATAGCATGGTTTAATCCAGCTCACAGGGGATTAATAATGACTTCATTAACAGCTAATAATGTTTTGTTTTAAACATAAAACAATAAATGAATAAATGTATTTTGAATAAATGTATTTTTGAAATAATTAAAAATTGAAACTATACTTTAAATGTGTATTTAAAACCGCCACTAGATGGCATTAAGTCACTTTTATTGAGTGAGTCATTGATTCAACCGATTCATTCAAACGGCTCATTCATTCACGAAAGAAATACCAGTTTAATTTCAAATGAAAATATCCTATATCCTATACTATACATGAGTGTGGCAATGATCTATTATCTTCAAATTGAAAATTGAAAAAATTTCAGTAAATTCAGTGGTTAAAAAAATTAAGTTGATGTTTATTGTATAGTGCTTTTCACAATACATATCATTTGGTAACAATTTATAATAAAGTTTACTTACAAGTCACATAAATTATTAGTTAATGAAGAGCTAATAATTTACAAAACATGACTATACGTTCATAAATTATTAATAAGTGAACACGATTTACAAATGTTTTTAAGTTATCATAAAAAATTGTAAATCATGAAATAAACCAAACAGATCAGATATTAGCTATCCTACATTATGTATCATTTATAAATCACACTTCAAGTGTTCAACACCTGTTATTATGATGTGTAAACGCATGAATAAATCATTTACAAAGCTTTCTGCATAAATGTTACATATAATTTGCAGATATTTATGTAAATGTATATTTATATATACAATTATGTACAATGGTGGTCAGAATTATTGGCACCCCTGGTAAATATGATCAAATATGGCTGTAAAAAATAAATCTGCATTGTTTATCCTTTTGATCTTTTATTTAAAGATAATAGTAAAAGAATTGAAAGTGGGGGGTAAATCACATTATGAAATAAACGCTTTTTTCCAAAACACGTTGGCCACAATTATTGGCACACTTTTATTAAATACTTTTTGCAACCTCCTTTTGTCAAGATAACAGCTCTGAGTCTTCTTCTATAATGCCTGATGAGTTTGGGGAACATCTGACAAGAGATCAGAGATCATTCCTCCATACAGAATCTCTCCAGATCCTTCAGATTCCCAGATCCATGTTGGTGCTTCAGTTCACCCCACTCATCTTCTATAGGGTTCAGGTCAGGGGACTGGGATGGTCATGGCAGAAGCTTCATTCAGTGACACATTTGTGTGTTGATTTTGATGTTTGTTTTGGATCGTTGTCCTGATGGAAGATCCAACCACGGCACATTATAAGATTTCTAGCAGAGGCCGTCAGGTTTTTATTTTTTTATCTGTTGGTATTTGCTAGAATACATGATACCATTTATCTGAACAAGATGTCCAGGACCTCCAGCAAAAACCACAGAACCAGGTCCCAGGTGTCTGTCAACTGAATATGCTGGAGTTTGTTTTTGGATGAGCAAGAAGGATTTTTCTTGAAACCCTCCCAAACAACATGTGGTGATGTAGGGGCTGTTTGTTTTTTGTTTTTTTTAGTCTTTCTGACCCCAAGACTCAACTAATCTCTGCAATTCTCCATCTGTGATCTTGGAGAGTCTTTGGCCACTCAAACTCTCCTCCTCTCATGCATTAAGATGATATAGACACACGTCCTCTTTCAGGCAGATTCAGAACATCTTTTGGAACTTCTTAATTATTGCCCTGATGGTGGAAATGGGAATTTTCAATGCTTTAGCTGTTTTCCTACAGCCACTTTCTATTTTGTGAAGCTCAACAATCTTTCTTACATCACTCATTGTGATGATGATTGAGGGAATTTGGCCTTTGTGTTTCTTCATATTTATACTCCTGTGGAACAAGACATCATAGCTGGACAATTTCATGTTCCTAGTCACCCTGGTGTGCTAACAAATGCAAATATTAATGGGAATATACTTCAGAGATATTTTACTCGTAAAAAATTCTAGAGGTGCCAATAATTGTGACCAATGTGTTTTGGAGAAAAGCATTTATTTCATAATGTGATTTACCCCCACTTGCAATTCTTTTACTTCAATGAAAGGTTAGATTTTTGTGAATTTTTTTAATAAAAGACCAAAAGGATAAACAATGCAGATGAATTTTTTACAGCCATATTTGATCATATTTACCAGGGGTGCCAATAATTCTGACCACCACTGTATAGTCATGTTTTGTGAATGATTAGTTCATCATTAACAAATAACTTATAAGTGACTTATAACTGAACGTTATTATAAAGTGCTGCCAAATATCACAGCAGCTTTACTGAAAATGTCTTTAAGAGATAAAAACTCTACTGTACTGCAAATCACAAATCCAACCACTGTGTATACCAGTGGCATCTAATGGGGAAAATTTGGTACTGCGCCCAAACAAAATCTTACTGAAAGCTAATTTTTTGAGATATTAGTTTTTCTGAATTGTTAAAACATTTCTCGAAACCATCACCCACTTTCCTAAAACACAAAACCAAATCTTCAAACTACATTCAGAGAACCTCTAACTCTTCTGGCAAAATCAAACCATTGCCTCAAAACCGTTTGATCTGTGATAAAAATCAAACAATGCTTTTCAGTTCATACACACGAGTCGATATTATAAACACTACAGTTCATTCATTAGACACCACATCAAAAAATGGAGAACACAGCATGCAAAGCTGACAGTTATGTCTGTATTCAGCACTTGCATACTGTAAAAATAATACAGTCCAACTGCAAAATCCAAACAGGTAAAAAAAACCCTCTAAAAGCATGTTTCAGTAACTCAAAAAAGTTGTGCAACTGCAAAATCAATGTCAGTGATTTGATTGATTCTGCCTCGGCATCACATCTTCATGTTGGGTCTGTCCTGAGGACTTTGTCCACATCACAGGCATGTTGTCTCTTGCCAGGTGAAGGAAAAAACCCTCTGGTGTGCCGGATCGAGACAACACTGTCCACACCTTTCTTGTCCTCATCCTCTTCCTCCTTGTTCACCACCTCTTACACATACTCTTCCTCTCCCTCTCAGATTGTTTCCATCTATTGATATAATCATTCAGTGCACCTCTGCCACCTGTGAATTCTGAACTGGCTTATTTTGTACAGTTGGTTTGATCACTTCATCAGTGTGAACAATTTTATGAAAGAGTATAGGTTAGGGTATAGGGCGTGATTTCGAACAAGAGAGATATCCTTAACTGGAGACTAGTGCAGTGTTAGAAGTCATGTGTACATGTGTAAACAGTCTGGTTGACCCAAGTGCACTCAGAGATGAAAAAGAGCAAACTGAACAGGTTGGCGCACACAACTTTTGCCCAAATGTCTGCTTCAAATTGATGTGGAGTCAACGTTAGTTGCTTAAAGTCAGACCCAGTCTGCAGATTTTGGGCAGCTGGATTTGACATTTCACAGAAAATCACCTGGTGTATGATGTGCACAGACTCAGATTTCTTTAACATCAGATTGCATTCAGATGGAGGTTATCAAACATGTTTTGGACTGATTCTATAACTAATATTATTTTCAAATATCATGCATCTTCCTAGGTAACATTTTTCTAAATGAGTGTGTTGTGTTCAGACTGACTTGAAAGTCTGCTAGTCAATCATTTAGTGTACAATGCTCAGTTCTGTGATCATTTAAAAGGTGTGTAATGAGTTCTAAAATCTGATCATGTTTTAACAGTTGTGTAGTGCATTCCCGCCTTAAATCTGATGGGCTAGGCTGCATGACAGACTAATCCAAGTGTATGAAGGTCATTGCTATCTCTATGACGCCAATGCTCTTAGTTTTGTTGTATTTGATTGATTAATCACTTCTCCTTAATGCAGGTACTGGAACATGTTAAAAAGTTTTTGATTGGTAAGATTTTTTATGTTTTTAGAAGAAGTCTTTTATGCTCACCAAGGCTAAATTTATATTATTTAAATAAATAAAAAAAACAGTAATATTGTGTAATACATTTACTATTATTATTAAAATGTTAAATATTATTATTATTAAAATGTTAAATTACTGTTGTCTATGTGAATATATAGTAAAGTGTAGTTTATTCCTGTGATCAAAGCTGAATTTTCAGCATTATTACTCCAGTCTTTAGAGTCACATATATTAGAATGATTTCTGAAGGATCATGTGACACTGAAGACTGGAGTAATGATGCTGAAAACTCAGCTTTGATCACAGGAATAAATTACATTTTAAAACATATTCAAATAGAAAACAGCTATTTTACATTTTAATAATATTCACAATATTTTTTTGTTGTTGTATTTTTAATCAAATAAATGCAGACTGGCAGTGTAAGTGTGCACTACTGTACATTTCAAAAATGGGAATGGAAACCTTTTCTGCCCGTGTACCTGCCTGTTATCAGGACCTGAACTGCTTCCTCAGCCAATCAATGAATACACTCGGTTAACGGGCAAAATAGGAAATTAACTGGATAAAGAAACCAATCAAGAATTTACATCCCACCAAGTTGGCTTAAAGTAGTACAGAAAATTATAAATCTGATTTTAAACATTGACTAACATCAACTGTAAATTTGTTCATTATATTTTATGTACAACTCACTCATAATATTATATACATACTATTAGACATTTAATAGTGTAGTAAAGATAGACTTTAATAGTGATATAAGCTATACATAAATAATTTTTTTGTAATATTGTGAGCAAATTAGGTTGACGCATCTAATATGTAAAAATATTAGGAAAAGAAAAAGTGTTTTCAAAATTCATTAAATTCTCGCAATGAAGGTCTCTGCCCATGCAACGCATGAAATAATTAATTGGACAATATGTGAATTTTAAGAACATAAAGCAATCAGGTGATACTTGGAGTATATTTAATGTTTATTGATCACATGCTGCAAAAAAGCACAATGTAAATAAAGGCTGTTCTCAAAGCACAAGCTATTATTTTTTTGAGGGAGGTAGACAGAAGAGCAAACACAGGGATAGAGAGAAGAGCAAACACAATGAGGCTCAGAAGTGGTTACATAAACAGATAGAAACTCATAGATTATGACAGATATCACAAATCCTCATCTCATTCAGTGCAGCAGTTCTATGAGTTACATTATGGCTCTCGCTTACAAAGGCAGATACTAGAAAAAAAAAAATTTATTCATTAAAACAGCATTTCTCACTTAAACAGGCTCACAAGGCTGAGGCATTTATTCGGTCAAAAATGGTCACAATCTTGAATCGGACTCAAACTCACAGTAACAGAATTATCAGTATCTATTCTAGGACTTTTGAAAAGCAAATGCTACTTCATTGATTACTAGCCTGTCCTTTCAGAACCACATTATATCTGCTAAAGCAATAGAACTGAACTAAGCCCTTAAACATTTTTAACATTCACATTAATTCAAATAAAGAAGCTGCACTCAACTCAAGAATTCTTCAAAATATTTAAAATCAATATTTAAATGAAATGACTGGCCATTTGTTTTTTGCAGATCAAACACTTGTAAGAGCACTTTGGACGGAATCAGTGGTTGCACTATTCACACAATAACATGCTACATAATCAAGCCGCAGCCTCACATTAGTTTCCAACGGTTGTCCTGAGCTTCAAAGAAAAAAAGACATACATTTAACATCACAACATATCTCAAGCTATGAAAACTATTGGAAAAAAGGTTATGAAAATAATAATAAATGAGAGCACACATCAAACATTTAAATAATCAAACAAAAGCAGACAAAACTAGGCAGCCCTGACATATTCAATCAGATATGATGCAGCATTTCAACAAACTTGGATTCAAATGAAAAGCTATTGTTTTAAGCATGCAAGCAATACTGTTTTTAAGTATTTTTCAGCAAGCTCCAGCTCCTGTATTCAATGGTAAGGCACTTTCTTCAGTCTTCAGGTGGAGAAGGTTTATCTGGAGTTGTAGTCTGGTGAATACAAACGTAATCTTGGGCTTCCCTTCATGTCTGAAGACAAGCTGTTGTTGAAGGGGCTCTCAGTCAGCTTAGCTACACCTGAAAAAACAGCAGCATTTACAATTCAAAATCAGTAATCAAAGGGTGGGTTGCACCAACAAGGATTAATCTTAAATCTAGATTAAATCAAGGTTTATCTAATAATTCTGTTGCACCAAACTTTAAACCTTGTTTAAAAATAAGCAGGTTTACATTTAAACCATCATTCTGATCCTGGATTTAATTTCTATTTAAACTCTAACTTTAAACTCAGATTTAAATCTTTGGATTTACTATTATTATAATATATATATTATGGATTAATTTTAAATTTACATGCGAGGAGGTTTAAATAAAATAAAGTGCACCTACAATTAAACTATGCAGATGATTGAACACAGATATAAACAGTGGGTGTGTCATCATGTCTCAGAGAGGTGTTTATTACTAATAAAAATGAAAAATAAAGCGAATTGAGCCAGCAGAGTGTGAGGGTCGTGGCGGCCCATGAGTTTACGTCTGCTATTGAGTCCGGGATGCAGATTCGTCACTCATCTCGGTATACCTCGGTGTCAGACAAAGAAAAGAAGAGAGTATATTTAGCATTTTAGTATACTTAGCATTTTAGCATTTAATGGATGCTATTTAGCATTTATTGGATGATGAGGTGAGCGCCAGTGATCACGGCCGAGCCTCGCGTTTCTCATGCCCGTTCCACTCGATCAAACGGAATGGGTGCCATTCACACCATCAATGGAATCACTCCGTCAATCATGACAGTTATTTTGTCATAAATTACGCTGCCACAATATACTCCATTAATTGATACTATAAATATATTTCCATGCTTATGAAATCCGCACACGCTGCCACAATGTTTTCATTGCCTGCTTGATCAGTAACAGTCTCTCTACATAGCGCTTTATAAAGACAGCTGACATTTTACAAGTTTATTTCCTTTATCTGCAAGAGCTACTTATGTCAGAGAGAGTGTTTCTGGTGGTCAATAAAGAAGTAAATTGAATATTAGTATTGTTGCTGTCAATGGGGAATCCATCATGGTGGCGAAAATTAATCGTAAATGGAGGTTTTAAATCGCAGGTTAAATTCTAATCCCCGATTTGTTCATCTGGGTTTAAAATTAAGTGGTGCAACACAACTCTATTTAAATTAAAGCCTAGATCAACAAATCCTAGATTAGCTCTAAACTGAGTTTAATTTAATCCTTGTTGGTGCAACAAATATTCCTAAACACCAGAAGAAATAATAATAAAAGAAAATGTGGTGAAGTCTATCAGATCAGTTGCCATTTCTGGCTGTGTGCGGATGTGTTCTGAACAACAAGAGTGATAGATTCTGCTGTCAGATAAAGATGTTGAGCAAAACGTCAAACTCAGGTATTGATCCTTCCTCAATGTTTTAGAGAAACAGTATGAACAGTAACCTATTGTTTCTTTAAATCCACTGACAGAGAACGTCTGACATCTGCAGAAGCATCCATTTGCACCATGTCTGGCTTTCGACAGATAGGAGCGTGTGCCCAATGACTGGTAAGGAGCCGCCCCTTATCAGAGTGCATAAAGCACCTGCACATGCTACATTTACTCAGTGAGCATATTTGTTTCTCATGCAGCAAGTGGGGCAAGCTTGGTGGATCTCTCCACTCAATGTTTCAGAGAACCGGGTTTACAAACAGTAACTTCCTCTTTCATCAACTTGTGTTCGAGATCCACCTAAGGGACAGCTCCCCAGTAGCCCATATCAACAGAAAGAGCCAAAGAACCCCTGCTGACGACAATTTCCTTCCAGACCTTTTCTCCAGCTGCTGACCCATGTCAACAAGACGCTCGGTCTGGTAAGCTGAGAGTAGAGAGGAGATGTTAAGGGCTCTGAAGGCTAATGCAGAGACTTTGTAAGAAGCCTGATGGATGGACGCAGAAAATTGAGAAACAAAATATAAAAATTTGAAACGGCATTTCACGGCCCCTTTAAGACATCTAAGGAGAAGGTCCATTTATAATAAAGGATATGACTGCTTTAACTGAAACAATTCTTTGTGTGCTAAAAGAAAATGAAGACATGTTTACTATATTATGCATTTTGCATTGCAAAAAGAGGTCAGGTGTTAATGAAGCAGCATTTATTCGGGTTATATTTGGTTACATTATTGCAGGAGTATTTTCCAGATCCATGTACCTGTGGGAGGCGGAGTCTTTTGGATGAATGCAGGATGATTGACAGGGCCTCTTGGAGAAAACAGTACATGGCACACTATAGAAAAAGAGAGAAAATTGTTAAAATATAAAAAGATATTCAAAGAGAAGGAATAATCACTGTCATAAACCCCCACCCACTGCAGAATATGGAAGTATTTACCGATGATGACAACAGCAGTGGCAGCCAAAAGAGCGAATAAAGTGAAGAACATCACTTGATAGGAGTCAATAAACTGCTGAAGAATATTGGGCCCATCTGCTCCATCTACCATACGTGCTACAAAGAAAAGGTGAAGAAGCATGCATTTAAGTGCAAAAAACCCAAAACAAACAAAGAAAATGTTCAACCCTCATTCTGACCCCTCTGTTAGAACAATCCATTTTAGGGACAGTCTTCCTCAAGGCTTGGCCACTGTCATGACTGTCTAATGGCACTGCATGGGGAAACTATCCAATGCTCCCTCGCTATTGCACTTGAGTGTTTTGAAAACATTATCCATATAAAACCATCATTTACAGGCAAACCATTATCAAATTGCTTACTTGCACTTCATTTTTTTTTTTAAATTTTCCTCACGAACATTATGCAATGCAAACATCTAAACCTCTGCAAGGTTTTATACTCTCTGCAACCGCTTACAAAGCATTTATTGCTGTTGTTAGTCATTTAAAATATCTAAATGGATGAACTAATGCCTTGATTGGACTCATTTATTTAATAACATGCTGTCAATCGCTGTAAAACTCTCAAGAATGCACGCAGCTCTCACTTGTAGCCAAAAACATGGGGAATGGTACTACATTTATTGTCATTGATATCGTTATCGCAATAAATACCAGAAAATATTGTGATACATTTTTAAGTCCATCTCTAATTCACACTTTTAAGCAGTTGCTACTGTAAATCCCTCCCAAAAAGTTACTGTGAATGCAGCCATAGTAAACACCTTTCCTAATTAGGCCTACACTGCATAAACATTTTCTTTTGTGATAAATAATATAATTAGGTACAAGTTAATACATAGATTAGTTACAGTTATTATTTATTGGAAAAATATTGGTTATTTATTGGTAAATTAATCAAAGGATTAATCGACTATTCAGAAAATAAACAATAGATTAACCATTAAAAAAACGTCGAAAAAATAATCGATAGATTAATCGATTGAAAAAAAAGAAAAAGAAAAGAAAATTTGTTAGTTGCAGCCCTAACAGAGATGCTTGCATCTGGTGTAAACATGTGACAGCCATTATACGACTGAATGCCAGTGGGCGGGGCTTATGGTGAGATGATGTATAACTATTCAATGTCTTGCTCTAGAGGCAGTCATATGTAAATGTATTTGCTCGTGTGACATCACAAATCCCACAACATCCTAACAAGCCTTTTTTGGAGCTTGATTAAATAAACACTGTTTTCTGAAGAGGATGTTTTAAGCTAAGAAACGTGCAGGATGTTTTAATGGTACCAAGACCTTGCATATGTTAAAGGATCAAGGAGAACTAGATTTCTTATGTCACGACCTCTTTAACTACATGGCTACTACATAATATCTTCTGAAACAGCTGTTTTTGGACATTCAATTGGGTGCCCAATAACATATTAAAAAAAAATACTACTTGTTAAAGTAGTCTTAACCATAAACAATATTTCTTACTATCAGGCTGATGTGGAGGAACCAACCTTGCATAGAAGTGCCGCTGGCTGCTAGATGCATGACAGACACTGGGATGAGCAGCACCTGATCACTGGACGCGCTGCTTATAGACACAGACGCCGTCAGAGCTCCCTGCGGGTTCACCACACTAACCGTGTATCTGATATAGCTCGGAAAGCTCTGGGAAACCTCCTTCTGCTCGATCACAACTGCAGGAGAACTGCTCTTCACCTAAACGTCAGAAAGAGCCAATCAGATCCACATGCACACGTTTGGTGAATACACTAATCCAGTGGTTTAGTGTATTTTTTTTTTTACTCGAAGGCCCCCCCTCCTCTCCAAATCAATATTGCAAGGACCCCATTCATGCAGAAATGTGTTAGCAATCAGTGAGCCGATAGCGCACATACACGGTTTGTTTGGGCATCAATAACAATGTACTCGCGCGTGCCTAATGTATGACTCCTGCGTGTCACTGTAATCGTCTTTGCCTTCATTACAATCGTCATCCAAACAAAACTTTATTCAGTGAGCAGAGAGCGCACATACACGGTTTGTTTGGGTGCCTAATGTATGTCACTGCAATTGTCTTTACCTTCATTACAACCGTCATCCATCAAAACATTTTAGCAACACTGGTTTTCTTTGTCCAACTGAAATGTGTAGTTTGTGTTCATGAAGCGGTTAGGTGTTTTGAGCCGCCGTTCAGTCTGTATTTTACACAGTGTGATTAGAAATGCCTTGGGTTGCTCCGAATTCAAAACAATCACAGAATATGTACGAGAGAAGTGGTTCTTTGTTGTAATTAATTTTTTAAAATTAATTTAAAAAAAATTAATTTAAAAATTAAAGAGGATCACTGAGGCCCCCTAGTGGGCCGTAACCCACAGGTTGGGAACCACTGCACTAATGCTTATCTGAGCAATCTCAGACATATCAACAAAATGATTGTCATTTCACTTTTCAAACACAAATAGCCAAGACACAAATGTGCAGACATTACATCTAGCTGCTGCAGAGCGCCTGGTGTCCCATAGATGGTCAGATCAGCAGATGTGTGCTGATTACTCAGGATGATGTCCGTCTGATCAGCGTAGATCCCTGGATTGACGGGCAGCCGAGTGCCGATCTGCTGTCCGGTGAAGCGTCTGCCCTGCACAACGGCCGTGACCTCCACGTCAGTCATAGACATGCTCAACACCTTCACCTGCTGGTCACTCATGGGCTTAAAGCTCAATGCACAGCTGTAGAAACCTGACGTTCAACAGGAGATAAAGATGACAGGTTTAAAACATTTATTTATTCATTTAAATGCCTAAAGTCCAGTGGCAAAAAAGTGCAAAAGCTTCATCCGGGAGACCTGTGCTGGCGTCAAATGCGGTGCGAGTGTGGTAGACGTCATGAGCGGAGAAATCCACAGCGCTGCTGGTGAAGTGGAGGTGACAGCTAATGGAGGACTCTGGGTGAAGCAAAGCGATGCTGTCTAACTGGGATGAGGAGCAGCTTCCTGTGGACACAAGAAAACAGTGAGTGTTATGATGCTGTGAGAAAAAGTATTATGATCAAATAAATAGAGCACAATACAGGTTTAAGAAATGTTTACATTTGGCAGCACTTTCAGTTCATTCATAGTATAAAATTATTCAGCATTTGTGATTCTTAGGAATCAAACCCATGACTTTAGTGTTGCTAGTCCCTTTGAAATCAGTTTTATTTTTTTACCATATTCTGTTTCTAAATTCTGTGTTTTCTGTTTTAATTCTTAAAATCTGGATAAAATTTTAATGGTTGCATTTGTACATTTTAATAATCAAAAAGAATATCTAATTAACTGAATTCATAAAACATTAACAACCTAATTAATCTTTTGAAAATGTAATCAAATGAAATTTGAACAATTCCTTTCATTTTCTGGCAAAGTGTTTTATGGTTTAAATAAAAATATTGCTAAAATTTTTTGATATTCCTTCAGAAACTAGATTATAATTACTTTCTACCATACAATAGATACATACACTACTGTCATAATTTGTCAAAACTGTCAAAAAGTTAAAGTGAACTTTTATTCATTTATTTTTTGTTCATGAAGAGCTTAGGGTTTCTGTGTGTATATGAAGACAGTTCTCAAATAAAACAGTGAAGCGCTGGTGCAGTGACTCTTTGAGCAGCTCTGGAGATGAAGTTCATGTGTTTGTGTCCTCATATATGACAACAGACAGCAGACAAGTGTCACACATGCTAGAGTTTTTTTGTAGCAGCAGACCAAACTGACACACATACATGCAGACTTCAGATTTATAGAATTTTGTGGTTGAATATTCACAGACACCAGTCCATATCACGATTTAAGTGCCCTATTTACAGCCCTATTTATTCATCTAAATTTGGCCAATTTCCCTGACATCCTATACAGTAAATTGTATTTTAATGACTGGATTCACATAAATCATTGGGTACTATGCTAGCACCATGCTTTATCAGCTACAGGGTGTATGTGTATGTGTGTGTGTGTATATATATATATATATAAAATTTGATTTAAACCACAATACTTCTAACCATAATTTTCAACAGTATTCTATCTATTGTTTTATCATTACAAACATCCACAATTGAGAAAATGACATATCACACATTTAGTGTGACTTGCATGTTTCTTTTGGGGCCATTGTATAATATTACTCCTTTGATTTAATTGAAAACCTTCCATCTGGTCCCTCTGTGTGAGATTTTTAAAGTGATATAGTTAAGGTTAACTAATATTAAGCTAAATGAACACAAAACACCTTTGATCTTCAACAAACATATATGTGATCAAACACGTTTTAATTAGAAATCTTTGACACTCTTCACTCTCACACAAATAACGGATCCAAACTGGCTTACTATCTTTAGAAACCCAAACAAAATTTTAAACATTATCAAGATTAATATTGCAATAATCAATGTATCGGCCTGCCCTATTCTGCAATAAGTTGATGTAATATTTAATGTTTTTTCAAATGATATAGATTTCTGTAGCTAATGAAAATCGCAACAAACACAGATCAGTTGTGTTATATGACAAGCACAGAGTGAGTCTCTCTCGGGTCAAAGTGTGAAAACAGATTTGAATTACATCATGCATTTAACGCTCTAATCACACTGATCAGAGGGTTAATGCATTAAGGCAAGACACAAACGTATCACAAACACAGCACATAAGCATGACCCTCAATGAGCACCAGTGTGAGGACTTAAGCAATTCAAGGAGTGATCTGTACCAATAAGGTTGCTTCCTGTGTCCCTGGTTGACATCAAAACTTTAGAGTCTCTGTCTTTCTTCACTGAGGGAGTCACGACAGACGTCCGAGTTGCATCTTCAATAAAAACCTACAGAAAACACAATGTTACAATACGCCTACAATTTAATAGGGATCTCAGATTTTTCCTTCTTATTCAAAATATCTCCAAACTGAAGGAACTCATTGTGATGAGTTTGGATCTATATGATACTAGCGTACAGGCGCTCACCTCTATGTAAGTGCGGAGTTGGCCTGGTATGTCGTAGAAGACGGTGACTGTGCCCTTGTCTCTGGCCACTGCGGCTCCAGTCCTAGGTTCAACCTCCAGCACAGCACTGGATGATGAGCTCCACACACCTGACGCACCTGACCATGACAACAGGACACTCAAATACTCACAGAAAGCCATGCCTGTGTAAATGCTCAGTTTGGGCTGAAATAAATATGCCATCAGTTTTTCCCTGTCTAGTATTTTTTAGATGTCTTTGTCCTCTCTTACCCTCTTGATTAATAATCTGTGCCGAAAAACACACAACATCTCCCACGACCAGCCGCTGGGCTTCTGCTGGATGAATGGCATATTGGACAGGTAGTGCGATGAAATCAGCGAGTCCAGCCTGCTCCGAGTCCCAAACTCCTAGAAGAGTCAGACCCACATTGACCGTACGTACCATCAGCGTGCCGTTACTTGAACCCTTCCCGACCTGCACCAAATCATCCCTGCACACATAATATAGATGGTTAAAATCATAAAAAAAAAAAAAAAAAAGAAGCATGCCCACTGATTTTTCTTAATTTTCTTCCTTTGATGCACTTTGGCAGGTTGATAATCAGATTAAATGAAATTTTTGATGTGCATTAAACCAGTTAATTTTGATGTTCTCACATAAAGAACATTATTTAGGTTATCTAAAAAAAAATTATTAGCACAAACTGCAAAAACAAAACACATTTAGTGAAACTTGTCTTTTGATTTCAAACCACATTTGATGCTTCAGATGCTCCATTTCTCTGTGGTGAAAGGCTAATATATTTTAGTATTAAAATAACTAGGATAATTTAGACAGTATATAGGTGATATGTTGCCTTTACTTGTGCAACAAATGTTTGTTGCGGTGTAATTTTTATGCAAAATATTTAGTCCATGTTTTGGTAATATATGTGACATTACAATATTGTCCATGTCAATGGCTTCCCATTGGAGGCAGCACCGAATTGTATTGACTATAATAGGAGCATTGTCATTTTATTGACTATAATAGTAGTGGTGTAGTTTTGTTGACTATAATAGGAACGGTGTAGATTTGTTGACTATAATAGGAGCGGTGTTTTGTTGACTATAATAGGAGTGGTATTGTTTTGATGACTATAATGGGAGCAGTGTTGTTTGTTGACTAATAGGAGCGGTGTTTTGTTGACTATAATAGGAGCGGTGTAGTTTTGTTGACTATAATAGGAACGGTGTTGTTTTGTTGACTATAATAGGAGCGGTTTTGTTTGTTGACTATAATAGGAGCGGTGGTGTTTTGTTGACTATAAAAGGAGCGGTGTTTTGTTGACTATAATAGGAGCGGTGTAGTTGTTGACTATAATAGGAGCGGTGTTTTGTTGACTATAATAGGAGCAGTGTTGTTTTGTTGACTATAATAGGAATGGTGTTGTTTTGTTGACTATAATAGGAACGGTGTTGTTTTGTTGACTATAATAGGAACGGTGTTGTTTTGTTGACTATAATAGGAGCGGTGTTTTGTTGACTATAATAGGAGCGGTGTAGTTGTTGACTATAATAGGAGCGGTGTTTTGTTGACTATAATAGGAGCGGTGTAGTTTTGTTGACTATAATAGGAGCGTTGTTGTTTTGTTGACTATAATAGGAACGCTGTAGTTTTGTTGACTATAATAGGAGCGGTGGTGTTTTGGTGACTATAATAGGAACGCTGTAGTTTTGTTGACTATAATAGGAGCGGTGTTGTTTGTTGACTATAATAGGAATGGTGTTGTTTTGTTGACTATAATAGGAGCGGTTTTGTTTGTTGACTATAATAGGAGCGGTTTTGTTTGTTGACTATAATAGGAGCGGTTTTGTTTGTTGACTAATAGGAGTATGTTGTTTTTTGACTATAAAAGGAGCAGTGTTTTGTTGACTATAATAGGAGTTGTGTTGTTTTGTTGACTATAATAGGAACGCTGTAGTTTTGTTGACATAATAGGAGCGGTGTTGTTTTGTTGACTATAATTGGAGCTGTTTTGTTGACTATAATAGGAGTTGTGTTGTTTTGTTGATTATAATAGGAATGCTGTAGTTTTGTTGACTATAATAGGAGCGGTTTTTTTTGTTGACTAATAGGAGCGGTGTTTTGTTGACTATAATAGGAGCGGTGTTGTTTTGTTGGCTATAATAGGAACGCTGTAGTTTTGTTGACTTTAAAAGGAACGCTGTAGTTTTGTTGACTATAAAAGGAACGCTGTAGTTTTGTTGACTATAATAGGAGCTGTGTTTTGTTGACTATAATAGTAATGGTTTTGTTTGTTGACTATAATAGGAGATTTGTTGACTATAATAGGAGCGGTGTTCTTTGAGGACTATAATAGGAGCGGTGTTGTTTTGTTAACTATAATAGGAACGGTGTAGTTTTGTTAACTATAATAGGAACGGTGTAGTTTTGTTGACTATAATAGGAGCGGTGTTTTGTTGACTATAATAGGAGTGGTGTTGTTTTGATGACTATAATGGGAGCGGTGTTGTTTGTTGACTAATAGGAGCGGTGTTTTGTTGACTATAATAGGAGCAGTGTTGTTTTGTTGACTATAATAGGAACGGTGTTGTTTTGTTGACTATAATAGGAGCGGTGTAGTTTTGTTGACTATAATAGGAACGGTGTTGTTTTGTTGACTATAATAGGAACGCTGTAGTTTTGTTGACTATAATAGGAGCGGTGTTTCGTTGACTATAATAGGAGCGGTGTAGTTTTGTTGACTATAATAGGAGCAGTTTTGTTTGTTTACTAATAGGAGCGGTGTTTTGTTGAATATAATAGGAGCGGTGTTGTTTTGTTGACTATAATAGGAACGCTGTAGTTTTGTTGACTATAATAGGATCGGTGTCGTTTTGTTGACTATAATAGGAGCAGTGTTTTGTTGACTATAATAGGAGCGGTGTAGTTTTGTTGACTATAATAGGAGCGGTGTTTTGTTGACTATAATAGGAACGGTGTAGTTTTGTTGACTATAATAGGAGCGGTTTTGTTTGTTGACTAATAGGAGCGTGTTGTTTTGTTGACTATAATAGGATCAGTGTTTTGTTGACTATAATAGGAGCGGTTTTGTTTGTTGACTAATAGGAGCGTCTTGTTTTGTTGACTATAATAGGATCAGTGTTTTGTTGACTATAATAGGAGCGGTTTTGTTTGTTGACTATAATAGGAATGCTGTAGTTTTGTTGACTAATAGGAACGCTGTAGTTTTGTTGACATAATAGGAGCGGTGTTGTTTTGTTGACTATAATAGGAGCGGTGTAGTTTTGCTGACTATAATAGAAGCGTGTTGTTTTGTTGACTATAATAGGAGCAGTGTTTTGTTGACTATAATAGGAGCGGTGTCGTTTTGTTGACTATAATAGGAGCAGTGTTTTGTTGACTATAATAGGAGCGGTGTAGTTTTGTTGACTATAATAGCAGCAGTGTTTTGTTGACTATAATAGGAGCGGTTTTGTTTGTTGACTAATAGGAGCGTCTTGTTTTGTTGACTATAATAGGATCAGTGTTTTGTTGACTATAATAGGAGCGGTGTTTTGTTGACTATAATAGGAACGCTGTAGTTTTGTTGACTATAATAGGAACGCTGTAGTTTTGTTGACTATAATAGGAACGGTGTTGTTTTGTTGACTATAATAGGAACGCTGTAGTTTTGTTGACTATAATAGGAACGGTGTTGTTTTGTTGACTATAATAGGAGCGGTGTAGTTTTGTTGAATATAATAGGAGCGGTGTTGTTCGTTGACTATAATAGGAACGGTGTTGTTTTGTTGACTATAATAGGAATGGTTTTGTTTTGTTGACTATAATAGGAGCGGTGTAGTTTTGTTGAATATAATAGGAGCTGTGTTTTGTCGACTATAATAGGAATGGTTTTGTTTGTTGACTATAATAGGAGATTTGTTGACTATAATAGGAGCGTGTTGTTTTGTTGACTATAATAGGAGCAGTGTTTTGTTGACTATAATAGGAGTTATGTTGTTTTGTTGACTATAAAAGGAACGCTGTAGTTTTGTTGACTATAAAAGGAACGCTGTAGTTTTGTTGACTATAAAAGGAACGCTGTAGTTTTGTTGACTATAATAGGAGCGGTTTTGTTTGTTGACTAATAGGAGCTGTGTTTTGTTGACTATAATAGGAACGGTGATGTTTTGTTGACTATAATAGGAACGCTGTAGTTTTGTTGACTATAATAGGAACGGTGTTGTTTTGTTGACTATAATAGGAGCGGTGTAGTTTTGTTGAATATAATAGGAGCGGTGTTGTTCGTTGACTATAATAGGAACGGTGTTGTTTTGTTGACTATAATAGGAATGGTTTTGTTTTGTTGACTATAATAGGAGCGGTGTAGTTTTGTTGACTATAATAGGAGCAGTTTTGTTTGTTTACTAATAGGAATGCTGTAGTTTTGTTGACTATAATAGGAGCGGTTTTGTTTGTTGACTAATAGGAGCGTCTTGTTTTGTTGACTATAATAGGATCAGTGTTTTGTTGACTATAATAGGAGCGGTTTTGTTTGTTGACTAATAGGAGCGTCTTGTTTTGTTGACTATAATAGGATCAGTGTTTTGTTGACTATAATAGGAGCGGTGTAGTTTTGTTGACTATAATAGGAACGGTGTAGTTTTGTTGACTATAATAGGAGCGGTTTTGTTTGTTGACTAATAGGAGCGTCTTGTTTTGTTGACTATAATAGGATCAGTGTTCTGTTGACTATAATAGGAGCGGTTTTGTTTGTTGACTAATAGGAGCGGTGTTTCGTTGACTATAATAGGATCAGTGTTTTGTTGACTATAATAGGAACGCTGTAGTTTTGTTGACTATAATAGGAACGCTGTAGTTTTGTTGACATAATAGGAGCGGTGTTGTTTTGTTGACTATAATAGGAACGCTGTAGTTTTGTTGACTATAATAGGAGCGGTGTAGTTTTGTTGACTATAATGAGCGTTGTTGTTTTGTTGACTATAATAGGAACGCTGTAGTTTTGTTGACATAATAGGAGCGGTGTTGTTTTGTTGACTATAATAGGAACGCTGTAGTTTTGTTGACTATAATAGGAGCGGTGGTGTTTTGTTGACTATAATAGGAGCGGTGTTGTTTGTTGACTATAATAGGAATGGTGTTGTTTTGTTGACTATAATAGGAGCGGTTTTGTTTGTTGACTAATAGGAGTGTGTTGTTTTTTGACTATAAAAGGAGCAGTGTTTTGTTGACTATAATAGGAGTTGTGTTGTTTTGTTGACTATAATAGGAACGCTGTAGTTTTGTTGACATAAT